>CP139501.1:61786992-64186992 GCA_021014915.2 Artemisia tridentata subsp. tridentata | reverse complement strand
CCAACCAACACTCTCATCATATGATGTCATTTTCATCCACATATAGGTATCTAGTATTTCTAATTGTTGCATATGGAATTTCTATTCCTAAGTGATCATTGTCTTCACTTCCTCTTATTTTCATTCGAGCATTTATTATGGCACGATTCATCATCTTTGGTAAATGATAATATCTTAACCTTAACCATCTACAATACTCTTATAGCATTTGCTATAGATTAGAGTTTCTGAATTCATTGCTTTCATTATAACCACCACCTTCCATCACCACTTTCACTAATCATCAACCCCATGGATTAGTGAAAAACTTACTTACATCAACCTTTAGTTATCAATTGATTCATCACTAGTAAACTAACACCAACACTAGCATCACTCACTTTAACTCCACTCATATCCTCCTCATAGGAATTGTTTTGTAGACTTTTATCATATTATATTCTTGTGATTATAATTTGTCACACCCCCAAAATCGGGTCCAGCGGAAGCTCACATGTCGCTGGGGTGCAACTCAATTGGTATCACAACACAAGTGCAAAGAACGGTTTTCATCTCAACCATTTAGAATATATTTGAGAAATCAAAAGTGTTAAATTTACATTGTTAAAAGTAGTGCGGATATAGGCCCTTAAATAAGTTAAACGATCCCAAATGTTTGTCAAAGTCTTCTATGACCGTGCCATGCCCTGCCAAGAGCCTCCAATAGTATGCTATTGCTTTATACCTGAAAATACATGCTAAAGCGTCAACACGAGGTTGGTGAGTTCATAGAGTTTAGTGTACGATGTAAAGCGTTTGAATAATGATTTCCCAGCAAAGGCATCGTAAATCCACTCATTCCCAAGTCCCGCCCATACAAGACTTGCGACCTGTGTGTTCATAACCCACTGCCAAATAAGATTTGGTTTGAGTGAACAAAAGTAATATGTGGACCATGATTTAAAATACATTTAGTTCGATCAGTACATTCGGTTACGTGACCAATTCATTCGGTTATGTGACCAGTTCATTCTGCCATGTGACCCGTTCATTCTGTCATGTGACCCGTTCATTTGTCATGCGACCCGTTCATTCGGTTATGTGACCCATTCATTCTGTCATGTGACCCGTTCATTCGGTTATGTGACCCGTTCATTCGGTCATGTATGTACATAGTGTTGGTGCTGGTTCATTCGGTTAAGCAGGCATAATTGTTTAAAGTGCTTGGGTCCATGGGTAAAAAGAATTAAGTGTGATACAAGTGAATATACAATACATTCGAATGAATAACAAATTCATCAGTAGAGCAAATAATGGTTTGACTAAACAAGTGGCATATTCAAGTAACTCAAGTATACATTTAGATGAAAACAAGCATGTATTCTCCCCCAAAAGCATTTTAAAACAAGAAAGAGTAGGGGCCATGAAACTCACGATAATCCTTAAAAGATTAAAGTGCATGTGAAGGTAAATGAAAATAATTGAGCATGTATTCTCCCCCAAAACGAAATCCAAAACGTATAAAGGTAGGGGCTATGGAACTCACCTGATGCGCTAGCAACAATGATAATAATGGATATGTTGAAATGAGGCTCGGTCTCTAACCGTGACCTAATATGAATAATAGGATCTAATGTAAGCAATGAAATGATGCTACACATGCAAATACGTATGTTAACGATACCACTCGTGAAATTTGAAAATAACGTTTATCGTCGAAAATACATTTTTGACGTCTCGTTAAGTTATAAACTACTTTTCGAGTAAATATGTTGAAACAATACTCCACGATCCTCTTTTGGTGGTCTAACGGCGAATATAGTGTTTTCGTCGTAAAAATAGCATTTTTCATTACTTGAAAATATGCCTAAATGGCCTCGCAAAACTAGTCGCGAAATGGTGTACATTAAGTGTTAGGACATAAGCTGGACGTTTTTGAAAACCTTGTAACAATATCTAAATGTCGTTTCATTTGACTTTTGATCAAACGCGTCTTGGTTAATTAGAAAATGGGCTATCAATGTAGTGTCTTGTAAAAATACTAGTTTTTACACTTAGAATATATTTTCATATAGTGCTGTCAAAATATAAATAATGGTTCGTCGGGTTCAAACGTGTATATCTCGGCCGTTATAAGCTCGTTTTCCACGTTCTTTTTATCTACGGCTTCGTATAAACATGAACTAACATGTTTTCAGTAGGTCGGGTCGTCTAGATCACGTCTAACGCCTCGTTTTGTCCTTTGAATCTCGGCGAACAGCACGCTAAATTTTCAGAAAACTAGTTTTCGTCGCCTAACTTAGAAAAATCATATCTCCTTCGTTATAAGTCGGTTTTTAGTGATTCAAGCGGCCACGGTTTCGTTTTTGAAAGAAATTTCTGAATATGAAGGCCAAAATGGTTCAACATTTTCTGAGTTTTCCAGTTTACACGTTTTTGGACAGTAGCTATTTCTATTGTTTAAAAATCAATGTTTAAGGTTCAAGATTAGTTCAAAACTTTATCAAACCACTTCAAATCAACACCACAACCTATCTAATCTTACCATACACCTTCTTAGGGTGTCATGGGGTCCTACACATCATCAACATTGGTGGGTTTCATGAGATTACTAGCAAAACTTATGGATCTACTGTTAAGGATAATTATTGAACAAAGTGGTATATATAACATATATATTTGCATGATCAACTACTAATATAACTTGAAAAACAATCAAATGAAAGTATGAAAAGATTAGAAAGATGATTTTGAAGCTTACTTGATGATGTGATGAGATTTGGATGAAAATGTATAAGAAACCTTGAGTTTTATCACAAAACTCTAACAAGGAAGGTAAATGGAGCTAGATTATAACTTGTTCTTCAAAAAGTGATGGATTATGGTGGTGTTCTTGGTCTTGGCCGATCCAACAAGAAGAGAAAAGAGAGAGTTTGGTGCTTATTTAGCTAGTTGATTTTGTAAGAATGAAGTGTTTGTCTAATTAAATCAAGAAACACAAAGACATAAACATTAAATGAATGGTACTTGTAATCAAGTTTTGGAAGAATTTGGGGAGTTTAGGGGGGGCGGCACATGGAGCTAAAATGGAAGATATTTGATGTTAATTAATGTTCTTGTCTAGTGTTGGAAGTATTAGTGTGTTTAGTGTATACATTAGGTGTTATCGTGTACCGAGTTAACTCAAAATAAATCGTGACGAGGTAAAATAAAATATGACGAAGTTGTAAAAATTGTAAAATCATATTCCTTGCATGAATCGGGTGTTAGAATGTTTATCGGGTTAAATATTCGCAAACCGACGGAGTTATAAGCTCCTAACGGAAAATATAGCAATTGGTTTAAAAACACCAGGTAAAGTAATAATATAATCTTTATATCATTAAAATTAGCATGAAAATATATTAGAATCATAGTCGGGAGTATTGGGTATAATGTTAGTAGTAATGACTGAGTGGTAACGTTTAACAAATAAACGAACATACGTAATGAAAAACACACAAACCCGTGCATGACTTAATATGATAATGATGTTACGGATGATAGGTAGACTACTCTAGTCTATATGAAGTGTCCTTACTGATGATGCATGAATACGCAGCTAAACCATACTGGTTACACGAATTTGAATACCCGTAAACCTAGTTTACGAAATGATGAATGATAACCATGAATAGTGATTTCCATACGGGAATGAATAGTGTTTCATGAATAGTAAAAATTTTGAAAACTTCTTAAAGTCTCAAACTGACTTCGAAAATGATGACTAGTGAAATGATGAATAGTAACCCATGAATAGTAATTTCCCAAGATGAATAGTGAAATTTCGAAGCTTGAAAAAGGACCTGAAATTACGAGTTGTGACAGTCTCCACCCGTTAAAGGAATTCAGTCCCTGAATTCAGTTAGTGTTGGCCTCTGGAGTGGACTCGGTGAAAAGGTGTGGTTATTTGAGTCGCATTGCGGTGATAAAAGATAGAACATTCATTAGATCGGAATTCGTAATAGTACATGAAACTTATACAATAGAACTTAAAGTGAAACACAAAAGAAATACAACACTAGAGTGTTTAGGCTTCGGTTTATTTTTAAGGCAGGAGTTCCCCTCCTAAACGTTGTCATTGTTGTTGTTGTCCTGACGAGCTTCGCGCTTCAACGAGCTCTTCCCCCATTCTGGTTTCTCAGCTCTGGGCATTCACTCTTGAAATGTCCAATTACTCCACACTCATGGCAGGTTACCGTGACTTTCTGATGCATTACGAGGGTGGGAGCCTTGCAATCCTTGGCTTTGTGTCCGACCTTTTGGCAGTTTCCACATTGAGTGGGGCAAGGTCCATTGTGGTGAAATCGACACTTATTGCACTTGGGTAAAGTCCCTGCATATCCTTTCTTTTCACTTGGCCCCGCAACGTAGGCCCTAACCAATTCATGTTGTTTGAGTGGCGGCTGAACTTGATCGTTTCCTTTGTTGTCATCCCTTTTCCTTTTGTTGTCGTGGTTGCTGTTGTTGTTGTTGTTGTTGTTGTTATTATTATGGTCATTGTTGTTGTCAGCAATTCCATTCTTTATCACCTGAGCCATAAGCTTCTGAGACATCCTGATTGCCTCGTCCAATGTTTGTGGGTCAAAAGAAATCACATCTCCACGGATGCTGTGAGGTAATCCTCCAATGAAATTTTCTAACAGTTTCTCATTATCCGGAACCATAGTCGGACATAATGCTGCTAACTCTTGAAACCTCCTGATATATGCCTCAATATCATTACCTGCTGTCACTAGCTCATAAAACTCTGTTTCTAACTTTTTCACTTCCGTGCCTGGACAAAACTTCTTAGTTAGCAACTTCTTAAATTCCTCCCACGCAAGCTTGTGAGCATTTTCCATTCCCCTGGGCTTTGCATACGAATTCCACCACGACATAGCTTCCTCAACAAGTGTACTAGTAGCAAACTTTACTTTGTACTCCTCTGGACAGTTGCATAGGAGAAACACAGAATCTATCTTCTCGAACCAATGAATCATGGCAGTGGCCCCTTCAGTGCCCTTGAACTTCGGAGGATCTCCACTCTTGAAGTCCTTGTACGTACATTTACGTCCATTAGTTCCATTAGTAGTCTGTCCTGCAGCTTCTGCGGTTTCTGCCCGAGAAGCGGCTTCAGCAGCGGCTGCAGCTACGGCAGCTCTTTCAGTCACTAGTGCTGCTTCTATACTGTCGGCAACAAGCTTTCTGATCTCAGCTGGTGTCATAGTAGTAGTAGCTCTCTTGGGTGGCATGATTCTTCAAAACAAGAAATGAAGAGTGATGCGTAAATAAGACGTTTCCGAAAAGTAGGTGTTCTAAGTGGCTTGTCATACAATGAAAATTGGAAGTTGCGTTATGATTAGTTGACGTGCTTCTAGGCGGTGGTTCACAAGGTGATGTGGATGTGAATGTTCTTGCGACGATTGTGTACACACACATGAATGAAACCTTTAGAAATTGGGTAGCGAATCAATCTGGACATAATTCTATTATAACTATTCCCAGTATTGCAAAATTCATCTCTGAGTCGGACATAGGTGGTCAGCCTATGTCCCACTGTCCCGGGTCGAATATAGATGACCAGTCTATATTCCACCGAGGTTCAATGAATTTTGAAATACTCAGCTCAGTTATACTAATACTATGTCCTTCACATTTAAAGGACGTTCTGAAAGGCTAAGGCAAGTGACCAAACTCGAGGTCGAATGATGAAACTACGCAAGGAAAAGGCGTAACGCTGAGACGTGTATGATATGCGAGCATGCTTATATGAAAGACAACTATAGAAATCAACGAGAGTAAGTGGGTATAAATGATTTGATAATAAGACACAAATCTCATTAAATATGTCAGCAACAAACCACAAATGAGGCATCAGCTTGGCAGGCAGGCACGTGGCGGTCATAGGGTTAAGTTTTCGTGAAAGTAGCTATAGTCTAGGTTGTAAAATCACCCAGTTCTCTATAACCAGGCTCGGATACCAATCTATAACACCCCCAAAATCGGGTCCAGCGGAAGCTCACATGTCGCTGGGGTGCAACACAATTGGTATCACAACACAAGTGCAAAGAACGGTTTTCATCTCAACCATTTAGAATATATTTGAGAAACCAAAAGTGTTAAATTTACATTGTTAAAAGTAGGGCGGCTATAGGCACTTAAATAAGTTAAACGATCCCAAATGTTTGTCAGAGTCTTCTATGACCGTGCCATGCCCTGCCAAGAGCCTCCAATAGTATGCTATTGCTTTATACCTGAAAATACATGCTAAAGCGTCAACACGAGGTTGGTGAGTTCATAGAGTTTAGTGTACGATGTAAAGCATTTGAATAATGATTTCCCAGCAAAGGCATTGTAAATCCACTCAGTCCCAAGTCCCGCCCATACAAGACTTGCGACCTGTGTGTTCACAACCCACTGCCAAATAAGATTTGATTTTAGTGAACAAAAGTAATATGTGGACCATGATTTAAAATACATTTAGTTCGATCAGTACATTCGGTTACGTGACCAATTCATTCGGTTATGTGACCAGTTCATTCGGTTATGTGACCCATTCATTCTGTCGTGTGACCCGTTCATTCGGTTATGTGACCCATTCATTCTGTCATGTATGTACATAGTGTTGGTGCCGGTTCATTCGGTTAAGCAGGCATAATTGTTTAAAGTGCTTGGGTCCATGGGTAAAAAGAATTAAGTATGATACAAGTGAATATACAATACATTCGAATGAATAAAAAATTCATCAGTAGAGCAAATAATGGTTTGACTAAACAAGTGGCATATTCAAGTAACTCAAGTATACATTTAGATGAAAACAAACTTGTATTCTCCCCTTAAAGCATTTTAAAACAAGAAAGAGTAGGGGCCATGAAACTCACGGTAATCCTTAAAAGATTAAAGTGCTTGTGAAGGTAAATGAAAATAATTGAGCATGTATTCTCTTCCAAAATGAAATCCAAAACGTATAAAGGTAGGGGCTATGGAACTCACCTGATGCACTAGCAACAATGATAATAATGGATATGTTGAAATAAGGCTCGGTCTCTAACCGTGACCTAGTATGAATGATAGGATCTAATGTAAGCAATGAAATGATGCTACACATGCAAATACGTATGTTAACAATACCACTCGTGAAATTTGAAAATAACGTTTATCGTCGAAAATACATTTTTGACGTCTCGTTAAGTTATAAACTACTTTTCGAGTAAATATGTTGAAACAATACTCCACGATCCTCTTTTGGTGGTCTAACGGCGAATATAGTGTTTTCGTCGTAAAAATAGCATTTTTCATTACTTGAAAATATGCCTAAATGGCCTCGCAAAACTAGTCGCGAAATGGTGTACATTAAGTGTTAGGACATAAGCTTGACATTTTTGAAAACCTTGTAACAATATCTAAATGTCGTTTCATTTGACTTTTGATCAAACGCGTCTTGGTTAATTAGAAAATGGGCTATCAATGTAGTGTCTTGTAAAAATACTAGTTTTTACACTTAGAATATATTTTCATATAGTGCTGTCAAAATATAAATAATGGTTCGTCGGGTTCAAACGTGTATATCTCGGCCGTTATAAGCTCGTTTTCCACGTTCTTTTTATCTACGGATTCGTATAAACATGAACTAACATGTTTTCAGTAGGTCGGGTCGTCTAGATCACGTCTAACGCCTCGTTTTGTCCTTTGAATCTCGGCGAACAGCACGCTAAATTTTCAGAAAACTAGTTTTCGTCGCCTAACTTAGAAAAATCATATCTCCTTCGTTATAAGTCGGTTTTTAGTGATTCAAGCGGCCACGGTTTCGTTTTTGAAAGAAATTTCTGAATATGAAGGCCAAAATGGTTCAACATTTTCTGAGTTTTCCAGTTTACACGTTTTTGGACAGTAGCTATTTCTATTGTTTAAAAATCAATGTTTAAGGTTCAAGATTAGTTCAAAACTTTATCAAACCACTTCAAATCAACACCACAACCTATCTAATCTTACCATACACCTTCTTAGGGTGTCATGGGGTCCTACACATCATCAACATTGGTGGGTTTCATGAGATTACTAGCAAAACTTATGGATCTACTGTTAAGGATAATTATTGAACAAAGTGGTATATATAACATATATATTTGCATGATCAACTACTAATATAACTTGAAAAACAATCAAATGAAAGTATGAAAAGATTAGAAAGATGATTTTGAAGCTTACTTGATGATGTGATGAGATTTGGATGAAAATGTATAAGAAACCTTGAGTTTTATCACAAAACTCTAACAAGGAAGGTAAATGGAGCTAGATTATAACTTGTTCTTCAAAAAGTGATGGATTATGGTGGTGTTCTTGGTCTTGGCCGATCCAACAAGAAGAGAAAAGAGAGAGTTTGGTGCTTATTTAGCTAGTTGATTTTGTAAGAATGAAGTGTTTGTCTAATTAAATCAAGAAACACAAAGACATAAACATTAAATGAATGGTATTTGTAATCAAGTGTTGGAAGAATTTGGGGAGTTTAGGGGGGGGGGGCGGCACATGGAGCTAAAATGGAAGAGATTTGATGTTAATTAATTTTCTTGTCTAGTGTTGGAAGTATTAGTGTGTTTAGTGTATACATTAGGTGTTATCGTGTACCGAGTTAACTCAAAATAAATCGTGACGAGGTAAAATAAAATATGACGAAGTTGTAAAAATTGTAAAATCATATGCCTTGCATGAATCGGGTGTTAGAATGTTTATCGGGTTAAATATTCGCAAACCGACGGAGTTATAAGCTCCTAACGGAAAATATAGCAATTGGTTTAAAAACACCGGGTAAAGTAATAATATAATCTTTATATCATTAAAATTAGCATGAAAATATATTAGAATCATAGTCGGGAGTATTGGGTATAATGTTAGTAGTAATGACTGAGTGGTAACGTTTAACAAATAAACGAACATACGTAATGAAAAACACACAAACCCGTGCATGACTTAATATGATAATGATGTTACGGATGATAGGTAGACTACTCTAGTCTATATGAAATGTCCTTACTAACGATGCATGAATACGCAGCTAAACCATACTGGTTACGCGAATTTGAATACCTGTAAACCTAGTTTACGAAATGATGAATGATAACCATGAATAGTGATTTCTATCCGGGAATGATTAGTGTTTCGTGAATAGTAAAAATTTTGAAAACTTCTCAAAGTCCCAAACTGACTTCGAAAATGATGAATAGTGTAAATGATGAATAGCAACCCTGTGAATAGTAATTTCCCGTGATGAATTGTGAAATTTCGAAGCTTTAAAAAGGATTTGAAATTACGAGTTGTGACATAATTCTTATTAGAAGATTACACACTTTATAACATGGTTTACTGAATAATCACAATATCATAATTGGTATGACATGGTTTGCCAAATAATCATAGTTCTCTGACTTAAGTTGCTTGTGATTAGATTATTGTTATGTTGTATCTTATTTTTCTTTGAGATAAAATATATTGCACTAACCATTTCATTGTAGGTTCATCAACATATACGCTCGATCGTATATAGCATACTCATCTAAGGATGAAGTTTGCATCAATTAAATGTCGTTTTTTATTGTAGGTGCTTCTTAACGTCCTCAAAACCAGGAGGAATATTTATCAAGCACTATTATTGCATCGTCTATACACTTGGTCGTATATGACACATATGTCTTAAGACATAGTCTCTATTGTGCTAATTTTTGTTTTGTAAGTTTATCTTGATGCTCTAAAGCAAGGGGAGCTTTCGTTAAGCATTGTTAGAATGCATCATACACACGCATCGTTGTATATCACATACTAACCTTTATTTTGTAGCATCTCTTATCCTTGGATCATATACATTGGTACCCTAGAAAGGGGGAGTATTGATCAAGGGGGAGCATATCATGTACTAATATTTGTTTTGTAGCATTCATAATCCTTACATCATATACGTTGGTACCCTAGCAACGGGGAGTATTGATTAAGGGGGAGCTACAGTCAAGGGGGAGCATGCTCGCATTCTTAAGAATTCTCATTCTTCGACACACTTTTGTGTTTCGACAAAAAGGAGGAGATAGGCCAACATAGTCCAACATAGCTTACCCACGTGTATCGTTGGCTATATGCATTTCATTCATCATGCATTTTTCATATAATTTTTTTTGTATTGCACAACACTAACCTTGATGTAGGTTAAGGATCTAAATTTGATCCATGGATCCGCTAACAACCTAGGGGATGCAACAACCATAGGAGATTCGAGTAGTCTATTTAACTTCACTAGGGATGATGCAAGCTTACCATTTCGGGGAGAAATGAAGTTAACTCCAAGGACACACCCTTTTTTGTTTCGACAAAAGGGGGAGAAAGGTGTAAATAGAGAAAGTAATAGGGGAGAAGAGTTGAGAAAGGTGTAAACGGAGAAGGTAATGTTAAAGGTAGTACGGACACAAGTAACTTTTTACATTTTACTTTCTATCATGTTTACATATTTTGTCATCATCAAAAAGGGGGAGATTGTTAGTGCAAGCAGTCTCGTTGGGGAGATTATTAGTACAACCAGTCTCATTTGTTTTGATTGATGACAAACATGTAACTTGATACATAACGTAAAATGTACAAGTTACTTGTAATCATATTTTGTCTCAACATACATTTAACACCTCTCGAGTCCTCGTATGATACAACACAGGTTCGTACATGTTTGTTGTGTGGCATTATGATCAAATCCCTAACAAACCATTTAGAATGTTTAAAATACGGCTAGGTCATTGAGTATTTTAAAAAGACTAACCATTCTACTTAAAACCTCATTTCACATTTTGCATATACAAGTACTTTTACTTGTACATCATGTTTCCTAAGATTAATAGGATAAGTACACTTTAGGTGTCAAACTAACATGATACATATTGGTAAACATATATTAGTTAAGCTAGTATATACATAGGACACACATATATACATTTACATTATTTACATTTTAAGAATTAAAATGAAAATATGTTCATGACATCATTGCATACATCACTTAGATAACTTGTAGATTTAGAAAGATATTTTGGGAAGATCTTGAAGCAATGTAGTTGACTTTGTAAGATCTTGGCAAGATATGGTAAGATATGTGATGAACTCAAATAAGTACATTTTATTATCATCATTTATCCTATTTATTTGACTTGTTTTATTATATTATATATGAGAATCGATATATTAATGTTTACTTTAGTAATTCTCAGGTAAAAACAAGCATTATGTGAAAGTTGGCGATTTTGGACTAATTATCGAGCAAAACAAGCGAGATGTCAAAAGTCTACTAAAATCCAGAAGATGCGCCATATCTCACTCAACAAATACGACGCAATATCATACTTAGATGAATTCGAAGACCATTGCCTGACTTTGAAGAATGCGCCGCATGCAATTCTGTCATGCGCCGCATATGAAACTTTGGTCAAAGAAGAAGATCAAGCTCGTTCTACTCCAGATACGCCGCAATATACTTCTAACATACGGCGTATCACTATCAAGATTTCACCAGTTACAATCCAAGACAGCTAAAGTACATGCGCCGCATACAAAGATCAAGTTACGCCGCATCTGAAGACGGTGTACGAATATTCCAGAATATATTAATCTTGGACCCCACGCGAAGTTAAGTCAATGCGCATGTATTTAATTCATTAAGTAGTTTTGTTTTATTGTTTTAGTACGCTTTAATTCATCAGGATTGATGGGCTTGTGTCATGTGACTACGGAAGATCATGCACTCCCCTTAATATTGCTTTCCCATTAATTAAAGTTTATATGTTGATGTCTTTGGTGACTTTTATTAGTGCATTGATAACCTCTGTGTCTAGCTGAGTCTTGCTTGGGTCGCCATGCCCCTTCCTCGCCTATTTATTCTAGCGTCTCTAGAAAAGTAGGATAGACATAAGTAATCATTAAGGGTTTACTCGCCGATAAGATTAGAGCCAACGAGAAAGGTTTAATTATATACACTTCATATAAAACTAGCAATAAAATAAGTGACAAGCTAATTAATTATCAGGACAGGTCTTCTTATTATCTCGAGTATCTATCTGTGTACGTGTGTGCTAATCGCTGATTCGTGCTCATTAGTTTAGTTTTCTATTTAATTATAACCAACCTGTGCCAGTCTCTCAGGCTGAACCCCCTTGCGTTAGATTAGGTTGTATAACTAACTTAGGATATTAAAATACTGATTAGAATAACTAGATAATACGTTCCACTCTTAGTGATCGACACTCTGCTTACCATTATATTCATACTGACCGGGTACACTGCTCGTCAAGTGTGTGTGCTATTGATAAGTCGGCTAAATATAAATTTAAAACTTGAGTAGGCATTAATACTGCTAAACCGCAACGACACATCACGCGCATCAAGTTTTTGGCGCCGTTGCCGGGGAGTGAATTGTTTATTATCTGTTAATTTGATTAAGTATTTTAATTAGGTTTTTCTTTTTAGTTTTTTTTTAGATTCTAACCACTAACCCTGTTGTATATTAGATAGATTGCATTCAATGTATAATTTGCATATTTATTTTTTTTGTGTGTTTTTGTTTTCTGTAATCTTTGTTTCTTTTTGTTTGTTTTTATTTTTATTTTCCTTTTTTTCTGTATTTTTCTGCATTCTGCTGTCGTTGTATTGTGCTGATACAAACGATACGGCAGATCTGTTTTCACAGATACGGCGTATTGCGTTTAATTTTTATAAAATACAACGCGTTTAATAAATTCGAGTACGACGCATCTTTCCCCAAGATACGGCGTATTCTGTTTTAAATAAGAAATTTTTCTAAACGCTAACGCCATACGATACATCTGTTTTAACAGATACGGCGTATTTTCTATTTAAATTAAAAACAGTTTTTTGAATTATTAAACAGAAGCGACGCATCGATCTTTATCGATACGGCGCATCTACTGAATCAAAAATCTTTTATTTTTAAACGTAACGAAAATACGGCGCATTAACTTTCGTTAATACGACGCTGATGAACTCAAATAAGTACATTTTATTACTATCATTTATCCTATTAATTTGACTTGTTTTACTATATTATGTATGAGGATTGATACTTAATCGTTTACTTTTGTAATTCTCAGGTAAAAACAAGCATTTGGTGAAACTTGGCGATTTTGGACTAATTATGGAGCAAAACATGCATAAAGTGAAGAGTCTACTGAAATGGACAAGATCAAGTTAAATCTGCTCCAGATGCGCCGCATCTCACTCTCGACATGCGCCGCATCTCTATCAAGATATCACCAGATACGATCCAAGATACAAGAGGACATGCGCCGCATCTAATCATGGAGTTACGCCGCATCTTCTGGCGGTGTACGAATATTCCTGAATATTATAATCTTGGACCCCACGCGAAGTTAAGTACATGCGCCGCATCTACTTACTAGATGCGCCGCATCTTCCCTCAGACAGAAACTATAAATACCCCAAGGCCAGACGAATTTCGTGTGCATTATTTTAGTCCCGAACATTATAACCTAAGTCCGAACAGAAGAACCGAAGGACGAATTCAGTCAAGGAGGCAGCACAAGACACACCTAAATCAAAGATACAAGAGCTGTAAGAAGGTGCTGCATGTGTTTAATTCATTAAGTAGTTTTGTTTTATTGTGTTAGCAAACTTTAATTCATCAGGATTGGTGGCTTGTGTAATGTGACAACGAAAGATTGCACTCCCTTTAATACTTGCTTTCCCATCAATTAAAGTTTATATGTTGATGTCTTTGGTTACTACTTATTAGTGCATTGATAACCTCTGTGTTTATTAGTGGCTTGCGGGCATTTGACTGCGGGACATAATGTGGCTCCCACGGTTATTACTAAATTGATCACTTAGGAATAACTTTTAAACATAAGTAATCATTAAGGGTTTACTCGCCGATAAGAATAGGACCAACGAGAAAGGGTTAACTACATACACTTCATATAAAGCTATCAATAAAACAAGTGACAATCTACTTAATCATAAGGACAACCCTCTTATTGTCTCAAGTATCTATCTGTGTACGTGTGTGCTACTTGCTGATTCGTGCCTATTGGTTTATTTTATTATTTAATTGCAAACAAATCGTGCCAGTCTATCAGGCTGAAACCCCCTTGCGTTAGGATATTAAAATACTGATTAGAATAACGAGATAATACGTTCCACTCCTAGTGATCGACACTCTACTTACCATTATATTCATACTGACCGGGTACACTGCTCGTTAAGTGTGTGTGTTATTGATAAGTCGGCTAAATATAAATTTAAAACTTGAGTAGGCATTAAAACTGCTAAAACTATACTACGACACGCATACGCATCAAGTTTTTGGCGCCGTTGCCGGGGAGTGAATTGTTATTATCTGTTAATTTGATTAGTATTTTAATTAGGTTTTTCTTTTTATTAGATTAATTGCATCATTGTATTAATTTGCATATTTGTTGTACTGTGTGTTATTTGTTTTGTGTTATTTGTTTGCTTTTATTTTTGTTTTTGTTTATTTTTGTTTGTGTGTTTTTATTTGTTTTTATTTTTCGTGTTTTCTGTTCTGCTATCGTTGTACTGTGCTAAATCAAACGATACGGCGCATCTTATCTCTCAGATACGGCGTATTGCGTTTAATTTTTTAAAATACAACGCGTTTAATCAATTCGATACGACGCATCTTTTCCCCAAGATACGGCGTATCTGTTTTTAATAAGAAAATTTTTCTAAGCGATAAAGTAATACGACGCATCTGCTTTAGCAGATACGGCGTATCTGTTTTTTTTTTTTTTTAAAAAAATTTTCTAAACGTTAACGCCATACGACGCATCTGCTTTCGTAGATACGGCGTATCTATTATTTTAATTAAAAACAGTTTGCGAATTATTAAACAGATACGACGCATCGATCTATATCGATACGGCGCATCTTTCTGAATCAAAAATCGATATTTATTTTTAAACGTAACGAAAATACGGCGCATTAACTTTCGTTAATACGACGCATTTAATTTTAATTAGATAAGTTGATTTTTGATTAATTAATTCGATACGGCGCATTCATAAATTCTAAGCGGCGTATCTATTTTCTGAATAAAAGTCTGATTTATTTTTAACATATTAAGATACGGCGTATCCCATTTATAGGATACGGCGCATCAACAGCAGATATCATAAGCTTTTATTTTACTTTGATCGTTTCACCCTTCTTTTGCACGTGTAAGTTTTATTTCAGGAAGATGGACGATCCGGATATTACAATGGAAGAATATATCAAGCTTATAGAGGAAAGAGCCTTGAGCAATAATCAGATGTATGATTGGAAAAGAGCAAGATATGGTGCACAAGTCATTGAGACGAAAGAAATCACTATGGAAGAATACTTGATTTTAGGGCATGAAAAGTCAAGGAAAGAAAGAAACAAATTGCCATTTCAACACACTTGGTGTATGTCGAATGATGATGAAGAAGATTCATATACCGTGAAACCAATTCCGGCAATTGTTATTGATAGTACTTTTTCTCCGGAGATTGCACAAGATGATGTGTATACGGAACCTTACGTTGAAGGATATTCTGCAATCGTATTACCACCATTAGACAATCTATCGGATGAAGATGAAAAGTATTCTAATTTTTATTTCGAACCATTTGAAGCCATAGTTTATGATGACATACCTCAACCAGATTTTGACCCAACGAGGGATTTTGAAGAAGTCTGGGATTACTTAATGAAGGATGAAATTCGGGACGATGCTGAAATTGCAAGACCACTAGTTGAAGATAGAGATTCACTAGATGAATTGGAGTCACTTAAAACACAAAGTGGTACAAATTTATTTAATATTATTAATCCCGTTGCTAATAACCTTGCTAGTTTTCCTAAACAGGTTGCAAAACAAAAGAATGATGAGGTCAAGTTTATTACACTACCTATTGAAGCACCTGTAATCAACCCGTACTTGGTGGAGCTCGAAGAAGAATTTGGTGATGAGCTCTTAAACATTGCTATGATTGATGAAGATGATGATTCCGACCCCATGAAGTATGTAGAGGAACTTGAACTTTTACTTGCCAAAGACCCTTTCTCATCTTATGCGGAAGTCAAGGGACGCCTTACTACCAAAGAGACTAACCAAGAAGAAAGGAGACTCATTTTTCCTCAACACACTACTCTTTCAGATGGAATGGTCAAGTCATCCAATTTATCAACCAAACCGGGTAAGGATAGGAATGATGTACATATATTGCCAAGGTATGATCTTTATTTATTTCTTCCATCTTTACTAGCAAATTTACACTCTTTTCGTGTTTATTGCTACTATCACCCGCACTTGATCCCAAGTGGGGGGAACAACACCCTTTTACACAGTAAATAAGGGTGGAGTCAGGCTCGTGACTCGAACAAAAACAAGCGCTTCGTGGGAGGCAACCCATGCTTATCTTTTATTTTATTTTCTGATTTTGTATTGAGTCAGTCAGGCCGCATGAGGATACGGCGCATCTCAATTCTGAGATGCGACGCATCTCCTGCAATGGTCATATCTTATTTTATTTTTCTGCATTTTTATTTCCGACTTTAAAACTTTTTATCAGTTTATTTTAATGCGGCGCATCCCTGGTTAAGGATGCGGCGCATCTATTATTCTGATCCGTATTTATTCCAGGCTCGATACGGCGTATCTTCTCCAATAAGATACGGCGCATCGACTGACCTGATGATTTTCAGTTTTAATTTTTAAGTTTTATTTTTCCTAACTACTAATGTATTATGCAAGCTTGAACCTTTCTTATCTTAGGTGTGTTTTAAAGTGTTGGTGGTATTATAGTTTCCTGGATTTCCTGTGGATACATCAAGTATGAAGCTTTAACGTTCTAATCCACAAGAAGCTGATTTTTGCTCTTATCTAATGGAGGATCATACCGAGCAAATCTCAGGGGAGTTTTTCCTGTTCTAATTCTTTTAT
Organism: Artemisia tridentata subsp. tridentata; assembly: GCA_021014915.2. Classification (NCBI taxonomy): domain Eukaryota; kingdom Viridiplantae; phylum Streptophyta; class Magnoliopsida; order Asterales; family Asteraceae; genus Artemisia; species Artemisia tridentata. Next base: position 64,170,008 of record CP139501.1, on the reverse strand, counting down.
TTTCCAGTTTTTAACCTTTTATACAAACAACGAGGACGTTGTTTAACTTAAGTGGGGGGATTGGAGAATTAGAACACTTAACAATTACTTGTCCTAAACTTTTTCAAAAATTATGCTTAAACTGTGCTTAATATATCAAACTTAAAAAAAATTTTTTAGCATGTTTTTGTTTAAGATCTAAGTTGCATAGCTGCACACATGACGTTATTTTCAAAAATTGTGATTTTCCAAAATTCAAAAATCTATGAGTGTGCCGGTGACTTGTAAACTTTAGAACTTGGCTTGTATACTATTCGAGACCACCATAATAAGTATTATATTTATATAATTGGAATGACTTGTCTAAATTGGTAAATTTCTAGGATTACACCCAAAAAGCCTATTATATGTTATGTGTTATTAGCTAACTACACTGGTTAGTTAACCCCCGTATAAACCCTTTTGTTACTCTCATTTTTAGAGTAAGATACCCCTAGAAAAACACTCAGAGCCATTCCTTTCGTTTCTTACACCTATGTTTAAAATGTTTCGTTACACCCTTACACCTTAGCCTACCCTGTAGATTAGAATCCGTGGTTGGTTAATTGCTATAGGCAAAGTGTGTTCCCTTACATTACATGTGTTCGCGTGCGTAATTCATTATCTATGGTTAGGTCGGGAAATTGCACAATGCAATTGGAGTGAAAGTAAATATTGTATATCTTTGAGTTTATTTTTCGTGTGTTTACTACTTTCACTATTAGCGTTATTTCTGAAGTATGAAAAGTATGAAAAAATTATCCAGAATTATCATTATAGTGATGTGGTGAAATTTTACACATCTATGTTTATGATTAAAGTAAAAAAAAAAAAAAAAAAAAAAAAAAAAAAAAAAAATCGAAAAAATAAGAAAAGAAAAAGAAAGAAAGAAAAGTTGGATGTTTGTTTTAAACCAACGATGTAAAGATATGTAAGTGGTCGATATCACCACTATTTGTTGTACTATATCTATGGATTGAATGGGAATTGGCAGTTATGGGAACGCCAATTAAGGTTTATTCTTTGATTAAGATCTTGTTGAGTATAATTCGTGTCTACCTAAAGCGTGTGTTTCAAGTGTTAAAGCGTGAGTTATTCGATGATATGAGTCTTATTCATGGGATGGTTGGGATAGTGATTAACCACACTTAGGATTTTAATTTATTTGTTTTGTTTTGTTTATTTTTCATTTTACACCAATTTATATCCCAAATATTATCCATACCCTGTATTATTCTTTATCCAACCAAACCTTTGATTTATTGAGATTAGGGATTTGAGCAATCTTAAGTATCGTAGTCGTGGATTCGGCTATGTATTTATGATTTTGTCGCCCTTTTTGATATATTATTATTGTGAAGTTTGGACCTATCTTTAGCCTATTCGAGTTAAGGATTTGAGCAATTGCAAGTATCGTGTTCGTGGATTCGATCATGTATTTGTGATTTTGTCACCTTTTCTGGAATTTGAGATCGATAGTAAATAAGAATAATTAACCCTTAAGCCTAAAAACCCTTTTTGCCGCTTTAGACTTGTTATTCCTTAGCTTTAGTGGTGGAGATGTGTATACTTGCCAAGCTTATGATAGAATATTCGTCACGACTGGACAGTTAAACGATTAGATTTGCTTTTATCAACTTATTTTATTTTACTTCTAATTCGTTAAGTGTTTAGTTGTGTAATTATGAAATAAACGAATACATGCTTAATATAAAAATAAATCCTAACATCTTTTAGGATACATTTTCATAAGATTAATTCTAAGGTTTACTTGGGGACAAGTAAAGTTCAAGTGGGGGGATATTTGATGAACTCAAATAAGTACATTTTATTACTATCATTTATCCTATTAATTTGACTTGTTTTACTATATTATGTATGAGGATTGATACTTAATCGTTTACTTTTGTAATTCTCAGGTAAAAACAAGCATTTTTGATGAAACTTGGCAATTTTGGACTAATTATGGAGCAAAACATGCATAAAGTGAAGAGTCTACTGAAATGGACAAGATCAAGTTAAATCTGCTCCAGATGCGCCGCATCTCACTCATGACATGCGCCGCATCTCTATTAAGATATCACCAGATACGATCCAAGATACAAGAGGACATGCGCCGCATCTAATCATGGAGTTACGCCGCATCTTCTGGCGGTGTACGAATATTCCTGAATATTATAATCTTGGACCCCACGCGAAGTTAAGTACATGCGCCGCATCTACTTACTAGATGCGCCGCATCTTCCCTCAAAACAGAAACTATAAATACCCCAAGGCCAGACGAATTTCGTGTGCATTATTTTAGTCCCGAACATTATAACCTAAGTCCGAACAGAAGAACCGAAGGACGAATTCAGTCAAGGAGGCAGCACAAGACACACCTAAATCAAAGATACAAGAGCTGTAAGAAGGTGCTGCATGTGTTTAATTCATTAAGTAGTTTTGTTTTATTGTGTTAGCAAACTTTAATTCATCAGGATTGGTGGCTTGTGTAATGTGACAACGAAAGATTGCACTCCCTTTAATACTTGCTTTCCCATCAATTAAAGTTTATATGTTGATGTCTTTGGTTACTACTTATTAGTGCATTGATAACCTCTGTGTTTATTAGTGGCTTGCGGGCATTTGACTGCGGGACATAATGTGGCTCCCACGGTTATTACTAAATTGATCACTTAGGAATAACTTTTAAACATAAGTAATCATTAGGGGTTTACTCGCCGATAAGAATAGGACCAACGAGAAAGGGTTAACTACATACACTTCATATAAAGCTATCAATAAAACAAGTGACAATCTACTTAATCATAAGGACAGCCCTCTTATTGTCTCAAGTATCTATCTGTGTACGTGTGTGCTACTTGCTGATTCGTGCCTATTGGTTTATTTTATTATTTAATTGCAAACAAATCGTGCCAGTCTCTTAGGCTGAAATCCCCTTGCGTTAGGATATTAAAATACTGATTAGAATAACGAGATAATACGTTCCACTCCTAGTGATCGACACTCTACTTACCATTATATTCATACTGACCGGGTACACTGCTCGTTAAGTGTGTGTGTTATTGATAAGTCGGCTAAATATAAATTTAAAACTTGAGTAGGCATTAAAACTGCTAAAACTATACTACGACACGCATACGCATCAGACGCATTTAATTTTAATAAATATAATCGATTTTTGATAATTTAAACTTGATACGGCGCATTCTAATTCATAAGCGGTGTATCTGTTTTCTGAATAAAAATCTGATTAAATTTTAACGTAATAAGATACGGCGTATCCAACTTTCTGGATACGGCGCATCGTTTACAGATATCAGCAACTTTTATTTTTCTTATTCCCGAACGGAAAATATTCTAACTTACCCTTACACTAGGAAGTTTTTACTTTGAAATCTACCTGTCTTTAATTTTCAGGAACAATGTTCGATATTTTCCCCAACTGGTTCGGAAGACCCCAAAGAAACCTTACCATGGAAGAGTATGCACTACTAATTGCTCAAGCAAATGAAAAAGAACATCATGAAGCAAGAAACTTTATTAATGAATTCAAAGGCAGTCATGAGCTGTTACTAAAGGAACAAAACATCATGATTAATGGATTGGCAATTGAAGTGCACCAATTGTCAACGGTGCTTAACAAGGTTCTTTTGGTAAAACACGATTTGAAAGGGATTACAACTAGAGGCGGAAAGTCAACCTTTCAAATCGAAGAGACACCCGAGGATAACAGCACAAACAAGATTTCCCCTGAATCTATATCATCTGAGCAAGAGCAACCAAAAGAGACTAATCCAGAACCTGTGATTAGAGAAGAACCTTATGTTGAACTTAAACAATCAACACTACCTTTTCCACATAGGGTAAGGAAGGAGAAAGAAGATGCCTATCAGAGGAAGTTCCTGGAAAATCTCAAGCAGCTGTAGCTAAGTATACCATTTATGGAAGCCCTAGTGCAAATGCCAAAATATGCTAAATATCTGAAGAGCTTCTTACAAACAAGTCCAAACTTGAAGAGGCTTATACTGTAACAATGGGGGAAAGAAGCTCAGCAGCATTGCTCAACAAACTTCCATCTAAGGAAAAAGATCCAAGGTGTACTATATAAATAAAGAGGAGCATTAGCATGGAATATGTCTGATATTAAGGGAATTAGCCCGCCATTCTGTACACATAAAATCTTTATGGAAGATGAATTCAAACCAACTATCCAACCCCAAAGGCGTTTGAATCCAAAAGTCCAAGATGTGGTGAAAAATGAAATTGTGAAATTACTTGACTCCGGACTTATCTACCCAATTTCCGACAGCTCGTGGGTCAGTCCTATCCACGTTGTACCAAAAAAAGGAGGAATGACGGTAGTACTCAATGACGACAATGAGCTAATCCCTTCAAGAACTGTTACTGGATGGAGAGTTTGCATCGACTACCGCAAACTCAATGATGCTACGCGAAAAGATCACTTCCCTCTTCCATTTATTGATCAAATGTTAGAAAGACTATCAGGATATGATTATTATTGTTTTTTAGATGGTTTTTCAGGTTTCTTCCAAATACCCATTGCCCCCGAGGATCAAGAGAAGACGACTTTCACCTGCCCTTATGGAACCTTCGCCTATAGGAGAATGCCGTTCGGACTATGCAACGCCCCTGCTACTTTCCAACATTGTATGACGGCTATCTTCCATGAAATGGTAGAAGACTTTATGGAAGTCTTCATGGACGACTTCTCGGTGTTCGGTAACTCATTTAGTGATTGTCTCTTTAAACTTGATAAAATGCTTGCTAGGTGTGAAGAAACTAACCTTGTTCTTAATTGGGAAAAATGTCATTTTATGGTTAGAGAGGGGATTGTGTTAGGACATAAGATTTCTGGGAAAGGTATAGAAGTCGACAAAGCTAAAATTGATGTAATTGCCAAACTACCTTACCCCACTAATGTAAAAGGTGTTAGAAGTTTTTCAGGGCATGCTGGATTTTATCGTAGGTTCATAAAGGATTTTTCAATGATATCTAGGCCTATGACCCAATTATTGCTAAAAGATGCGAAGTTTGATTTTTCTGAAGATTGCAAAAAGGCGTTTAATATACTTAAAGAAAAACTAACTACTGCACCTATTATAATTTCGCCAGATTGGAATCTGCCTTTTGAACTAATGTGTGATGCTAGTGATTATGCTGTTGGAGCTGTACTTGGCCAAAAGATAGAAAAGAAATTTAAGCCAATTTATTATGCTAGCAAAACATTAAATAATGCCCAAGAACATTACACCACCACGGAAAAAGAACTTTTAGCAGTAGTTTTTGCATTCGATAAATTTAGGTCATATCTTATATTGTCAAAAACTATGGTTTACACTGACCATTCTGCTTTGAAGTATTTGTTCAATAAACAGGATGCCAAGCCAAGGCTTATTAGGTGGGTTTTATTGCTCCAAGGATTCGATATTGAAATTAAAGATAAAAAGGGTGCCGAGAATCTAGCTGCTGACCACTTATCTAGACTTGAAAACCTTGATATGGAGGTGCTTGATGATAGGGAAATCACTGATGACTTTCCTGATGAACACCTTATGATGGTAAGAATTAAGAGCAATGATAATACACCATGGTATGCCAACTATATAAACTTTATTGTTGCAAATGAAATTCCAAAAGGGCTAACATCCGACGAGAAAAGAAGGTTTCTAACTCGCGCTAGTGAGTATATTTGGGATGAACCTTATGCCTTTAAATTATTTTCTGACAATATTATACGAAGATGCGTAGATGGAGATGATGTCCCAGCAATATTGGCACATTGCCATTCAGGGCTGGCGGGGGACATCATGGTGCAATTATTACAAAAAGGAAAATCCTTGATGCAGGATTTTATTGGCCCACTATGCTAGATGATGCAAAAGATTATATAAAAGGATGTGATGCGTGTCAACGATCCGGAAATATTACATCAAGAAACAAAATGCCGCAAAACTATATCCAAGTATGTGAAGTTTTCGACATATGGGGATTGGACTTCATGGGACCATTTCCTGAATCTAAAGGTAATAAGTATATTTTGGTTGCTGTTGATTACGTATCAAAATGGGTCGAAGCGCAAGCGTTACCAACAAACGATAGCAAGGTAGTGCTTAAATTTTTGCAAAGTTTGTTCGCTAGGTTTGGAGTTCCTAAAGCATTGATTAGTGATAGGGGAACACACTTTTGTAATCACCATCTAGGAAGAGCTTTGCAACAATATGGAGTGTATCATAGGGTTTCCACTGCATACCATCCTCAATCCAATGGGCAAACTGAAGTAACCAATAGGGCTATAAAACAGATTCTAGAAAAAACGACTGGATATAATCCGAAAGGGTGGTCTGACAAGTTAAATGATGCTTTATGGGCATTTCGTACAGCCTATAAGACACCGACGGGATGCATTCCATTTCTTCTTGTATACGGAAAAGCATGCCACCTACCGGTCGAAATAGAACAAAGTGCATATTGGACTTTGAAGAAATGTAACATGGATATGGAAGCTGCAACGAAGAACCGTTTCATGGAACTCAATGAACTCTACGAACTTAGAGATGAGGCCTACAGAAATACTAAGATCTACAAAGAAAGAACTAAAAGATGGCATGACTCGAGGTTACATGGGGATAAAATGTTTACTATTGGAGAAAAAGTGCTGCTATTTAATTCTCGATTAAAGATGTATCCAGGTAAACTTAAATCAAGATGGACGGGTTCGTTCGTTGTCAAGAAAGTGTATCCATATGGGACTATTAAAATATGCGATAAAAATGGTTATATATTCAAGGTAAACGGGCAACGAGATAAAAAATACTTTGATTATAAAATTGAGGATACTGAGAACGAGGTGGTGGAGTTTGAACCCGAAGTATTGAAATAAGGTGTTGAACGTGAGTCTAACTTGAAGACTCTGGAATAAAGACAAGTGCTGACCGGGAGACAACCCGAAGAAATTTTTTTTTACTTTTCTGTTCTGTGTCGAGTCTGTCAGACCTGCAGATGATGCGGCGCATCTCCATCATAAGATGCGACGCATCACCTGCACTGGTCATATCTTATTTCAATTTCTGCATTTTTATTTTTGACTTTAAAACTTTCTGTCAGTTTATTTAATGCGGCGCATCCCTGGTTAAGGATGCGACGCATCTTTTATTCTGATTCGTATTTATTCCAGGCTCGATACGGCGTATCTTCTTCCATAAGATATGGCGTATCGACTGACCTGATGATTTACAGTTTAATTTTTTAGGTTTTATTTTTACTAACTACTAATGTATTATGCAAGTTTGAACCTTCTTAACTCAGGTGTGTTAAGGTCTAAATGGTATTATAGATTCCTGCATTTTTGTGGATACATCATTTATGAAGCTTAAACGTTCTCATCCACAAGAAAGTTGATTTTTGCCCTTATACGAATAATGGAGGATCATACCGAGCAAATCTCAGGGGAGTTTTTCTGTTCTAATTCTTTTATTTTCCAGTTTTTAACCTTTGACACAAAAAACGAGGACGTTGTTTAACTTAAGTGGGGGGATGGAGAATTAGAACACTTACTTGTCCTAAACTTTTTCAAAATATGCTTAAAATGCGCTTAATATATCAAAATTTAAAATTTTTTTTAGCATGTTTTTGTTTAAAGTCTAAATTACATAACCGTACACATAACTCTATTCTTTCAAAAATATTAAAACTTTAGTGTGCCGGTGACTTGTAAACTTTAGAACTTGGCTTGTATACTATTCGAGACCACCATAATGAGTATTATCTATATAATTGGAGTGACTTGTCTAAATTGGTAAATTTCTAGGATTACACCCAAATAGCCTTTATATGTTATGTGATATTAACTAACTACACTGGTTAGTTAACCCCCGTATAAACCCTTTGTTTACTCTCACTTTTAGAGTAAGATACCCCTAGAAAAATCCCTCAGAGCCATTCCTTTCGTTTCTTACACCTTTGTTATAATGTTTCGATATACCCTTACACCTTTGTAAAACCGCAAAATTCACACAATCTGAAATGACCAAATTACCCTCTGAATTTGAAATTTTAAGAACTTATGAAATACGCTATCAATTAAAAACTTGAGTTATATAACATGTTATGACTCAAAACTATACGATATGAACATATAACCTAAAGTAAATACGAAATGTTACGGGAACCTTATAACATAAAAGTATGGCACGTTTAAAAGATTTATGTAGGCCAAAAGTAATTTAGTTTGTACACAACATTCATAATAAAGATAAGTGAGAATTTTGGTTAATATGGAAAGTGCAAATTAGCCTTGATCACCCCTTAAATTTCGGCCCAAATCCTCTCTTAATCTCCAAAACAATCGACAAGATCAAATCACACATTTATTTGACAAACCTTCCTTCCTTCTTATCTCTTTAATGTACGACTCCATCACCTTCTCACATGTATGCTTAGAAAATAGTACACAACCCTCTTCCATCCTATTCTCTCATTCGAAAAGATGACAAACAATACAAACACTGATCCAACTTATCAGAAATACACGACCAGAAATTTGGTAGAAGGCCGAGCATGGGACGTTTTGTGATTCGCATGGCTTGGCAATCATGACTTTATCTCCTGTTCTTGTTCGTTCCTTTAAAGCCGACTCTAAGGTATCTCCATGTTATTTTGTGTCTTTCTTTCATTCAACATAACCATGTTAAAACGAGAATAATATCTACGCTAAGCAACCGTGAGAATCATGGTTGTATGGGCATTTTGTCGCGTATTATGGACAGTTTTTGAAGTCTTGTATGTCAACCGTATGTCGAACTTTATGACAATCTAAACCAGCCTTACTGATCAGCCCCATATGTCACGTGAAACCATGAAGCCTACGCTTTTTTTTTTTATCTGTTTTGTGTCGAGTCTTTTGGGACAGGTTGGTGTCGGTTCTATCGTCTGGTTGATGTCGTCTTTCCAGCCTTTTTGTCGACCTAAATATAACACTAAACGAGCCTTAATAATCAGTCATGAATGATCTTTAATGAAGTGCTAAGATAGAAAACCCTAGGCAGTTGCATCATGCGAACTCTATGATTTTATGTGAGGAGGTTTAGCCTTGTTTTGACTCGATAAGAACTGAGATATGTTGTCGTTGGCTGTATCATAAGTGTTTTGAAATCAAATATTGAATGAGTAATATATATAAATTGAAACGCTAACAATTATTATCCATGGATAAGTATAGTAACAATTTAAATGGACTTCCTATGAATGCATGTATGGCTGCATGATATGCGAACTTATGAGAAATAAATAAGACGTCACATTAAATCAAACATTGGGTCATAATAGGGATCTTCAAGTGATGCATATCTTGTATATTTTGTGTGTCGGGTTATAGATGCGATTGTGTGGTGTGTCGTTGTTTATGAGCCGCGGGGGGTGACTACCTTATGTTGTGTCTTAAACAGTCTTGTCGACACATATCACACCTTAAACGCACCCTAAGTACTCGTCTAAGAAATCGGCTAACCAAAGCTTGAAACTAAGAAACCCGAAGTCTTTGTTATTCAAAACTTGCATGGAGATTTGTGGATTGTGGTTCGATTTGCAATGTGATTTGAAGTCTCATATTAGCAGCCATGTGTCGACCCCTATACTTATGAATCGCATCTTAATTAACTTTTTAAATTATTGGTTAGTGGAAGCTAATTAAAACAAGAAACTTTAAGTTGTGGTATGCATGGTGTACGTATGAAAGTGTTTTGGGTCATGAGTACTAGTTTTTTTTTTTTTTTTTTTTATTTTTTTGCACTAACATAGTGATGTAGGCATTAAAATTCAAACTTAACAAAATTAATCCTAAACTTTGATAACTTACACGTTTAACCCTAAACTTTACCAAGTGACATAATAAACCCTAAAGTATGATACTGGTTATATTAAACCTTTAAATTTATTTAATTATCATTTATGACCCTAAAATGTCAACGTTACTAATCATGGGAAGCTACTATAAATAGCAAGAGAACCTAAATATATAATCTGAATAACTACAAGTGTTAAACCGGAATATAAGCTTAATAATGGGTTAATAAATAACTTACGATCATTAATTCGTGTAGATTCACCGAAGAAGGAGTAACTTCTGATCCATGTGGTTTCTGATATGGTTGCATTTGCGGTTTGAGGTACAGATATTCTGCCCTTTTAATAAGGAGCCTTCGTTCTCTTATTTTGATTCGTATTAGGGTTTTCCTAAGCCATTGCTATGTTCCCTACACTCTGATATGATCCTTTGATATTTGAACCTCTGATATGAACCTTTGGCATTTGAACCTTTGACATATGAACCTTTGATATGAACCTTGATATTTGGACTATGATTATGACCATATGAACCTTTGCTTTGATATGAACCTTTGACCTTTGACCCCAGTTTGATACCCGAGCCAAATTTGTTTCCTAGCCATGAAGGTAACATGGCCGTGTCATTGATGCACCAATGGCATGACTGTAGTGTACTCGAGTGATGTTGTACACCGTCCCCATTTTGATTTGATATGAGCTCACTATGATTTGTTATGGCCAATATGATTTGTTTGGGGGGCGTATGGATGCATCCTAGATTTGCTTTGTATATGATATGATATGATTTGATTTGGTGACTGATGATGGGTGCAATCCACGTCTTTCACAAAATTTGGGAGCTAGCTACTCCATTTGAAGAATGAGGACACCCCTCATATTATCTGATTATCTGAGAGGTCTCCCCTCTATATGATTTGAAGATTATGGTTACGATATGTTATGATTTGATTTGTTTGGGCTCGTGGTGGATGACTGTCCTAAACCTTTACTCTTGTATCTTATTTATATCTCATTCATTATGCTACATCTGTTTATTTCCGTTTACTTTTGTTTCCGTTTATTATATATCTGTTCACTGGGCTTTTTAAGCTCAGCCGCGTTTCTTTTCCCGTGGCAGGTTTTAGTTGGAAGCTGGGTAAGAGTGAAGAGACTTTTGGACTTAGAAGACCTTGATAGTTATTTCGAAGTAGAAGTTATTAGAAGAATTGCACTTGCAGACTTAGTATTTAGCCTTTGTTTCCTTTGTATCCCTGTGTATTCAATATTTCATTTGTAACCTTTGAGAATCTTTGTATTACTTTTGAATGTATGCTTTGTTTGATCTGATATGAAGCCATTAATGTGATACTTTTACCCTTGCCGGGTTGGGGTGTTACAATTATGGTATCAGAGAGACAGGCTGCGATACGTAATACATTTACCCTTGGCCTGTGTAAGTTAGGACCACTAAGTTTTCCCTGTAGGCGCTCGTAAGTCAACCTTTGAAAATTGCTTTAGGATTTCCCATAGGAACCTATGTTTTGACCGGTGAGGAATGGGTAGACTATAAGGCATTTGTTTAAGTATCATTGCTTCCGCATCACTCTGATTCGTGCCTTGCTTTTGGTTAGAGTCTGTTGATATCACTTTTGGAAATCGAAAGCTTATGCTTTGCACCACCTAAGATTTGAACCTGATTAAATTTGGAAGGCATTGAGAAATTTCATAATAATTGCCTGACACTATTTGATCCTTATCTTCAGAATTCTTTTGTTAATCATTTTGATAAAGACCCACGTTGCACTCTGATCCTTTCGTTAATCATTTTGACGCCTCTTCGGGCACTCTGAGAACCTCCATGGCGATAACGTACTGGATATGTTTTGATTGTCTTTTGCTTTTGATAAGTATCTATGAATCTTCCGACACTATTTGATTTCGTTTCACCCATCTCTGTCCTTATAAGAAGCCTTGTGGTGTGTAACCATGAGTATAAGAATGTTTCCTTCCTCATTTTCGAATGATAAAGTTTTGATTTGCGAACCGTCTTTCTTTGGATAGTTAACTTCGATTTTATTCTGACAAGGAATTTGTTGAGTGATCAGTCGAATATTGACAACTACCCTCCTATATCTCACCTTTAACGTTTGCAACAATTTTTGAACTCCCTACCATGATTACCGATTGTTAAACCCTTTGCTATCACTATTACTCTGGAGACTCGTGTGTTACTTTCACGGTATGAGGTTTTCCTAGAAACCAATTCGTACACCAATGAATGAATCGCATCTTGAGAGTTATTTGGCACCCTGAGTTTTCTGAATATGATTTGTGGCGGAACCACATATTTTTTCCATCGGAGCGTGAAGTAGGATTTGACATGATACCGAGAGATTGTCTAGTCACCAAGCGAAGGTGTCATGCAGATGTATCAGATACCATACCAGTTGATCTGAGCAACCGGAAAGAGCAGCAACCGAAGACCAAGAAGTGAGTTTACTTAAGTATATCTTCTGGGCGTGTTATAGTTTCGTTCGCGATAAAGAAGGATGGCGACCGGAGATATCTAAACCGTGTTACTGTTAGGAGCCGATATTCCTCTACCCTGAAACGACTATGTGCTTGTTTAATTTCAGAGCGCGAAGTTTCCTTCTGATGAATAGATTTTATTCTTTGAATCGCCTTCAGTATTCATAAAAGACTGCTATGACGATTAGTGACGCTAATAGTATTAGCTAAAGCTCTGATTGTTTTTGCGAATTTGATGAATGATGTTTTCTCGTGAGTACTTGGACAAATGGTCATTGTATGACTAAATAGTACGTTTGGAGACGAGAAAGAGCATGAAAATCATCTTTGCACTTCGTTAGAAAATTCGTCGGTCATTGGTGCTTTCTGAGAGATGGATATTTGTTGAGACAACGGTGTTCTTTTCCTGACCTGGAGTTAACAACAACGGAGGCTACCCTGAAGAGTGAAGACATTCCTTACAAGGCAGAGTTGTTGGCGATGCAGAAGAAGAAATTCTAATCAAGATGGCGAACCTGAAGCTGATGAAGACGTACAGTCTCACTTCTCTATTCATCTTGGTTGTACTAAGATGAATTGAGAGCGGAAGCAGACTGGATGATGAAGAGATTTAAAGATCGTGCCAGAAATCCACAACACTCCATCACATTCCAAGAAGAACTGCAGGAGGCTCGATGAACCAGACACAAGTTCCCGATTTTGGTTTCACTTCCCGATTGATGGACAGACGAAGACAGATTAACAGGACTTGAAGAGATTGGAGGTGTTGAATGAGCGGAATTTTGAAACAGATCCTTCATGTTTGGAAGATTAGATTTTATGAAGGCCGAAGTTCTTGACGATTAAATTTTATTTCCGTTGAATCTCTTAAGTTTCGTGATGAAGTAATAAGACCCTCTAATGATTTGAGTTCCCTAGAAGCATTTCAGTTCGTGTTTATTTTTCGTATGTTCGGTCATGGCTTTGTTTTGAGGGATTTTGACGAATTGTGGAAGATATGATGCTTGTGACGGCATACCTCACTTCAATTTGGCTATCTGGGATTTTGATACTCATACGAATAGTTTTGTTTTCCCTCTTGACTTTGGCATTCGATTTTGGTTGACCTTTGATGACTATAGAAGTACTAGGTGGATTAAGATAGGTGGTTTTGATTACGACTTGAGATAAAGTATGATCATCATGAAGGCATAATTATGTGGTGCTAGTATTATAACGCCTGATCAACGTGATAATACTTACACCATATAACGTGCACTCATTGTGGCCATAGGATATCTTGGGGAGTACCTAAGAAGTTTAGAATTTGAACTCCGTTGGATTATCCGTGATTTAGTGAGACTTTAGGTCCATTCTATCTATGCGTGTACTCTGTTTTCGTTCATTAGATAGCTGGATGAGTTTGGGCTCTCGTTTTGCATTCTGTTGACCTCGGTTATATATCTTGAAAACTCTGTGTAGAGCTCTCTACTGTTGACACATTCAATTTGATTTGAAATCTTGTTCGTATTCTACATGAGTTTCCTGAAGATTCACCTATCGTCCATTTAATGTTGCATGGACCTTTTGTTCTGAATCAACCTAATTTGTCCTCTCCTGAAAAAAAAAATTGGAACCCACCTCGTTTTGATCTGAGTCATGAGAAACTTTTAGACTGAAGATCTTTTGGAAGAACCTCCTCGGGCATGAGGATGCTGTGATGATCTTTTGCGACTTGCTACAACTTCGTTTAACTTAGCAACTTCAATTTTCGAGGACGAAAATTTTTTTTAGAGGGGAAGAATTGTAAAACCGCAAAATTCACACAATCTGAAATGACCAAATTACCCTCTGAATTTGAAATTTTAAGAACTTATGAAATACGCTATCAATTAAAAACTTGAGTTATATAACATGTTATGACTCAAAACTATACGATATGAACATATAACCTAAAGTAAATACGAAATGTTACGGGAACCTTATAACATAAAAGTATGGCACGTTTAAAAGATTTATGTAGGCCAAAAGTAATTTAGTTTGTACACAACATTGATAATAAAGATAAGTGAGAATTTTGGTTAATATGAAAAGTGCAAATTAGCCTTGATCACCCCTTAAATTTCGGCCCAAATCCTCTCTTAATCTCCAAAACAATCGACAAGATCAAATCACACATTTATTTGACAAACCTTCCTTCCTTCTTATCTCTTTAATGTACGACTCCATCACCTTCTCACATGTATGCTTAGAAAATAGTACACAACCCTCTTCCATCCTATTCTCTCATTCGAAAAGATGACAAACAATACAAACACTGATCCACTTATTAGAAATACACGACCAGAAATTTGGTAGAAGGCCGAGCATGGGACGTTTTGTGATTCGCATGGCTTGGCAATCATGACTTTATCTCCTGTTCTTGTTCGTTCCTTTAAAGCCGACTCTAAGGTATCTCCATGTTATTTTGTGTCTTTCTTTCATTCAACATAACCATGTTAAAACGAGAATAATATCTACGCTAAGCAACCGTGAGAATCATGGTTGTATGGGCATTTTGTCGCGTATTATGGACAGTTTTTGAAGTCTTGTATGTCAACCGTATGTCGAACTTTATGACAATCTAAACCAGCCTTACTGATCAGCCCCATATGTCACGTGAAACCATGAAGCCTACGCTTTTTTTTTTTTTTTATCTGTTTTGTGTCGAGTCTTTTGGGACAGGTTGGTGTCGGTTCTATCGTCTGGTTGATGTCGTCTTTCCAGCCTTTTTGTCGACCTAAATATAACACTAAACGAGCCTTAATAATCAGTCATGAATGATCTTTAATGAAGTGCTAAGATAGAAAACCCTAGGCAGTTGCATCATGCGAACTCTATGATTTTATGTGAGGAGGTTTAGCCTTGTTTTGACTCGATAAGAACTGAGATATGTTGTCGTTGGCTGTATCATAAGTGTTTTGAAATCAAATATTGAATGAGTAATATATATAAATTGAAACGCTAACAATTATTATCCATGGATAAGTATAGTAACAATTTAAATGGACTTCCTATGAATGCATGTATGGCTGCATGATATGCGAACTTATGAGAAATAAATAAGACGTCACATTAAATCAAACATTGGGTCATAATAGGGATCTTCAAGTGATGCATATCTTGTATATTTTGTGTGTCGGGTTATAGATGCGATTGTGTGGTGTGTCGTTGTTTATGAGCCGCGATGGGTGACTACCTTATGTTGTGTCTTAAACAGTCTTGTCGACACATATCACACCTTAAACGCACCCTAAGTACTCGTCTAAGAAATCGGTTAACCAAAGCTTGAAACTAAGAAATCCGAAGTCTTTGTTATTCAAAACTTGCATGGAGATTTGTGGATTGTGGTTCGATCTGCAATGTGATTTGAAGTCTCATATTAGCAGCCATGTGTCGACCCCTATACTTATGAATCGCATCTTAATTAACTTTTTAAATTATTGGTTAGTGGAAGCTAATTAAAACAAGAAACTTTAAGTTGTGGTATGCATGGTGTACGTATGGAAGTGTTTTGGGTCATGAGTACTAGTTTTTTTTTTTTTTTTTTATTATTTTTGCACTAACATAGTGATGTAGGCATTAAAATTCAAACTTAACAAAATTAATCCTAAACTTTGATAACTTACACGTTTAACCCTAAACTTTACCAAGTGACATAATAAACCCTAAAGTATGATACTGGTTATATTAAACCTTTAAATTTATTTAATTATCATTTATGACCCTAAAATGTCAACGTTACTAATCATGGGAAGCTACTATAAATAGCAAGAGAACCTAAATATATAATCTGAATAACTACAAGTGTTAAACCGGAATATGTAGGGTATTCACAATACATGAATCTCTAGTTTGAGGGTTGTATGGATCGAATAAGAGAAGATTTCTAGAGAGAAGTGGGAGCCTTTTTAGTGAGAGAAACACAAGTAATATTAGATTAAGTGAAAAGGTCCAACCCTTCCCATGTGTGGGAAGGGATATATATACTACTACATATTACGTCCCTAGTGGACTGTGGAGCGAGCTGACAGTGGGGAAAGCCCCGACCCACTCCACAAATATAGATACTACTAATACTAATACTAATAATACTAAGCTACTGATAATATTACAGATAATCCTACGAGCTATGATGATCTAATAAGTACTTGGGGTGACCGAGTCTTCTGCTGAATATTCATATTCCTAACAATCTCCCCCTAAGGGAGGTCACCCCAGAAGTAATGTTCTGAATTTCAGCACTTCTTCCTTGGGTCTTGACATCATAGCTCGCAATCATTGAATCTTCAATGTCATAGATTGTTGTGCAAACATCAGTGATCTGCAGATGACTTCTCTTTTGTCTTGGATGACCTTTGAGCAGTTCTTGAAATTATCATCCCACTTGAGTCTCCAAGTCATCTTTCTGTGGTAATACTCCATGTGATGAAATATACTTAGAGCCGACATGCTCACACGATATGGTGTCATGATCTTCAGCGTCAGAGTTAGCAGAAGCTGTGTTGAAGGTCTTTTAGGGTGATCATGACTTCTTTGATGATGATGTGGTGTGAACATGTGGTGATGGATTGGCATCTTTTCTGCAACCAGCTACAACAGCAACCAGCTACAGCATTCCACAGCAACATCCGCCAGAAATTCCTGCATACGACAGTTAGCAATAATTCGACCGGTGCTTACAAGTTTGGACTTCGAGATCGTCAACAGCATAGTGTGAAGACTCTCTCTAATCCTTACCAAGACCGTTCCTAAACGAAAACCCACAGAGGGCTTTTTAAGATTTTACCGTAGTAAATCAACGATTAGGTGAGTCGCTGGAGATCACTCCACGACTGTAGACCGGTTGAAACCGCCGCGACCACTAAGCGTAATCCACGAGGAATTACCTAAGTGACCTGCTTTCAGGGCTGCTTGATGTTGACCCTGGCAGGAATTTCCATTCAATCATTTGAGAATTACATTTGTAAATTCTCTCATAAATGTTCTGGCAGATTGCTAAGATCTGCGTAGGACTCATGAGTTTACAACTGGTGTCCTTAATGTTGAACATCCAGTGTAGAAATAATTCGTGTCCCTATGAGATCTTATTATGCATCTCGTGGCTCTAGACTCGATAGTGCGTTTTGATTTAGTGAGCGGAGGCTGGAGAGGACTGCCACCTTTTCAATATCATCTAACTCGGAGTGAGAGAGACGATAGGAATGTATTGAACTCCGTGACAATTGAAACAAGAATCCTTTGAGGGACCTTGAGTGGCTAGGGAGGGTTGTGCAGCGTATCACTGGGTCCATGATACTTTGTCTTCAATGCCAGCAATCAACTAAGTGATTCTGACAGCATATGTATTGACCCGGTTTCTGCCTAAGTTGTAAGGAGGGCTATTTCTTTTCACCCTTTATCTTTACAATTCTTTTTCATTCTTCAACCCCTTCAGTGCTTACCGAGACTTCATAACTAACACCTTGTTGGGTTTGTTCCAGTGTTAGCTCCATCTCAGTCGGCACTCTTCCCTAATTCACATTTCTCCTTTTTTAATCATACCTAAGGACTTCTACACTATCTAGTGGATTGTCCCTGGGTAGATCCCTCCGGCTCTGGCGGGATCGTGGGAACTTGAGCCTAACCTAACCATCCTTATAGCTCCATGCATTAATTCAAATGGTCGGTCTTTGGTATTCATCCACGATTGCCAAACCAAATCATTGAAAAATCTCTCAAAGTGTTCATGATTCTAAAACATATTTTTTGCAAACACTTGAGAGTTTTATGTTTTTCAAATGCTCCCCCTCAACATGTGCTCGGTTGATTGTTTTATAAATTTGCACATGATAGGTAGAGCCTGCACTTTTTGAATTGATCCACTTTCAGTGAACATGACCGATTCGAGACACGCTTACATCACTGGTTAGACCAGCTTGAAATTATTACCCGTCCTGGTCAAGTCCATAGAAAGTTTCTCGAAACGGTACACTCTACTTAGATTCATCTTTTTCGAGACACGCTTACATCACTGGTTAGACCAGCTTGAAATTATTACCCGGCCAAGACGAATCCTTTCGATTGATGACAGTTCAAGTTTCGTCAATTCTTTGGTGAAGTCTGAGCCTTGTTCACACAAGATGCCATAATCCATTGTTTTGTAAAACCATTTGCTCCCCCTCAATATATGCGTTGATATAAGAAAGATTTTCGTACATATGGAGGAGCTTGCTTTTATGACCAAAACATTTTGCTCCCCCTCAATATGTGCCTTGATATGCAAAATGGTTTAGCACATACGGGAGAGCTTACATTAATTACCAAATCATCACATTTTATCAGAATTTCCTATTTAAATCACATTCTCTCCCCCGATCAAAAATTTCAAACCATTTGAGATTTGTGATCCCAATTGATTTAAATATGTTTAGAAAAATTCGGGAGAAAATGTGGTCAGGTTTAAAGTATTCTGATTTAGGAGCATACGATGCTCCCCCTGAAACAACGAGAGAGTGTCACTGCTGATGTTGCACAAATTTGGTAAGGTGTCAGAATTTTGAAAATTTTAAGTCAATTGACCACCTTGTGTAACATCAAGACTCTCTTGAAGAATCAAACAAGATGAAGAGTCTGATGTAAAGAAGACTTCTCTTCTAATACACGAAATGATGCACTGAAACGTACATCAAGTCGGGAGAACATGGATATAAAGTAATCCATGCCCAGGTGAACATCACCCGGTTGGAGAAACAGCTGTCTTTTTGGCGACATGCTTTCCCCATTGTACAGTGCGGGTTGCAGTATGAAGTAACTGCAAGCCATTAAGACATGTTTTAACTGATTAGTATAACTTCTGCTCGAGCTTCATTTAAGAATCCGTGCCATTGTTGAATGACATTTCTAGATACGTAAATGTTATCGATAAACAGAAGACATGCCTAGGTAGAACTATTTTTTTTTTTTTTTTTTTTTTTTTTTTTTTTTTTTTTTTTTTTGGTATTTTCTGATTTTTTCGATTTTTATGGTTTTTATAGGTTTTATATTTTTGTATTTTTCTTTTTGATTTAAGATATATACAACTATGTACAAGGATATAAGAAGACAATCCTTTACTCCTCCTTTTCTTCCTGAAGACACTTGAGGGTTTCTGGAGTCATGCTTTTCATGCCAAGGCGTGGGAGAATAAACTGAAACCTTTCTCTTGGGAGGGCCTTGGTGAATATATCAGCTAACTGAAACTCTGTCCTCACGAAGTATAGTTCCACAATTCCTTTTTCCACCTGTTCCCTGATGAAGTGATGCCTGATGTCGATGTGTTTTGACCTGGAGTGCTGAACATTGTTACAACAGAGAGCAATGGCGCTTTTGTTGTCACAATATAGGGGAATTTTGTTGTATGAGAATCCATAGTCCGAAAGCTGTGATCGCATCCAAAGGATTTGTGCACAACATGCAGACATAGCAATGTACTCAGCTTCAGTAGATGATATGGAAGTACTCATCTGCTTCTTAGAAGACCAACTAACCAACTTTTCCCCTAAAAATTGAGCTCCTCCTGAAGTACTTCGACGAGTGTCTTGACATCCCGCATGATCAGCATCTGCGTATGCCGTTAACTCCATTGCAGTGTCCTTAGGATACCAGAGACCCATATGAACCGTGCCTTGAAGATATCGGAAGATCCTTTTCACTGCTTCAACATGCTTCTTGGTTGGTCTGGATTGATACCGAGCACACATGCACACAGCAAACAGAAGATCTGGTCTGCTAGCCGTGATGTACATCAAAGATCCAATCATGCTTCGATACTGTGTGATATCAACTGGAATCCCTGAAGGATCTTCATCCAGCTTCGTTCTATCAACCATGGGAGTGTCAACAGGTTCACTTGAATGGAATCCAAACTTTTTCAGGATCTCGTTGGCGTATTTGGATTGATTGATGAATATGCCTCCGGGACTTTGAGAAACTTGTAGTCCTAAGAAGAATGACATTTGTCCCATCATGGACATTTGGAACTTGGAATTCATCTCCTTTGAAAAACTATCACATTCACCAGGATCTGTTGAAGCAAAGATGATATCATCTACGTATATCTGAACTAGCAGTAGATGGTTTCTTGATTTCCTGGTGAATAGTGTAGGATCAACAACACCCTTGGAGAATTTGTTTGCTAGGAGGAACTTGGACAATGTATCGTACCATGCCCGTGGCGCCTGTTTTAGCCCATAAAGAGCCTTCTTCAAGCGGTAAACATGAGTAGGGTGTTCAGCATCCACGAATCCTTCAGGTTGACTCACATAAACTTCTTCCTTTAAGTCACCATTCAAGAATGCCGTTTTGACATCCATCTGGTAGACTATCATATTACGACTAGCCGCATTAGCTAGGAAGATTCTTATAGCTTCAATTCTAGCAACCGGAGCAAACGATTCTTCAAAATCAATGCCCTCTTCTTGTCTAAACCCTTTAGCAACTAGCCGTGCCTTGTTCTTTAAGACATCACCATACTCGTCAAGCTTCACTTTGAAGATCCACTTTAAAGCAATGATCATTGCACGCTCCGGAGGAGGCACTAATTCCCATACTTCAAGTCGATCAAATTCATGGATTTCATCCTGCATAGCCTGGAACCAGCAATCTTTAGTCATTGCTTCTTTGGCATCTTTTGGTTCGACTTTAGACAGTACGGAATTGAAGAAGCACCATAGTGCATCAGTGGCTAGTTGATTACGTGTGGATACTGGACGTGAGGGATTGCCTATGATGTTGTCGATTGGATGATCACTGGTCCATTTCCTGAGATGGTCGTGAGGTTGATGGTTATGAACAGAAGTAGCAGTGCTGTGTTCCTCAGGTAAGGATGTGTCTGATGGATGTTCAGGAGCAAATATGTTTTCAAAAGGAACCTCTTCAACAGGAGCAAAAGGATTAACTTCCAAAGAGTTATTATCTGAAGATTCTTGCATTACCGGAGAAGTTTGAGTGTGTGATGACGAAGGTGATTGACTGGCAGCAGGAGCATTGTGACTGACTGATACTGAAGCTGCAGGTCCTTCTGAATCTTGTGGGGCTTGAACCTCATTCATAGGAATTACAGCTGATTCACTCGGGATGGTTCCATTTGTTGGCTCAAAGTATTCATCAAACATGGGATCGAATAACTTCTTCAACTCCTCACATGTAGGTGGCACATAAGAATCTTCAGGCGTGGAATTCTGTACAAGTCCTGAACTAATGGGTCCAGGAGACAAAAGGTGAAGATCGGGTCCAGAACTGATTTGTCCTGAAACAGGTAGCTCACTTAGCTCATCGAACGTAACATGAATGGTTTCCATGATTTTACGAGTTCTTTTATTGTAGATTCGATACCCTTTACTGTCTGGTGCGTATCCAACGAAAATACCTATATCTGCTTTAGCTCTTAACTTTCCCAAGTCTTGACTATCGTTAGTTGGATAGCAGAGTGCACCAAACACACGTAGAAAGGAAAGATCTGGTTTCTTGTTATGAATTAACTCGAAGGGAGTCTTCTCATGAACCGGATGAATTAGGGATCGGTTTTGAGTGTAACATGCTGTTGCAATAGCCTCTGCCCAGAGAAACATCGGGGTCTTTGAAAATATAAGCATAGTTCTTGCAGCCTCCACCAGAGTACGGTTCCTTCGTTCAACCACCCCATTCTGTTGAGGGGTGCGAGGGATACTTTTCTGATGCGTGATGCCAATACTTTCATAGAAATTACGGAGTTGTTGGTTAACAAACTCCGTACCATTATCTGTGTGGATGATTCTGACAGTTTTATCGAGCCTTACTTGCAGCTGTTTTATCAGTTTAATGATAACCTCTGGAGTTTCGTCCTTGGTTCTCAAAAACTTTACCCATGTGAACCGAGAATAGTCATCAACTATCACCAGAACGTACTTCTTTCCATTAATGGTTTGTATTCTCATTGGACCGCACAAGTCCATGTGGAGGGTATGAAGAGCTTCCATGTTGGTGTTGATGGTTTTAGGTTTGTGGGTTTGTTTCTTGCTTTTGCCCAGTTGACATGCAGAGCAGAGATGATCTTTCTCATACTTTAGTCTGGGCATCCCTCTAACAAGATCTTTACGGGAAAGATTATTAATGGTACCGAAGTTCAAATGGTTCAAACGACGATGCCACAGCCATGATTTTGTTTTAGAGGCTTTAGAGAGCAAGCATATGGGAGAGGACTTCAACATTTCTTCAATTGAAATGGTGTATAGATTGGTGCCCCGACTGCCCTTGAGGAGATCTAAACCATCCAATTCTCTGACGAAACATGTATGCTTTCTGAAAGCCACTTCCAGATCTGAATCACAAAATTGACCCACAGAAAACAGATTGTGTCCTAGTCCTTCCACATAATATACCCTTGAGATTACACTGTTACCAAACACATAATCTCCATAACCCATAATAGCACCAAAGTGGTCGTTCCCGAATCTAACTGTCCCGATAAACTTTTTCACGAAGTTCTTGAGCCGTGAGCGATCCCCAGTCATATGTTTTGAGCAGCCTGAGTCCAAATACCACAGGACGATTTGTACGACCTGCATTTGAAACCAGACAACAATGGATAACTGAAAAATGTGGATCCCCACGTACAATTGGGGTCCATTTGGTCAGCACATACATATTCAGAAGCCACAGATTTCACAGATGCTACTGTCTTTGCTGAGGAGACGGAACTAGAGGTAGGACAAGACCTAGATGGAAGGCATTGTGATTCTAAAGGCAGGATTCTACCAGTTGGTCTCCATTCCTTATTCTTCACAATTTTATGCATATTCATTTTAGGTAATGATCTCTGTTTTCCTAAATTGAATTTCCTTCCAGTGGGTCTCCATTCCTTAACTTTCACAATTTTATGCTTATTCATTTTAGGTAACGTGCACTGTTTTCCTAAATTGAATTTTCTTCCAGTGGGTCTCCATTGATAGCCTATGCTAGCAAATGTTTTTCCTGTTGCATTCCAAACCTTTGTGCATGCTTCAGTTATCCTACCATTCTTATCGTGGGATGATGCAGAAGACATCAGGAAAGACACAACACATTCATCATGATTAGCATAAATTAAACAATTGTCGCATGTTTTACAGATAGCATTAGAATTCGAATTAATTACAGTACTTTTGATACTAGAATCAACACGATTCATTCTACTCATTGTAAACTTATTGTTCCTAGGTTGGACTTCTACATTCTTCAAGTGAACATTCTTAGCTGGCGCAGTCATATCCTTTCTTTCATTTCCTCTAGACCTTGACCCGCTAGCTTGTGTGTCACTTTTTACTCCTGTAGAAGTATCGAAGGTAACATTAGTTTGTTTCTCTGTCACATGCCTTCCTGATAATGATGTGTTGGGTTCTGATGTTTTGGGTGGTAGATCAAAGGCTACATGCTTGTTCACAACATTAGATGATGATGCAACAAATCTATCTCTATGGCCTCTAAACTTAGGAATTGAGCCTATGGCATATTCTAAGTTTTCCTGAATCCTTTTCGTGAGTTTGCATGCATAGACAACTGCTTGATCGAGTGGCTTATCATTCCTATCCTCTTCAACTATCTCACGAAGTGTGTCAAGGCCTTCTCTAAGATGATCGAGATATGTTTGATGGGCAAGGCTGTTGTTTCTAAGCTTAAGTGGAATACGCCCAACATCAACATCATACTTTTTACTATCAGTACCCTTTGGTGCATCACAATTACAAGTGGTGCATGGCATTTTACCTTTCACCCGAGCCTTAAGATTCTCAATTTCATTTGTCAAAGAGGTTATTTGATCATTATGATTGCTTCTTGTAACTTTAATAGAATCATATAACTCCTTGAAATGTTGTTTAACCTTTGAATTTTCTTCTCGATAACACTCATTTTCATAATGTAGCTTATTTATGGTGTTTTGATATTGAAAATTCTGAGAATCTGAAGACGAAGGTTTATTGGTGCCATATACTTCACACTTGTTGGATTTCAATTGGGCAATTTGGGCCCTCAGCAGTCGAATCGTGTTCGTGTGAGCTTGAATTGTTTCATCACGTTTGCTTAATTCAAAATATGTATCAAACTCAGGAACATCCGTGGATGTCTTGACATTTGATATTTTGCATTTTTCTTCTAAGTGTTGATGTTTAAGTTGCAAGTTCAAATAATCAACTTCTAGTTTAGAAAAATGTTTAACCATGTTATCATGGTCGTCATTTTGAATTTTTTCAAGCAATTTCAAATTCTCCCCCTCAAGCTCAACAACACGATTCTGGGTGACATTTAACGCAATAGCATACTCATTAAATTGACAAGCAGACAATGCAGAATCAGTGACAGTGTAAAATACATCTTGTGCAATACATTTAGCAATCAAGTTGTCGTTAGTAATGAGTATGTTTTTTCTTTCAATCTCTCGACTCTTAAGTTCTATTGCATGTTCATTCACCTCATTTTCCATATCTTTAAATACTACTTTCATTTCATTTATTTCGGCTTTAAGGGCAGTTTGCAACCCTTCAAAGTGTTCTTTAAGTAGTTTAAAGAATGGCATGACCTCAGTTAAGTAACACCTTTTTGCATGTTCAAAACACCTTTCCCCCTCAGTGATGCCGGTTGGTGTGATTCTCTTCTTACATGTTTTATCAAAATCAGCAAACAGTTGCCAAAGCACATATAAGCTAATAAAGGTTTTGCATTCAGTGGGAAGAGACAAAGGCACCAAATTCCTAGGTGTATTGGGAGGATACACCGTTATGGACGCAACTTTTCGAATGAGGGGGGTGTTGGCCTTAAGTTTATCTTCCTTAAGTTTTTCACTATCTTGTTTCCAAAATATCTGTTCAGGTGTTAACTTCTTTTGAGGAGCAAACAAAGTCAAACGATTTTCCTCATAATAATCATGGGGTTTGATTATTATTCGTCTGGCTATGCACTCGGGATCCCTCATTTTCTCATTCATTTTTTCTTTCGTTTTATCACTTAACTCATCCTCTTCATCAGTGTAGATATGCTCAGGTTGGTCATGAATAGGCTTAATCATTACATTACCATCATATAGGGCTGGTTGAAGTACTTGCATGTCCCTAAGGATGGTTGACTTTGGTTCACCTATCATGATTTTACTATGCTTATCACTCAGCTTTCTGTGCTTATGAATCATTTGAGCAGTTTGTATGGTTTGATTTTGTGTGTACAACTTATCTTCAAGCTTATTTTTTAACGTCTTGAGTTTAGAGAAATCATTTAAAAGAGTTGTTTCTTTTTGTTTGAATTCTTGCCTAAGTGTTGTTACACACTTTTGTGCTTCCTGTTTTTGTATGACAGACTGTTCTAGCTGACTTTTCAAAGAACTTAACTCTAATTTTAATGTTTCTTCTCGCACTCTAGACTCTTTAATAAGTGTACTCATTTGACCTTCTAATTTCTGCTCACGATCATTAAGCTCAAACTTAGCACGCTGTTCATACATAGCCACTTGTTCTTTATAGATGTTAAGTCTAGTGATCAAGTTATTATCAGGGACAGGCAATTGGTTCTCATGGTACTCACATGCATTATCTACATTACTAGCATTGTCTAAGGCACATACATTACTCATAGCACACACATCATTATTGACAAAGGATTCACCATTTGGTACATCAGGCGAGTTGTTGCTATTCAAATACTGTTCATATGAGACAATATTGCTATTTTCCATATCAACATCACTTGAGTCAGAAACAACCGCCTGATGTACTTCTTCGGGAATCTGATGTCCCTCGACAATATTATATGTGTCATAAATTTTTAGTACCTCAGAAATCACGGATGCATTAGAAGAACCAGCTTGACGAGATGAGGCCAGGGAAGACAAGTTAGCCATGAAGATAGTTTGAGCAGTAGGTTCATCATCCACATCAGAGTCAAATGCATCACAGTCATCTGCCTTGAAGATGTTAGGATCATTAAGTGCCAGATCCTGAACAGGTTTCTCATCCACATCTTCATCAAACGTATTTCCTCCATCTCCTGCCAAGAACAATAACTCTTCCTCATCCAATACAGCACCATTTTCTTGAGCTTGCATTAACAGCATCTTGTCTTTGAAGTAATCTGAGTTCTGAGGACGTTTAGGTTGATTGCAGTTTCTAGCAACGTGTCCAAGCCCCCCACAATTATAACACTTGATCTGTTTCCCTTGCCCCTGATTGGCATTCCCTGCTCTGTTCTGCACATAACCTCGACCCATGTTTCTACCAGCTCTCCCTTGCACATTCTGGACCACAATTTTCCCGTCCTCCACCATTGCTAGATTGCGTGGGTTGGAAGAATTCCTTAACTGATTGTTGGTCTGAGGAAGTG
Source organism: Artemisia tridentata subsp. tridentata (assembly GCA_021014915.2). Taxonomy (NCBI): domain Eukaryota; kingdom Viridiplantae; phylum Streptophyta; class Magnoliopsida; order Asterales; family Asteraceae; genus Artemisia; species Artemisia tridentata. The sequence continues at coordinate 64,143,254 of CP139501.1, read as the reverse complement.
ATGCTTGAAACTGTTGAACCAGTAGAGATACTTGATTGGTGAGGTTGTCAATCATTTTGTCGGTCTGAGAGTAGCCTGAGTCAAGTTGTGAACTCATAGCAGGTACTTGTGAGTGAAGTTGGTGATAGCTTGGATAGGATGATGATTGGATTGTTGGTTGTACATTTGTCATGAAAGCCAGTGGGTCATTCGTAGTTGAAGGATTCAACTTTTCTCTCAGCACCCGATCATAGGCAGCATGCTTCTCATGTTGTTGCAGGTAAGCATACAGCTGTTCATAGTTAGTCTCCCTTAAACCTTTGTTGAGTTTGACAGCAGTAACAAATCTGTCCCATTCCGGAGTCATGTTGTTCACAAACTTTGAGTTAAGTTGGATGTTGGGCATAGTCATTCTGATCATCCTCATATCATTCACCAACTTATGAAATCTCACATAGTAATCTGTGACATTTTCTCCTGGGTTCATTTTGAAATGCTCGAACTCATCATACAGCTGTGACTCACGATCTTCCTTTGTGAGTTCTGACCCTGCCAACAACATTTTAACGTTGTCCCACACAGCCTTGGCTTCAGTGTTAAAATTGATGAGCTTGTATACATCCTTTGGAAGACCTTGAATAACTATGTTGGAGGCTCTAATATCGGCATCATACCTCTTCTTTTCTTCTTCATTAAGATCATTGTAGTTTCTAGGTCTGTCGATGCCCCAAGTTACAGTACCATCTTCACCAGTTGTAACAACGTCTCTGGTGGTACCCATCTGATAAGGTCCTTCGTCAATTGACTTAAGAATGTTAACACCATTATCTTTTCCCAAGCAGTAAAGTCTAATTCGTTGTGCCCAAGACTCATAATCCGTCCTATCTAGCATAGGTGGACGAGTGTCAGATCCTGCTGCCTGAATATCATCTGATGATGTACTTGATGTGGTAGCCATAGTAACTACGGGATTTTACTGATCTTGTGATTTAACCGAGAAATTGAATCTTTCGCGGGAATTTCTAAAATCACCAAGACACAAACCGCCTAGACAAACAGCGTAGACACAAACCGCGTATATGCCTAAGAGACAAACCGAGTTCACACAGGAGACACAAACCGCGTGTGCGCCAAAGAGACAAACCGAGTTCACACAGGAGACACAAACCGCGTGTGCGCCAAAGAGACAAACCGAGTTCACACCAAAGACACAAACCGCGTATTCGCCAAATAGACAAACCGAGTTCACACCGGATATACAAACCGCGTATGTGCCAAGAGACAAACCGAGTTCACACCAAAGATACAAACCGCGTATTCGCCAAATAGACAAACCGAGTTCACAATGAAGATACAAACCGAGTTCACACCAAAGATACAAACCGCGTATGACACAAACCGCGTATGCGCCAAATAGACAAACCGAGTTCACACCGGATATACAAACCGCGTAGACACAAACCGCGTACGCACCGTAGAGACAAACCGCGTTGGCACAAACTTCCAAACCTGTCACTATCAATGCCGTTTGTCCTTTTGCCTAAACTAGTATAAAGACAAACCGCGTACCCGATACTACACAAACCGCATACAAGAACGTCCAAACTTACACAAACCGCATTCAAGAACACTAGCACAAAAAACCCACGAATTGCTCCAAAATCACCACACGTTTCTTAGATCTGTGAATCCAAACACCAAAAACCACTCTAATACTAATCCTTAATCTAGAAAGTACAAAGAAAACTAACTTCTAATCACTAAACAAAGTACAAAGATGAGATTTATACTACTTAATAAAACCAAACTAAAACTTAAAAAAAACTACAAATCTAACTAAATCTAACCAAGAAAAACCTAAAGAACTACACAAATTCAATATAAAACAGCCTCTAATCACTAAACAAAAACACAAAATGAAGTTTAAGCTACAAAACAAACCGAATCCAAGAGAAACTTAAAACCACAATTCGAACCAACAAAAAACCTCAAGAACTACACCAATTCGTGAATACCAACTCTCATGGACCTAACCATGGCTCTTGATACCAATTGTAGGGTATTCACAATACATGAATCTCTAGTTTGAGGGTTGTATGGATCGAATAAGAGAAGATTTCTAGAGAGAAGTGGGAGCCTTTTTAGTGAGAGAAACACAAGTAATATTAGATTAAGTGAAAAGGTCCAACCCTTCCCATGTGTGGGAAGGGATATATATACTACTACATATTACGTCCCTAGTGGACTGTGGAGCGAGCTGACAGTGGGGAAAGCCCCGACCCACTCCACAAATATAGATACTACTAATACTAATACTAATAATACTAAGCTACTGATAATATTACAGATAATCCTACGAGCTATGATGATCTAATAAGTACTCGGGGTGACCGAGTCTTCTGCTGAATATTCATATTCCTAACAGAACATAAGCTTAATAATGGGTTAATAAATAACTTACGATCATTAATTCGTGTAGATTCACCGAAGAAGGAGTAACTTCTGATCCATGTGGTTTCTGATATGGTTGCATTTGCGGTTTGAGGTACAGATATTCTGCCCTTTTAATAAGGAGCCTTCGTTCTCTTATTTTGATTCGTATTAGGGTTTTCCTAAGCCATTGCTATGTTCCCTATACTCTGATATGAACCTTTGACTTCTGAACCTCTGATATGAACCTTTGGCATTTGGACCTTTGACATATGAACCTTTGATATGAACCTTGATATTTGGACTATGATTATGACCATATGAACCTTTGCTTTGATATGAACCTTTGACCTTTGACCCCAGTTTGATACCCGAGCCAAATTTGTTTCCTAGCCATGAAGGTAACATGGCCGTGTCATTGATGCACCAATGGCATGACTCTAGTGTACTCGAGTGATGTTGTACACCGTCCCCATTTTGATTTGATATGAGCTCACTATGATTTGTTATGGCCAATATGATTTGTTTGGGGGGCGTATGGATGCATCCTAGATTTGCTTTGTATATGATATGATATGATTTGATTTGGTGACTGATGATGGGTGCAATCCACGTCTTTCACAAAATTTGGGAGCTAGCTACTCCATTTGAAGAATGAGGACACCCCTCATATTATCTGATTATCTGAGAGGTCTCCCCTCTATATGATTTGAAGATTATGGTTACGATATGATATGATTTGATTTGTTTGGGCTCGTGGTGGATGACTGTCCTAAACCTTTACTCTTGTATCTTATTTATATCTCATTCATTATGCTACATCTGTTTATTTCCGTTTACTTTTGTTTCCGTTTATTATATATCTGTTCACTGGGCTTTTTAAGCTCAGCCGCGTTTCTTTTCCCGCGGCAGGTTTTAGTTGGAAGCTGGGTAAGAGTGAAGAGACTTTTGGACTTAGAAGACCTTGATAGTTATTTCGAAGTAGAAGTTATTAGAAGAATTGCACTTGCAGACTTAGTATTTAGCCTTTGTTTCCTTTGTATCCCTGTGTATTCAATATTTCATTTGTAACCTTTGAGAATCTTTGTATTACTTTTGAATGTATGCTTTGTTTGATCTGATATGAAGCCATTAATGTGATACTTTTACCCTTGCCGGGTTGGGGTGTTACAACCTTAGCCTACCCTGTAGATTAAAATCCGTGGTTAAATTGCTTTAGGCAAAGTGTGTTTCCTTACATTACATGTGTTCGAGTGCGTAATTCATTATCTTTGGTTAGGTCGGGAAATTGCACAATGCAATTGGTATGAAAGTAAATATTGTATAACTTCTAGTTTATTTTTCGTGTGTTTGCTACTTTCACTATTACAGTTATTTCTGAAAGTATGAAGAGTAGGGAAAAAATTATCCGGAAAAATAGTGATAGAAAAGTTGTGAAATTTTACACATATATGTTGAAAAAAAAAATCGAAAAAAAAAAGAAAAGAAAAAGAAAAAGGAAAAGTTTGAAGTTTGTTTTAACCAACTTATGTAAAGTTTTGTATTAAGTGGGAGATATCACCACTATTTGTTGTTGTATATTATATTTATGGATTGAATGGGAGTTGGCCGTTATGGGAACGCCAACTAAGGTTATTCTTTGATTGAGATTTTGTTGAGTATAATTCGTGTCTACCTAAAGCGTGTGTTTCAAGTGTTAAAGCGTGAGTTATTCAATGATATGAGTCTTATTCATGGGATGGTTGGGAAAGTGATTAATCACACTTAGGATTTTAATTTATCTATTTTGTTTATTTTTCATTTTACACCAATTTGTATCCCAAATATTATCCATACCCTATATCATTCTTCATCCAAACCTTTGATTTATTGAGATTAGGGATTTGAGCAATCTTAAGTATCGTAGTCGTGGATTCGGCTATGTATTTATGATTTTGTCGCCCTTTTTGATATAATATTATTGGTGAAGATTACTTGGTCCTATCTTTAGCCCATTCGAGTTAAGGAATTGAGCAATTGCAAGTATCGTAGTCATGGATTCGATCATGTATTTGTAATTTTGTCACCTTTTCTGGAATATGAGATCAATAGAGATTAAAAAGGATGATCAACCCTTAACCAACAAACCCTTTTTACCGCTTTAGACTTGTTACTCCTTGGCTTTAGTGGGGGAGATGCGTATACTTGCCAAGCCTATGATAGAATATTCATCACGACTAAGCAACTAAACGATTTAGAATTGTTTTACATTAAAAATTATTTTGGTTTCTACTTCGTTAAGTGTTTGGTTGTGTGATTATGACAAAACGAATACGTGCTTAAATATAAAAATAAATCCTAATATCTTTTAGGATACATTTTCATATGATTAATTCTAAGGTTTACTTGGGGACAAGTAAAGTTCAAGTGGGGGGATATTTGATGAACTCAAATAAGTACATTTTATTATCATCATTTATCCTATTTATTTGACTTGTTTTATTATATTATATATGAGAATCGATACATTAATGTTTACTTTAGTAATTCTCAGGTAAAAACAAGCATTATGTGAAACTTGGCGATTTTGGACTAATTATGGAGCAAAACAAGCGAGATGTCAAAAGTCTACTGAAATCCAGAAGATGCGCCGTATCTCACTCAACAGATACAACGCAATATCATACTTAGATGAATTCGAAGACCATTGCCTGACTTTGAAGAATGCGCCGCATGCAATTTTGTCATGCGCCGCATATGAAACTTTGGTCAAAGAAGAAGATCAAGCTCGTTCTACTCCAGATACGCCGAAATATACTTCTAACATACGGCGTATCACTATCAAGATTTCACCAGTTACAATCCAAGACAGCTAGAGTACATGCGCCGCATACAAAGATCAAGTTACGCCGCATCTGAAGACGGTGTACGAATATTCTAGAATATATTAATCTTGGACCCCACGCGAAGTTAAGTCAATGCGCCGCATCTATCAACTCAATGCGCCGCATCGATCCCTCAGACAGAAACTATAAATACCCCAAGGTCAGACGAATTTAAGAGACCTTTTGTATAACCCTAGAGCCGAATTCAGACGACCAAGCAGCACAAGACACGCCTCAAACAAAGATACAAGAGCTGTAAAAAGTTCCTGCATGTATTTAATTCATTAAGTAGTTTTGTTTTATTGTTTTAGTACGCTTTAATTCATCAGGATTGATGGGCTTGTGTCATGTGACTATGGAAGATCATGCACTCCCCTTAATATTGCTTTCCCATTAATTAAAGTTTATATGTTGATGTCTTTGGTGACTTTTATTAGTGCATTGATAACCTCTGTGTCTAGCTGAGTCTTGCTTCGGTCACCATGCCCCTTCCTCGCCTATTTATTCTAGCGTCTCTAGAAAAGTAGGATAGACATAAGTAATCATTAAGGGTTTACTCGCCGATAAGATTAGAGCCAACGAGAAAGGTTTAATTATATACACTTCATATAAAACTAGCAATAAAACAAGTGACAAGCTATTTAATTATCAGGACAGGTCTTCTTATTGTCTCGAGTATCTATCTGTGTACGTGTGTGCTAATCGCTGATTCGTGCTCATTAGTTTAGTTTTCTATTTAATTATAACCAACCTGTGCCAGTCTCTTAGGCTGAACCCCCTTGCGTTAGATTAGGTTGTATAACTAACTTAGGATATTAAAATACTAATTAGAATAACTAGATAATACGTTCCACTCTTAGTGATCGACACTCTGCTTACCATTATATTCGTACTGACCGGGTACACTGCTCGTTAAGTGTGTGTGTTATTGATAAGTCGGCTAAATATAAATTTAAAACTTGAGTAGGCATTAATACTGCTAAACCGCAACGACACATCACGCGCATCAATATGGAAAGATTTGTAAAGCTCTTAGCTGTCATGTCCCGGCGGAACCAAACAGCCTAAAGGACGGATCCCTTTATTTGGATCCGCCAAATCCGCGGGGCAAAATTCCTGTTGGCTATAAATAGCAGCCCATTGTTTACCCATTGTTCATCCCACTCGAACACACATTCCCTATACCTTTGCATACATTTAGATCATTAGTAAACCATGTAGAAACACACATTAATCACCCTTTTCATAATGATCATAATGTTACTAACTTTCATTATGTTGTAAGCATATACTCGTAATGATCCTGTGAAGCAACCTCAGAGATCGTGAGTCATCATCATAGCATACTTCCTGATCCACCATGAAGGTTAGGAGATCTTGAAGTCATCATCCAACAAAGTATTCCAACATATGAAGATTCAAGGGCACTTGACATCCTCAATGATTGAAGACTTCTTATTCAAGAAGTTCATGTAGATTCCATATGCATATATGAAGATCCATCACAACAAGTTTAGGGAGCTTGTGATCTTCATCCATTGAAGGCTTCCTATCAATGGAAGTTCATTTAGATTAGCCATTCATATCCATGACCCATTTATGTCATGGATCATCATTGTAATCTATTCTTACTAGATTAGATGGTTTATGTGTTTGTGCCATAAAACACAAGGTTTCTATGTTGGGCCATAAAACATAGCGGGAGTGGTTGTACCCTTGTAAAAGAACTCGACATCTAGCTTAGTGTTGGAAAAGGTGTAAGCGACATTAGGTTGGTTCTATCTCGAACTAGAACCCGGTATTTAGCTTTGTACCGGAAAAAGTGTAAGCGACGATTGTAAGGTTTTCTCCGCCGAGAAGGGAGCTTGTTGATCTAGTGAAGTAACTCTCGAGTTGGGTACTCGGGGAGTGGAGTAGGGTGGAGAGGAGCTCCGTGACCGAACCACTATATATCCTCGTGTTCGGTTTGCGCTTTCTTTTACTTACTACTTTACTTTTATGTTTGCTTTATGTGATTGGTTGTGTTGTGATTAGTTGATGATACTTGTGTGACAACATGTTTTAACCTATGCAAGTTATAAACATCTTTCATATTAGAATAAGTTTAAACGGATATTTGATACAACAAGTTTTAAGATTTTAAAACGGTAACGTATTCACCCCCCCCCCCTCTACGTTTTCACATTCCCAATAAGGTGTTGCGTTACTTTCCAATCATTCCTAGACTACAACGTTTGTACAAGTCTAAACGCACTGCAAAACATATGACTTGGCATGCTTCTGGGCAGTCTACGGAGAACAGTAAGATGCAACACCCGGTTGATGGTCAAGCATGGAAGAAATTTGACATTAAGTAAATGAAATGAAAGAATTTGCTTATGAAAAAAGAAATATCCGATTAGGGTTGGCTGCTGATGGTTTCAATCTGTACGACAACCTTAGTAAGTCTTACAGCATGTGGCCGGTCATATTAACAGCATACAATACGCCTCCCTGGATATGTATGTGTTAGGTCATCATATTAGATTAACACAAGTATAGATATGAGAGAAAGAAGAGAGAAAGATAGCTTGGTTGATTACTTCAATATGAAAGATAAAATGATAATAGTTTAGTGCATAGATGAAATAACCAACAAGAATAAATGTGTGTTTACAAGAGTATATATAGGGAAGGAAGCTAGGGCAACACTACTTCTTCCTTCCTTTGCACGAATGGGATTATGTCTAGGCCCATGGGCTTACTTCATAAGCCTAGAACTAATAATAACCATATAAGCCTTATAGCTAAGCAACCTATTACAAAACTTGATGACCGAAACTTGATATTACTAAAACGTATTCCCAACAATCTCCCCCTAAGGTTTGGTCATCAAAGGTTTCTTGACATCTTCTTTGCTTCTTTGGCGTTGACGTCTCTTCAATCTTTGTTCTTTGTTCTTGTTCTTTATGATATTGTAAGGTAGTGGTCTGCCTTTCATCAACGTCCTTGCCTCTGGTGTCTTTACTCCTTTCCAACATGCTCATACTTCTTTTGACTTTGAATCTTCATACATAAGTAGCTTTCAATTCATTTGCTTTTGATCTTTATCATTAAACTTTGTAGATTCTTTCACTTTGATGTAGAATCTTTCATAACTGAACTTTTCTTCGATCTTTGGTGAGTGCTTTATCTTTATTAGTATAAGCATGTGGATCATGATTGTAACGGTCTCTCCTCCAAGGATAACTCATCAGTAGCTACATGGTAAAGGTTAGTAATAATCTCCAATCGATCACGGTGGACTTTTCTTAGAGAATTGACCACTACGATTGTTTTACTGATGAATGTCTTGATTCCATTCACCTTGGTCGGGCACATATGCCGTCTGAATCCTATTAAGGACAGTTATCGATACTTTAGATAGAATCCAAGCATAGACCCACATCTTCATGACTTGATTCATGAAAGGAATCTCCTTAGGGAGATTTCCAGCACTTACAGGCTCAGACTTCGAGAGAATTAATAGCATAGTGTAAAAACTCTCTCTAATCCTTACAAAGGATGTTCCTGAATTGGATACCCTCAAGAAGGCTTACAACAGATATACCGGAGTATACCCACAATTTAGGTGAGTCGCTGAAGTATACCAAAGTATCACTCCATGACTGTAGACCATTTGAAGCATAGTAACAACCACCATGATGAAAGTGGCAAGATTCGAAGATCTCATAAGAAGACTGTTACAACTTGTGTTCTTTTTGGCGAACACAAGTGTATGTTTTGGAAAGTGTATCCTAAGAGATCTTTTTGATGAATCTCGTGGCTCTAGACTCGATTAAGTGCGTTTTGATTTTAGTGGTCGGAGGCATGGAGCAGAGTGCCTCCTTTTCAATACCAACACATCTCGGAGTGAGAGGTCGATAGATTATGCAAGGTTCTCCGTGAGAAATGAAACAAGTACCTTTTAAGAGATACTTGAGTGGCTAGAAGGTTAAGTGCAGTGCGTCACAAGGTCCATGATGTCTTGTCTTCAATACCGGTGTCACATTAGTGACAACCAGTAGCATGTGAATTGAACCCGGTTTCTGCCCTAAGGTTGATCATTTGGAGGGCTATTTCATTTCACCCTTTCATTAACTTTTCTTTTTAATTCTTCAACCCCTTCTTTCTCCTTTCATTTCTTTACTCCATTTTTCAATCATACCTAAGGACTTCTAGTACTAAACTATTGGTGTTGTCCTAGGGTAGATCCCTCTGGCTCTGGCGGATCATAGGACATATTTCCTAACCTTAGTCACCTTATAACTCCATAACTATCCTATGTTGCCATAAACCATTTATTTGAAAATCTCTCAAAGTGTTTATGAATATAAGATACATTTTGTTAACACTTTGAGAGTTTTGGATTTTTCAGAAATACTCCCCTTCACATGTGCTCATAAGGTTTTAAGATAAATTTTCACATGTTGGGTAGAGTTCGCACTTTTGAATTGATCGACTTTCAGTGAACACAACCAATTCGAGACACGCTTACATCACTATTTAGACTAGCTTGAAATTATTACCCGACCTGTTATGTTCAAGGAAAGTTTCTCGAAATGGTACACTCTACTTAGACAAGTCCTATTCGAGACACGCTTACATCACTAGTTAGACTAACTTGAAATTATTACCTGTCCAGGACAAGTCCTTTCGATTACTTACAGTTAATTTTCATTAATTCATTGGTTAAATCTGAGTCGAGCTCGTACGAGATTCCACACAATTGTTATCATATTTTAACCACATTTTATTCTCCCCTTCAAAAATAATATATTGATGTTGTTTTTGGAAAACATTTTGATTAAAATATGCTTTTTGAGGTTTGTGGGAAGAAACTAACAAGAACTTTTTGTTTAGAATAAAGATAGTTTCAAGTACTCCCCCTCAATAAATGAAATAACTTTTTGAGGTTTTGATTACGAGAGGGAATACTTGTTCTTTTGAGCAGAATTATGAAAAACTTAAGAAATTTGATTAATTCTACTCAAAAGTAAGAAGCTTTAACTCCTTATTTTAGGATTGAGGCACTGAAGCATACCTCAGGGTCCTTTCTTTATAAAGAATGGGTTGTGCACTGTTATGTGTGCACAAGCCATTGTTTTAATACAAAATTTGTTTTTTTTAACAAAATACCCCCCCTCAAATAATGAAGTTTATTCGAGAGATAGTCTTCTTGAGCAGAATTTTGAATCGTATTTAAAAATACTTTTTGAAAATTCGTGAGATGATTCTGCTCAAGGATTTAGAAAACACAATCAAGTATTATACAACAAAGAATGCATGATTATCAGATTAGACAACAACCTCGGGAACCTATTTAAGCACGGCGCCAACAGGTTAGCCAAAATTTGAAATCCATTTGCAGGTTGTGTCAATCCAATTAAAAGATGTTGAATTCCAACGTGGACTGAAAACCTTTGTTTCATTGTGAAATAACACACGTGGAATCAATGGAAATTTAAAACTCTTTTTCAGTTGAAAGTTGTTTGAGAAACCCGGTGTCTCTCTTTGAGTTTTAAAATCTGAAGAAGAAGATTTCCATCTAGAGTTGAACCTCATAGGTTCTTTTTGAAGAGTTGTTTTTGTGATAAATGGAAATCTTCCAGTATTTGGGATGTTCAAAGCAGAGTCATTCTTATATTGCATCGAAAGCATTCCAGATTTTGAACATTTGAAAGGTTTTGAACGACTTTGCTTTAGTCTCCACACTTGCTTTACCGGTGTAAAATGAGAGTGTAGAGTTTGAAAAACTTGTTTCTCATCATTTGAATCCTTTTTCAAGTTTGTCCGTTTGAAACATTTAGCCCTTTGACCTCTTCTCATAAGTTAATTTTATACTTTGAAAAACACTCACGAGAGATTTGTGCAGCAGAGATCATGAGCCTCACAAGTTTTCAATGATTTGAAAATATGCAATTACACGAACAAAATAGTTTTGTAACAGTTGATCATTTTTCTCCCTCCTCAAAATATGTTTCATAAGATACATTTTGACAATAGATGAAATTTTGACGAAACATATTTTGACTATAAATTGGATGACATATACTTGCACACAGAAAAATGCATCAGGCACAAACAAGCATACATATGAATCAAAAACTCATTCTAAATCTTCCTAAGTGCTCAGAATTCTCAAATTAACACACAAGATCACAGATTAATTCATTCTTTCACTCGAAATTTTCCGATTATTATCATGGTTTGGGGTTATGATTTGAGACTTTGCACGCATGTTAGAATCATAATGCATGAATATTATACAAACAAACGCCCAAGTAGTAGCAGCAAAGACATCGACATCTTAAACCCTAAATCACTTGATTTCAAACCTATGTTGTTTCTAATCGTGCAAACACACCAATCGAGCATTCTTTAGTGTTCTCTAAAGCTACATGAACTGATTAATTAGACTAAAAACACATAAAAAAGAAATGCCCAAATCAATTATTACATAAACATTAGTTTCAGATTATGCCTTTTTGATAGTTGAATTCATTTGAAACATTTAGGGAATGATTAGACAACAACCATGAAGAAATTAGTAACACAAGCTAATCGTGAAAAAATATTGAGGATCAAAAAATCGTTAGTCTGAATCGTTGAGGTTTTCGATCATGTGTGATACTTTTGAGAACATTTGTGGAAATATTTATTAGTGTCACTAAGTGTAGAGTAAAATTTGACTGTTTGACACTTGCAATCCCTGAGCCCGTTTTATTTTCCTTGCAAGGTCCTTTTACCTAATTTTTAAGACTTCTGTGTACTTTACTCATTAAAGGTTAGTTACTTTCCTATTTGAAGTCCAAACATGGTTAATTTGGGATTCTTGCAGAAAAAATTATTTTCTCCCCTAGAACTAGCATTTATTTTGTGAAACCTTTTTGCACCTTTTAAATAAAGAGATCATAGAACTAATGAAAATGAGTTTTTAATACGAATGATGAAGAAACAATTTTTCTTGAAGACTTATGATAAGTTGTGCAAACTTCATGATTTTGTGAAAAATTTATCCCCCTCAAAATATGTTCCATTTTGACAATGCAAAACAAAATTTGTTTTAATGGAGGGACAGAGTTTTGAAGATAAGAAGTTTGCACACGGAGAAAGAAGTTTTTTTTTTTTTTTTTTTTTTTTTTTTTTTTTTTTTTTTTTTTTTTTTTTTACAAAGTGTTTGGTGTTTGACTTGGTCATTTTAATTTAAGAAAATTTTCTAGATCAGCTGGATTCAAACACCACATTCCAATCTAATGGACTAACTCAGCAAATCTTTCCGAAGGCAAGGCTTTGGTAAATAAGTCCGTCAATTGGTATTGAGTACCCACAAAGTAAAGTTCAATTGTACCCTTTTCGACATGCTCCTTGATGAAATGATATCTGAGAGCAATATGCTTCGACTTAGAGTGTTGAATAGTGTTGCACGAGATTGCAATTGCACTCTTGGAGTCACAATACATCGGGATCTTATCTAATACGTAATCATAGTCCATTAGTTGTGTTCTCATCCAGATGGCTTAAGCACAGTAGACGGACATAACTACATATTCTTCTTTTATGGAAAACAATGATGTGCAATCCCGTTTCTTTGACTGCAAAGATACCAATTTATCACCTTGAAACTGAATACCACCAGAAGTACTTTTGCGAGTATCTAAGCAACCATGCTCGTAGGGCTTGTTTGAGAACGTAAAGAGATTTCCTTAGTTGGTAGGCATGATTAGGATGCTATGGATCAACGAATAATTCCGGATGGCTGACATACACTTCATAACGTGATTGACCATTGAGAAATGATATCTTTACATCCATTTGATAGACGGTGATGTTCATGTGAGCCGCATGTGTCAGAAAAATTCGAAATGCCTCAAAGCTAGCCACTGGAGCGAATGATTCTTCAAAGTCGATACCTTCTTCCTGACGAAATCCCTTAGCCACCAATCAAGACTTTTTGCGAATTATCGTACCTTCAGCGTCTACTTTGTTTTTCCAAATCCATTTTAGTCCAATAACATAGACTCCATCTGGTCGTTCAACTAATTCCCATACCTCAAGACGTTTGAACTGATTCAATTCCTCTTGCATTGATTCGATCAAGATGTCATATGTCATTGCTTCTTTAATGTTTTTGGGTTCAATATGACTAACTATGAGAGAATAAATGCAGGTTTCTCCGTCGGTATGAAGTCTTTGTCTTGTCATCACTGGTGCTGATGGATTGCCAATAATATTCACTAAAGGATGATCTTTTGTCCATTGATTAGTCGAAGGTGATGTTTATAGAAAGTATGCATATTAGACGGATCCAAATTGCGTGAAGATGACTTTACAATATCTGGAACAGTTGGAGCCAGAGCAAATGGATTGAAGAACATATTTCTGTCATAATTTGCAGGTACGGGTACTTGTTGGTTTTGTTGATCATCAGCTATATCATTGTTGTTGGAAGCTGTTTGTTCTTATGTTGTTGGAGAGCCAATTGGTGGTGCATCTATTGCAACGGTTGTAGTAGTTGGTGAAGGTGTATCAGGTATAGGAATATTATCATGTAGTGCCGCGGAAACATTAGATACATCTGGTGCACAACATGCAAATGAATCATCAAACAACGGAGAAAACGGGGTTTCCAATTCTTGATGGTTTAGTGAAAGAGGTTTAGCTGATTGATCAGGAAAGTTTAGACAGTTGGTTGCGGGTCCTAAGATATTTTGCTAAGAAGCCATTACCGTAAGTTCATCGAAATTAGCATGAATGGTTTCCACGATTACTCTAGTATGACAATTCCATATGTGAAAACCTTTAGAGGTTTCACAACGTTCAATGAACACACCGATGTCAACTTTAGCTTTGAGCTTGCCAAGATCTTCACGATCATTATTTGGGTAACAAAGAGCACCAAATACATGAAAGTATTTTATATTCGGTTTTCGATTATGGACAACCTCATAAGGTGTTTTGCGGTGGCGTTGGTTGATCATACAACGGTTTTGAGTATAGCATGTAGTCGAGACAGCTTCAGCCCATAAGTAATTCGGAAGTTGAGCATTAATCAACATTGTTCTTGCAGCTTCCACTAACGTCCTGTTGCGTCTTTCAACAACCCCTTTATGTTCTAGACTTCTTGCAATGGATGTTTGATGTTCAATTCCTACTTCTTCAAAATACGCTCGAAGAGTTTGATTCTTGAATTCAGTGTCGTTGTCTATTCTAACTTTTCTGACTTTATTACGAAGCTGAACTTGAATTTTCTTGAGAAAGGTGATGATCATAGGAGGAGCTTGATCTTTACTTCTAAGAAAATAAACCCAAGTCCATCTAGAGTAGTCATCAACGATTACAAGAATGTAGCGTTTGCCGTTAATCGTCTGCACACGCATCGTGCTACACAAATCCATGTGAAGTAGTTGAAGAACATGATCAGTACTAGGTTCTGCTTTAGAGGGAAAGTGTGCACGAGTGCTTTTTCCTTGTTCACATACTGGACATGAGTGATCTTTGGAAAAACGGAATCTTGGAAGACCGTCGACTAGCTTGTGACATGCAATTTTAGTCATGGTTTTGAAGTTCAAATAAGAAAGTCGTTTGTGCAATAACCATGATTTTGTGGAAGTTGCTTTTAAGAGCAGACATATTGGAGAAGAAGCAATCATATTAGACATTGAGATTGTGTAAAGACTTGTTCCACGAGTGCCTAACATTAGATCATTTCTATGTAAATCACGAACGAAGCATGTTTTCTCCCTAAATGCGACTTCCAAATCCCCATCACAGAATTGAAAGACTGAGAAAATATTGTGACCAAGGCCTTAAACATAATACACACGACTAATTTTGATGTTGTCATTGATGTAATCTCCATAGCCCATGATAGCAGCAAAGTAATCGTTCCCGAATCTGAAAGTGCCAATGAAATTTGAAACAAAGTTTACTAACAGTTTGAGATTGCCTGTCATATGTTGGGTACAACCACTATCAACAATCCATAGAACGATTTGGATCATCTGCATCACTCGAAGATGACAAAGGTGGAATAATGGTAAGAGTGGAACCCAAAGAATTTGTGGGTTCCGTTGGGTTAGAAGAACACACATTAACAATTTTAGGTATCCATTTAAAACTAGGTGTCCTTTGTAACCAACGTTGCCATGTCCAACTATTTCATGCTTTTGTCTTAGTGAATTCGCTAGGTGATTACACTATCTTAGGATTAGTATTCGCAGCTATTGGAGTATCTGAAGCATTTAGATAAACTACAACTGGCAGTTTTTCTAGCACAGACTTAGAAGCATTTGTGGGCCTAGAGGTATTGCTAGCTGTAACTTTTCTATTACGAGATAAAAGAGATTTTGCAACACATTTCGTATGATCACTAGATAACATGCTTTTACGACAGAACACACAAAAAGCATTAATGTTTAAAACATTCAAAGCCTGAGCATTCGTTACTTTGATATTAGAATTACAAGTTTTTAAGTCCGAATCTAAATCAGAAGCAAAAATGTGTTTTATCCATATTCCTAAGTTGATCTTCTACTTCTGGGGCTTCTAGTTTCTCGCTTCTACGTTTCCAGATCCTATTCATCCATTTGTTGCTCTTACTTTTTGATTTGCTAACGCTAGTAGTGGTGACTATTCTTGTAGAAGTGGAAGGAACCAAATTAGTGGTGTGATTTTTGTTAGTAACGTTCTGCCTAGATGTGGTGTCTAGCTTGTACATTCCTGGTGCAATCACATTTGTGTTAATAGATTTTCCTTTTTCTTGTAATTGGAGTTTCTCTTTTAATTCAATGATGATGTGTTTCTGATCCTGTAGTCTTATATCAAGTTCTCTATTTAAGCGAACAGTGGCTTTACGATCTTTCCTACAGTCAGCGTTTTCTTACAAAAGTTGAGACCGAGTCTTTTTCAAAGAGTCATAAATTGTTTTGTACTCATTTTTTATGTTCTCAATTTCTTTTTCCTATTTGAGCACTTGACACTGCAAGACGCAGCGTTCTCATCATCAAGATTTTCAACTTTTGAGTACAAATTGTTTTCAAGACCCATATTTTCTTTTTGGTGTTGTAAGGCTAATTGAAAGTCAATGATTTGAGCCTCACACCATTGAAGTTTCTGTTTTAGTTGAAAAATCTCTTTTGAAAGGTGACTTTGAACATTATCATTTTGTTGATGATTCTTATATTTTCAACTTTTAAAATCTCAATTTCATGTCTCAACTTTTCATCCTCAGAATTATGGTCAGCAATAAGAATAGAATTACAAGACTCATAATTAGAATTCATGATCGCCGAGATAATGTCAGAACTGAGAACATCTTTCAAGAGTCGATCTACTTCATTTTGAAGGATTTTCTTACGTTTTTGTTTGGAAATTGAATTTTCAGTTGTATTGAAAATGTTCATCATGGATGACACTTCATTTTGTAGTTCCCGTTCCCAGTGTGTTGCACAAAGACGCAAATGTTGGACATGAGGTAAAAATTGTGTTTGAAAATTTTGTCTATGTTCTTTTGCGTAAGCAGATTGAAAAGTTGAAACAGTTATCTCAGAATTACGTTCAATTGCTTGTTCCAAAAATTTGATGTCTTCCATAAATGTGTCAAAATACCTTAGTACAAGGCAACGTTTTGGTAATGGTTGAATTTCACCAGAGGATGGTAAAGGGCCATTTATTTTTGCAACTGGTTTAACGGGACCAACATCAGAAGTATATTCATGAATTTGAGTGACAAACCAAGGTTGTTCTGTTTTTTCCATTTGAGGAACAAAAGTGTCAAAAATATGTGGCAATTTTGAGTAATCAAATGGTTTATTAAACTTAACATTGTTCATTTTTGATCGACTCTCGTCTTCCTGTTCCTGTTCCTCCTCACAGTTATATACAACAACACGCATAATTGTATCATCAAAGAAATGTTCTGCACTATACAACTTCGGATTTTCCTTGAGTACTCTGTTTAGAAAACGTGTTTTATCGTCACCAAGAGCAAAACCATAACCTTGGGGATTTTGCTTTAAAGTAAACTTTTGAATTGTTGTTACAGACTCACCAGTTTTGTAAACAACTTTTTGAAACTCTTTTAATTTTCTTTCCAAATCTACGATTTCATCAAGATAAGAATCAATTCGTTTCCTAGACACTTGTTTATGTTCAGAGAAACTAGCTTGACAAGTTGACAATTTCGTTTTTGTTTTTGAAATTTCAGAATTGAGGTGTTCAACTTGTTGTTTGAATTCAAATTTTTCTTGTTCCATTTGAGATACCAAGTTAGTAGTTGATGTTGTAACTCTTGTTCTTTGACGTACGCATTTTGAAAAGAAACTTCAAAAATTTGTTCTCGTTTAGCTTGTTTTTCAAAATTATTGAGTTATGTTTTAGAGTACTCAAGATCCGCAGTT
Organism: Artemisia tridentata subsp. tridentata; assembly: GCA_021014915.2. Taxonomy (NCBI): domain Eukaryota; kingdom Viridiplantae; phylum Streptophyta; class Magnoliopsida; order Asterales; family Asteraceae; genus Artemisia; species Artemisia tridentata. Next base: position 64,125,562 of record CP139501.1, on the reverse strand, counting down.
AATGATGCAATTGTGGCTTTTAATTTACGGTTGCTTTCATTACATTTCTCAACTTGGGATTGGGTGGTCATAAGCAAGGTCATGAGTTTCGGATCTGGATCAGACGAAGTTTCAATCTGTTTAAGTTGGTCATTGTTAAGGTCCTTAATTGGATCATCAAATGTAACAACAGGGTTAATTTGATCATCTTCTTGAAGAGTTAGCAATGAATCGTCTTGAATAAATTGCTGCTTGTCTGACGCAGATGCAGATGGAGATACCAGTTCATGTATGAGACATATATTTGGATCGGGTACCTGAGACAAGCCATCAGTATCATAGACTGGGCCTGTGTCACTCATGTGAAGTTCCTACATGTTTGCCATTAACAGAACTGCTGCATTAGCTTCCAAGTCTTCCATATCATCATCTGAGTAAGCATTTACCATGAAACTTTTTTCTTTGTCAGTGAGATTTCCACCAGCTTCGTCCTTAAGTGCAAGAAGTAATGCTTGTTTGTGAAAAACACTGCCTCTGGTTCTTGGTTTTGGACATGCATTAGCCAGATGACCCTTGCCATTACAGTTGTAGCACCTGATTCCCGTATTTCCATTTGTTGAATTTCCAGTTTCAACAATTTCAACCCGTCTTTGAGGAGCACCTGCATTGTTCCTATTTCCACCAGCTGTATTAAACACTTTTATAACAGCTTGATTCCTTGTGTTAGATGAAGTATGGAGACGATTGTTGGATTTGTTTGAGAATTTGCTGAAGGCTCCAGCAATGAGAGAAAATCCTTGATTCAATGAGTTGAATGCATCGTCGTCCTCATCATTTGTTTGTGTGTAGAACATGGAATCTGAGTTGTTGTATGGAACTAGTTGAGTGTCAGTTGATTGATGTGATGAATCATATGGAATGATTTGGGTTGAAGGTGATTGTTGAGGGTAAGCAGAGTGATTAGGTGATGGATATGGAGAACAATAAGGTTGATCCATAAGTGCTAATGGACTAGAAGGTGTAAGAATGCCACGCATAGCTCAATCTTTGTCAACCTCGGGTTGATGGTGCTTCAAATAGTCATACAACAATCCATACTTCGCATTATAAAGATTTTTGGCTTGACGACCAAATGTGACATACTTTTGCCAATCAGGACCTAGACAATTGAGAAACTTTGTTCTTGGGAATTAAAAAACTTAACAGTTTGTACTGCTGAAGATATAACTAACAATAGTAACTGAGTTAGTACTGCTAGTGTAAGTGTTTGTACTGCTGAAGACTACTACAAAGATAGTACTGCTATGCTTATGAAGACGTGTTATGTGATAAGTATAGAATAGATTCAGTATATATCTTATAAGATTAGAATGATAAGTATATTGTACATGAATAGTTATCTTGTAAAGGATTCCCTGTGCCTATAAAAGGAGGTCCTAGGTTAAGGTTTAGATATCTTTTAGCCGTGTGTTTTATTAAGATTCAAGGTTGTAAACCCTTGTGATGAAGCGAAAAGTGTACCGCTTTTAAGGGGTCATTTAAGCCCTAAATCGTATTTATTTGATCAAATATTGCCCTAAATCGTTCCTTTTGTCATTTTAAGTACTTTTGAGGAGAAATCTGGAAAAGGAGGCATTTTGGACGTTTTTGGAGCATAAAAGTGAAGAAAACGGCAAAGTCTCAAAAATCGGCCAAAAGTTACCTTTGACGGCGTCACAATTTACTATGGACGGCGTCATGCCTTGGCAAGAAAAGGTGGACGTGAAATTTACTCATGATAAGCCAGTGAAAATAGCATGTGAATTCTGACGGCGTCACGCTTTAACCTGATCAAGGGCGTCACGGCTTAAATCAAAGAGGGACGGCGTCACGTTCAAGGTTCGACGGCGCCAAGCCTTGATAAGCCAGAATGGATTTTTGAAGAGCTAGAGAGGGACGGCGTCAAGAAGGTCATCCGGGAACCCTAAAAGCGGCGAGGTGACGGCGTCACACTCCATAACGTGACGCCGTCAGATCCAAAAATCTATATATAGTTTTCTAATTTTTTGTCATTAGTGTGGAACTTAGTGTGTCGAATTTTGGGAGAAAAACCTAAGACGATTTTAGCTTCTTTTTCAAGGCTTTTTGCCTTGAGATCTTCCATGTTACATTGAAGATAAGTTATCAATTAATCATTCAATATGTCTATGTGTTGTTTGATTTTATCTTATTCTTGTCTTTTGATTAACATGTTAGGCTAAATTTATCTTGTGTTTGCTTAGATCTAATGAAACCTAGCTATTAATTATTGGTTATTAGGGTGTTATTAGTTGTATTGGATGATTGTTTATCTATGTTAGGCTTAAGAAAACTGGCTAACTTCCTATTCGGTAACTTGCTTGAACGTCTTAAGAAACATGAACCAAATGCGTACTAAAGGTTTTTATGGTTGTATTTAATGCACAAGCGAATTCTAGTGATCCCATGTTAGGAGCTTCCTAGCCGGCTCGACATAGGAGTGAAGTAGGAGCTTGTAGAGTTGGGGAAGTACGTACGCCACCCCACGAATGGTATTAAGGAATACACCCGTCATCCACGCGACTAATACACACTAATTAACCGGTAAAAGATAGTCAGGGAGTAAGGAAATCTAAGTAAACAAATTTCTCTACATATAAGTTTCCACCAAACTTTTCATTTTTGTTATTTATTTTATTTGCATTCGTAGTAATTTGGGTTAGTTGACTAGCAACTAATTCCGCCCACTCCTTCAAACCCGAGATTTTACTTGCTTTCATAAAAATTATAAAACATAAAAAGAATCTTCCTCAACCCCTAGACCTAATTAGAGTAGCCTTTCATACCTAACGAACACTATTCCCTGTGGAGAACGATCAATCCCCCGTACTTACCACTACACTATACTACATCGGTCAGGTACACTGCCTGGTGGGGTTGTAAGCCTCTTGAGATCCCTCGAGAGGTAAAACCTGTTGTAAGGTTGCAAAACCCACGCATCAAGTTTTTGGCGCCGTTGCCGGGGAATAGTTATTGTTTAGGTTGAATTTTTATTTCTATTAGGTCTACTCACTAGATTCCTTTCTAGTGAGATTTTTATTTTATTTTTTTTAGGTTTTCTTTAGTCTATCTATTTTTCTTTGTGTGTTTGTTCGTAATTTCCATTGACTCTTCCGTTCACCATTATGGAGAACGCGAATCCACCATACTACCAACCACGTAATTCACCCACTCCATATGACATCTTGATGTTTAAACAACATAAAGATGAACCTCTCTATGATGCATGGACTCGTTTTAAATATTTACTCCAAAAAGTCCCTCATCATAACTTCGATTTTTGGTCCCTAACTCAAATCTTTTACAATCATGTCGACCGACATGCCCAAAGGGACATTTACCATATTGCCGGCAGGGATCTTAGGGAATTAAGTGCTGAGGAAGCATGGGAAGCTATTGAGAATTGTGCCCAATATTATTATATAGTAGACAACCCAACAAACATTAATACAAGTCAATTGACCACAAATTTCAAGGATCATGAAACAAGTTTGTTTGGGGATGAGGGTAGAGTTGAGCCACCTAGTTGCATGTCATGGTTAGGCACTACCATAATACAGGATGAACACATAGGTGACCTTGATGTGATGGAGGATTTGGCCGAACATGATCACATTAATCAAAAAGACCTAGGTTTTATGATTGATGACGTTGAATCTCAAGAAACACATGATGAATCTTTTAGGCAATTTGTATATAGCAGTCAGAATATTGAGGATGATCCTTATGATTCGGACATAGAAGTTGAGATGCCTAGACAAGCACTTGAAATACTTGGGAAAATGTTAGGGTTAGATCCTACTAAAACATATGATGAGGATATAGGTGATCTTGACACAAGGAATGATGAGGTAAGTAACATAAGCCCACCAAGTACCCCACAAGTCCTACCATCATTTGAGGCACACACACCGCCCGTGACTTACCCGGAAGAAGTTGAGGAGACTATAGGAACCCCAATAAAGGTAGAGCCCTTGGACCAAACACAACTAGAAGAAATAGGTTTGAATGATTTTAGTGATCACAACCTTTCTTTTAGTCCTATGGAAGTTCCTAGTTTTGATGAGCCGGAGCCTCAACCAAAACCGTTACCTAATCTTCCATCCTTGGATGAAAATTTAGGAATTGAATTAGGTCCCGATCCACCCATCAAAACATATAGTCCGGGTAGTCTTAAGTTTAAGGTAGTAGACATTAAGCCTTGTAGTGAGGAAGACAATATAGGAGTGAAAAATGACCTTACATGTCTACATCACCCATTCATGATTGATCACAAGAAACATTATGGGTTTAAACCGGGTCTATTGGGTCAAGATGGATTCCCAATTAGGAGTCTCTCGAAGTTGTTAGAAAATGATCCCTTTTTAGGAGAACACTTTAACTCACCCATTAACCAAAGTGAACTAGGTAAGGTTATGATGAAAAGAGCACACCCCTTTGAGCATATAATTCATCCACCAATCTTTCCTCACGTGGCATACTCCTACCGAGCTGGTGTGTATCGCTACTATCACCCGCACTTAACCCTAAGTGTAGGGAAAACCTCCCCTATTTTTGTTAAATAAGGGTAGAGTCAGGCTCGTGACTCGAACAAAAACAAGCGCTTCTTGGGAGGCAACCCAAGCTTTATTTGCTTTGTGTGTTTATTTATTTGTTTGTTTGATTTTATTTGCTTCCGTATGTATGTTTAATTTTTATTATTATTGATTCATGTTCGAAACTAAATTGTGAAAATGCTTTATCTTGTTTTTAACTTCGTCTTAACTACATATAAAGGTATTTTTAAAAAGATAAGTGTAAGGGAAATCCAAATTTGTTTTTAAGAACAAGATTGAACATGAACGATAACAATGAGATATAAGCATGCATATTAGTATTTGTTTGAGTCAAATGCTTGTATCGAGTCATAATGATGTTTTGCAGGATTTCCAGGAAGTAAGGTATAGGTTTTTCCAAAATTTTTCCGGAAACGTAACATGAGAATTCTGTCAGATCATATCTGACGGCGTCAGGAGTTACAACCTGACGGCGTCAGATTTAATTTTTAGAAATTTTTGAAAGTTTTGTTTTCATAAAAAGTTTTTATTAAATCTATAACTTATAATCTCCAGGAATCTGCAAAATTATCATTCCACAAGCATTATATCCTTATATATATAGATTTATCCCGCCGATGTTATGCAGGTTTTCGTGTTTGTTTTCTCAGGTTTAACAGGTTATTTTGGACAAGGAAATGTTTTGGATCAAGCTTTTGGCGATGCATTAGTCTTGGAGCTTTTACATTCTCTTGGAAGAAGATTTAACCATGTTACTTCATTATCCACCGAACGAATCAGGGGAGTATTTGATTTCATTCTTTTACTTTATACTTTTACATCTTGTTATTTGAACATTGGGGACAATGTTCATCTTAAGTGTAAGGGGGGGTAAAAGTACGATTAGAGAATACAAGTGCGCTTGATTTTTGTTTGTTTAATGGTAGATGTGTAATAAAACTGAGATAAATACTTGTTAAGGTAATTTTAGTGCCAAATTTAAAAATTTTTACAACATATAGGAGTGAAACTTTGATCTTAATGAGCGTCTCATGGATAGGAATTATATGACTAGCACAAAAACCGTACCACTAAAAAAATTTTCCACCCCCAAATATGTGAGGTTCACCCCTAGAATTGGTAGGAAAAGCATTTATGCTATGATGTGTGTACCGGTAGCACTTAGATTCTAGAACTTGCGTTAGGACCATTCCGAGGCCACAAGTGAGACTACATTCGTGTAGTTAGATTTACTACATGATAAGAGGCATTAGGATTAACCCATTGTTTTACACCTGTGTTTTTGTTATAATTACATTGGCTACATTGGTCAAGTAATTCTCCCACACCCTTTGCGTTGTACTCATTTTTAGTACACGATACCCCTAGTACACCCCTCAGAGCCTATCTTTTCGTTTCGACCTTTAAGCATTTTACTTAAAGGAAGAATTTGTTACACCCCACTAAAATGTACACCCAAATCGCCTTAGCCTACCTTGTATGCACTCATTTTTAGTGCATTATTGTTACAACATTTGTTTAAACCCAAGTTAATTATCTAGTTGATTACATGGTTGCTAAGTCGAGTCATATCCTTGTACATATTGTTTTGGGACGATTGGGACTCATGGGTAAAGTACTAGTGTAATGGAGTAATGGGGAAGAACATCATTTATTACCCCCATATGTGCTAAATGTTTTAAAAGTACTCCAAGTTTTTCAATTATCTTAATTCGAGTCATTAGAATAGTTACTTGTAAAGTTATGTAAAAGTTCAAGTGTAAGGGGGATGCAATGCCCCTATGATGTATTATTTTGGATGGTAGGCAAAAGTGTATGCAAAAAAAAAAAAAAAAAAAAAAAAAAAAAAAAAAAAATCAAGAAAAATACAAAAAAATGAGAAAAGAAAAAAATAGAAAAAACATACGGACTACCATCCCGTTTCATTTTATGTTTATTTTATGTTTTTGTTTTTGTTATTTCGTTTCTAGCTTAAGATCGAGTCTAGTCTTGGCTTAGCAACGTTGTATAGTACATGTAATTAATCAAGATCTTTAACTCGCCACCAGTAAAATATCCCGTATCCAACAAAACCGTGTTTTCCTTTTCCCTACACCTAACGTTATAACCCATTAAAAGCCCTCTTTGATAGTTTATCTTAGGTGCTTACGCCTAGTGGAGGAGGTTTTCGATCCTTTCCCAAGCCTATGGTAATCTATTTGCTATGACAGGTGGTGAGAGATATTATCCGTTTCCATTTATGAGATTTATTTTGATGACACTTGAGAGATGTGAGTATCTAAACACTGCTTGTGAGGTGCTAGTTTATAATCTCCGTGCTTATTGTGATTAAAGAGGAACGATTATTTGTTGTAATTACTTTTATGTTAGCATTAAATGACCCCTAACTTGTATTTTGATTAGAATAAAAGCGCATTTGCTTGAGGACAAGCAAATCTCAAGTGTAAGGGTATTTGATGAAGCGAAAAGTGTACCGCTTTTAAGGGGTCATTTAAGCCCTAAATCGTATTTATTTGATCAAATATTGCCCTAAATCGTTCCTTTTGTCATTTTAGGTACTTTTGAGGAGAAATCTGGAAAAGGAGGCATTTTGGACGTTTTTGGAGCATAAAAGTGAAGAAAACGGCAAAGTCTCAAAAATTAGCCAAAAGTTACCTTTGACGGCGTCACAATTTACTCTGGACGGCGTCATGCCTTGGCAAGAAAAGGTGGATGTGAAATTTACTCATGATAAGCCAGTGAAAATAGCATGTGAATTCTGACGGCGTCACGCTTTAACCTGATCAAGGGCGTCACGGCTTAAATCAAAGAGGGACGGCGTCACGTTCAAGGTTCGACGGCGTCAAGCCTTGATAAGCCAGAATGGATTTTTGAAGAGCTAGAGAGGGACGGCGTCAAGAAGGTCATCCGGGAACCCTAAAAGCGGCGAGGTGACGGCGTCACACTCCATAACGTGACGCCGTCAGATCCAAAAATCTATATATAGTTTTCTAATTTTTTGTCATTAGTGTGGAACTTAGTGTGTGGAATTTTGGGAGAAAACCCTAAGACGATTTTAGCTTCTTTTTCAAGGCTTTTTGCCTTGAGATCTTCCATGTTACATTGAAGATAAGTTATCAATTAATCATTCAATATGTCTATGTGTTGTTTGATTTTATCTTATTCTTGTCTTTTGATTAACATGTTAGGCTAAATTTATCTTGTGTTTGCTTAGATCTAATGAAACCTAGCTATTAATTATTGGTTATTAGGGTGTTATTAGTTGTATTGGATGATTGTTTATCTATGTTAGGCTTAAGAAAACTGGCTAACTTCCTATTCGGTAACTTGCTTGAACGTCTTAAGAAACATGAACCAAATGCGTACTAAAGGTTTTTATGGTTGTATTTAATGCACAAGCGAATTCTAGTGATCCCATGTTAGGAGCTTCCTAGCCGGCTCGACATAGGAGTGAAGTAGGAGCTTGTAGAGTTGGGGAAGTACGTACGCCACCCCACGAATGGTATTAAGGAATACACCCGTCATCCACGCGACTAATACACACTAATTAACCGGTAAAAGATAGTCAGGGAGTAAGGAAATCTAAGTAAACACATTTCTCTACATATAAGTTTCCACCAAACTTTTCATTTTTGTTATTTATTTTATTTGCATTCGTAGTAATTTGGGTTAGTTGACTAGCAACTAATTCCGCCCACTCCTTCAAACCCGAGATTTTACTTGCTTTCATAAAAATTATAAAACATAAAAAGAATCTTCCTCAACCCCTAGACCTAATTAGAGTAGCCTTTCATACCTAACGAACACTATTCCCTGTGGAGAACGATCAATCCCCCGTACTTACCACTACACTATACTACATCGGTCAGGTACACTGCCTGGTGGGGTTGTAAGCCTCTTGAGATCCCTCGAGAGGTAAAACCTGTTGTAAGGTTGCAAAACCCACGCATCAAGATTCAAGGTTGTAAACCCTTGTGATATTCAGATCACTCGTATTATTTGCTTAATAATATTGAATCGTTTTGGTTACATTGTGTTTATACAGAGTTCACTGTTACATTGCTTTATACATTCTAAACATTCTTCTAAGCATTAAAGAGTAGATTCCGCATACTCTTTGGTGTTAAAAAAAGTTTCTAACAAGCTCAGCAAGATCCGTGTTTAGGACTCACAAGTGGTATTAGAGCTAAAGGTTCTGAAACTTTTCTCTAGAAGAATCATACCAGAAGAACTCTACTTTCATTCAAGAAGATCGATCTTGAAAAAACACAAAGTACAAAAATAGCTAAACTGCCTTTGCTCAAGCAGAATGACTACGAAATGTGGAGGCTCAAGATTGAGCAGTATTTCCTAGTGCAGGATTATGCACTTTGGGACATTATTGAGAAGGAAACTCCTTCACTACCAAAACTACTGAATCAACAGGAGATGATGGCATTAAAACCATAACTGAATCTGGTCCTGTTACTGCTGATGAGAAGCTCTAGAAGAAAAATGATGTTAAAGAAAGGAGCATGTTGTTAATGGCTATCCCCAATGAGCAACTACTGACTTTCAACAAATACAAGGATGCTAAAACCTTGTTTGAAGCCATTACAACAAGTTTTGGTTGTAATGAAGCCACCAAGAAGACATGGAAGACTCTGCTCAAGCAGATGTATGAAAACTTTAGTGCTTCAAGCACTGAATCACTTGACCATATCTTCAACAGACTTCAGAAGAGAGTTAGCCAATTGGCTGTGTTGGGTGTTGAGATCCCGCAGGAGGATCTAAACTTAAAGTTATTGAGAAGCTTACTTGCTGAATGGAATACTCATGTAGTGGTCTGGAGAAACAAGCCAGATCTTGATACTATGAGTTTTGATGATTTGTACAACAACTTCAAAATTGTTGAACAGGAAATCAAGAAGACTGGAAGCTCAAATTCCAACACCGGGAACATGGAATTAGTGTCATCTCCCAGTAATAGCAGTCCAGAGGAGGTTCATGTTGCTTCAGGGGTTAGTACTCCTAGCCCAAAAGTCAGTACTGCTAGTTCTCAAACTAGTACTGCTAGCTTAGGAGATGATACTGTTTATGCTTTTCGGGCTTGTCAAGCTAATGGGTCACAGCTTGTGCATGAAGACCTAATTCAAATTCATGAAGATGATCTAGAGGAGATGGATTTGAAGTGGCAATTAGCTTTACTAAGAATGAGGGCCAAAAGATTCTTCCAGAGGACAGGGAAGAAGATCACTATCAATGGTAGTGATACTGATGGATTTGATAAATCAAAGGTAGAGTGTTACAACTGCCATAAGTTGGGATACTTTGCTAGGGAATGTAGAGGGCCCAGAAACCAGGAAAGAAGCAGGGGATCTAGGTCTCATGAGGGAAACCGGAAGGCTGTGAATGAGGAGGAGTCTTCTTCAAAGGCAATGGTGGCTATAGATGGACTTGGTTTTGATTGGAACTTTATGGATGAGGAAGAAGCACCAACAGAGATGGTACTGATGGCTTTCTCTGACTCTGAGGTACATACTGTTAAAGCTTGTTCAAAATCATGCTTAGCTTTAAAAGACTATGAAACACTTAAAAAACAGTATGATAACTTGAGAATAGAGGTAAACCAATCAAGTTATCATTTAGCATATCATAAAAGAGGCTTAGCTGTTGTAGAAGAACAACTAGTGTTCTATAAGAAGAATGAAACTGTTTTCACTGAGGACATAGCTATGTTAAAAAGAGATATCATGTTTAAAGATATAGAGATTAAAGAGCTTAAAAATCAGCTTGAAAAGATTAAGCTTGATAAAGATAGCATTGAGATGCATATAGAGAAATATGCAGGGTCAACAAAAAGTCTAGATAAAATTGTAGAGTGTCAGCTAACAAACAATTTTATGAAAGGTCTAGGCTATAAAAGTGTTGCACCACCACATAGAGGGAACTTTCCAGGCCCAAAGCTTGATCTGTCCCATTTAGAGGAAGAAAAGGAACCTGAATCTAAAGAAGTTAAGAGTGATAGTGAGGATAGTTTCAAAAAGGTTGGTGAAACTTTTGACACATCTTTTGTTGAGGAGAAGGTGTCAGAAAAAAAGATGAATTCAGATGCACCAATTATTAAAGATTGGGAATCTGATAATGAGGATCAGGTTGAGTCTACACCTGAGGTAGAAAAGTAAAATACTGTTCCTAGTGATGCTAAGGTAAAAACTGTTAAATCTAAAGAGCAAGTGAAACCATCTAGGAAAACAGTCAAATATGCTGAGATGTATAGATCACACAGGCCTAGGGGTAACCAGAGAAATTGGAACAATTTAAAATCCAAAAAATTAGGCAGTGATTTTGTTATGTACAATAAGGCTTGCTATACTTGTAATAGTTTTAATCATTTGCAGGTTTATTTTGATTACCATCAGGGGAAAAGGATGGTACATAGAAATAAAAGGGTGTATCAAAACTATTTTTATAAAAATTCTCACCCTAGTGTTAACAGATATATGGCTCCAAAAGTAGTTCTGATGAAGAGTGGCCTAAAAACAGTTAATATTGCTAGACTAGTTCATGCTGCTTACCCCAAATCATCAGGTGTTAGTGCTAAACCAACATCAAGCTTTTCTAAACCTGCACAACACACTGTTAGAAGGCCCTTTCAGTATAAAAAAACATTATATAGCTAAACAGTTAAGACTGATAGGCCAGTAGTTTGTACTGCTAGACCAGCAGCCAGTACTTCTAGGTTAAAATTTGCTGTTAAGGTAAAAAGGGGCAATTCCCCAAAGGAAACTAATTTCCTTTATCTTATATGCAGGGACATCCACAACAAGATGATGAAGAAGATCAAGGATATGCTGATAGTTGTTGCTTTAGGCACATGACAGGGAACATGTCCTACCTCTCATATTTTAAATCTTTTGATGGAGGATATGTTACCTTTGGGGGAGGAGCAAGAGGTGGAAAGATCACTGGTAAAGGTACAATAAAGACTGATAAACTTGATTTTGAAGATGTGTATTTTGTGCAGGAACTTAAGTTTAATCTCTTTAGTGTCTCACAGATGTGTGACAAAAAGAACAAAGTTCTTTTTACTGACACTGAATGTCTTGTCCTGTCTCCAGACTTTAAGTTACCTGATGAAACTCAAGTACTACTTAAAGTTCCTAGAATGGGCAATATGTACAATGTTGATATGAAGAAAATTGTTCCTAAAGAGAGTCTAACTTGTCTTGTTGCAAAAGCCACATTGGATGAATCAATGCTTTTGCATAGGAGACTTGGTCATGTTAATTTTAAAACCATTAATAAGATTGTAAAAGATGGTTTGGTAAGAGGTTTACCTCAAAAACGTTTTGAAAATGACCAAACTTGTGTTGTCTGTCTTAAGGGCAAACAACACAAAGCTTCTTGTAAGCCCAAGACCCAAAACTCTATTACTCAACCATTATTCATGCTTCATATGGACTTGTTTGGTCCTACATCTGTGAGTAGTTTAATGCATAAGAAGTATTGTCTTGTGGTAACTCATGATTATAGCAGGTTTACATGGGTTTTCTTTTTAGGAACTAAGGACGAAACCAGTAACATTCTTAAGAGATTTATAACATAAATAGAAAACCTAGTTGATAGAAAAGTAAAAATCATCAGATGTGACAATGGGACATAGTTTAAAAATAGGGTTATGGATGATTTTTGTAAGAAAAAAGGTATTAGGAGAGAGTTTAGTGTAGCTAGAACTCCTCAGCAGAATGGTGTTGCTATAAGGAGGAATAAGACACTGATAGAGGCTGCTAGGACCATGTTAGCTGACTCTAAGCTACCTATCTCATTTTGGGCTGAAGCAGTCAATATTGCTTGTTATGTGCAGAATAGGGTTTTAGTGGTCAAACCTCACAACAAGACTCCTTATGAAATTTTTAGAGATAGAAAACCTGCTCTAAGCTTCATGAGACCATTTGGATGTCATGTGACTATTCTTAATACCTTAGATCATTTGGGAAAATTTGATGGCAAATCAGATGAAGGTTTCTTTGTTGGTTACTCTACACATAGTAAAACATTTAGGGTATACAACATATGAACCAGGAAGGTAGAAGAAAACCTGCATGTTGAATTTTTGGAAAATAAGTCTAATGTAGCAGGTGAAGGTCCAAAATGGCTGTTTGACCTTGATGCTCAAACAAAATCTATGAACTATGTACTAGTTATTGTAGGTATAAATACTAATGATTTTGCAGGTTCAGAAGCCAATATTAATATAGTTGAATCTAGCATTAAGAAAGAGACTGGTCAAGATCACATTCTGATGCCTATTTGGAAAGACGGTTCCCTATTTGATTCATCTTCAAAGGATGATGAACCTTCTTATGATGCTGAAAAGAAGGGATCTAAAGATGAAAATAAAGAAAGTTGAGTAGAAGAACAAGAGAATCCTGAAGGCAATACAAATGGTGTTTGTACTGCTGAGCCAAAAGATAGTACTGCTGGGCCAAATGTTGAATAATGTTCCTAACACATATTAGCTTTCTCAGATGATGAAGTGGATCTGAATAATGTTCCTAACACATATGAGGTTCCTACAACTCCCCATACAAGAATTCACAAGGATCATTCCCTTGATCTTGTGATTGGAGATATACAGTCTGGTGTGAAGACAAGAAAGATGCAAATGGAGGCAGGTGAACAAGGTTTTGTCATTGCTATCTACGAAGGGAAGACACATGAAGACTTAATGCTTGTTTATTTGCTTGTTTCTTATCTCAAGATGAACCCAAGAAAATTGCCAAAGCACTAAGTGACCCATCCTGGGTAGAAGCAATGCAGGAAGAGTTGTTACAATTCAAGCTACAAAAGGTGAGGATTTTAGTAAATTTGCCTAAGGGTAAATGGGCAATTGGTACAAAATGGGTGTTCAGAAACAAGAAGGATGAGAGGGGTATTGTGATTAGGAATAAGGAAAGGTTGGTAGCACAGGGTTATACTCAAGAGGAAGGCATAGACTATGATGAGGTCTTTGTACCTGTGGCTAGGATTGAGGCTATAAGGTTGCTCTTAGCTTATGCTTCTTTTATGGGATTCACAGTATACCAAATAGATGTAAAGAGTACTTTCTTATATGGTACAATTGATGAGGAAGTTTATGCTATGCAACCACCAGGGTTTGAAGATCCTGATCATCCTGACAAGGTCTACAAGGTGGTAAAAGCATTGTATGGTTTGCATCAAGATCCTAGAGCCGGGTATGAAACCTTGGCCACATAATTATTGGACAATGGATTTCATAGAGGACAGATAGACAAGACATTGTTTATCAAGAGGTAAAAGGGTGATATTTTGCTTGTCCAGGTTTATGTGGATGATATTATATTTTGCTCTACTTAAAAAGGGATGTGTACTGAATTTAAGAAGCTGATGCATGACAAATTTCAAATGAGTTCAATGGGTGAACTCACTTTCTTTTTAGGATTGCAAGTCAACCAGTCAGAAGAAGGGATATTTATCAGCCAAGATAAATATGTAGGAGAGATTTTGAAGAAGTTTGGGTACACAGATGCCAAGATTGCAAGCACTCCTTTGATAAAGAGAAGCCTTTGCTTAAAGATGCAGATGTTGATGATGTTGATGTTCACTTATACAGGTCAATGATTGGATCATTGATGTATCTTACATCATCGATACTAGATATTAGGTTTGCTGTGTGTGCATTTGCCATATTTCAAGTTACTCCTAAGGCTTCACATTTGCATGCTGTGAAGAGGATTTTTAGGTATCTTAAAGGTCAACCTAAATTGGGCCTTTGGTATCCTAGGGAGTCTTCATTTGATTTAGTGGCTTATAGTGATAGTGACTATGCTGGTCCAAGTTTGGATAGGAAGTCAACAACAGGTGGTTGTCAATTCCTAGGAAACAGGTTGATATCATGGCAGTTTAAGAAGCAGACTGTGGTGGCTAATTCTACAATTGAGGCTGAATATGTGGCTGCTGCTAGTTGTTGTGGACAGGTGCTCTGGATTCAGAATCAATTGCTGGACTATGGGTACAATTTTATGAACACCATGATATTCATTGACAATAACAGTATAATTTGTATTATTAAAAGTCCTGTTCAACATTCTAAAACAAAACACATAGAGATTAGACATCATTTTATAAGAGATTGTAATAAGAAAAAGTTAATTTAAGTTGTTAAAATACATACAGATAACAATTGGGCTGACTTACTTACAAAAGGTCTTGATGTTGGAAGGTTTCAGAACTTGGTTGCAAGTATTGGAATGCTTAATCTATAAAAAGTTTTAATCTATAAGTGTATTTGTAAAGGTTTTGTAAAGCATTTGTACTGTTAGTTGTTTCTACTGCTAGTATGTTGAGTTTGTACTGGTAGTACAAAATTTGTACTACTAAGTCAAAATTGTTAGTCAAATTTTATACTGTTATATAGAAAATGCTTTGATTTGTGTTTTCTTGGTTTTGGACTAACATTTGTAGGAAGAGAAAGCAGTATGATTGGAGTTTTTGATGTGTGAGAAGCTAAACTGGTGGATGGATTACTGTCATAATTGATTCATGATTGAAGAGGATCTGGGGATTACTTGACAAAGGTTGTACACCTGAGTTGGGAGATTTCTTAAAATATTATTCTTGAAATCAATTTATGCTTATTTGGTGGTATAATTGAACATGAATTGATGGTCATAGTTAGCCAGATAGTAACTGGCCTAACTCACTCTATACCATTCTATCATATTTCAATGATAGTGTGACTAGTCCAAGGACATCTGGTATAGAGGACAGTGAGAAAAAGTGAATCTAACACATTTGTGTTAGAGGTAACACCTACCACGAGCTAGAAACCCTGTCAAAAAGGCTCTTTTAATGAGTCTATCTGATCACAGGTAGTTTTTATAACTGAAATTATTGGTTCTCACACAACCAGAGGTTAAATGCAACCGAAATTTGATTAAGTGTCTTCCGTTACACTTAATCCCTTCAAAGCTTTGTGGGCAGTATGGTTTTTAAAAGGAAATTGAGTCAATACTGCTAAGAAAATGTTTTTCCAAAAGTTTGTACTGCAAGGTAAAAGTTTGTACCGCTAGCGTAAAACTTAATACTGCTGGGTAGCCGTTAGTACTGTTTGTGAAATAACCATTTTTTAAATATAGCCGTTGGGGTAAATTTGTGTCAGTTACTTTGTTTAAGTGTTTATCTAACTTGGATAATTTACACTCTTTCTTTCCTTGCACGATTTCTTTATTCTCAAGAAAAGATTTACTCAAGTCGATATATTCTCAAACCCTAAGTTACTTTTATAATATCTCAACTGGCTTAACCACATACACAATTCACTCTTACTGATCATAATGATAATACCCCAGCAGTCTAATCAAACTTTTGCTGATCATAATGGCGAATTTGGCTTTTGTTGATAAACACAACATGGTTGCTTTCTTGGCAAAAACAGAGGAAGGTAAAGACTTTCATGAGATAGTAGATTTTCTAAACTCTACCCACATCAGGTATGCTTTAACTATCAACCCTACTATCTATGTCTCTTAAATCAAACAGTTTTGGCAGACCGTTACTATCAATACAATTGAGAATGGAGACAGAGAGTTAATTGCAACAGTTGATGGCAAAACAATTACTATTATTGAGTCATCTGTTAGGAGACATCTCCATTTAGCAGATGACAATGGTATTACTACATTTCCTAACACTGAAATTTTTCAAAACCTTTCCAGAATGGGGTATGACACAACTTCTCAAATACTGAATTTTCAAAAAGGATGTTTTGCCCCACAATGGAGATTCTTTATCCATACTATCCTTCATTGTTTAAGTCCCAAGAAAACCTCATGGGAGCAATTCAGTAGCAATATTGCAACTGCTCTTATTTGTCTATCCACAAACAGGACTTAAAATTTTTCCAAACTGATTTTTCATAGTATGGTGAAAAATGTGGATAACAAGTATAAGTTTTTAATGCATCCACGGTTTATCCAAATGATTTTGAGGAAAAGTTTGCTGCTATACCATAAAAAAGTTTATCCAAATCCCTGCCTAACTCAAAAACTTTTCAGTAACATGAGCATGGCTTCTAAGGGATCAACAAGCCCAGTTGAGTCCTAACACACACCCACAAGTTCATCAAGTATTCCATCATCCTCACACACCCCACTTATTTCACAAACTTATAGGAGAAGGACCAGAAAAAAGCCAACATTGTGGAGTCCTCAAGCTCAGATGAAAGCTCAGATACTTCCAAACAGGGGAGGAAAAGAGCAACAATTATTGAAGATCCTAATATTTCATTAGTTGAAAAAGATGCAGAGACTGAGGGGATGTTTAATGATGCAGATATGGGTGAAGACAGGCAGTTTGATATGGATGAAGATATTGAACAAGAGACTGAACCAGTTAATCTTTCTCCATAGGATACAGAGCCAGTGAACCTTGATGTTCAACAAGATCCAGAAGATACTGCTACAAGTGCTAGATTTGAAGTTAGTACTGCTGGTGAAGAAATTGGTACTGCTAGTGTTATTGTGTATGCCAAAAGAAGATCAAACAAGGGAAAGGATATTATGATTAAGTTTGAGCAACCAAAGAAGGTAAAGAGGAATATATTAGCTCAGATAAGCTTTGATGAAGAGATTGCACAGAGGGCACAAGCAAAAGATCATGCTATAGATTCATGGGTAAACAAAAGCTCAAAAGTGAAGAAGATGAGAGGTTAGCTCAAGAACAAGTAGACAAAGAACTGGCTCTAAAGATGCAAGAAGAAGAAAGATCAACTTTTACACCAGAAGAACAAGAAAATGCTATAAATGATTTACTTGAAATGATAAAGAAGAAGCAAAATGAAAAGAAGGATGCTGCTAGAAAGTATAAAGCTCCAACAAAAGCACAAAAAGGGATGTATATGAAAGAATACTTGAAGCATCCGGATGATTGGACTGCTAGTCAACTGAAGGGAAGGTCTTATGAATAAATTGAAAACCTATACTTAACAGCTTACAGAAAAGTACATGCTTTCACTCCTATGGGCACATAAGAAATACAAAAAGGGTTGGTTTAACTTTAGTGTCTGAATCTTCAAAGAAACAGAAGATTGATGAAAAACCACCTACAACTGAGGAAGAAAAAGAAGAGGAAGAGGAAGAAGAAGCAGGAATGTCTGAAGAACAACTCCAACAAATGATGATAGTTATTCAAGATGAAGGGATGAATGTTGAAGCATTATAGAAAAAATATCCCATCATTGATTGGGAAGTTCAAAAGGATGGAAGGATAAAATGCTGGAAAATTGTCAGGTTAGGAGATCATACTGAGGTTTATCAGTTTATGGAGGATATGCTGAAGGGATTTGACATAGATGACTTAGTAAAATTGTAGGAATTAGTCAAGGAAAGGTTCAGGTCTTCAGCACCAACAGACAACAAGGAGAGAGCTCTTTGGGTAGATTTGAAGAGGATGTTTGAACCTGTTGAAGAAGATAGCATATGGAGATTTCAAACAGGTAATCAAGGCATCAAATGGACATTGTACAGTTCTTGTGCAGTTCATCATGTCTCTACAAGGGCTGGGACAGATATGTATATGTTAGTAGAGAAAGACTACCATTTGTCTAGTGGTACTCTCACATTGATGATATCTGAAAAACTGATGGTGGAAAAAGAATCTGATATGGCAAGAGAACTACTACAGAAGATCTACATGCAGCGTGATAGAGTAATGAAGGCTGCAAGAAGATAGAGTGTTTGGAAGAATCCTCACAAGACAAAGATTTAATTCAGAAACTTGATGATTTAAGGTAAATCACAAGTTTAGGGGAGGCTTGTTAGGAATTAAAACACTTAACAGTTTGTACTGCTGAAGATATAACTAACAATACTAACTGAGTTAGTACTGCTAGTGTAAATGTTTGTACTGCTGAAGACTGCTATGAAGATGGTACTGCTATGCTTTTGAAGATGTGCTATGTGATAAGTATAGAATAGATTCAGTATATATCTTATAAGATTAGAATGATTCGTATATTGTACATGAATAGTTATCTTGTAAAGGACTCATTGTGCCTATAAAAGGATGTCCTAGGTTAAGGTTTAGATATCTTTTAGCCTTGTGTTTTGTTAAGATTCAAGGTTGTAAACCCTAGTGATATTCAGATCACTCGTATTATTTCTTAATAATATTGAATCATTTTGGTTACATTGTGTTCATACAGAGTTCATTGTTACATTGCTTTATACATTCTAAACATTCTTCTAAGCATTAAAGAGTAGATTCCGCATACTCTTTGGTGATAAACAAAGTTTCTAACAAGCTCTGCAAGATCCTTGTTTGTGACTCACATTTGTATTGATTGTAATCTTAGGCAAGATGATGTTGTGTCTGTCCAAGTCATTAATGATGTTTGTGAATCGATGATAATAAGACTCAAGTGTCTCCCCTGGATCAATCATGAACATTTCATATTCAAGATAAAGTTTAGATTCCATGTCTTTTTGGTTAAGTTCAGTGCCTTCCATCAAGAGATGAATATGTTCCCACATGTACTTTGTGGTTTTCTGAGCATCAAAGCTTCGGAGAATTGGATTAGGTATACCCAGAGCAATATACTCCATTGCAAGTTCATCAGCTTCACGGTGAAGTATTTGTTCTGCTGCTAGTTGATTCTCAGGAAGGGTGGTAACAGTTTCAGGTCTTGGAGGAATTACTTGTGGATCTTCATGAACCGTAAGTGTTGGCATTTGGAAAGAACCTTCGAGGATAACCTTCTTCAGATATTTGCTATGAGGTTTCCTGAGTTCGATGAACCTAAAGAATCGACTTGCCCATTGAATATAATTTCCAGGAGTGAGCATTGGAGGTCTTTCAAGTGATCTAGCTTCATGAATTGACTGTTGGCTACTGATTGCCGCACACATTTGAGCAAACCAATGTGGTTCTTTTGATGGAGGTGGAAATGTAGTTAATGATTGCATTGCAAATTGTGGTGGAAGATATGGTTGTTGTTGAGTGAATTGTTGTTGTGGAAAGAATTGTTGTTGTTGTGGGTACTACGGTTGCAGAGGATACAGCTATTGCTGATAAAATTGTTGTTGCTGAGGATATTTCTATTGCTGAGGATACTGCTGAGGAAAGTAGTTGAAGTAAGGTGGTTGAGACATTGTAAAACTTGTGTAGATGATGGATCTTGTAGATGGTTAAGAAGTGTGTGGTAGTGTTGATTAGATAAAATCCTTGTTCGAAACTTTTTAGCCTTAGTTCGAAAGTTTGCTTGTTTGTTAAAAAGTTTGCTTGAATCGCTAGTTCAAAATTTCCAAGAATTCCTAGTTCGAAAGTTTCAAGACTTGCTTGTTCGAAAGTTTATGAAGTCCTTCTTTGAAAACTTATGAAGTCCTTGTTCGAAACTTTATGAAGCTTGCTCGAACGTTTGGTTGCTCGAAAGTTTCCAAGCTAGTTTGAAACTTTAAGCTAGTTCGAAAGTTTTAAGTTTCGAATAAAACTTTCTAATTTATACAAATTAGAAAGATTCCCAAGTGTCTAAGTGTTTTTCTAACTTATACAAGAAAGAGAAACACTGAATAAACCACAAATCTTGAAGATAACGCCTGGAGAGCTAGTTCGAAAGATTAGGGTTTTAAGACCTTAGTTCGAAAGTTGAGGGTTTAAGCTAGTTTGAAACTTGGACAGATTTTTGAAAACAATTAAAGGACACTAAAAATAGGTTTTAAACCCAAGATTCTTCTACAACTAACCTTAAAAACTCTAAAACTAAATGAAAGTTGCAAACTTGAAAGTTTTTAAAGAATATTTTGCTTGTTCGAAAGTTGGTAGATCTTAATAGTACGATTTAAAAAACCTTAAATTTAACCAAAAAGTTTGAGAGTTTCTTGTTCTACAAGGTGTATAACACTATTTTGTAATCAAAAGAGTGCTAAATACCAAGAAACAAACAAGAAAGAGCAAAAATTTAAGAAATACGAGTGAAAGAAGAAAAAAATTTAGCTCGAAACACTACTAGAAAAAGGGCTATCCTTGACCCGCTTTTTATGACCCACGCTACAAGATGACGCGTAAAGAGCAAAGTCATAAAATATGGGTCATAATCAGTTAAAAGATGACTCGTTTTCAGAAGCGTCATAACATATGGTCATAATCAGTTAAAAGTCATATATATCTGTGTTTTCTCATTTGTATCAAACCAACACAAAAAGAAAAGAGAAGAGACAAATCTTCCCTCTCCTCTCATCCTCACCAATCGACACCAACACCACAACCACCACCACCGGTCACTCATCACCGCCTCACCACTGATCAGCCCTGCTGTCACTGGTATGTGCTTAAACACATACCTTTTCTTGACCAAAACCGGACCCAAATAGACCAAAAACCCGACCAAAATGCCAAATATATTGTGTTTTTGTGTTTTTACATATACAGGCACGGATATCAAAGAAAGGGACAAAATCAAGCAAAGACCGGGAAACCGAGCACGAGATATGGAAGTGTTATTTTTAGCCGATGCCGGGATGCAAAAAAGTCAAAGTCAATTGATGAGTGTCTAAATACTCATCATTTCTGTCACATTTTGACTGCAAAAACATTTAAAAACATGCAGTTGTGCTTCAAAATACAAGAAAATATCATTTGATTGTGTTTTTATGTGTTTCAGATGCAAAATGATTGAAAATAAAAGAAAACAAACAAAGTTTGCATAAATGGCAAGTCTAGTCCCTTGAGTTTTAAAAGTTGTCAAAAGTAGTCCTTGGTTTTCAAAAAAATGAAAAATTGTCTTTAATGGTCCTTGTACTATTGAATCTTGGCAAAAATGGTCCTTTTGATAATTTTTGGAAACTTACAATTCAGCCCTTCGCAAATTCAGAAAATTACAAAAATGGTCCTTGTGTTTATTACTAAATCCAGCCGGACCCTTTGTTTTATTGAACCCAGCCACCACTCCCTTGAACCCCTCCCAATTTGACCACAGGCCAAACAAATAGAAATAATAAAAATACGGGGTCAAACCCCTTTCTCCCCAGTCAAACCCACTTCACCTCCCTTTTACCACTTCACGTGCAAACCACCATTAACAAAACCAGCCACACGTGCTCTGCCAAGCCACCCTACAACCTTCATCATCACCTCTAATCACTGATAACCCACTTACTTTCACCTCAGTCCAACATAATCCCACTTACACAAGCAAAATCAGTCTGTTGCTATAATTAGCATTTTGGCGCCAAAAATGAAGAACGGCCAAGATTGAATTTCCATCATCCAAAGGTCAAGATTATTGCTGGGAAAAGTCAATGGGGTATCCAAAACCCTAATTGTCATCTATAAGAAGAAAGAGAAGCAAGGAAGAAAAATATCTAGTGTAATTTTATTTTCTTAATGTTGACTTAGTGTAATTTTTAATTTCCAGTGTATTTTAAACTTTCAAACTTTGCAATTAGTGAATTCGGTGTAATATTAAATCTTTTTCAGTAATCAATTTCAAGTTTAAGTATCATTTTCAGTTTATGCAAGTTTTTGTTCAAAATCTCATGTTACTGTGAATGTTATTGTTAGTTGTTGTTATTGGATTCTTAGGCTCATATAAGCTCCTAGAAAGCTTCTGAAAGCTTTTAGTAACCTTAAAAATCAGTGTAGTCAATAAACTCAAAAATACAAAAAAATCACATATATTAGATAATAAATCAAAAATGCCAATGGAGATGGTGATCACAGCTGGAGCAGGGTAAATTCTGGATGGCCTTGGGTTAGTGGTCTTGTGGAAGACCTATAGGAGTGTTCTTGGTCCTTGGTTTCAAGTTTTGAGCTGGATTCCATTTGTAAGCTCATTTGGCAATTTTTTAATTTTTTTTACTGTGTAACTGCTTATTACTGCTTATCTTTGGTTCTTTTATGCTTGTTTAGTGATCTTTAGTCATAATCTAGCTTAAAATAGTCAGCTTGTTCTTTGATAATCATAGTTGCTAAAAAATCTCATTTTCAGTCAAAAATAGTTTTGTAGAGATTCTCAGTATTTGGGTGTTGTTGTTGTTACTTATGTGTTCATTTAAGCTCATTGTATCATATTATGTCATTCTGAATCAGTATCATGGTCTTAATCTATGAATTCCTTTGAAAATCTCAAAATCAGCCATATATAGGGGTGTTTGGTTTAAGCTGTTACCAAGGCCAAACATAGTGTACTGTACATTTGCCATTTGTTCAACTTTAATCTTGTTTAAAACAAGTAATTTAAGCTGTTTCTTAAAACTATTAAGTTAATATGATGTATTTAGTAGTTATATATAGGCTGTGGCATTTTCAGGTTCTTAAAAGCTCAAAATAAGCCAATATCAGCCATAAGCTGATTTGGCCCTTATTTTTGGTTTCTTTGTAGTCCTTATAACCTATTTAGTGTATTCTAACAAGTTGGTTTGGTCTCAATTACTTTACACCCATCTGCACAAAGTCAAAACACAAGCAGTCTTCATTTTCAGTTTTTGTGGTTTCTATAGCACCTTCTCAGATTTTTAGTTTGCTCATCACAAGCCCTCACAAGCTAAGCTTTTGGATATACCATCTCACCCAGCTTGTCTACAGTTAGAATTTTTCTTGTGATTTTTAAATCTCATCTGAGCCCTCAAATCAAGGCCTGCAAAAGGGCCATTTTGCCCTGTGTACTGACTGCATCAGCAGACTCAGTTTGAGTTGAGCTTATTGAGAGCTTTTAAGCTTTTCAAGCCAGCTTTTCTGAGCTTCTTTAGCTTCTTTCTAGTGTACTCAGACCCTTTGAGCTTTTGCCATAAGCTCATAGCTTATTGTCCAGTTTTGAGTTTACTTTGAAAAGTCTAAATCTCAAAAAGCTTTAAAACACCAACTGTGTTGATAAGCTCATTGTTTCTAGCTTATTTCTTGATATATAAAAATAGTTCCAGTTTTAAAGTAGCTTGTAATTAGCTTAAAAACAGTTAGCAAAAAGAAAAAAATCAAAAAAATAAAGTGTTCACAAAAAGGTCTAACTGGGATTCGAACCAGTGACCTCACGCTCACACACAACACACCCTACCACTGTGCCCATAGGTCTTTTTCATTAGTATCTTGTTTCCAGTTCTTTTTAACCCTTTCTTGATTTTTTTTAGTTTTAGCTTATATAAGCTGTCTGCTTATTAGCAGCTTAACTGCATAAGCTATTTCTTTCATTTTATTTTTCTTAGCTTCTTTTTCACTTAGAATAATTTAGGAAAAAGTTTCATATTTTTATCATTAGTTTTAATATTTTTAATCTTTTTATTAGTTTAAATTAGTAATTAATTCATAATAAATAGAAAAATAATCATAAAAATATAATTTTAATTTTCAAAATTTTCTTTTATTAATTAGAATCTAGGAAAAATATAATTACATCGGTAGACCTTAGGAAAAATAAAATAGAAAATAAGTGATAGCTTATATTTAATAAATTTTATTTTTTTTTTAATTTTTTTAAAATCACGTACTTGTTGTTATTGTTTGTTTTAGTCAATTTTCATTCCCTTAGTGTAATCACCATATCAATCACTTTGTTAAATCCTGTCAATCACACTTGATCACAAATCGTTCTAAACACAATTTCACGCTTCGCTGGGACTTAACGACCCGGGGATAACACTATACTCCTTGGTTAGTTGTGCCCAAGTAGTTTGACTTTATTTGACCACATCCGTGGTTGATTTTAGTTGACTGTTTAGCGCCGATCAAATTTTGGCGCCGCTGCCGGGGAGGTGTGTTGCGTGTTTTAAACGTTTTGCAGTATCGTGTTTTTGAAACCCAATCTGTGTATATCTTCCATCTCTTGTATATTCACCATATATAAAGCAAAACACTCGTGAAGTTAATTCGTTTAACGGATCGAGTACCAAAAATATCGTATTTCAATCTTCCATAACCATATAAAATACAAAAATATTTTTCTTTTCTTTTATATATATATATCATATAAAAAAATAAAAACCCAAAAACATTTTCCGTTTTCTTTGTTTAATAATAACAACAATAAAATTTACCATCGAGAACCAAGACAGAGTACTACCTAACTGGGGGTACGACCATAATAAGTTCCCAAACTAAAGATTAAAACTTGCCTTTGTATCCTTGTGAGTGGTGTACCTTTTTCAAAGAAGCCATTCATCTTGTGATTATTGGTTTAAGTTCACTGTCGTTTTGCCTCGATCTTGTTTTGATTGGATTTGTTTTCATCTTCACTTTTCAAAAACGAAAAAAAAATATATATATATAAAACCCAAAAAGAATCTTCCTTCCTTTTTCATAATTCTCTCGACTCTGAGGCTTCTTAGAGTTGTGTTCTAGTGCATGCGCACTCGTTCTTCTAGGTCTACGAGCCCATTACGTGAGCTTGTCAACATTCCTCGAAGACGAAGCCGTAGGCGTAGACGTTCTTCCTCAATAGTCGAACCCGAGGTTCGTACTATTCCCAGCAATTCTGTTATCATGGCGGCTGAGCCGACTATGAATGAGCTTCTCCAAGCACCCGTTGAGGGTTACGGAGATGCTATCGTTGTTCCGGCCTTCGTGGCCGAGAATTTTGAGCTCAAGACGGGGTTGATAAATCTTGTAACCTCGCGTCAATTCTATGGTTTTGAAAGGGACGATCCTCAAGATCACATTCGATGGTTTAACAAAATCACATCCACCATCAAATGCAAAAATGTCCCTGAAGAGGCAATCAAACTTCTTCTTTTCCCGTTTTCCATCGATGGGGCTGCCCGGATTTGGCTTGACAAACAACCCCCTCGATCGATTGTAACATGGGAAGATTTGGTTAAAAAGTTCGTGAATGAATTCTTTCCTCCTTCCAAAACCACGAGTCTTAAAAACGAAATAATGAAGTTTACACAGAAATTCGATGAATCATTTAGTGAGGCATGGGATCGTTATAAGGAAATGCTTCGCAAATGTCCTCATCATGGTTTCTCTGAGTTGATGCAACTCGACACTTTCTACAATGGTGTGAGCTCAGCTGATCAAGACTCTCTCAATTCCTCCGCTGGAGGTAATTTCTTGAATCGAACCACAAAGGATGCTTTAGCAATCATCGAGAACAAGTCTAAGGTCCGCACTCCACGAAGCAAACCGGTTGTTTCCCAACTGAGTGTTGGTCCTTCTACCTCATCATCCGTGGGTCAATCTAGCACCGATGCTAGACTTGACGAACTCACGAAGGCTATTAAATCCTTGGTTCTCACCACACAGAAAGTTTCCTCTCCCTCTTCTCCGCAAACTTCTCAACCTGTTGAAGTCAAAAAGGTAGAAGTTTGTGTCACTTGTGGTGGTCCACATGCATACTATAATTGTACTGCCACCGATGGTACATTTGAAATTAATGCAATAGCCGGTAGTTCCAACCAAGGAGGTAACCAATACTGTCCTCAAGTGGAACCAAACTACCGTCCTCAGAATGGACCACCCGGATTTCCTCAACCCAACAATCCAAATAGGTTTAATCCTAATCAGCAAAGAGGGCAAAACATGCAAAATCAATTACATGCTCCAAACAATCAATACCCACCCCCGAGGGGTAATCAAGGGTATTCAGCTCCTAATTACCAGGGGTCTATCCCAAATGAACTTGATAACTAGATCAAGTTTAATGAGACCAAAATGAAGGCAATGCAAAATCAGATCTCTAATTTGAAGAATGAATTTCAATCTTCAATATACAAACAAGGAACTGAGCTAAAGAATGAGCTTTCAAACAAAATTGATCACTCTCAAAGCGAGGTTAAGAATATGCTTTCCAGTCTCATGAACCATCTCAATCCACCTTCTACCTCGGGAGGTCTCCCTGGTAACACTGTTGTCAACCCGAAGGGTGAACTCAAAGCCGTCACCACACGCAGTGGTAAAGCTTATGATGGACCCACTATTCCTACTACCACTTCTTCTCCTCTCCCCAAGGTAGTGGAAAGTGAACCTGAGGTGACCAAGGACAATGTACTTCCTACTAATAACGGAGGTACCAACAACGTCCAACCTCAAGTTGTCCCGGAACCAAAACCCAAACCTGGAGTTGTTTTTGAATCGCATGAAATCCCTGTTGAAAACCCTAAATCCAAACCTTCTATTCCCTACCCATCACGTTTAAATGAGCAAAAGCTCCGCGAAAAAGCTAGTCAACAAATGGATAAATTTTTCCAAATTTTTCAAGAATTACATTTTGACATAAGCTTTGCGGATGCTATCATTCTGATGCCCAAGTTTGCATCCACAATCAAACACTTGTTAAGCAACAAAGAAAAACTGTTTGAATTGGCAAAGACTCTATAAAATGAGAACTGCTCAGCAGTTATCTTGAAAAAGCTTCCCGAGAAGCTTGGAGATCCTGGAAGATTTCTAATACCTTGTGTCTTTCCAGGAATGGGTGAATGCTATGCCTTGGCCGATCTTGGTGCAAGCATCAACCTGATGCCTAAATCAGTATGGAAGAAACTTTCTCTTCCTGAACTTACTCCTACCTGCATGACTCTTGAGCTTGCAGATCGTTCAATATCTCGTCCACTTGGCATTGCTGAGGACGTATTTGTGAAAGTAGGAAAGTTCCATTTTCCAGCTGACTTTGTGGTTGTTGATTTCGATGCTGATCCTAGGGTTCCTCTCATTCTTGGAAGAGGATTCCTAAGAACGGGCCGTGCTCTCATAGATGTGTTTGAGCATGAAATCACATTACGTGTGGGTAGTGAAGCTGTTACCTTTAACCTCGATCAAACTTCGAGGTACTCCTCAAATTATGATTCTGAATCGGTTAACCGAATCGATGTCAATGATATTGTTTCAGAGGAGTACTCTCAAGAGTTTCTTGGTTATTCTCATAATTCTGTGAGTGGGGATCCCACCACATCTTCTCTACCTATCATTTCCGACTCTTCCCCTTCTCTCACTCCGTTTGAGAGAAGTGATTTCATTTTGGAAGAGATCGATGATTTTCTCAAGTGTGATTCATTTCTAGAAGGGATTGATAACGCTGAGATTGATCTGGAGGGAGATATTCTTCTTCTTGAGAAATTGTTGAATCAGGACAATTCTCCTCCACTCCCTCCCGTTGAACTTCATAATGAGGAAATCAAATCAGTTGAGAAAACCGATGAATTTCCTGAGGTCGAACTCAAAGACTTACCGCCTCATCTTGAGTACGCATTTTTGGAGGGTGATGATAAATTACCCGTCATTATTGCTAAAGATTTAAGTGATGAGGAAAAGACTGCTCTAATAAAGGTCTTGAAGTCACACAAGCAAGCCATTGCTTGGAAACTCTCCGACATAAAGGGTATTGACCCTGAATTTTGTACTCACAAGATTTTGATGGAGGATGACTTTAAACCAGCAGTCCAACACCAACGAAGGGTGAATCCCAAAATTCACGAGGTTATCAAACAAGAGGTTCTCAAACTTCTTGATGCCGGATTGATTTACCCTATCTCGGATAGTCCTTGGGTTAGTCCCATTCATTGCGTTCCTAAAAAGGGTGGCATTACTGTTGTCACAAATGAAGAAAATGAGTTGATTCCAACTCGATTGGTTACGGGGTGGCGTGTCTGCATTGACTATCGCAAGTTAAATGATGCCACCCGTAAAGACCATTTTCCGCTACCCTTCATGGACCAAATGTTGAGAGATTAGCGGGAAACGAATACTATTGTTTCCTAGATGGTTTCTCGGGATACTTTCAGATCCCCATTGATCCGCAAGATCAAGAAAAGACTACCTTTACATGCCCTTATGGAACCTTTGCTTATAAACGTATGCCTTTTGGCTTATGTAATGCTCCGGGCACGTTCCAAAGGTGCATGATGGCCATATTTACCGACATGATCGGAAAAACTATGGAGGTCTTCATGGATGACTTCTCGGTCATTGGGGATTCATTCAAGACATGTCTCTTCCATTTAGATAACATGTTGAAACGGTGTGAAGACACCAATCTTTGTCTAAATTGGGAGAAGAGTCATTTTATGGTCAAAGAGGGCATTGTCCTCGGCCATAAGATATCAAAGAACGGGATTGAGGTTGACAGAGCTAAGGTTGATGTCATTGCTAAATTACCTCATCCCACTACCGTCAAGGGTATTAGGAGTTTTTTGGGTCATGCCGGATTCTATCGTAGATTCATTCAAGATTTTTCTAAAATCGCCCGGCCTTTGACCCATCTCCTTGAGAAGGATGCTCCTTTTATTTTCTCTCCTGAGTGCGTTGAAGCTTTTCAAACTTTAAAGAAAAAGCTTACTGAAGCACCCATTTTAGTTGCCCCCGACTGGGACTTGCCATTTGAGCTCATGTGCGATGCAAGTGATTATGCTATCGGTGCAGTCCTGGGGCAACGCAAAACCAAACATTTTCAGCCTATCCACTATGCAAGTAAAACCATGACTGAAGCTCAAACCCATTACACCACTACAGAAAAAGAATTGTTGGCTGTGGTGTATGCCTTTGAGAAGTTTCGGCCATATTTGATCTTGACAAAATGTGTAGTGTATACGGATCACTCTGCTCTCAAATATCTCTTTGCAAAACAAGATGCAAAGCCGAGATTGCTCCATTGGGTTCTCCTCCTGCAAGAATTTGATATCATTATACGTGATAAAAAAGGAGCTGAGAACCTAGCTGCTGATCATCTATCCCGATTAGAGAACCCACACCAAGATGTTTTCGAGAAAAAGGAAATAAATGAAACATTTCCTCTCGAGACACTCAATGCGGTTTCTTTTCGTGGAGATTCTACTACCCCATGGTTTGCTGACTTCGCAAATTACCATGCGTGTAACTTCATAGTGAAAGGGATGTCGACCCAACAAAAGAATAAATTCTTCAAGGATGTTAAACATTACTTCTGGGAAGACCCCTACTTGTTCAAAATCTGTACGGATCAAGTCATCCGACGGTGTGTGTATGGACAGGAAACTATTGACATTCTCAAAGCTTGCCACGCTGGACCCACTGGGGGCCATCATAGTCCAAACTACACCGCCAAAAAAGTGTTTGATTCCGTGTTTTATTGGCCCACAATCTATAAAGATGCCCATGACCTCATCAAAACCTGTGACGCTTGTCAACGTCACGGAAATATTTCACAACGAAATGAAATGCCACAAAATGCTATTCAAGTTTGTGAAATCTTTGATGTCTGGGGCATTGACTTTATGGGGCCATTTTCATCATCTCGAGGAAATAAACACATTCTCGTGGCTGTTGACTATTTGTCAAAATGGGTTGAAGCAAAAGCTTTACCCACCAATGATGCCTGAGTTGTTGTAAAATTCCTGAAAGCTCTTTTTGCCCGTTTTGGAACTCCACGTGCTATAATCAGTGATCGTGGTACGCATTTTTGCAATGACAAATTTGATAAAGTCATGCAAAAGTATGGTGTAACTCACCGTCTTTCTACTGCGTATCACCTACAAACAAGTGGGCAAGTGGAAGTTTCAAATCGTGGTATTAAAAGAATACTGGAAAGGACTGTAGGAGAAAATCTTGCATCCTGGTCGGATAAGTTGGATGATGCATTATGGGCCTTTCGTACAGCTTACAAAACACCCATCGGGTGTACGCCTTACAAGCTTGTGTACGGAAAGGCATGTCATCTTCCGATCGAATTAGAGCACAAAGCCTACTGGGCCTTGAAACATGCTAACTTTGACCTCCAAACTGCGGGTGATCACCGTAAAGTTCAAATGAATGAATTAAATGAACTTCGTGATCAAGCTTACGAGAATTCTTTGATCTATAAAGAAAAGACAAAGAAGATTCATGACTCTAAAATCAAGAACCGCGTTTTTAACGTTGGTGATCGAGTCCTTCTTTTCAATTCAAGATTGAAGATTTTCTCGGGAAAACTCAAATCCCGTTGGTCTGGTCCATTCACTATTACAAAGGTTTATCCATATGGTACCGTTGAGTTATCTCAAAATGACGGTCCAAATTTTAAAGTGAATGGCCATCGGTTAAAGCACTACTTTGGAGGGGACATACCACTCATGGTTGTCCAAGATCTTCAAACCTTCCCCATGAACCAATGAATGCGGGGTCGAGTCAAGCTAGTGACTCGGTGAACAAAAACATTAGCCCACCATATGGGTTTTCACCCATATTTCTGACTTCTTTCTCTTTTCTACCACCTAAGTGTGGGGGAGTTGCCCCACATGTTGTATATATGTAAATTTCAAAAAAAAAAAATAAATAAATAAAAAAAATAAAAAAAAAAAAAGGCTATTAGTATTTCCTTTTCACGTTCTAAGTGTTGGTTTAACAACCGGTACTTTGAATATTGAGGGCAATATTCAGTTCTAAGTGTGGGGGGGAATTCTAGCGAATTTTGATCATATGTACCATCTAGTACCCCCATTTTGGCCAAAATTTAAAATTTTTTTTCTCACTTAGAACGAAATAAATGGTTATCAGTCCACCATGTCTAACCCACATAAGGATTGGCTAATCCGAGAGCAAACGGCTCTTGGTAAAGATATATCAAATCCGTTTATGGCTTGCAATTTGCCTAAAATTGTATGGTATTCGACTCACCATATCTTTTATAAGTGAAGAGTTGGCTAGCCCACAAGGTTATGGCTTGTGGTAAAGGCATTGGAAAACCATAATTGGTAATCAGCTCACCAAAGATAATAGTTGTAATTTATCTAAGAGTTGGCTAGTCCAGAAGCAAACGGCTTTTGGTAAAGACAAATCAAATCCGTTGGCAGCTGGTGATTTGCTCAAAATCATTTGGTTATCGATGTACCAAAGTATCACATACTAAAACATTTGGCTACTCCAGAAGTAATGGCTTTTGGTAAAGAGACTTAAAATCCATTAAATTTTCAAAACAATTGCTAGGGACTAGCAATAGTTTAGAGTGGGGGATTGATGAGTGTCTAAATACTCATCATTTCTGTCACATTTTGACTGCAAAAATATTTAAAAACATGCAGTTGTGCTTCAAAATACAAGAAAATATTATTTGATTGTGTTTTTATGTGTTTCAGATGCAAAATGATTGAAAATAAAAGAAAACAAACAAAGTTTGCATAAATGGCAAGTCTAGTCCCTTGAGTTTTAAAAGTTGTCAAAAGTAGTCCTTGGTTTTCAAAAAATGGAAAATTGTCTTTAATGGTCCTTGTACTATTGAACCTTGGCAAAAATGGTCCTTTTGATAATTTTTGGAAACTTACAATTCAGCCCTTCGCAAATTCAGAAAATTACAAAAATGGTCCTTGTGTTTATTACTAAATCTAGCCGGACCCTTTGTTTTATTGAACCCAGCCACCACTCCCTTGAACCCCTCCCAATTTGACCCCAGGCCAAACAAATAGAAATAATAAAAATACGGGGTCAAACCCCTTTCTCCCCAGTCAAACCCACTTCACCTCCCTTTTACCACTTCACGTGCAAACCACCATTAACAAAACCAGCCACACGTGCTCTGCCAAGCCACCCTACAACCTTCATCATCACCTCTAATCACTGATAACCCACTTACTTTCACCTCAGTCCAACATAATCCCACTTACACAAGCAAAATCAGTCTGTTGCTATAATTAGCATTTTGGCGCCAAAAATGAAGAACGGCCAAGATTGAATTTCCATCATCCAAAGGTCAAGATTATTGCTGGGAAAAGTCAATGGGGTATCCAAAACCCTAATTGTCATCTATAAGAAGAAAGAGAAGCAAGGAAGAAAAATATCTAGTGTAATTTTATTTTCTTAATGTTGACTTAGTGTAATTTTTAATTTCCAGTGTATTTTAAACTTTCAAACTTTGCAATTAGTGAATTCGGTGTAATATTAAATCTTTTTCAGTAATCAATTTCAAGTTTAAGTATCATTTTCAGTTTATGCAAGTTTTTGTTCAAAATCTCATGTTACTGTGAATGTTATTGTTAGTTGTTGTTATTGGATTCTTAGGCTCATATAAGCTCCTAGAAAGCTTCTGAAAGCTTTTAGTAACTGATGCGCGTGATGTGTCGTTGCGGTTTAGCAGTTTTAATGCCTACTCAAGTTTTAAATTTATATTTAGCCGACTTATCAATAACACACACACTTAACGAGCAGTGTACCCGGTCAGTATGAAGATAATGGTAAGTAGAGTGTCGATCACTAAGAGTGGAACGTATTATCTAGTTATTCTAATCAGTATTTTAATATCCTAACGCAAGGGGGTTTCAGCCTGAGAGACTGGCACAGTTTTGTTTGCAAGTAAATAATAAAATAAACCAATAGGCAAGAATCAGCAAGTAGCACACACGTACACAGATAGATACTCGAGACAATAAGAGGGTTGTCCTTATAATTAAGTAGATTGTCACTTGTTTTATTGATAGCTTTATATGAAGTGTATGTAATTAACCCTTTCTCGTTGGTCCTATTCTCATCGGCGAGTAAACCCTTAATGATTACTTATGTCTAAAAGTTATTCCTAAGTGATCAATTTAGAAACAACCGTGGGAGCCACATCTTGTCCCGTAGTCAAATGCCCGCAAGCCACTAATAAACACAGAGGTTATCAATGCACTAATAAGTAGTAACCAAAGACATCAACATATAAACTTTAATTGATGGGAAAGCAAGTATTAAAGGGAGTGCAATCTTTCGTTGTCACATTACACAAGCCACCAATCCTGATGAATTAAAGTTTGCTAACACAATAAAACAAAACTA
This sequence comes from Artemisia tridentata subsp. tridentata, assembly GCA_021014915.2. Classification (NCBI taxonomy): domain Eukaryota; kingdom Viridiplantae; phylum Streptophyta; class Magnoliopsida; order Asterales; family Asteraceae; genus Artemisia; species Artemisia tridentata. The sequence continues at coordinate 64,092,290 of CP139501.1, read as the reverse complement.
CTTAATGAATTAAATACATGTAGCACCTTCTTACAGCTCTTGTATCTTCGATTTGGGTGTGTCTTGTGCTGCCTCCTTGACTGAATTCGTCCTTTTGCTCTGCTGTCCGAACTTCAGTTTTAGGGTTTCGAACTCGAACTCTTAAATTCGTCTGGTCCACGGGGTATTTATAGTTTCTGTCTGAGGGAAGATGCGGCGCATCTACTAAGTAGATGCGGCGCATGTACTTAACTTCGCGTGGGGTCCAAGATTATAATATTCAGGAATATTCGTACACCGCCAGAAGATGCGGCGTAACTCCGTGATTAGATGCGGCGCATGTCCTCTTGTATCTTGGATCGTATCTGGTGATATCTTGATAGAGATGCGGCGCATGTTGATAGTGAGATGCGGCGCATCTGGAGCAGAATTGACTTGATCTTGTCCATGTCAGTAGACTTTCGCTTTATGCACGTTTTGCTCCATAATTAGTCCAAAATAGCTAAGTTTCACCAAATGCTTGTTTTTACCTGAGAATTACAAAAGTAAACAATTAAGTATCAATCCTCATACATAATATAGTAAAACAAGTCAAATTAATAGGATAAATGATAGTAATAAAATGTACTTATTTGAGTTCATCAAATATCCCCCCACTTGAACTTTACTTGTCCCCAAGTAAACCTTAGAATTTCATTTATGAAAATGTATCCTAAAAGATGTATTAGGATTTATTTTTATATTTAAGCATGTATTCGTTTATTTCATAATCACACAACTAAACACTTAACGAATTAGAAGTAAAATAAAATAAGTCGATAAAAGCAAATCTAATCGTTTAACTGTCCAGTCGCGAAGAATATTCTATCATAAGCTTGGCAAGTATACACATCTCCACCACTAAAGCTAAGGAATAACAAGTCTAAAGCGGTAAAAAGGGTTTTTAGGCTTAAGGGTTGATTATTCTTAATCACTATCGATCTCAAATTCCAGAAAAGGCGACAAAATCACAAATACATGATCGAATCCACGAACACGATACTTGCAATTGCTCAAATCCTTAACTCGAATAGGCTAAAGATAGGTCCAAACTTCACCAATAATAATATATCAAAAAGGGCGACAAAATCATAAATACATAGCCGAATCCACGACTACGATACTTAAGATTGCTCAAATCCCTAATCTCAATAAATCAAAGGTTCGGTTGGATAAAGAACAATACAGGGTATGGATAACATTTGGGATATAAATTGGTGTAAAAATAAAAATAAACAAAACAAATAAATTAAAATCCTAAGTGTGGTTAATCACTATCCCAACCATCCCATGAATAAGACTCATATCATTGAATAACTCACGCTTTAACACTTGAAACACACACTTTAGGTAGACACGAATTATACTCAACAAAATCTTAATCAAAGAATAAACCTTAATTGGCGTTCCCATAACTGCCAATTCCCATTCAATCCATAGATATAATACAACAAATAGTGGTGATATCGACCACTTACATAACTCTACATCGTTGGCTTAAAATAAACATCCAACACTTTTTTCTTTCTTTTTCTTTTCTCATTTTTTCGATTTTTTTTTTTTTTTTTTTTTTTTTTTTTTTTTTTTTTTTTTTTTTAAACTTTAAACATAAACATAGATGTGTAAAATTTCACCACATCACTACAACTTTCTTTCCGGATAATTTTTTCATACTTTTCATACTTTCAGAAATAACGGTAATAGTGAAAGTAGTAAACACACGAAAAATAAACTCAAAAATATACAATATTTACTTTCACTCCAATTTGCATTATGCAATTTCCCGACCTAACCATAGATAATGAATTACGCACGCGAACACAGGTAATGTAAGGAAACACACTCTGCCTATAGCAATTAACCAACCACGGATTCTAATCTACAGGGTAGGCTAAGGTTTAAGGTGTAACGAAACATTTTAAACATAGGTGTAAGAAACGAAAGGAATGGCTCTGAGTGTTTTTCTAGGGGTATCTTACTCTAAAAATGAGAGTAACAAAAGGTTTTATATGGGGGTTAACTAACCAGTGTAGTTAGTCAATAACACATAACATATAAAGGCTATTTGGTGTAATCCTAGAATTTTACCAAGTTAGACAAGTCATTCCAATTATATAAATAATACTCATTATGGTGGTCTCGAATAGTATACAAGCCAAGTTCTAAAGTTTACAAGTCACCGGCACACTCATAGATTTGTGAATTTTGAAAAATCATAATTTTTGAAAATAACGTCATGTGTGCAGTTATGTAACTTAGATCTTAAACAAAAACATGCTAAAAATTTTTTAAGTTTGATATATTAAGCACATTTTAAGCATAATTTTTGGAAAAGTAGGACAAGTAATTGTTAAGTGTTCTAATTCTCCAATCCCCCCACTTAAGTTAAACAACGTCCTCGTTGTTTGTATAAAAGGTTAAAAAACTGGAAAATAAAAGAATTAGAACAAGAAAAACTCCCCTGAGATTTGCTCGGTATGATCCTCCATTAGTATAAGAGCAAAAATCATCTTCTTGTGGATTAGAACCTTAAAACTTCATACTTTATGTATCCACAGGAAATCCAGGAAACTATAATACCACCAACACTTTAAAACACACCTAAGATAAGAAAGGTTCAACTTGCATAACACATTAGTAGTTAGGAAAAATAAAACTTAAAAATTAAAACTGAAAATCATCAGGTCAGTCGATGCGCCATATCTTATTGAAGAAGATACGCCGTATCGAGCCTGGAATAATACGGATCAGAATAAAGATGCGCCGCATCCTTAACCAGGGATGCGCCGCATTAAAATAAACTGATAAATAGTTTTAAAGTCGAAAATAAAAATGCAGAAAAATAAAATAAGATATGACCATTGCAGAGGATGCGTCGCATCTCAGGATTGAGATGCGCCGTATCTTCGTGCGGCCTGGACTGACTCGACACAGAAAACAGAATAATAAAAGATAAATCCGGGTTGTCTCCCGGTAAGCACTTGTCTTTATTCCAGAGTCTTCAAGTTAGACTCACGTTCAGCTCTTCAATATCGATCATTTATTCCTACATGCCCACGTAGGATCCATTTAGCAACCAAATCGTCTCGTATATATTCAGGTCCCAAATTCAAAACTCCTTTGTAGAATCCTCCCATCAATTGATATGGGTACTCAATCCCTCTCTTATTGTCATTATCACTAACAAAAAGGAATGGAGAAAATTTGTAGCAAATCCTATTAGTAGCATGTTTAAATCCAGGGTGAGTTCGGGGCATCATATAAGTGATAACGTCGCTTCCACATTGAAAGGTGATCTTTCCTTCGAATCGTTTTGCATTAATAGCGATCTCCCTACAAAATGGTTTTCCAACAATCACGTCACCCATATTGCTGTCACAATAGGCATTCATGTCTTCAATAACTACGAACTCAGTAACAATAGTGAAGCGTCCAACGAAGATCGGGACATTAATGAAGGCTCCAACTACATTCTTTCCTTTATACTCTTTTTTATTTCTCATAATAGAATTGTAAAAGCTTCTAGACATGACATTTATTGATAAAATAGGAAAGAAATTTGCGTCAATACACTTGTACCCAATCATGCATGGGAATTGTAAATTGTAAGCACAATTGGTGTTGATCCTTCTACCGTAATCCCAAGAACCATCATATCCCTCAAATTCATCGTAATTTCTAGTAGTAATAACGTTGACTCTTGGACTATCCACAATTTCTCCTTCTTCTAACTCAGATTCAGCATCAACCATGAACAGGTCATTGGATTCCAAGGGTCCATTAAGGTCATTAAGTTCAATGTAGTCCCCATCGTGATGTTCGGGTGTTTTTTCATGCACTAATACTTCATTCATAAAATTGGCTTCGAAGTCGAAGTCAATTAGTTCTCCGTATCCTTCCATTATCCTTCTGAAACAATCACGAAAAGCATCAGTAGGATTTGTTCGCTAGAAGAGAAATTAATGAATATAGAAACGGATATAAGAATAAAAATAGCTGATATCTGCAGACAATGCGCCGTATCCAAAAAGTTGGATACGCCGTATCTTATAATCGTTAAAATTTAATCAGACTTTTATTCAGAAAATAGATACGCCGCTTTAGAATTTAAGAATGCGCCGTATCGAATTAATCAATCAAAAATCAACTTATCTAATTAAAATTAAATGCGTCGTATTAACGAAAGTTAATGCGCCGTATTTTCGTTACGTTTAATGAAAAAGATTTTTGATTCAGTAAGATGCGCCGTATCGACAGAGATCGATACGCCGTATCTGTTTAATAATTCGCAAACTGTTTTTAATTAAAATAATAGATACGCTGTATCTTCAAAAGAAGATGCGTCGTATGGCGTTAATGTTTTAGAAAAATTTTTTTATCAAAAACAGATACGCCGTATCTGCAAAAGCAGATGCGTCGTATTACTTTATCGCTTAGAAAAAAAATTCTTATTAAAAACAGATACGCCGTATCTTGGGGAAAAGATGCGTCGTATCGAATTAATTAAACGCGTTGTATTAAAAAAATTAAACGCAATACGCCGTATCTGAGAGATCAGATGCGCCGTATCGTTTGATTTAGCACAGTACAACGATTGCAGAACAGAAAATACGAAAAAATTAAAACAAAAATAAAATAAAAACAAAAAATTAAACACACAAATAAAAATAAACACAAATAAAGCAAACAAATAACACAAAACAAATAACACACAATACAACAAATATGCAAAATAGTACAATGATGCAATTAATCTAATAAAAAGAAAAAACCTAATTAAAATACTAATCAAATTAACAGATAATAACAATTCACTCCCCGGCAACGGCGCCAAAAACTTGATGCGCGTGATGTGTCGTTGCGGTTTAGCAGTTTTAATGCCTACTCAAGTTTTAAATTTATATTTAGCCGACTTATCAATAACACACACACTTAACGAGCAGTGTACCCGGTCAGTATGAAGATAATGGTAAGTAGAGTGTCGATCACTAAGAGTGGAACGTATTATCTAGTTATTCTAATCAGTATTTTAATATCCTAACGCAAGGGGGTTTCAGCCTGAGAGACTGGCACAGTTTTGTTTGCAAGTAAATAATAAAATATACCAATAGGCACGAATCAGCAAGTAGCACACACGTACACAGATAGATACTCGAGACAATAAGAGGGTTGTCCTTATAATTAAGTAGATTGTCACTTGTTTTATTGATAGCTTTATATGAAGTGTATGTAATTAACCCTTTCTCGTTGGTCCTATTCTCATCGGCGAGTAAACCCTTAATGATTACTTATGTCTAAAAGTTATTCCTAAGTGATCAATTTAGAAACAACCGTGGGAGCCACATCTTGTCCCGTAGTCAAATGCCCGCAAGCCACTAATAAACACAGAGGTTATCAATGCACTAATAAGTAGTAACCAAAGACATCAACATATAAACTTTAATTGATGGGAAAGCAAGTATTAAAGGGAGTGCAATCTTTCGTTGTCACATTACACAAGCCACCAATCCTGATGAATTAAAGTTTGCTAACACAATAAAACAAAACTACTTAATGAATTAAATACATGCAGCACCTTCTTACAGCTCTTGTATCTTCGATTTGGGTGTGTCTTGTGCTGCCTCCTTGACTGAATTCGTCCTTTTGCTCTGCTGTCTGAACTTCGGTTTTAGGGTTTCGAACTCGAACTCTTAAATTCGTCTGGTCCACGGGGTATTTATAGTTTCTGTCTGAGGGAAGATGCGGCGCATCTACTAAGTAGATGCGGCGCATGTACTTAACTTCGCGTGGGGTCCAAGATTATAATATTCAGGAATATTCGTACACCGCCAGAAGATGCGGCGTAACTCCGTGATTAGATGCGGCGCATGTCCTCTTGTATCTTGGATCGTATCTGGTGATATCTTGATAGAGATGCGGCGCATGTTGATAGTGAGATGCGGCGCATCTGGAGCAGAATTGACTTGATCTTGTCCATGTCAGTAGACTTTCGCTTTATGCACGTTTTGCTCCATAATTAGTCCAAAATAGCTAAGTTTCACCAAATGCTTGTTTTTACCTGAGAATTACAAAAGTAAACAATTAAGTATCAATCCTCATACATAATATAGTAAAACAAGTCAAATTAATAGGATAAATGATAGTAATAAAATGTACTTATTTGAGTTCATCAGTAACCTTAAAAATCAGTGTAGTCAATAAACTCAAAAATACAAAAAAAATCACATATATTAGATAATAAATCAAAAATGCCAATGAAGATGGTGATCACAGCTGGAGCAGGGTAAATTCTGGATGGCCTTGGGTTAGTGGTCTTGTGGAAGACCTATAGGAGTGTTCTTGGTCCTTGGTTTCAAGTTTTGAGCTGGATTCCATTTGTAAGCTCATTTGGCATTTTTTTTTTTATTTTTTACTGTGTAACTGCTTATTACTGCTTATCTTTGGTTCTTTTATGCTTGTTTAGTGATCTTTAGTCATAATCTAGCTTAAAATAGTCAGCTTGTTCTTTGATAATCATAGTTGCTAAAAAATCTCATTTTCAGTCAAAAATAGTTTTGTAGTGATTCTCAGTATTTGGGTGTTGTTGTTGTTACTTATGTGTTCATTTAAGCTCATTGTATCATATTATGTCATTCTGAATCAGTATCATGGTCTTAATCTGTGAATTCCTTTGAAAATCTCAAAATCAGCCATATATAGGGGTGTTTGGTTTAAGCTGTTACCAAGGCCAAACATAGTGTACTGTACATTTGCCATTTGTTCAACTTTAATCTTGTTTAAAACAAGTAATTTAAGCTGTTTCTTAAAACTATTAAGTTAATATGATGTATTTAGTTGTTATATATAGGCTATGGCATTTTCAGGTTCTTAAAAGCTCAAAATAAGCCAATATCAGCCATAAGCTGATTTGGCCCTTATTTTTGGTTTCTTTGTAGTCCTTATAACCTATTTAGTGTATTCTAACAAGTTGGTTTGGTCTCAATTACTTTACACCCATCTTCACAAAGTCAAAACACACGCAGTCTTCATTTTCAGTTTTTGTGGTTTCTATAGCACCTTCTCAGATTTTTAGTTTGCTCATCACAAGCCCTCACAAGCTAAGCTTTTGGATATACCATCTCACCCAGCTTGTCTACAGTTAGAATTTTTCTTGTGATTTTTAAATCTCATATGAGCCCTCAAATCAAGGCCTGCAAAAGGGCCATTTTGCCCCGTGTACTGACTGCACCAGCAGACTCAGTTTGAGTTGAGCTTATTGAGAGCTTTTAAGCTTTTTAAGCCAGCTTTTCTGAGCTTCTTTAGCTTCTTTCTAGTGTACTCAGTCCCTTTGAGCTTTTGCCATAAGCTCATAGCTTATTGTCCAGTTTTGAGTTTACTTTGAAAAGTCTAAATCTCAAAAAGCTTTAAAACACCAACTGTGTTGATAAGCTCATTGTTTCTAGCTTATTTCTTGATATATAAAAATAGTTCCAGTTTTAAAGTAGCTTGTAATTAGCTTAAAAACAGTTAGCAAAAAGAAAAAAAATCAAAAAAATAAAGTGTTCACAAAAAGGTCTAACTGGGATTCGAACCAGTGACCTCACGCTCACACACAACACACCCTACCACTGTGCCCGTAGGTATTTTTCGTTAGTATCTTGTTTCCAGTTCTTTTTAACCCTTTCTTGTTTTTTTTAGTTTTTAGCTTATATAAGCTGTCTGCTTATTAGCAGCTTAACTGCATAAGCTATTTCTTTCATTTTATTTTTATTAGCTTCTTTTTCACTTAGAATAATTTAGGAAAAAGTTTCAGATTTTTAACATTAGTTTTAATATTTTTAATCTTTTTATTAGTTTAAATTAGTAATTAATTCATAATAAATAGAAAAATAATCAGAAAAATATAATTTTAATTTTCAAAATTTTCTTTTATTAAGTAGAATCTAGGAAAAATATAATTACATCGGTAGACCTTAGGAAAAATAAAATAGAAAATAAGTGATAGCTTATATTTAATTAATTTTATCTTTTTTTTTTAATTTTTTTTTAAAATCACGTACTTGTTGTTATTGTTTGTTTTAGTCATTTTTCATTCCCTTAGTGTAATCACCATATCAATCACTTTGTTAAATCCTTTCAATCACACTTGATCACAAATCGTTCTAAACACAATTTCACGCTTCGCTGGGACTTAACGACCCGGGGATAACACAATACTCCTTGGTTAGTTGTCTTCAAGTAATTTGACTTTATTTGACCACATCCTTGGTTGATTTAAGTTGACTGTTTGAGGACGATCAAAGTCAATCCTCAAAGAATCATCAAGTTGTCAAAGAAGCCCTTGGATCACATTTCAGAAACTTGGCTAAAGTGGTCCCTTAAATTTCAGAAGTTTCAAGAATGGTCCTTATCATTTTTACAAATCCTAAATCACACCCCTTATTACCGGATTTAATTATAAATCCAAACCACCAATTCATACTTTAAAGTCCAAATCTAAAACAAAAACCCATAAGCCCACTAATCACAACCCGAGCCCACTTCTCTTTTAACTAAACCCGAAAACCAAGCCATGACCCGCTACCTAAAACCCGGAAGTCAAAAGTAAATTAATACCGGTCAAACCTTATTTAACCCGCCCCCAATTCATAACTTACCCAGTTTTACTGTGCGAATGAAGAACCCTAAATCCCCAAATCATCAAAATTACCACCATTAAGGGTAATCTCGTCCTTGCACGCCTATCTAGGAGACCCCTGACACCAAGAATGGCACGTGGCAGCTGCTTATTGGACCGAACACATCATCATTTTGATCCAAAGGCCAGAGATGAAGGATTGATGATCAAGGGAAGATCTAAGGGAGGATAATGGCTCAAGTAGGCACGGATTGCCAACGTGTACAACCCAGAACCTTCTTGCATCGGCTATAAATAGAGGGGAGATTTCCATTGTTAGGATTGTCCAATTTTTCATGTCTTAGAAAACTGTTACCATTTTATTTCTTTGTCATTTACTATTTTTCGTAGTGTAATTTTTATTTCAAGTTGTAATTTCATTTCCAGTCACTTTTGTACTCAGTTCTTTATTTTTAATGAAAGTCAACTTTGGTCAAATTCTTGTTCATCAGCTTGTTTTTTAATGTAAGTGCTTATTTTGATATTGTTTTCAATGTTTGATATTAGGATTTTGGTTAATGATCAGTCATTTCTTAATTTTCTTCATAATTTCTTGTGGTCAAAGTTTAAATCAACATCAGCTTATTTTATTTTTCAACTTATTCTGGTTTTGAAAACTTCTTTTCTAGAGTAAAACTAGTCCTGTGGTTCTTGGAAATCTGTTTTTCAGCTTGAATAAGTTCATTTTATTTGAAAAATAGCATAGCAGATCATAAGGGTGTGTTTGGTTTAAAACAGTTTACGGGTCAAAATGGGTATAATTTGAGAAATACTGTTCATATGCCAAGTTTCTTAGTTAGATTGTGCTGATTCATAGGTACTTTAGTTGTTTTCATTAGAAGATAGGTTAGTTTGAGGTTATTTGAGATTTTGCATTAGGGAAATCAGTTTTATAAGCTAAACCTGCCATATAAGATTGTAATAAGCTGAGCTTAATTTGAGGTCCATATTGGTTTTTCTAATTAGTTTATAGGTATTATAGTGTATCCCCAAAAGCTGGATGGTACTGAGCTAGATTTGCAACATTTGCGCCAATTCATTTCTGCTGTCATAATTTCTTTAGTGCAAAATCATGATTTTCAGCTGCTGATCTAGCTTGTCTTGTAGCTTATCTGAATTAGCTTAAGCCTCAGATTTTGGATTGTAGGTAGTCAGCATAGCTAGCTTCTAGTGCATCATCTGGGATTCTGTTTTTGAGCTTAATAGATAGCTTATTTCAAGCTTGCAAAACCCTTCATCAGGACTGGTTTTAGCTTGTTCCCATATTCAGTCCAAAAAGCACTTTTTCAAGGGTAAATTTAGATAAGCAATTGAAGTTGAAAATTGGAATTTGAAGTACTTTTGGATAGCTAGTAGTTCTGAGAAAGTTTTGCCCCCATAAGATTCCATCTCACTGTTTAATTGGACTGCTTAATTGGGCTGTGAAGTGGGCTGTTTCACCATCATTTCTGCATTTCCATTGCAACTGTTCTAGTGCTTTTCTGCTTAATCTAGATGTTTGTGTGTGCTTATTCAGTTGTTTCTAGTTTGTTTTAGTTATTTGAATAGTTTTTGATCATTAGATTAATTTCTGGTTCAGTTTAGCTTAATTTTGGCTTATTGCAAACTGCTTATTTCAACTGTTCTGCTTATTAGGGTTAATTCAGTTCTTGAATTTATTTTTCCCAGATTTAGAATTAAAAATTATATTTACTCAGAATTTTTCAGATTTTTCCAAAGTGTTTTAATATTTTTAAATCATTTAAATAGTTTTAATTAGTTTTTAATTCATAAAAAATTATTAAAAAGTCAAAAAAATATTTTTCTTTTTCCAAAAATTTTCTTTTATCAGTTTTAATATAGGAAAATTATTTTTATATTTTTAGGTTTTAAATTTTAGAAAATCACTTTTTATTTACGTTTTTAAATTTCGTCGCGTACGTTTTTAAATTCTAATTTTCGTTTTTAGGTGCGTATGCTTAGCTTAGTTGTTTTCTTAGCATAAATAGTTGTTTTTTATTTTATTGTTCGTGGTGTAAAATCACCAATCAATCACTCTTTTCACACACATTCACCACACAATTCGACAACGTTAACGACAACTCGATATTCGACCTTCGTTGGGACACGACCCGGGGAAAACGCATACGTTGAGTTTTCCTTTGGAAAAATATATACTAAAAATGATGAATCAAAAAAAATGGCGCCGCTGCCGGGGAAGGCTTGAAAAGAGTTGGAGTTTCGCCGAAGAATCGTGTTTTGAAGACCCTTCCTCGGAAGTTTTTGTTTTCATAAAAATAAAAATACAAAAAGAAAATAATCAATAAAACACTTTTCCTAAAGTGTTTTCAAAAATACCAAAAATAATATATCCTCGCTCTCGAGAGGGCGTTGTAAACCATTCCAAATAAACAACAAAAGAGATCGTGAAATTAAACTTTACTCGGATTATTTCTTTGCTACAACCTATACACGGGGTTTAAGGATGGTCTTGACATTAAATTGCAGACCGAAAGAGGCGGGTTTTTAATCACCTTCGAGTGGACCTTTGCTTCTCCGCCACGCTGCGCGTAATTTTGAAAGAAACGAGTACGGTTGATCAACGATCACCAAAAATATAATAATTCTAATTTTTCCTTAATATAAAAATCCAAAAAGATTTTCTCTTCAAAATTATTTTCCATTTTGTGATTTTCCATGTTTCTAACTTTAAAAATCCAAAAATATTCTTCTTCATCCTCTTATCCGTTTAATTCTTATCTTCTTAATCCTCTATATGTTTAATTCTGATGGAATCATTTATTCCTTGCGTCGGTTGTGGAGAACCGCTTTTTGGATTACCGTGTCGGCGGTGTATTTGCGAGAGGTGTGGTAGAAATTTGATCAATGGGTTTTGTTCGTTTTGTGCTTCGGAAGCTGAATATTCATACTCTTATGATTTTAATCCGAACATTTCCAATTATCCTCAAAACAATTTCTATTACCCTCCTCAAAATTTTTATGAGCAAGAACCGTATTTCAATGATACACCTAATTTTTCTTGTACAAATTGTGGGGGTCCTCATAATGATTTTCAATGTCAACCGTGGAATCAAAATCACTATGAACCTAATCCTTGCTATAATACTTCCGGTTTTGACAATTTCCAACCCCCACAAAATCCCGTCACTTATCCAAATCAAGATGGAATGCGCGAAATTGAAAAACTTGTGGTTCGATATCGAGAGCAAGCGGCTAGTCTTAATACTCCCGGGAAGTCCATGGAAGAATTACTTGCCGAGGAAAGAGCAGCTAAATTTCGAAAGAGCTTAATTTACTATGACGATGATTCCGATGATGACGAGGAGAGATTTGTTCCGGTAACCTTCCCTCAAATAGCACCCGTCTTTCCTATCGTAGAAACCGAGGACTCTCTAAAAATGGGGGACGAGCATCTAAACACTATTCCGGCAACAGAATCAGACAATGTTGAGAACCTCATCCCAACCCCAAGTGAGTCCGGGGAAATTTTCTAACGATAATTGTGAAATTATTGATACAGATGCTATGCCGTTTGATGATAATCGTGTTGAGAAAGATGAAGTTGAAATTTATCCCGATTCTCACAATGAGTATACTCCGAGTATTGAAGACTCTTGTGGAGATATCGATGATGTTGAGGAATCGCGTTCCGATTATGAGTTCATTAGCTTAGAGGAGATAAAGGATTTCGACCTAGATGATGATGAGATCAAAGATGATTTACTTCGTGACAAATTGTCCAAAATCAATCTTCTTATTTCAAAGATCGAAGCTTTAAATAATCCGACTCCGTCTAGTGATGCCGTGATCACCTCTTCATTTCCTATCCCTGATATGGATAGTGATTTCTTACCCGAGCTTGAAATTTTTCGTTTTGAAGAGAAGAGTAGTGGCAGTCCCACTATTCATGCTGATATTTCTCTTCCGGATTATGAGCGTTTTGACTTTGAGATCGACTCAGAACTTATTTTGAGCAATATTTCCAATAATCCGTCACGTGACTCTCTTTTAGAAGAGGTCGATCTATTTCTTGCTTCGGATGACTCGATACCACCGGGTATTGAGAATGACGAGAATGAATCATTTCTCTTTGATTTACCATCTTCTCGTCCACCCGCGAAACCACCGGACGTAGATCTTGAATCCGATACAGATGAGGATATTTTTGGAGTGGTGGACGAGATTTCTGAACATGATGTTCCGATGCTTGATATTTTTCCCACCAAACCCACCCGTGATTCAGAATTTGACTTTGTTTTTGTCATCCGTGTGTTTCACCCATTCTTCACTTATCCCATCATTTCTCCCATCCTTCACTCCATCGGGAGTGAAGATACCATCTTTGACCCCGGTATTACCATTTCTGGTTCTTCTTTCTAAAAATACCGTGGGTATCTCATCGGAGTGGAACTTTCGTATGCTTCAGTGTTTATCCAAACATCTTGAACGAAAGTCCGATGGAGATTTCTTTTTCCACTTGCTCCCCCAATGGACAAATAAATTCGGGGTCGAGTCAAGCTCATGTGACTCGGTTACCAAAAACAAGCGCTTCGTGGGAGGCACCCCATGCTTATCCTCTATCTTCTTCCTATTTTCTTAATAAGAGTGAAGAGGTCTCCTCTTCCATATCTTGTGTTTCATGTTTTCTGTGATGTGTCCAGGATTTGCCCGATGTTTGAAGACTCTCGTGCTCGTAGTTTCCTTCATGCTACTCGAGTTTCATCATTCGTTGCTCATCCTATATCCTAAATCTTATCGTTTTACATCTATCTTTTGGCATAATTAATAAACGGCCTTAGATTTATGTAGGAGAACCCTTACCTTTAAGACATTGAGGACAATGTCTCGTTTTAGTCAAGGGGGGGGGGGGTAATCTTTCGATTTGATTTATGCCTTGCATTTTTTGCCGTTTACTCATGCAACCCCGTTTTTCCTTCAAAATTGAAAAAATCCAAAAAAAATGAGAAAAATATAAAAATTTTTTGCAAAAATATAATAAATTTTGACATTTTTGTTGATTTTCCGCTGGAGAGAGTAGGAATAAAATTCTGACATGACCGGGCGTGTTGAGCCCTAGCTTGTTCCCTTAACCATTTATAATCTATAAGCTCGTGCTAGTCTTTTACACAAGGAGCTAGAAAACGCGAATTCTTTTTAAGAGTTTGCAAGTTCCCGTATTCGACTTTATATATGCATGGCTTGATTATAAGGCTAAGCATTCGCGGATCTTATTATTTAAGATTTTAAATTTGCGAAGAACGAGAAATGATATAGTTGTTTATAAGTTAGATTGCTAAACGTGGAGTAGTTAGATCTCTTTAGAGCTCATCAAAGTTACTTGTGGCTTTTTGTTCCCATCAGCTTGTTTCACCGAGAATAGTACTCTATAAATAATTTAAGCTATTTTGGTTTTGGCGAAATTTAGTTTTTAATCCTTCTTAAGAAAATCCTTGCTTATGAAAGTTGGGTACACATCAAGGTACTGTCAGTGTTACGGTGTAATAGACTATTCCATCTTGCCGGCTCGCAACCGATGTTGGGATTGTTATAAAAGCCGTAGGACTTGGGGTTTGGCAACACAAATAATTAATGAATAATGAATAATAATAATCCAAAGCCATAAAAAGTTTTCTACATCTTGCCGGTTTGCAGCCGATGTTGTAGACTTCTAATAAAGGCAGAGGAAAAATTCCAAGGTCATAATAGACTATCACATCTTGCCGGTTCGCAGCCGATGTTGTGATTGTTATAAAGGGCTAAGGATTAAATACGTTAATGTGCTTAATAATGTTTAAAATGCCAAACTTCGACTCCGGGGATATCCTAATAAAAGCTTCTGTCTCTGGACTCGTAGATAAGTTGTTTCGGTCGTATATAAAAGGGATATCCTCAAAATCATGTTAAATCAGAGACCTTGATGTGGACCTCATTTTTGTATGCAACGGTTTTCGAGGGAAGGTTTGGAAACTACTTAGCGTCTAAACTCGGTATCTTTATCAGACTAAAACTTATCGAAATGAGAATTTGAAGAAATTCATTTCTCACCAAAAATAAAATAAATAGAGGAAAATAGGAATTTGGGAACAAAGAGTCCACAATTAGCTTTTATGAGTAGTGTTGGCAATCTAACTTGTAAATAACAATGATTTCATTTTTAAGCTTAGTTTGGGGACTTGTGAAAAATCAGGGACGACGAATTTTATCCGTATGGTCACTTCTTTATGAGTCGTGTTTCCTGCTCGAAGACCCTAAAAATTATCGATAGATAATGATTGTCGACAAAGCCGTCACCTGTATAATAAGAAAAATACAAAAATAGAATAAAAGGAAAATCAGGGAGTTTTTAGAACTTTAGATTTCTTGATCACTTTTGAAAATTTTGCTACTTCTCAAAGTTAGTAAAAAGAGATTAGAATTTTTCGGTTTTAAAAACGTGTTTTTATAACATTGCATGAGGACATTGCAATAGCTTAGTCTGGGGGAATTTGGTATGTGCTTAAACAAATACCTTTTTGTTAGGATCTCTGGGAAATAAGAGTTTCATTGTTGCTGCCGATAGTGTTAAGCTGGTTCCTGCCGATAGCTTTGGTTCCTGCTGAAAGCTCATTGCTGCCGACAGTGTTATCTTATTTCTGCCGATAGTGTTGTTGCTGCGGATAGTATTATTTGTTATCCGTATATTTAGAATGTTTGTTAAGATTTATTTTTAGAAGAGATTGTTGTTTATCTCTTCACACGTTTACTTGTAGAACGGGTTAGGGTTAGGTCATCTTGTTAGTATAAAAGATAAACCCGTCTATGAGATTATGTACGCCTTTAACACCTTTAACGTTTTCAATATTCAAGAACACAATTCTTAGTTCATAGTTTGATCCATAGAGGATCATTGTTCGTTTAGAGTTTTCTTCTTTATTATACTTGCTGTTTAGTTTTCGCATAAACGCTTGTATTGCATACAGAGGTTCTTGTTTATACCAAGCTCAATCAAGCTCGAAGTTCTCGATCCTACAAGTGGTATCAGAGCCTGGTAAGGATCTCTGATAAAGAAGGAAACATTGTTGAGCTGTCTTTCTTGAATCTTATAACAATGTCGCTGCTGTCGGGTGATAAATTTGAAATGTCTGCAATGAAGATTAGGAATTTGTTTCAAAATAAGTCTGTGGAAAAGCTGACTGATAAAGGTGAATCCTTTAATACAAAAGAAAATATGGAAGAATATGCTCTGTTGGGATTCTCATCTCAGGTACAAAGATGTAATTCTGCTTGTAAATAATTGTACTCAACCCTTAATAATGAATATGATGAAATGAAATCTAAATATAATGAATACTTTATTAAGGTTCAAGATTATGACAAAGCAGTTAAGACATTAGAAAAGCAAAAAGTGTGGTTTCAAAAGAATCAGTTAGCTTATGAGGAAAAGATAAAAGTTTTAGAGAGGGACTTGAAAAACACCACTAATGAGCTTAAACATTCTGAGTCTCAAAAGGCTGAGATGGTGTTAGAAAAACAGGATGTGCAGACTAAACTAGACAATACCTTGGCTAGGTTTAATAAATGGAAAGATTCATCTAAAAACCTAAACAAGTTAGTTGTTAGTTCTATGTCTACGAAAACGAAAAGAGGTTTAGGGTATGGTAACCTGATAGGGCCAAATCAATTTTATGACCCTAATGAGTATAGTATTTTTGACCCTGAACCTGTAGACTACCAAAAACCTGTTAAGTATGTGAAAGAAGGTGGAATGAATGCTGTTTCTCCACCTATAAGAGGAGTTTTTATGCCTACTTCTGTCCACTCTCTCTCTGATATTGACTCAGATGAGTCACAAATGATTTATGGTAAAAAGTCCAAAGACTTACCTGAATCTAATGATTGTGTCCCTTGTCACACAAGTGACAAATCCTCAGAAGCAGAGTCTAAAGACTTTGTTTCATGTGACTCAAGTGAAAAGTCAACCACACCCAAATATCACAAGTCCTCAAGTTCAACTAATGGTAAATCTACTCCTAAATCAGTCTTTTCAGATAACAGCTCAATGAATTCTTTTAAAAACAACTGTGTCTCTAGTTCCACTAGTGATAATGGTGTCCATAATAAGAAAAGTTGTAGTAAAAACAAGGCTGTTAGGAAGAAGACATGTTTTGTGTGTGGTAGTCAATATCATCTTATTAAAGATTGTGATTATCATGAGAAAAGGTTGAATGGTGGGAAACATCAGAACAGATCATTGTGGAAAAATGTTAAACAAATCCCACCATATGTTCCACAAGCAGCAGGAATGAATTTCAATAGGAGTCCTTTTCCTGCTGATAGACCTGTTCCTGCTGGTTCCTCTGTTCCTGCTGATTTTCAAGGAACCATTCCTGCTGATACTTCTTCATATATTCAAAGGGATTTCAGACCTGTCTATAATAATCACATCTTTGGAGGGGGAATGGCTTATTCTCCATGGTATTTTTGGTAATTGTTCTGTTTGGTTTATCATGTTGTTGTAATTATGTTTGCTGATTTATCTGGGTGCATTAGCCTAAGGGGAGGCTAAGGCTTGTATGCTTGTAGTTTATCTTGTTTTCTTTTGTTTATGTCTATGGTTTGTGTTTCTCTAATTTTGTTTTGCAGGTTTTTAAGTGTCTTTTGCTAGATATCCTTATTTTGCAGTTAATTGGTGCTTGGACTTAAAGCTAAACACAGCAATTTTCATTCATTCATAAGGGAGTTAAGTACATTCAGTTGCTGGTTACAAAAGATTATGAGTTTCAAAAGCTACCTATCAACAACATTCAAATCATCATTTCAACCTTCTAACATCAATCTACCTAAACCCTACCACCTATTCCATCTTCTCCTTACCCTTTCCTAGATTGTCAGGCATGAACCTCTTTCCCCTCTGGCGACTGATCTCTTCATAAACATGGGGGACTGCAAGTGCCAAGATCATTGGCAGTGGTTGTCTTTGTTCAGGGGTTGACTTTGAAGAGCTTGAGGTTGTTGGCTCTTGATGTGTTCTGGAGCGTGTCCTTGAAGTTGGATGGATTGGTTGTGGAGTAGGGTTACTTGATGGTGGAGCTGGATGGCTTGGTTGTGGAATTGGCTTGCTTGATTGTGAAGCTGGCTGGGTTGGCTTGGGAGTGGTTCTGGTGGGATTCTTCTTTTGTCTTGGATCTTTGCCTTCACGTTGTCGATTGTGTCGACTCCTAGGGTTTGGTGTTTCTCGACTTGAACCTTCTTGATGTTTAGCCTTACCTTTTGGTACCGATACTTTATAGAAAGCTGCAGTTGTCCTCTCCATCTCTTCAGTTAGCAGAGCTTCAGTTTCCTTCATCTGTTTCCTAAGCTCATCTGTAATGGGAAAATTGGGAGGGAAAGTCTCCCATTCACCCTGACAATAAACCAAAGACTTCAACTCTGATGAATCTTCATCATCAGAGCTAAAGTACTCTAATGAAGAAGGGGTAGATGGAATAGGATCAGATAAGTCATCCTCAACCTTGGACTTACCTTTGTTTTTAGAGGATGATGCTGTTTTGGGAAAGTAGTTGTTCCATCCTGAGTCACTCGAGGAGGAAGAATCTGATGAGATTTCAATGACTGGCTGTTTGGATGAACTCATGATTTTGAAGATTTTTGGTTTGATTTGTGATGATAAAGTTATGTGATTTGAGGGTTATATAATATGGAGATTAGTGCGAATTTATTGGTGGTTGGTATTGTGATTTAATTCGGGTAAGTTGTTCTTAATGACTGAGTTGGAAGGTTGACTACGGTCAAACCAACTCATTGCTGCCGAATGGTCAAAGATCTTATTGCTGCCGATTGACCAAGTGTTACTGCCGATTGGTCAAACCTTCCCAATTTAATTGGTCAATGTTACGTGCAAAGAATTACAGCAATTTAAAGTGATATTTTTGGCAACACAACGCATGATTGCACTTCTCTCATCTCAAATTCTCTAAAACCTATCGAACCCTAATTTTCCCATTTCAAACCCTAAATCATTTCTACAACGCAATGACAACAACTCTTCGTTACAAGGATGATCATAACAAGGTGGCTTATTTGGAGTCTTCTTCAAGAAGTGTTGGTTATGATGAAGTTCTAGCATTTCTTCGTGGGTCATCTATTCGTTATGCCCTCACTTATTGTCCAGTGACGGTATATGATTCATTGGTCAAACAGTTTTGGAGGACAGCTAAGGCCAGACACATCGTGGGAAGGGAAGTTGATATTGTTGCTACCATTGATGACCAAGAAGTGATTGTTACTGAGGAGTTGATTCGGGTACAGCTTCAATTTCCTGAGGAGCAAGGAGAATATGATCTTTCAAGGCAAGATATTGCTGATGGAATGGCAGCTATAGGTTATCCTGTTACTGGGAGTTGTACTTTCTTAAAAAGTAAGTTGTCTCCTCAATGGAGGTTTCTGATTCATACTTTACTCCAATGTATGAGTGTTAAGACAGGTGGTTGGGATCAATGTCCAAGTCCTATTGCATCTGGTCTAGTTTGTTTATCTCAGGGTAGGATCTTTAATTGGGCAAAATATATTTTTGAGGGAATGATTGAGAATCTCAGTAATGGTAAAAACAGCTTTTTGATGTACCCTAGATTTCTTCAAATCATATTAGGTGTACAGACCATTAATACATCCCCTAAGATTATAAATAGGTTGACTGCCAAAATGTTTGCCCTCATGAAGATGAACTTTACTGGCCAACATTTGCCTTTGTTGCCTCATATGTTACACAACCCTGATCCTGCTGATATCCCTGATCCTGCCGGAAATCCTGATCCTGCTGATAATGTCAATATCTCACAATCACCTAATGCAGCTGATGAAGGGAATTCAGTTGCTGCTGATGCATCTGCATCTGTTGCTGCTGATGAACCATTACCACCATCACCCAGACCAGTGACACCCACACCTGAGCCTAATGACAATGTTGAATCTAATGATCCGACCATCTCAGCTGATACACCTATTATCCAGCCATCTCCTTCTGTGGATTTACCTTCTTCTTCAAGGCTTTCATCACCTAGTCCTACTAGGTAGCCATTTAGTTATGACACCAATGCAGGGGAGGGATTTAATGTTTCTCCACCCAGAGTCAGTGAAACTCCTAATACTTCAAGTGTTCCTGCTGGTGGAACTGAGGATGCTGTTGATCTCACCTCTATGTCCCAGTTACTTGACAGATCTGTGAAGAAAATTGAGGCATTGGAGTCAGAACTTAATGAGACAAAAAGGATTTTTAGTGAGAAAGTGAAGAATTTGGAAAAGGAGCTCAGGGATTCGAATGAAGCTTTTAGTAGAACTATCCAAGAACTAAATGAAAAGATCAGCATATTGGAGGGTAGTCATGTGCAAAAGAAAAGAAGGGTTATTCTTTCTGAGTCTGAGGAAGATCAGGATGATATGATATTTGATGGGCTTAATGTTCTAGCATCTGTTTCTCTTGATGGTGCAAATACTGAAGTACCTACAACTTCTGAGCACAACATCACTCCTCAGGCACAGGTCTCCACTGAAGCAAGGACCACAGCTGCTGATGTCTCCATTGCTACTGATGTCTCCATTGCTGCTGATGTCTCTGCTGTTATTGCCGATGTTGAAAAGATTTCTTCTGCATCTAAGGCTCCTGTTACTACTGTTGGAAGTTCATCTGTTGCTGCTGAAAGTAATATCATTCCTCCTGAAGCAACTGAAAATGATGAAGAGATAGCTGCAAAGGTGCAGGAACAGGAAATTGCTGCTGAAGAAGCTAGATTAGCTCAGCTTGCTCAAGATGAAGAGCTTGCAAGACAATTGTCTGTTGATGAGAAGAATGTTGCTGGGATTATAAATAACCCAAGTTCAGATGATCCTTCTTCAGAAGTGTTTAGTGCACAAGTTGAATATTTATTGAACACTGACATGATTATTAGAGCTCATGGGTTTATGGTTCTTCAAATGTCAGAATTGGATTCAGATGCAAGGTCAGATCTGCTCAAGGCATTCATCTTAAAGAAACAAAGAGCAACCACTTGGAATGAATTGATGCACAGGATCAAGGAAAGACAAAGGTTAGGATATAAGATGCCCACAAACAGAGATAATATCAATTTTATGAAGGTGTATCTGAAGAATGAAGCTAACTACAAGATCAGTGACTTCAAAGGTTGGCCTGAAGGTGCAATTCAAAAGTTGTTCCTTGATACTTATGCAAAGCTCAACTCTTTAGTAGACACTGATATTTCACAAAGCAGGAAAAGAGTGTCTTCATCTTTAGAATCTGATATAGCAAAGAGAATGAAGTCTGGAGAAGGTTATCAGGATGCTTCTTTCAATGCTCCAAGTTCTAATGTTGATGCATCTGAGGTACCACAAGAAGATCTTGTTCCTGCTGATCCTCCTACTGCTTATGTTTCTGTCTCTGCTGAGCCTTCTGTATCTGTTCCTATCTTTCAATATGGTCTAAGAACAAGGCAGAAGAGTCATTCTTTCCACTCTTCTTCTGTGGATATTCTTGAAGTGGATGATCATGATTTGATTGAGGTTGCTTCTGAAAGTGATTCAGAGGGTGACTCCATTCAGTCTTGGGGTCATATTGCTCATTGGGAGCTTAGATCTACTACTGATGGTGATGTCAATGTTTGGTTTTCTCTTGATGGGACAATCAAGTTCTTTACATTTCTAAGGGAGATCTTGGATAGGGTTGAAAGAAAAGATTTGGAGCATCTTTATAAGATAGTGGATAATCATTATCAATCTCATACTCCTACTGGGATTGGTCTGCTGCTTTGGGGAGATTTACAAGTCTTGATGAATAAATTGGATGGAGACAAGGCTAAACTAGTGTGGGTTAATCAATCATCATGGAGAGTATTTTCTTGGAGATTATATCCCTATTCCAATGTTCATGTTGTGGAACTCACCTCTGGCAAGTTCCTAACTATGTTTGTGGATATTGCTTATCCCCTAACTGAAGGAGTATTAAAGAGAATGCTAACACAGAAGGTCAGAGTTCCTAAGCATGCTATAGGAAATGATCTAACCACAGCTGAACAATTGGTTAAATTCATCAAGGATCAAATTGCAGCTAAGGGATCATCAGCTTAAGGGGTGAATTGCTCATTAAGGGGAGGAATGCAGATTAAGGGGAGGATAAAGCTCAAGGGGAGGATTGTTCTTGTTGTTGTTGTATATTTTCTATTTTTCTTTCTTTCTTTTGTTTCTTTTCTTATTTTCTTTTATTTTGGTGTGTTTCTTAGTTAAAAAAAAAAAAAAAAAAAAAAAAAAAAAAAAAAAAAAAAAAATTGTATATTTTGTGTGCTAATAAGTGGTTTTGAGCAACACCTTGCAGGTACAGTGTTGGTGTTTACACTTGCACAATAAATGGTGCTCAACTCACCATGTCTTACAGACAAGAAAGAGTTGACTCACCATGAGGGTACGGCTCTGGTGTGATTATCAAATCCGTTGATAGCTGTAATAGCTTGCTCAAAGCTATAGGGTACTTCAACTCACCCATGATTTGTTTCTGAGAGTTGAAAATGGTTCTCAATTCACCATGGATGTAACCCTTATGGGATCCAAAGGATTGGCTAGTCCACAAAAGTATGGTTTGTGGTAAAGACACTTGGTATCCATATTTGGTATTCAATTCACCAAGGTTCAGTTGAAACCAAAGAATTGACTAGTCCTGAGCAAACGACTACAGGTAAAGACAAGTCAAATCCGTTTATAGTTGCTGATTTGCTAATAAATCAGATGGTTATCAATTTACCATGGTCTAATACACCTAAACATTGGCTACTCCAGTAGTGATGGCTATTGGTAAAGAGACATCAAATCCATTAATTTTCAATGATTCACCTCTCACAGGAGTTAACACACCTGGATGTGATGAGAATAGTATGAAACTTCAAGTGATTTGATGTACATATTGTCATAGTAGCAGCCACGTTCAAGTGAAAGTAATGGTGACCAGTATACATGTTTTGAAGAAGATTTCTTGTTCCTGCTGAACTATTGAAGTTGCTGCTGGATGCTATAGAAGCTGGAATCTTGCAAGTTATGGATGTTGCTGCTGGTTACTTACAATTGTTGCTGCTAAGTCGCAGTCCTCAAGCCTGAGAGTTGCAAGCTCTATCACATTGGAATCTTGCAGGTTAACCTAGTCAACCTCAAGATTAGGGGAGGATTGTTAGGATCTCTGGGAAATAAGAGTTTCATTGTTGCTGCCGATAGTGTTAAGCTGGTTCCTGCCGATAGCTTTGGTTCCTGCTGAAAGCTCATTGCTGCCGACAGTGTTATCTTGTTTCTGCCGATAGTGTTGTTGCTGCGGATAGTATTATTTTTTATCCGTATATTTAGAATGTTTGTTAAGATTTATTTTTAGAAGAGATTGTTGTTTATCTCTTCACACGTTTACTTGTAGAACGGGTTAGGGTTAGGTCATCTTGTTAGTATAAAAGATAAACCCGTCTATGAGATTATGTACGCCTTTAACACCTTTAACGTTTTCAATATTCAAGAACACAATTCTTAGTTCATAGTTTGATCCATAGAGGATCATTGTTCGTTTAGAGTTTTCTTCTTTATAATACTTGCTGTTTAGTTTCCGCATAAACGCTTGTATTGCATACAGAGGTTCTTGTTTATACCAAGCTCAATCAAGCTCGAAGTTCTCGATCCTACACTTTTCTTGACCAAAACCGGACCCAAATAGACCAAAAACCCGACCAAAATGCCAAATATATTGTGTTTTTGTGTTTTTACATATGCAGGCACGGATATCAAAGAAAGGGACAAAATCAAGCAAAGACCGGGAAACCGAGCACGAGATATGGAAGTGTTATTTTTAGCCGATGCCGGGATGCAAAAAAGTCAAAGTCAATCCTCAAAAAATCATCAAGTTGCCAAAGAAGCCCTTGGATCACATTTCAGAAACTTGGCTAAAGTGGTCCCTTAAATTTCAGAAGTTTCAAGAATGGTCCTTATCATTTTTACAAATCCTAAATCACACCCCTTATTACCGGATTTAATTATAAATCCAACACACCAATTCATACTTTAAAGTCCAAATCTAAAACAAAAACCCATAAGCCCACTAATCACAACCCGAGCCCACTTCTCTTTTAACTAAACCCGAAAACCAAGCCATGACCCGCTACCTAAAACCCGGAAGTCAAAAGTAAATTAATACCGGTCAAACCTTATTTAACCCGCCCCCAATTCATAACTTACCCTGTTTTATTGTGCGAATGAAGAACCCTAAATCCCCAAATCATCAAAATTACCACCATTAAGGGTAATCTCGTCCTTGCAAGCCTATCTAGGAGACCCCTGACACCAAGAATGGCACGAGGCAGCTGCTTATTGGGCCGAACACATCATCATTTTGATCCAAAGGCCAGAGATGAAGGATTGATGATCAAGGGAAGATCTAAGGGAGGATAATGGCTCAAGTAGGCACGGATTCCCAACGTGTACAACCCAGAACCTTCTTGCATCGGCTATAAATAGAGGGGAGATTTCCATTGTTAGGATTGTCCAATTTTTCATGTCTTAAGAAAATTGTTACCATTTTATTTCTTTGTCATTTACTGTTTTTCGTAGTGTAATTTTTATTTCAAGTTGTAATTTCATTTCCAGTCACTTTTGTACTCAGTTCTTTATTTTTAATGAAAGTCAACTTTGGTCAAATTCTTGTTCATCAGCTTGTTTTTTAATGTAAGTGCTTATTTTGATATTGTTTTCAATGTTTGATATTAGGATTTTGGTTAATGATCAGTCATTTCTTAATTTTCTTCATAATTTCTTGTGGTCAAAGTTTAAATCAACATCAGCTTATTTTATTTTTCAGCTTATTCTGGTTTTGAAAACTTCTTTTCTAGAGTAAAACTAGTCCTTTGGTTCCTGGAAATCTGTTTTTCAGCTTGAATAAGTTCATTTTATTTGAAAAATAGCATAGCAGATCATAAGGGTGTGTTTGGTTTAAAACAGTTTATGGGTCAAAATGGGTATAATTTGAGAAATACTGTTCATATGCCAAGTTTCTTAGTTAGATTGTGCTGATTCATAGGTACTTTAGTTGTTTTCATTAGAAGATAGGTTAGTTTGAGGTTATTTGAGATTTTGCATTAGGGAAATCAGTTTTATAAGCTAAACCTGCCATATAAGCTTGTAATAAGCTGAGCTTAATTTGAGGTCCATATTGGTTTTTCTAATTAGTTTATAGGTATTATAGTGTATCCCCAAAAGCTAGATGGTACTGAGCTAGATTTGCACCATTTGCGCCAATTCATTTCTGCTGTCATAATTTCTTTAGTGCAGAATCATGATTTTCAGCTGCTGATCTAGCTTGTCTTGTAGCTTATCTGAATTAGCTTAAGCCTCAGATTTTGGATTATAGGTAGTCAGCATAGCTAGCTTCTAGTGCATCATCTGGGATTCTGCTTTTGAGCTTAATAGATAGCTTATTTCAAGCTTGCAAAACCCTTCATCAGGACTGGTTTTAGCTTGTTCCCATATTCAGTCCAAAAAGCACTTTTTCAAGGGTAAATTTAGATAAGCAATTGAAGTTGAAAATTGGAATTTGAAGTACTTTTGGATAGCTAGTAGTTCTGAGAAAGTTTTGCCCCCATAAGATTCCATCTCACTGCTTAATTGGACTGCTTAATTGGGCTGTGAAGTGGGCTGTTTCACCATCATTTCTGCCTTTCCATTGCAACTGTTCTAGTGCTTTTCTGCTTAATCTGGATGTTTGTGTGTGCTTATTCAGTTGTTTCTAGTTTGTTTTAGTTATTTGAATAGTTTTTGATCAGTAGATTAATTTCTGGTTCAGTTTAGCTTAATTTTGGCTTATTGCAAACTACTTATTTCAACTGTTCTGCTTATTAGGGTTAATTCAGTTCTTGAATTTATTTTTCCCAGATTTAGAATTAAAAATTATATTTACTCAGAATTTTTCAGATTTTTCCAAAGTGTTTTAATATTTTTAAATCATTTAAATAGTTTTAATTAGTTTTTAATTCATAAAAAATTATTAAAAAGTCAAAAAAATATTTTTCTTTTTCCAAAAATTTTCTTTTATCAGTTTTAATATAGGAAAATTATTTTTATATTTTTAGGTTTTAAATTTTATAAAATCACTTTTTATTTACGTTTTTAAATTTCGTCGCGTACGTTTTTAAATTCTAATTTTCGTTTTTAGGTGCGTATGCTTAGCTTAGTTGTTTTCTTAGCATAAATAGTTGTTTTTTATTTTATTGTTCATAGTGTAAAATCACCAATCAATCACTCTTTTCACATACATTCACCACACAATTCGACAACGTTAACGACAACTCGATATTCGACCTTCGTTGGGACACGACCCGGGGAAAACGCATACGTTGAGTTTTCCTTTGGAAAAATATATATTAAAAACGATGAATCACCACTGATCAGCCCTGCTGTCACCACCACGAGCCGCCACTTCCTTCACCATCTTGTTGAAGATACAAGGCGATCTAAGGTGTTAGAGGTGTATTCTCGGATATTTGATTCGAGTTAATCACCACCGTCGCTAGCATCTCATCTCCTTCGATTGGTATTAACACAACTCGTATCTTCGCTTTTATATTCATCTTTTTCTTTTAATCGGGCATATAAATAAATTTTATTATGGGTTTTATAATTTTAACGCAATACAAAAGCGATTTAAATAAAAGTATCATCAAAGAAATCGTGTTTGGTGTTGTTTGATTCTCAGATCGGGTTAAACCTTATTGGGGTTTAGGGTCAAGACCCGTATTGGTCTCGGTTAAGGTTTTATTTCATTATCTTTTTTTAATTGCTTCGAAGCTTATTTTGGGTGTTTGTTTTCGTTTGGTTTTGGGTTTTCGATCCGCCACAGAAACACCCATAGGGGTGGTGACCACAGCCAATAAGGGAGTGTTTGTTTCTGTATGGGTTAGCCATAAAACAACCTATGGTAGGTTGGTTTGGCTCGACACACGACAGCCCTGAAGGGGTGTCGTTGATGTTTGCTTGTCTTCGGTCCAAGAGAAAACCCCAAAGGGGTGCGTTTATCTTGGCTTGGCACAACGAGAGACCCACAAGGGTTGCGTTGGTTTGAATTTTATTTGGGTCGAGATCCTTTGAGTCACAGATTTGGTGTTTGTTGGTTCGATATAGCGAGTACAACCAAGTGCTTGGAAAATTGCAATATTGTTGTGATGTTGTTTAGTGATGTTTAACGGAATTTTTAACGAATCTCTAATTATCTGGTATCGCAGACAAATCCAGAGATTGTGAAAAGATGGAGCAATGAAGTGCAAGAAGCAGTTCAGTCAAGGTCTGCACTTGTACAGTTTCATGCACTTGCTCTGCTTCACCAGGTATCATTTTGATGCTCATACTCTTATCATTTAACCTATAACACAACCCAAACGATCTACTGTGGTCTTCTACAAGCATGTACGAGTACTCATTATAATTTACTTATGGAATAGAAGTTAATAGACTGTCCAAATCGGCGAATTTAAAATGTGATGCTATGTCGGTATATATCAATAACTGCTATAGGATTCTAGAACACTAGAATAGTCTTTTATTACACCATGTAGGACACATTAAGTTTGTAGGTGTCGGCTGCTATTAGGGACACACTTAGTCTGATGGTCTTTTTACTATCTCTTAACAAATACCATGTGCGTGGCTGTATGAACGACTACTGGTTGCAGATAAATATCTGTGTGTATGCATGTGTGTGCTGACACATCATTCTGTATGTTGCACATCCTAATTAATAATTTGATTTAGTTGCAATAAGTTTTCATGTAGTTTATTATAAGGAGCAATAACTGAGTTTCTGGTTTGATCTCTCGTTCTCCCTTGTGAAGCTTTCTTCTTATCCTTGGTCATCATTTTGTATCATGCTAATTAAATTGGATGTCAGTACTTTCTATTAATGTAACGTATTTGGTGTATTTTCAGATACGGCAAAATGATAGGTTAGCTGTGAGCAAATTAGTTACCAGCTTGACAAGGGGTACTGTCCGTTCACCTTTGGCTCAGTGTCTGTTGATTCGCTACACCAGTCTGGTATTTTTTCTGGATCTAAGTACTTCTCTTTCTTTTGAAGGGAGGGTGAGTTAAGTGTTCTGAATCATTGCCACCCGTGTGTTACTATTGTATTTAGGTTATCAGAGAATCAGGCATGAACACTCAAAGTACAGAGCGTCCATTTTATGACTTCATGGAGGGTTGCCTCCGTCACAAATCAGAAATGGTTATTTTTGAAGCTGCCAGGGCAATAACTGAGTTGAATGGTGTTACTAGTCGAGAACTGACTCCTGCTATTACGGTTCTACAGCTCTTCTTAAGCTCATCAAAGCCAGTACTTCGTTTTGCTGTTGTTCGCACATTAAACAAGGTCATTATTCTTAAAATTCAATAATTTCTTTTGTTTGGAGGAAGCAAAAGAGGCAGCTAAATTAGCATTGGAAGAAATGGACGCTGGTGGTTGCTGAAATTCCACTGCGGATTTCGACGATATTCGAGAAGAATGGGCAATTTATGTGTCTGAATTTCATTTTTAGGTAGAAATCGTACATTGTAGTAACTTTAACTAATTATCGGTATATATTTTGACATGAATTGTTATGTAATGAATTGGTAACGCATGGTTTTGATATATATGAAATGCGTTAATTTTGTACAATTATCAGGTTTATTGTCAGTAATTATGTATATAATCAGGTTTTAAAAAACCGAAAAAAAAAATGATTTTAAGGTAATGACACGCAAAAAGGAGAGTCATAAAACGTGGGTCATAAGTGCGCGTCATAGAAGGATGACGCCCAAATGCGGGTCATGAAAATTTATGACTGGTCCATCCTTGACGCGCTTTTACGCGTCATCTGACCCCTTTATGACGCGCATTGCGCGTCAAGAATAGCTGTTTTTCTAGTAGTGAAATCAACCCAAAAACACTTCTAACCTTCTTCTAGCTATTGATACCACTTGTTAGGCCATCATATTAGATTAACACAAGTAGAGATATGAGAGAAATGAGAGAGAAAGATAGCTTGGTTGATTACTTCAATATGAAGATAAAATCAATAGTTTATTGCATAGATGAAATAACCAACAAGAATAAATGTGTGTTTACAAGAGTATATATAGGGAAGGAAGCTAGGGCAACACTACTTCTTCCTTCCTTTACACGAATGGGCTTATGTCTAGGCCCATGGGCTTACTTCATAAGCCTAGAACTAATAATAAACATATGAGCCTTATAGCTAAGCAACCTATTACCAAACTTGATGACCAATGTCACACCCCCAGAAATCGGGTTCAGCGGAAGCATACACATTGCTGGGGTGCAACTCAATTGGTATCACAACACAAGTATAAAGAATGGTTTTACCTCAACCATTTATAGTATATTTCATAATCAAAAGTGATTTGTTTACATGATTTCAAAAGTGGTGCGGAAATATAAGCCCATAAAATATTTCAAATGGTCCCGAATATATCAGAGTCTTCTATGACCATGCCATGCCCTACCAAAAGCTTCCAGTAGCTTGCAATTGCTTAATACCTGAAAATACATGCTAAAGTGTCAACACGATGTTGGTGAGTTCATAGTGTTTAGTACAAAATGAAATGTATTAGAATAATGATTTCCCAGCAAAGGCATTGTATATTCACCCAGTCCCAAGTCCCGCCCTTACAAGACTTGCAACCTGTGTGTTTACAACCCACTGCCAAATAAGTTTTGGTTTATGTAAACAAAAGTAATATATGGACCAAGATTCAAAGATAAGTGTGACAATGTCGCTATATAAAGATAAGTGTGGAAATGTCGCCATATAAAGATAAGTGTGGAAATGTCGCCATCTAATCAATGCTGATAATGTCGCCATATAAACAATTCTGACAATGTCGCCATATAAACAATTCTGAAAATGTCGCCATATAAACAATTCTGACAATGTCGCCATATAAATAAATCTGACAATGTCGCCATATAATCGATTCTGACAATGTCGCCATATAAACAATTAATAATGTTTAAAAGACAAGTCACATTACAAGTAAAACAAGCATGGTGTTTAATTGTAAAACGAACAGTGAGTTTAAATGTAAAATGAGCATAAAGTTTAAATATAAACAAGCATGTATTCTCCCCTAAAACAGTTACGAAACAAGTAAAAGTAGGGGCCATGAACTCACCGAAAACAAAGTGCACAATCAAGTGAGATAATGAAGGAATAACCGCGAGAATCCTACAAGAAACCTATATATATATACGCGTGTCTTAGCTTCTAAAAATAATGATACATTTATCTCTATATGCCATGTAAGTTGTAACCTCAATTATGCTTGGTACATAATGTTTAAAAAATTTCCAAGGTTGAATTTGGCTTTTAAAATGATTTACAAGTATGAAATATATTTGTTACACAATTTCAAGTTTTAATCCTATTTTTGTCTTTAAGTCCAAAATAAGTCATAAGGGTCCAAATTAAGTCTAAGGGTTCAATTTTTAGTCAAAAGGTTCAAATTATGTCTAAGGGTCCAAAATATCTTAGGTGGTTCAAAATAAAAACTCAAGATTCAAATATACAAGTTATTAATCTTTTTGTATCTTTTAATCCAAATCTGATGGAATTTTTTATAACTTGTCCACTTTCAAAAATTCATAAGTTGCAAACCGTAAATCAAAAAATTATGTTCTTTATATTCCTAGTTTCCTCTAAGTCCCTACTTTACTGTAAAAATAAGTTTACACAAAAGTATCCAGGTATAACCACTTTTTATAATTTTGGTTTACAAGTCAGTCCTAATGGTGATATTGACTGAGTTTTATGTCTTACCAAAACGGCCATATCTTGAAATCTACAGATCCTATGAAGGTGAAATCAATTGAAGATGATAGCCCTATTTCTCTAGAACAGGCTACATATTTGCTATTTAAAAATTTATGCCATAAAACTTGAGTTTTGCCCCAAATGGGAACAGTACACCAGATCTGACTGTTTTTTACCAAAAAAAATCATATCTTAATAATCAGGTATCGTCACGGGAATTACCACCCGGGAAAATGACCACAAAACATAGATCTACAACTAAATATTTTTCCCTTAGGCCCAAAGTCTACTGATCAGTACAGTTAATTCTAATTTTACCCCTGATCAGAATACAGTTTTGCATGTTAAGTCTTTTTAGGGTTTTCTAGTGATTTAGAGTATGTACCAAGTATAATCAAGCATAAATAACTTATATAGTATATAAAATACTTGAAATGACAAGTAAAATCAGTAGTGAAATGAATGAAAATAATGAGGGTTGGTTCCTTGCAAGTGGTGATGAACAAGAAAATCAATAAAACCAAGAACACCAAGAAAACCAAGACTCAAATCTTCACCAAAACCCTAGCTTTCAAATCACCAATAACACTTTGAATAACTTCTTGAAATCACAGCCTAAATACACCTTTGAAACCCTTAAAAACTCTTTGAATAACTTGCGGAAACCTTGACTTATGGAGAAAAAGATAAATAGAAACAATTTAGCACCAATGGATCTTCATCTTACACTAGTTCTTCAATAGATTTAGCACAAAAGTGATGTGTGTTTTGCCCTTGAAAACCCACGACCCACAAGAGGAAAAGAGAGCAGATTTTGATGGGTTTGCATGTGAAATGAGAGTTTAGGTGGGACATTTGGAGTTAGTGGTCTTATGGAGTGTTTGCCTCAACACTTGTCTTGAACTTAGACAAGTGTTGGGGTGAGGTGATGACTAGGGGCGGCACAAACAAGGGACAAAAGAAAAGAGTGAAGATTTTTATTAGTAGTTAGGTTATAGAGTGTATTGTGTAGTGTAGGTTGCTCCCAGTACTCAAACGTAGGGTTTTTAAGACACATAATGTAATACCGGGTAAAGTAAAAATGAAAAACTTCAAAAAAATATAAAAACTTGTTATCTTGACCTATTTTATTATTTTAGATGAGTGGTGAGTTCATCGGAGGGTATAAATATAATTGAAATCTAAAAACGAAGGTTTAGAACGCGTAAGACGTAAAAGGTGCAAGGTTTACGTAAAATTAGAAAAAGTGAACAGTGACTTTTAAAATAGAATTGTAAGGAACCAATGATGCATAAAAAGTGTAGTTGGACATAGTCTAGTCTATATGTAGTGTTCTTACTGTTGATACATGAATACGCAGCTAAACCATACTGGTTACGCGCATTTGAATACCAGTAAACCTAGTTTACGTAATGATGAATGATAACCATGAATAGTGATTTCCCTCCGGGAATGAATACGGTTTCGTGAATAGTAAATTTTTTGAAAATATCTCAAAGTCTCAAACTGACTTCAGAAACGATGAATAGTAAAATGATAAATAGTGATTGGTGAATAGTAACTTTTCGAGGTTTGGAAAATGACCTGAAATTACGGGTTGTCATAACCGACACTTGATATTACTAAAACGTATTCCAAACAGTATGAGAAAGACTTCTCTTATGTTGACGTTGTTAATTCCGTGCCCTAAGTCATCTGGGAAGGACTTAGATATTTACTTGAGGCCTTTGATTGAAGACCTAAAGACTTTATGGAAAGATGGAGTCATGACTACGGATGCTGTTATAGGCACTGAATTCTGTATGAAAGCATTTCTTTTATGGAGTATCAATGACTTTCCCGCTAGAGTATTGGTCTTTTCTTACACTAAAACACAATTTAGATGTCATGGATATCGAAAAAAATGTGTGTGAGAGTGTGTTGGGTACTTTGTTAACGAATGACAAATCAAAAGACACCAACAAGGCAAGACAAGACATACAAAATTTGAAAATTCGTGATGAGTTATTGCTCGTCAACAAAGCAAATGGGAAGTGCTCTAAGCCTCATCCCACGTACTCTTTCATAACCGAAGAAAGAAAACTTTTTTGTCATTTCATCAAAGGTACGTGTTTTATTTCAAAATTTATTTGTTCCAATTCAATTCACGTATTAATTTCGATGACTTATTCTAATATAATGATTTTTTTTTTCAATTCATTAAAGGTGTGAAACTAGCAGATGGGTTCAGATCTAACTTCAAGCATAAAGTGACAGATAGTGATAGCAACATAACAGGCTTGAAGTCTCATGACTGTCATATAATGATGTGGTGGTTACTTCCTGCTGGACTTCAAAATTACTTGAAGGGCCAAACCACCACAACACCAATAATCGAACTTTGTTCATTCTTCAAACAAATATGCGCTCGAACTTTGATGGTGGATGACATGTTTAAAGCTAAAGAACAACTGATCAATATTTTGTGCAGTTTCGAACAAATATATCCTCCTGCTTTTTTTGACATTATGATTCACTTGGTTATTCATCTACCTGAAGAGGCTATTGAAGGCAGGCCTGTTTACATGAGGTGGATGTATCCATTTGAAAGATACATGAAAAAGCTCAAAAATTATGTTAGAAATAAAGCTAAGCCTGAAGGTTCAATAACGAAGGGTTATATTGCTGATGAAGCATTAACTTTCTGTTCGCATTATTTTCGGGGTGTTGAGACGAGATTTAATCGTCTTGACCGGAATGAGGATGGTCCAAGCCCAACAAGTCGATTTCAGGTGTTTCGATCACTCTATAAAAAGAATGGTAAACAATCATTAATTCGGCTTCAACCAGCCACAATGCAGAAAGTGTATGGTATGTACTACACAACAGTCATGAAATCGACCCGTACATGAACGAGTACAAGAGGTACGCGTTTTATTTCAAAATTTGTTTTACGTAAGTTATTATCCGATGACTATGACATTTCGTAATTTCAAGGTCAATATCTAATTCATATTCTATTTCTATTTTCACTTGAGTAAAAATTTCATTTTTACTTTTCACCCGATTTAGTGACTTTCGCGTTTCTAGCTATTCACGAACCGTGTTAAGTATTCCTATCCGTTTTCATATCATAAGTGATTTAATACTCCATCATATACTCCTAATATTCAAAACTTTTATATCTCACATTTTATGTTTCGTTTCACGATTTTGTCAAATTTTGGTATCAACTTGCATTTTCAGTCTGCGTTTTTTATTTTTAATTTTGTTTAAACACTCAGGAAAACCCAAGTCTCCCATGAAATATTAAAATTAGTCATTTTAACACTTCATAATATTTTTATAACATTTTCCTAAAATTCACGTTTTCAAGTCACCCGGTACTGCGTAATTCGCGTTTTCGGCTCGCGGTTTAAGCTTTAAAGACATATTAACACTCCGAAAGGCTCAGGAAATATATGAAACATCAATTTGGGTCATTTTAAGTTAAATATTACATTTTTATGAAAATATTATCTTCATGACATTTATTCTCACAAACTATGCATAAAACGTTACCTGTTTAGCCCCGTTGGCCTTCAAACTCACTCCGTGACTTATGATACTTGTACAAAACATGTATATAATGTATTTTTATAAAATAATAAAAGGTAAGACTCCTTGGGAGCCCCAAAAACCGGCCTAACCCCTTTTTATTTACTCCAACACTTTATTTTTGTTTTCATTTTCAAGAAAACACACTCATTCATACCTAGTTTGTATCACCACCCAAAAACTCATTTTCTTCTTCTCTCCCTCTTTGTATGAACGACAAAGAATAGATCTAAATCACCTATTTCATCTAAATTTTCACTAAATTATTGTTCATAGATTATAGATCTTGAAGTCCTAGTCTTGTTCTTGATTTAGTACACTCGAACAACCCATAAATCTCATCAAATCTTCGTATTTTATTGAAGTCTTCATCAAGGTTGTTAAGGATTCTTTTCTCCTACCTACAAGCCGCAATAGAAGTGTTTCTACAAGGTTAAAAAGGGTTCATATTGATTTGGGTAAAAGCTTTTGAAGCTTGGGTTTAGTTGGTGATTTAGGATTAGAGGTTCATGATATCTTGTTTTCCATTCACCAATCTTTTGTAAGAAACCAACCTTCATATTTTCATTTCTCTACTATATTTACATGTTACTTTATGTGTTTTATATGTTACATGATTTATTGATGCTTAAATATGCTTGGTACATGTTAAAAATTACAAGAAAACACTAAAAAGGACTTATTCTGAAAATACTATTCTGATCAAGGGTAAAAACATAATTAACTGGATGAAACAGTAGACCATGGACCTAAACTAAAAATATTTAGTTGTAGATCTATGTCTTGTGGTCATTTCCATGTGTGGTGATTCCCGTGACGACACCCGATGATTAAACTAAAAATGTTTTCGTGAAACATGTCATATTCTGAGTAACAGATTTGAAACCTATATAAGTCATTTTTTTTGTACATGACCACCTGTTGCTCAAAACATAAAAGTTGTAGATAACATTTCAACTTAAACGTGTCCACAAGAATGAGATTAATCGGGCTTGTAGAACTCAAGATATTGTATTTTTCATGGGACTGTTGTGATATTAGTGATTTCAGAACTGGGTAGTAAGGGGAAAAAATAATAAATTCACTACTGTTACGAAACTTCTAAATTAGTGGGCCCCACAAATATTGTTAGTATGGTCGAATACCTTTCCGGGGACATAAATAACATAATTTTTTGACTTACGGTTTGGGAGATATGAATTTTTAAAAGTGGTTAAGTTATAAAAATTCCATTAGCCTTGTAATTAAAAGTTATAGATAGGATAGTAACTTGTATAATTGGACCTTAGGTTTTACTTTGAACCACTTAGTGTATTTTGGACCTTTGGACATAATATGAACCTTTTGACTAAAAGTTGACCTCTTGACTAAATTGGACCCTTACACTTAAATTGGACCTTTAATACTTATCTTGGACTTAAGAACAAAAATGGATGTAAAACTTGAAATTGAGTAAGAAAATAAATATGTCACATATGGAGTTATTTTAAAAGGCTAAATTAAACCATGATAATCATTTAAACATTATGTACCAAGTATATTGAGATTGTAACTTATGGAGCATATAGAATCAAATGTATCATTATTCTTAGAATCCAAGACACGCGTGCATATTCTAGAGTGCTCGTAGAGTTCTTGCGGTTATTTCTTGATTACCTCACTTGATCGTTCACTTTTGCTTTCGGTGAGTTCATAGCCTCGCCTTTACTCATTTTAATGTTTTATAAACCTCGCGAGGGGGATACATGCTAGTTTTACAAACTGAATACTAGTAGCTTTTGGTATGCTTGACCCGATTACATGATTATAGTTTATTGAGTAGCTTTTGCCATTAAAGTCCCTAACTTCATGAACCGTTAATT
This sequence comes from Artemisia tridentata subsp. tridentata, assembly GCA_021014915.2. Lineage (NCBI taxonomy): Eukaryota > Viridiplantae > Streptophyta > Magnoliopsida > Asterales > Asteraceae > Artemisia > Artemisia tridentata. The sequence goes on along the minus strand of CP139501.1, from coordinate 64,056,333 downwards.
ACATACATGGTAAAAGCTAGTATTATGAATATGCATATTGGGCTTGACGAGCCTGTCCGGGTGAGTAGCGCTCACTTGAAGCCGATACTATCAAACGGACACATAATATTGAGAAATTGAGGTAAATGGCAAATCTTACCTTTGGAAGGGCATTAATAAAACAAGGTCAAGGTTCGGTGTCATGAGCTTGATACTATAATCAAATTACACGACTTGTAGTGCATTACTTGTCGCCCGATGAATAATACTTGTATTCAACTTATTACTTATTAAACTCTATGGATTTCACTCAACTTTATGTTGACCTTTTTAGCATGTTTTATCCCAGGTCCTGAATATGTTAAAGCTTGGATGGGCGGCGCAAGGATGTGGATATCGGCAATGATGGTCCATGTTTTAAAATCACATTCGATGAAACTCAAACTTTTAAACTCATGTTATGTTTAAACTTATGTTGCTTTCAAACACTTGTGTTGTGTTGAACTTTGGGACCTCCTTTTGCTTACTCTGATTTGATCGAATGTGAATTTTTTATTATAAACGTCTTTATTTTTCAGTTCGTTTACTATACTTGTACGATGTGACTAATAAATAGCACCCCATGTTGTATTCCGCAGCGATACGAAAATGGGGGTGTTATAATGACTTATTCTAATATCATGAATATTTACAGGGCATTTCCTGGCAATCACATACAAGAAGGATTTCCTCGCTGGTTTAGGAAGAAGGTAGACTTATTGTATGTATTACCCTGTAAAAATAACGACTATTACTCATCTATATCTATTCTTAACTTTTTTCATAGATTCTTGAATTAAAAGTAAAGAAGGAGCCAAGTTGTACTTCCGAGTTATTCGCTTTGGCTTGTGGACCATCATGTACTGCAGTTTCAGTCGACTCTTGCGTAGTCAATGGTGTGAATTTTATCGTACATGGCCGTGATTTACGTCGTTCAACTCAAAAAAGCATAATTTCAACTCCTAATCCTAACGGAGGAATGTATTATGGCCAGCTTGAAGAAATTCTCGAGTTTTTGTATATTCCGTTTAAGGTTGTGTTGCTCAAAGTCAAATGGTTCGACACTAATAACGATAGTCGCATAAAATGTTGTACCTATAGAAACAACATTACACAAATTATGATAGATCGCGTATCATTTGAAAATGAGCTATACATTCTTGCAACACAAGCAACACAAGTATTTTACCTTGATTTCCCGGTTAAACGTGGTAATTGCAAGGCCGTCCAAGATTCTTACCATAGAAAGATTTGGAACCCGGATATCATCGTGGTAGAAGACAATCAGGATGTTGTACATGACAACACCTCATCACATGTCACACTCTCTGCTGAGTTGGATAAGTTGAATTATAACACCATAAATATAGATGTTCAGCCAACGGAAGTTGAGGCACCACCATAACCAATTATCACTGATGTCGACGACGACGATGATATTGATTATGATGACCACGTTCCTCATGATTTAGCATCTGATGGTGAAGACCACGTCGATCGTGAAGATGAAGCTGCCACTAGTAATGAGGGTTTTTATCTTAGCGATGAGGGAGATTGATCTCAAATTGTAATTTGTTAAACGACACTTATTTGAATGAAATTGTTATCGAGTGGTTAAATGTGTTTATTTATTTATTTATTATTAGTATTATTTTTTGTATATATTGTTATTTATTTGAATGTGTGTGTGTATATATATATATATGCGTATATGTGTTTCTTCACCAATTTATATGTTCTTGTACTAGTATGTTTACAGATGGCAGATGTTTTTGCTAGGAGCCACGGTGGCGATGGAGGCAATGAGCCACCCCGTGGTCCTTTGAGGAGGCTAAGCACTAATTGTCAGCGTAAGAATTTCTTGATTATTTTAATTAAACTTGATCATTATTTGAAATTGATAACTTGTTATTTTATGTCATCATCACTTGAATTTGATTACTTGTAGGTTCTAAATCCAAACCTCCCAAGCCCAATGCCAAAATTGGCAAAGGCGAGAAGGTGGTGCGTGGTCCCACAAAAAATACGAAGCTCCGCCAAGCGGTGTTTGATACAGGTCGTCCGGTATCGATCAGATTCCAAAAGAACGCCAAAGGGATGTTTGAGCATGTGGGCACTCACGCTTCGTGGTTCTCCAACATGGTCGGGGAGTTGTTACGGGAATCAATTCCCATGCATTATGATTAGTGGGATAAGGTTCCCGAGACCACCAAGGCCCACATCGATGACCAGCTACACGTAAGGTTTTTTTTATCTTTTTTTTTAAATTATTGTGTTTATTTATTTTTAATTTGTTATTTATTTAAATTTGTCTGTTTATTTAAATTTGTATATTTATTTTAATTATATTTTGTTGCAGCATTTTTTTGATCTCGGCGAACACCTTGTCGATCCGGATGGAGACGATATTGTCAAAAGTATCGAAGCTTATCTTAGAAAGCGATACGATGACAACAAATACAAATTCAAATTGAACAATTTTACAAGGCAAGGTGGGGTTGAGAAAGTAGACGAGATCAAGAATAAGCGTCCGGCGAACAAGACGCCTGAGGATTGGGAAGAACAGGTAAATTTCAGATTGACACTTTATTATTATTATTATTATTATTATTATTATTATTATTATTATTATTATTATTATTATTATTTTTATTATTATTATTATTATTATTATTACTTATTATTATTATTATTATTATTATTATTATTATTATTATTATTATTATTATTATTATTATTATTATTTATTTTTTATTATTTTTTATTTTTTATTTTTTTAATCACTTATTATTATTATTATTATTATTATTATTATTATTATTATTATTATTATTATTATTTATTATTATTATTATTATTATATTATCATTATCATTATATTATCATTATCATTATCATTATCATTATTTATTTTTTATTTTTTTTATGGTCAAACGTGCATTTATTATTATTATTATTATTATTATTATTATTATTATTATTTATTATTATTATTATTTATTATTATTATTATTATTATTATTATTTATTATATATTTTTTTTAATAATAATAATAATTTTCATTAACCATAACAAAATTTACATAAAGTTGGATGGGAGTCTAGACACAAGTTGTGCTCCCACCCCTTTCTGAATACAAAAGCTAACTCTGTGAAAGATAAAAACACCACTTTTAGCATTATTTGAGTGACTATTGGCAATAGACTTAATACGCGAAAGTGTGTTCAAAGCCTCTGTATCAAGTTCCCCGAACGTAGAAAAGGCAAAAGGTATGAACTTGTATCCATTGTCCTCACATTTGGATGCATACTTTCTATTTTTCTTCTCCACCGCATTGTGCAAGGCTACCCCAGGAGCCCATGAAGTCGCCCCACTACCAGCAAATGGAGAGATGCCAGTCACATCCAAGCATGCATCTTTACCTTGAAGCCAATTAAATAATAATAAGTCTGCAGGCCGTAGCTCCTTCCCATCCTCCGAAAGGAACCCCATCGGAGCCTCCTTACGCACCATGATCCCAACCTTAGAACAAATATCCACAAGAATATCACGCACCAGATAATGCCTGAACTTCACACCCACTTCACTGGAACAGTGGACGGCATGATCCCCCCATATATCCATACGATGCACATTACAGCTCGGGCAAAGGCTGCCTTCAGAGAACTTAGGTACAGTAAGCCTATAACACAAAACAGATCGGAATTGGCGAGGGTTTTCATCCTCTGACCCAAGCCGTCAATAGGGATGGTGTAAAGAAAATCCTGTGCATGTGGGGCGCGTATACAACTGAGGATAGCGGCCTGTCTTGGACTTAGCGAGTACTTAGAGACAAGGTCTTTCTCAATGACACCAAAGTAACACTTTGCCAAGGTTTTCATCATTTGGGGGGCAGAAGCGTCATTGGTGACAGCGAGAGCGTCTATGTTACAAGTACTGTTGAAAGTATCAAGAGCATACTGAAAAGAAGGGCCATAGGAGACATTACCAGATTTAGTCAGTATCTTGTCTTGTAGATCGCTAGTTTGCAAACGAGAGGCAAGAAAAGCATACTGGATAATGTCACCCGCGGAAAGGACCTCAAGACCACCCAACTTGATTGGAAGAGTGGCAAGCCGCCACTGCCAATCACCAAAACCCAGCCCTGAGGCTGTAACAATCGTCTCCAAGGAAGTACGTATCGACTGATCAAACTGAACCTGGGCCTCCTGTAGATACAAAGGGGAGCATGTCCTCAAAGCATAAGATAATTTTGCAACCCCGGCACAACTGCGAAGAAGGAGGAGCTCACATTGGGGGTCATGAAGTTTGTGGACTGCCTCCATTAGGGTAATGGTTTTAGAAACCCGTTTCAAAGCCAAATCCCGGTAGAAACTATCATCCAAACTGACTGAACCACCAAGAAGTTTGACATCATTGATCGGGCGAGAGATATTTATAGGAAAAACACCATCTACCCTACTACGAGGATCCTCCACAGGCCAGAAGAGTTCGGTTTTATCAACGTTCAAGAACAAACCACGAGCCGGATCATCCGTCCTGATGATGTCAAGAGCCTTGGCAACCATAAGGGTATCTCCAACGATAGTACCGTCATCAAGATACCAAGCCTGAAGGGTAAGCTCACAAGACTGATTAATAGACTGAACCATAGGGTGCAAAGCTAGGGCAAACAACAAAGGACCTAACGGATCCCCTTGTTGAACCCCTTGACAAGACCAGAGGATAGAGTCATCATAATAAAGCCTAGCAGGTCGGGCATAACAAAACTCAACCCAAGGAGCAATGGATGGGCAATGCACCCTGGCCTCCTGAAGTAATACGCTCCTATCGACAAGATTGAAAGCATTCTTAAAATCCACCAAAAGCATAGAAAGCCCAACCTCGTTACCCTTAGACTCAATGAGCCTATTCACAGAATGGAGAACAGCCTCACAGCCACCAGGGACACCAACACCAAATTGAAAGTCCTGTAAATAAGAATTCAAGGAGTTACCAATAGAAGAAGAAGCCACCTTGGAAACAAGCCTTCTCCATACAGTACCAACAGCAATAGGGCGTATACCACCACCAGGCTTGACTAAGGGAGTCAAGGGGGCACTAGCTATATACTCTCCCAATAAAATAGGGCACTTTCCACTAAGGAACAATAGCGGAAGCAGCCCCTCCCAAAATATCCATTAAATGTTGTGCTCTAAGCCCATCGCGACCGCATGATGTCCCCTTGGGAAAACTACGAATCCTGTTCAACACCAAGTCTTTATGGACAACAAGGGCATCCCCGTCAAGTAGGGAAGAAGATAAAGTCGGAGGTGGGGCATACGGGTGTTTGGCCTCTAACTCAAGCAGGGTGTCAGGAGTAGATGGGGCGACACCAGAAGACGTGAGAACCTTAATAGCTGCAGTGAAGTGTCCATCTCCCAGTTTACGTTTACATTGAGCGATGTTGGCTCCATCATGGTCTTTGGTTTTCTTCACCCCACTGAAGGATGGAGTTACTCCAGCCAAACGATCCACCACCAAAGCAAACCTATCCGCGGAATCCCTCCATCTAAGGATAGCCCGAGAAATACATTCAGACTGACATCGTTCTCTCTCACCAGATCTTCGCTGAGCTCTGTTAGTAGGCACAAACATAGTCAGAACACAACATGGCAGGATAAGGAGTTGCACCCACACCGATAAGTCCCCCGGGCTAGCAAGGACCATGTCAAGGGCATTACGAAAAATTTTAGCAAACCCGAGCCGCAGCTTAGGAGGAATGCATTTAACCGTACGCAACTTCTTTGAGAAAACACGACTAAGAAGGTCAATGTCAAAACAAGTGGGCTCAACACCGAGTGAGGGCAACACAAAAGCGGCGCCCACGACACCAACCTCATCAGTAGCAAGTGTACAAGTCGACTCAACAGCAGCACCATCAACCACATTTAAAACTGGTCTAAGAGGTACAGGGATACCGTAGATCGCCACTTCATCAAAACTGGGTGCGAGAACCACATCACCATCGGCATGTTTACAATTCTTACTAAAAGTGTGGGTGCATAGACACTCACAACAAAGCCAAATGCCCGCCTGATGAAGAGCCTGGTCAAATGCAGAAAATAATGAAAAATCGCTCATCACACGTGCTTTATGCGAAGCCTTCAAAACATCAGTTTTAAAATGTCGAGTGCCCAAATGATCAATAAAATATTTCTTAGTAAACCCTTTACCATTACCACTTTTACACCCTTCAAAACCTTGTAGAGGACAGGATATCCGAGTTGCAACATGGGTAGTCATGATAAGGAGTCCAATTTATATGTTTTAGATATTGCAAGAAAAATAAAATATTGTCCACTAGACTATTATACAAACCGCTGGAAATAACTTAAAATAACAAAAGCCCAAACATAGGTGGTAGGGCCCACCGAACTGCAAAAGCCACGGAACCAACCCCTCAACCCATTAAACTATTATTATTATGAAAAGGTAAGTCAAACCGCTACGGTAAGACAAACCACTACTTTAATATATTATATTATTGTTGTTAGATAATTCAAACCGCCACCTAGCAGAAGTGGGGCCCACGAGCAACACAACTGCAACACGCCAACTTAACTTTTCTTCCTCACAGTCAAAACATGATCACAAGATCGCTACCAAGAGGCCAAAAAATAAAGAACCTAGGCAAGGAGAGCTCCACCAAGAAGGAGAAGATCACCACACGAGAGTCCCTACTTAAAACCCGCTCCAGCAGACGCAAACCATTTTAAAACTGCTCCACCAAGGAAGAAGACGAAGCAACAGGCAAGCTGCAAAACCCACTCCAACAGGTAACGTTGAAGTGGAAGATCACAGGGAGAAGATGGATCGGGGACGAAGGTGAAAGAGGAAGTCACCCCAATCGCCCACACAAAACACCTGTTTATTATTATTATTATTATTATTATTATTATTATTATTATTATTATTATTATTATTATTATTATTATTATTATTATTATTATTATTATTATTATTATTATTATTAGTATTATTATAAAACATCACTTCATTAGAAAGCATAGGATTTACAAGAAATTAGAGGGGAGCCGAGATACTAACTGGGCTCCCACTCCTCTAGCTATTGCAAAGCTAATCCTACTAAAAATATGAGCAGCGGCTCGCGATCCGATGTCTTGAGTTACTGAGAACTTTCGAATCCGTTTCAGTAAAGTCACTGCATCCTTCCCAAGTTCCCCAAAGGAAGAGAATGAGAAGGGAAGAAACCCATATCCAATATCAGCACATTTGGTCTCATACTTGACACGCTTGCGGTGTGCTGCTTCAACCACCACTTGTCCTGGCACAAAATCGACCATACCAGATTGCGTTAAAGGAGACGACCCTGTCAAATCGACATAAACATCCTGCCCACTATCCCAAGAATAGAGCAATACATCAGCTGGGCGTAAGCTTTTGTCCCTTTCTCCACAAAGGCCAATGTCAACCTCCTTGCGAGGCGAGATCCCAGACCAAGAGCAAATATCAGCAAGAGTGTCGCGAACCACGTTGTGTCGGTGCTTAATACCAATGATGCCAACACATGACACTGCATGATCCCCGTATATGTCCCCCGCAAATAACCTGGAATAAGCAGAGCACGACATCTGGACCGAGAACAGGGGGACACCTAGGCGGTAGCATAAGACACACCGGTAGCATATGATTATTATTATTATTATTATTATTATTATTATTATTATTATTATTATTATTATTATTATTATTATTATTATTATTATTATTATTATTATTATTATTATTATTATTATTATTATTATTATTATTATTATTATTATTATTATAATATAATAGTTTTTATTATTTATAATAATCAGGTGAAGCACTGGTCAGACCCAAAGAAGTTGAGGATCGGGGCGACCAACAGGCAAAACCGGCTGACGAATACGAGTTCTAGCATTCATGGATCCCATTCGTTAGCTGTTATACGCGATACCTTCGTAAGACACTTTTTAATCATTTTATTTATATATATAGTGTTGGGTGGGTCATTATTGATTTTATTTATAAACAATTGAGCCATCTCACCGACTCCACGGATGGTAGAGACTTGATCGAGCTTTATAGACACAACCATACGAGAGGCGACGTCTTTGAGTCTCTAGTGTCCGAGGCTAGATACGTAAGTATAATTTATTTTCAAAAACTCACCCACATTAATCGAATATAATAAATCACGACTTATATATTACTTTTCTTGTTTTTTTGTAACTAAATAGAATGACATGATCGGTGGTAAGCAGTGCGGTCATATTCCTGGCGTAGGTCGAGTGTTACCTGACGGTGGTCAGAAGACGACCCTCAGCGCCTCACGAGCCCGCGAGCATGCCTCCTCGTCCTCGCTACAGGAAACCGTGCAGAAGCAATCCGAGGAGCTCTCCACGCAAAGGACACAGCTTGATCTGTTGATGGAGTGGGCAAGGACTCAGCCGGGTTTCCCCGATCGGCTAGCGAGTGGCATGCCGGGGACATCAAGATCACATGAGGCTTCACAAGGTGAGTCTCGAGTTACCGGGGAGGGGAGTGGGGGTAGTGGGGGGAGTAGGGAGACTCGGGAGTAGCATATGGGTTGTTTGTGTCCCATGGGTCGGTTTATATTTGTTTTGGGGTTATGGACAAATTTGTGGAGATTTACATGGATTATTATGTGTTTATGTAGATTTTGTGTTAGGATTCCCGCTAAATGGATTACGCGTATAGTTTTTGACCATTTTACGGATAGCTAGCTTATGTATAGTTTTGTAGATGATCATGTGATCACGGTTTTTTAACCGTTTTTGGCGAATTTGGATACATATGATTATGTTTAGCGAATTTGGATACATATGATTATGTTTAGCGAATTTGTGATGTGAGTCTCTTTTGTTGTGTTGTAGCACTTGGATATACAGGTTGTGATGTTGTAGATTTTTTCCGGAAAAATTCCAAAAAAATATGGAAATTACCCATTTTGCAGCAATATGCTGCAAAATGGGTGGTAGGCTTTTGGCGGGGACACGCCCCCGCCAAAAGTGAGAAACAAGTTTATATGGTTAAGGCTTTTAGCTGGGACACGTCCTCGCTAAAAGTGTTGATCTCAACAGTGGATAACTCTTTTAGCGAGGACATGTCCCCGCCAAAATGTTTGATCTCAACAGTGGATAACCCTTTTAGCGGGGACACGTCCCCGCCAAAAAAGTTGATCTCAACAGTGTTTAACTCTTTTAGCAGGGACATGTCCCCGCTAAAAGGTTGATTAATAATGATAACCATTATTTAATTAAGATAATCTCAACAGTGGATAATCCTTTTGGCGGGGACCTGTCCCCGCCGAAAGTATTGCCACGCTGGACATAGGTTGACTAGCTCAAAGGCTGTGGGACACACATGTACCCGCCAAAAGGATGCATCTGTCCCCGCTAAAAGTATCAGCGAGGGGGGTTTAGTGGGGACGCTTCAGTGGGGACATGTCCCCGCCGAAAGCGTCAAAATGTCACCTCCAATTGTGTCGAATGTTTTAGTGTATTTTGGAGAGAAAAGGTGCATCAAGGAGAGAGATTGAAGATATGTGTGAGTGAAATATGGTGTGTATGCAAGTGCCAGCTTTGACCTCATAGACAAAGCTTTCATCCTTGTATTCCCTAGGTCATTATGATTCGTGGGAATAAAATGTCTAATGTACGGGGAGGTGTGTGCGAATAAAAGTGTGTCAGAGGTTTAAAGAATTGCTTAAAATTTGGTTCACATTTGTAAAACTAGTAGTATACTAGTTCATATTGGTAATTAGCTTTAAAATCAAACTACTGAATAATATTATAAGCTTTCGTTATCACAGAGATATTGGAGTTTTAGAATTAAGATACTAAAAGATACTCCCTGTTACTATTAAAGATAGGCAGATCCATATGTACAGATATTAATTAAAAGTGACATTTGGTAAAATTAAAGACTGATAGTGTAGATTAGAACTATAGATGATGGGAAATATTTCGTAGAAAACATATGTAATAATATGGGTAAAAGAAAAACTTAGGGTATGTTTGGTAAAACTAGCTGTAAGCTGTATGCTATAAGCTGTAAACTGTAGGCTGTAAGCTGTAAGCTGCAAAGCTGTTAACATGAGCTACAAACTGTATTTTTTTTTTAATAAAAGTGTTTGGTAAGTCAGCTGTTAAATGTAATTATAAGATGTAAAATGACATAAAAGGACATATCTATAATTGTAAACAAATGTTTGAAGGGTATATCAGTAATTTAAAGTTTTAACAGCTCCAAGATGTTTAAAAAGCTTCATGAATCAGCTTTTCATTTAAGAGCTATTTGTTTGAAATAAAAGCTTGAAGTTAATGTATCCAAACGGAGCTACTTAATTTAGATGAGATTATTTTGTAACAAAAAGCTAACAGCTCCCCCAAAAAGCCCCAACGAAACAGGCCCTTAGAAGGATAATGTAAAAAATATTTTCACTATATCCACCTTCCTATTTTGTTTGTTCCCGGTAAGTATCCACTTTTAAATTACAACCGGTCAAAATACTTTTATGACAATAAGGAAAACATTTGTTAGGTTAACAGTGTGATCTTATAATTTTCTAAAAATGTGTCACTATTAAAATATGCACTTATTTAAAAAAAGTATAATTTCATATTTTTTTGGGTAAAAGGCCTTTCATCCGATAAAATATATTAGTCTAAAAAATTAGTTAAGTACAATTAATGTGGCTGAAGTAGCACATTAACCTCAAACAACATCTTGAACTACCACTAGATAATTTATGGCGGGCCATAAACGAACAACTAGCTACAAAAGAGTTAGAACAACCAAATAAGCTACATAAGAAAGACATGTCAATCTTATGAACTTACAAAATAAAATTACTTCCTAATACGACTTGAAGCTTTGTTAGGAATTATTTCATTCAGAGTTTGTACTGCCAAGGCAAAGTTGGAACTGCTGCTTATTACACTAACATTACTAACGGAGTTAGTACTGCTAGAAGAAACTTTGTACTGCTGAGTCTGCTGAAAGAGGAATGTACTGCAAATGGATAAAGACATGTAAAGAGATATGTATAGAAGATATTTAGTATATATCTTATAAGTTTAGAATGATACGAAGATATTGTATATTGATAGTTATCTTGTAAAGGACTCCTTGTGCCTATAAAAGGAGGTCCTAGGTTAGATGTTTGATAACACATGTTTCTTATAAGATTCAAGGTTGTAAACCCTAGTGATATTCAAATCCCTCGTATTATTTGCTTAATAATATTGAATCGTTTTGGTTATATTGTGTTCATACAGAGTTTACTGTTCCATTGCTTATACATTGATATTGTTAAGTTCATTCTTCTAACTATCAAAGAGTAGATTCTGCATACTCTTTGGTATACTCAAAGTTTCTAAACAAAGCTCAAGGATATCGTGTGTTGGGATCTACAAGTGGTATCAGAGTTAAAGGTTCTGAAACTTTGCTCTAGAAGAAACCTACAAGGAAGAACAATTTACTTACAGGAAGATGGATCTTGAAACAAGTCAAACCACAACCATTGCTAAACTGCCCTTGCTCAAGCAGAATTAATATGAGATGTGGAGGCTCAGAATTGAGCAATACTTTCAAGTGCAGGATTAGGCTCTATGGGATATCATAGAGAATGGCAACTCTTTTACACCTAAAGTCACCGAAACAACAGAAGATGGTGTAAAGATTCAGAAAAAGAATGATCACAAGGCTAGAAGTATGTTGCTGATGGCTATACCTAATGAACAACTATTAAGTTTTAGCAAGTATAAGGATGCAAAGACTCTATTTGAAGCCATAACAACAAGGTTTGGTGGTAGCTTCAGAAGATAGTAAGCCAACTGGTTGTCTTGGGTGTAGAGATTCTACAGGAGTATCTTAATATGAAGTTCTGAAGAAGTTTGTCTACTGAATGGAATACTCATGTAGTTTTCTGGAGAAATAAGCCAGATATTGATACAATGAGTCTTGATGATCTGTACAACAATCTTAAGATTATTGAACAGGAGGTGAGAAAGACTGGAGGCTCAAATTCTAGCTCTGGGAACATGGAATTTGTGACATCTCCTAGCAATAGCAGTCCAAAAGAAGTCAATACTGCTTCAAGAGTTAGTACTGCTAACCCTAAAGTTAGTACTGCTAGTTCACAAACTAGTACTACTAGTTTAGGTGATGAAACTATCTATGCATGCTTGGCCAGTCAAGCTAGTGGGTCTCAACTTTATCATGAAGACTTAGTTCAAATTTATGAAGATAATCTGGAGGAGATGGATTTGAAGTGGCAATTGGCTTTGCTAAGCATGAGGGCCAAGAGTTATTATCAGAAGACAGGAAAGAAGATCACTATTAGTGGATGTAACACCCCGACCCGACAAGGCCAAGATATCACATTAAGGTGTCATACAAAGCATACATTACCCAAGCGGAAGTCTTTTAAATAAATAACCAAGTCTCGAACATCAAAACTGGTATCAAAAGATAATCCCAAATGCATAGTGGGTTAACCAAACAAAACCAAGTAAAGAGATAATATTCAAAGTACTGAAAGAAATGAAAGTCCGAAACAATGGACAACGAAATGATAAATAAATAGGTTTCTAAGTCCTACACTCTCTCATTCCCAAGCCCGTCGCCTCGCTTATTACCTGCCGCATAAGAAAAGAAAACATGCGGCTGAGCTTAAAAAGCCCAGTGAACAGATATATATATATAACATAACATAACGGTAAATAAGCATAAGCAACGAAGGAATAAGAACACAAAACGAAAAGTATAATCATGGAAGTCATACGAATTTTAAAGAGAACTAAGAATCAAGAATGCATGAGAACTGAATAAGAAATGAATCAAGAAAATGATGAAATAAGGGAAAAGTTCATATAAGGATGTGCCATAGGAACTACATACATAATCCGTCAAATCATACTAAAGCAATACAAGTATACGAAGAGGGGAGACCTCTAAGTAATAAAAGTATGAGAAGGAGTGTAAGGCACACACTACCTGGTCACCATAACATACAATACATAAACCTAGGATATATCCATATGCTCCCTAACAAAATATGGAAGCCAGTACTAGATGGTCACACATATATAAAGTTGGCCAATAGTGTACACAATAAATCATAACATAAAGGGGAACGCCGTAGATCTATCACACCTCTACGGGAGTGTCATGCCTAGGGTGCCATCAAAGACATGGTCATGGTACCTCCACAACTAGGTTAGCTCAGGCACAGATCTATCATATCATACAACAATAATAATCTAACATGGCAAGAGAAACAAGATAGTAACTCAATAAGCATGGCAAAGCATAAGTATAGCATAGCAGAGACATTTAAATAAATGTCAGAATGAATCAATAAGAATGACGATCATACAATGAATGTCATGAGTCAAATGAGGAAATCATATCAGGCATAGGATCAATAGAAATATCCCTACTAAAAAGGGAAAGAATATTTGTACCTTATCAAAGCACACAAATCAAAGCAATAGAAATGAATGGAAGCAGGGGATCACTCCTTCTTCACCCGATCTACAATAATCATAATTTTACTTATAAGTTTCATAGTTTCATAATCATAAAGGTTTCATTTTAGTTTTCTTTCCATTTTAAGTAACTTTCCATATTTAGTAGGTTTCCATATTTAGTAGCTTTCCAAATTTAGTAAGTTTAGCCAATTATGAGTATCATTAACGTTTTAACGTATTAAGTGCTCAAAATGATTATCATGACATATTAGAGTTTATTACGACCATTCTAATAGTTTAGGGTCTAAGGTGTCAATATTACAAAGCTTAAGGTCCAAAGTGTAAATTTTCAATTACATATTAAGATTCCTTATAATACTAACACTCTCACTGTACAAAACAATCCGTATTACTCTTTATTTTATTTGCTTCGAAGATAGAACACAGAAAGGAGAAACCATGCATGCAAACTCTTCTTCTTCGTATGAAACATATACCGAAAACGATACGCATACAAAACAACCTATATGATCACGCTACTCACACTACAACAGTTAATAAGAATGTTTTCAAAACTATGCCCAACGTGTAAAACATGCGACACAACCACAACACATACTTCTCGACACAAAATGAACTCGCAACACCCTCTTTACCTTTATTTGATGCGATATGAAACTGAAAGAAATAAATATGTAATACCCTTTCTAGCCCCCATCGACACAGCAAAAACACGCATGAAATCACAGCCCTTTTGACACACACTTAACACTACACGACACACACACAAGACCCATTTACAGCCACCTTTACACACCAAAATGCACACGTAACTCACCCTTGTTCCCAGCCTAATTCGACACACAAACAGCCCACCTAGTGACCCATTTTACACAGCCACACGACAACTATAATGGTCACATAAAATCATGACTTCCACTCTACACGACACCCTCTTTATTTACTGAATGGGATTCGAAATATGATAACAAAAACAAGCATGTGAGTTTACTCTTTTATTTTAGTTCGTAGGGTCAGTTATACATGTAGAAAGAATTGAACACAACACATCAAAACAGAAAACATGAGGGTCGAAACAAGATAAAGATCGATACATATGAAAGTTCTCACAGTCGTTATTTTATGTGTATATTAGTTATGATTTCATGTGATAACTTATGATCTCATGTGATCTTTAAATCATACATGTTTATTCAACTAATTTTGTAGTATCAAACGGCATTTATTACGTTTAAAAGGGGACCAACGAAAAGGAATGAACAAGTTTGATACTAGTTACCCTTGATGCGTGCTAAGGAGAGGAAATCAAGATCGAACCACCAAGAAGAGTTCTAGCTGAACCCTAGCCAATGATCCCTTCGAATAGCTTCCAACCACGATCAAAACTAACACCTCGAACCATAAAATATGATAATGCAATGATTTTGAGAAATTTAAAAGCTCCCCCTTGGATAATACTCCCCCTAATTGGAGTACCAAGGTTGTGATCCATGAACCTACAAAACAAATGGTTATAATATGATATGCTCCCCCTTGATGTATACTCCCCATTGCTAGGGTACCAATGTATACGTTTCAAGGATAAGAAATGCTATAAAATGATGAGTTAGTACATGATATATTCCCCCTTGATCTATACTCCCCGTTGCTAGGGTACCAACGTATATGAATCAAGGTTGAGAAAAGCTACAAAACAAGGGTTAGTTGTGAATCAATCCAACCAAGTAGCAAAATGCATATGTATAGGTCAAACAAACATGATAGTTTAACCCATTTGACTTTAAAAAGTCAAAATAAGTGTCTTATCAAAAAATGCTCCTAAGTATAAGTGGTCTAATCATAATGAGAACTCAAAACAACCACATAAGAATGTTAGTAAATCATGCAAAACAAGCTATTATGCCAAATAGTGATCACCTACAAGCATAAAGAAATAAGATCCATTCATTGAAAATTTGTTTGTGACAAAGGTCACAAAACATGATATTACAACATAAAAAGAAAACAAGTAATACAAATCCTAAAAATTTCTAAAAGTTCCTATAGAAGGAAACTAGGAAGGGACTAAAAATGCCTATTGCGGAGGATTGTTTGGGTTTGATGAAGATATGATGGAGGCAAGCCAAATGGATTCTAAGTTCTTAGTATCATGTAAGTTAGAGTCCATTATGTTTGAGTCAAGTTCCTCATTGCCTTGAGTGTTTGGTTGATTGAGCCACATTGATTCATCAATGGTTTGGAGTGTGGTAAGTAAATCATGGGGTTACAAGTTGGGTGATTGTGGAGGTGATGATGATTTTCTTACTTGAGATGATGTGGGTGGTGGTGAGGAAGCTACTGGTGTTGTTATAGGTGATGGTGATCTTGGTTGAGATGGAGTAGGTGATGGTGTATTACCTATTTGAGTTATGGTAGGTAACGGTGATCTTGATGTAGGTGATGGTGTGGTACTTAGTGGAATTATGATAGGTGATGGTGATCTTGAGGGTTGAGTTGAAATGGGTGAAGGTATGTTAACCACAGGAGTTATGATGGGTGTTGTAGTAGTAGTGGATATAGTAGGGAAGTTCACATTAGAGATTGGATTGATGAACCAGTATGGTCTGACACTAATTCTAGTTATCCTTCTGTGTGGTCTGGACATGTAGGAGTTGTTTGATTTGTGTATTGTGAGAAGGTTTTTTATGAATGCAGGATTAAGGCCTAAAGATGATGATGAAGGTGTGTGTTATGACTATCTAAAGTTTCTAATTTATAGCCCCTAAGGTGTATGGAAATTGGTGTTTGGATTTGATGTTTAAAGAGATGTTGGTTTCCAAAAACTTGGAGCAAGATAAAGTTGTCTGTCATTTTATGAAAGTCAATCTATAGGAATGGAGTTGCCATGAAGATATGCAAAAGATGACTCAAAAGCATGTAGTGTGATTGATTCACAGATTCCAAGGAACCAATTAAAGGGATCCTTATGTGTTAGAGAAAGGTAACTTGGACAAAAATTTGAATATTCAAATTTTGGTGGGAAATCTATTTCTTAAGGTACTAAGTGTTTCTAAATCATTCTAATGATCCTAATGATCAGTAAAAGGATCCTAAAAACTAAAATTACTTATCTAAGAATCGAGATTAGTTGGGAATTTTTTGAAAAGTTACTGTAGGGACTGACGGATCCAATCGACAACAAAGGCTGAACCAAAATTTTGGTTCCGCGGAATCCGCAGGTTCAGGACTGGCGGAGCCAAAGAATACAACAGGCGGATCCAAAATATGGGATCCGCCATATCCGTCATACAAAAGAATCAATTTAAACATAACATATGTCCTATTTTGCGTTACTCGTTCAAATCTCGAAAATTCTCCTAAAACATATCTAACTACTAATATGTGATAGAATAAGACTAAAAACATAGGTTCTAATACACGTTTGCACATAGATTAATCTGATGAAAATAACTTACCATAACAGGAGGTTAAGCCAAACGATGACTTAAGCATGAAAAATTGATAACAACAAGTGTTATCACCCTGAAACATTATGTTAGTTCACATAAAATTCAAATACCAACAAAATGTCCTAAGACACACACAAGTTTATCATATTATTGTTTTAAAATGTCTTGTGCCAAACACTCCCTAATCCTTACTTCTTGTTCATTTTCTTATGAAGCTTCATGATCCAACGGCCAAGATTCTTCATCATTCCCCTTGTTTGTCGATGCTCCTCGGATTCATTGTCAATGGAAGGAAGTTGTCTAAAGTATTCATGTAACACCCCAGCCCGACAAGGGTAAAGTTATCACAATAATGGATTCATATCAGATCAAAACAGAGCATACATCTACAGTAATACAAAAAATCTCAAAGGATTACAAATGAAATACTGAATTTACAAGGTTACAACGAAAACTTTCAAAACTAATTCTAAAACATAACATCTTCTATCCAATTCTAATCCAGAATAGCTACTAAGCCTTCTAAGTCCAGAGGTACACTCTCACCCATTCCCAGCTTCCTACTAAAACCTGCCGCGGGAAAAGAAATGCGGCTGAGCTACGAGAGCTCAGTGAACAGATATATAGATGACAGAAAAAATAACAGATAACAATACAGAAACAAATCCGAAATACAGATTATACAGATACTGAATTAAAGTGAAAGAATAGGAAAGGAATAAGGGTAAAAGAAGAGAAATGAGAAAGGGACAATGTACAAACCAGGTTTAGGGAAATACAGAAATCCATCACGAGCCTAGTGGTAACAGATAATATCATAATAGAGTAATCATATAATAATCCAGAGGGGATACCTCTCAAATAACAGATAATATGAGGGGTGACCTCATGTATCCAATCGGAGTGATCAGCTCCCAGATATATGTGAAAGACGTGTATCGCACACACCATCAATCACCAGAGATATATATAACAGATAACATAATAACAGATAACAGAAATCAGATCAGAACTAGGATGCATCCATGCGCCCCAGTAGGCCAGAATCTTCTCCTACATAACAGATAAAATCAGGGACGGGACAGGTCATCACTCTCCTGCCCTAGAGTCATGCCATCGGTGCATCAATGACATGGACATGAAACCCTCATGCCTAGTGATTGGCTCGGATATCAGAATGTGGTCAAGGTCAGATGTCATATAATAAACAGAGTCATATCCAAGGGTTTATGGCAGAAGGGTCATGTCAACAATTCAGAATAAGATAATAAGGTTTAAATCAGAGTTTATCAGATTAAGTTTAATATCAAAGCTTAAGTTCCGATTAAAAGGTTTATTTCCAATAGTCCAAAAGAGTATATCAAAGGTTAATAATTACAAGTTTATAGCAACAATCCATTTCAGAAGTTCCTGTCAAGAGTTCATTTAAATCAATCTTTTAATAATGGTTTTCATTGAAATGATCTTTCAAAATAGTTTTCATAAAAATGGTCTTCCAAAACTTTTAGTAACTTCCATTTCAAGTGGTATAGCTTCTTTTTAAAATAGCTTTTAATAAAGGTTCAAAATCAATTAGGTTCAGATAAGGATTTAACAGGTTAAGGTTTATACCAAAATCAATTCAAAGTTTACATCAGATATATCAGGTTAAGGTTCAGAACAAGGTTCACAGATCAGATTCAATCAAGACTCACAAATTCAGGGTTCAGAACAAGAGGTCAATCAGAGTTCAGGAAAAAGGTTCAGAATAAAAGAATCATAGCAGAGGTTCAAACAAAAAGGTTCAAGACAAACAGATCACAACAAAGATTCACAACAAAAGGGAACATAGCAGTGGTATCGGAGATCCTAATAAAGAAAATGTAAAACTGAAAGAAAAGGGAATGAAAAACCCTTACTGAAAAAGGGCAGAATATCTGTACCTTATTAGCACAGCAGACAAGCAAACAAACACAGAAATAAGATCAAGACTTCTCCTTCTTCACACCTAAGGAAGAGGAAGACAGAATTACTAAAGATTTTATTTCAGATTATTACTTTTAGTTTACCTCTTCATTTTAAGTACTTTCTATTTTTAGTAACTTTCCAGATTTAGTAAGTTCCCATAATTAGCAGGTTTCCAGAATTAACAGATATTATCATTTCAGATTAGGTTGAACCCTTATTCAAAGATTATTATGGAATAACAGTATATTTATCAAGTTACAGAAGTTTAGGGTTAATTATAACATGATCACAAAGTTTAGGGTTTTAAATGTAACTTCATCAATTTCCAAGGTCATTAGTGAAAATACTTTAAGTTACAGAATCATATATTCATTTTATTCAGAATTACATTTTATTCCTTTAAGTTTCACAATTTACAGATTACACCCCTTAGTTATATAATTTACAAAACCAACCTTATAATTACATATTTTACAAATTAAACCCTACAATATCCATATTTACCAAACGCACATATTATATCTCATAATTACAGAATATATCATCAGAACTTAGTATATTACAGATTAGACCCCTCAGAATTCAGAATTTACATATTTAGTCCTTTAAGTTTACAAAACATATATATTAAATCATAATTTCATAACAATTACATATTTAACCCATAAATCCTCAAAATTACACAATAACCTTTTTATATCAGTATTAACTCAAAATAACCTCAAGATTTCAGATTTACACTTTTGGTCCTTCTCTTTTATTTAATTTCCATTCGTACCCTTTAATATCCATTTAATTCATTATATTGCAATATTTACACTTAGGACCCCAAAGTTATATTTTTCCCACATTCTTACAGATGTATATGACCTTACAAAAATACCCCAGAAGTTTCAAAGTTGACAAAACAGGTCCTTTTACTTTTATCTTCAATCGGACTACACTTTTTAAAAACAAATACAAACCCTACTATTAACCAATCATTGCACCATCATTATTATATCCTTAAAACATCATTAATGATCAGATTTGCACCCAAGAAACCTAACCCTAATAGCCACGATTTGCATTTTATTTGATTTCTTTGTTTTCACAAAATCCGGTTATACATAAAATTCACCATACTTAATATAAGCTTCCAAAAATCAAACTCATATTTTTCCCAGATCATATGACTTATAAAGAACCCACGAAAAATACATAACATGCCCAAAAAATCGTTTAACATATATTTGATTTTTACGTATGTTTTTGACATAAAAATTACCACGACTTGATCTAGGCTACCATAAATCGTTCTAACATTTTTCCCAGGTCTATTACTTCATATGAGGTCTAAATAAAATAGTTATCATGCCCAGAAATTCGGATTACATATATTTGAGATTTACGTGTTCTATGTTCATAATATTTTTGTACGCATAGATTAGCTTGCATGATTCGATTCACATAATTTTTATGAGTTATATAAGATGTAAAGATCACAAGGAAATTGCTATATCAATTTTAGAACGTGTGGTTTAGGCGTATAGATTTATACCTTGCGTATGGGCAAAATCGACAAGAAAATAGAACCAAGAACGAACCAGCGAATCCACGCACCAACCCTTATTTTTCCTAGCTTGCTTGCACCTCCAAGAACCCCAGAAAAATACTTGTTCACGTCCAGAAATTGTGTGGCTGCCTTGGTCGAATTTTTGTGATCGCTAGGGTTTTTAGTGATATTATGCGATTAGGGTTTTGTGAGAAAAATAGAAGATTTGTTTATATCTTAAGAAACCGAATTAGGGGGGCTGAATCAGTATTTTCGGTATTTAGAATCACAAAATAATTTGGGTTGATTTTATTTAACCTTTCCTTAATTTATTTTTACATATTATTTAATTTAAAAGATTAAATCATTATATTTAGTTAATTATGCATATTTCGGATTTTACTAAATAAATGTGTATGATAATTTTTGAACATTCGAAATGATGTAACGTTGTCCCAGAAATTTGTTCGTTTCAGATATAGTTCGTTTTCAGAAGTTTTGGAATTGTTTCAGAATTTTATAAGTTATTTAATTAGGTTTTATACTTTCAGGGGTAATTTGGTCATTTTACGCGTTATCTGAATTTCAGGTATTACAACTTCTTCCCCACTAACAAAAAAATTTCGTCCTCGAAATTTGCAGAAAGCAGAACGAAAAGAGAGCGGAAAACAAAACAAAGACATAACAGACTAAGACGAGAATTGAGGTGAAACGAAACAGAAACACAATTGACGGTGAACAGACATATGGAAGATTTGTTTCTCATGACTCGAACTTGTAGATTCCAAAATTGTTTCTGATCCTCAGAACAGACATAATATACTGAATCCAGATCGAAAGAATAACATACCCAACATAATAGATGAAATCAGATTCTCTCGGAAGAGACAAAGAAATACATAGGATTTTGACAGATATGCCGTTCACAGAATTTGATTAGACAGATCAGATTGAACATACAGAAAATAGATTATCGATGACATCAATGGCAGAAAGTTCTATAACAGAAGCTAAGATTAGTATCAGATGTACAGAGGTCAGCAAAACGCGTGACGAGATTCCAGACGTATCAATTCGCATAACGGTGAAAGCAGATTACGCGTATAGGTAGAATGAACTTAAAGTCTCACTAACGAAGACGATCTCATACAGTTATCAAAATTTCTAAAGCTCTAGGGCACTTCTCGAAATATCCGATGCCCACAACAAGTGCACGTTATATGATGTAAGTATTATCACGTTGGCCAGACGTCATAATACTGGCATCATATAAATATGCCCTCATGATGGTCATACTTTATCTCAAGTCGTGAACAGAACAACTTATCTTAATCCACCTAGCCTTCCTACGGTCTCAGAGGTCATTAGAATCCAATACCCTAACTAAGAGGAAAACGAATCACTCGAAGAGTTAACGGAAGTCCCCGAATTTCTATCAGAATTTGGTACATCAGCTCATCCATCATTCGTCAAATTTCCGATAACAAAACTATCATTCGACATACGCAGAATGAACACAGAGCGGAATTACTGATAAAGAACTTAAATCATTCAAAGGATTTTATCAATAGGCAACAGAAATTTAGATAGGTCAAGCAGAAGTGAATCACATCATCCATAGCTTCATCCGTCACAGAATTAATTCTTTCAATCACAAACATTCGCTTCAGACTTTTCTTCTATTCAAGGTCATGATCTCAGTTTCCATTCTCAAGTCTGTTTCTACTCTCAATTCTTCTTAGTACAACTAAAATGAATTGAGAAGCAAGACTGCGAGTCTTGGACAGGTCTACTAGCACAGTTCGGAATTCGCCAACTCAGATTGCTGTCATCTTCGGATGCTTGGTAGTGGTGTCGGCTATAATCTTGGAACGCCAATCACATCTACTCTTCCAGAACAAAGGTCATTCCATTTAATACGAAGATGGTCTACATGCTTCCTCGTTCGTCTCAGGGCACAAACATGCTGTCATACTATGACAATTGTCCAGATACTCGTGAAAACATGATTCTTATTAGCCAATACTATTGGCATTATTTAAGACTCATAATGGTCACAATGAGTACGAAAACAGTTTTCATGAATCACTTCAGGGAAACTTCATATCTAATTCACATCACCCATCTTTACGAATAAAACTGAATTACTTTACGGGAGTTGCTCTCAGTTAGTCATCTCCCTTCTCAGGAGTTCTTGTGGTTGCTTCTTCAGTCCTTCGAACATTAAATGAGGTTGTCTGATACAGAGTTCACAAGGATAGAATAATTTAATCATTTATACTCGGAAATAAAAAGTGATTACAGTGAGATTACGGTTAAGTTTACGATAGTTGATATGTAGACGCAAAATTTTCTCTTTCTTCTTCATAAACTAATAGGGGTATTTAAGGGGAAACTGAGGTGGACAAAAACATATCTCATCATCTTCTTCAGCATCATGGTTCATTAACTGAGATCGGTTCAGAGTTAATCTTTCTGCTCAACAGGAGAGAAAACCCAAGAGTTTCATCAGAAAATGCCAGAAAATTTGTACAACAAAACTTTCAATGCCAACACTTTCTAGGGGTGGATACTAATAGGGTGTCAGGAGAATTTGATAATCAAATGAGGTCAGGGTACATATTTCCATAGCAGGGTTAAGCTTTAACAGATTTAAGCGATTAGAGGTTATTATATCAAAAGTAGGGTGGAATAGATTGTTACATTTCAGATGCGGTAGTTTATGATAGCTGCAGAACCAGTCAATCAATAATCACAAGATCTCCAAAATCAAGTATATCAATAGTAAATAGATCCGCAGAACGTACATGGTCACTTAACCAGACGGATAGTTCATATGTCAGAGTCGAGTACATGGTTCAGTATAGTGTGGGGATAGGTACGCGAACAGTTCAAGGTGTTGGAGTTTTTTTGGTTTAGCTTTTTAGCATAAGTGACAGGTAGGGTGTACATCATCGGTAACACGAACATCGTATAATTGCAGAAGTGAGACTTATGAGATATCGGATATCAGCATCATATGCTCAGTTAACAATTCCATACAGAGACGGTATTTGCATCAAATCCTTCCAAAGGAAAACTGATTGGCAAATAAGATTCATCATTCAAGGGAGCAAATAAGATTCATCATTCAGGACAGAATAGTATCAGAGGATACATTTATATCCAGCATGGGTCATGAATTTATAGAATGTATCAAACACATTAAGGTTAAATGGTCTTCGGGATGGTCGGAAAGATATCAGACTGTTTATCCAACAGATCAGAAATGAAGGTCAAAATCAGGTAGTGGCAGCAAAAGTTTAACAATCGGTAATCATGGCAGGGGTTCCAAAATTGTTTCAAACGCCAAAGGTGAGACATAGGAGGATAGTCGTCAATATTAAAATGATCAAATCAATCAATCATTATAAGGATAAAATCAAGGTTGCTGTCAAAGAAAGACGGATCAATAAAGATAAATCTTATCGTTCGGAAATGAGAGGGAATGCATTTTTATACTCGTGGTCAAACGCCACAAAACTTCTCATGGGAACAGAGATGGGTAAGACAGAATCAAAAGATTCATAGGTAATTATCAGAAGCAAGAAACAAATAACAGAATGCATCAAGTCCATCATCATCATGGGGATTCTCAGATTGCCCAAAGTGGCATCAGAATGATTAACAGAAGGTTCAGAGGTCGGAGTTGAAATCGGAAGGCAAGGATCAAATAATGTCAGATAATTACTACGCAATTTCCAATGCTTCAGATTTTATTTAGGTTTCACTTCTTAGGTGGTGCAAGGCATAAGCTCTAAATTTCCAAATGCGATTTTAACCAAAAGCAAGACACGAATCAGAGTGGTGCGGAAGTAAGATACTTAAGCAAATGACTTATAGTCTACCCATTCCTCACTGGTCAGAATTTAAGTTCCTATAGGGAAATCCTAAAGCAAATTCTCAAAGGTTGTGCTACGAGCGCCTATAGTGGAAACTTAGTGACCCAGACTTCACAGGTCAAGGGTAAATGTATTACGAGTCGCAGCCTGTGATCTCTGATACCATAAATTGTAACACCCCGGCCCGACAAGGGTAAAGATATCACAATAATGGATTCATATCAGATCAAAACAGAGAATACATCTACAGTAATACAAAAAATCTCAAAGGATTACAAATGAAATACTGAATTTACAAGGTTACAATGAAAACTTTCAAAACTAATTCTAAAACATAACATCTTCTATCCAATTCTAATCCAGAATAGCTTCCAAGCCTTCTAAGTCCAGAGGTACACTCACACTCATTCCCAGCTTCCTACTAAAACCTGCCGCAGGAAAAGAAATGCAGCTGAGCTACGAGAGCTCAGTGAACAGATATATAGATAACAGAAACAATAACAGATAACAATACAGAAACAAATCCGAAATACAGATTATACAGATACTGAATTAAAGTGAAAGAATAGGAAAGGAATAAGGGTAAAAGAAAAGAAATGAGAAAGGGACAATGTACAAACCAGGTTTAGGGAAATACAGAAATCCATCACGAGCCCAGAGGTAACATATAATATCATAACAGAGTAATCATATAATAATCCAGAGGGGATGCCTCTCAAATAACAGATAATATGAGGGGTGACCTCATGTATCCAATCGGAGTGATCAGCTCCCAGATATATGTGAAAGACGTGTATCGCACACACCATCAATCACCAGAGATATATATAACAGATAACATAATAACAGATAACAGAAATCAGATCAGAACTAGGATGCATCCATGCGCCCCAGTAGGCCAGAATCTTCTCCTACATAACAGATAAAATCAGGGACGGGACAGGTCATCACTCTCCTGCCCTAGAGTCATGCCATCGGTGCATCAATGACACGGACATGAAACCCTCATGCCTAGTGATTGGCTCGGATATCAGACTGTGGTCAAGGTCAGATGTCATATAATAAACAGAGTCATATCTAAGGGTTCATGGCAGAAGGGTCATGTCAACAATTCAGAATAAGATAATAAGGTTTAAATCAGAGTTTATCAGATTAAGTTTAATATCAAAGCTTAAGTTCCGATTAAAAGGTTTATTTCCAATAGTCCAAAAGAGTATATCAAAGGTTAATAATTACAAGTTTATAGCAACAATCCATTTCAGAAGTTCCTGTCAAGAGTTCATTTAAATCAATCTTTTAATAATGGTTTTCATTGAAATGATCTTTCAAAATAGTTTTCATAAAAATGGTCTTCCAAAACTTTTAGTAACTTCCATTTCAAGTGGTATAGCTTCTTTTTAAAATAGCTTTTAATAAAGGTTCAAAATCAATTAGGTTCAGATAAGGATTTAACAGGTTAAGGTTTATACCAAAATCAATTCAAAGTTTACATCAGATATATCAGGTTAAGGTTCAGAACAAGGTTCACAGATCAGATTCAATCAAGACTCACAAATTCAGGGTTCAGAACATGAGGTCAATCAGAGTTCAGGAAAAAGGTTCAGAATAAAAGAATCATAGCAGAGGTTCAAACAAAAAGGTTCAAGACAAACAGATCACAACAAAGATTCACAACAGAAGGGAACATAGCAGTGGTATCGGAGATCCTAATAAAGAAAATGTAAAACTGAAAGAAAAAGGGAATGAAAAACCCTTACTGAAAAAGGGCAGAATATCTGTACCTTATTAGCACAGCAGACAAGCAAACAAACACGGAAATAAGATCAAGACTTCTCCTTCTTCACACCTAAGTAAGAGGAAGACAGAATTACTAAAGATTTTATTTCAGATTATTACTTTTAGTTTACCTCTTCATTTTAAGTACTTTCTATTTTTAGTAACTTTCCAGATTTAGTAAGTTCCCATAATTAGCAGGTTTCCAGAATTAACAGATATTATCATTTCAGATTAGGTTGAACCCTTATTCAAAGATTATTATAGAATAACAGTATATTTATCAAGTTACAGAAGTTTAGGGTTAATTATGACATGATCACAAAGTTTAGGGTTTTAAATGTAACTTCATCAATTTCCAAGGTCATTAGTGAAAATACTTTAAGTTACAGAATCATATACTCATTTTATTCAGAATTACATTTTATTCCTTTAAGTTTCATAATTTACAAAACACACCTTATAATTACATATTTTACAAATTAAACCCTACAATATCCATATTTACCAAACGCACATATTATATCTCATAATTACAGAATATATCATCAGAACTTAGTATATTACAGATTAGACCCCTCAGAATTCAGAATTTACATATTTAGTCCTTTAAGTTTACAAAACATATATATTAAATCATAATTTCATAACAATTACATATTTAACCCATAAATCCTCAAAATTACACAATAACCTTTTTATATCAGTATTAACTCAAAATAACCTCAAGATTTCAGATTTACACTTTTGGTCCTTCTCTTTTATTTAATTTCCATTCGTACCCTTTAATATCCATTTAATTCATTATATTGCAATATTTACACTTAGGACCCCAAAGTTATATTTTTACCACATTCTTACAGATGTATATGACCTTACAAAAATACCCCATAAGTTTCAAAGTTGACAAAATAGGTCCTTTTACTTTTATCTTCAATCAGACTACACTTTTTAAAAACAAATACAAACCCTACTATTAACCAATCATTGCACCATCATTATTATATCCTTAAAACATCATTAATGATCAGATTTGCACCCAAGAAACCTAACCCTAATAGCCACGATTTGCATTTTATTTTATTTCTTTGTTTTCACAAAATCCGGTTATAGATAAAATTCACCATACTTAATATAAGCTTCCAAAAATCAAACTCATATTTTTCCCAGATCATATGACTTATAAAGAACCCACGAAAAATACATAACATGCCCAAAAAATCGTTTAACATATATTTGATTTTTACGTACATTTTTGACATCAAAATTACCACGACTTGATCTAGGCTACCATAAATCGTTCTAACATTTTTCCCAGGTCTATTACTTCATATGAGGTCTAAATAAAATAGTTATCATGCCCAGAAATTCGGATTACATATATTTGAGATTTACGTGTTCTATGTTCATAATATTTTCGTACGCATAGATTAGCTTGCATGATTCGATTCACATAATTTTTATGAGTTATATAAGATGTAAACATCACAAGAAAATTGCTATATCAATTTTAGAATGTGTGGTTTAGGCGTATAGATTTATACCTTGCGTATGGGCAAAATCGACAAGAAAATAGAACCAAGAACGAACCAGCGAATCCACGCACCAACCCTTATTTTTCATAGCTTGCTTGCACCTCCAAGAACCCCAGAAAAATACTTGTTCACATCCAGAAATTATGTGGCTGCCTTGGTCGAATTTTTGTGATCGCTAGGGTTTTTAGTGATATTATGCGATTAGGGTTTTATGAGAAAAATAGAAGATTTGTTTATATCTTAAGAAAACGACTTAGGGGGGGCTGAATCAGTATTTTCGGTATTTAGAATCACAAAATAATTTGGGTTGATTTTATTTAACCTTTCCTTAATATATTTTTACATATTATTTAATTTAAAAGATTAAATCATTATATTTAGTTAATTAGGCATATTTCGGATTTTACTAAATAAATGTGTATGATAATTTTTGAACATTCGAAATGATGTAACGTTGTCCCAGAAATTTGTTCGTTTCAGATATAGTTCGTTTTCAGAAGTTTTGGAATTGTTTCAGAATTTTATAAGTTATTTAATTAGGTTTTATACTTTCAGGGGTAATTTGGTCATTTTACGCGTTATCTGAATTTCAGGTATTACAATTCAGGTGGAGGAATTCTAGAGTTGGGTAAGCCGTCTTCGTCACTAGCCGATGATGATGATGATGAGGTAGGAGGATGAGCACGTTTTCCTCTTGCTACGACAACCCTATGATCACTAAGAGGAACAAAGGTGTGTGGAATCTCGGTGTAGTCAGGAAGGAAACCACTAGTGTTTCGAGGAATAGGTTCAGAAGCCTTAAACAGACGGGTAAGAAGCATCCCATACGGCATGGCGGTGGTACCTAGGACTGGAATATCTGCCATTCTTTTGGCGATATGGTAGTCTAAGTTGAATTGTTGGTGGTTGGACACACAATACATCATATAACAGAGGCTTGCATTAACATGCTCCCTATTTCCTATGGTTCTAATGACGTTTTCCCTCAAAACTTCTTCTAGCTTCTTAAATTCAGGATTAAGTTCATTAAGTTCCATGGCAAATGGATCTCGGTTTACTTGTTTACCTCGGTTTGTCCTAGTTGGGTTGTTTCTAGGATTGAAGAGATGTTCACGGATGATTTCTTTGGAAGTGAGGGGTGTGTCATATGGATGAATACGACCAAGGTTGGACTCTAAGATAGACAATGGCCATTTATCCAAATAAAAGCAAGTTCCTTGACGTGGAATACCTAAAACTTCTCTGAATTAATTTAAAGGAAAAGTGAATTGGTTTTGGTTTACTTTGAAATGGATGCTCATAAATCCAAAGTCGTCTAAGCTAAGACTTACGGAAGCATAAAATTCAAGTACAAACCTAGGAATGATGGGTTCATCTTTTTCAAGATGACTATCAACTTGGATAGAGGGTAATTGTTCACGGAGATTGGTTTCTTCTAAAAATGATGAGTCTACGGTTCTACCCTCGTGAACATAACGTTTTTCTAATGCCTTAAAGATTTTGACTTGATCTTCGGTGAGACCTTTGGTTTTGTGGTGTTGACGTAGGTATTTGATGGTATCCTTATGGTCATAATTTGTTGCGGGAGGCATGATTCTCCTAGACACAAAAATTTCATAATTTAGTTAAAACTATCGAAAATACGTATATTAATTTCTAGTGTGTGCCTATATGGGGACAATGTGGAGGTGCGGTTATCTCGACTCCTTTTGATGCATGAAAATTTATTTATGCAAGTTTTATAATGAAAATGTGAGATAACCCAAACGCTCCTAATTCAATGTAGCTACGTTTGAATGTACCCGAAAATACATATTAGTTATGTATTCTCTTTAGCATTCAAGAGACATTATGCACGTGATGTAAAAAATAACGTTTTTGTATTTGTATGAACAATGATCGAAAATCGTTTTTCCTAGTCGTGAGAAGATTTTTATAAAAATTTCTCATGGGGTGTTTGATGAATTATGATAATGCATTATGATATCCGATTCCTAACTAGTGAAAACATGATTTGTTATGTAATTTAATTAAACATGCTTCATGATTTTATGAGAAAAATGCATAAACCCCAAGTTTTGATTTTGAACAACAAATAGAAATCCTAGACCCAGATTAAGAATTAGATTACGATTAGGATACTTACAGAGATGATTTAAGCACTGATTGGTGGTGGAATATGACCTAATTTTTGAGTTTTGTGTGATAGGGTGTTGGGTTCGTAAATGCCCAATTATCTTAAACAGGATTTGAACACAAATTAAGCCAAGTGTTTATCAACCGAGAACAATTCAAGTCACTGAGTGAAAAGTAACTTAGTGAGTCATCTTCAGGAAGCTTAAGGAGAATTCAAGAAGAAGGATTCACTCCTCAGGAAGGCGGGACTCCCTGAGTATGACTTAAGCCAAAGAAAAAGATGATGGGTTCAGTAAGTACTGACAAGAGCTCACTGAACCCCTCAGTCTCCTCACAATAATGAAGAATGATGACTAAAGACTGAAGACCAAGACTGAGTCTATAGCCTGAAAGAAAGGCGGGATCGAGCGGGAAAGTTTAAAGGAGATAAGGATGAGTCTTATCGCCGCCAAAGCAAACTTTCCTTATATGGCTTAAGGATGTGAAGTGTCATATCTGACAATTGGAAAGCTTCTTTATGGCCATCCCAAAATAGATTCTTGGAACTGACAAAAGACGGTAGTGCTTTTGTCAGACTAGACTAGGTTTTCCTTTTGTACTATTAGTCACGGGTTGATCTTTTATACTTGTGTATAAATAGGATAGATGGGGAGAAAAGTGGGACAAGTTTTGTGCATTAAAAGCTTAGACTTTCACAAAACCACTTTTCTCCTCCAAAGAACAACACATCCCTGAGATAGCTCAGTGGGTCTTTTTGTTGTCACTCAAGAACAGCTTGAGTTTAGAGAGGAGAACACCATACCTTGTCTATTCAATCCCAAGTGTTTATTCCGCAAAACACTTGGGTAATAGATTCTTTGATTAATTTCTAATAAGAATTTAAATGTTGAAAAACCTTTGTTGTTTTTATCTTTACGTTATAACTTATTTGGTAAAATTAATCATTACATTATATCAGTCTTAGTACACGTTTAGGATAACTTTGTAGTTATTTCTATAAGTGTAACGGGAACAACAAGTGGTATCAGAGCCTCTGGTTTATAAAATCTTTTCAAAACTAAGAGTGCTCAAGGTTTTTAAAACCAAGATCCTACTATGGCTGATATCAATGTGCCCCAGCTAGTCGATAAAAAGGGAGGTAGCTATTCAGCTGTTGCTCCCAGACTTGAAGCTGGAAAATCTAGCAAGTGGAAAAAGCGCATGCTTTGCTACTTGACTGGTATGGAACCATACTACATCACTTGTATCAATGAAGGTCCCTATGTCCCAAAAACTGCTGAAGGGTTAATCAAACCTGAAGCTCAGTGAACTATTGATGAGAGAAGGGTAGTCAACCAAGACCAGCGCCTAAGAAGCATCATTATATCTTGTCTCCCTGACGATATAATGGAATCAGTCATTAACTATACCTCAGCCAAGCAAACATGGCTTGACTTGGTTCATAGCTTCGAAGGTCCCTCAGATACCAAGGAAAATATGATCATGGATCTTAAACTTGAGTATAATACTTTCAGGGCCAAAGACTCTGAAAGTCTCTCTCAGACCTATACCAGGTACAAGACCCTGATAAATGAGTTGTCCAATGATGGTGTAGTTTTGTCTAAGCATGAGATCAATGTTGGCTTTGTCAACAGTCTCCCTGAGAAGTGGCTAAACTTCTCTCAGGGCCTTAGGAATGCAAATCACATTCAGACCCTTGAGCTTGCTGAGATCTATGGGAAGTTTGTCTATGAAGACAACTTAATCTCAAGGAGATACCCAGACTCAAAGAAAGCCCTTGAGACCAAAAAGGCCCTGACTTCCTCACCCATATCAACTGCCTTTTATTCTAATGGTATTGTGCAGGATTTTCAAGAGGATTCTGATGATGAGGTTGATGATAGAACCTGTGAGGAGTACCTAAATGACTTACACTTGGAATTCCAAGAAAGGGCACTCCTTGCAAATTCAAAACGGTTTATCAAAAGAAATCAGTCAAACTTTTCAAAAGCTAAAGCAAATGAGACCACTGAATGTTTTAAATGTGGTAAAAAGGGTCATTTTGCTAAAGACTGTTATTCAAAAACAACCTCAGAACCTTCTTACAAATTTTCTGGAAATAGTTCTTCTTCAGGAACTAGCAAGTTTCAACCTAAGATGTTTCATTCTTCTCAAACCTCTCAAAGTAGTCAAAAAGACTTTGAAACTAAGTATAGGAAAGCAAAAGCTAAGCTTTCTCTTCTTGAGGCCACTCCCTCAGTCTCTCAGGCTCAGGCTCCCAAACCTGTTCAGACCAAGAACAAGGTCCTTATGGCTGAAGCTTATGACTGGGATGAAGAAGAGGTCTCTGATGATGAAGAAGTTCATGTGAGTGCACTGATGGCACTTTCTGATGGTGATCAGCTGGCTGTTGGAAAGAGCCATGCTATAAATGGAGAATGGGTCAACATCACAATGAAGAAGGTAAACATTTTACTTTCTATGGATGATGATTCTGATTGGCAGTCTTATTTGAACTATATTTCTGTAGATCTTAAGTTTGTAGAAGAACAAAGGCTGAATTTGCTTTCAAAATATAATAATCTTGTGTTAGAATTGAATAAATGTAGAGATGAACTGCTTGTACTAAAACAAACCAAGTTAGAAGTTATCACACTACAAATTCAAAACACTGAGATTTTGAATAAGAATCAAGCCCTTCAAAATGAACTTAACAAAGAAAAAGCTGTCATAGAAAGCTAGACTAAAAAGAACCCGAGAGTCTATGAATCTATCAGTCTAATTCCTATTGAAAATAAGAAAATCATAGGAGAAGACCAACTCACTGACACCCCCAGTGAGACTGACAAAGAAAAGGCTTTTATTCCAGCTGGCTTATCTTTTGAGCAAGAGATGAAACCCAAGTCAAATGACTGGATTGTCAGGGACAACCCAGTCAGTAAGTTACCCAACTTTGAGACTAGGAAAATCTTGCTTCCTGAAAGTCAGAATCTGAAAAGTATGCTAGGACTCATTGATCAACCCAGTAGTATTGAGTCAATCACTGAGTCAGAATCAGAATCAGTTGCACCTCTCCACCACTGAAAGTCCTTCAGGGAGCTTCTCCAAGCTCAGACCTCACACCATTGGTCTATTCTGAACATTCTCCAAAGGAGAAATCAGGACTGGGAAAAACAATCCTGAAAAGACAAATCCCTGAGGTCTCAGTAAATACTGATGACTCATCAACTTCAGTCCCTTCTGAAGTTAAAACAGAAAGCCCTGACTCAAAAATTGATCAGTTGGCTGAGCTTGTCAGGAAGCTGAGTTAGAAGATAGAATCTTCTGAGAAAACTCCTAAATCTAAGATTAAGGAAACAAAATCAGCTTTCACAAGTTCCAAACCAAAACCAAAGCCTACCAAACCTCTGCTGAAATGTGAGCTGTGTCACTTTACCAATCATTCCACTGATGATTGCTATAGAATCCTTTACTGCATGATATGCAAAAAGGAAGATCACAGAACATCTGATCATCAATCATACACAGCCTCATCAAAGATGGCAAACTTTAAAGCAGTTGCTCATAAGTATCCATCTGATTCAAAGCAGAAATTGAAACAAAAGGCAAAGCCTTTTGAACCCTGTCCTCATTGTGGATTCAATGACCACCTCCCTGAGGATTGCCTAATGGACACATGTTGTGACTTATGTGGTGATCCCACTCATGAAACCTCAGGACATGAGGAGGTCATTCAGGCAAGAAGAGGAATGACCAAATCATCCTCTCAGTCTGCTGAGTCATCCACTGCTATCAAATGCAAAATTTGTGGGAGCTCAGTCCACTCCACCACTGACCATGAATCATTGTCTACTTTTAAGCAGGATATTAAAGCCAAGCCCTCCAAAAAGAGGGGTCCTAGAAAGAACTAATTCAGTTTACAATTTGTGCAGAGACATGTCAGGGAGCCAATTTGGCATCTAGATAGTGGATGTTCAAGGAGCATGACTGGTGTGAAAGAATATCTGCACAAATATGTAGAGGAACCAGGACCCAAGGTGGTATTTGCTGATAACTCATCATGTCTCACCGAAGGGTATGGTTCAGTAAACTGCAATGGTATAGTCTTTACTAGGATAGCTTATGTAAATGGCCTTAAGTATAATCTGATCAGTGTCAGTCAACTATGTGATGCAAAGTACATAGTTCAGTTTGATGATAAGCAAGGAACCATCTTCAATGCAAACAAGGAAGTTGTCCTTATTGCACCAAGAAGGCAAGATGTTTATGTGTTAGACATGACCAATCTAACTCAGAATGGAACTTATCTCTTTGCTAAGGCCACTGAGACCCTCAACTGGCTTTGGCATAAGAGACTCTCCCATCTGAACTTCAAGAACATAAATCATCTTGTGAAACAAAACAAGGTCCTTGGCTTACCATCTCTTGTGTTTTCAAAGGAGAAACCTTGCTCAGCTTGTGAAAAAGGCAAACACAAGAGAGCATCCTTTAAAACCAAAACCAACTTTTCCATCAGGAACTGCTTACACCTTCTTCATATGGATCTCTTTGGGCCCATCAGTCCTAGATCTATTAACCATGAGAAGTATACTCTGGTCATTGTGGATGAATACTCAAGATACACTTTGGTTTACTTCCTGACCAAAAAGAGTCAGGCAACAGAAACTATCATGTCCTCTGTCAGGAACATTGAAAATCAGAATGACATCAAAGTCAAATAGATTAGGACTGACAATGGGACAGAGTTCAGGAACCATGAACTTGAAAGTTTCTGTGATGAGAAAGGTATCCATCAAAACTTTTCCTCACCTTACACACCTGAACAAAATGGTGTGGCTGAAAGGAAAAACAGAACACTCATTGAAGCTGCAAGAACAATGTTAAATGGATTAGTCCTCTCCAAACATTTTTGGACTGAAGCAGTCAAAACTGCCTGGTATACTCAGAATAGATCCATCATTGTCAAGAGACATAGCAAAACTCCATATGAGTTATTCAAGGGAAGAATCCCTGACATCAGCTACTTTCATGTCTTTGGGTGTCCTGTGTTTATTCATAATCACAAGGATCACTTAGGGAAATTTGATGCCAAAGCTGATGATGGATACTTCCTAGGATATTCCCTTGTCTCAAAAGCCTTCAGGGTGTTCAACACAAGGAGACAACAAACTGAGGAAACATTCCATGTTACCTTTGATGAGAGCACTGAAGCAATCAGGTTCTCAAATGCCTCAGTGGAAGAAATAGGAATCAATGATTCATCCAGATATCCTCCTGATGAATATGATCCTGACAACAATCCTTCCACTCAGTATCAAGCAAATGCTGATATCTCCTATCACATTATCCCTCACAACCTCCCTTACCCAACCATCACTGAGTTTATTGAAGCACAAACAAACACTGATACATTAAATCAGTCTGTTCAAAGTGCTCAGGAACCAAACAATCTCAGTGATCAGCCAACCCATTCAGACACTCAAGATCTTGAAAATTCTCAAGTGTCTGAACCTGATCCTACACCTCTACCCAATCAGGCCTCCACAAGTTGGACTAGGTCTCAGGACATAGAACTTGTCAACATCATTGGAGAGCCTACTGAAGGCATGCTCACTAGAAGCATGGCTGCTAAACTAAGGGCAGCCTCAGCCAATGAATGCCTATTTGTGGATTTCATTTCCACCATTGAACCCAAAAGTGTCAAAGAAGCACTTACACATCCTAGTTGGGTTCAGGCCATGCATGATGAACTGGAACAGTTTGACAGAAACAAGGTGATGACCTTAGTTAAGTGTCCTGATGGTGTCACAGTCATTGGCATGAAATGGGTATTCAAAAACAAATCTGATGAAAATGGCATAGTCATCAAAAACAAGGCCAGACTGGTTGCCAAAGGCTATAACCAGCAAGAAGGCATTGACTACGAGGAAACATTTGCACCAGTTGCATAGATGGAAGCCATCAGGATCTTTCTTGCATTTGCAACCTACATGAACTTCAAAGTGTTCCAAATGGATGTCAAAAGTACATTCTTAAATGGCTCACTGAAAGAAGAAGTTTATATCCAACAACCCCCTGGATTTGAAAGCTGTGAGTTTCCTGACTATGTCTGCAAGCTTGACAAAGCTCTCTATGGACTGAAACAAGCTCCCAGGGCATGGTATGAAACTCTCTCAGCCTTCCTGATCCAAAACAAATTTGTCAGAGGCAAGATAGACAACACCTTGTTTATCTACAAGACAAATGATGATGTCATACTTGTACAAGTATATGTTGATGACATCATCTTTGGCTCAACAAGTTACAAACTTTGCAAACAGTTTGAAAAACTGATGGCAAAGAAATTTGAAATGAGCATGATGGGAGAACTGACTTACTTTCTTGGATTGCAAATCAAGCAGACTGATAAAGGTACCTCTATCAGTCAAGAGAAGTATGTCAGAAGCATACTGAAGAAGTATGATCTCAGTGACTATGTCTCAGTCAAGACTCCCATGGTTCCTCCAAACAACCTTGGTCCTGACCTCACTGGTAAATCAGTCAATCAAACTCTATTCAGAGGAGTGATTGGGTCATTGATGTATCTCCTTGCATCAAGACCTGACATCCAATTCTTAGTATGTTTGTGTGCCAGATATCAATTTGACCCAAGAGAATCTCATCTCACTGCTGTGAAAAGGATCCTCAGGTACCTGAAAGGTACCCCAAGCCTTGGATTATACTATCCTAAGTGCTCAGGCTTTGATCTCAAGGGATACTCAGACTCTGACTATGCTGGTTGCAACATGGATAGGAAAAGCACCTCAGGCTCATGCCAATTTCTTGGGGGAAAATTAGTCTGTTGGAGTTCTAAGAAGCAACAATCAGTTGCCATGTCCTCACCAGAAGCTGAATATGTTGCAGCAGCTAGCTGTTGTGTGAATGTACTTTGGATGAAAAGTCAGCTCAGTGACTATGGCATTCAGTATAAGATGGTACCCATCTTTTGTGATAACACAAGTGCAATTGCAATATCCAACAACCCAGTTCTTCATCAGAGAACAAAACACATTGATATCAGATATCATTTCATCAGGGACCATGTCATGAATGGTGACATTGAATTACACTTCATCCCTACTGAATATAGTTAGCTGATATCTTCACCAAACCTTCGGATGAACCAACTTTCACAAGACTGAAAGCTGAATTAGGAATGTTGGATATCGAGAATCAGTCCACTGATTGAATCCTTCCAACTGAAGTGTAAATTCTTAAAACCTCAGGTCCCTGACTCAATGTGTTCGTCAGTGAACAAGATCACTGAATCACCCTTCCTGAACCTCTCAGTGAATGAATAGTCATTCAGGGCCCTCAAGATGTCATTCAATGCTAACTTAAATGCTCTAAGTATTTAGTTAGTAAATGTCCTAGGTTGGTGACTGACTTCTTATTTAATATAGGAATATGTGTCTCTTTATCCTTCTGGCATACACATCTTGGGCCCCCACTTTCCCACTAGGCATTAATTGTCTCTCCAATCACATAATAGAAATGTGATGACTCAGCTCTGCAAATTACACTTTTTACAGACGGCACAACTGTTCACCATGACAGTTGCCGAATACATGGGGAAGTGGAAACGTGGCATTAAATGCGGATTTCAAATGTTTTATAAAACAATTTTCAAAATTTTGAGAATAACCGCTTTATGCCCAAAATACCCTCAACCTCCACTTCCCTATAAAAACCCAAACAAAAGATAACACATACACATTTTATTTAGAAATCATTAGCAAACTCTTGCCCTTTTCTCTATCAAACAAATTGTGTGTGTTCTTAGCAATTAGAAACCCAGACCATTTTTCCGACCAAAACCCTAACACAAAAATGGCATCTTCTAATGCTATCACCCTTGCCCCAAATGTGAATTTCCCAATGGAGGGCGTGGACATGACCAAGAACAACGTGGTTGGAAATTTCCACTACCCCCAACAATATGAGGGGTACAAGGATGTGGTTAAGTATTTACATAACTGCTTCCTTGCCACGGCCTTTACCAAAACCCCATCAGTCATTTATTATGACTACCTCAAGGAGTTCTGGTGTACCGCAACGGCTACTAGCCCTAAGGACACCAGAGAATCAATCATCACATTCACTGTGATGAATGGGAAGAAACCTCTCTCCCTAGACTACAAGACCTTTCTCAAGGCCACTGGTCTTGATTTCGCCCAGACCTTTGAGGTAAACCCTACTGACCAGGAAATTAAAGCAGAAATGCTATTGCTTGGGCCTCATGACGCTAAGCGTCCTACTTTGTCTCCTGAAGCCTTGTTAGAAAAGGCACCCATAGTGAAGACATGGTTTCACCCATCTAGAGACTCATGATGACATTTGTCATTCAAGTCCTCGGAGGGAATAAATCCTCCACTGAGCAAGTGAACTCATCACAGCAAATGATGATGTTCAGTCTCTTGGAGGGTAGAAAAATTGATATCGGAGGTATAATCTTCCGAGACCTCGTTGCCAAGCTCTCAGGGAAACATAGGCAAAGACACATGTCTTATCCTAGGTTCATTTCCTATGTGCTTCAGGACCTTCTTGGTACTGACTACTTAAGGTATGACGATCAAGGTACAAAACCTGACGTCTTGCATAAGACCAACTTTAGTAGTGACATCACTGAGGCACAACCTACCGCCCTGATCAACTACATGTTAGTAGTCATTCAGGGTGAAAATGCAAGCTCCCCAGTACCTTCACCAACCAAGAAGGTGAAGAAGAAGAAAGGGGGACAGTCCAGTAAGGTGGTTAGACCTAAACCACTCGTCACTGAGACTGTTGCCTCAGGCACCCTTAATATTATGGCCCAGACCTCTGAGACACCCACTACAGAGTCCATTCTGACCACAAAACAATCGTCACCGGAGGTCACTGAGAAATCATCCTCAGTGTCCTCGGAAAAACCCTTTCTGCATGTTTCCTTTGACATAAACAAGTCAGAGGGATCAGGAACATCCACCCATTCACATCCCAATGAAGGCACTGATAAATCACAATCAGAGCCTGAGGGAGTACAGGGTTCTATATCCTCAGTGGAGCAGCACTACTCCACTGAGAAGGGGACCCACACCCACTCACATCCCGCTAACGTCTCAGAGAAATCACACTCAGAGTCTCAGGGAGTTCAGGACCCTAAATCCCTAAAAGGACAGTCCAATCCTGATGGGAAGGGGGTCCATACATCTTCACAAGGAGTGCCTCATGATTCCACTGGAAAACACCCATCAGTGGATGAAGGCGCTCAGGGGGACAAAGACTCAGAGGGATATAAACCACCCGCCGATACGGAACACAAACCCACCTCAGGCATCTCAGGCACTTTTGTTCTCTCGGGAACTGACCCTAAAAGTCAGGCTGGGCAAACCCCCCAGTTATTATGACTAGTCAGGCTGGTCAAACCCCACCAGTTATTATGACAAAAGAGTCAGAACCTGGCCACAACGAAGGTGAGCCCTCTTCTGAGGGGGAGCCGGATATCCTGAAGGCTCCTTCTCTGGCTGACTATGAAAAATTGTTAGCTGATGAGTCAAAGGAGGAGATTGATTTTGGTGATGATGATATCCCTGATGCTGAGGAGGAAATGGAGGGTCAATTAAACCCTCCTCAGCACTCTGAGCAACAACATTCTTCTCCTCCTCCTGAGGATCAACCACCCAGTTCCCCAACAGCCTCATCATCATCATCATCATCAGGTGCTTCAGCCACTCCTGAGTGGTTGCAAAAGTATGACAATGCTCGTCCAGCGTGTGAAAGGAAAGTGGCCAAATTCCTTCGCAAAGCCAACGAAGGTCTTTACAATATACTCACCGATGAGCAATGGGATAAGCACACTGAAGTGGCAGCCTCCTATGCCGACTTCAGGGCCTCTATAGAAGGATCTCAGGAAAAGATTCTTCAGGCCGCCAAACTCACTGATAAACAACTTGGCGACCTGAACAAATCTGTAGATGAAATAGCCACTGGACAGCATCAGGAACTCTCCAACATCCTCAAGGCTATTGAATCAGTCCAAGAACAACTTGCAGATGATCCCATCTTAATCAAAAGACTGGATGCCTACTTGGCCTCTCAGGAGTCCACCTCCACCAACATTACTGAGCTTCTAAAGCTCCTTCAGGGGGTAGATCTACAAGGTCTAAGGACATAGCAGGAGTCAATTCATCAGGCTGTTATTGCATCCAAGGAGCACCTGATCAAAATCTCTTCAGCCTTTGAACAGCTCTCAACAACACATAATGAGTTGGTCACCCACTACACCACCCATGTCACTGAACTCACAACTCACCAAAAGGAAATGGCTGCCGAATTAAGTGCCGTGAAGAATGAGACTTCTGAAACAAAGTCTATGGTCTCCAACATCCTATCCATTCTTCAGGCCTCTCATGTTACTCCAACTCCTCAGTCAGCAGGTGTCTCCACTGAAGTTCCACCACCTGCTGAGGGGGAGAAAAATGATGATCCGATCCCTGATCCTACTTCTGCTTTGGTGACTGTCCCTGGAACATCCACCAGTCAACCCCCTCCCATTGACAAAGGGAAGAAAATCATGGTGACTGAAACAAACCCTCCTCCTGAAGCACGCTTAGTCAAGGCTTCAACTGAAAGACGTGCAGATCCTGATGCACCGTTCTATGTTTATGGGACTCATGAAGAACTAGCTGAAATCTTACACCAAGAAGATCTCAGGAAGGACCAAGAGAAAGAGCAGGAACTCAACAGGTCTGTAATTTATGAGGTTGCCAAGGAGGAAATTAAGGAGTCTGATAAAGAAATTCAGGGAGATGAATTCATCAGGCTACAAGCCCAACTTCTTCAAGAACACAACAAACAAGCCAAACTTAAGGAAGAAAGGAGGCAGAGAATATATGAGAGGTACGTATGGCACATGACCAAAACCAAGGATGAAGGCACAATCACTGACATCACCATTCACAACACCAAACCCTTAAGCATAACAATTCATAGGGGGCCAAGAAAGTCTGAACATCTTCCAACAATCAAATTTTCAGACTATGGGTTAAGAGAATGGGATATGATGATGCCCATCCTGAGGAAGAAAACCTCAAGCAAGAATGCCCCAACCCTCATCAAGTCTCTAAGTGCTAAGTATGAGGAACTCTCGAAAGTGGCCAAAAGTCTTGGAATTAACCACGAGAGGGCACTTGCTTCTCAGGGACTGACTATCCCTGAACTTACTCAGAAGACCGGGAAGAAAAGAAAAGCTGTGGCTCTTGAACCTGAACAATACATAGCTGCACTTCACTGCAACAGGATTACTCCTCAGGGAGTCAAGTTTCGTCCCAACCTAGTCATCAAGGAACCTGAGTACGGTATCTTCTTTGTGGATGAATTTGGTCAGGAAGCCTTTCAGAGAGTCTCTGACAATGATAAAGTGGAAACGACAACACTCCTTGCCTACAAACTGATGGCGCTTAATATCAGGAGTCCTGATAATGAGGAGTTTGTCAGGCTGATGGATCAAATGATGAAGGAACGACCTGATAAAGAGGTGTTGATGTCAAAGAAGGCGAAACTAGAACTCATGGGTATCCTTCAGGAACCTTGAGTATTTTGTTTAGATGTTAGGACTTTGTAATAATATGAATAAAATGTTGGTCCATGTTGATGTTATATCAGTGTCCTTAACTGTCTTCTTGTATATTTAGTATGAGAAGAAGCCTTTAGCTCACTCATACTGATCAAAACACTTAGGCATAATTTATATCCAAATAGGGGGAGATTGTTGGGTTCGTAAATGCCCAATTATCTTAAACAGGATTTGAACACAAATTAAGCTAAGTGTTTATCAACCGAGAACAATTCAAGTCACTGAGTGAACAGTAACTCAGTGAGTCATCTTCAGGAAGCTTAAGAAGAATTCAAGAAGAAGGATTCACTCCACAGGAAGGCGAGACTCCCTGAGTGTGACTTAAGCCAAAGAAGAAGATGATGGGTTCAGTGAGTACTGACAAGAGCTCACTGAACCCCTCAGTCTCCTCACAACAATGAAGACTGATGACTAAAGACTGAAGACCAAGACTGAATCTATAGCCTGAAAGAAAGGCGGGATCGAGCGGGAAAGTTTAAAGGAGATAAGGATGAGTCTTATCGCCGCCAAAGCAAACTTTCCTTATATGGGTTAAGGATGTGAAGTGTCATATGTGACAATTGGAAAGCTTCTTTATGGCCATGCCAAAATAGATTCTTGGAACTGACAAAAGACTGTAGTGCTTTTGTCAGACTAGACTAGGTTTTCCTTTTGTACTATTAGTCACGGGTTGATCTTTTATACTTGTGTATAAATAGGATAGATAGGGAGAAAAATGGGACAAGTTTTGTGCATTAAAAGCTTAGACTTTCACAAAACCACTTTTCTCCTCCAAAGAACAACACATCCCTGAGATAGCTCAGTGGGACTTTTTGTTGTCACTCAAGAACAGCTTGAGTTTAGAGAGGAGAACACCATACCTTGTCTATTCAATCCCAAGTGTTTATTCCACAAAACACTTGGGTAATAGATTCTTTGATTAATTTCTAATAAGAATTTAAACGTTGAAAAACCTTTGTTGTTTTTATCTTTACGTTATAACTTATTTGGTAAAATTAATCATTACATTATATCAGCCTTAGTACACGTTTAGGATAACTTTGTAGTTATTTCTATAAGTGTAACGGGAACAACATAGGGATCGAATTTTAGTGGGGTGTATGTTTTTGGAGAATGTGATGTACAGTGAAGGGTGTTTGTTTTAATAAACAAAAAACTAACTTAGTCAGCCACGGATCTGGCGGATCCAAAACAAGGGTTCCGCCCTTATTGTCGTTTGGATCCGCAAGTCCAAACTCAGGTTTTGTTTTTCTCGTGTTTGGCTAATCTAAGGTTCAAGCTACGGTTTCATCTACTCACTAGGTTCCATTAATCCTAAACCAAGTCTAAGAAAGTTGAAGGGTTCTCTCTTAAGAGGTTTTATGAGAATTTCGGCAATGTTGTCCTCTGAGGATACTTTCTCGATTGAGATGTTTCCCTTCTGAACATTGTCGCGTAGGAAATGATGACGTATTTCTATGTGTTTGGTTCTAGCGTGTTGGACTGTATTTTTGCTGAGGTCGATAGCTCCTTTGTTGTCGCAAAGAATGGGAATATCGTTGAGTTCAATTCCATAGTCGACGAGAGCTTGTTTCATCCACAGTGCTTGTTGACACGCCTTTCCTGTAGATATGTACTTTGCTTCGGTTGTTGATATTGCAAGGGCTGTTTGTTTCTTAGCAAACCATGAGGTGAGACAATGTCCTACAAAAGTACAAATACTGCTTGTACTTTTTCTATCAACATAATCACCGGCATGGTCTGAGTCGGCATACACTATGGTTTCCATTCCCGTTCCTTTGGGATACCATAATCCTAAATGTGTAGTGCCTTTTATGTACCTAAAGATTCGTTTAACGGATTCAAGATGGGATATTTTGGGATCTTCTTGAAAGCGTGCACATAGACAAACACAAAACATAATGTCCGGTCTACTAGCCGTTAGGTAAAGTAAACTACCAAACATCCCTCTATATTTAGTGCTATATACGGATTCACTTTCGTCATCCTTGGTGAGTTTGATTTCGGAAGACATTGGTGTTTTCATGGGTTTGGAATCTTCAAGACCAAATTTCTTAAACATATCCTTGATATACTTAGATTGGCTGAAGAATATCCCATCTTCTAATTGTTTAATTTGGAGACCTAAGAAAAAGTTTAGTTCCCCCATCATACTCATTTCAAACTCATCATGCATGATTTTTGAGAATTCATCGCATAACTCTTGACAAGTTGAACCGAATATAATGTCATCCACATATATCTGGACTATGATAATATGTGATCCCTTTTTCTTGGTGAAAAGAGTGTTGTCTACTAGGCCCATGGTATACTTATGGTCAACTAGGAAAGTCTTAAGTCGATCATACCAAGCTTTTGGTGCTTGCTTAAGTCCGTATAATGCTTTCTTAAGTTTGTAGA
Source organism: Artemisia tridentata subsp. tridentata (assembly GCA_021014915.2). Lineage (NCBI taxonomy): Eukaryota > Viridiplantae > Streptophyta > Magnoliopsida > Asterales > Asteraceae > Artemisia > Artemisia tridentata. The sequence goes on along the minus strand of CP139501.1, from coordinate 64,012,480 downwards.
CATGATTAGGTTTTTCAAAATCGGCAAAGCCGGGAGGTTGTGCAACGTACACTTCCTCATTAATAAAACCATTTAGAAAAGCACTTTTAACATCCATTTGGAATAGTTTAAAGTCGTGTGCACATGCATATGCAAGTAGTATCCTAATTGACTCAAGTCTAGCGACGGGTGCAAATGTTTCATCGTAATCTATGCCTTCTTGTTGATTGTAGCCTTGTCCTACTAGCCTAGCTTTGTTTCTAGATACTACGCCATTTTCATCCATTTTGTTTCTAATAACCCATTTTATACCTATTATGGTTTGATTTTTAGGTTGTGGGACTAATGTCCAAACGTCATTCCTAAGAAATTGATTTAATTCCTCTTGCATTGCAATGACCCAAGATTCATCTTTTATGGCTTCATTAACATTTTTAGGTTCAATTGTTGAAACAAAACAAAAGAAATTACTTTCGTTTTGAGCTTTAGACCTTAATGTTCTTTCATTGATTTTTTCTATGACGTTTTCTAATGGATGACTTTTGGTTTCTTTGATATTAACTATTTCTCTTTTTACCGGTTCATCTTCTTTGTCACTTTCAATATTTTCCTAATTTTCAACCATTTGACTTTCAACTAAGTCATCATCCACCAAAGGTGATGTCTTAGAGGGAGGTGGACTTTCATCGAATGTTACGTTCAATGATTCCTCGACTCTTGAGGTTTCTTTGTTCAAAACTATATATGCTTTACTATTTTGTGAATATCCTAGAAATACACCTTCATACGACTTTGGGTCGAACTTGGTGAGATAATCCTTTGTGTTTAAAATGAAGCACTTGCTTCCAAACACTCTAAAATATCCTAAAGTAGGCTTTTTGCCTCTATATAACTCATATGGAGTCTTTTTCAAGAATGGTCTAATTAGAACTCGATTTATGATATATGTGGATGTATCTACAGCATGACACTAAAACTTTTGAGGAATGTTTTGTTCATTTAACATAGTTCTACTCATTTCTTGAATTGTCCTATTTTTGCGTTCTACTACACCGTTAGATTGAGGAGTTCGAGGAGCCGAGAAATTATGTGTTATGCCATTAGCATCACAAAAAGCTCCAAATTGGATTTCGTTGTCAAATTCACGACCATGGTCGGTTCTTATTGACACTATGTTACTTCCTATTTGATTTTGAATTTTCTTACTTAAGATTTCAAATTTATCAAATGCTTCGTTTTTAGTTTTCAAAAACTTAGTCCATGTATACCTAGAGTAATCATCTACTATTACCAAAGTATAGAAGTTTCCCCCGTAACTTTGTATAGCGGATGGACCAAACAAATCCATATGTAATAATTCTAGACACCTAGATGTAGACACCATGTTTTTAGCCTTATGGCTATTATGAACTTGTTTTCCTATTTTGCAAGCATCACAAAAGTGTTGGTCATATTTCAACTTGGGCAGGTTCCTAACGAGTTCCTTAGATGATAACGATTGAATTAACCTCATATTGGCGTGACCTAAGCGTCGATGCCATAGAGTTGAGTTTTCATCCAGAGAGGTGAGACAAAGTTTGTCTTTAGGTGTTTTGTCTAATTTCATAAAGTAAACGTTATTCTTTAAAACACCTTTTCCTACGGTTATGCCATCTTTAAGTATTTTACTTCCATTTTCACTGAAGAGGACGTTATACTTTTTGCGGCATAATTGACTAATGCTAAGTAAGTTAAATCCTAAGTTGTCTACATGAGCAACATCATCAATAGTGAGAGAGTCATGAGAGATTGTACCTTTTCCGATGATTTTACTTTTAAGCTTGCTACTGAATGACATTACCTCCGTCGTACACTTGGTAGGATGAGAAAAGTCTTTTGTTTCCCGTCATGTGTCTTGAACACCCACTATCTTTAATCCACTCATCTGGTTCTAAATTAACTTTTAAGCACACCTAAGTTCAAGAAAAAACTCAAGCCTTTGGTCCCCAATATCTCATGGGTCCGTTTGGGTTAAACATAACATTATCATGGTTCATGTATGGAAATGGTGGACAAGTGTTCCATGGCATGAAGTTGGGACCTTGAAAATTTCTAGACATGTTTTGGTTCCAATTATTTTGATAATGATGTTGTGAGTTAAAGTTACTCTATGGAAAGGGGTGTTTGGGAAAACTAGTTTTAGGTGTCTGTTGAACCGTTTTAACTCTATACTCATTTCTAACTTGACCTTTTCCTATAGAGAATGATGGTTTTTGTTTGTTAACAGTTGTACTAGTGCTAGGTTTTCTAGTGACCTTAACGAATTCAGTACGATCCGAATTACGACCTTTCTGTTCGTCAACAGTACCTGCGGATACCTTGGGTATACCTGGCGGATCCAAAATTTTGGATCCGTCAGATCCGTGGGTGTCTAACTCAGTTGGAACAGTTTCTTTTACTTTTACCATTTGATTCTGAAAGTCACTTAAGTTTCCATTTCTCATAAAATCTGGTTTGAAACTACCATGAGGCATTTTTTGTAATCTCATTATGTCATCTGCACAACTTATGTGTTTATCAAACCTTTTGAACTTGGAGTTTTGTTTGATGAGATTTTCCTGTGTGGACTTTAGTGTTTCTATTTCAAGTTTTAGTTCCTGACATAAAACACATGTTTCTTTAATGCCTTTACCCTTTTTCTAATCTTATGGCTTTCTCTTTTAACCAATGAATTTCGATTTCTAAAAATTCCTTTTTGGTTTTTAAGAACTTATTTTTGCTTATGATTTTTAAGGTGATTTCACACAGTTTGTTATATTCTATATCTAATGTATCATCATCAATAAAGGAGTATGACGAGTCAGAATGTACCTCTTCTGTGTCATTAGCCATGAGAGCAACTTCGTTGTTCTTAAGCTCATCGTCATCACTTTCACTGTCACTCCAAGCTCCACTAACAAGTGCTTTTTGAGATTTGTTCTTTGGAGGCTTTGGACATTCTCCTATTAAGTGACTAGAATCCTCGCACCTAAAACACTTCCTATCTATCTTTCCTTTCCTATCATCACGGTCTTTCCGGAAGGATTTCTTTTCTTCACGAGGTGGTCTTACGAACTTTCCTCGTCTCCTAAAGAACATCTTGAAATCTCTTACGGCCATGGCATACTCTTCGTCTTCGCTACTAGAACAAGACTCTTCATCATCACTCGATTCTACCCTAGCTTTCAAGGCAATGGACTTCATTTTCTCCTTTTTGCCTTTAACAATTTTTGAGTCTTTTTCCATCACCATCTCGTGAACTTTGAGATTTCCTATGAGCTCGTCCAGTGTCATGCTTGAAAGATCCTTGGATTCTTCAATAGCCGTCACCTTTGCTCTCCACTTCGGATGGAGTGCTCTAAGAAATTTCCTGACAAAGTTCTTACTAGAAAAAAGATTCGTCAAGTGCTTTAAGAGATGTAATAATAGTATTAAACCTAGCAAAAGCACTATCAATGGTCTCATCTTCAGGGATAACAAATTGTTCATATTGTTGAACAAGAAGATCAATTTTGTTATCTTTGACTTGTGAGTTCCCTTGATGAGTGATAATTAATGATTGCCAAATATCTTTAGCCGTTTTACACATAAAAATGCTTTCATATTCTTTCTTTGGTAAAGCATTATAAAGCATCATTTTGGCTTCATTATTTTTGGCAATCAACTTCTTTTGCTCATCACTGTGACGAGTAAGAGAAGCACCTTCATCCCAACCACCTAAAATGTTATTACTAATGGGTTTGTAATCACCCTCAACAATTATATACCATAGATCTATAACATTTGACTTCACATAAGTCTCAAAGCGATTTTTCCAATACATGAAACAATTTGGTTCAAATAGTGGTGATCTTTGCATAGATAGCCCTTCTTAAAACTTTTCAAAATCCATTGATCGTTTCAAGTTTTTAAAATATAATATATTTTGAAAATCTTGAGTAATGTAGCTCTTATGCCAATTGTGAAAAACTAGAAGGGGGGGTTGAATTGTTTTCACTGTTTTTTAAATTTAATTAGCTTTGTGACTTATCGTGATTTCAAAGTAATTGTACACAATCAAATAATATAAGTAATTAAGTAGAGAAAAGAACAATCAAACCACAACACGGAGATTTATAGTGGTTCGGCTACAAGGACTCTCTTCCTTGCCCTACTCCACTCCTCGAGCCTCTAACTCGAGAGTTTTTCTTCACTAAGAAACAAACTCCCTTCTCAGCGGAGAAAACCTTAATACACGTCGCTTACACCTTTTTCCGGTACAAAGCTAAATACCAAGTTCTATTTCAAGGAAGAACCAACCTGACGTCGCTTATACAATTACCGACACTAAGCTAAATGTCGAGTTCTTTACAAGGGTACAACTACTCCCGTTTACTCTATTTGTTTTGAGGACTAAAACACTAACTGGACTTTACTGAATGAAAGGTATAACAATGATGTGTAAACTCTAACTAATCACACAGTTTCTACTTTACAAGACTTGCAACAGTGTGTTGAAGCTTGTTGATGCTTGATCTCTTTTGCTACAAAAAGGAAGATCACTAAGAATGATGAATCATATGGGTTAGTAATGTATAAATGAATGTATGTATAATTTATGCTATGTAAGTGATGAATGTGCCTGAATGATCAGCTTGCTATTTATAGGCAAATTGATAAACATTTGGCGGATTTGGCGGATCCCTTAAATTGGGTCCGCCCTTGTACTGGTTTGGATCCGCCAGTGCAGGACATCTAAGAGATTCTCAAATCTTTCCATATCTTGCACAATCTTTCCATATCTTCAAATGTCAACTCTTTAGCTTGAAGATCTATACAAGATATCTCACAAATCTTTCTAAAATTACGTTCATGATGCATGCCATGATGTCATCCTAAATATTTCTAATTTAAGAAATAAAAATGTAAATGTATATAATGTTATTCCTAGTAATCTTGTAATGTGTAAATGTGTTTTAAAAGACTTATCACTATAAATTTAAGAGACTTAATCTTATATTTATGCTTTGCTTTAAAGATAAACTTTGTAATTGTCATTAACAAAATTAAGCAAAATCGTAAAATATAAATAACGTTTTCTTGACGATATTTGTATTAACAAAAGTCTTTGAAATACTCTTAGTATTTGGCAAATCTGCTACATAAGCATTGTCATTAATCTTTCAAAGCACCTTGTATGGACCATACTTTTTTTGTTGTAGCTTGCTATAAGTACCAACTAGAAAATGCTCTTTTCGATGAAACACCATCACTTGGTCACCTTCTTTGAACAACTTGACTCGACGATGCTTATCAGTAGCAGCCTTGTATTTAGCATTTACCTAAGCAATCTGGGCTCTAACAACTTCCTGCATGGCTTGAACCTCTTCAACCATCTTGTTTGTTTAGGTTGTGTTAGCAGTTAGGGTTTCCTTTTTATTTTTTATTTTATGTAATTGTATTGTAATATTATAGTTGAATATGAATAATATATTTTTTAGTATTCCCTGTGATTTTTACATGGTTTCAGAGCTACGAAAAAAAAATGATTCAAATTTTTTTGTCGACTATTTGTAGTGACAGTATTGGTTCAAAATCTTTTTTGGGTTGGTTTGAAGAAAACTTTTTGGCCGTTTGAATCTATTTTTTCCATGCTCCCACCATCTTAGAAAATGGAAAAGATATTTGGATTGCTTAAATTTGATTGGTTCTTATAGTCAAAGAATTAACACATGGATGAAAGGTTAGTGGGAATATGTGATTCACTTTTACAAACCTTTGTTCATGTATAATTATTTTAAAAGTGATTTGGGTTTCGTTTGACATATTTAGATTTTATAAGATTTATTTGATTTCTTTAAAGGGTAAAAGTATGGCAGAAGTAATTTGGTTTTGGCTTATTATGATCACATGGATTTTTTTGGTATGATTTCTAGATTGCTAAATTCGATTAGATTTGTTGTTATTAGTTTCATTCGTTGTGGCATTGGAATTTGTGTTAATATTGGCATTGGTAATTTGTATCTGTTTTTGCATCGGGTTATCACATATTATTGGTATTCTTTCATTGTTAGGGTTATAGTGGATACATGTAAGGTAAATATGGTTTGAGTTGGTAAATGTTTGATAATTTGTTAACTTTGGTGATTGAAGTTTGTTGGTTATTGTCTAGTTTGATGGCCTAAATTGGTAATTAGTTGTATTGGTGTTGGTGATGGTGACGCTACAATCGTAACTAATCCGAATACTTCTTGACTAGCTATCTGTTGCATCTCGACATCAACAACTTGTTTTGATTCTGCAACTGTATTTGTTAGTTTTGCTTGGTTTTGCACTGATTCTGTTGGTTACGCATCTATCTGATTCGACCCTAGTTCTCCATATGTCTGGTTTTGTCTGCTTGAATATGCCCTGTCTGCTCCTGTCTTCCTGAATCTGCTATGTCTACATTTGGCTGCCTGAATTTGATTGTTGTCACCTTGTTACAGTATAGAAGTTTGGATTGATGGTAGCCACTTCTCAAATCAATCTTAGAAATCAATTTGGCACCCGAAAGTTGATCTAACAAATCATCAAGACATGGAATAGGAAAACAATACCTTATTGTGATTTTGTTTATGGCTCGATTATCAATGCACATCTTCCAACTTCCATCTTTCTTCGGTGTAAGAAGCGTCAGAAATGCACAAGGACTAATGCTTTCTTGAATATGGCCCTTCTTCAACATTTTCACACAAGATACCCAACTCCTTTGGAGTCATTCGATAGTAGGGAAGATTGGGCAAACTTGCTCTAGGAATCAAGTCATTTTAGTATTGAATATTCCTTAAAGGTGGTAAAGAATGTAACAATTCGCATTTTTAGGTTACTATCCATTCTCGAAAATTTACTATTCATTTGTACTATTTACTTTTATTATTCATCTCGTAAAATTTTTTTTATTTTACCATCATGACAAGATAGTTAATACTCGATGAGTCGTCCTGACGACGTACGTTAAATCCATTCAGAACCAATTTCACAATACCGTGTCTAAGATTTATGTTTAGGTTTAAACGTCATTTAAGCATCCCGATATGTCCACACAACATTACAAACAAGAGAAATATGTGTTTTTCACATCCTACGACATTCTCAAGAATTTTGGAATTTTACATTTTCTGATATTTGCGTTTTACGTGATTTGCACGTTTTAAACCTACATTTTTAGATTTAACAGCGTTTACGCGACCCATTAAACTTATCACTCATTTTTATGAGATAATAATGAGTATATTGATAAGTTTAATCATTTCTACAAGTTTCATATTTTACTATACCCGGTTTTACGTTTCATGATTTAAATACTTAACGATAGCAATTACCGGGACAAAACTGACTCCGTAAAAGCAAGATAATGCAAGAAACTTATCAAGCTTCTCATGAAAGCCTCATGAAGCTTATCAAGGAAGGAACCAAGGGCATGTGTCTTGATCTTAAACCTTGATCACTTAGGATGATTACATGTGTTCAAGCCTCCTAAGTAAGCTTTCTTAAAGTCAAGGAAACTAACCTCCTCAACTCACTATAAAACCCCCCCTCCCCTTGGTTTTTCGTCCATCACCACACACAAAACACACTTCATTTTGCTAGTTTCATTCAAGAGTTATTCAAGAATACAAGTCCTCTATCAATTCCAAAGCTCTTGTCAAGCTTTGTTTGATCCAAGTTATAGTTCTTCCTTCCATTGGTGATCTCCAAGCCACACAAGAAGTGTTTCTAGTAGAAGACTTCAAGTGTTTTCCCCAAGTCATCTCAACTTAGTATCAAGGGGTTGAAGAATTTGGAAGCTAGGGTTACTAGTTGTTGTTCTAGTTCTTGATCCTTGATTTCCTTTCTTATAGAAAGCCAAAAGTTGTAAGAAAGACTAACTCACACTATTGCTAAACATCATTTACATATTTCTTATACTTAATCCATGCTATATATGGTCATTATATTGAATTCATGATGTACAAAACCTTTAAAACAAGTTGGAAAGCTTATATACTAATTTAGGTTAATTAGTGTAAAAATGATGAACTATTGTATAATTTTGCTACAAAACCAACTACATATAGTCTTGGTAATTTATATATTTTCATAGAAACAATTAAAATCAAGACATAGCAATTTGAATCACCTAAAACAAGTATACGAGTCAAAAGATACGGCCAAATGAAGTTACCAAACCAAAACTAAAAGCTGTTAAAAACTTTATGTGACCGAAACTAAGAACACGGAAAACGAGGCACTTCTGGTCTGATTCATCAAAAAGTAAAAACCCGAAAGCTGTCCGGAACGATGTTTTCTTCAAAAACACAATGGCACGGGCCCAAAAAATGCATAACGAAGGCTATTTTTCCAAAAAGAAAAATCTTAACAGCCCTATGTATAGCCTTGGCTAAACACTTTGTCACGACTAAGGTGGAACCAGATGGCCTAAAGGCCTTAGACTGAGACCACAGCCGCGGCTAAGGCAAAGGATGAGGTCTCAAGGCCATGGTAACCGAGACCATTAGCCAAGGCCTTAGCCTTAGCAAAACAACACAAACACCAAAGCAATTTGGATCTACTCCCTCGATAAACCATGAAATTTTACAAATATCGTCACATACTTACTAGACGTAATAAAATTTATAAAGATAACAATCTTCATTCGAAATAAAATTTCCTAAGTTTATTCGAATTTCGGAATTGTAACTTTTGTAAAACGACCAAAAACCTATATTTTCTATATCGTGTGCTACAACACTAGGGAACTTAATGTGAGGGGTTTCATTTGGGTAAACGTTTCGATGAGTTGCTGGATTTACGAATTAAAGTGTCCTAGGTCCTCGAACGTTTACTACATGACCTCTTAATTATGATGGCCCGAACGGTAGTACGAGATATATAAACTAAAAATGTTTCATAAACCGTTTCTATAAAAACGACATACACTACCAAGTACTACATCATGATCAATATAAGGACGTATATAGGCTCGTTTATGTTTTCTTAGACATTATTCTAAACCTAAGTCGCAACGTTCTATTGTAGGTTGCACTTAGAGGTTTCCCGGCTTATCCATCGAACTCATTAAAGCACTAAAACATCATTCAACTCACGGTGAGTTCATAGCTCCAAACACAATGCTTTGAAATTATATGCTTATCTGATTGTTTTATTGTCACTAAGTACCATCGTTGCCAAACATAGGCCCCATATCATGAACCAGTTAATCACTAGGAGTAGTGAGCGCGAATATTGTGAATAGGCCTATTGGGATTGACGAATCCCATTTGTGTTGACCAAGTACGTTCAAACAAACGCACTATATTTGAAAACCTAGGGTATGACAGCAAAGTACCTACCGGGGCGACAAACAAGCCAATTGAATTTGGTACCCGTTAATGCTTTGGTTGCATGAGCTTAGTGAAATAATAACTGTTTTGTTTTCAAACCATGAGTGTGAGATCATAACTCACACTACAAACATATTGTGTTCAACCACTTAATAAACTCTATGAATTTCACTCAACCTTTGTGTTTACAGTTTTAAGCATGTATTTCAGGTCCATGATGTTAGAGGCTGGCACGGAGGGGCACATAATCAATCAAGAAGGCTGTACCTATTTTATCATTCGATAAACATCAAATACTTATTATTGATGTATTTTGTAAACATGGAACCAACTGGGACCTATCTTTGTAAACTCTGATATATTTCAATAATTCGAATGATAAGTCTTTTTAAACGACTCAGTTAGAGAGCGTTTTCTATTATTATGACTATTTTACTGTCGAGTAACAGCCAGTTTGAATTCCGCTGCATAGACGAAATTGGGGGTGTTACAGATTGGTACCAGAGCCATGGTTATAGAGAAACGGGTCTAATTGAGACCTAAACTATAACCACTTTTACAAACAAAAACATTTTATAGCCATCCGCTCTCCGTGCCTTCCATCATCCAGATGATTATTTACTTTTAGACATTTTATACTAGGCAAACATATTAGCATATTGATGTATGTACCCTTAGCATATTTGAGCATTTCCCCGTAAGCATTAGATTCATTTTGACTTCATAGTTCTTATTGTAGATATCTTGTCTTTATTCGCCTACCCCATTATCATTCTGTCAGACTCAGATATTGAGGACACTTTTTCATCTACCAACGCGCATGTACCAATGATATTACCAACCTATACTCCGACATCCCCGAACTACTTTTCATCCTTAGACGACAATTTCTATTTACTTGAAGCATTAATGCAACTATCATCATTTGGGTCCCTGCCCCGCCAAGTGCAAGAAATGTCAAAATCCGAGACATCTTGCCAAAGACTATAGAGGAGAGGCCGTGGCTACTTGATCTAACACTCAGCCAATAGCTACATGTTACGGATGTGGGGAACAAGGATACTACAAATGCGACTGCTCTAAAAACCGTAATCAAACCGGTGGTGCTCGAGGTACAACATACATAATGGGAAACGGTGAACCACAGCAAGACCCGAATGTGGTTACTAATACGTTCTCACTCAACAATCCTCATGTTAAAGTATTATTTGATTCTGGTGCTGATATGAGCTTTATATATACTAAAATTGCACCTTTACTTGGTATCGCACCAATCACTCTAGACACAAACTATAGTATAGAGCTAGCTAACGGCAACTTAGTGAACACAAATACTGTAATCCCAAATTGTACCCTTAACCTTTTAGATCATCCATTCAACATCAACCTTATGCCAATTGAACTCGGAAGTTTCGATGTTGTCATCGGCATGGATTGGTTGTCTAAACATCAAGCTAACATCATCTGTGGCGAAAGGGTTGTTCACATCCCTTATGACGATGAAACTTTGGTCATCCGTGGTGATCGAAGTGGAACCCGAATAAACATCATCTCATGTATCAAAACCATGAAATACATTGAGAAAGGATGTTATGCCTTTCTAGTACACGTAACCGAAAGGAAATCCGAAGAAAGACATCTTGAAGATGTTCCCATCGCACGTGAATTTCCCGAAGTCTTTCCCGAAGACTTACCCGGTCTCCCACCAACTCATCAAGTAGAGTTCCGAATTGATTTAATACCAGGAGCGGCGCCAGTGGCTCGTGCACCTTACAGGCTAGCACCATCAGAGATGCAAGAGCTGTCAAATCAATTGCAAGAACTTTCAGACAAGGGATTTATTCGACCCAGTTCCTCACCTTGGGGAGCTCCCGTCTTATTCGTGAAAAAGAGGGATGGATCATTACGAATGTGTATTGACTATCATGAACTAAACAAATTAACAATAAAGAACCGATACCCATTACCAAGAATTGACAATTTATTCGATCAATTACAATGTTCAACCTATTACTCAAGAATTGACCTACGATCAGGTTACTATCAAGTTAAGGTTCGTGAGGAAGATACTCCAAGAACAGCCTTTAGGACATGATATGGTCGTCACAAATTCCAAGTAATGCCATTCGGTTTGACTAACGCACCGACAGTATTCATGGATCTCATGAATCGAGTGTGTAAGCCATATCTGGAAAAGTTCGTGATTGTATTAATCGACGATATTCTCATCTACTCCAAAAACGAGGAGGAACACAAACAACACCTGAGAACAATTTTAGGATTACTCAAGGAAGAGAAATTGTATGCAAAGTTTTCCAAATGTGAATTTTGGATCCGATGAGTACAATTCCTTGGGCATGTGATTGACAAAACTTGTTTACATGTTGATCCCACTAAGATTGAAGCTATCAAAGATTGGCCAACGCCTACCACACCTACAGAAATTCGTCAATTTCTAGGTCTGGCTATGTATTACAGAAGGTTTATTGAAGGATTTTCCTCGATAGCCAAACCCTTAACTAAGCTAACTCAGAAAAACAAGAAGTACATTTAGAATGAAGATAAAGAAGAAGCCTTCCAAACCCTCAAACAAAAACTTTGTAGTGCCCCTATTCTAGCATTGCCAGATGGGATCGAAGATTTTGTAGTCTACTGTGATGCATCGCACCAAGGTTTGGGTGTCGTGTTGATGCAACATGAGAAAGTCATGGCTTATGCTTCACGACAAGTCAAGGTACATGAAGAAAACTACAAAGCTCATGACTTAGAGTTAGGAGTTGTAGTCTTTGCGCTAAAAATCAGGAGACACTATCTATACGATACTAGATGTACAGTGTTCACCGATCACAAAAGTATTCAACACATCTTGAATAAAAAAGAACTAAACATAAGGCAATGTCGATGATTGAAATTACTAAGTGATTACGAATGCGACATTCGCTACCACCCTAGAAAGCCAAACGTAGTAGCCGACGCCCTGAGCCGGAAGGAACAGGGTAAACCACTACGAGTCCGAGCCTTAGTCTTGACCATAAATTTGAACTTTCCTACTCAAATTCTTCACGCTCAAACTGAAGCAGTGTGTAACACCCCAACCCGACCTTGGTTAAGATGCCACATTATGGTGTCTATCAAAACATACAAAATAAACGCAAGCGGAAAACTTCATAAATAAAGCAAAGTCAAGAACATCATGACTTACAAATTACAAGCTCCCAAAAGTCTAACCAATCTCAAATGAAAATGAAAGGAAAATAAATATACATAACATAAGTCCAAAACAAATACAAGACAATGGGGAAATCTAAATAATGTAGGTCTTCTACTCCTACTCACATTACTCTTGCCCCGCATCCCGCTTATTACCTGCCGCATGGAAAAGAAAACGCGGCTGAGCATAAAAAGCCCAGTGAACAGATATATATACAAAGCAGAATCGTAATAAGCATAAGTAAACGAATATAAAACAAATGGATCAAATGCATAATTGTCATGAATAAGAATAGCTCTAAGAGTGAAATAATAAACGACAATGAACGCGTCCAAACGAGCAGCTCGAACGGACCAAAGATACCTAACAGATAGCCACGAGCCTGTCTAAACGAGCCACTCGAATAGACCACATAATCACATATACATATCATATCCAAAGTGTATGGAGAGGGGAGGCCTCTAAGTACCAAATAGTGAGTGGGGTGTACGGCACACACAGCCAGTCACCAAACAAATCATATCAAATCACATATCAAATCATATTAGCCTAGGATGCATCCATACGCCCATCACAAAACAAATCATATACGTACCAGGTACTAGACAAGTATACGCATATATCAAAATGGCCAGGAGATCTCATATCATATCATATCATATCAAATGGGGACACCGTGGATCAATCACACCTCCATAGAAAGTGTCATGCCATTGGTGCCTCAATGACATGGCCATGGTACCTCCATGGCTAGTTAGCTCGGGCGACAAAACAGAACAAAGCATATCATAGCATCATATCAAAGGGAATCATAGCAATGGCATATATCAACTTAATCATAACAAAGGATCACATGAATGGGATCATAACAAAGCTCATATCAAAAGGGATCATCACAAAGGATCATATCAAAGAATCATATCAAAGGATCATACCAAATCAAAGCAAACGAATCAAGGTCAAAGATCAAAGTCATGAGAAGAAACACCCTTACTGAGAAAGGGTAAAATATATGTATCTTATGCAAATAAACCAACCAAAATAAAAAAGCACCGAAAATAGGGAATCACTCCTTCTTCACCGAACCTATACAAATTAACGATCACGTATTACTTATAGGCTCATTTTACAAGTTTACCACTTATAGTTATCAAGGTTTCTCATTTAAGGTTTCTTTCTATTTTTATAAGCTTTTCACTTTTAGTAACTTTCCATTTTAGTAACTTGCCATATTTAGGAAATTTCCTTATTTAGTAAGTTTCCTGATTTAGTAACTTTCTATATTTAGTAAGTTTCTATAATTAGTAAGTTTCCTAATTTAATGACTTTTAGGGTTATAAATAACAATTTAATAGACTTAAGGGCTTTATATGACCAACATTATAGTTTAGGGTTTAATATGCCAACGTTCAATAATTTAGGGTTTTAACTGTCATTTTAGCAAAGTTCAGGGGCTAAAGTGTAAATTACATATTTATATGAAATTTCTTATACTTTGTTGGGAATTAAATGTTCTGAGGATTAGTGTTTGGAATTATATGTTCACAAGGTTTGTACTGCTGAGAAGAATACACTAACAGTACTAACTGCTAGTGTATATCTGAAGACTACTTAAGTTATAACTAACAGTACTAACTGGTACTGCTAGTACAAGCAAAGGTACTGCTGGTTGAATACTTCTATTGGAGTGACTCATACTACTGCTGAAAGGATAAGTGTCGCGTATACTACTGCTGGATGGATAAGTATAAAAAGATATTTTGTGTATAAAAGTCAAGTATATACAGTTTATAATATCTTAGATAAGTGTTCAGTCAACAAGTTGTAATACACAGAACATGTTGTATCTTAGGGACTGACACACTCAATAAGCAAGTAGTCCGACAAGACTTATCAATATTATAAATATCTCCTTTGGACTATAAAAGGAAGATCTTAGCTTAGAAGCATGTGTGTTTATGTGTAACTATTAGATATTGACTAAAATAGTTAGTTGAACATAATAAGAAATAGTTATCTTTGTAATAGAGATTCAAGGTTTGTAAACCTAGTGATATTGAATCATTTGGTGTTATACTTTCTGTGTTCATCATTCAAATAACACGCATCACTGTTCCAATTCCATAACCAATATCCTTCTAAGTGTGGTTAAGTAGATTCCGCATACTTAATCATATTAACTCAAAGTATCATATACACTCGTTATAAAGGACTAACATCCTATCATAGTGTATTTCATAGAATCCTCTCAATTGGTATCAGAGCCAGGCTGATATCTTTAGAAGAAGAAGAAGTGGACGTGGAATCTATTCAGACGAATTTTGCTGCAAAGTTGCCAATGCTCAAACAGAATGAGTTTGAAATGTGGAGGTTAAGGATAGAGCAGTATTTCCAAGTGCAAGACTATACACTTTGGGAAATCATTGAAGAAGGAAACTTTTTCAAGCCTACAACCTCTACATCAACAGTTGAGGGTAAAGTAGTGACAACTGTGAATACCAACCCAACAACTGTAGAAGAGAGAGTCAAGAAGAAGAATGACCTCAAGGCCAGAAGTATGTTGATGATGACCATTCCAAATGATCAACTTTTAAACTTCAGCAAGTTCAAAGATGCGAAGTTATTATTTGAGGCCATTGTTGCAAGGTATGGTGGGAATGAAGCCACCAAGAAGACCCAGAAGACTTTTCTCAAGCAGAACTTTGAAAACTTCTCTTCAACAACCAATGAGTCACTGGATCACATGTTTAACAGGCTTCAGAAGATTGTGAGCCAACTTGCTTTTCTTGGTGTAGAGATACCTCAAGAAGATTTAAACTCCAAGTTCTTAAGAAGTCTACCAGAAGAGTGGGCTATGCATGTGGTTGTCTGGAAAAACAAGCCAGATATTGATTCAATGAGTCTGAATGACTTGTACAACAATTTCAAAATTGTTGAACAAGATGTGAAGAAAGCTGGAAGTGCTAGTTCAAGCAATGGGAGCATAGCATTTGTGTCATCTCCTAGTACCTCAAGTCCAGTTGAAGATGTGAAGGGTGATATGGGAGTTGGTACTGCTAGTTCATCAAGCAGTACTATTGGAATTATGGATGAGAAAACATGTTGTGCTTTTCTCACAAGCCAGAATGATGGGTCTATGCTTACTCATGAAGACCTCCAGGAAATCAATGATGATGATTTTGAGGAGATGGACCTAAATGACATATTTATCTTCTTAGCATGAGGGCTAAGAAATTCTATCAAAGGACAGGGAAGAGAATCACTATCAGCAGCAATGATACTGCTGGTTTTGACAAGTCAAAGATAGAATGCTACAACTGCCACATGATGGGGCACTTCTCAAGGGAATGTAGAAGACCAAGGCATCAAGATGGCAAAAGCAAAGGTTTTTGAAGCATGTCCAAAACAGGGGAGGTTACTGAGCCAAATTCAAAAGCTATGGTAGCTATTGATGGCTTAGGTTTTGATTGGAGTTTCATGGCAGATGAAGAAGAAGCTTCTACACAGATGGCACTCATGGCCTTCTCTGCTACTGAGGTACAAAATGATAAAGTTTGTTCTAATACTTGCACTTCTCTTAAAGAACTAGAAACTTTAAGAAAACATTATGATGAACAAAGGTTAGAACTAAACAAAACTCATCAAGACTTAATAGATTATAAGGTAGGTTTAGCTATCCTAGAAAAGCAGATCCTTCACTATAAAGACAATGAATTTGCTTTTTCTGATGACAAAGCTCTTCTTAAACAAGACATATTTTTTAGAGATGCTGAAATTAGCTTTTTAAGAACTGAGTATGCTAGACTTAAAGAAGAAAAAGAAAACATTCAATTAAGTGTAGAAACATTAGAACATGCCTCTAAAGGTGTGAGCAAAATAATTGAATGTCAAGTGATCAACAAAGCCAAGTCTGGGTTAGGATATAATGCTGTCCCACCTCCTTACAGAGAAATCCCTGCACCCCCAGGGATAGACCTAGAACACAAAAATGTAGTTGTTGATGAACCTATAAAAGTAAGTGAGAGTGTAAGTAACACTTCACTTCCTGAGGACAAGGTGTCCTCTAATAGGAAATCAGATGGTCCAATCATTGAGGACTGGAAATCTGATGATGATGAAGATGAACAGGTTATGTCTAAACCTGATGTTGTTAAGAAAGCAGGAACAAGTGTTCCTAAGATGATCAAAAATGATACTGTCAGGCCTAAAACAAATGTTAAACATGCTAGGCAACCAGTAAGATATTGTGAGCAATATAGAACCACAAACAAGCCTAGAGGTAACCAAAGGAATTGGAATGACCTCATGTCTCACCAACTAGGTGATGACTTTGACTTCTATAACGAATCTTGTTTTGTCTGTGGAGATTTTGACCATCTTGCAGCCTTCTGCAACCAAAGGGTAACTGGGTATACAAACAATAGGGTGAATTTAAAAAGGCATACAAATAAAAGTCACTCTAATTTAACTAGAACCACACCTATAGCAGTTTCATTAAAGTGTGGCACAAAAGCAGTTCCTACTGCTAGACCAAAAGTTTCTACTGCTAGACAAGCAGTTTCTACTAACAGGCCATTTTACTCTGTTTACCCAAAACCAGCAGTTCAAAATGCTAAAACAACTTGCAAATATGCATTTAAAGCTACTCAAAAGCCTTTTTAATCAAAAGCAGTGGTCCAAAAACAAATTTGGGAACTAAAGGGTACAACTGCAAAGCCAGCAGTTTCTACTGCTAGGCAAACAGTTCATACTGCTGCTAGGAAAATGAGGGCAAATGCTGTTAAGACCTCATCATGTTGGATTTGGAGACCTCTTAAATCCAATGGTGCATCAACTGTTCTAAAAAGATTTAACTACATTGATGCACGTGGAAAATCCAAGTCAGTAATGGCTTGGATTCCCCACGAAAACTAATTCCTTTATTTATGTGCAGGGACATTCACAAGCAGATGATGAAGATCAAGGCTATTCAGATAGTGGGTGTTCAAGGCACATGACAGGCAACATGTCTTATCTTTCAGACTTTTAATCATTTGATGGAGGATATGTTACCTTTGGAGGAGGAATAGGAGGAAGAATAACTGGTAAAGGTACTCTTAAAACCGGTAAATTGAATTTTGAAGATGTGTACTATGTGCAAGAGTTGAAGCATAATCTTTTTAGTGTCTCACAAATGTGTGACAAAAAGAACAAAGTTCTTTTTACTGACATTGAATGTCTTGTGCTTTCTTCTGATTTTAAGATGCCTGATGAAAGTCAAGTACTTCTTAAAATTCCAAGAAAGGGCAACATGTACAGTGTTGATATGAAGAAGATTGTTCCTAAAGAGGCACTTACTTGTCTAGTTGCAAAGGCCACATTGGATGAATCAATGAAATGGCATAGGAGGCTTAGTCGCATTAATTTCAAAACCATGAATAAAATTGTTAAGGATGGTTTAGTAAGAGGTTTACCTCAAAAACAATTTGAAAATGACCAAACATGCATTGCTTGTCTTAAAGGCAAACAACATAAAGCCACTTGTAAGCCCAAGATTTTTAACTCTATTGATCAATCATTGTTTATGCTTCATATGGACTTATTTGGACCTACAAATGTGAGTAGTATTAAGCATAAAAGATTTTGTCTAGTTGTTACTGATGACTATAGCATATTTACATGGGGTTTCTTTTTAAGTTCTAAGGATGAGACTTCTAGCAATCTTAAAATATTCATTACAAAGATAGAAAACTTAGTAGACAAGAAAGTAAAAGTCATTAGATGTAATAATGGGACAGAGTTTAAGAATAGAGTTATGGATGACTACTTTAAGGAAAAAGGTATTATTGGAGAATTTAGTGTTACTAGAACATCTCAGCAGAATGGAGTTGCTGAGAGGAGAAATAGGACACTCATAGAAGCTGCTAGAACCATGTTAGGCGACTCTAAGTTGCCTATCACTTTTTGGGCTGAAGCAGTTAATACTGCTTTCTATGTCCAGAACAGGGTTTTAGTTGTCAAGTCTCACAATAAGACATCTTATGAGCTTTTTAGAGGTAGAACTCCTGCAATAGGATTTCTTAGACCTTTTGGATGTCATGTGATAATTCTAAATACCTTAGACCATCTAGAAAAATTTGATGGCAAAGCAGATGAAGGATTCTTAGTTGGATATTCTCTCAATAGCAAAGCATTTAGAGTATATAACTCAAGAACTAGAAGAGTAGAGGAAAACCTGCATGTGGAATTTTTAGAGAACAAATCCAATGTAGCAGATGAAGGTTCGAAATGGCTATTTGATCTTGAGTCACTAACCAAATCAATGAATTATGTGCCTATTGTTGCAGAAACTAATGAATTTTCAGGTTCAGAAGCTCATAATGCAACGAATGAGGCAAGGTTAGAAAAAGAGAAAGATCAAGATTATGTGATGATGCCAATATAGAAAAGTGTGGCTTCAACTTCAATAAATGACGAACCTTCTTCTGTTGAAGCTAAAGAAGGGATTGAAGGTGAAAACAAGGAAGATGAGACTGAGGACCAAGAAAATCAAGGTAGTAGTAAAAATGATGTTTCTACTGCTGAGACTTAGCAAGCTACTGCTAGGCAAAATGTTTCAACTGCTGGCCCATCAGACTCAACTGAAGCATATTTCTCAGAAGATGAGGTGGATTTCAACAATCTCCCACCTAACTATCATGTTCCTGCTACACCACACACAAAGATTCACAAAGCCCACTCCCTGGACAATGTGATTGGAGATGTATCAGGGGTGAAGACAAGAAATCAACTTATGTCTTCAGACCAACAAAGGCTTCTTGAAGCTCTTTATGCATCAAAGCAGCATGAGTATACCAACTCTTGCTTATTTGTATGTTTTCTCTCACAAGCAGAACCCAATAATATTCTTAAAGCCTTAGATGATTCAAGCTGGGTAGAAGCTATGCAAGAGGAGCTTCTCCAATTCAAGATTCAGAAAGTATGGGTGCTAGTTGATTTGCACAAAGGTGTGAGGGTAATTGGCACTAAATAGGTTTTCAGAAATAAAAGGGATGAAAGGGGCATAGTGATAAGAAATAAGGCTAGATTAGTAGCCCAAGGGTACACAAAAGAGGAGGGTATAGACTATGAAGAGGTTTTTGCTCCTGTAGCAAGAATTGAGGCCATTAGATTATTTTTAGCTTATGCTTCATTTATGGGCTTCACAGTTTATCAAATGGATGTCAAGAGTGCTTTCTTATATGGTACAATTGAAGAGGAGGTGTATGTCTCACAACCTCTAGGTTTTATTGACCTAGAACATCCAGACAAAGTGTACAAGGTTGTCAAAGCTCTTTATGGCCTTCATCAGGCACCAAGAGCATGATATGAAACACTGGCTTCCTATTTAATAGAAAATGGATTTCAAAGAGGTAAGATAGATCAGACATTATTCATCAAAAAGCACAAGAAGGATCTTTTGCTAGTGCAGGTGTATGTGGATGATATCATCTTTGAATCTAAAAGGAAGGAGATGTGTTTAGAATTTGAAAATCTTATGCATGATAAGTTTCAGATGAGTTCCATGGGGGAACTTACATTCTTTTTGGGTTTGCAAGTTAAACAATCAAGTGAAGGCATATTTATCAGTCAAGATAAATATGTTGCAGAGATTCTAAGAAAATTTCAATTTGCTGATTCAAAAGTGGTAAGCACACCAATAGACTCTGAGAAGCCTCTTCTTAAAGATGTAGATGGAGGCAATGTGGATGTACACACATACAGATCTATGATAGGCTCTTTGATGTATCTCACATTATCAAGACCTGATATCATGTTCTCTATTTGTGCTTGTGCAAGATTTCAAGTAACTCCTAAGGTTTCTCACTTAACAGCAGTCAAGAGGATTTTTAGATATCTCAAGGGTCAACCTAGGTTGGGTCTATGGTATTATAGGGAATCACCTTTTGACTTGGTAGCATATTCAGATAGTGATTATGCAGGTGCAAGCTTGGACAGAAAGTCAACAACTAGAGGATGTCAATTCCTTGGATGTAGACTTATTTCATGGCAGTGTAAGAAGCAAACAATTGTGGCTACTTCAACAACTGAAGCTGAATATGTAGCTGCTGCAAGTTGCTGTGGTCAAGTACTTTGGCTTCAAAATCAACTTCTTGACTATGGGTACAATTTCATGAACACTGTCATATATATTGATAATAGTAGTACAATTTGCATAATTAAAAATCCAGTGCAACACTCTAAAACAAAACACATAGAAATAAGACATCATTTTATTAGAGACTGCAATGAGAAAAAGATGATTCAAGTATTTAAAATTGATTCTGATCACAACTTTGCAGATCTTCTCACAAAAGCTTTTGATGTTGGAAGGTTTCAATACTTGGTAGCAAGTATTGGGATGTTTAATCCTCAATGATTTAAAACTCTGTGTTTTTGTACATAAAATTAAGTTTGTACTGCTAGCTTTGTAAATTGGTACTGTTATTGAAAAGTTTGTACTGCTAGTACAAATTTGGATTGTTTAGTTCATACTGTTAGTCATATAATTCTACTGCTATAAGGCAAATGCTCTGCATTTTGTTTTCTTGGTTTTGGACTAACAATTTCAGGTATGAACATTTGAGCACAAAGGAAGTTTCAAGTGAAATGTATGAGCAGCAGAATGATCATACAAGTTGCTGACATAATAGGTTCATGATGGACAGAGTTTGGGAATTAACTAACAAAGGTTTACACCTAAGTTTATTGATTCTTTAAAACTTCTTTCTTGAAACCTGATTATTATGTTTCACATTGACTTGATGGCTCAGTTGGTCAGATAGCAACTGACACAACTCACTTTCTATCATTTTATACTTTAATTAGTATAATAAGCAAGTCTAAGGACATCTGATTGAAAGAACAACGAGCAAAAGTGAATCTAACACTTGTGTTAGAGGCAACAATTGCCACGAGCTAGAAACCCTGTCAAGAAAGCCCTTTGAATGGGTTTATCCGTACACAGGCAGTTATTTATAACTGAAAACATTGGTTCTCACACAACCAGAGGTTATTTTAAACCGAAATCTTGATTAAGTGTTTGTTACACACTTAATCCCTTCAAAATGGTTGTAAGCAGTATGATTTTTCAATAATAAAATCAAGTTCATACTGCTAAGTCAGAAGTTTCTTAAAATCTTTTGGATTTTGAATGACTCAGAAAACCATCAAATGATGGATTATGAGTCAATGCCCCATGATTCACCTCTCACAGGAGTTAACACACCTGGAAGTGATAAGGGCAGCATTAAATTTAAGGAATTGATGGCTACATGTACAACATTGTCTGATAAAGTAGTAAAGCTCAGATGATGGTGAGAGATCTTCCAAACAGGGGAGGAAATAAAGCTTAAAGGAAGGAAGATTAACCAATCAAGGGATGATAAAAGATTGTGGTTGTGTATGTTCAGAATCAGGGGAGGAAAATTGATCAAACAAGGAGAAAGATTGGGGATGAAGATTGCCCAAATTGATCAAGTTCAAGAAAAGACAAGAGCATACAAGATGATGATGGATGCTAGGAATAAGCTCTTTCATATCTCTTCTTCATGTTCGAAAATCTTTGACTTAAAATGATAAAGTTCTATCTGAAAATCATGTTGGAAATTTGGACAAGATTCTGGAGTATTATATATATTCAGAAGGGATGAAGCAATACAAATGGAGAAAGTTCAAATGAAGAAAGTTCTTTTAGTTTCAATTTCAGTTCACTACGTTTGTTCATCACTTGCATGGCTTGCTGAGAGATGACTTGACTACTTGGAGTGCATCCAAGATACACAGCGCCATTGCCTCTTATAATTCCTCCATCCAAGGAAATTGCACCATGTTTTAGGAAATATTTGATGAAGAAACAAGGTACTGCTACTTGTATTAAAGACAAAGAAGATGATTGAAAGTGATTCACAGATAGCAGATGAGTTAGACAGAAATATAGTTAATCTTGAAAAACAAAGAAAAGCTCAGATCAAGAGTCTGACCATGTAGTGTTTGGAAGACTCTCACAATCCTCATTTAATTCAGAAGAAACATGTTGATTTGGTATAAATCACATGTTTAGGGGAGGATTGTTGGGAATTAAATGTTCTGAAGATTAGTGATTGGAAATATATGTTTACAAGGTTTGTACTGCTGAGAAGAATACACTAAGGCTGCGTTTATTTTTTTTGTCCTCTTAACAGCCTCTGAACAAGCCAAATGTCTGAATCGGTCAGACATTTTGGCGTCCAGACGGTTTGTTTTTTTTTTTTCGTTCAGACGCGTTCAGATGCAGTTAGATCTTAATGGTCAAGACTTGAGAGAGGTGTCTTAACGCGTCTGAATGCCTCTTGTTGACACAAAATAACCAAAAAAAAATTTTTTTTCCCGTTCAAACATGAGTTTTTTTTCCCGTTCAGATGCGTTCAGATTCAAACATTTACGCATCAGATTCAGATTCAGACGTGCGGTTCAGATTCAGATTCAGACCCTCTTAATAAACAAACACCAACTAACAGTACTAACTGCTAGTGTATATCTGAAGACTACTTAAGTTATAACTAACAGTACTAACTGATAAGTTAGTACTGCTAGTACAAGCAAAGGTACTGCTGGTTGAATACTCCTATTGGAGTGACTCATACTACTGCTGAAAGGATAAGTGTCGCGTATATTACTGTTGGATGGATAAGTATAAAAAGATATTTTGTGTATAAAAGTGAAGTGTATACGGTAGATAATATCTTAAACAAGTGTTCAGTCAACAAGTTGTAATACACAGAACATGTTGTATCTTAGGGACTGACACACTCAACAAGCAATTAGTTCGACAAGACTTATCATTATTGTAAAGATCTCCTTTGAACTATAAAAGGAAGATCTTAGCTTAGAAGCATGTGTGCTTAATATGTAACTATTAGATATTGACTAAAAGAGTTAGTTGAACATAACAAGAAATAGTTATCTTTGTAATAGAGATTCAAGGTTTGTAACCCTACTAATAGTGAAGATCACTCGTATTATTCTCAATAATATTGAATCATTTGGTATTATACTTTCTGTGTTCATCATTCAAATAACAAGCATCATTGTTCCATTTCCATAACCAATATCCTTCTAAGTGTGGTTAAGTAGATTCCACAAACTTAATCATATTTACTCTAAGTATCATATACACTCGTTATAAAGGACTAACATCCTATCATAGTGTATTTCACAGAATCCTCTCATACTTTGTACATTTTAATCATCTCATTAAATGTTCCATGCAATTAAACCCTAATTCATTTATTAAAACCCTAAGTCGATCCACAAATAACCCGTTAACCCTTTTTGTGCCTTACCCAATTCGACCCACTTTAACCCACGTATAACCCAAGAACTCAACACACCAACACACCTTCTCTTAAGCATACCCATACAACATATTCCTCCCTTTTCAACCCTAACCCATTTTGAATCAAAATCCTTTTCCTTTTACCCATTTTAACGACACAACACTTGACATAAAATCACACATTTTGAACAACCATATTACACACATTCGACCCTTGTTTTCTTGACAATAACACCCACACACTCGACACCTATTTACCAACCTACACAACACACAACTACACCACACCCACTTGACTTCATGCAAGAACAGTAACACATAAAATAACAAACCATTCAAGCCACAGTTTATCCTTATTCGACCATGAGACACTACATAACCATGCATGCAATATAGCCTCATTTATACGTATGAAATCTAAGTCTCACACTCAACCAAACAAACACACTCGACAATATAAACATGCATGAAGTTCCCATTGTTTGTACGTATAATATTCACACAAATACATCCTTTTAAAATCGACATTACCTCATGATATTACACGTTCCCATTTGCAGATTACAAGACTTCACGTATATAAATACTGATTCGCTATTTCATGTACCATAAAGATGCACATAAGACCTGATTCCAATAGTCATAATTAATTGTTATATCGAAATGTATAATGTAATGATACATGTGACTTCTTTCCAGATTTTAGATCGTATTTTAATGATCAAAACAAGTGTACAAATAGATCATACAATCGTGTTTGGTTCAGATTTTACAAGCCAAGACAGACCTTTATATCAACATAGCCATTATATTATTTCATGCGATCAAAACAACAATTAAATCTCATTCTTTTAGGTCGATTTTTTATTAGGTACAACTTATCATGTCCTATGTATATTTGTCGAAGGGAAGCAAGATCAAAAGGGGGTGATACCTTGGTGTCGAAATGGAAGAACAAAACGAAGACAGAAGATCTAGAATTTGACCCACGAGAATCACCTTATACGAACCACACCAAGGCCCTATTTGAACAGAATATAATCAAGATCGAACTACCCTTGAACCTTCTATAACACACGATCAAAACACCTTCCTTTAACACCCTTGAACGCCTCCCTAGAATCACCTTAACTTGTATGAAAGAAGAAAGAAATAACCAAGTGCTGCCATTAGAATTTGTTTTAGGGTTTTCTGTGTTTGTTGTTTGTGAATTTTCGGTTGGGAAAAAGATAGAGGGGATGGGAGAAATAGGAGGAACAACCAAGCATTGGGGAGGATAAGAAGACCAAGTTTCATCATTTCAAAAATCAAATTTTCTTCTAGAAATTTCGTGCCAAGGTTGTGTACAAAATTTAATCATTTTTTTACTAGACGGGACGTGTGATATAAAGCTTAGGGCTCATGAATGTATCGACTTTATGTAGCTTAGTTTATGGTTTTAATATCTTGTCAATTTCTCATATTATAGTTCATAGCTACTTAGATTATACTCGGGTTCAAGTTTAAGTTAGTACTTATTTTAGAATTCACGTTTTAGGTTATTACAATTCTTCCCCTCTTAACGAAAAATTTCGTCCTCGAAATTTGAAATAGAAATCAATGAATACGTACCGAATCACGAAAGGAAATGTAGATAACTAGATCGCATCGACTCTTCGGTTTCCCAAGTAGCCTCACTCTCGGGATGATTCCTCCAAAGAATTTTAACGAATGGAATGGTTTTGCTTCTTATGACTCGATCCTGACGCTCCAAAATAGCCTCAGGCTCCTCAATATAAGACAAATCTTCTCAAATTTGATGCAAAGGATAGGTAACAACATGGAGCGGATGATAATTGTATCCCCTTAGAAGAGATACATGGAACACATTATGCACATGAGCAAGTTGCGGGGGAAGTGCCAAACAATAAGAAACCTCACCAACTCAGTCTAAAATCTCAAAAGGACCAATATATCTAGCTCACGACAATGACAATCAGCATAACTTTTCTGTCGAGCTCTAGCCTCCCTGAGCTTCTCCTTAGCAATGGCAACTTTCTCATTAGTTACCTCAATCAACTCGGGACTTTCAATGAGTCGCTCACCAACCTCATTCCAACAAATAGGAGCCCTACATTTTCGCCCATACAACAGCTCGAAAGGAGCTCCTTTAATACTGGCATGCCAACTGTTGTTGTAGGCAAACTCCACTAAACACAAATAATCCTCCCAATGTCCCGATCATTCTAGAGCACACGCTCTCAACATATCTTCCAAGGTCTGAATGTTGCGTTCCGACTGTCCGTCTGTCTGCGGATAAAAAGCTTTACTAAACTTAAGACGAGTACCCCAAGCCTAGTGCAAACCCTTCCAGAAACGTGAGGTAAAACGCGGATCTCGATCAGATATAATAGCTAACGGAGTGCCATGCAAACGAACAATCTCCTGCTGGAAAAGTCGTGCCAACATACTACCCGAATAGTCCTTCCAGATAGGCAGAAAATGAGTTGATTTAGTTAGACGATCGAAAATAACCCAAATGACGTCATGTTTCTTCTGAGTGCGAGGTAAACCCGTAACAAAATCCATGGAAATCTGTTCCCACTTCCAAGTAGGAATCTATAGAGGTTGCAGAAGATCACTAGCCCGCTGATGTTCTATTTTAACCTGCTGGCAGGTCATACACCTAGCCACAAACATTGCTACATCTTGCTTCATGCCGTTCCACCAGAAGTGCTGTTTCAGATCTCTATACATCTTTGTAGAACCCGGATGAATGGTGAAAGGAGAACTGTGTGCCTCGGATAACACAGCTTCACGAATGGATGGATCATTAGGAACACACAAGCGATCCCCATACCATACAATCCCGTCTTCATCAACACGAAACTCCGGCTACTTCCCTTCCTCCACATTCTGGCGATAGACCATAACTCGCAATCGTCTTTCTAAGCTTCATTGATCCGCAACATAAGATTAGATTCCACCTTTAGACTAGCCCGGTAACCATCTTGCCCACGAATACACAACTCAACCTCCATGAGTTCTAAGTCATTGAGTATCCCCGGCTCGATCTTAAGACTAGCAATCATCCCCGACTTTCTACTAAGTGCATCTGCTACAACATTCGCCTTACCTGGATGGTACTGAATGTTAGCATCATAATCCTTCAAAAGTTCCAACCAATGCCTCTGCCTCATGTTTAACTCCTTCTGGGTAAAGATATACTTTAAGCTGTTATGGTCAGTGAAAATGTCACACGACTCACCATATAAGTAATGCCTCCAAATTTTCAATGCAAAAACCACAACTGCTAACTCCAAGTCATGAGTCGGATAATTTTCTTCATATGGTTTCAACTGTCTGGATGCGTACGCGATAACCTTTCCATGCTGCATAAGAACACATCCCAGACCTTTCTTAGAAGCATCACTATAAATCTGAAAACTATCGGTACCTGATGGAAGAGTAAGAATAGGCGCAGATACTAATCTCTTCTTCAACTCCTCAAAACTTTTCTCCCTTTCATTAGTCCATACAAACTTCTCACCTTTCCATATCAGTTTCGTCAATGGCAACGGTAAACGTGAGAATCCCTCTACAAATCTTCGATAGTAGCCAGCAAGACCCAAGAAACTCCTAACCTCTGTTACATTCGTAGGTCTTGGCCACTTGGTGATAGCCTCAACCTTAGCCGGATGCATCTTAATTCCATCTGCCGATACTACATGCCCCAAAAATGCCACTTGCTCTAACCAGAACTCACACTTAGAAAATTTGTCTTACAACTTTTTCTGACGCAGGATTTCCAACACAATATGAAAATGTTCCTCATGTTCTCTCTTCGTCTTAGAGTAAATCAGAATGTCATCGATGAACACAATGACAAATTTATCAAGATATTCATGGAACACGCGCTTCATCAAATCCATGAAAATAGCTGGAGCATTTGTCAGACCAAAAGGCATAACCAAGAATTCATAATGGCCATAGCGAGTACGGAATGCAGTCTTAGGAACATCCTGTTCCTTTACACGCAGCTGATGATATCCAGATCTCAAATCAATCTTAGAAAGAATTTAGTTCCTTGAAGTTGATGAAACAAATCATTAATACGAGGAAGCGGATAACGGTTTCTGATAGTAATATGGTTCAACTCCCGGTAGTCAATGCACAACCTCATACAACCATCCTTCTTCTTTACGAACAAAACAGGAGCACCCCATGGAGAGACACTCAGATGAATAAAAGCACGGTCTAAGAGTTCCTGAAGTTGTTCTTTCAATTCCTTCAATTCAACTAGGGCCATACGATAAGGAGCGTTAGAAATTGGTTCGACAACCGAAATTAAATCAATGCTAAATTCAACTTCCCGTGCAGGAGGCATGCCCGAAAGTTCATCAAGAAATAAGTCAGGGAAATCACAAACTACTGGTTGGCTCTCAGTACTAGGACCATCCAACGAAGTGTCTTTAATAGAAGCCAATAATCCTTCACAACCATGTGAAAGTAGTGAGCGAGCTTTCATAGCTGAGATAATCTTAATAGACTTACTGGGTTGGGAACCCTGGTAAACAAATTCGGGAGCATCTAGATAACCAAAAATAACCCGTCTGGCATGACAGTCAATAGTTGCTCGATGCTCGGACAACGAGTCCATGGCAAAAATAATATCGAAATCATTCATGTCCAGAGGAAGCAAATTGGCAGAGCGGATTTTATGAGCAAAACGAAGAGGACTGTTTAGAAATTCATGGTCTATAATTACATGGTTCTTCATTGGGGTTGATATAGATAAGGCATAGTTTAATGGTGTTGCAGTCATATTAAGATATTTGGAAATTGAAGTAGAAACCATTGAATGTGTTACACCCGTATCAAACAAAATAAATACTGAACAATCATGTAAATAGAGAGTGCCCGTGACGATACCTGAGGCACTAGCTGCCTGGTCCCTAGTCAAGCAGTAAACCCGACCTCTGGTAGCTTGCTGACGATCATTTCCCCTGTTGTTGTTACTGCCAGCCTTGGGACATTCCCTAGCCATGTGTCCCATCTGTCCGCAAATAAAACAAGCACCCGAAGCCCGATGACATCTACCAGAATGCAACTTCCCACACGTGGAGCAAGGAGCAGGAGGATCATAATCCCTTTGACCCAATGAAGCCAAAGTGCGGTTACCCTATTGACTGCGGTGCTGTTGGTCCCGATGTTGCTGATTACGATGCTGTTGGTCACGCCCCGACCTCTGATTACCGTAGCCATATTTATCAGTCCCCCTTCTATCGTTCCCACACTGATCATTACCCCTAGAGTCGTTTCCCCGCTGGTTGTTCCCTGGAGCTGGTCAAACATGATCACCATCCCTATACCTCTTCACACCCTGTCTAAGTCGTTCTTGCATAATCTCAATATTACGGACTGCATTGGCCACCTGTGCAACATCCTCGAACTGAATATTCACAACCCCATCTTGAAGATCATTCCTGAGAGCCCACTTAAACTTATTTGCTTGCTCTTCCTGCATCCCTGCTTTAGCACCCAAAAATCTCGCCAGACGCAGAAATCTCTTCATAAACTCTGTGCTCGTCTCCCTCTCATATTGGAAAATAGAGTGATACTCCCTTTCAAACTTTTCTTTTTATGACCTCGGGAAGTACTGCAGATAGAAAGTGTCACGGAAGTCGTTCCATGATAGAGCCGCCAAAAATTCATCTCCTCCCTTTGCCTGTTTGTACGCCTTCCACCAACTGAGGGCACCTCCCTCAAATTTATAACTAGTCAGCCTCGCTTTATACTCATCATCACAGCCCAATACCTCGAATATCTTTTCCATGTGCGCAATCCAATTTTCTGCATCAATAGGAGCATTTGCAGAACTGAAGAACGAGGCTTTTGTTTAAAAAACCTTTCCAGCCACGTATGAATGGTAACTGGTGGAGCACTAGCACCCGCTCCACCACTTCCACTACCTCTGGCCGTGTTTTGACGGATCTGGGTTGCGATCCTTTCAGTGAGACCTGGAATTAGTTCATCTACAGCCTGCTGAACCGCAGCAGCAAATGCAGGACTGTTACTGAAATTTTCGTTATGACGAGTGTTCACCATCTGAAAGTTCATAAATGGATTAGCTGAGACAAAACGAATTTAAGGAGCAAAATATGAAAGGAAAAGATCGTGCCGAAATGAAACCTAATGTCTACCTAATCCTCACAAGTCAAAACCTAAGTCCTACAGGGCAAAACCTAAGGGTCCATATTTCACAGGCCATAACTTATAAGCTACAAGTCGCAACCTGGGCTTTGATACCATAATTGTAACACCCCAACCTGACCTTGGTTAAGATGCCACATTATGGTGTCTATCTGAACATACAAAATAAACGCAAGCGGAAGACTTCATAAATAAAGCAAAGTCAAAAACATCATGACTTACAAATTACAAGCTCCCAAAAGTCTAAACAATCTCAAATGAAATGAAAGGAAAATAAATATCCATAACATAAGTCCAAAACAAATCCAAGACAATGGGGAAATCTAAATAAGGTAGGTCTTCTACTCCTACTCACATCACTCTTGCCCCGCATCCCGCTTATTACCTGCCGCATGGAAAAGAAAACGCGGCTGAGCATAAAAAGCCTAGTGAACAGATATATATATACAAAGCAGAAACGTAATAAGCATATGTAAACGAATATGAATCAAATGGATCAAATGCATAAATGTCATGAATAAGAATAGCTCTAAGAGTCAAATAATAAATGGCAACGAACGCGTCCAAACGAGCCACTCGAACGGACCAAAGATACCTAACAGATAGCCACGAGCCTGTCTAAACGAGCCTCTCGAATAGACCACATAATCACATATACATATCATATCCAAAGTGTACGGAGAGGGGAGGCCTCTAAGTAACAAATAGTGAGTGGGGTATAGGGCACACACAGCCAGTCACCAAACAAATCATATCAAATCACATATCAAATCATATTAGCCTAGGATGCATCCATACGCCCCCCACAAAACAAATCATATACGTACCAGGTACTAGACAAGTATACGCATATATCAAAATGGCCAGGAGATCCCATATCATATCATATCATATCAAATGGGGACGCCGTGGATCAATCACACCTCCACAAAAAGTCTCATGCCATTGGTGCCTCAATGACATGGCCATGGTACCACCATGGCTAGTTAGCTCGGGCGACAAAACAGAACAAAGCATATCATATCATAGCATCGTATCAAAGGGAATCATAGCAATGGCATATATCAACTAAATCATGACAGAGGATCACATGAATGGGATCATAACAAAACTCATATTAAAAGGGACAAAGGATCATATCAAAGAATCATATCAAAGGATCATAGCAAATCAAAGCAAACAAATCAAGGTCAAAGATCAAAGTCATGAGAAGAAACACCCTTACTGAGAAAGGGCAGAATATCTGTACATTATACAAATCAACCAACCAAAATAAGAAAGCACCGAAAAAAGGGAATCACTCCTTCTTCACCGAACCTATACAAATTAACGATCACGTATTGCTTATAGGCTTTTTACAAGTTTACCACTTATAGTTATCAAGGTTTCACATTTAAGATTTCTTTCAATTTTTAGAAACTTTCCACATTTAGTAACTTTCATTTTTAGTAACTTGCCATATTTAGTGAATTTCCTTATTTAGTAAGTTTCCCGATTTAGTAACTTTCTATATTTAGTTTCTATAATTATTAAGTTTCCCGATTTAATGACTTTTAGGGTTATAAATAACAATTTAATAGACTTAAGGGCTTTATATGACCAACATTATAGTTTAGGGTTTAATATGCCAACTTTTAATAATTTAGGGTTTAAACTGTTATTTTAGCAAAGTTCAGGGGCTAAAGTGTAAATTACATATTTATATGAAATTTCTTGTACTTTGTAAATTTTAATAATATCATTAAATGTTCCATGCAATTAAATGCTAATTCATTTATTAAAACCCTAACTCGATCGACAAACAACCCGTTAACCCTTTTAGTGTCTTACCCAATTCGACTCACTTTAACCCACGTATAACCTAAGAACTTGACACACCAACACACCTTCTCTTAAGCATACCCATACGACTCATTCCTCCCTTTTTAACCCAAACACATTTCGACTCAAAATCCTTTTCTTTTTACCCATTTTAACGACACAACACTTGACATAAAATCACACATTTTGAACTACCATATCACACCCATTACCCTTGTTTTCTTGACACTAACACCCACACACTCAAAACCCATTTACCAGCCTATACAACACACAACTACACCACACCCACTCGAATTCATGCAAGAACAGTAACACATAAAATAACAAACCATTCAAGCCACAGTTTATCCTTATTCGACCATGAGACACTACATAACCATGCATGCAATATAGCCTCATTTATACGTATGAAATCTAAGTCTCACACTCAACCAAACAAACACACTCGACAATATAAACATGCATGAAGTTGCCATTGTTTGTACGTATAATATTCACACAAATACATCCTTTTAAATCGACATTACCTCATGATATTACACGTTCCCATTTCCAGATTACAAGACTTCACGTATATAAATACTGATTCGCTATTTCATGTACCATAAAGATGCACATAAGACCTGATTCCAATAGTCATAATTAATTGTTATATCGACATGTATAATGTAATGATTCATGTGACTTCTTTCCAGATTTTAGATCGTATTTTAATGATCAAAACAAGTGTACAAATAGATCATACAATCGTGTTTGGTTCAGATTTTACAAGCCAAGACAGACCTTTATATCAACATAGCCATTATATTATTTCATGCGATCAAAACAACAATTAAATCTCATTCTTTTAGGTCAATTTTTTATTAGTTACAACTTATCATGTCCTATGTATATTTGTCGAAGGGAAGCAAGATCAAAAGGGGGGTGATACCTTGGTGTCGAAATGGAAGAACAAAACGAGGACAGAAGATCTAGAATTCGACCCACGAGAATCAACTTATACGAACCATACCAAGGCCCTATTCGAACAGAATATAATCAAGATCGAACTACCCTTGAACCTGCTATAACACACGATCAAAACACCTTCCTATAACACCCTTGAATGCCTCCCTAGAATCACCTTAACTCGTATGAAAGAAGAAAAAAATAACCAAGTGCTGCCACCAGAATTTGTTTTAGGGTTTTCTGTGTTTGTTGTTTGTGAATTTTCGGTTGGGAAAAAGATAGAGGGGAGGGGATAAATAGGAGGAACAACCGAGCATTGGGGAGGATAAGAAGACCAAGTTTCATCATTTAAAAAATCAAAATTTCTTCGAGAAATTTCATGCCAAGGTTATGTACAAGATTTAATCATTTTTGGACTAGATGGGACGTGTGATATAAAGCTTAGGGCTCATGAATTTATCGACTTTATGTAGCTTAGTTTATGGTTTTAATATCTTGTCAATTTCTCATATTATAGTTCATAGCTACTTAGATTATACTCGGGTTCAAGTTTAAATTAGTACGTATTTTAGAATTCACGTTTGAGCTTATTATACGGTGAAACAAGAAGACATCATAAAGGAAAAATTGGATGGTATGATACAGAAGAAATTCGAAACCCGATCAGACGGAACTCTATGCTTCCAAGGTCGAACTTGGTTACCACTTTATGGTGGCCTACGAGACTTGATCATGCATGAATCCCACAAATCTAAATATTCTGTACATCCAGGATCTGATAAGATGTATCAGGATCTTAAACAACCCTATTGGTGGCCAAACATGAAAGCCAACATTGCCACATGCGTTGGCAAATGTCTTACATGCTCCAAAGTAAAAGCCGAACATAAAAAACCATCTGATCCATTGCAAAAACCAGAGATTCCTATGTGGAAATGGGAACGAATTACAATGGACTTTATTACCAAGCTTCCAACGACATCGAGCGTTTATGACTCCAGCTGGGTCATAGTTGATCGTCTCACAAAATCCGCATACTTTTTACCAATTAAAGAGACATACAAAATGGATCAGTTAACCAGACTGTACATTAAAGAAGTAGTCTCAAGACATGGTACACCAATATCCATCATATCTGACCGAGACGGCAGATTCATCTCAAACTTCGGGTAGTCACTCCAAGACGCCTTTGGAACAAATCTAGACATGAGTACAGCGTATCACCCTCAGACCGATGGTCAGAGTGAAAGAACCATGCTTCGAGCTTGTTTAATCGACTTTGGAAAAGGATGGGATACTCATTTTCCATTAGTCGAATTCTCCTACAACAACAGTTATGACGCACGTATCAAGGCAGCACCATTTGAAGCACTTTACGATTGAAAGTGTCGTTCACCTGCCTGTTGGGCTGAAGTGGGAGATGTTCAACTCACTTGTCCAGAACTCATTCGTGAAACAAAGGTGAAGATAGTACAAATCAGAAATCGACTTCAAGCCGCAAGAGATCGACAGAAAAGTTATGCCGACACACGACGCAGACCCCTAGAATTCCAAGTCGGAGATAGGGTTATGCTAAAAGTATAGCCTTGTAAAGGCTTAATACGATTTGGTAAACGAGGAAAACTAAACCCAATATACATTGGACTATTTAAAATCCTAGCCAGGGTTGGTCCAGTGCCGTACAGACTTGAGCTTTCGTCAGAACTCAGTAGTGTACATCCCACTTTTCATGTATCTAATCTAAATAAATGTTTGTCAGATGAATCGCTTGTTATTCCGCTCGATGAAATTCAACTCAACGACGATCTACAATTCATCGAAGAACCAGTAGAGATCATGGACCGGGAGGTCAAACAACTAAAACAAAGCCGAATCCCAATTGTCAAAGTTCGTTGAAACTCACTACGTGGTCCAGAATACACATGGGAACGAGAGGACCAAATACGTCAGAAATACCCACATCTTTTTACCAACAATGCTTCAACATCTAACACAAATTGATCTCCGGGACGGAGCTCTCTTAACGGGTGGAGACTGTAACAATTCGCATTTTCAGGTTACTATCCATTCTCGAATTTTTACTATTCAGTTTTACTATTCATCCCGTAATTTTTTTTTATTTTACTATCATGACAAGATAGTTGATACTCGACGAGTCGCCCTGACGACGTACGTTAAATCTATTCAGAACCAATTTCACAAAACCGTGTCTAAGATTTACGTTTAGGTTTAAACGTCATTTAAGCATCCCGATATGTCCACACGACATTACAAACAAGAGAAATATGTGTTTTTCACATCCTACGACATTCTCAAGAATTTTGGAATTTTACATTTTCTGATTTTTGCGTTTTACGCGATTTGCGTGTTTTAAACCTGCATTTTCAGATTTAACAGCGTTTACGCGACCCATTAAACTTATCACTCATTTTTATGAGATAATAAGGAGTATATTGATAAGTTTAATCATTTCAACAAGTTTCATATTTTTAAGATACCCAATTTTACGTTTCGTGATTTAAATACGTAACGATTGCAATTACCGGGACAAAACTAACTCCGTAAAAGCAAGATAATGCAAGAAACTTATCAAGCTTCTCATGAAAGCCTCATGAAGCTTATCAAGGAAGGAACCAAGGGCATGTGTCTTGATCTTAAACCTTGATCACTTAGGATGGTTACATGTGTTCAAGCTTCCGAAGTAAGCTTTCTTAAAGTCAAGAAAACTAACCTTCTCAACTCACTATAAACCCCCCCCCTTGGTTTGCCGCCCATCACCATACACAAAACCCACTTCATTTTGCTAGCTTCCTTCAAGAGTTATTCAAGAATACAAGTCCTCTATCAATTCCAAAGCTCTTGCCAAGCTTTGTTTGATCCAAGTTATAGTTCTTCCTTCCATTGGTGATCTCCTAGCCACACAAGAAGTGTTTCTAGTAGAAGACTTCAAGTGTTTTCCCCAAGTCATCTCAACTTAGTATCGAGGGGTTAGTTCTTGATCCTTGATTTCCTTTCTTATAGAAAGCCAAAAGTTGTAAGAAAGACTAACTCACACTCTTGCTCAACATTATTTATATGTTTCTTATACTTAATCCATGCTATAT
Organism: Artemisia tridentata subsp. tridentata; assembly: GCA_021014915.2. Lineage (NCBI taxonomy): Eukaryota > Viridiplantae > Streptophyta > Magnoliopsida > Asterales > Asteraceae > Artemisia > Artemisia tridentata. The sequence goes on along the minus strand of CP139501.1, from coordinate 63,976,525 downwards.
ATGGTCATTATATTGAATTCATGATGTACAAAACCTTTAAAACATGTTGGAAAATATAGCAATTTGAATCACCTAAAACAAGTATACGAGTCGAAAGATACGGCCAAATGAAGTTACCAAACCAAACCTAAAAGTTGTTAAAAACTTTCTGCGACAGAAACTAAGAACATGGAAAACGAGGCACTGTTGCTTTGATTCATCAAAAACATAAAACACGAAAGTTGTCCAGATCGACGTTTTCTTCAAACAATTAAGAGCACGGGCCCCGAAAATGCATAACGAAGGCTATTTTTTTTAAATCTTAACAGCCTTACGTATAGCCAAACGGCTATACACTTGTCACGACTAAGGTGAAACCAAATGGCCTAAAGGCCTTAGACCGAGACCACAGCCGTGGCTAAGGCCAAGGCTAAGGTCTCAAGGCCATGGTAACCGAGACCATTAGCCAAGGCCTTAGCCTTAGCAAAACAACACAAACACCAAAGCAATTTGGATCTACTCCCTCGATAAACCATGAAATTTTACAAATATCGTCACATACTTACTAGACGTAATAAACTTTATAAATATAACAATCTTCATTCAAAATAAACTTTCCTAAGTTTATTCGACCTTCGGAATTGTAAATTTTGTAAAACGACCAAAAACCTATATTTTCTATATCGAGTGCTACAACACTAGGGAACTTCATGTGAGGGGTTTCATTTGGGTAAACGTTTCGACGAGTTGCTGGATTTACGAATTAAAGTTTCCTAGCTCCTCGAACGTTTACTACATGACCTCTGAATTATGATGGCCCGAACGGTAGTACGAGATATATAAACTAAAAATGCTTCATAAAACGTTTCTATAAAAACGACATACACAAAACTACCAAGTACTACATCATGATCAATATAAGGATGTATATAGGCTCGTCTATGTTTTTTAGACATTATTCCAAACCTAAGTCGCAACGTTCTATTGTAGGTTGCACTTAGAGATTTCCCGGCTTATTCATCGAACTCATTAAAGCACTAAATCATAATTCAACTCACGGTGAGTTCATAGCCCCACTTTCTATTACTTAATTGTTTTACAAACCCTTAGTGGGAATACATGCTATTTTTAACCGAACACAATGCTTTGAAATTGTATGAATATCTAATTGTTTTATTGTCACTAAGTACCATCATTGCCAAACATAAGGCCCCATATTATGAACCAGTTAATCACTAGGAGTAGTGAGCGCGGATATTGTGAATAGGCCTATTGGGATTGACAATTCCTGTTTGTGTTGACCAAGTACGTTCAAACAAACGCATTATATTATAAAACCTAGGGTATGTCGGCAAAGTGGCGACAAACAAGCCAATTGAATTTGTTACCCGTTAACGCTTTGGTTGCATGAGCTTAGTGAAATAATAACTGTTTTGTTTTCAAACTATGAGTGTGAGATCATAACTCACACTACAAACATATTGTGTTCAACCACTTAATAAACTCTATGAATTTCACTCAATTTTTGTGTTGATAGTTTTAAGCATGTATTTCAGGTCCATGATGTTAGAGGCTGACACGGAGGGGCACTGAATCAATCAAGAAGGCTATAACTATTTTATCATTCGATAAACATCAAATACTTATTATTGATGTATTTTGTAAACATGGAACCAACTGGGACCTATCTTTGTAAACTATGATATATTTCAATAATTCGAATGATAAATCTTTTTAAACGACTCAGTTAGAGGTCGTTTTCTATTATTATAACTATTGTACTGTCGAGTAACACCCAGTTTGAATTCCGCTGCATAGACGAAATTCGGGGTGCTACAAAGAATCCAGAGTATCATCTCGAAAAAAACCTTGCTAAACTCTTCGAGAATGGGTTTAACAACTTTCGAAATTACATTCTTCATACCATCTTCAACTCCTTTAACAACCAAAGCATATGAAACTCTTGTTTTCTTCCTTTCGGCATGAAACTCCTTTGGTAATGAAAACAAAGTTACTAAATTTGTGCTCTCCAATTTCTTTTCGAGAGAAGAGACACCTAGAGGTAACATATCAATATTCTTTCCACTCCATTTAAATACATACATATTTGAATTACCTCGGTGTGTTGCATCCACATCATGTTGTCATGGTCGTCCTAGCAGAACATGACATGCTTCCAAATCCACAACATTGCAAGTAACTAATTCATTGTAATGCTTCCTAATGGTAAGAGTAATCTTACAAATTTTGATTACCTTTATAGTCGGTCCTTTCTTAATCCATCCAATTTGATAAGGATTTGGATGAGGCTCAGTGGGTAACTTAAAGCTTTAAACAAATCCCTTGACACCAAATTCTCGCAATTCCCGCCATCAATAATAATAGAACAAACCTTTTACTTAACCAAGCATTAAGTTTGAAAAATCTTGTTACGTTGTGAAGAATCACTAACCGTAGGCGAACACAAAGTCCATTGAATGACATAAGTGACTTGTTCAGTCTCTCCTTCCACGGCCTCCATATACTTCAAACCTTTTACTTCTTGAAAAGCCGCCTCATTAAATACTCCCTCTTCATCCCTATGCTCCGCATAACAAGTAGCTCTTTTAGGATACACATTACCTATGCCACGGTTCACCATACCTAAAACACTTCGCACCTGTTGGTTTAGCATAAGGGTTAGAATTGTCTGGTTGACTATCTTTCAACTTGTTTACTCCACTTCCACTAGCCTTAGAACTTGAGGTTGTAGTAGTAGTACTAGGAAGGGTGAGTTGGCTTTGATTGGGCCGACTACCATAAATGTTTGAATTTTCTCCGATTGAACGTCTATACCTAACTCCGGGTTTAGAAGCCATCCTCTCCGCCTTCATTGCTAAATTTTGAGCTTGATCCATGAACCAAATCAAAATCAAACTCAACCTCTCATGAATAGATGAGTTTAAACAACTTATATACCTAGCCACGGTTTGTTCCTCTGTCTCTCTCAAATTATAACGTGCTTTTTTGGGAATTAAATATTCTGAAGATTAAGTATCGGGAAATTCTTTAAGTGATTAAGTCTGGTGGTTAAGTATGCTAGTGTTAATCTTGGTTAAGTCTGCTACCTGGTTAAGTCTGGTCGTTGAAGATTAAGTCTGCTACTGTTAATTCTGGTGAAATACATAATTAAGTCTGCTCTTCTATCGTTAAGTCTAGTTGACTAAAGTCAAATATACACGGTAGATAATATCTTACCCCATGTGCTCAGTCCTTATCTTATACTCACAGAACAAGTTGTAAACATAGATACATGTTGTATCTTAGTTACTGACACACATAAGATAAGCTAGCAAGTTGTTCAACAAGACTTAACATTATTGTAAAGATCTTTCTTGATATATAAAAGAAAGATCTTAGACTAGAGATATATGTGTGAAAAAGATAGTGCTTAAGATATATCTCTCAAGAACAAACACAAACAATATCACAAGATATAGAAACATAAGATTCAAGGTTGTAACCCTAGTGATAAAAAAAGATCACTCGTATTATTATCTTAATAATATTGAATCGTTTGGTGTTAACATTGCATGTTCATTGTTCGTTACAAAAGCATTACTTTCCATTTTCATAATACAAATAACCTTCTAAGTGTGATTAAGTAGATTCCGCATACTTAATCATATTAACTCAATATATCATATACACAAAGTCACAAAGGTTTAACAACTTAAACAGTGTATTGATTCCTCTCATGCTTGTAACATCAAAAAGTCGCATGTATATTCTGCTACAGTTCTCTTACCTTGGACATAATTATGATATTGTTGGTACAAAATTTGTTCAATATCCGGTTGTAAAAACCTACCTTTGATCATCTTTTTCATCCTTGTTCAAGTATCCACGGGTCTCTTAACTTGTGCCATATGATTGTCTTGTTCACGTTCCAAGCTCCCACTCCTTCGCGTAATTTTTAAGCTACAATCTTCTTTTCTTCAGGAACATCCATGATGTCGAAGAACTTTTCAACTATGTACAACCAATCTAGCACTGCTTCAATATCAAGATTTCCAACAAAGTTGGGAATCTCAGCCTTGACACGATAACCTTGTCGCTCACTATACCCACAATGATTATCATCCCTCCCAACAACAACCCTATGTTTTCGATCTCCTTCCCTAAGACTTCCATCTAACACCTCATGAGTTTCTTCTCCTTTCTCAACTGAAGACACAATGCTTCTTAGGATATTGGTTATACTCGTGATTATCATACAATCCCTCATAGTTATTATGGAATCTAGGATTACCATGTTCGTTACCCTCATGATTTGGATGGTTAACACCACCTATGATCGCGGATCCTATCCTATCAAGAACAGTGGACATACTGGCAAATTTGGAAGCGATATCATTGATCGAGTTATCCATCTCTACCATTGACCACACCCTTCCAACGGTACAGGTTTTTGAAATATTTGCATCCTTCATCATCAGGATACCAACAGGCTCCGATGCCAACTGGCGTAGAACAGAAGCATGAACAAAAACCCTAAAAATGGTTAAACAAGTCAAGAATAAATCGATTATTGAATGTCCAAACAATGAACCAAAACCCTATATTCATAGGAAAACAAAATTTGGGGAAAAAATTAACTAAAACACGTCCAAAACATACTTAAACTAAAATTAGAAAATCTGTTGTTGATACGTCTCCGGCATAAAGGAAGGAATCCATCTACGTCGTAGACAAGCTAAGAAAACAACCAAAACTCAGACGTAGTGTATGCACCATAGACAAGTCTTGGCTATACGCCGTAGACAAGTACAACTATGTTTTCTTCTTTCAACCTTCCTTTCCAAATTCCAAGTACTCTATATACTCTTCCGCTAACTCCTTGATCTTTTCCCCATCATCTTGGTTTATCTTCCTATAACTTTTGTATAGTTATACCTATGAATTCCATCTTTACTATTTTACAATTCCATTTATCAAGATTCCTATTAACACTGATGGGTAATTGGTCACAAAATAAACACAATCGACGAAATTAAAAAATATGGCTATATAAAAGAATACATAAAAAATTACAGAGCAAAATAAAAAAAAATGAAAAGTTAGCTACATTATTTCTAATCAACAAGTTGATTGCACAAAAGCCACCAAACCGGCGGCCTCAAGAAACAAGGAGTCGGATTAGGTCAATATTACCATTTCTATTATGGTGGCTTGTTGATTGATTCAAAATGACAACTATTCCACATGGAATTGAAGTATATGGGACCTAGTAGCATTACTATTCCACCCGGCCATTGACTCCGGCCATTAAGTATTGGACTAAAAAGACTTTGAAACCATACTTTAAACCTATATAAAATTGTTTAGTTACTGATCTAACACACACCATATTAATAATTTTATAAAAAAAAAAAATTAACGTACAAACATCAAATATGCAGGCTAGGACCACATTATGCATTTTCTTTCGCCCTTATAGAACAAGAAGTACCGTTTCTCTCACTGCTGAGAAGTTTCACAAATTTGAGCTGGACTCTAACGTAAACTTTTAAACTAGCTTATATGCATGACCACCCTAAGAACCGAGTCAAAATGAAAAGTTTTTTCAACGCTCAACGGTCAACATATGCTCTAGGCTCTAGCGAAAGTGAGTTTCACACAATCTCGGAAACCTCTTTCTTCTATAAATAGATACAACAATAGCACTTGGATAATCCGGATAAGTACATAACACTAAGATTTCACATCTACACAAAGCCAAATTACTTCTGATGGCACCATTGTCCACCAATGCATTAGTAGCACAATTCTTGCACCCAGCTCACAAACTTGCTGAGCATAATGATGATACACCATACATCTGTGATGACTGCAAGATTGTTGGAAATGGGACACGGTTTAGTTGCGCCTCCTGCCAATTTGACTTACATGTTTACTGCGCCAAGTGTCCCACCAGGCTCAACTCCACCACGAACCAACCCCACGCAATGAGTCTTGTGGTTTACAAACCTAAACTCAACCAAACAGAACCTTGTCAAATCCGTCGAAAACCAATTTAGGGCCTTGTGTACAAGTGTAAGAGCTGCAATTTCTTGGTTCACCCACTCTGTGTGTCGCGTAATTTAGGACAGAATTAGGGTTCTGCGCTCCATTCTTCTGGTTCAACTACTCAACGTACTGGTAAGCAAGTTGCAGTTGGGTTGGGGACAAACTATATATATGATACCATTACAAAAGATGAAGACAAGGAACCTATCGCTAATTCTAATGCTTTAGGAAATGATGAGGAGAGTGGTAGTTTCTTTTATGCGGCCACGGGTGGAATTGATGAGGAGAGTGGTAGTTTCTTTGATGTGATCATGGGTGGAATTGAATCTATCTTTTCAAGTAGTTCAACATAAGGCTTGCACTAGCTAATGATTGTATTTTACTTTACTTATATGCCATAATACATTGCTATGAAGTTACAAAGGAAATTACAAACGCTTTTTCATTGGATCATGATCCATTTGCTACAGGTTTAAATATACTATGTATCCGACAGTGTTTAGTCTAGCTGTGTAGTCAACTAAGATGGAGTAGACACTTTGTTGATATAGAGGCATGTATACCTGCATACACACATATTGTTTTTTGTTAAGGTGTCAGCATGGTGGATTTCACAAAAAGGGGTTGCTCATAAGTCATGACTAAATGTGTTTGTTAATCCAACAAGGTTTCCCCTATCTTTTTCATATAAATTGAGTGCAGATCGTCTCTCATATCAAAATAACAAGATATCTTCCTCTCCTTTAATTCTGGATCACTTAGGTTAGTATTCTATCTCAGAGTTTTCCTTCTAATAAGGTGAAGGCATGGTTGGGTTCGCCTAAACAATCTTCAGTTTTGCTGTCAGGATTGTTTGTTGTTTTAGCTGTTTTATCCTAGGAGACAGACGTCTATTGTTTTTACTTTTTTAGAAGCATGGAGATAGAGCGCGAATCTATCTTCATGAAACTGTGATTACCAAAAGCCTCAAGTTTTTCCATCTAATTTGTTTGAGTTCTTACGGTAAAAAGGAATGCTGTATCATTTTCTGCACTTTGTATTCGCTTGTTAGTATTAACAAATTGTTATGCTTCTGGCTCCTCTATGAATACAACATTTTTAAAACTTATCTGTAAAGGGACTAACTAAAAAATATAGTTACGAAGTGAAAAACATCGAACACGTCAAATTAGCATAATGTTCTAAACTGTTTATCCAAGAATGTCGAGCATTGTTGATATAATATGTATTTGTAAGCATACTTAAACCTTAGTGCACTAATTATTCATAATTTGTTTTTTACAAAAAATGGATATGATTTGTTATGCCCTATGGGTCAAGCAAATCCAATCCAAACCATGCTTAAAATAGAACTTTTCCGCCAGCACCCATTTTGACCCATTACCCAAAGACCATTGACCAGGACATTATTAGGGATGAAGGGAGATGTCTATGATGCATCAACATTAAATAGAAAGAGGTAATACTGGAGTTTGGAATCCATATGGCATACTCTTGATTAATCCATGACCGATATTAATTGGGGGTACAATATCTAGGGTGTCTCCATCACAATTCGTTTGTGCTTGTTTCATGTTGCTGTATTGTGGACGTTTAATCTTTTTTGTATGATTCATAATACATTTGCTTTTAACAACCATATAGCATCACATTCTCTTGTTTCATGTTACTCTGTACGATTCTGGTGATGGAAAGTATGTTTTCTTTATGTTATGGGTCAATTGGGAAGTCAACCCAAAAGTCAACATAAGTCACGTAGCAAGCACATGGGTCCTTAACAGAAATTCCCGCCTAAACTCAACTACATAAATAACCATTTCTTTTCATTCTAGTTAGCTTTTGATTATGTAAACATTTCCTCTCTGAATTCTCTCATTCCAGTTCTTGTAACTGTAACAAACCATTACTATTTGATAGTCAACTAAGTCCATAAATCTATTTCTTATTTCCTTGATTAGTCTAATTAGTTGTAATCCTTTAATGGATCTTAAGTGATCCCTATTGGTGCATATCAAGTGGTATCAGAGTTGCCTTCCTGGCAACTCTATAGTCTTCTTGGATCAGTTTTCCGGCGAGTTAATTTTCCAACGGTGTTTGTTGTTTTCCGGCGAAATTCATTGACTGTTTCAATGAGAATCTCAAATTTAGTTGATGAACTTACGAATATCAAGAATATGGTTGCTATCATGAATCAAGAATTCTTGATTGGGAAAGTGCAACAGGTTAATGGGAAAAACCAAGGTAATCATCAAAATTCTCAGTTCTCATGTTGTGATGTTAAAGATTTGAATGGTATTTTGGTTAATAATAATGATAATAATGTGATTTTGGGTAAAAACAATGGAAGAAATTGTAGAATTAGTGATGGTAAAAATGATGTATACAACGTGTTCGACGAAACATGAAGTAGTTGACTTATTAAACAAGAAAGGTCAGTTAGAGAATATTATGATGCATTTACTTCGCATTACAACGTATACATTTCTTGGACTAGAAAAATGGGTTTAGATGATGGGTGTCTTGTTAGTTTTTTTTATGTCGGGGTTGCAACCAGAAATTGAAAAGATGGTTTATTTTCAACCCAAAACACTTCATGATGCTTATCATTTGGCTAAGTTTCAAGAATCTGTTAATAATATCATGAAAAAAGAATTCTAACACACCATTGTCCTGTTATTCAAAGTGTGATAATCCAAAAGAAGTAGAGAAAGAATGCATTGAGTTAGTGGATTATGAAGAATGTAGTAAAGAACAAGTTAATGTCGAAGGTAAAGAAAGTGAATGTGTGGGTTTTATTGTTCTTGATGTACTTTGTAAAGAAAAGGGTACTGGTGGGGAAGTGGAATCTGATGATGCAAATGGAGTGATTGATAACAACAATGGTTTGATGGGTACTAGTTTGATGGGTTGTGATGATAGTATGAATGTAAGTTTCAGTAAGAAGAGGAACTCAGATGGTGTGGCAGTGAATGTGGATCCTGTTGAAGAGTGTTGTAGACAAATTGTAAATGGTGAAGAAATTGAACAAGTTAATAGGTGGAAGTATTTTGAAGGTCGGAAAGTTAAGAATAAAAGTGGTCATGTCATTTCTTGTGATGTAGTTGTAGGAAAATTCCCGTGGAGAAGTGATGATGACAAAACAAGTGTAGAAAAGGAAGAAGCGTATAATAGGAAACAAGATGACACCAGGAAAGAAAATAAAGATCTAGAGGTTGAGAAGAATAAAGCTAATGGAAAATATGAGAATTGTGGTGTTGTAGGATTTGTGGGTACTGATTTTGATTTGAACCTACTGAAGGTTGAGGCTAAATATCTCAAAGATTGTGGCACTATACCACAGACTCTAGCTGAAATTCGAAACATTGAGAAACTTAAAGGTTCAGATGATGTTGACAATGGAGAAACACAATCATGGCTTCAAAATGTCAGTATTGAAAACCTCGATGTAAAGATGGAAATTGATCAGTTGCCATCTCTACAAAGTTATGCAACTGGACAAAATTCAAAAATGCTCTTTTCCATCTCAAGTTATGTAGAAGCTCTTGATGTAGACATTGATCAGACATTGAAACCTAATGCAAGCAGAAACACATTTGTTTGGTTCGAATGCGAAATTGATACATCACAGAAAATAGGATGTGTGATATTCGACTTGCGAAAATGGCCAAATAGAAAAAAAAAAAAAAAAAAAAAAAAAAAAAAAAAAAAAAAAAAAAAAAACACGTTGTACAATCTGCAAATTCAAGAGTAGCCTGTGGAAGTTTCAGATATGGAAATGGCCTAATAAGAAAAAGAGCAAGGGAAATTTTTTGTTGGAAGGAGGGCATGTTTAGTTCATACTCATCAGCTTGCTCACTCGGTTATACGTTAGATATTCATCAGTTTTTTCACTAGGTTACACGTTTGGATATTCATCAGTTTGTTCACTTGATCATAGTCATAGACGACAAGTTATGTACCATTGGGTTGAACGAAAATGATATGATTCTCTTTGAGCAATATTTAGTACAATGTGAAGCTGGAATTTTTAGTACAAAAGAGAATAATTAGGGTGAAGCAGAGACAATGATATCAGAATATTTACATACAGTGAACTTCAAGGTTGTGCCATATGAGGGGGTTTGCTTTACATTTCAACCAACAAGGGAGTGTTTGTTTTTTGTGTTGAAAGAATGGATCAGTAGAGATGAGATTCAGAAGTACTCACTTGGTTACTGATCTTGAGGACAAGATCATCTTAAGGGAGGTGGATTGTTATGGGTCAATTGGGAAGTCAACCCAAAAGTCAACATAAGTCATGTGGCAAGCACACGGGTCCTTAACAGAAATTCCCGCCTAAACTCAACTACATAAATAACCATTTCTTTTCATTCTAGTTAGGTTTTGATTGTGTAAACATTTCCTCTCTGAATCCTCTCATTCAAGTTCTTGTAACTGTAACAAACCATTACTATTTGATAGTAAACTAAGTCCATCAATCTATTTCTTAATTCCTTGATTAGTCTAATTAGCTGTAATCTTTAAACGGATCTTAAGTGATCCCTATTGGTGCATATAATTTTATTGGTATGCTTTACAAATATTGTGCATGTTTTACACAATAAAGGATTATCTGTTGCGGAAGTTTGGGAAAAAGAAATTTACAATCTTAGTCAAATTTTCTCACTCAGAAGTGTGCAGAGCACATTTATTTGTACTTAAAAGGATCAAACTCTTTTAGCGTTTCTTCACATAAATTACACATAATCGGCAACTTTTGATTCTTAAAGTGTAGAGAATTAGATGTAATTTTTGGCGGAAGAATTCTTCCAAAAGAACAAAACAAGATCTTCATACTTTAACACGATTTTAAGTACGCAGATAACAAGATAAAACCAAGAATAGGGTTGCGTCTATTACTACGGGTTGTGTTTGTTTTCCAGGTTACAATAAGAACACGGAAGCCCGTGTCCAATTTGGGGTGCATTTTAAAAAATCTAACATGCATTTTCATCTGGATTCATATGCTTGAAGCCTTCAATAGTCTCAAAATAAATAATAAGGTTTCCAAAGAATTTATGTAACTCAACTCTAATTGTATGTTTTGATAATCTATAGAATAATATTCAAAAAACTTGTGAAAGTAATAGACATTTAACAATATCATGGTACTTGATTTTTGCTAGCCAGTTGAAAAACCATTTTAGACTGTGATTAGATACATTTAAAATCTGAAACTAAATTCATAACCAAAGTCAGCTCAACTTCACGCACTACAATCGAGAAGTAGATTGATAGGTGGAACCAGGAAATATGTCGGGTACAAAAATAACACTACTTCTTAACAAATAATCAGCTATCATAAAAGAAAAGTAAACTAAAGCTGTATAAAATTTCAGTGCTTTAACTACCCTGCTACATAATTTCATAGTCTAAATTGTCATTACAAGCAAACAAAAATTTATAACATTGCCAAATGCCAAATTCAGTCATCAATGTAAAACAAACCAATGTTAGTAGTTTACAACTCACACTACCGTGATTTACGTCGATTCTTGCGTAGTCAACGGTGTGAAGTTTATCGTACACGACTGTGATTTACATCGTTCAACTCAAAACAACGGAATTTCAACTCCTAATCCTAGCGGAGGAATGTATTATGGCTAGCTTGAAGAAATTCTTGAGTTTTTGTATATTCTGTTCAAGGTTGTGTTGTTCAAAGTCAAATGATTCAACACTAATAATAAGGTGTTGGGTCTAATAGTTGACTTGATAAAGACAAAACATGTGAAACATGAGGGACTTATGGTGACAAAGAATCAAAACTTCACAAAAGGAAAAGATTTATATGTATCTTTTATTATTCTAGAATATTCTTTGTGTAACTCTAATCCTCTATTATATAAAGAGGATTAGAGGCGTAGGAAAAGTGTGTGTGTGTAAAGATGTCGACATCTAATGGTGTAGTTGGTGTTCTAGGTATCAAGTTCCTACAACGGATGCCTAGGTTTTGTATATTGTTAGTGTTAGTGATGATGGCGAAGAACCTTGATAATAATAATGAATCTTTTGTTATTCCGATATGCATCTTATTTTGATCATTGTTATTGTGCTTATTGTTTATCCTAGATCAAGGTCTAAACAACCTGGAGTCCAAAACTGTCCGAGAACTTATTTGGTGATGGCGTACATAAGTTCTATCAGGTGGTATCAGAGCGGGGGGCTCTCGATCTAAGGTTGTTACAAGGTTCGTTGTTGAAGAAGAGCAGATTTGAAGAAGTTTTTGATAAAGGTACGATTAGTTTACTGGTTATTAAATTGAATGGAGTTATTTTTTATTGAGGTAAGCTGTTTCAAGAAATGAATTCAATACACCTCGATTCTGTTTGCCGCTTTCATTATTGTTTGTCGCTTACTAATTGATTATGGATCAGTTGATTATTTTAATACGGAGTAAGTAGATCGTGGGATGTTCATCTCATTAATTAATTATACCTCGTATTGATCGAATTGCTATAAATTGGTATATATTTAATGTGGTCTATACGCAAGTGGAAAGCAGTTTAATTAAACCTTGTACTTGTATTGGATTTGTCGTCTTTTGGAGAAGTGGTAAAAGTGATTCGTTAATAATTTGTCTTCAACGTCAGTTTATCATCTTTTCAAGTATTAATGGATCTAAGTATTATAATGGTTCTTGTCGCATTCATTCTACTGCTAAGGTGATTTGATTCTACGTGAGATTTTGAGCAGATTTGAATAAAGTAGGGTCGGATTGATTTATACTAGAACTTATCTTGTACTGCATTAATTGAGTAGATTAGTAGATCAGTAGGTCAGTATCACGTGGGTTAATATTTTTATTCTACTGCTGAAGAATTTTATTCTACTGCTATGTTTGATTCATTCTACTGCTAAGTATTTTCATACTGCTGCTCGGGTTAAATTGTTTCTACTGCTAGCGTTAAATGTTTTCTGCTACTACTTGTAATTTATTCTGCTACTAGTTATAGCATACTGCTGCTCATTATTAGTTTCTGCTGCTGTGCTTATTGTGTTTGGTTCGATATAGTTGCATGATTTACAAGTAGTGAGGGGAAGTAATTATGAATTGGTTATTAGTTTACACACACACAGGGGAAGTTCACACACACAAAGGAGATTTGATTTTTGATTTGGTTTTTATGTTCGTTAAAGTTTTTAAAGGCTCGAGTTAAATTTCATATTGGAGAAGAGGAATTTTTGTTGCTTCTTTGATGATGCAGTGGAATTTTTCAAGGTTGTGTCTTATTATATCTTAAGGTGGGTGTTACACTTTAAAGGTAACTTGTTTGTTCATCAAGGTGACTACGAATTGACAAAACACTTGAAGGGGTTACGTTATTGTGCTCAGTAGTTGTTGTCAAGAGATTGCGGTCTCCCTATACTTGAGGAGTATACGTTCGAAGTCTTTTAGTACAAGGCATAGGACACAAGGTTGGTTTCTTCTACTTCACCATCAAATTGGTGATGATTATTTTTCTTCAACAATATATAACGCCTACAGATTTGAAGAATCATGAAAATGGTTAACATATGGGTTTCAGGGGAAGCTTATTGTTTAAATGTGTAACCATTTATATGCTACATCGAGGTGAAGGTTTTTATGATTGCTAGTTGGTATTTTACTGAAGATTTGGAATTTTTCTGTCTTGGATTCATTTATAAAAGAAAGCGTTTTGGTGTTCATTAATGGAGGGCGATTCAAGACATTGGAAGACTAAGTTGGATGTATGGTACTAGCTCGTGGTTATGAAGATCAAAGTTACATACTTTTGTCCCCTATTGATTATAAAAAAAGGGGAAGAATATTTTGAAGATTGCAGCTTGAAGATCTTGATGATATGCATGGTTTAAGGGGAAGTCGCATGTTTCATGACATATTAACTTCAGGGGAAGTTCGTGCTTATTGGTTTTGTCATTATCAACTAGGGGAAGATTGTTGGGTCTAATAGTTGAGTTGATAAAGACAAAACATGTGAAGCATGAGGGACTTATGGTGATAAAGAATGAAACTTCACAAAAGGAAAAGATTTATATGTATCTTTTATTATTCTAGAATATTCTTTGTGTAACCCTAATCCTCTATTATATAAAGAGGAGTAGAGGCGTAGGAAAAGTGTGTGTGTGTAAAGATGTAGACGTCTAATGGTGTAGTTGGTGTTCTAGGCATCAAGTTCCTACAACGGATGCCTAGGTTTTGTATATTGTTAGTGTTAGTGATGATGGTGAAGAACCTTGATAATAATAATGAATCTTTTGTTATTCCGTTGTGCATCTTATTTTGATCATTATTATTGTGCTTATTGTTTATCCTAGATCAAGGTCTAAACAACCTGGAGTCCAAAACGGTCTGAGAACTTATTTGGTGATGGCGTACATAAGTTCTATCACGAGGGTCGCATAAAACTTTGTACCTATAGAAATAACATTACACAAATTATGATAGACCGTGTTAGGAATATAAATATTCATCTGAAGACCCGGTCACCCCGAGTATCCATTTAGCATTTATGTAGCTCGTAGGCTTATTAGTATTAGTTTAGTTAATGTAATATAAGTTTAGTTATATTAGTATTTGTGGAGTGGGTCGTGTCTTTACCCACTGTCAGCTCACTCCACAACCAACTCGGGGCTCTTAAGTATGTAAGTATAAATACCCCTCTCCACCTAGGTAGAGGGTTGGAGCTTCTAAACTTTCAACATATTTTCTCTTCATTCTCACTCTCTAGAACTCCTACTCTCTACCTCTGTCTCTTTCTAGAATTCATCTAACTCAAATCCAATTATGCATATGTTACAATTGGTATCAAGAGCCATGGTTAGGTTCAATTGATTGTGTGTGCTTGGATTTGTGGTTTCTATTTTCGTGTTTGTTTTTTTTCTCTTAAGTTCGAACCATTTTTTGTTCTGTTTTGATCCAACAAGTTAAACCTTTGTTCGAACCATCTATTTTTCTTTGTTCATGTGTTACTGACTTAAACAAGTCCAGTTAGGCCTTAATACCCAAGAAGTCCAATTTTGGGCTTTAATAGGTCAAGGAGTTGATTAGCTCACATAAATTTGTTTCGGTATCTCAAAACTATTTTAAGGTTAAAAGTGTGCTTCAAAAGGTTGTGTTCTTGGTTAAGTCTTAGCACTAATTTCTTGACAGCGGTTGTGACCCAAGAAGTTAAAAATGGTTTTATTGACTGCGGTTTTGATACAAGGGGTTAAAAACAAAGATAGCGACTAGTGGTTATCTGCGGTTGGACCCAAGAAGTTAAAAACTAGGACAGCGACTTGTGATTGTGGCTTGTGGCCCACAATTTGTTGTCTAGTGACTACGGTTTGACCCAAGTGACATCTCGTTTGACTTATAGCAGTTAGAAGTGAGAATTGGTAGCGGTTTGACATACCTTTTGAGAATTGGTAGCGGTTTGACCATTGGTGTAGCGGTTTGAAGTAAAATTGTGTGTTGCGGTTTGTCTTAAGTCTGTGTTATGATTTGCCACTTTGCCTGTAGCAGTTTAACTGGAATTTGGGGTTGCGGTTTGATAGAGCTCGTGTTTTGAAGATTATAGTTCTTGACCCAGAAATATTACAACAACAAGAAGAAGCAACGATATTCAGAAAAAATCAAATCCAATCCAAAAACAAAAACATCTAACCACTGATTTACAACCAACAACATTAAATTACATTCAGTGATTATCAAACATCATCTAACCACTACTCAAATCCATTCGACTATAACAACAAATCAAAAGCTTCAAGAAAAATAACAAAATCATTTTTTTTTTATTACACAAAAACTAATCCAATTACAATCACTGTTAACTAACACAAACCCAACACTAACCTACTTCATCTCTCTCATATAACTCACCTTTCAATACTCGGACCAGAAAAGAAAATCTCTCAAACGTGTCACCTTCTTTCATTTTTGTTAAATACATATGAACAAAGAAATCATCAAGTCAAACCTACCTTAGATCTTTATGCTCGGTTGACCAAAGGATAATCAAAGGAAGGTATTACTGTGTTCGGCTATCTCAAGAAGAAGAAGAAGGGACCTATTCTCGAACTTTTCTTGGTATCGATTGTGGTGAGGGAGAAGATAAGATTAGGTGACTGCGTTTTCTTTTTGGTATTTGGTTTGTGTGACTGCGAAATATTTGGGTTTGATTACACGTGTTTAAGTGTGTGTATTATACACCGATTTAGGGTTAGGATTAGTTAAAGTCAAGTATTGGGTTGTGTGTGTTAAATCCAAGAGTTGGGCTGCACAAAGTTGGGCTGACAAAGTGTTGTGTAGATTTGGGCTGAAACTTTTAAAATCGGTATTGAGCTTTTGGACAGATTACACAAGGATGATTTTGTTTGTTTTGGTTGGCTGAATTTGGATTTCTAAATTTATCATTTGTTTGTTGTTGATAAATTTGGTATTTTGTTGAATATCTTTGGGTATAATTTTTGGACAACGACGTTGATTGAGTTTCAAGTTTCCGAGATTGACGACTAGTCTGGGTTGAGATATCTTCGGGTTTATTGGATATAGTGGTAAGATACGGGGTTTATTCGGATTTCAAAACGCGAGCGTTGTCTGAAACTCACTGTGACTGGTCTACTTCATCTCTTAAACTCATTTCAACCAAACCAAAACATAATCAAACAACAGTTCACAAAGTTTAATCATCAAACCGTTCCAATTTTTTTTTCATTACACATTCAATTAATCATTGTTTCACGGTTTTTCTCTTGATTTTGTAAAATCCCGCGAAAGATTCTATTTCTCGGTTTAAATCATAGACTTGTAAAATCCCGTGAACGTTCATATCATGTCAAAGACTTCGGATTCAGTCATTGCTGAGGTGCTCAAACTGTACGACATGATCGATCAACATCAGATTCCTAACAAAGTACAACCAACAAACGTTTTTGAACAGACAAACGTTGTTGGGTCAGATACTACTAATGTGGAATTTTCGTGCACAAATTCGCAAGAGAGAGAGTTGCTTCAGCCACAACAGTTGCCTATTGCAAAGGAAAGTTGCATTGAATGTTTTTGATTACTTCATTCACATCTCAAGGTTCTCTTTGGTCAGGATGTTCAAACTTTCACAGTCGAAATGATTCTGTATTTGGATCAACTTGAACAACAACTTGACAAAGGAGAATTTTCTGAAGATAGATCCATGGCTGCCTTGTGTGTGGTCAACAACCAACTCCAAGTGTTCATTGATTCGCAATACACTGAGGATTATGATGATGACAGTCAAATGGCGAAAAAGTGTTTTGCTAATTACACTGGAATCGAGGTTGACATGTTTTGAGTAGCACTACTCCAGCTCATGAGTAATGTTAAGGAGTTCATTAATGAAAGAGCACATCACATGGGGAACGAGACAGAGTCAAATAAGCATGATGATAGCAACAGCTCAGGGACTGTTATCACACCTAGTATGGATGCAAATTTCAGTCCAGTAAATCACCAAGTACCATCTGCTGAGGTACATCTGTCTGATCAACATAATGTTCTTTCTAATGAACAACAACATACTGATCAAATTAAGCCTACTTATGACACATATCTATTGGAAAAGACTGATAGCAATATCACCTCTGATTCAACAAATATGAGTCATAAGGGGGGAGAAATTGATCAGGATGCTGAACATGATGATGCGTCAAGTTCTTTGCCTACGGCTGAGTTTTTCAAATCAAATGATATGGTTGAAAAAGAAGTTTATAATGAACTTTCAAATAGATTTTTACAACTTGAAAAACATTGTATTTCACTTGAAATCTCATTGCAACAAAAGGAAGAAAGTCTTCAAACTAACCAACCATGTAGGAATCCGGAATTCCGTGAATTTTTTATGATAAATGATTTGAAAGCTCAGCTAGAAGCCAAAAACTCAACGATAAAAAACCTGAAAAAATGTATTGCTGAGATGTGTGATATGTGTAATGAAGTTAAGGCTAAACATGACAATGATGTTAATGCAACAAAAAATGCTGAATTAGAACATAAAGTGGCTGAATTACTTTATGAAAAAGAGACTTTGAAAATTCATTGCAATAAACTGTGTAACTCAATCAAAGAAGCAAATACTAAGACTGTAGAGCAAACAACCTCTTTGATTGCTAAAAATGATGAATTCAAAGATCAACTTCAGGAAAAGGGTTTTGCAATTGCAGAGTTGAAAACCGAGTTGAGAAAATCGACAGGAAATAGTGTGAACACTAATTTTGCGAAACCATCAATCTTGGGGAAACCACCACTTAGAAACCAATCAGTTGTTAGACAACCGACTGCGTTTAGATCTGAACGACAAAAACTTTCAAAACCACGGTTTGCCTCCCAAGTTGATTCGAAACAAGTTTTGTCAAAACCAGTCACTTCACAGTATAGACCTATGGAAAAGGAATATACACTTGTAAAACCTCATCATATGATTGCATCTAGTTCTTCTAGGATTAGTTCAAAGCATGTGTCATTTGTGTCACCAAAGGAACATGTTAGACATGAAAACATTGTTCAGAATCACAACCTAGAGGATGCTAAGAAAAACACCCATGAAAAGACTAGGAATTCGCCTGTTTTTAAGAGTGGTTGCGTATCGATTAATGCGATTCCCATAACAGATCACTCTAAGAATCCTAGATCTTTCTCTGACTCCAAACATTTTGTTTGCTCAACTTGTCAGAAATGTGTTTTTAATGCAACCCATGATGATTGTATAACAAAATTCCTGAATGAAGTAAATGCTCGTGCTAAGGTTCAGACCTCTAAGACTAGAAACAACAACAAGCCCGTAGAACCAAAGAGGTATACTCAGAAACCTGGTAGGCAGATTGTTGTAGGACAAAGGTCTTCTCTAAACAAGCCTTCCACTGTACATGAGAAACCAAACACTCCTAGATCTTGCCTTAGGTGGATACCGACGGGTAGAATTTTTAAGATTGTAGGTCTTAGATGGATACCTATCAGAAAGATGTTTACTGAGTGCAAAACCAAGGTTGACAATGAAACCCCAAATGGTCTAGATGCTGATATCACTAACCCATATAAATGCAAACAAACTCTTAATGTCAATTCAAGTAGTCTTTAATTAAATGCAGGTACATCATCCACTCATTTTAAGGAAAGACTCGGGGTTTGGGTGCCGAAAAGACTGATATCTCATGAAGTAGGGCTTCAAGCAATTCAAGCTTGATGAACATCAACGACAATGATGTCTGTTCACATCAGTTCAGGCCTCATTCTTCAATGAGAATGACGTCTGTTCACATCAGTTCAGGCCTCGTTCTTCATCGACAATGATGTTTGAACACTGCAGTTCAAGCCTCGGGCCTCAAAGTCAACATTATGGCGTCTGCAGATAACACTTCAGGCCCCGTTCCTCAAAGAAAAGAAAGCCATATGCTTGAGTTCACTTTATCTTAGGAAGAAGAGAAATCTTCTTGTTTCAGACTATTTTCATCAAAAAGCTTCATACTTGCTCCATGCTCGTTCGGACATCAAGTGGATCTACTTTAATCTGATTGGACGATTATTCACTCGATCAAAAATGGCAACTGCAAATGCAATTTTTGAGGGGGAGAAGTGTGAACAGTGGATCAACCTCATATGCACTTGTTCGATCAAAAATGGCATCCTCATATACAATTTTTGAGGGGGAGAAGTGTGAACAAGTGGATCAACATACATTTAATTGTTTGTTCACTCACTTGTTGGGCATCTAATTGTGACTACGGAGTTGATCAGGTATCACTTATTTGAGGTTGAAGTTGACTTTCTCAAAGGCGTGATCTTATTCTATCTTGAAGTCGGGGTTGGTTGGATGCATGACTTTCAATGATAACTTGCTCGGGCTTATGATTTAAGTTGAAGACTTAGTTTATCTAGTTACCAGCAGTCAGGGTAAATGTTTGACGACCTGGTTAACTATCACTTAAAGGAGTTACGTTGTAGTACTCAGTGTCACACGCCGATGACGTTGTGGATAATCGCAAGAGGTGTTAATGTCTCATACTTTGGTTGGGTATTGAGTACTTAGAGATTTGCTTGGAGCATTAATTCTCTACACCGTTCTTTCAACTTTAGTGCAAGTTTAAGTCACGAGAACCGGGAATTCTAATTCAATGTCAAGTTTGGTATATCGGGTTTGCTCCATCAGTCATCACTTCAAATAGCCTAATTAAGGGTTGGTAAAGATAGTCAGGAAGAGTTTCGGTAGCGGTTTATTCTCACTTGATACATTTGAGCTAATTTTGTTCTTCTCATAAGATTTCAAGTATTTGTGCGTGAAATGTGTTGCTGATTCTGAGGTATCAAAACCAGCAAGGGGGAAGGAGACATACATCTGAACGCACAACGAGTACACGTGATGAACTTTATACCTCTTCTGAGTTGGGGTTATTCCGGGAAGACAAATGTCATAACCGCAGAGAAAATCAGTGTTTTAACTCGTTCCTTATGGTGTATTATTCCAACTACGTGGGGGAAGAGTTGTAAGAAACAGTTTCCAATGATAAAAGAGGTTCATAAAGGCAATTTCATGTAGGGAGAAAAGGGGATTTTTGGGTCTTAATTGATATTGATGTTACGCTTTCGTCTTCATTTATGGGATTGAGTGTATGCTTCGGGTTTTTGGGCTTCATACAATGAGACTGATTGCATCACTTCAACTACTTGGGGGAAGTGGTCTCTGGATACTTTTGGTATGCATTACTTCATACTTTAGCGGTAAGAAATGTGAGAAGAATTATTCAAGTGTGAGATGATACACTACTGATCTATTTGATGATTCCCCGAACGGTGAATCACGATGATTATTCCTAAAAGGAGCAGCAATATTTGATGTGGTTTGCTACAGTTTCCGCTGTACACTTACCTTATGTAAGCTTGAAAGAGGGCTTTGAAATTGCTCAAAAGAGGATTGTCGGTTTGGGGGAAGCTATCAAAGCTTCACAATTGAGAAGGCTCAAGTTCAGATGATTATTCAGGAGCCTCGAAAGCCTTGGTGGTGAAAGTTTAAGAGATGTTGACTACTGACGTCTACAACGTACAGAACGATATCCTTATTTCGGTATTCATGTCAACATGTTCTTAAATGGAATAAAAATACTTTGTACATATTTTAAACCAAACTGTATATAGAAAAAATATTATACCAAAATTGTATATAGAAAATTATAAATCCAGAAAATGTAAATAGAAAAATATTAAAACCAAGAAAAAACCATAAAAATCAGAAAATTAGAAAATACCAAAAATAAATTCTCTAGGCATGTCTTCTGTTTATCGATAACATTTACGGTCTTAGAAATGTCATTCAATAATGACACGGGACTTTAAATGAAGCTCGAGCAGAAGTTAAAATGAATTGTCAAAACATGTCATGATGGCTTGCTATTACTTTAGATAGCAACCCGTGCTTCAAAATGGGGAAAGCACGTCGCCTAAAAGACGGTTGTTCCTCCCACTGGGTGATGTTCACCCGAGCATGGATTACTTCATATCCGTGCATCTCCGATCTAGTGTACGCTTCAGTGTATTATTTCCTGATTAAGAAGAGAAGTCTTCTTTGTATGCAAATAATTTTCCTTCTATGATTCTTCTGAAAATTATTTGTGAGACACATGGTGGTAACATGTTGGTTGAAATTTCTTCAAACTTGGATTGTGCATAAAATTTGTCACTCAATCAATGACTACATCTCTTTAACTAGAATACGGGTCATTGATTGAGGGGGAGAGTGATTTCAAATTTTATATCAACAAACGGGTTTCTTGGTTATCTCATAATTGTTAGAAAAGGTTTTGTAGTTAATGGGGTATTAGTTGAAGAGGATCTTGCTAAGCTTTATCTCAAATGGCAAAATGTGTTAGTTGTTAGAAAGATTAGGGTATTATGTGCAATTTGCTTATAGTATCCTAACTTTATGTAACTATAAGGTTCATTTGTGTCACTCTGGGATCCTCGTTTAATCCCCTAAATACTTTAAAACTCAAAATCTAAAAGAAGTTAAAAAACCCATTGTGTTTGATGTTCTTGAATACTCCACAGGCATTTGTATAATCTGAATGAATGAGTTTCAAATGTTGATTGATTTTTGTTAGTCGATAGCTGCTTAATTGTTGTTGATTCAGTGCATGTGCACTCAGGATATGCTTAGGTGTGTAGCTATCGTGTTAGAATCATGTCCCTAAGATCCTGAGTTGAATGTTGAAATATGTGTGAATTGCCATGTTCATGATTGCTGATTGCTCATCATGCTAGATAGCAGTTTAAAGTATTTCCTGACTGTGGTTTGATTATGAGATGAATATGATATTATGAGTTGGCAAGCTGCTACGTGGTAGCTATTAATGAAGAGTGAATCTGTATGTATGTATATCTGTGTTGATATTTTTATGCAGATTCCATGGCCGATATGAATGTGCCTGCTCCCGCTCTAACCATTTGATGAGATGGTCAAACTCTATTGACTGGCTCTGAATTCACCACAACAACAACATCAGCAACAACAACAACAACAACACTGTCATCACCACCACCACCTTCACTTCAACAAAGCATTACTAATTCTGGTCTCGCTGAGTGGGGATCTACAATACTTGGGAAGTTTTGTTGGTGGATGGAAAATTGATGTTGACTACTGACTCCCTCAGAGAAGCGAATGATCACACTGTCTGTGCGTAAAGGTCAACATCATCTGTGTCGTAACAGTTACTTTGTACATAATAAGCAGTGAATAAAATGTGGTTGTTATGTGTCAGTGTATGATTGTTTTAATTCAAAATCTTTCAAACCTATCATACCTGACACTAACATTCTCCCTCATTGATTGAGGGGGAGCAGTTGTATGCTCCATCATCAGAATATATTAAATCTGACCACATTTTCTCCCACATTTTCTAACTTATTTAAATCAATTGGGATCACAAATCTCAAAAGGTTTGAAATTTTTGATCGGGGGAGAGAATGTGATTTAAATATGAAACCTGATGAAAATGTGATTCTTTGGACTTAAATGTAAGCTCTCCCATATGTGCTAAACTCTTTCGTATATCGATGCACATATTGAGGGGGAGCAAATGGTTTGTGATAACAAAAAGGATGTGGCATCTTACGTGAGCACGACTCAGACTTCACCAATGAATTGACGAAACAAAAACTGTCATTAATCGAAAGGACATATCCTGGCCGGGTAATAATTTCAAGCTGGTCTAACCAGTGATGTAAGCGTGTCTCGAATCGGTCATGTTCACTGAAAGTGGATCAATTCAAAAAGTGCAAGCTCTACCCAACATGTGCAAATTTTAAATTAAAACATATGAGCACATGTTAAGGGGGAGCATTTGAAAAATATAAAACTCTCAAAGTGTTAGCAAAATGTGTTTCATAATCATGAACACTTTGAGAGATTTTTCAAAGATTTGGTAAATGGCAACATAGGATAGTCATGAAGTTATAAGGTGGCTAAGGTTAGGAAAACCGTCCTATGATCCGCCAGAGCCGGAGGGATCTACCCAGGGACAATACCGAATAGTTAGTATTAGAAAGTCCTTAGGTATGATTATGAAAAAAGGAGTAATATGAGAAAGGAGAAAGAAGGGGTTGAAGAATTAAAAAGAAATGAAATGAGAAAGGGTGAAAAGAAATAGCCCTCCAATTATTCAACCTTAGGGCAGAAACCGGGTTCAATTCATATGCTACTGGTGGTTACTAAGGTAACACCGGTATTGAAGACAAGACGTCATGGACCCAGTGACGCACTGCACTGAACCTTCTAAACCACTCAAGTTCTCTTAAAAGGACTTGTTTCATTCTCAAGGGGAACCCTGCATAACCTATCGACCGCTCATTATGAGTTATGTTGATATTGAAACAGGAGACACCGCTCCAGTCTCCGACTACCAAAAATGCACTTATCGAGTCTAAAGCCACGAGATGCATCATACGATCTCATAGGAACACGTGTTACTACTACACTGGTTGTTCAACATTAAGGACACCAGTTGTAAACTTATGAGTCCTACGCAGATCTTAGCAATCTGCCAGAACATTTATGAGGGAATTTACAAATGTAATTCTCAGTGATTGAATGGAAATTCCTGCCAGGGTCAACATCAAACAGCCCTGAAAGCAGGTCACTTCGGCAATTCCTTGTGGATTACGCTTAGTGGTCGCGGCGGTTTCAAACGGTCTACAGTCGTGGAGTGAACTCCAGCGACTCACCTAATCGTTGATTTGCTACGGTAGATCTTGTAAGCCCTCTGTGGGTTTTCGATTTAGGAACGGCCTTGGTAAGGATTAGAGAGAGTTTTCACACTATGCTGTTAACAATCTCGAAGTCCGAACCTGTAAGTACTGGACGTTTTATTGCTAACTGTCGTATGCAGGAATACCTGGCGGTTGCAGCTGATTGCCGAAAAGATGCCAATCCATTACCACATGCTCACACTACACCATCATCGTATTCAAAGAAGTCATGATAACTAAAAGACCTTCAACACTGCTTCTGCAAACTCTGATGCTGAAAATCATGACCCAGAATAGTGTGAGAATGTCGGCTCAAAGAGCACCACATCACATGGAGACATACTGCTAAAAGATGACCTGGAGACATACGTTGGATGATGAAATCAAAGAATCACCAGAGATCATCCAAGACAGAAGAACGGTCATCAAAAGATCACTGCTGAATGTACAAATAGTAATGAATTTGAAGAATCAAAGACTACGAGCTAGGAAGTTACAGTCATGTAATAGAATGCTAGAATTCAAAATATTATTTCCGGGGTGACCTCCCTTAAGGGGAGATTGTTAGGAATATAAATATTCATGTGAAGACTCGGTCACCCCGAGTATCTATTTAGAATTTATGTAGCTCGTAGGCTTGTTAGTGTTAGTTTAGTTAACCTAATATTAGTTTAGTTATATTAGTATTTGTGGAGTGTGTCGGGTCTTTACCCACTGTCAGCTCACTCCACAGCCCACTCGGGGCACTTAAGTATGTAAGTATAAATACCCCTCTCCACCTAGGGAGAGGGTTGGAGCTTCTAATCATTCAACATATTTTCTATTCATTCTGTCTCTCTAGAACTCCCACTCTCTACCTCTCTCTCTCTAGAATTCATCTAACTCTAATCCAAGTATGCATATGTTACAGGCCGTGTATCGTTTCAAAATGAACCATACATTCTTGCAACACAAGCAACACAAGTCTTTTACCTTGATTTCCCGGGTAAACGTGGTAATTGCAAGGCCGTCCAAGATTCTTATCATCGAAAGATTTGGAACCCGTATATCATCGTGGTAGAAGACAATCAAGATTTTGTACATGACAACAAGTCATCACATGTCACACTCTCTGCTGAGTTGGATAAGTTGAATTATAACACCATTAATATAGATGTCCAGCCAGCGGAAGTTGAGGCACCACCACCACCAATTATCATTGATGTCGACGATGACGATGATATTGATTATGATGACCACGTTCCTCGAGATTTAGCATCTGATGATGAAGACCACGTCGATCGTGAAGATGAAGCTGACACTAATAATGATGATTTTTATCTTAGTGATGTGGGAGATTGATCTCAAATTGTAATTTGTTAAACGACACTTATTTGATTGAAATTGTTATCGAGTTGTTAAATGTGTTTAGTTATTTATTTATTTATTTATTTAATTATTTATTATTATATTTTTTGGTATATATTGTTATTTATTTGAATGTGTGTATATATATATATGCGTATATGTGTTTATTCACTAATTTCTATGTACTTGTACTAGTACGTTTATAGATGGCAGATGTTGTAGCTAAGAGCCACGGTGGCGATGGAGGTAATGAGCCACCCCGTGGTCCCTCGAGGAGGGTAGGCACTAACTGTCAGCGTAAGAATTTCTCGATTATTTTAATTAAACTTGATCAATATTTAAAATTGATAACTTGTTATTTATGTCATCATCACTTGAATTTGATTACTTGCAGGGTCTAATTCCAGACCTCCCAAGCCCAATGCCAAAATTGGCAAAGGCGGGAAGGTGGTGCGTGGTCCCACAAAGAACGCGAAACTCCACCAAACGAGGAATGTGACTGGTCGTCCGGTATCGATCAGATTCCGGAAGAACGCGAAAGGGGTGTGGGAGCATGTTGGCGATCACTCTTCGTGGTTCTCCAACATGTCGGGACGTTGTTACGGGAATCAATTCCCATGCATTACGATTAGTGGGATAAGGTTCCCGAGACCACGAAGGCCCACATCGATAACCAGCTCCACGTAATTTTTTTTTATCTTTTATTTTTTTAATTATTGAGTTTATTTATTTTAAATGTGTTTATTTATTTAAATTTGTCTGTTTATTTAAATTTGTATATTTATTTAATATATTTATTGCACCATTTCTTTGATCCGGCGAAACCTTGCGTCCGGATGGAGACGATATTGTCAGAAGTATCGAAACTTACCTTAGAAAGCGATACGATGACAACAAATACAAATTCAAAAGCAAAATTTACACGGCAAGGTGGTTTGAGAAAGTTGAAGAGATCAAGAATAAGCGTTCGGCGAACCAGACGCCTCAGGATTGGGAAAAACAGGTAAATTACTAGATCGACACGTTATTATTATTATTATTATTATTATTATTATTATTATTATTATTATTATTATTATTATTATTATTATTATTATTATTATTATTATATTATAATAATAATAATAATAATAATAATAATAATAATAATAATAATAATAATAATAATAATAATAATAATTCATTTATATAATAGTTTTTATTATTTATAATAAGCAGGTGAAACACTGGTCAGGCCCAAAGAAGTTGAGGATTGGGGCGATCAACAGGCAAAACCGGCTCGCGAGCACGTGTTCTAGCCTTTATAGATCCCATTCGTTAGCTGTTATACGCGATAACTTCGTAAGACACTTTTTAATCATTTTATTTATATATATAGTGTTGGGTGAGTCTTGATTGATTTTATTTATAAACAGTTGAGCCGCCCCACCGACTCCACGGATGGTAGAGACTTGATCAAGCTTTACAGACACAACCATACGAGAGGCGACGTCTTTGAGTCTCCAGTGTCCGAGGTTAGATACGTAAGTATAATTTATTTCCAAAAACGCACCCACATTAATGCAATATAATAAATAAGGACTTATATATTACTTTTCTTGTTTTTTTGTAACTAAACAGAATGAGATGATACGGATGCGGACAGAGAGCATCTCTTCCGGGACTACTATGACTGACCTGTATATTATGCGCCACGTGATCGGTGGTAAGCAGCGCGGTCATGTTCCTGGCGTAGGTCCAGTGTTACCCGGCGGTGGTCAGAAGACGACCCTCAGCGCCTCACGAGCTCGCGAGCAAGCCTCCTCGTCCTCGCTGCAGGAAACCATGCAGAAGCAATCCCAGGAGCTGTCCACGCAAAGGAAACAGATTGATATTTTGCTGGATTGGGCCAGGAGTCAGCCGGGTTTTACCGAGCAGCTAGCGAGTGGCTTGCCGGGGACATCGGGATCACAAAATGCTTCACAGGGTGAGTCTTGAGGTACCGGGGAGGGGAGTGGGGGTAGTGGGGAGACAGGGGAGTAGCGTATGGCTTGTTTGGGTCCGATGGGTCGGTTTATATTTGTTTTGGGGTTATGGACAAAGTTATGTAGATTTACATGGATTATTATGTGTTTATGTACTTTATGTGTTAGGATTCCCGCTAAATTGTTCCACGCGTATAGTTTTGGACCATTTTGCGGATAGCTAGCTTATGTATAGTTTTTGGACCATTTTGTGGATAGCTAGCTTATGTATAGTTTTGTAGATGATCACGTGATCATGGTTTTTGAACCGTCTTCGGCGAATTTGGATACATATGATTATGTTTAGCGAATTTGGATATATATGATATTATGTTTAGCGAATTTGGTGATGTTGTAGCATAAAATAGGTTCTAAAAACAGGTTGTGATGTTGTAGATTTTTTCCCGAAAAAATCTGGAAATTACCCATTTTGCAGCAACATGCTACAAAATGGGTCAGAGGCTTTTGACGGGGACATGTCCCCGCCAAAAGATTGAACCTTTTTTATCTGGTTAAGCTTTTTGGCGGGGACGTGTCCCCACCAAAAGAATTTAATGCAACAGTATATTACTCTTTTTGGCAGGGATATGTCCCCGCCAAAAGAATTTGCTGCGCAACAGTGTATTACACTTTTTGGCGGGGATATGTCCCCGCCAAAAGAATTATCTGTAACAGTGGATGGTTCTTTTAGCGGGGACAGATTTAATTAATTATTATAATCCCTTAATTAAGTGACTTTCTGGTTAATTAACGGACTTTCCCCGCCAAAAGTGATGCCACGCTGGACCAAGTTTGACCAGCTCAAAGGCTGTGGGACGCACATGTCCCCGCCAAAAGTTAACATCAGCGGCGGGCTTGTGGCGGGGACCTTTTCGGGGGATGTCCCCGCCGAAAGGGTCAAATTGTCCCCTCCGAAAGGCTCGAATGTTGGTGACTGAAGGGTTGGAGTCCATGCAACCCCAAACGCGACCCCAACTATATCCGGATAGCTGGTGACTGAAGGGTTGGAGTCCATGGAACGGCGCATCAAAAGGCCAGTAAAGTAGGCTGCGAGAGCGATCAACATCAGGCCAGCCAGCTTAGCCACCCACCTGATGAGAGTGCATATGGAATTGAGAGAATCCCAATACCTGAAAATAATTGGATTGGTAATGACCCGAGATTAATATCTGAAGTTAATCACAAGTTATCAATGTTGATACAAATGAATGTAAGATGCATGTATATATGCGCGTAAATAGTCATCACGGAAAAATAATCAAGGACTACCAATTAACTCAATCTCGTATAATATATCCTACTATATTTCGGCATGTACACATCCCTAAATCCTATACTACCACATGTTTGAGACTTAATGTTTTGATTGAAAATAAACAGACCTAAAACTTTTAGCAAGCTAACTACTCGTAGTATATTAGTTAGGGATGTTTTTTTATTTAGGTTTAATGGTTCATGAGGGATGATGTAAAAATCTCACACAATATTTTAGGTAACAGGGATGATACCCAGCAAACTTTTGAAAAATCAGTCATTTACAAAATGTGTTTACAAAACTTTTGCACACCACTGCCACAAACCTAACCAAAACAAAATGAAACAAAAAATCAAAAGCAAACCAAAGTCTTCTTGAGACGAACTAGATAGCTACATTAAGAGAATCTGAACCGAGGAAAGCGAAACAAGTCACTGTAAGATTTTAAGGTTACATGGGGTTGGATAGTCGTGTTTGCTAACCGGTACAATAGCAGCAAACAAACATTACAAAAACACACGGATAAATGATATAATCATTTCATATAAAGTTACAAATTAGGAGAATAAAGAATTGAAGGTATTATAATAGCAGCCATCAGGAGAAGTTTTGTATTTGAGAACAATATCAGCGATTAATGCGTTCACCCTTATAAACTATACAAAAAAGCTTATTAACGTATTTAATTAGTTTGCATAAAAAATTCAATAACATATATATTAAAAAAAAAAAAAAAAAAAAAAAAAAAAAAAAAAAAAAAAAAAAAAAAAAACATTAGAACAATGTTAATTTGTTATGGTATTGATCGCTAATCAAAAAATGCATACGTAAGGATTGAAAAACCCTAAAGATAAAAATGGCTTTCAAAGTAATATGTATACCTGATAAAGCGTTAATGCCATTCATGCATGTACTGAGAAAATTGGCTTGTCTTTTTGAAGAGTGAACATGATCCATCACAAATTGTGATTCTTGCGGGCTGTGAACAAGAACTGAAAAGCAAGTATAGGAGCGAGCTGAGTAATTAATGAGTACGTGAAACTGTGAATCCCCCAACAAAAGGGTTCATGCATTTATGTTTAGAGAATTAACTACAAAATAGGATAATAAAGAAAGTCATTAACTCAGTCAAACACAAATTTAATGCCAAAATTTTCTACTCAATCTTAAGTATTAACAACTTATGAGAGCGAGGAGATTTTGAAAAGTCATCCAGATGGGACAATATGTATCAAAATGGCCAAAACAAATATTAATACCTAGAACTTGATAAACTGAATTATTAAGTACCCTAAACTTTTAATGATAGTAAAATAATACCCTGAACTTGGTAAATTAGAATTACTACTACCCTATACTAAATTAACACAATATTTTATGTTAAAAATGCCTAATGTAATTCAAATGATATGTAGTTAAATTTGGGATATTTATTTATTTATTTATTTTTATTTTTATTGATAATTTAGTTAATTTAATTTTTTCTTTTAATTAATATAATATTATATTTAATTATTGAAAATAAATATACATTTGAAACAATACTTAATAGAAAGTGAATTTACTATAATACTTTTGATATATAGATATCCGTATTATATACTTAAGTGTTCGTTTCAAATAATTTTCAGAGCATAACGATTAAACTATTTATTTCTTCATATATATACGTTAAATTGAAAATTACAAAAACTCATGTGTAATTAGTTATAAGTTGATCTAAAAATTATTTCAAACAAACATTTAATAATATGACATGAAGAAATATTAAGAGTAGTGCGCTAAAAATATTTTAGAAATAGATGCTACGTTTATATTCTTTATTTTCGAGATAATTAATTAAAATACTGCATTATTTTTTTTTAATGAAAAATAATTAAATTTTAGGAAAATATATATTTACCTATCCAAAGTTTTACTATAAATGATCTATTACAAAAGACTTTACTAAATTGATTTTTAAAAAGAAAAAAGCAATTAATAGTTGAGTTAATTAGTATAGGGTAGTAGAAATTTTATTTTGTTAAGTTTAGTAAAAGTTTAGGTTTCTAGATGATCCACTTTGCCAAACTTTGTGGTAGTGTTTTGGCCTATCAAAAACCAAGAACTAAAATTTATCAGGTTTCTAGATGAACACCCTCCGGGAATCCTCACTCCTTTGCCATGCCTTACATTTGTAGTTGGTAAGACTCATCATCATGTCTCTTATCTTTATGTAGTGTACTCGATTAATTTATTAAATTTCCTACATGCGCTTGTCAATTTGTACTACATTTTGTAGGGGTGTGCACGGTTCGGTTTGTATCGGTTTTTGGTTAAAACCGAAATCGAACCAAAATGTTCGGTTTTTATTGAACCCAAAACCGAAACCGTTTGGCTTTTGGCGGTTCGATTTTTTCGATTTATTATCGGTTTCGGTTCGGTTTTTCGGGTTTTTCGGTTTTTAACCGTTTATATTTGGGCATGGCAAATTTATACCAACAAACTTGTATTACATAGAAAATTGGTTATTCTTATTTACTTTTTTTTGTCAATCTAAACATAATAATGTTTATTGCATAATTCTATAATTACATAAATATAGATGAGACACACACATATAAGTGAGCATACACATAGTATGATCATCGTCATATATTTATTAATATATTCTCAAGTAAACACACGACACGACAAACACGAATATAAACATAAACGTTAAGATAAATATATTATAAATCTACCCACAAAATGAATATGAATTTATAAATTTAATTTATTTAGTTATTTATTCATATTATATTAATTATATATTATTATATTATAAAATCGGTTCGGTTCGATTTTTACGGTTCGGTTTTTGGACGAAAACAAAAACCGAACCGTATGTTTCGGTTTTTAAAAAATTAAAAACCGAACCATCGTTTTTTTAGTTTCGGTCGGTTTTTTCGGTTTGGTTTTTCCGGTTTTCTGTTCGGTTTTGTTTTATCACCCCTAACATGTTGAATGTAAGTATTCATTTATAGTCAATATAATATAAACCTTAATTATATCCAAAATTGTCTATGTGTGCATTAACTACTTTTGCAACTCATCTATACTACATATAAAGAGTGTATGGTCAAAGGGGAAAAGTGGAATGTGAAATGTTAAAAAATAGTCAAATGAAAGAGAAACTCTCTCATCTATTATAAAGTTCAAATTGAATTTGTATATGGTAACTTAAAATGAAAGGTCAACTAATAATACAGGCTATATTCCAATCAAACCCCGAGCCTAAATCAAGACCCCTAAATATATAAAAGCTCTCCTCCCTACAAAAATACAACCCTAATTTCATTATTCTCTTATTTCTGTCTAAACCTAACCCCCTTTCTCTCTTAACCTCATCTACAGCCGCCACTATAACTGCCGCCATATTACGAAATAGCCACCACCTTTCGGTGGTTTGGGTTGTTTCGGTTGGCTAGGTGGTTTCGGTTGGTGGTTTTGGTGGATTTTTGAAAGAAATGGTAGTGGTTTTAGTTGTTTTGGTGATTTCGGCTGTCCAACACCACCATCTATCGATTGGTTCGGTGGTAGTTGTAATGGTGTGTTAAGGTTGGTTTGAGCGGTGTATATTTTTGTGTGTGATTGGAGTATATTTTTGTTTTGTTTATGTTGATAATGGTATACAAGAAAAAATGGTCGATGACATCACTTGTGTTTGTTATTATTGTTTTGGTGACCGATGAAACGGATACCACTTTTTGTTTTTTCAGTTTTAAGTGTTTTTTTTACAGCATTCTAAATAAGTCCATCATGTTATTTTTGAGGGATTTGATGTTGTAGTTGTATTTTACTCATGTTGTAGGGGTATTGTGGTTTCGATGGTGGTTTGGTGGTCTATGTGGTGTTGCTAAAATGTTTGTTGGTGTTTAATAAATAAAAAGGAATTTTGGTTAGGTCTAAAGGATTTTTCGGTGTTTAGTGGTTTTGGTGGCTTGAAAACCGAAACCAAAATATGTCGATAATCTGAGGTTTGGCTTGGTTTTTGCAAATTTTTACAACTTAAGTTATGTCAAAACTTGTGTTCTCAAAAACCTTTTTTGTACTCGAAATATGCTTTGTTAAGTTGAAAATCAAGTTTCTATTTTCACTTTCACGGGTTGTTTAAGTGATGTTTGATTTTGAAAATTTCATTTTGACTTGCTTCCAATAATTTTGCTTTGAATGTAGTTTTGTAAATGATTTTTATTGTCATTAAAACATAATAATTGTAGTATAGATTTAATTTCTAGCACTTCAAATGTGTGGCAACACATCTTGTAAGTTTGGAGTAAAATTTGTATTCTCAATTCAAATAAATGATAAAAAAAATAGCAAAAATGATGAAAAGACCAAAAGGCTGTTAAGAACTTGTGTACATTTGAAATGATTATTGAAACTTGAATAAAAGCTGACACAAAAAGGAGGTTGCATAGTATAGGTTCAGTCACTTCATATGTTGTACACCATCTTATTATCTAATAGGCTATTTGGACTAACAAAAAGTAATGTTACGACAACCAAATTATTATTTCATCTACCGTAAATTAGAAACTCTATCGCAAATTTTATTTTCACTCAAACCTTTGTCAATTTTCCATCAAAATAGCTAGATGCCCCTCAACCGCATATGGAAAACCTTGCCACTCAAAATGTTGTGATGAAAACGATTAGGCTTGACTAATCTATTGAATGCCTTCACTGACTGTAGAATTTATTAAACTGTCACCACGTAATGTTATAACAACTAAACATGCTTGAAATAAAAAAAAAAAAAAATGATATTTGTGATCTTGAATATAATGTTAATGATTAGTGAGTTATTATTATAACCTTTGTCAATGAATGTTTATTACGGTTCGAATTTAAATCTTATCGGATACAACACTTGAGTTTATTATTATTACAATCTTAATAGACTACCAAAACTTAAACCAATGCCATTAATGATGAGATTAGTGTTGGACAACACGCTATAGTTAGAGTGCTCTTCCCAAGAATTCCTCTTGCTCCATCCTAAGAAGACATGTTCTCTTTCATTTTCAAATATGGGTGTCTATTTTCCCGACTCTGTTTTCTCGCATGACCAGCTTTATGTTGCGTTATGGGTGTCTATCACATAGAACTACAAAGGTATTAGTGAAACCAGTCAAAGAGTTCGGTCAAGGAGGAGTCTACACCTCAAATGTCGTGTATCAAGAAGTTTTACGCTACGTGTAACGTGCATTGTTAGTTATTATCTCATAATTTAAGTAATGTTTTATTTTCAGTTTTACTAAATGTTTTTATATGTTCTTTGATACATGTTAAGAATTTTTGATTGAGTTGAATTATCGCATGTTACAGCCGTTTGCAATTACATTTTGATCTTTTCACGTTCTATTTTGAACGTTACACCAAACACTTACCACAATATCGCATATCGTTAATTGTCTGCTGCTAGGAATTTCCGTTGCTATGCACGGGTACTCGTCTAGTTAAAAGGAATAACATTAATTTTCTGTATAAATTTTCTCAAAATAAATACCATTTCCATGATCAGTATATGTAGTGGAATTATTGATTAAATTCATACACATGCCTAAAAATAGGCTTAACTGCAAGATCAATATATAATCAAGATTAAATGAGAAATTCTCACCATGAGAACTTTTTATATGTAGTTCAATAAAAACTATTGGGTCACAAAAGTTATTTTAGTTTATATTTACTTAAATTTGTAAGCTGATTCAAAATTTTGATATTTATATAATATTTTGTAAACAATATAAATCAAAGGTTGCAATTTCAAAACTTTAATTTACGAATGTGTTTCTAATCAACTAAAGAAACATTGATAAAACCTTGCTTAAAAGATGGTCAGAAAAAACATTAATCAAAGCTTCAAATATATTTTCATGATTTCTCAATTTCCCACCAGTACTGTCAATACATGTGTCAAAGTCAATATCAGAAATCATGAGTGACAAAATATGCATATGAAGTGTCAAATAATAATTGATTGTATATGAGTTTAGGTTTATGGTTTAGGTCTCTTTATCCTTGCTCATAAATATTACCTTGGCAAATTTAGTAAATTACCTTTTATAGCAAATTAATATATTATCTTTCAATTTCTTATGTAATAAATTACATTAAGAAAAATATAAATGAGGTTGAAATAAAGAAGAATCAGAAGCAAACAACTATAAAAGAGAGTTATTTTAGGTATCATAAAAAACATAGAGAAGTAAAATAGTGAAAAACGAAACTAATTTTTAAACTTTTCATATTTTTGGTGAATTTTAATTTTATGTACTCTTTATGATCTAGTTGTTTTCAAGCATATAAGATAATATATCAGAATAACTAGATCATCCCACTGGTGAAAATTTGTAATTTTGAAAAATTCGAGATGTGTCCTGATTGACATTGCAATCTATTATAGGACAATAACATTTGCTAGCGCATTTATAGCCGTTACCACTAAATATGTGAGGATTTGAGCCTATTTCATATAGCATACATCTTTTATGCTATAATTTCTTGGCTATTAGTGTGCCAGTGATTTTTTTTATTCTAGAACTTGTGCTTGTAAATCATCACCAGATCGCAGTGAGATCACATTCGTGTGAAATAAGTGTATACATGTGAAAAAGTGGCACCCTTAGGATTTTAAACCAAATGACCTCCCATTTTACATCTATTGATATTTAGCTAGCTGTCACACCACGTCAATGGCGAAAACACGAGATGAAACTGAGAAAGGCACATTGCATAACATCATAGATTCATACCTCAAAACTTTTCAAAACAACAGCTTACAACTTTATGAAACAATCCTCGTCTAAATATTTATAAGTAGAACATGTCTCATTTGAAATCTTATTGTCTTGAAAACATGGTGGCAAAGTAACAACTAGTCTGATTCCATCAAACATGCCTTCAAATAGTTTAAAAATGATCACCTGAAAATGGTACTAGAAGACGTCAACATAATGTTGGTGAGCTCGTAGGTTTAAAAGTAAAACCACGAAGTTGTGAACAATATCAAGTGGACAAAAGTGAGCAAGATATCAAATATGTGAGCACTTGATGAAACCACAATCTTTGCAATAACTGAACATCATGCTTGAATCACACATAAGAGATCCACACGTACTGGGTGCTACTTTCCCAAAGTTATACTGGGTGCCACTTCCCAAAATGTATACTGGGTGCCACTTCCCAAAATGATATACTGTCAATGCATCACTAAACAGTTGCACACGTTCAAGCCAAGTCACACAAATTGAATTCACACACAAAGGCACATATTGCAATCAAAACGCACATATTGTCCAAAATTATGAAAACAGTAGATCACAGCATGAAAACATTCAAAAAGCGTTGAGTACCATTTCCACCCCAAGGTAAAACATGTTAAAAAGTGGGGCTACGAGAACTCACCTCAAACATCAAGTCACAAGTTGGAATAATGTGCACGTAAATCGAGGTCCAAAAGCTCTAACCGCGACCTAAATGATAATATGTCTTAGGTTTGGAAACAAGGTCGTGTATGCAAGTTTACACTCCAATATATCACCCATACATGTTCGTCGTAAAGTTTGTAGTTACGTTGTTGTGCTCGTTTAAAAGTCGAGTATATTCTTTTATATAACGTTACTAGTTTATCTCGTAATTTAAGTTTGGTCGTCTTGTTAATAAGTATCTTAGAAAATCACTGACACGCTTTATAACATTCTACTATTGTCGTTTGTGTTATTTACAATAAAAAAATGAAGTTTTACGTCGAAAAATTATATTTTGTCAAGTTCCCAAAATGGTGAAGTGGCCTAGTAAGACTGGTCATAAAATAGTGGATATTTAGTATTTGTGACTCAACTTAGTGGATTTAGGAAGTACGGAGCAAGGTCTACAAAAGTCTGGAACTGACCATTAGCTCAATCGAGTCCGATCCCACATAAATACAACCTTAAAGTAAGGTGGTCAGGTCATTTGTGGTGATTCTTGGCAGTTTTCGGGAAAGTTCACAAGGTCGTAGTTCATTTATTATAACTCTGTTTGACAAACGGTTGAACTTTTTGGAAGCTAGGCTATGTAGACTTCATTTTACTCACTGATATAATTTTTCCATACCGGACTCTATCTATCAGAAAAACAGGCTTAAACATGATCACTCAAAATTTCTATGCTAATCTTACTAGCAAACCACTGATTTTTCTGTTTTGTGTCGAATAGGACAGACTCTATTTTAAAAGTGTTAAAACGCGTTTCCTAGCTTATATTACCTAAAATCCGCTCAACAACAACTTCCCATCTAATCCTAGCTCTTCCACCCTTTTGTCAATATTAATAATTAACTAGTGTATTCATGAAAACATGTTTAAGACATAGTCATTAGTTATAAGTTTATTATGGTTACAAAATATCATAAATATGTACAAGGTGATATACATATGTGTATGCAAACATGAAACTAAACTCTAGTAATGAAATTATCACAAAGTATAGTGTGTAAGGCTTAATAAAATGATGTATTAAACTTACATGAATCTTGGAGAAATTATGTGAATATGAAAACACTAATGTACCCAAGTTATTCACCAAAATCCTTAGTAATTAAGCTTTGATCCGAACTGAACCTTGCAAAGTAACTTTTCCTTCCTTTGTTTTTCCTTATGTTGTTCGAACTATATGTGAGAGTGAGTGAGTTTTGAGATATTTGATAAGTGAAATGTGTGATACCTTAGCCCCTTTTATAGAGAAATAAAGTTGTGTTACAAATATAAAAAGAATATGGTGCGTATGTTTTTTTTTTCTTGGTCATCCAAAATAAAGGGGAAAGCAACTTAGTCAAGCCAACATACTTTGGTCTTTTGTCTCAAGGCATGGTCAAATTTTGTACTTGTACAATCTTAGTTAAATAAAATTGTAGGCTATGCCTTAGAGAAGGGGCGGCAAAGGTAAGAAAAAAAGAGATATATGATTAGTTTTGTAAAAAATGTATTTTTAGTATGTATTGGGTATTAAAAATAGGTATTGGTTAATAGTTTTTGCGGTTAAAATTAAATACGTATAATTAAGTGGGCTTAGTAAAAGAATTATAAGGGTGTAAGAACATTATTTTTGACACTTTTGTAGTAATTTAAGGAATGTGAAAATGTATTAAAAATAATTGTTGGGAGTGTCGGGTACATTGTTCATTTAATTTGTGAAAGACTTTTATTAAATTAATGATCGTGAGTAACTAAAAATGCAAATGCCCTAGAAATTAAATTATGAATTAGAGTAGAGACAATATAATGTAATGTCGTAGACTAAATTTAGTCTAGAGTCATCACACACAAAAGAGTTATTACTTGTTTTACCTTTATTTAACTAAAAGTGATACGTATATTGTTCTCAGGTAAACTCCAAAACAAATAATCTGAGTTTAGCAAATAGTATTGACTTGGAAAATAGTGGTTTGTCACAGTCTTCGTTTAGAGTTAAAGTACACAATGTAAAACGTGTTGAGTTTATAGTATTTGTCTGCCCTGAAAATGCCAGTTGCTACAGTCTAGCCCCGTTAAAAGAATTCAGTCACTGAATTTAGTTGTTGTCATCTTTAGTTTGTTCTTGCTAAAAGAGCTGAAAATATATGTGCTCCAGGAAATCAATGTGTTCTCGAGTATTCTCATGTCCACGGCCTAAGTTCCAACTAAGTTCATAAATCAAGGTTTCATCTCGTCTAAATTGCTTAGCTTCCATAATGAGGGTTTTGATTCGTTCTTCATCCACATGAAATCAATCATCGATATGAATAATTACGAGGCAATAATTAGTTAACCTTCATTTGGCTTTTCTTAAGGCTCGACACATGTTAGCCACTAAATTTAGAGGTTTCTCGTAGATTGAGATGACATATTTTGCTAACGAAATTGCTAGTCCAGTGTAAGCGATCTAGCCACCTATTAGAATTAACAAGACCAATGTTTGTACGTAGAACTTAATGATAGTCTAAGTCATGGCGAAGGAAGTAGAAGTCAATTCAGGATTTCAGGGTAGCGTTTTATAGCTTGAGTGGCAAGGTTAGATACTACTAAAATTTGTAACTTAGGATAACTATATTTGAGCTTGTCCTAATGGGCTTAGTATGCAGTCCAAAAGTAACTATCGAGTGGTTAAGTTTGATGGAGTAAACTTTCTCATCTTTGAGCAAAATCATCAAAAAACCTTAAGCAAATTTTCATGTAGCTTGAGTTGAGTGTCAACTTGCATCTAGCTTAATCTCACAACTCATCAAACAAGAAATATCACGAGATTAAGCAAAGTAGCAGGTTGATTTCAAACCTTAAGCTAAGTAACAACTTGATTCTAGCTTAATCTCGCAACTCATTAAACAAGAACTGTCACGAGATTAGGCTACGTGTCAAGTTGTTGAGAAGGAGAAATATAACGTCTTCGACGATTTGGCTCAATTTTGGGATTGCAAACGCATCATCAGGTATCTGTAGCTAAGTTTAGCCAGTTTAGTGAGAATGTCAGGGATACTGTCAATGTAATTGTGTAATCTTGAGAAATATCTGTAAAGGCGATGGGGAAAAGTTTTGGCCCACGAAGTTTCATAGATAGGTTTTCTAAACTTGAAGTGACTAACTAAATTAGTTCTGGTGTATGTATAGAATTCTCACCGGGTTACAATGTTTTGCAGAACATCGGGTACCTATCGAGGAGAGGAGGATCAGTCGTTCTCTATTCGGTCTTAATCAAAATCCAAAATGGTTTGTAAGATTTGCAGCGCCAAAGTTGTGTACGGCAGTAGAGAGAGCTAATGTTGTAGGAATGAAAACAAGTTACTTGAAGTTAGGTTTACTTGCACGAAATGAAGTATGAATGGAGTATGATAATGTGGATTTGGAACGAACACTTGTTACTAGAATTATCGTTCATGTCATTTTGCTTGAGATTGCACCACATGGTTATCTTGTGGAAATTTGTGGTTCTTGTGGACACTGTAAGGCCGATGTGCTCCTTAAAATAAGGTGGTCTATGATATGGGTTGTTACAGAAGGATTTATGTGGGGAGTCTAAGGCAAAAGAAGGAGTCCTTAAGATGACTGATGTGTAAGTAAGAGTAGCACCTGATGTGTCTACCATGGAGAAATATTCAGATGTATACCAATGTGATTGTCCGGTGAACTTTCAAAGTCATCAACACAAAAGGGAGCGCCACCTAAAGCTTGATTACATTATAAAATGGGTATCTTAAGGATGCAAGAGCTTTCATTCGTTTGCTAGGAAAGGGGCCCAAACGTTCTTAGTATATTCAAGTAGAAATTGATGAGGGAGTATGTCCGAAAAGCTCAAAGGTTTTGTTGTAGGTTGTGGTGCATCACCGAGGTTCGCTAGACATTGGTGGAAGGAAATTCTGGTGGAGTGAGTCTCGGTTTAGTTTGGTGGATTTGTGGTGGTGGCTCGTATGAAAATCGTAGGAAATAAATTTAGACAAAATCATACGTGATAGGAAAGATTATTGCAGCTGTAGTTCTGAGTGAAGGAATGGTTACCGTCTATGAAGGTCGAAGAAATAGCGATATATGGTTAATAAATGAAGGTTTCCCAATTTGTGAAGAAGGCTTTTCTAGGGAGATTGAAGGAAATGAGAAGGACATACCCAATTCATGGCACGGTGTTGGCAGTCGTAGTCTTGAAGTAGAACTATGAGAGAAATGTTTATATGGTATGCAGTGTCTTCTCGGTACAGATCACAAAAGTCTGATGTATCTGTTTTCTTAGAAGGTTCTCATAATGCATCGAGTGATATTGTTGGGAATTAAGGTAAACAGTTGAAACTGTTGCAT
Organism: Artemisia tridentata subsp. tridentata; assembly: GCA_021014915.2. Lineage (NCBI taxonomy): Eukaryota > Viridiplantae > Streptophyta > Magnoliopsida > Asterales > Asteraceae > Artemisia > Artemisia tridentata. The sequence goes on along the minus strand of CP139501.1, from coordinate 63,935,788 downwards.
ATAAGTTAGTACTGCTGGAAGACATTGAAGATTATACTTACAGTACAAAGTCAGTTAGTACGGTTGGTATTAGAAAGTTAGTACGGCTTATAATTTTTGTAATCGTATAGAAGATAAGTATAGAAAGGATTTTGTGTATATCTTACTTATATAGATGATAGTTATCTTGTACAGGAATCCTTAGTCTATTAAAGGATTTCCTAGGTTATTGAATAGAGTACGAAAAACACGAAAACGTAAGTTCTTAGAAAAGATTCAAGGTTGTAAACCCTAGTGATAGGAGATCACTCGTATTATTGAATTAATAATATTGAATCGTTGAAGTTAATTATTTGTCTCTTGTTCATATATATATTGTTTCATTTGTTCATACAAAACACATCAAATAAATCTTCTGAGTGTTTGCTAGTAAATTCCGTGTGCTAGACTAACATTATTCAAAGTATCTATCTAACACAAGGAGTGTGTATAGATCCGGTCAAGTGGTATCAGAGACAGGTTGCTGATACTTTGATTTAGAAGATCCAGACGAATTTGTTTAAGAAGAAGATGGACATGGAGACAACTACAAGTCAAACCAATATTGCTGCTAAGCTACCAATGTTCAAACCCAATGAGTTCGATATGTGGAGATTAAGAATTGAGCAATTTTTTCAAGTGCAGGATTATGCACTTTGGGAGATCATAGAAGAAGGTAATTCCTTTAAGCCCACAACCACAACGACTGTTGTTGAAGGTAAGACTGAAACAACGGTGCAGACAAAGCCAACTACTAGTGAAGAGAAGGCTCAGCACAAGAATGATGTTAAAGCAAGGAGCATGCTACTGATGACAATCCCCAATGATCAATTACTGAACTTCAGTAAATACAAGTGTGCCAAAACTCTTTTTAAAGCTATTGTTGCAAGGTATGGTGGGAATGAAGCCACCAAGAAAACCCAGAAGACCCTTCTCAAGCAACAGTTTGAGAACTTCACAGCAACAAGCAATGAGTCACTAGATCATATGTTTAATAGGCTTCAAAAACTAGTGAGTCAACTTGCTGTTCTAGGAATTGAGATGCCTCAGGAAGATCTCAACTCAAAATTCCTAAGGAGTCTACCATCAGAATAGGCTATGCATGTGGTTGTCTGGAAGAATAAGCCAGACATTGATTCTATGAGTCTGATGGATCTCTATAGCAATTTCAAGATAGTAGAACATGAAGTGAAGAAGTCTACTGGATCAAGTTCAAGCTCAAGTTCTGGAAATTTAGCCTTTGTGTCAACTCCCAGTACATCTAATCCAGAAGAAGAAGAAGTTCAAGTTGCTGGAGCAGTTGGTTATGCTAACTCTAACAGTGGTACTGTTAGCAGTACTAATGGACTTTTGACTAAAGACACTTATTGTGCTTTCCTTACTACACAACACAATGGTACTATGTTGACTCATGGAGATCTTCAAGAGATTGATGAAGATGACATTGAAGAGATGGATATCAAGTGGCAGCTCTCTCTTCTCAGCTTGAGAGCTAGAAGATTCTTGAAGAAGACTGGCAAGAAGATAGTCATAAACAGCAATGATGTTGCTGGGTATGACAAGTCAAAGATTGAGTGTTTCAATTGCCACAAGAAAGGTCATTATTCAAGAGAGTGCAGAATGCCAAGACAACAAGATGGCAAGAGCAGAGGATTTGGAAGCAAATCAAGGGTTGTGGAAGTTACAGGCTCAAGCTCAAAGGCTATGGTTGCCATTGATGGCTTAGGGTTTGATTGGAGCTACATTGCAGAGGAGGAAGCAGAAGCACCAACAGAGATGGCACTTATGGCTTTCTCAGACTCTGAGGTACAAGTTTCTAAATGTTCTAAATCATGTGATGCATTAAAAGAATTAGAAACACTTAGAAAACAATATGAAAATTAGAGAATAGAGCTAAACCAGACTGCTTTTAATTTAGCAAATCATAAAAGGGCTTTAGCTGTATTAGAAGAACAAATTGTTCATTATAAAGGTAATGAGTCTAAGTTTGCTGATGATATGATTATTCTTAAGAGAGACTTAATGTTTAGAGAAAATGATACCTAGATCAGTTCTGTTAAGGTCTGGACTAAGAACAGTTAATACTGTTAGACAAACAGTTAATACTGCTACACCAGCAGTTCATACTGTCAGACCAAATAGACCTTTTTACCCTAGACAAACAGTTCAAGGTGCAAAAACTCTTTATAAATCAGCACCAACAACTGTTAGAAGACCATTTCAAAACAATGCAGTGATTCATAAACAAGTTTGGAAACCTAAAGTTGCAATTGCAAACCCAACAGCTCATACTGCTAGGCAAGCAGTTAATAATGGAAGTTTTAAAAACACTGCTAAGGGAAATATGGGTAATGGTATTAATGCATCTGCATCATGGGTTTGGAGACCTCTTCAATCTAATGGTACTCCAACAGTTCTAAAAAGATTTAATTATGTTGATGCTAGACGCAAGCCTAAGTCTGTTATGGCTTGGGTATCACAAGGAAATTAATTTTTCTTTTTATGTGCATTGTTAGTCATATGCTTGTTATGTTGTGAGACAAGTGCTTTGCACTTTGTTTCCTTGTTTGTGGACTAACAATTGCAGGAATGGATGATAAGCACCAAGGAATTACAAGTGTTTTATGTTTTGGACTATATGGTGATTTGGAGCTCAGTGTGTTATCTGTACACACAACAAATGGTTATTGGTTCACCATGTCTAACCCACATAAGAACCAACTAGTCCAGAGCAAACGGTTTCTGGTAAAGACTAATCAAATCCGTTAATGGTTGACAATTTACCAAAAATTGTATGGTTATCAACTCACCATATCTAACTGTGAAGAGTTGGCTAGTCCAAAGCAAACGGCTATTGGTAAAGACATATCAAATCCGTTGATAGCTGATAGTTTGCTAAAAACTATATGTGCATAGAAATTGTTTTTCAAAACCATATAAGTTTATACTGTTCTTTGAAAATGGTTTGTACTGCTAGTGTAAACTTTGTACTGCTAGTGCAAAGTTTCTACTGCTGAACTAGCCGTTATAACTGATGTGTCAGTAATTAATTTTTGGTTAAAAACTAGCCGTTGGCGGTTTGTTGCGATTTTTACTGATTGAATTACGATTTTCGAGGGATCCTCTTCAAGATATTTTAACTTTTATTCTATTATATTCTAAAATAAAAGTTACCATATTATTTAAGTCGGTCACATTAAAAATCCTAATTCTCTCAATAATATCTCATCTAACTTTCATCTTCTACTTTCTAACCTAAATCTTCATTATTCACCACAGTCAAAATCAAACTTTACTAAGAACATCATGGCTAATTTGGATTTTGTCAAGACGCACAACCAAGTCGCTTTTCTAGAGAAAACAGAGGAAGGAGATGGACCGAAATTTTATGAGATTGTGGATTTTCTAAACCACTCACACATAAGGTATGCTTTAACTATCTCTCCTACTCTTTATGTCTCTCACATCACACAGTTCTGGTAGAATTCAACTGTCTTGACTAGTGAAGATGGAGACTTAGAAATACATTCCAAAGTGGATGGCATATCGTTTGTTGTTACCGAGTCTGCACTTAGGAGACATCTTAAGTTGCAAGATTCAGATGGTATCAACACTATGCTTAACACTGAAATTTTTGAACAACTTTCAAGAATGGGGTATGATACATCCAACCAAAAACTGACTTTTCAAAAAGAATGTTTCTCCCCACAATGGAGATTTTTGATACATACTCTCTTATATTGCTTAAGTCCCAAAAAGATAGCATGGGAGCAATTCAGTAGCAATATTGCTATTGCTCTTATTTGTCTGTAAACTAACAAGGTCTTTAATTTTTCAAAATTTATTTTTGAGAGTATGGCATCAAATGTTAACAGCAAAACCAAGTTTCTTATGTATCCAAGATTTATTCGAACTTTTCTGAATAAGAAAAAGAATTTGCTCAAGAAACACAAAGAAACTTTTCCTACACCTAGCCTACAATCAAAGGTTTTTCAAAACATGGCTATGGCAAGTAGATTATTTTCAGCGGTAGAAGTACATCTCTTTCCAGAAATGCTTCAAATTGATTTGAGTGAAGGTTCAGAAAACCCATCTGATCCCCATCACACACTCAATCAAAATCCTGAAAATACCCAAACACCCCCAACCATCACAACTTATAGGAGAAGGTCTAAACCTAGTCAAACTAGAGTTGAAACTAGATCCTTGCCCCATGATTCACCGCTCCTAACAGGTCACACAGTTAGAAGAGATGAGGGCAGTTCTTCACAAAATGAATTGATGGCTCTTTGTACCAAGTTGTCAGCTCAAGTAGAATCTTTGGATAAGGAGCTCAAGTCTCATAAAGCAAATTTTGCCAAAGTATACACCAAGCTAACTGTTAGGGTGAAGAAGCTAGAAGAACATCTAAGCAGGAAAATGGAAAGAGCTATACTGGATGAAGATTCTTCTGATGATGATTATTCAGATGACACAGATGATGATGGTGGTGATTCTCCCAAACAGGGGAGGATATCAGATAAAGGCAAGGGGGATAGTTCTAAAACTCAGGGGAGGCATGATGAAGGCACTAGTGAACATGATGAAGGTTTTGGAAATGTTGCTGATATAGATGTTGAAGATCAGGAACAAAAAAAAAACTACTCAAAATGAAGAAAGAGTTCATACGGGTGAGATAGAACAAGAAAAAGTTCATACGGTTGAAATAGAACAAGAAACCGTACAAACTGCAGAGACACATTCAGATACTGCGGGTATGTGCTTAAACACATACCTTTATTTGACCAAAATCAAACCAAAACAACCAAAAACTAAGCAAAATGCCAAAGATATTTGTGTTTTTGTGTTTGTGAATATGCAAGTACGGATATCGAAGAAAAGGACAAAAATCAATTAAAAACGGCAAAAACCGAGAACGAGATTTGGAAAGAGATAAAAAGCCGAGGCCGGGGAAGATTTTATCAAGACTTGATCATATTTAAGCTCATAATGTCAAAATCAATCCTTGAAGAATCAAAGAATTATAAGAATGGCCCTTGGATCAACTTTGAATAAATGGCAGAAAAAATCCCTTGAATTTACAATTTGGCAAAATTTATCCCTAAACCTTAAATCCTATTTTCACTAAATCCTAAACCTTAGATATTAACACATCTAATACAAATCCAAAGCCCAATCCCCACCAAATCCTACCCGGGCCCAAAACACTACCCTTAAACCCGGATCCTACCCTTTCCCTTATACCCGGTCATCCCACACACAAACCCAGTCAACAAGATAATAAGCTATAAAAAACCCACCCCGCCAAAACCTTTTACTGTAGACCTTCTTCTTCCCCTTTTACCCTGCTCCCAAAAATTAACCCACCTTAAAATATTCTAGAAGGCTAACAAAGGCATAGGGAATGCCACGTTGGCATTTCCCAGTAATTTTATTTGCTGAAACAACACTATCTATGATCCAATGGCCACGATTTGAAGATTGCAGGACAAGATATGATCCAAGGGTCAAGATTAAGCTGAGGAAACCCTTGGTTCCCTCTCCTCAGGCCTATAAATAGAAGACCTCAGCCTCACTCGAAAAGGGTCAAATTTTCATGCTTTTAGAGAATTGTTGCCATTTTTTGAAAACTTTCGTAGTGTAAACTTTTCTATTTCAGTTGTATTTACATTTCAGTATTGTAATTTTACCTTCATTAATGCAAGTTAAGTTTTCTCTTTTAGTCCCTTGGTCAAACTTAGTCAACTTCTTATCAACTGCTTATTTCCTTATTTTAAGTGCTTATTTAGAGTAATATCAATTTATTTATCCTTAATATTGCCTTTTAGTGTTGACTTGCTGTTTTAGGTTAGCTGCTATTAGTACTTGATTAAAAACTCAAAAAAATCCAAAAAATAGCTTATTGTAGTTTGCTTAAGTTTAGTGCTTAATTGTGGTTGCTATTTCCTTTTTAAGTCTTAATAGAGTTGATAAATTATCTGTTCTCAGAAATATTAGCTTAAGTTCTCCTCCTTAGTTTAAAAAATCAAATCAGTCAGTTTCATTAGGAGTGTTTGGGTCAGGCTTAAAATGGGTCAAAACCAATAGGTACTGTTCATATGCCATTGGGTTGAGTTTGTTTTGGTTAAATTTAGTTCATACAGGCTGAATGTTTGAGAGTTTTGAGTTTAATTGAAGGTGTTGCCAGTTTAAAAGTGGATTTTGAAAGTTGGATCATACCCACTGATCACATAAGCTTCCTATAAGCTATAAGCTGTTGCAGCCCTCACATTTGGTATTTTTGTATCCCCTTTAGTGCACTTAGAAGAATTACTAGAGTTGGATTCATGTTAATAGGTTTTGGCTAATCTTTGTTCATATCAGTCCTTACATCAGCCTGCATCTATTTCCTTGGACCCTTTTTAATGCTTGTTTGATTTCAATTATGCTTGTTTGTTCTGTCCTAGATTAGTTTGCTACTTAAACTTTGCTTATTCCTCTTTTTCAGTCACTGCTTCAGCTTATTTAAGCTTCCATTTAAGCTCAAAATTGTCCACTCAAACAAGTGAGTACTGGATCATCAATACACACTTTGCTTAGGTGGCCATTTCTTCAGCTTATATTTAATCTCTCAATAAGCTTATTAGGATATGATTTTTGGCCTATATGTTATTTGGTTTGTGAGCTTTAAATTTCTTAAGCTATTGTATAATTTGAAGCTTATCCTTTAGCTTTTTAATTAGCCCAATATCACCTCAGCAGACCCTTTTCTGCCCTGCACCTAGTGTTCAGCAGACCCTTTGCTTATATAGATGAATCTGAGCTTATTGGCTTGTTCCTGTGACTTATTCAGTTGTTTATTTTTCCTCCTTAGCTTATTTCTAGTCCCATTAGCTTTTTCTAGTTTTATTGCACCTTAAGATAGCTTATTAGATCTTTTTGCTTAAATTGATTTTTGCTTGTCCCTTATCAATAGCTTACTGATCTGTATCATAAGCTTTTTCCTAGCTTATTTTTTAGTTTTAAAAAATATTTCCTTTTCAAAAATTGCTTATTGTTTAGTGCTTTATTAGTTTTAAAAAGAAAAAAGTAAAAAAAAAAAAAAAAGTTTACAAAAAGCTGAGGTCAGGATTCGAACCCTGGACCTCAGCCTTAGCAAAGCCTCACACAGACCCAGCCAACCATCTGCCCTTGGGACTTCTTCATTTAACCTTTGCAAAATTTATTACTTAGCCTTTCTTTGTCATTATTAGCTTATTAACACTGTATTGCTTATTACAGCTTATCTGTATAAGCCAGCACCCTTAGCTTATTTTTCCTAGGTTTAGAACACTAATTAGGACTTTTCTGTATTTTTTTACATTTTTCCAATTTCATTTAGTATTTTTAATCTATTTTTCTTTTAAAACTAGTTTTTAATTCATAATAAAAAAATATAAAAATCAAAAAAATATAATTCTTTTTTTCAAAATTTTCTTTTATCATTTAGGCTTAGGAAAATTAATTTGGAGTTTATAGGATTAGTGGTTAATTATTTTGACATTTAGGTTCGGGGTTTCCCGGTATAAGTCATCTTTAGTTCCCTTTTGCGTAGTTAGATATATTTGCCTTAGAATTTGCATTTCCCTATCCTTATTAATCGTTTTTAGTTCATTCCTTTAGTTTAAAAATCAAATCACTCACTTTTATTGGCCGGATCTACACACACTCCTTGTGTTAGATGTGATACGAAGAATTATACTTAGTCTAGCACGCGGAATTTACTAGCTAGCACTTAGAAGACCTTGTATGTTTTGTATGATTAGAATAAACAAAGAAACACATAATGAATAACTTCCTACGATTCAATATTATTAGAAAATAATACGAGTGATCTTCATATCTTGCAACAATCACTTCAAAAAGAGATTTAGCACACTTGAACTTACTAAAGTTCAGCAACTGATCATTAGGAATGGTCATCAGAAGCAAACTTCTAGCTTTAAGATCATTCTTGTATCTTGCCTTCTCTTCATTAGAAATTGGCTTTGTCTGCACTGTAGTCTCAGATTTTCCTTCAACAACAGTTGTTGTTTCAACAGGGGTAAAAGAGTTTCCATCTTCAATGATCTCCCATAATGCATAGTCTTGCACTTGGAAAAACTGCTCAATACGAAGTCTCCACATGTCGAACTCATTAGGTTTAAGCATAGGAAGTTTAGCAGCAATGTTGGTTGTGGATGGTGTAGTTTCCATGTCCATCTTTGTTCTTCTCGGATCTTCTAAATCGATGTATCAGCAACCTGGCTCTGATACCACTTGACCGGATCTACACACACTCCTTGTGTTAGATGTGATACGAAGAATTATACTTAGTCTAGCACGCGGAATTTACTAGCTTGCACTTAGAAGACCTTGTATGTTTTGTATGATTAGCATAACCAAAGAAACACAGAATGAATAACTTCCAACGATTCAATATTATTAGAAAATAATACGAGTGATCTTCCTATCACTAGGGTTTACAATCTTGAATCTTAATAATACGTATATACTCACACCTCTTTCTATCGTATTGTCTGCGTTCATATATTTTAAACCTTAACCTAGGCAATCCTTTTATAGACTAAGGATTCCTGTACAAGATAACTATCAATCTATTCTTATACGATATACACAATATATTTTCCATAATTTTCTACTTTACAATAAATCATAAACCGTCTGAACTTCTATACTCAGCAGTCTTAACTGCTCTTGTCTTCAATACTCCTTCAGCAGTCTTAACTTCTTCCTTCAACAGTTCTAACTGTTCCTCCAACAGTCTTAACTGCTTAAGCTTAATTCCTAACAATCCTCCCCTAAACTTATGATTTCCTCCCAATCATTAAGTTTCTTCAAATTAAGCTTCTTCTTCTTAATGTTGAAAATTCTTTCAAATACCCATCAAGCAAATCTCTTAGATCTATCTTTTACTTCTTGTGCAAGGTTGAATATCTTCGTTACCAGCATATTAGCCATCTCAGACTCTTCATTAGCTTCTAGTTTAGTAAATACCAGCATAGTCAAAACACCTGGTCTGAGTGGATAGTATTTTTCAACCAGCATATATATCTCTACTCCATCCTTTGTAGATACTCTGTGTACTCCACAAGTACCAAATAACTTCCAAGAGATATCCTTGACTTGAGCTTGAAATCTCCAAATCGATTCTCCACCATCTGGTTCATACAATCTCTTCAATTGTACCCATAGTTCTTTGTCTTTATCTTCAACTGGATCAATATCTCTGAACTTCTCTTTTACTAAACTCCAAAGGTGATTTAGATCTTCTCTGTCAAATCCTTTAAGCAAATCTTCAAACAACTTATATCTTTCAGAAATATCTCCTAACCTGATAATCTTCCATCCCTTCATTCTACCATCAGTAAACACTTCCCAGTCAATTATTGGATGTTTGACCTGCAAAGGTTTAATGTAAGAATACTCTGGAATAATCACCATCATGTTTTTAATCTTCTCATCAGTTAATCCTTCTTCATCAGACTTTTGTTTCTTAGCAACTTCTGATTCCATAGATTCTGCTTCCCTCTTCTTACCTGTTTTGACACTTCTTTTTGGAGAATTCAAAATAGCATAAGTTTCACATAATTCTTTTTTAATAATAGCATAAGACTTTCCCTTGAAATCTTTCATTAAATAATTTGCTGAGTTCTTCAGATAATGCTTCATATCCTCAACAAGTTCTCTCTTTGTAGGTAACTTAGTCTTGTACCCTGACTTCTGGTTTTCTCTTATTCTATGAATCAGATCTTCCCACTTTTTAACTCCATTCTTCTTGAGTATAAATTCCTTAAGCTCCTCTGTCTTCTCATCTTCATTTAACTTCTGATCTCTAAGAACCATAGAAGCTTGTGCTCTTACCATCACATCAGAATCTATAAAATATTGAAACTAATCATTGAATTCTTCTTCATCAACTTCATTAGATCTTTTTCTTTCCATGAATTCAGATATATTCCGTATGTCATCAGCAACTAATTTCCTTGCAAATTCTTCATCATGATCCATCTGGGCTTGTTTAGCTTCCTTTTCAGCTTCCTTATCAGCCAAATCTTCTTCTAACATTAGCCTTGCAACCTCTGCATCATGATCAATCTATTCTTGAGTTTTTGGTTTCAACCTTTTAAGTCTTTCAAGTTCTTGAATAGCAGCCACTTCTTCAGATGTCATAGGTTTCTTTCCTTTATTTGCTCTTCTCCTTTGATATTCTTGTTCATCAGAAGTGTCTTCAGTTGGAACTGCTTGTTGTTCTGACTCAGCAGTTTGAACTGTTACTTGCTCTGTCTCTTGTTCTGTCTTAGCAGTTTGAACTGCTTCTTCATTAGGAACTGCTTCAGCTGAATCTTCATGAATATTACCAGAACCTGAACCTTTATCATAACCTTTCTCTTGTTCAGAACCTTCTTCATACCTCCCCTGAGATCCTGATCTATCCTTTTCTTCAAATTTCCTCTCTTTACCAGATTTCCTCCCCTGTTTGGAAGAATTTTCATCATCCCCTCCAGAGCCATCTGAATCATCATCATCAGAAGAATCATCCACTATCACTCTTGCCCTTTTCTTTTGCAACTGTTCTTCAAGCTTCTTCACCCTTTTTGTTAGCTTTGTGTAAACTCTGGAAATGTCTCCTTGTGAGCTTTGAATTCCTCCTTGGTTTGCTTTAGCTCCTTCTCCAAAGTGTCAACCTGAGCTACTAACTTGGTACATAAAGCCGTCAATTCAGTTTGTGAAGAACTACCCTCATCACTTCTAGCTGTATTACCTGCTATGAGAGGTGAATCTTTGGGCAAGGATTCAGTCACAACCCTAGTTAGAGCAGGTTTAGACCTTCTCCTATAAGTGATAGGTGGTTGTTGGGGTGTTTCAAAGTCTTGAGTGGATGTGTGATGGGGATCAGTTGGAACTGTTGAACCTTCACCCAACTCAGTTTGAATCATTTGAGGAAATAATGGAATTGGTTCCCCTTGAAAATGTTTACTAGCCATAGTCATATTTTGAAAAACCTTGGATTGTAGACTAGGCGTAGGAAAAATTTCAGTTGGTTCTGTAAGCAGGTTTTTCTTTTTATTTAAACTAGTTTGAACAAACCTGGAATACATTAAAAACTTTGTTTTACTATCAACATTTGATGCCATACCCTCAAAGATATATTTTGACCAGTTAAAAACTCTGTTTGTAGACAAGCAAATGAGAGAAATAGCAATATTGCTACTGAATTGTTCCCAAGCAGTCTTTTTATTACTTAAACATAATAGAAGAGTATGTATCAAAAATCTCCATTGGGGTGAAAAACATGCCTTTTGAAAAGTCAATTTATGTTCAGATATATTTTACCCCATTTTTTCAAGTTCTTCCCAAATTTCAGTATTTAGCATAGTGTCGATACCATCTCAGTCATTTAGTTTAAGATGTCTCCTAAGTATAGACTCGGTAACAACAAATTTAACGCCATCTACTTTAGTATGAATTTCTAAGTTTCCATCATCACTTGTCAAGATAGACGAATTCTGCCAGAACTGTGTGATGTGCGAAACATAAAGAGTAGGAGAAACAGTTAGAGCATACCTTATGTGAGAGTGGTTGAGAAAGTCCACAATCTCATAAAATTTTGGCCCATCTCCTTGCTCTGTTTTCTCTAAAAATGCAACCTGGTTGTGACGCTTAGCAAAATCCAATCTTGCCATTCTTAGTAAAAAATGTTAGTTAACAACCGTGAATAGTAATAATGGTGAGTGAAAAGATAGAAGATGAAAGTAATATTGAGAGTTTATGGAGAGAGTTAGGGTTACAAGTTGACCGACTTAAAGAATATGATAACTATTTATTTTAGTATAAGGATATAATAAAATAAAAGTTAAAAATATCTATAAGAGGATCCCTTGAAATCCGTAATTCATCCAGTAAAAATTGCAACAAACCGCCAACGGCTAGTTTTTACTCAAAAATTAATTACCGACACGTCAGTCATAACGGCTAGTTGAACCGTACCAATATTTTGTACTAACCGTCTCAACTGTGGAAAAATTTTATTGAGCCGTCTCAATTTTGTGAATTAAGAATTTTAAAATAACATGGCTCATATATAGTTTTTAGCAAACTATCATCTATCAACGGATTTGATATGTCTTTACCAATAGCCGTTTGCTTTGGACTAGCCAACTCTTCACATTTAGATATGGTGAGCTGATAACCATACAATTTTTGGCAAATTGTCAACCATAAACGTATTTGATTAGTCTTTACCAGAAACCATTTGCTCTGGACTAGTTGGTTCTTATGTGGATAAGACATGGTGAACCAATTACCATTTGTTGTATGCAAGATTCACATACTAATCTCCAGAACACCATTTAGTCCAAAACATCAAGCATTCATAATTCCTTGGTGTTTACTCTCCAATCCTGCAATTGTTAGTCCAAAAACAAAGAATTCCAAATACAAGCACATGACTAACAATGCATATAACAAGAAAAAATTAATTTCCTTGTGGAACCCAAGCCAAATCAGACTTAGGCATTCCTCTAGCATCAACATAATTTATTCTCTTCAAAACAGTCTTAGCACCATTGGGTTGAATTGGTCTCCATACCCAACATGCTGAAGCATTCACTCCATTTCCCATGTTTCCCTTAGCAGTGTTTTTATTCACACCAGTACCAATTACCCTGCTAGCAGTTGGAACTGCTGGCTTGGCAGTTGTTACCTTAGGTTTCCAAACTTGGTTTTTCACCACTGCTTTCTCATAAAAAGTTCTTTTACCAGTTGTGTAAGATGGTTTAAAAACTTTATTTGATTTTGAATTGGTGGCCTTGGGTGAATTGGTCTCATAGGTCTGACAGTTTGAACTGTTGGTCTAGCAGTTGGAACTGCTGGTCTAGCAGTTGGAACTGCTCTAGGTCCAGACCTTAAAAGAACTGATCTAGGTATCATCCTATCATTCCTAGGAAAAGATTGAGGTTTTGCAATGCTCAACCTATGATTTGTATATCCAGATACCCATTTATCACAATAATCTGCAAGATGATCAAAACTACCACAAGAGTAACAAGCTTTCCTATAGCACACAAAATCCTTTCCTAACTGGGGGGATTTGAGGTCATTCCAATTCCTCTGGTTACCTCTTGGCTTATTTGTGGTTCTATACATCTCTGCATACCTAACTGTTGGTCTAAAAGGTTTGGCATTTGAACTAGGCCTAACAGTCTCAGGTTTAACCATCTTTGGAACTTTTGGTTCCTTCACTTTTGCACTAACATGCTTAACCACAGCCTGATCATCCTCATCATCAGAAGTCCATTCCTCAATTGTTGGAGCATCTGAGTCCTTAGGTGAGGACCTATCAGAAGACACCTTGTCCTCAGGTAGTGATTTATCACTTGCACTAACAAACACAGGTTTATCAATTACATCCTTCTTAGGTTGAGGACCATAGTTAAGTTCAGGTAATTGAAATTTAGGCAGTCCTGTGTGTTCTAAGTCTATACCTTTAGGTGATGGAATTCCTCTATAAGGAGGTGGAACTAACTTATATCCTAGGCCTGACTTAGCTTTATTCAGAATCTGAATCTCAATTATCTTTTTAACACCTTGTGATGTGTATTCAAGTGTATCTACACTCATCTGTATGTTCTCCTTAGCTTTCTTAACCTGTTCTAGCTCATGTTTTAAAACAGTAATTTCATTCTCTCTAAACATTAAGTCTCTCTTAACAACAATCGTATCATCAGAAAACTTAGACTCATTGTTTTGATAATGAATAATTTTCTCCTCTAACACAGCTAAAGCTCTCTTATGATTTGCTAAGCTAAAAGCAGTTTCTCTTAATTCTTTCCACTGACTCTCATATTTTGTTTTAAGTGTTTCTAATTCTTTGAAAGCTTCACAAGATTTAGAACATTTTGAAACTTGTACCTCAGAATCAGAAAATGCCATGAGAGCAACTTCTGTAGATGCTTCTGCTTCCTCCTCTGCAATATAGCTCCAGTCAAATCCTAAGCCATCAATAGCAACCATGGCTTTCGAGCTTGAATCAGTAACCTCCACAACTCTTGACTTGTTTCCATATGCTCTACTCTTTCCATCTTGTTGACTTGGCAATCTACACTCCCTTGAGTAATGACCTTTCTTGTGGCAATTGTAGCACTCAATCTTGGATTCGTCATACCCTGCAACATCATTACTGTTTATGACAATCTTCTTGCCAGTCTTCTTCAAGAATCTTCTAGCTCTCAAACTGAGAAGAGAGAGCTGCCACTTAATATCCATCTCTTCAATATCATCTTCATCAATCTCTTGAAGATCTAAATGAGTCAACATACTTCCATTGTGCTGAGTAGTCAGGAATGCACAATAAATATCATCATTCAAAAGTCCACTTGTACTGCTTGAGGTGCTAGCAGTACCAAGATTTGCACTAGCAGTTCCAACTGCTCCAGCAACTTGCACTTCATCATCTAGATTTATGGAACTGGGAGTTGATACAAAGGCCAAATTCCCTAAGCTTGAGCTTGAACTTGATCCAGCAGACTTCTTAATCTCATGTTCAACTATCTTGAAGTTGCAATATAGATCCATTAAGCTCATGGAATCTATATCAGGCTTGTTTTTCCATACTACCACATGCATAGCCCATTCAGAAGGTAGACTTCTTAGAAATTTTGAGTTGAGATCTTCCTGAGGCATCTCAATCCCTAAAACAGCCAGTTGACTCACCAACTTTTGAAGCCTATTGAACATATGATCCAATGACTCATTACTTGCTGCAGTAAAGTTCTCAAACTGATGCTTGAGAAGAGTCTTCTGAGTTTTCTTGGTGGCTTCATTCCCACCATATCTTGCAACAATCACTTCAAAAAGAGATTTAGCACACTTGAACTTACTAAAGTTCAGCAACTAATCATTAGGAATGGTCATCAGAAGCAAACTTCTAGCTTTAAGATCATTCTTGTATCTTGCCTTCTCTTCATTAGAAATTGGCTTTGTCTGCACTGTAGTCTCAGATTTTCCTTCAACAACAGTTGTTGTTTCAACAGGGGTAAAAGAGTTTCCATCTTCAATGATCTCCCATAATGCATAGTCTTGCACTTGGAAAAACTGCTCAATACGAAGTCTCCACATGTCGAACTCATTAGGTTTAAGCATAGGAAGTTTAGCAGCAATGTTGGTTGTGGATGGTGTAGTTTCCATGTCCATCTTTGTTCTTCTCGGATCTTCTAAATCGATGTATCAGCAACCTGGCTCTGATACCACTTGACCGGATCTACACACACTCCTTGTGTTAGATGTGATACGAAGAATTATACTTAGTCTAGCACGCGGAATTTACTAGCTTGCACTTAGAAGACCTTGTATGTTTTGTATGATTAGCATAACCAAAGAAACACAGAATGAATAACTTCCAACGATTCAATATTATTAGAAAATAATACGAGTGATCTTCCTATCACTAGGGTTTACAATCTTGAATCTTAATAATACGTATATACTCACACCTCTTTCTATCGTATTGTCTGCGTTCATATATTTTAAACCTTAACCTAGGCAATCCTTTTATAGACTAAGGATTCCTGTACAAGATAACTATCAATCTATTCTTATACGATATACACAATATATTTTCCATAATTATCTATTTACAATAAATCATAAACCGTCTGAACTTCTATACTCAGCAGTCTTAACTGCTCTTGTCTTCAATACTCCTTCAGCAGTCTTAACTTCTTCCTTCAACAGTTCTAACTGTTCCTCCAACAGTCTTAACTGCTTAAGCTTAATTCACTCACTTTTATTCTCCATTCACTACACGTTTCACAAACCCGAATCACTAATTCCATTCATCCTTCGTCGGGACAACGAACTCCGGGGTTTCACATTATTTCTTGTGTAATTCCTTGAACGATAAATTGGGTTTTCCACATTTCCTTTGCAATTCCTTTTGAGATATAAAATTGTTAAATCAAATTTTTGGCGCCGCTGCCGGGGAGGGTTGAAATGAGTTCGTGATTTTCGTTTATCGATTCGTGTTTCGAAGACCCTTCCTCGTGAAGTTATCGTTTTCATTTGTAAATATTTTCATATAAAATCCCAAAAAGATTTTCTTCTCCAAATTATTTTTCCTTTTTCTTTCGTGATTTTCAATGTTTCTAAAATTTAAAAATCCAAAAATATTCTTCTCATTCCTCTTATCCGTTTAATTCTCTATCTCTATCCCTCTATCCGTTTAATTCTTCTTCTCTATGTCTTCATCTAACCATTATGGTTGCCAATGGTGTGGAGGTCCTCATAATGGTGGGAATTGTCCCGGTTATAGCATGGTGGAATCGGGAAACGGGTTTGTCTATGACCAAAATCCTTATTCCTACCATGAAACAACCAACTTTTTCAACCAGCCCCCACAACACCAGATGGAGACATATTCTTGTGAGTCTTGTGGAGGTAGTCCTCACCCGGGTTTTGATTGTCAAACAGGGAACATGTTTGTCTATGAACAAGTTCCATGTAATCAAAACTTCGGGTATGACCATTATCCATATAATTCACTGAATCAGCCACAACAGTATTATTGTTGTGAGTACTGTGGAGGTCCTCACTATAGCTCTGATTGCCAAACGAGGAACCCGCTTGTCTATGAGCATGGTCCTTGTAACAATTACGACTATTCTTATCATGACCAACCTCCACAGTATCAAATGATTGAAACTGAACCTGAACCACTTCCTCAAGTGCTTCTCCGTGATTTTCGAGATGCACTAAATGATCTTAAGGATTTTATTATTAAACATGCCCAAGAAAATCCTCGTCAAAAAACTTATGGAGAACTTCTAGCTGAAGAACAAGCAGCTAGAGTAAGTTCCCAATATCGTCAAACTTTTGTTTACGATGACGACGATGATGAGGATTCTATGTGGGGAGTTTGTGAGAGTTCGTCAGCTGCAGCCACTCCTGTCCAGAAGAAGCTTTGCAGTAGTTCACCAATTGCTGTCACACCCGTTGAAAAGCAGGATGATACAAGAACTATGGGTGAATTACTTGCAGAGGAGCATATGCAATATATCAGAGCTTTATATGGTGAACATAAGGTCAACGACGGTTATGACGAGGAGTGTGCCCATGCAGATATTCAAATATCAGATGAACCACCGAGTGGCAGTCCCACTCCACCTATCATTTCCGACTCTTCCCCTTCCCTCACTCCGTTTGAGGGAAGTGATCCTCTCTTGGAAGAGATCGATGCTTGTCTTAAAGATGAATCAATTTCGCTGGAAATTGATGATTCTTGTCTTGATCCGGAGGGAGATATTCTTTTACTTGAAAAATTATTAAACCAAGAACCATCTCTTTCTCTCCCTCCGAAGGAAGTTGAAATCAATCCGCCAAAGAAATTTGATGACCTTGTTCCCGAAACCTTCAAAACGACTATCACCAACCCTCTGTTTGAGTTCGAATCGGAGTTTACTCTGATTTTTGATAACCCACTCTTTGATATTCAGATGGAGGAGAGTGATGAGTCCGTAACGGAACTTGCGCTCACAGATTCTCATCATATGATTGATTCTCTTCATGAGGAGTTCTCCGATGAACTCGCTCCTATCATATCTCCTCCAGAGTATGATTACTTTTCTTTTGATGAAGATCCTGACCTGGGGGAGATGTACTATATCATGAGAGTTTACTTGTCGATGATATCCTCCCGACCCTCCCGCCCGAGGTCTTTGTTGATTATGACCATAAGAGCTTCAATGATGATATTCAAGATCAGGAAAATGGTAATTTTGAGGATGAAGAATGGATCTTCATTGTGATTAAGATCCTTCTCCTTTTCTTCACCTATCCGGTGACTTCTCCTCTCATTCACTCCTTCGGGAGTGAAGACACCATCTTTGACCCCGGCATCTCTCATTCTTTTTAGCCGTGGGTATCTCCTCGGAGTGGAACTTTCATATGCTTCAATGTTTTTCCAAACATCTTGAATGAAAGTCCGATGGAGATTATCTTTTCCACTTGCTCCCCCAAGAACAAATGAATTCGGGGCGAGTCTAAGGTATACGACTCGGAAAAAAACAAGCGCTTCGTGGGAGGCACCCTATGCTTATCCTTCTATCTTCTTTCTTATTTCTAATAAGTGACGAGAGGAGGGATTCTTCTTCCATTTTTCGTGTTTCGTGGTTGTTTGTGTATGTCCAGGATTTTCCCGAATTATGAAGACTCTCGTGCTCGTGGTTTGCTTCTCTCCACTCGAGTTTCATCATTCGTTGCTCATCCGATATCCTTAATCTTATCGTCTAACATTTATCTTTGGCATAATTAATAAACGGCCTTAGATTTAGTTAGGAGAACCCTTACCTTTAAGACATTGAGGACAATGTCTCATTTTAGTCTGGGGGGTAATCTTTCGATTTGATTTTTGCCTTGCATTTTTTTTGCCGTTTACTCTCGCAATCCCGTTTTTCCTCTAAAAAATGAAAATAGTCCAAAAAATGAGAAAATTTAAAAATTTTTGCAAAAATATAATAAATTTTGACATTTTGTTGACTTTCCGCTGGTGAGAGTAGGAATAAAATTCTGACTTGATCGGGCGTGTTGAGCCCTAGCTTGTCTCCTTAACCATTCGGCTAAGCATTCGCGGATCTTATTATTTAAGATTTTAAATTTGCGAAGAACGAGAAATGATAGAGTTTATTTAGAAGTTAGATGCTAAGCGTGGAGTAGTTGGTTCTCTTTAGAGCTCATCGAAGTTACTTGTGGCCTTTTGCTCCCACAAAAATGTTTCACCATATATAATTGTAAGAATAATTAAAGATGTTAGGTTTTGCCGATGATTAGTTCTTGGTCTTCTTAAAAGAATCCTTGTTTTAAAAAAATTGGGTACACATCAAGGTTACTTAATAAATACGTTTAATAATAATAATAAGTTAAGTGCTCTAAGATACGGATTCGAGATCGGGCCTTGGATCCTTATTTCCGGAAGGCGTTTAGGTCTTGGCTACCCTCTTGCACCGGCCCTTGGACCTCTAGTTCAGGAATGTGTGAGGTCTTGGTCTAACCACCTTGGATCTTCATTTCAGGAATGTCTAGAGTCTTGGAACACTCCGTTGTAACGGCCCTTGGATCCTTAATTCCGGAAGGTGTAAGGTCTTGTAACTAAACCGTGAAGCTCCGTCGTTTAGGGTACGCAAGTGAAAAGTTAGTGATATAAAAAAAAAAAAAAAAAAAAGAAAAAAGTGATTAATGAAAAAGAGAAAAAATGCAAAAGACAAAAACATAAATAAAAACCTTGATGTGGACCTCATTTTCAAAGCAACGGTTCTCGAGAGAAGATTGAAAACTACTTAGCGTCTTAATTTAGTATCTTTATCGGACTAAAAACCTATCGAAACGAGAAAATATGAAGCAATTCATTTCTCACCAAAAATAAAATAAATAGAGGCGAATTAGGAAAAAGGGAGCAAGAGGTAATTACACAAGTAACTTTCATGGGTAGTGTTGGCATCTAACTTGTAAATAACAATGATTTCGTTTTTGAGCTTAGTTTGGGGACTCGTGAAAAATCAGGGACGACGAATTTTATCCGTATGGTCACTTCTTTATGAGTCGTGTTTCCTACTCGTTGACCCTAAAAGTTATCGTGAGATAATGATTGTCAACAAAGCTGTTATATGAAAAATGAGAAAAATACAAAAATAGAATAAAAAGGAAAATCGTGGAGTTTTTAAAACTTTGGATTTCTTAATCTCTTTTGAAAATTTTGCTACTTTTCAAAGTTAGTAAAAAGAGGTTGGAAATTTTTGGTATCAAAAACGTGTTTTTATAACATTGCGTGAGAACACTGCAATATCTTAATCTGGGGGATTTTGGTACGTGCTTAAACACATACCTTTATTTGACCAAAATCAGACCAAAACAACCAAAAACTAACCAAAATGCCAAAGATATTTGTGTTTTTGTGTTTGTGAATATGCAGGTACGGATATCAAAGAAAAGGACAAAAATCAATGAAAAACGGCAAAAACCGAGCACGAGATTTGGAAAGAGATAAAAAGCCGAGGCCGGGGAAGATTTTATCAAGACTGGATCATATTTAAGCTCATAATGTCAAAATCAATCCTTGAAGAATCAAAGAATTACAAGAATGGCCCTTGGATCAACTTTGAATAAATGGCAGAAAAAATCCCTTGAATTCACAACTTGGCAAAATTTATCCCTAAACCTTAAATCCTATTTTCACTAAATCCTAAACCTTAGATATTAACACATCTAATACAAATCCAAAGCCCAATCCCCACCAAATCCTACCCGGGCCCAAAACACTACCCTTAAACCCGGATCCTACCCTTTCCCTTATACCCGGTCATCCCACACACAAACCCAGTCAACAAGATAATAAGCAATAAAAAACCCACCCCGCCAAAACCTTTTACTGTAGACCTTCTTCTTCCCCTTTTACCCTGCTCCCAAAAATTAACCCACCTTAAAATATTCTAGAAGGCTGACAAAGACACAGGGAATGCCACGTTGGCATTTCCCAGTAATTTTATTGGCTGAAACAACACTATCTATGATCCAATGGCCACGATTTGAAGATTGGAGGACAAGATATGATCCAAGGGTCAAGATTAAGCTGAGGAAACCCTAGGTTCCCTCTCCTCAGGCCTATAAATAGAAGACCTCAGCCTCACTCGAAAAGGGTCCAATTTTCATGCTTTTAGAGAATTGTTGCCATTTTTAAAAGCTTTCGTAGTGTAAACTTTTCTATTTCAGTTGTATTTACATTTCAGTATTGTAATTTTACCTTCATTAATGCAAGTTAAGTTTTCTCTTTTAGTCCCTTGGTCAAACTTAGTCAACTGCTTATCAACTGCTTATTTCCTTATTTTAAGTGCTTATTTAGAGTAATATCAACTTATTTATCCTTAATATTGCCTTTTAGTGTTGACTTGCTGTTTTAGGTTAGCTGCTATTAGTACTTGCTTAAAAACTCAAAAAAATCCAAAAAATAGCTTATTGTAGTTTGCTTAAGTTTAGTGCTTAATTGTGGTTGCTATTTCCTTTTTAAGTCTTAATAGAGTTGATAAATTATCTGTTCTCAGAAATATTAGCTTAAGTTCTCCTCCTTAGTTTAAAAAATCAAATCAGTCAGTTTCATTAGGAGTGTTTGGGTCAGGCTTAAAATGGGTCAAAACCAATAGGTACTGTTCATATGCCATTGGGTTGAGTTTGTTTTGGTTAAATTTAGTTCATACAGGCTGAATGTTTGAGAGTTTTGAGTTTAATTGAAGGTGTTGCCAGTTTAAAAGTGGATTTTGAAAGTTGGATCATACCCACTGATCACATAAGCTTCCTATAAGCTATAAGCTATTGCAGCCCTCACATTTGGTATTTTTGTATCCCCTTTAGTGCACTTAGAAGAATTACTAGAGTTGGATTCATGTTAATAGGTTTTGGCTAATCTTTGTTCATATCAGTCCTTACATCAGCCTGCATCTATTTCCTTGGACCCTTTTTAATGCTTGTTTGATTTCAATTATGCTTGTTTGTTCTGTCCTAGATTAGTTTGCTACTTAAACTTTGCTTATTCCTCTTTTTCAGTCACTGCTTCAGCTTATTTAAGCTTCCATTTAAGCTCAAAATTGTCCACTCAAACAAGTGAGTACTGGATCATCAATACACACTTTGCTTAGGTGGCCATTTCTTCAGCTTATATTTAATCTCTCAATAAGCTTATTAGGATATGATTTTTGGCCTATATGTTATTTGGTTTATGCGCTTTAAATTTCTTAAGCTATTGTATAATTTGAAGCTTATCCTTTAGCTTTTTAACTAGCCCAATATCACCTCAGCAGACCCTTTTCTGCCCTGCACCTAGTGTTCAGCAGACCCTTTGCTTATATAGATGAATTTGAGCTTATTGGCTTGTTCCTGTGACTTATTCAGTTGTTTATTTTTCCTCCTTAGCTTATTTCTAGTCCCATTAGCTTTTTCTAGTTTTATTATACCTTAAGATAGCTTATTAGATCTTTTTGCTTAAATTGATTTTTGCTTGTCCCTTATCAATAGCTTACTGATCTGTATCATAAGCTTTTTCCTAGCTTATTTTTTAGTTTTAAAAAATATTTCCTTTTCAAAAATTGCTTATTGTTTAGTGCTTTATTAGTTTTAAAAAGATAAAAGTAAAAAAAAAAAAAAATAAGTTTACAAAAAGCTGAGGTCAGGATTCGAACCCTGGACCTTAGCCTTAGCAAAGCCTCACACAGACCCAGCCAACCATCTGCCCTTGGGACTTCTTCATTTAACCTTTGCAAAATTTATTACTTAGCCTTTCTTTGTCATTATTAGCTTATTAACACTGTATTGCTTATTACAGCTTATCTGTATAAGCCAGCACCCTTAGCTTATTTTTCCTAGGTTTAGAACACTAATTAGGACTTTTCTGTATTTTTTTACATCTTTCCAATTTCATTTAGTATTTTTAATCTATTTTTCTTTTAAAACTAGTTTTTAATTCATAATAAAAAAATATAAAAATCAAAAAAATATAATTCTTTTTTTCAAAATTTTCTTTTATCATTTAGGCTTAGGAAAATTAATTTGGAGTTTATAGGATTAGTGGTTAATTATTTTGACATTTAGGTTCGGGGTTTCCCGGTATAAGTCATCTTTAGTTCCCTTGTCCTCACACCACCACCCCTTGTCCTCACACCACCACCCCTCAACCCTACACCACCAACCCCTGTCCCTACACCACCACCCCTTGTTCTCACACCACCACCCCTTGCAAGCACACCACTAGGTTCTGCATTCACCTCAAACCCAGGAGGTGGTGGAACCTTGCCACCCCTATTAGGAACCTTGCCACCCCTATTAGAAACCTTGCCACCCCTATTAGGAACCTTGCTACCCCTAGCACTTGAAGCCCCATCAGTAGGACTTCCAAGTGTTGGACAATTCCTCTGATTATGGCCTGGATTTCTGCACAGCCTGCAACAGTTAAGCAGCCCCTTTCTACTAACCCTTTTCCTATTTTTTCCATCATCTTCAGTTGCATCCCTCCTCCTTTTATGTTGTGGTCTTCCTGGCATTCTTCTTTTGATAGGTGGTAAAGGCTTTTGGAAGTCAGTAGCTGGCCATTGATCCATCCCATTCATTCCTTGTATGTAATGGTTATAAACAGCAACAAATAGATCCTTCTTATACCAGTTAGACACATAATCCTCTGGTTCTCTGTGTAAAAAATAAATAGCTGCAATGCCATGCTGACAGGGAATACCAGATAACTGCCAAGACCTACAAGTACATGTTCTTAAACTTTTGTCTACAACAAATCCTTCAAAACCATTTCTTACTTCAAACCTGGTCTCACCAGTGGGAATCACTTTCCAATTTCTAGAAGTAAATAAAATAGAAATAGTAAGTAAATAGGCATACTATCATTATATGTAAATTAGAATTTTAAAATAATTAAACAAGTAATATGGAATTACCTATGTAGATCCTTTAATATTTCAATCTTCTTTCTAATGTTGGGACAGATAGTGTCAGTCCACTTTGCATGCTTCTCCCTCATCTTTTGTAGTCTTCCCATACATAACATTCTGATGTCTTCTAACATGTTGATGATAGGTTTCCTTCTAGCATCCACTAAAAGTGAGTTGAAACATTCTGAAATACCATTTTCCACAGCATCACAAGCCTTATCAGTTATGAAGAATGCCCTGCTCCAACTTTCAGGATGTCTATCCATCAAATATTTATGTGCATCCTTGCTGACACCTTGTATTTGTCTCATGACTTGTTCAAACTTTGTGGGATATGTTGCCTTTGCTGCTTTCCAAAAAAGAGTCCTGAATTGCACCCCAGTGTATTTCTTTCTGAAATTAGCATAGATGTGTCTAGCACATTGTCTATGCTCAGCCAAAGGCATGACATCTTTTGCAGCTTCAATAATACCCTGAGAATACACAAGTTATAAGTAATAATAAAACAGATAAGTAATTTGACATTATAAGTTAGAATGTTGTACCTTGTGTTGATCAGAAATAATGGTAAGTCCTTCACCAGCTACCATTCCCAAGTCATTCAGCAAACATGACATGAACCAGGTCCAATTCTCCTTGTTCTCAACACTAACCATAGCCCATGCAATAGGAAATATTTGATTATTCCCATCTCTTCCTACTGCTGACAACAATTCTCCTTTACATATAGTTTTAAGAAAACAACCATCAATACCTATGACTCTCCTACAACCTTCCAACCAAGCATCCTTTAACCCCTTAAAGCATACATAAAATCTACTAAATTAATTCTTACCATCAGGCATTGCATCAACACTCATCAAACAAGTAGAACTTGGATTAGAGTCAAGTATCTCCCTAGCATATGACCACAACATTCCATAATGATCCTGTAAACAAGTTTCATACTGGTTTAAAGCTTTAATCTTTCCCGCTCTAGCCTGACTGATATTGACCTTGCATTTATATTTCTTAAGAATCAATTCAATTATCTCTCTTATTTTGATACAAGGATTGAGCATTATCTTTTTTGCAAAGTTGAAAGCAATCCAATTACTTGTGACTAAGGAACCATATTCATAAGTCCTAGAACATGCATGCTCTTCATTCAATGTCTTTATTTGAAAAGTCTTTTCATTTGACATCCATGATGCCCACAATCTGAATGGACATTTTCTATCCTTCGCATCTCTAGAACACTTAGCAAGAAGTCTCTTAGGGTTATTTACTTTATAGTACAACTTATAACCACCGGCCAAAGCATAATATGTCAACATTCTTTTAAGTTGTTCAATTGATTCAAACTTTTCACCTAAATGAGGTTTCATTAACTTCCATTTGACCTCAGGATTATGGACTGGCCAATGATCGCCTAACTTGTCCTGCTCATCATGTGAAACACTTTTACCCTTAGCAGACACAACATCTTCAGCATACCCATCCCTAGGTAACCCATTGTAAACCCTAGTCAAAAAGTTCTCATCAAACATTTTCTTACTTTTTGCTTTAGGAGCAAGGTCTGGTGTCTTAGTCCTAACTTCAAGAAGCTCCTCTTCACCATCAGATAAGTGATCTATTGATGCAGTGTCACTCTCTTCTTCAGAATCATACTCAAAGATATTATAGTCACCCTCTAAGTCACTATCACTATCATCATTTGGCTGGACATTTTCAAAAACACTAGAGGAGGTGGCATCATGTAATTCAAACACAGAGTGAGACACATATATCTCTAAGACATTGTTATTTTTTTCACCTAATTCAACACATTGTTGTAAGTCAGCATCATTTTTTAAGGTTCTCAGTCCTAACTCTAAGTCAAAACCAGGAACAACATAAAAAAATTGTTTGATGTCACTAGAACATTCACTTACTAAAACCTTGACTAAACCAGCAAATCCCAATTCACACACATTAACATCAGGAATTTCACTCAAAATATCAAAGTCATAAGCAAAAGGATCCCTTACAAATACACCACCACGATGAAATTTAATGAGAAAATTGGAAGTTGATGAGGAAGATGCCATCTGAAACAAGAAAAAAAAAGTGTTAATTTCACAAATCCCTAAATTGTTACGCAAAACCCTAATTTTTAAAACATTAATCAAAGTGAATAAACAATTCAAACTATTAAATACTATCCAAAACTTACCTTGTTGGGAAGATGACAACCATAAATCACTTTGATCGATTACAGATTTGGAAGATAGTGTGTTTTTTATGGAAGAGTGTGTGTTTTAGGTTTAGGATAAAAAAAGGGGTGGATTAAATATTTAATGGGGATCCGTTAATATAAAATACGGGTCATGGTTTAAAAAATGGGTTATTGCCACATAGGCTGACAGCGTGGATAATAACCGGCTATAAGGGGTTGCAAGGGAAGGAGTGACTTATGGAACCGGTTACGTAAACATTGGTGACCTAATTAAACAAAAAAAAAAGTATAGTAACTTAAATCAAATTTTTTGTAAACATTAGTAACATCTATATGTATTAACCCTATATGTTATTTGGTTTATGCGCTTTAAATTTCTTAAGCTATTGTATAATTTGAAGCTTATCCTTTAGCTTTTTAATTATCCCAATATCACCTCATCAGACCCTTTTCTGCCCTGCACCTAGTGTTCAGCAGACCCTTTGCTTATATAGATGAATCTGAGCTAATTGGCTTGTTCCTGTGACTTATTCAGTTGTTTATTTTTCCTCCTTAGCTTATTTCTAGTCCCATTAGCTTTTTCTAGTTTTATTGCACCTTAAGATAGCTTATTAGATCTTTTTGCTTAAATTGATTTTTGCTTGTCCCTTATCAATAGCTTACTGATCTGTATCATAAGCTTTTTCCTAGCTTATTTTTTAGTTTTAAAAAATATTTCCTTTTCAAAAATTGCTTATTGTTTAGTGCTTTATAAGTTTTAAAAAGAAAAAAGTAAAAAAAAAAAAAATAAGTTTACAAAAAGCTGAGGTCAGGATTCGAACCCTGGACCTCAGCCTTAGCAAAGCCTCACACAGACCCAGCCAACCATCTGCCCTTGGGACTTCTTCATTTAACCTTTGCAAAATTTATTACTTAGCCTTTCTTTGTCATTATTAGCTTATTAACACTGTATTGCTTATTACAGCTTATCTGTATAAGCCAGCACCCTTAGCTTATTTTTCCTAGGTTTATAACACTAATTAGGACTTTTCTGTATTTTTTTACATTTTTCCAATTTCATTTAGTATTTTTAATCTATTTTTCTTTTAAAACTAGTTTTTAATTCATAATAAAAAATATAAAAATCAAAAAATTATAATTCTTTTTTTCAAAATTTTCTTTTATCATTTAGGCTTAGGAAAATTAATTTGGAGTTTATAGGATTAGTGGTTAATTATTTTGACATTTAGGTTCGGGGTTTCCCGGTATAAGTCATCTTTAGTTCCCTTTTGCGTAGTTAGATATATTTGCCTTAGAATTTGCATTTCCCTATCCTTATTAATCGGTTTTAGTTCATTCCTTTAGTTTAAAAATCAAATCACTCACTTTTAAGATATAAAATTGGGTTTTGCATATTTCCTTTGCAATTCCTTTTGAGATTTAAAATTGTTAAATCAACTGCTGAGATAGAGTATGAAAGAAAAAGATCAGCAAAGAGAAAGAAGCCATTGACATCTGAAGAAGCTGAACAAGAACAAGAAAGACTCAAGAAAGTAAAACCAAAAACTCAAGCACAAATAGAGTTTGATGAAGAAGTTGCAAGGAAACTTCATGAAAAAGATTTAGCAGATGAACAAGCTCAGATAGATCTTGATGCAGAATTAGCAAGGAAGATGGCTGCAGATGATGTAAGAGATATAGCTGAGTTTATGGAAAGAACAAGGTTAGAAAAGATTGCTGCTAATACTGAAGTTGATCAAGAAGTCTTCAATGAACAATTACAATATCTGTTAGATTCTGATTTGATTGTAAGAGCTCAAGCAATGATGATTCTTAGAGATAAAGATCTAAGTGAAGAAGAGAAGTCAGAGAAACTCAAAAGTTTTATTCTTTCTAAGAACAAAGAAGTAGCTTGGGAAGATTTTATGCAGAAGATTAGAGATAGGCAAAAGTATGGTTACAAGACAAAGATGCCTACACATAAAGAACAGATCGAGTTTATGAAAAGCTATTTGAAGAATCAAGCTTTATGGAAGAAGAGTTACTTTACAGGAAGAATAGATGATCAGATTAAAGAAGCTTTTTATAATGCTTATGCTAGATTGAACAGATCAGTTGAAAGGGATACCACAACAAGAAAGAAAAGAGATGCTAAGTTGTTAGAATCTGATGCAGCAAAGAAACAGAAGAAGGAAGCTGAAGGATTGACTGATGAACAACTCAAGAGTATGATAGTGATAGTCCCTGAATCCGCTAACATCAAGCCTTTGCAAGCAAAATATCCCATTATTGGCTGGGAAGTATTCACAGAAGGTAGGATGAAAGGGTGGAAGATTGTAAGACTTGGTGGAATTACTGAAAGATACAAGCTGTTTGAAGATTTACTCAGAGGTTTTGACAGAGAAGATCTAAATTAGTTGTGGAATTTGGTAAAAGAGAAATTCAGAATTGAAGATCCACTTGAAGATAAAGACAAAGAACTATGGGTTCAATTGAAGAGGATTTATGAACCTGATAGTGGAGAATCAATGTGGAGGTTTCAAGCTGAAGTCAAGGATGTCTCTTGGAAACTATTTGATACATGTGGAGTGCATAGAGTTTCTACCAAGGATGGAATAGAAATTTATATGTTGGTGGAAAAGAATACCCTCTCAGATCAGGTGTTTTATTAGCTATGATAACAGTTTCACTTAAGGTTAGAGAAGATTCTGAGATGGCAGATATGTTAGTTACAAAGATATTTAATTTGGCAGAGCAAAGAAAAATCAGTGACAAGAGATTATAATGATAGATGTTTGGAAGAATCCCCTCATCATAGGAGATAAAGCTTAATTCGAAGAAACTTAGTGATTTGCACAGAAATCATAAGTTTAGGGGAGGATTGTTGGGAATTAAGGTAAACAGTTGAAACTGTTGCATATAAGTTAGTACTGCTGGAAGACATTGAAGATTATACTAACAGTACAAAGTCAGTTAGTACGGTTGGTATTAGAAAGTTAGTATGGCTTATAATTTTTGTAATCGTATAGAAGATAAGTATAGAAAGAATTTTGTGTATATCTTACTTATATAGATGATAGTTATCTTGTACAGGAATCCTTAGTCTATAAAAGGATTGCCTAGGTTATTTAATAGAGTACGAAAAACACGAAAACGTAAGTTCTTAGAAAAGATTCAAGGTTGTAAACCTTAGTGATAGGAGATCACTCGTACTGTTGAATTAATAATATTGAATCGTTGAAGTTAATTATTTGTCTCTTGTTCATATATATATTGTTTCATTCGTTCATACAAAACACATCAAATAAATATTCTGAGTGTTTGCTAGTAAATTCCCAGTGCTAGACTAACATTATTCAAAGTATCTATCTAACCCAAGGAGTGTGTGTAGATCCGGTCAGATATGGACGAGGTTAGTAAAGAGTTACGATGGTGGTGTTCTTATCATGTAGGAAAGATTTGTTGATGTAACCTTCCGAAAGGAAGGAATAGAATCCAATAGTGTTCGATTAATGAGGATAGAGATCATTAATAGCTTCACAGCGGTTAAAAGGCTTTTGAGGGAAAAGCCCTTGGTGTGAAAACATCATGGAAGAACGTGTCGTCAGGTATGCACGAACAGTTGAAGACGATGGTATATAAATCAAAAGGTCTATGGGCAGAACCCGGTTCAATGATCTGGAATGCTCGAAGATCATTATTAGGGGGAGTTCTTACGCCTAAGTGCTCAATTCCTGTAGGCAGGACTAAGATATATAATGACTCAAAATTGTTGCCAAATGAATACTACGTCGAGAGATATTTGTCTTGTTACAAGTGAAAACCAAAGGTCTTATGATCCGGGGCAACTTCTTGATATCCAAATGTAAAAGTGTAGTCATGCTCCAATGTGACTAAGTTATCTAGGACTTCGAAAAAGGCATTTTCTCTGGAGTAACACTGATTGTTTAATCGAACGCGCTTCGATCAACACGAGAGTCTTATCTTCTGGGATGAGTGGGAAGATTGCACCTCGAAAGAATAGTGTCAAGGCACGACACACTACTACAGATAGTCTCGGACAGAGGTGTTCGATTCACTTCTAAGGTCGCCTAGTAAGTAGGTATTGTGATTTTTCTCGAGGTTTGTCCATGAGTGATGCGTGTTCCCTCTTGGAGGCATGGTTTTTGAAATTTGTTAACGACATTTATTTGGGTAAGACCGTATAAGATTTTGACCATGAAACTATTTCGGAGTAACTTTGTTTGTAATTTTTCGATGGTTATAGTCATGTGAAAAGATATGTCTACAAAATTTTTAAATTGAAATAGCGATTTTTCATATATGTTTTAGATTTTTTTTATTTCCATGAAAATTGACGTTTGGAAAAAAAAATTGAGACGATTTTTATACTAAAACAATCCAACCATTTAGAATCACGAATTTATTTTAGAACATTTTAAAATGATTTCAAGTATCAACCAAATTTTGTTTGAAGAAACGTTATAACACGGTTCTGATATCGAGGATTACCAATTTATCATACTTCATAAAGTTCGCAAGAAAATCATTAATTTGTACAAGCATTTTGACCAACAAAATTTGAATTATCTAAATCAGTACCATCTCCGGAACATGAACACTAGGGCAAACATCACTATCATGGTCAACACAAATAGCTCAATTAACAAGCTTAAGGTCACTGCTTTCTTATGAGTCCTATTATCTTACTTGCAGTCTCCAAGGTCCAAATCATACGACTAAACCATTAATTGCGACTACGCTGGTTGGTGGGTTGTTTCCCCAAGGCAACTAATAATGTCATCCGACTCATCGGCTTATAACGCGGTGTATTCAGGCTTTCTCACAAAATGAGGGGTAGGGGAACAAGACATGTGACATAATGGCATAGGACAATATTTGCGTGTTCATGTATTCAAATAAATATCCAAGATAGTATTTTCAAAATAGTGTTTTCCAAAACCATATATCCAAAACAGTGCATCAAAATAGGGTTTCTAAAATAGTATATTCAAAACAGTGTATCCAAAATAACGTATCCAAAATAGTCTACTCAAAATAATGTTTTCCAAAATGACGTAACACTATATATTTAGTAAAATATAATAGTATGAGTTTGTTTGCATATATGGATAAATAATATCAAACGCACGAGTATAGGGAATGGTACGAAAAATACCCTAACCCAAGTCAAATCAAACCATATCATGTCGAATCAAATCAATCATAACGTATTGGATCAATTCACATAATATCAAATCAAATCAAAGCACTTAAGTACGCAATCGCAAGCTCACATATTGTCCCAGATGCTAAAAGCTTCAGCACACAGAGTGCAAAGCAGCATCACCACATATACACATAACACAAAAGGCAGATGCACATACATAGACCAATGCATTTTCAAGTGATTTAGACTCCGACTCCAACCAAACACGATCTAAGGTAACTACCCCATTATCCCATGATCGCTCCTGAATTAAGCATAGTTGATCAGGCTATGCGTAATTTAGGAAAAAAGATGGAATGCTCGGGCTAATTGACTCATACCATGTTTGGGGTTTTATGAAAAAACACTTTAGTCTGGTTATAGTTGAGGTTTTTATTTTTGAAAAAACGGCATTCTTTATAAACTTAAGCTCTGATACCATTCTGTCACACCCCGTCAATGGCGGAAACACGAGATGCAATTGAGAAAGGCACATTGCATAACATCATAGATTCATACCTCAAAACTTTTAAAACAACAACTTACAACTTTACAAAACAATCATCGTCTAAATATTTGTAAGTAGAACATGTCTTTTTTGAAATTTTATTGTCTTGAAAACATAGTGGCAAAGTAACAACTAGTCTGATTCCATCAAACGTGCCTTCAAATACTTTAACAATGATCACCTGAAAATGGTACTAGAAAACGCCAACATAATGTTGGTGAGCTCGTAGGTTTAAAAGTAAAACCACGAAGCTGTGAACAATATCAAGTGGACAAAAGTGAGCAAGATATCAAATATGTGAGAACTTGATGAAACCACAAGCTTTACACTACAATATATTACCCGCACATGTTCGTCGTAAAGTTTGTAGTTACGTTGTTGTGCTCGTTTAAAAGTCGAGTATATTCTTTTATATAACGTTACTAGTTTATCTCGTAATTTAAGTATGGTCGTCTTGTTAATAAGTATCTTAGAAAATCACCGACGCATTTTATAACATTCTACTATTGTTGTTTATGTTATTTACAAGAAAAAAAATGAAGTTCTACGTTGAAAAATTATATTTTGTTAAGTTCCCAAAATGGTTAAGTGGCCTATTAATACTCGTCGTAAAATAGTGGTTATTTAGTATTTGTGACTAAACTCAGTGGATTTAGGAAGTAAGGAAGAAAGTATACAAAAGTGTGGAACTGACCTTTAGATCAATCGAGTCCGATCCCACATAAATACAGCCTTGAAGTTAGGTGGTCAGGCCATTTGTGGTGATTCTGGGCAGTTTTTGAGAAAGTTCACAAGGTCGTAGTTCATTCATTATAACTCCGTTTGACAAACGGTTGGACTTTTTGGAAACTAGGCTATGTAGACTTCATTTTACTCAATGATATAATTTTTCCGTATCGGACTCTATCATAAATATGTACAAGGTGATATACATATGTGTATGCAAACATGGAACTAAACTCTAGTAATGAAATTATCACAAAGTATAGTGTGTAAGGCTTAATAAAATGATGTATTAAACTTACTTGAATCTTAGAGAAATTATGTGAAGATGAAAACACTAATGTACCCAAGTTATTCACCAAAATCCTTAGTACTTAAGCTTTAAACCCAATTGAACCTAGCAAAGTAACCATTCCTTCCTTTGTTTTTCCTTATGATGTTCGAACTATATGTTGGAAATTTAGTTCAATTGAGGGATTTGATCATACTTGGAAATGGGTTTGGAGGCACGGAGTGTACACCCATTAAGTCCCTAATTACCCTGACTCTTATAGTGGTTTAAGTTACTACTGCTAGTACTAAGTTAGTACTGCTGGAGCAGAGTTACTACTGCTAGTACTAAGTTAGTACTGCTAAAGTAATGTTACTACTGATGCCTTAAGTTAGTACTGCTCGAGCAATGTTACTACTGCTGCCTTAAATTAGTACTGCTGGAGCAAGTTACTACTGTTGGCATAAGTTAGCACTGCTGGAATGAGTTTGTAACTACTTTGACCTATTTATGGCAGTTTCAAACTCGTAATTAAGACCATAATAACTTGGTCTTGTAACCACTATGACTATGATGGAGGAACATTATGAGGAGATTAATTGGTCGATTAATTCTCATAATTCCATTGACTAAGAGTGATTCAATCCTATAAATAGGATACTCATATGCATGGAAGAATACACAAAACATAAACACTTGAAAGCAAATAGGTTCTTGATTTGTGCCTAAAACAAGAACACCACTTAGTCTTATCCCATAAAGATATTCGTATAACTCAGGCATAGGGTCGAATAGTTTCTATTGGAAAGTGACAACACGATTTCAAGTGATATCCAGTACTCATTGATTATCTTCGCCCTGCTGGGAACTGATCTAAAGAAACCAACAATCAATAGAAACTATTTAGTGATAATCAATGGCTACTGCTATGAGGCAAATGGCTGCTAACTTTTCCAAATTGGAAAAGTTTGAAGGTGTCGATTTCAGAAGATGGCAAAAGAAGATGCACTTCTTGTTGTCAAGCATGAGTTTGGTGTATGTTTTGAGCACTCCTATTCCTGATGATGGGGATGATGCTACTGTGGAAGACATGAGGAAAAGGAGCAAATGGGAGAATGACGACTACATTTGCAGAGGTCTAATCCTCAATGGTATGTCTGATTCTTTATTTGATATTTATCAAAATGTTGAATTTGGTAAAGAACTATGGGATTCCTTGGAAGCCAAATATATGGCTGAGGATGCATCAAGTAAGAAGTTCCTTGTAAGTAATTTTAACAATTACAAAATGGTCGATTCTAGACCTGTCATGGAACAATACAATGAACTTCTTAGTATACTTGGTAGATTCACACAACACAAAATGAACATGGATGAGACTATTTCAGTCTCTTGTGTCATTGATAAACTCCCTCCTTCTTGGAAAGATTTCAAGCATATGCTGAAACATAAGAAGGAGGAATTGACTCTTGTTGAGTTGGGCAGTCATTTGCGCATTGAGGAATCACTCAGAGCGCAAGACAGTGACAAGCAAAAGAGTAGTAATGCTAATGGTCCATCAGTTGTCAATATGGTGGAGTATAACAACTCCACCAGGTACAATGACAACAAGGGCAAACGTAAACATCAGGATAACAACAAAACTGATCTTAACAAGAAGCCAAAAGCTACTTGTTGGAAGTGTGGGAAAACTGGACACTTCAGGAAGGATTATAAGGGTGTTAAAATTGGCAATAAAGCCAATGGATCAGGCACAAGTGGTTCAGGGACTGGTTCAACCAACCCTCTGAAAGGTGAGATAGTGTTTAATAAGTCTTTTCAGATTTATTATGTTATATGTATATCTAAGGCATACTTTGTGCAGGATAATGATGTTGCATGGTGGGTTGACTCTGGAGCAACAATTTACGTGTGTAAAGATAGAAGCTGGTTCAAGACCTATGAGTCACTGAATGATGGTTCTATTCTTCATATGGGAAATGTGTCAACAGCCTTGGTGCACGGAAGAGGATCTGTGGATTTAAGATTTAATTCGGGTAAGATTGTTTCTTTATTTAATGTTTTACATGTTCTTAATATTAGAAAGAACTTGGTTTCTAGTAGTGTTTTGAATAATTGTGGTTATAAAAAAGTGATTGAATCTGATAAGTTTGTTTTGTCTAAACATGGTGTGTTTATTGGTTTTGGCTATTTGTATAATCAAATGTTCAGGCTTAATATTATTTATGATATTGCTAATTCAGCCTTTATGTCAACCTCTAAACTAAATGATTCAACCCTATGGCATGCTAGACTTGGCCATGTACACTTTAAGAGAATGCGAGATATGTCTACGGATGGGTTAATCCTAGCCTTAGATTTGGACATTTAAAAGTGTAAAACTTGCATGATGACCAAAATAAATAAGAAACCATTTCAAAGTATAAAACGTGAAACTGAAGTTTTGGAGCTGATACATAGTGACCTATGTGATTTACATGCTACTCCCTCTTTGGGGAATAAGAAATACTTTGTAACATTTATTGATGATCATATGTATCAAGAACCTATGGAAACCTAACAATAGCAGATTCCGGTACACCGGAATCCTGCATTTTAACTGATACAACCCAATTGATAAACACAACCCAACTAATACATAAACACAAAATCTATAATGCTGTATCAGTTTACTTGAGTACCTAAACATGTTACACAAACGCAACAACCGACCTGATAATCATATGTATCAATCTTGGGCACCAAAACACTTGCACCAGATAATCCTTTATCAAAACACTTACACCAAAACACATACCATGATGTATCCGATGTACCAGCGACACATACCATGATGCACCCATCAATTTTCCATTCGGCCATCGAAACCCCACAAACATAGCTGCTACTACTGTAGCGAAACCAGCTCACCACCATCACATATCTGCTACCTCGTACATATCGCGATTTTGTGCATCACACACCACGACGTATCCAACCATGTTCAACGTGGCAAACTCCGGCGAGAATAGCGACACAACAACAACAACATCAGATCTAAACACAACCATGTTCAACGAATCTACCTCGCCTGGTTTTTTACCCAGAATCTAGCGGGATAACGGTTCATGGTTAGATTCGACATGAGTGTATCATCTTTGCAGCGGGTGTTATACCTTGTCGAACAATAAAACCAGTTATATCACTAAACAAACAAATGACCAGTTCATTACAGGATGGTGAGTGGGTCGCAGGTCAAATGGGGTGTCAGGTGGTTTTCAGATCGAGGGAAAATAAAATTAGAGATGGTGAAAGGTTGTAGATATATTTATGTAACTTGTTCAATGGTATTCAGATCGAGTGTTTTTGTCTAACTTTATGATTCATGTGATGGGATATGTTGCCAGCCGGATTTCATGGATCTGAGATGGGGTTAGGGAATTGAATGTGAGGAAGAGAAAAAAGAAAGTGGCGGCATATATTGTGTTATGAGGGAGAGATATGAGGGTATTTAGAGTTATTAGAAAAGAAGAGATTGCAAAATACCTTTAATGCCCTTTTTATTTAAATGACAATTTTGCTAAAGTTAAAAACTTAAATGCCACTTGCCCTACTCCTATTGGTTTTCTTATGGATCTTATTTTTTCAACTTTAAGGTTGATCTTATTTGATCTCAATTATATATATATATATATATATATATATATATATATATATATATATATATATATATATATATATATATATATATATATATATATATATATGTTTCATTTTAAATTCATACGAGTTCATTATTCATTTCGTTACGCCTCCTATATGAAAGGCTAGAGTTCATCATACTCATTCATTCGTAATAACATTTGCACGTTTAAATTCATGTTCATTCAAGTTCTTTTAATTCTTTGCAAATCGTTAATTATAACACATGTTGAATTCTATTATTTTCTCTTGAATAAACACGCATAGAAATAGTCTCGTTAAACCATATTTTAAAACACAACCATTTAACTTTATTGTTCCTCCTAATTCTTTATAGTATGAACGACCTAGAACTAGTTTAAAGTTTTCTCTCATTCAATCTTAAATCCCTTCGAATCTGGTCAATTCAAATGCTAGTCGCACACTTCCAAAATCCTTTTATAACTAGCGAGTGGGCCTAAAGCCCAATAAGCTGTTTCCAGCTTATTACTATAAACAAATCAAACAGACCCTTTTTCCGTATTTTTAAAATCCATTCATGAGTCCAAGTCAAGCCCAATAAGCTTTTAAACCCAACTAGCCATTTAAATGTTAACGGGCCTTAACGTTTTGCTTAAAGGCCCATTAAGCCAAAATAAGCTAATAAGCTGAATAAGCAGTTAATATAAGTTCAAATAAGCATAGTGAAATTATAGAAACTTTCGGAATTTGAAAAGTTTAAGTTTTGTAGAAATTGGACTTAATTTGCAAACGTTATTCACTTAGAGGGACTAAAACTGTCATTTTGAAATATAAGGGTGGAAACTGTCAAATCTATAAATTCAAGGATATAAATGGATAACATAAATGTTTTTGGGTCGAATAGGTCAATTTGGAAGTAAATAGACTTAAAATGTAAACTTTAGTTAAAAAGGATTATTTTTGCAAAACTATGTAACCTTAAGGACTGAAACTGCCAATTACTTAAAAATAGTGTTAAAATAGTATTTTCAGTAAACAGAGGGTATCTATTAGATATTAGAATATCATAAGTACTAAAATATTAAATTTTGTTAACTGAGGACTAAAAGTGTAACTTTGTAAAATTAAAGGACTAAACTATAAAATAAACTCATGCATATTCATTTCATATTTTTATCTCATTCACGAGCATATTTTTACAATGTATTCAATATCAAACTAATAACATATATATTTTTATAATGAATTTAACTAGTTTTGACACTGACGTTTATATTTATACCAAACGCATTTTAACTAATAATCTAACTATTATTTAAAACCCTTTTTGAAGAAACGATATTTATGATTTAAATAAGATAATATTATATATAATATTATTTTCGAACTTCAAGCATTTTAAGCATATCATTCATTCTCATCACGAACCACTTCGTCATCCGAAACCATTTCATCCATTATCCGTATTAGGCTGAAACCGTAAAATTCTCAGACTTCCTTATTCATATTTACTTAGGTTGCGTGCCGGAGACGTTTATCAACTATATTTAATTTGTTTTCCATCCAGACTGTTCAGGTGAGTCATAGCCCCTCTTTTCTTATTTTGAACTCTTTGGGGGAGATACATGCTTGTTTTATCTATAAATCTTACTCGTTTTACTCGATTTATGAAACATTATTGAAACTTATTATATGCTGAACACAAGTAACTTACTGAACGTTATCCTGATTGTTATTGCCTAAGTTAACTGTTGCCTATATTTAAAAAGTCCCGCATATCATGCGCCATTAGTCACCGGCTGGGTGAGCGCGAATATAGTGAATAGATCTATTGGCCTGACGACCCATTTGTACTAGCCGGATGGATATCCTTAGTGGTAGCCGGATAGACAAATGCATTATATTTGAAATTTATAAAGAGTTTTTGGCAAACTCCTACTCGGGGGCAAGATTACTTTCATTTAATTATGTTGGTAAAACCTAGAAACTGTTAACGCATTGCATGTCATGAGGCTTAGTGCAATATACCGAACTGTGATATTACTGATTTACTTTTTACTTAACTTGTGTTCAACTGATTATAACTTAAATGCTATGGTTTCACTCAACCTTTGTGTTGACTTTTTAGCATGTTTATCTCAGGTCCATAATGAGCCAGGATGGTACGGAAAGGCACGAATACTGATAGAAGGCTAATTATCATTCGAAAACTTATTTAAAAAACTTTAAACCTACTGGGACCTCATTTTGTAAATTCTGATATTTATGAAATTCGAATGATAAATCTTTTAAAACGACTCAAATAGAGATCGTTTTCTATTACTATAACTATTGTACTATCGAGTATCACCTAGCTTGAATTCCGCTGCGTATCACGAAATTGGGGGTGTTACAGATTGGTATCAGAGCTTATAGTTATAGAGAAACGGGTCTAATTGAGACATAAACTATAACTGCTTTTCACAAAAATATTTTATAGCCTTTCGCTCTCCGTGCCTTCCATCCTCCAGACGATTATGTGACTTCTAGGTAATTTATGCTTTATTATATTGATTTATATACGACATACTTCTGATCACTTTATATAAATAAACATAACTGCATATGCCTATTCTAAGGCATCATGGCTTAAATCATATTTCCTCGAGCATGTACCTACTTCTACATTTTGTAATTTACGAAACCTTCCTAAAACATTGTGATTTGCACAATTCTAATTATATATACGTTAAATATATAAACACCAACTATCCATAATACTATGTCAACTTTCCTTGATTATCTTACTCTTATCTCAATAGATTAGTGTAAATACTCCTTCCGTACCCTCACTGAAGTACCTTGTAACTCATCGGTAAAGTACGAATTTTGAGTCAGAAATTCTTAAGTAGGCTGATTTACAATGTCATTATTTGAATGGATTGGGACGCCTTTTTATAAAAAAATTATGAATCACCGAACCATAAGTTTATACTCCTTTATTTACATTGTTTGGGACGCCTCTCTATGTAAGTAATGAATTATAAACAAGTGGGCTTATTTGTATCTGAAAGAACATGAGTATGAACTCGAGAATCTCTAAAATTCATAAAACACAAAATGTAAACTTCCATTACATTAAAATCCATGAATATTGATACATAGCGATACAATTAACATAACAAATTATTAAACACGATAGCAAGACTAGATCTTAGACATAAAGACATATAAGTTTTATTTAACATTTATTAAGGATTACATAGAAACACAACAAGAACTCATTTTAGCGACCCTAACTCGAGACTAATTTCCCCATAGCATGTCCACGCCAATAGCTAGGATCAGGAATGGCATAATAGCCGCTAGAACGCAAAACATGAATACGTAATCTTCCTCAGGAAGGTACGCTAAGTAAATAACCCCAAGAACAACATAACACAATTGCTAGTATAGTAATTAGGTGCGGCATTTTGGAAGTAGTGAATGAGAGATATATGTTTGGTGGAAGAATGGAAATTAAAATGGAGTATATATAGGTAGAAAACTAGCCGTTATTTACTGTTTATAGCCGTTAGGATTTACTATTCATGACCATTAGGATTTACTATTCATCGTACTATGGAAGCTTAAAAACTTTCTCTACATTCATCAAGTTCTCTTCCGAAACCTTCATTGTTAAAAATTCGTTATTTAATTTCCGAAACCTTCATTCTTAAAAATTCATTATTTAAAAATTTCCTAGTGCACGCATTTTATAAACTCATAATACATACTTATAAAATAACAATTTTCATTTAAAATAAAATTTTCTTAAAATTATATGACCTTTGGAACAATGATTTTCATATGTAAAGCAATAAACTATAAAGTTTTAACTTATAAAGTTTTCACAAGTAAAACCACCTTTCGTCCTCATCACTTAAACACCTAACACAGATCGAATCCTGGGACGGGATTCCATTAAAGGGGTGAGACTGTAACAACCCGTAAATTTCACATTTGTATTCAACTAATACTTATCCATTTTCTACGTCAATTTTTTTTTTAAACATTTAAACTAAACGTTTGTCATTTATTGGAGCTTTCATGAAACCCTAATCAATTATAAACTATGATTTTATGTAACTAAACCATAGATATGAAAGTACAACATTTTATACCTAGAGTACAAGTCTTTAAAGCACAAAACCTTAACTTTGTTTTATTTCATTTTACAACTCTAAAGTAGAATATTTAAAGTCTTTAATGCATTGATTTTAAATATATATTTATTTCATCCCGCGACCAAGTAACCAAACAAGGATTGCACCTCGTATATTTCAAGTCTATTTGTAAATATTTAATGCCAAATTATTATTACGTCTTTATTAAATAATATTACTTTTAGTAAAGATCACAAAAGTTTAATCGTATGACTTTTACTCACGACCAACACAAGATTAGGATAAGTCTACATATTTTCTATGAACTATTGTCACTTTGTTATTTTTACTTTTACATTATACTCTTTTCGTAGTACGAATACTCAAACCTATTAGATTTTATTAACGTATACGCTCTCCGTTAAACTTATGACACGTCTAATATAATTAGTTGAAATATATTAATAAACTTTGATATTTTTATAAATGTTATATTTTTACGTTACCCGGTTTGAAGTTTCGTGACTTAATGAATTAACGTTAGTAATTACCGGGATCAAGCTATACCCTAAACTATTTAAATATGTTCTAAAACTATGCCATATAATCAAATATTCATGCAAATCTACGTGTGCTTTTCCATCCTTGTGCGTGTATCATTCTGCTATCACAAAATATTACAAAAACTATTATGTTAACGTGTAAGAAATGTTAACCATGCAATACTATAACCAAATTCTATATATAACGTGTCTAGATATTGTCCCATGCATGCAATATATTCGTGTAACATAACATGCAATATTTGAAACGTGTATAAGTTTAGTACCGTAAAATTTAACAACCAAACATATATGTACGTGTAACATTTTTTTTACCTTGCATGCATTTCAATCTCAAATCCTATATATATATGTACTCGTACAATACATGAAAAATACATTCTTACATTCTCTCTAATCCATTCTACCAAGAATATTCAATAAAAACCGAAGCAACCTTTCCTTTGTACGAATCCCATCCGAGACCTTCTTCGATCATACAAACGTTCTAACTCTTTCCTTTGGAGTTTGTAAGTCTTTCACACATCTCCTAACTCGTTTCTACTCATTTTCACTTTGTCATGCATCATGTTTTCCTTATATCATGCGTCTATATATATATATATATATATATATATATATATATATATATATTATATATATATATATATATATATATATATATATGTTTCATTTTAAATTCATACGAGTTCATTATTTATTTCGTTACGCCTCCTATATGAAAGGCTAGAGTTCATCATACTCATGCATTCATAATAACATTTACACGTTTAAATTCATGTTCATTCAAGTTCTTTTAATTCTTTGCAAATCGTTAATTATAACACAAGTTGAATTCTATTATTTTCTCTTGAATAAACACGCATATATATAGTCTCGTTTAACCATATTTCAAAACACAACCATTTAATTTTATTGTTCCTCCTAATTCTTTATAGTATGAACGACATAGAACTAGTTTAAAGTTTTCTCTCATTCAATCTTAAAACCCTTCGAATCTGGTCAATTCAAATGCTAGTCGCACACTTTCTAAAATCCTTTTATAACTAGCGAGTGGGCCTAAAGCCCAATAAGCTGTTTCCAGATTATTACTATAAACAAATCAAACAGACCCTTTTTCCATATTTTTAAAATCCATTCATGAGTCCAAGTCAAGCCCAATAAGCTTTTAAACCCAACTAACCATTTAAATGTTAACGGGCCTTAACGTTTTGCTTAAAGGCCCATTAAGCCAAAATAAGCTAATAAGCTGAATAAGCAGTTAATATAAGTTCAAATAAGCATAATGAAATTATAGAAACTTTCGGAATTTGAAAAGTTTAAGTTTTTTGAAATTGGACTTAATTTGCAAACGTTATTCACTTAGAGGGACTAAAACTGTCATTTTGAAATATAAGGATGGAAACTGTTAAATCTATAAATTCGAGGATATAAATGGATAACATAAATGTTTTTGGGTCGAATAGGTCAATTTGGAAGTAAATAGACTTAAAATGAAAACTTTTAGTAAAATGGATTATTTTTGCAAAACTATGTAACCTTAAGGACTGAAACTGCCAATTACTTAAAAATAGTGTTAAAATTGTATTTTCAGTAAACAGTGGGTATCTATTAGATACTAGAATATCATAAGTACTAAAATATTATATTTTGTTAACTGAGGACTAAAAGTGTAACTTTGTAAAATTAAAGGACTAAACTATGAAATAAACTCATGCATATTCATTTCATATTTTTATCTCATTCACGAGCATATTTTTACAATGTATTCAATATCAAACTAATAACATATATATTTTTATAATGAATTTAACTAGTTTTGACACTGACGTTTATATTTATACCAAACGCATTTTAACTAATAATCTAACTATTATTTAAAACCCTTTTTGAAGAAACGATATTTATGATTTAAATAAGATAATATTATATATAATATTATTTTTGAACTTCAAGCATTTTAAGCATATCATTCATTCTCATCACGAACCACTTCGTCATCCGAAACCATTTCATCCATTATTCGTATTAGGCTGAAACCGTAAAATTCTCAGACTCCCTTATTCATATTTACTTAGGTTGCGTGCCGGAGACGTTTATCAACTATATTTAATTTGTTTTCCATCCAGACTGTTCAGGTGAGTCATAGCCCCTCTTTTCTTATTTTGAACTCTTTGGGGAGATACATGCTCGTTTTATCTATAAATCTTACTCGTTTGACTCGATTTATGAAACATTATTGAAACTTATTATATGCTGAACACAAGTAACTTACTGAACGTTATCCTGATTGTTATTGCCTAAGTTAACTTTTGCCTATATTTAAAAATTCCCTCATACCTTGCACCATTAGTCACCTGCTGGGTGAGCGCGAATATAGTGAATAGATCTATTGGCCTGACGACCCATTTGTACTAGCCGGATGGATATCCTTAGTGGTAGCCAGATAGACACATGCATTATATTTGAAATCTATAAAGAGTTTTTGGCAGACTCCTACTCGGGGGCAAGATTACTTTCATTTAATT
This sequence comes from Artemisia tridentata subsp. tridentata, assembly GCA_021014915.2. Classification (NCBI taxonomy): domain Eukaryota; kingdom Viridiplantae; phylum Streptophyta; class Magnoliopsida; order Asterales; family Asteraceae; genus Artemisia; species Artemisia tridentata. The sequence continues at coordinate 63,892,534 of CP139501.1, read as the reverse complement.
ATGTTGGTAAAACCTGGAAACTGTTAACGCATTGCGTGTCATGAGGCTTAGTGCAATATACCGAACAGTGATATTACTGATTTACTTTTTACTTAACTTGTGTTCAACTGATTATAACTTAAACTCTATGGATTCACTCAACCTTTGTGTTGACTTTTTATCATGTTTATCTCAGGTCCATAATGAGCAAGGATGGTACAGAAAGGCACGGATACTGTTAGAAGGCTAATTATCATTCGAAAACTTATTTAATAAACTATATACCTACTGGGACCTCATTTTGTAAACTCTGGTATTTATGAAATTCGAATGATAAATCTTTTAAAACGACTCAAATAGAGATCATTTTTCTATTACTATAATTGTTGTATTGTCGAGTAACACCCAGCTTGAATTTCGTTGCGTATCACGAAATTGGGGGTGTTACAAATAGGGTTCCCAATAAAAGGAACAAGGTTAGCTCTTATGAAGTCTGGACTAAAAGAAAACCCAACCTGAACTTTCTCAGGGTTTGGGGTTGTAGGGCTGTTGTAAGACTCCCTTATCCAAAGCAGAAAACTTTGGGTAAAAGACGCATTGAATGCATCTTTGTTGGATATGCTGAGCATTCCAAGGAATATAGGTTCTATGTTATTGAACCTAATGAGTCAGTTTCAATTAACTCAATAATTGAATCAAGGGATGCAATCTTTGATGAGAATAGATTCTCATCAGTCCCTAGACCAAGTCCAAGGATTCCAAATGGAACTAATGACATTGGTGTTTCAGAGGTCTTTGATGAGTTTTCTAATGAGGTTGTGGTACAACAACCTGAACCTGAGCTCATAAAGAGCAATCGGGTCAGGACTCCAAAGTCATTTGGACCCGAGTTTCAATTATATCTAATTGAAGGAACAAGGGATGAGGTCTCTGACCAATACTCCTATTGCTTCATTTTTGATGTTAGGATTATAAATATTCATGTGAAGACTCGGTCACCCCGGGTATCTATTTAGCATTTATATAGCTTGTAGGATTATTCATATTATTATTATTATTAGTTTAGTTATATTAGTATTTAATGAGTTGGGTCGAGTCTTTACCCACTGTCAGCTCACTCCACAGCCCACACGGGGCATATTATGTATGTGTATAAACACCCCTCTCCCACCAAGGGGGAGGGTTGGACCTCTTCACACATTAATCTAATATCATCTTCTTTCTCTCTCTAAGGTTCCCAACTTCTATTTCTCTCTCTAGAAACCCTTATCTATTTGGCCTAAACTAAATCCATACGTGTGTTATATCTTTGTGAACATCTTATAATTGGTATCAAGAGCCATGGTTAGGTTCATTTGAGTGCATGTTCACGGTTTCCTTTGGTTAGTTTTGGTTTTGAGCTTGTTTTTGGTTCGAATAGATACTATGATAAAAATCTTTGATTCGACCTTGTTTGTATTTAGATTTGTTTAAAGCTTGTACTTTCTTGTTGAAGATTGTTATATAAGCTTAGTTTAGGGGTTGGATTGCTTGCTTCATTCGTTTTGTGGTGTTTTAGGTCAATTCGTGTGGTTGTTCAAAGTGTTTTCTTTGTTGCGATTTGATTTTCGTCAAAAAGTTCTTAGTTGCGATTTGAGCATTAGTTGGAAAAGAACTGTTGCGATTTGGTGTGCCTCGGGGTTGCGATTTGGTTGTTTGCTTAAAAAGGAAAAAAGGACAAACCGCAAAGAAAGCGACTGTTTTGTCGGTTGTGTGTTGCGATTTGATGAGATAACGACTGTTTTGTCTTATTGTGTCTTGCGATTTGACAGTTGCGATTTGGGTAGTCTGGTTGCGATTTGACAGTTGCGATTTGGGTATTCTGGTTGCGATTTTGTCACAATTCGCATTTTCGAGTCTTTACTATGCACGGGATTGCATCATTTCAATTTACGTATGTTCATTAAACGTTACCACTCAGTCATTACTACTAGTATTATACCCAAATACTCCCGGCTATGATCCTAAATATTTTCATGCTAATTTTAATGATATAAAAATTATATTATTAATTTACCCGGTGTTTTGAAACCGTTTGCTATATTTTCCCGTTTAGAGCTTATAACTCATCGGTTTGCGATATTTCATCACGATCACTATTGTAACCCCCGATTCTTATTAGTAACATGATTTTATAAGTTTTTACAACTTCGTCGTATTTTATTTTTATTCGTCACGATTTATTTTCAGTTAACCCGGTACCCGATAACGCCGAAATTATACACTAAACTAACTAAATCCTATCCTAAAATATCTTATAAACTAAAAAATACCATTTTACCACTTCCTATAAACCTTGTGCCGCCCCCCTTTTTCAATTTTTCTAGGCCTTATAAGTTAAAATTTCTTTAATGCCTAAGTAGTATAAAACTTGGTTTATTTTCCTAACATTTTTCATAACATATTTCAATAGCTAAATAAAAACACAAAACTCTCTCCCTCTTCTCCCTAGTGCACGGCCAAGACAAGAACACAAGAGGGATCCATAAATTTTTCAAGCAAAAGTGTTATACTAGTTCCTTATATCATCCTTGTTAGGGTTTTGCAATAAAAACTCCAAGGTTGTGGTCATTTTTCATCCTAACTCATCAATCATCAAGTAAGCTCAAGAACACCATTTTTGATCATTTCATACTTCCTTTTACTCATATTTTGTTGTATCTTCTAGTTATTTTGAGAGCTTACCATGCAAAAGATATGTATACATACCACTTGTTTTATTTTTCACAAAAACTATCTCAAACACTAGATCTGTACGTTTTATTAACATCCCCGCGAAGCCCATAATTTTTAGCGATGTTTAGGACCCATGACACCCTAAGAAGGTGTATGGTAGGATTTGTGTATTTGTGGAGTTGTTTTGAAGTAGTTTGAGCAAGCCGCGAACCAAGAAAATGAGTTTTTAACGTATATACAAACCTACTGTCCCGAAAATGTAAATCTGGAAAAATCAGTAAACATGCCGTTATTTTGGCCTTCATATTCAGAAAATACACTCATAGACGAAAACGTGGGCGCTTGAATCACTAAAAACCGAGTTATAACGAAGAAGTTATGAATTTTTAAAGTTAGGCGACAAAAACTATTATTTTCAGAAAATACATGCTGTTAGCCGAACTTCAAGGGACAGAACGAGGCGTTAGCCAAAGTCTAGCTGAGCCGAGCCACTGAAAATATGTTAGTTCATGTTATGACGAACGCGTGGATATAAAGAACGTTGAAAACGGACTTATAACGACCGAGATATGAATTTTTTGAAAAGCCGACGAACAACACTTATTTTGACAGCATTACAACGCATATAATTTCTAAGTGTAAAACTAGCAAGTCACTAAGTTCATGGCCGATTTTCTATATGATCGAGGCGCGTATGATCAAAAGTCAAAAGAGACGACATTGAGATTATGTTACAAGGATTTCAAAAACGTCAAGTTCTATTACTAACTCTTAACGTACAATACTTTACGACTAGTTTTGCAAGGCTGTTTGGTCATATTTTCACAAGTTGTAAAAGTGATATTTTGCGACGAAACTATTTTATTTGGCGATAAAACATCAAATGAGGATCGTGGAGTATCATTCCAACATTTTTACACGAAATATAGTATATGACTTGCCGAGATGTCAAAAATATATTTTTCGACAGAAAACGTTATTTTCAAAAATAACGAGTGGTATCGTTAACATACGTATTTGCATGAGTTGCATTGTATCATTGCTTACGCTAGATCATATCATTCATAATAGGTCGCGGTTAGAGACCGAGCCTCATTTTCATCATATACATTGTGATCATTGTGCTATCATATCAGGTGAGTTTCATAGCCCCTACTTTATACGTTTTGAACTTTTGGGGGAGATACATGCTTAAACTGCTTGCTTACATACATGATTGTGTTAAACTTATTTGCGTTATTCTTGAAAGCAACTCGCGGACCTAAGTATCTATCACTTGGGGTAGCCGTACAGAACATATCACGGACCTAAGTATCTATCACTTGGGGTAGCCGTACAGAACATATCACGGACCTAAGTATCTATCACTTGGGGTAGCCGAACATAAGTCTCCTCGTGAGCAACATAAGTCTCCTACTGAGCAGCATAAGGTCTCCTAGGGATATAACACGCATATCGTATACTCACATGTTTTACTCAAGCTATATTTTAGCAGTGGGTTGTAAACACACAGGTTGCAAGTTTTGTTATGGGCGGGATTTGCAACTGAGTGGATTTACAATGCCTTTGCTGGGAAAATCTTTATTCAAATACTTTACTTGTTAAACAAACTCTATGAACTCACCAACCTTTGTGTTGACACTTTTTAGCATGTTTATCTCAGGTTAGTAAGGGGATAGCAGATGCTTGGAGCAGAGAGTCTTAGGGCACGTTTTTCTAAAGACTTTTGCTTTTATCATTTACCATTCGATATACTTTAAAAACTTATGTACTATTCTACTTTGGGATCTTTTGCTTGTAAACTATGACTTTTATCTATTCGAATGGTAACTTTTCAAAACGTCTCATTTAGAGGTCGTTTTCTATATCTTGTACTTTGTGCCCTGAAGTAGCATCCCAATGACACTATCGTTCCGCTGCGATAATTTGGGGGTGTTACAGATTTGATAGTTGCGATTTGGGTATTCTGGTTGGGATTTGATAGTTGCGATTTTGGTATTCTGGTTGCGATTTGATTGTTGCTATTTGAGTATATTCGGTTGCGATTTGTGTCTGCGATTTGAGGCTATGACTTGCGATTTGAGTCATTGCGATTTGATCTTTGCGATTTGAATTACAGTTGACTAATTGCGATTTGATTATTTGCGATTTGACAAGTTGCGATTTGACGTGTTGCGATTTGACTGATTGCGATTTGACCAGTTGCGATTTGACGTTGCGAGTTGACACTTGCGATTTGACTTATTGCGATTTGGTTGATTGCGATTTGACTTGTTGCGATTTGACAAACTGTGACTTGACTTGTTGCGATTTGATCAAATTGAGATTTGACTTCTTTGAATTTAGAAAATCCCGCGAAAGATTCGATTTCTCGGTTTAAATCACAAAAGTTGTAAAATCCCGTCTATATCATGGCAAGCACTGCTTCTGATGACATCCAAGCTGCCGGGTCCGATACCCGCCCTCCTATGCTTGATAGGACGGATTATGAGTCATGGGCACAAAGAATTCGACTCTACTGCTTGGGAAAAGAAAATGGATTTAACATTCTTAAATCCATTGATGAAGGACCATTTCAAATGGGCACCACTCGAGATGCTGTGGCTACTGCTGAGGATGGAACGGTCACTCTTAGGATTGATAGGCCACGTCAATACAATGATCTGAATGAGGAAGAAAAGAAGCAATATGATGCTGACATCCGAGCTTCCAATATTGTAATTCAAGGCCTGCCCAAAGATGTTTACAAACTCATCAACTTCAACACTAAAGCCAAAGCTGTTTGGGACAATGTCAAGATGCTTCTGGCTGGATCAGAATTAACAAAAGAAGATCATGAGTCACAACTGTATGATGAGTTTGAGCATTTCAAGATGAACCCTGGTGAAAACATCACTGATTACTATGTGAGGTTTCACAAGCTGGTAAACGACATGAGAATCATCAGAATGACTATGCCAAACATCCAACTCAATTCCAAGTTCGTGAACAACATGTACCTGAATGGGACAGATTTGTCACTGCAGTCAAGCTCAACAAAGGTTTAAGGCAGACCAATTATGAACAGCTATATGCTTATCTTCAACAACATGAAAAGCATGCTGTTTATGATCGTCTACTCAGGGAAAAACTCAATCCAACAAAAACCAATGATCCACTCGCATTGATTTCAAATGTTCAGCCGTACAATCAACCACAACTTGATCAAGCTTATCATCATCCCGCCTCATCACAGAATCAGACATTATTTGCTCAATCATCGATGCACCCACAACCTACTATGAACCCTCTGCTGGATTCAGGGTATTCTCTCACTGATCAGAGGATTGATGATCTTTCCAATCAAGTCTCCTTGCTTGTTCAACAGTTCCGAGCAACACTCCCTCAAACCAACAATCAACTTCGAACTTCCTCAAACCCACGCAACCAAGCAACTATGGAAGATGGAAGAATTATTGTTCAGAATGTTCAAGGAAGACAAAATGTGAATCCAAGGAATGTTGGTAGGGGGAATATTCAAAACAAAGGTGGAAATGTCAACCAAGGACAAGGAAGGCAAGAAAAGTGTTACAACTGCGGTGGGTTGGGACACATTGCTAGGAATTGCAATCAGCCCAAGCATCCTCAGAACTCTGATTACTTCAAGGACAAGATGTTGCTGATGCAATCTCAGGAAAAGGGAGCAGTTCTGGATGAGGAAGAGCTTTTGTTCTTTGCTGGTGATGGGGGAAACACATTTGATGCAGATTTGGATGACCAACCAGTTCAAGATATGGCCCTCAACAACCCAAACATCTTCCAAGCTGAAGATTGTGATGCATTTGATTCAGATGTTGATGATGAACCCACTGCTCAGACTATCTTCATGGCCAATATATCTTCTGTTGTCTCATCACCTCAACAAGCTGGTCCTTCCAATGCATCTGTCATATCTGAGGTACTAAAACTTTATGACACATATAACATGGTAGATGAACAGAAGATTCCCACCGAAGTACAACAGACAGACAATGTTGAATCAGATACTATTAATATGGGAAACAGCAATGTTATCTCATATGAACAATATGTGAATCACAACGACGTGTCTAATGTACCAAGTAGTGCATCTTCTGTTGTAGAAAATGCTTGTGTTGTAGAAAATGCTTGTGTGGTAGATAATGCTTGTGTGGTAGATAATACTTGTGAGTTGCATGAGAGCACCGTGTTTATCCCCGATGACACCTTGATCACTAGGCTTAACATATATAAAGATCAGGTTGCCATATATGAACAACGTGCAAAATTTGAGCTAACAGAACGTGAACAGAAAATGGAATGTCAAATGCGTACATTTGTCACAGAACGTAATTTAAGGGAAGAAGCATTAAAAAGGGAGTTAGATTCATTAAGAACACAACTTAATCAAACTGTTATGCAAAAACAGGAGATTGAAGAAAGTGTAATTACACTAAAACAGGACTTCAAAGAAAAAGAATCAAAACTCCTAAATGATTTTTCCAGACTTAAAACGTTGAAAAACAAGATTGAGAACAAGTTGTACACACAAGACCAGACCAGACAAACTGCTCAAATGATGCAAAAGCATAAAAAATTATGTGATAAACATAGTGAATATAATGTAGGTGAACCTAAATTAGCTCTTCTTAGGAATGCTAAGGTAGCCCAACCTGCTTTATATGATGGAAATGAAATGCTTAAGACTGTTCATGCACCCCCTGATGTGTCATCACTTGAAGAGAGTAATGAGATAGAAGACAGAAACAGAGAGAGATTAGCTGAAAAAATGAAGGACCCAAAATGTATAGCCAAATGAGTCATAGTTAAACCCCATAATTACTATGAGCAAAATCGGTTGACTATCTTTGCACCTCAAACTAAGTTTAACGCCTAAAAAAATATTTTGGTCTTTGGACATAGAAAAGAGAAAGGCTGATGCACTTAAGGACAATACCCCACCCCTTAGGAAAATAGCGGCTGCAACGGTGTATCCTCCCAATACACCTAGGCACTTAGTTCCATTAACTCTTCCCACAAAATGTAAAACTCTAATTAGCATATATGTTCTTTGTCAACTATTTGCTGATTTTGATAAAACTTGTAAAAAGAGAATTACACCAACGGGAATTACTGAAGGGGAAAGAGGTTTTGAACTAACCAAAGAATGCTACTTAACTGAGGTTATTCCATTTTTTAAGCTTCTTAAGGAACATTTTGAGGGTATGCAAAAAACCCTTAGAAATGACGTAAATGAGATGAAAGCAGTATTTAAAGATATGGAAAATGAAGTTTCCCAATGTGCGATAGAACTTAAGAGTCGTGAGATTGAGAGAAAAAACATTCTCATCACCAATGAGAATTTGATTGCTAAATGTGTTGCCCATGATGTGTTTTATACAGCTACTGATGCTACACTAACTGCTTGCCAATTTCATGAACTGTCTATTGAACTGAATGCTTCCCAGAATCGTGTTGTTGAGCTTGAGGGGGAGAATTGGAAATTGCATGAGAAAATTCAAAATGATGACCATGATAACATGGTTAAACGTTTTTCAAAACTAGAAGTTGATCATCTTAATTTGCAATTAAAATATCAACACTTAGAAGAAAGATGTAAAATCTCAAATGCAAAGACATCTTCGGATGCACCTGAATTTGATACATATTTTAAATTAAGAAAACGCGATGAAAAAATTCAAGCTCACACTAACACGATTCGACAATTGAGGACTCAAATCGCCTAATTAAAATCAAACAAGAGTGATGTATATGGCACCAATAAACCATCGTCTTTAGATTCTCAGAATTTTCACTATCAAGACACCATCAATAAGTTACACCATGAAAATGAGTGTTTTAGAGCTGAAAATTCAAAAGTCAAACAGCATTTCAAAGAGTTATATGACTCAATTAAAGTCACACGTAACAGTCATAATGAAAAGATAACCTCTTTGTTAAATGAAATCGAGAATCTAAAGACTCAGGTGAAAGGGAAAATGCCAATTATCACTGGTAATAATGCTGTTTCAAAGGTTTCTGCTTGTTGTAAGTATGATGTGGATGTTGTACCTATTTCACCTCCCCTTAGGAATAATAGGTCTACCCATCAAGTATATCTCAATCACCTTAAGGAAAGCCTTGATATCCTTCGTGAGATCGTAGAAGAGGATAGGATTGATAAACCACATGATAATGCAATTGTAGAAGCATGTTTCCTCACCAAACGGTCTCAGGAACTGTTAGAATATGTCATTGGCACAGGTCCTAAGAATGAAAACAAAAGAGATAGATTTGTTACATCATCCTCTACAACTAGGATTAAGCATGTAACCTTTGATCTACCACTGAGAACATCTGAACCCAGCACATCAAAATCAGGAAAACAAATGACAGTAAAACAAACTAATGTTCCCATCATTACTTCTACAGGAGTAAACTGTGACACCAAAGCTAGTGGGTCAAAGCCTAGAGGCAATGCAAGGAAAGATAGGACTGCGCCAGCTAAAAGTGGTCACGAGAAGAAAGTAGAAGTCCAACCTAGGAACAATAAGTTTGCAATGAATGGAATGAATCGTGTTGATTCTAGTATTAAAAGTACTGTAATTAATTCGAATTCTAATGCTGTCTGTAAAACATATAACGAATGTTTAATTTCTGGTAATCATGATGATTGTGTTGTGTCATTTTTTATGTCTCCTGTACTATCCCTAGTTAAGAATGTTAGGAAAACTAAAATAAGTAAGCAAATTTGAATGCAACAGGAAAAGTGTTTGCTAATGTCGGGTATCAATGGAGACCCACTGGAAGGAAATTCACTCTAGGAGATCAGTGCCATTTAACTAGATTGAATAATCATAAAATAGTGAAGGTTAAGGAATGGAAGCCAACTGGTCGAATTTTACCTTTAGTGACACAATGCCCTGCAACTAGGTTAACTGCTGCTTCTAGTGTAGTTTCAACTGTAAATGCAGTAACATCTGTGAATCTTGTAGTTCCAGAATTTGTGTGTGCTGACCAAATGGACCCCAGCTGCATGTGGGGATCCACATTTTTCAGTTATCCATCGTTGTCTATTTTCAAATACAGGTCGTACAAATCGTCCTTTGGTATTTGGACTCAGGCTGCTCAAAACATATGACTGGGGATCGCTCACGGCTCAAGAATTTCGTGGAAAAGTTTATCTGGACAGTTAGATTCGGGAATGACCATTTTGGGGCAATTATGGGTTATTGAGATTATGTGTTTGGTGACAGTGTAATTTCCAGGGTATACTACGAGGAAGGGTTAGGGCATAACTTGTTTTCTGTTGGTCAATTTTGTGATTCCGATCTTGAAGTTGCATTCAGAAAACACACATGTTTCGTCAGAGAGTTGGATGGTATTGATCTTCTTAAAGGCAGTCGTGGCACCAATTTATACACCATCTCTATTGAAGAAATGATGAGGTCCTCTCCTATTTGCTTGCTTTCAAAGGCCTCAAAGACTAAATCTTGGCTTTGGCACCGTCGTTTAAATCACTTAAACTTCGGCACCATAAATGATCTTTCTCGCAAGAAGCATACTCATAAACCCAAAACTGTCAATACCATCTTGGAAGTTCTTCACACCCTTCACATGGATCTATGCGGACCAATGAGAGTACAGAGTATTAATGGAAAGAAATATGTTCTTGTGGTAGTCGACGACTACTCTCGGTTTACATGGGTAAAGTTTTTGAGAACCAAGGATGAAACTCCAGAGGTTATCATCAAACTAATCAAGCAGTTACAAGTAAGGCTGAACAAAACTGTCAGAATCATCAGGACGGACAATGGAACTGAGTTTGTTAATCAACAACTCAGTCAATTTTATGAAAGTATTGGCATAACCCATCAGAAAAGTGTTGCACGCACTCCTCAGCAGAACGGCGTTATTGAAAGACGAAATCGTACCCTAGTGGAAGCTGCAAGAACTGTGCTAATATATTCTAAGGCTTTGATGTTTCTTTGGGCAGAAGCAATTGCTACTGCATGTTATACCCAAAACCGTTCCTTGATAAATACTCTTCATAACAAAACTCCCTGCGAGCTGATACATGGCAAGAAACCAGATCTTTCCTTTCTTCGAGTGTTCGGTGCTCTGTGTTATCCGACAAATGACGGTCAAGATTTGGGAAAGCTAAAGGCTAAAGCAGACGTAGGTTTCTTCGTTGGGTATGCACCAGATCGCAAGGGATATAGAATCTACAACAAAAGAACCCCACAAATCATGGAAACTATTCACGTGACATTCGATGAGCTGACTGAGCAAACGGCTCCTGGACAAACTAGTTCTGGACCCGTACCTAATTTATTGACAAACCAGTTCTCCACCTGTACCTCCCGTTGCTGATGCTAAAATTCCACAAAACTCAGAAGGTCCATCTGTATCTGTCTCAATCAGTCAAGATGCACCATCTGCCAGTCAATCGCCCTCATCATCAAATATTCAATCTTCTTCGGTACAGCAAGGTTCTGCAGAAGACAATTCTTTTAAAGTGAATCCTTTTGCTCCTGTTGACGATGTTCCATTTGAAAATGTATTTGCTCCTGAGTCTTCCACTGATACATCTTCTTCAGGAGATCACAACACGGCAACATCAGTTCAAAACCCTCAACCACATGATCATCTCAGAAAATGGACCAATGATCATCCAATTGACAACATCATTGGTAATCCTTCTCGACCGGTATCCACTAGAAAGCAACTTGCCACTGATGCACTGTGGTGCTTCTTCAATTCCGTACTATCCAAAGTCGAGCCAAAAGGCGTCAAAGAAGCCATGTCCAAAGATTGTTGGTTTACTGCTATGCAAGATGAAATTCATGAGTTTGATCGACTTGAAGTTTGGGAATTAGTGCCTCCTTTAGAGTGTGCAATGATTATTGCTCTAAAGTGGATCTTTAAAGTGAAACTCGATGAGCACAGTGATGTTTTAAAGAATAAGGCACGGCTTGTTGCAAAGGGGTATCGACAAAAAGAGGGCATAGACTTTGAAGAGTCATTTGCTCCGGTTCCTAAAATTGAAGCCATCAGAATATTTCTAGCTAATGCTGCCAGTCAGAATATGATTGTCTACCAAATGGATGTAAAGACAGTATTTCTAAACGGTGATCTGAAGGAGGAAGTCTATGTCAGTCAACCAGAAGGTTTTGTGGATCCTGATCATCCTATTCACGTCTACCGTTTGAAGAAGGCTCTATATGGGCTAAAGCAAGCACCTAGGGCGTGGTATGATACCCTATTGAAGTTTCTTTGGCTAGTGGTTACCCTATTAAAGTTTCTTCTGGCTAATGGTTTTTCCAAAGGTGTTGTTGATCCTACACTATTCACTAGGAAATCGGGCAAACATCTACTTCTTGTTCAAATCTACGTAGATGACATCATTTTTGCCTCTTCTGATCCTAAGGAATGTGATAGGTTTTCTAACGAGATGAGTTCTAAGTTACAAATGTCTATGATGGGACAAATTTCATTCTTCCTGGGTTTAAAAATCTCTCAAAGTCCCGGAGGCATCTTAATTAATCAATCCAAATATGCAAATGAAATTTTGAAGAAATTTGGATTTGAATAAAGTGATGCAGTTAACACCCCTATGATTGAGAGATCGAATTTGGATGATGATCTCTCTGGGATCCCGATTGATCAAACAAAGTTTCGAAGCATGATTGGATCTCTAATGTATCTCACTGCTAGTAGGCCAGATCTATTGTTTGTTGTATGCATGTGTGCTCGATACCAGTCTAAGCCTACCAAGAAGCATCTGGAAGCAGTAAAGCGGGTATTTGGATACCTTCAAGGGACTATTCACATGGGTCTTTGGTATCCTAAGGACACCGCCATGGAACTCACGGCATATGCGGATGCAGACCATGCGGGGTGTCAAGATACTCGTCGGAGTACGTCGGGAGGTGAATATATCGCCATGTCTGTGTGTTGTGCTCAAATTCTGTGGATGAAATCACAACTATCGGATTATGGCTTTGCTTACAACAAGATCCCTCTGTATTGTGATAACAAAAGTGCTATTGCTCTTTGCTGCAACAATGTCCAGCACTCCCGATCAAAGCACATTGATATCCGGCATCCCGTCATCAAAGCACATTGATATCCAGCACTCCCGATCAAAGCACATTGATATCCGGCATCACTTCATCAGGGAACAGGTGGAAAAAGAGGTTGTTGAACTTTACTTCGTGAGGACAGAGTTTCAGTTGGCTGATATCTTCACTAAGGCGTTTCCAAGAGAACGGTTTCAATTTATTCTACCGCGACTTGGCATGAAGAGTTTGACTCCAGAAACACTCAAGGGTCTTCAAGAAGAAAACGAGGAGTAAAGGATTTGCTTCACATATCCTTGTATATATTTGTATATATCTTAAACCAAAAAGAAAATAGAAAAACATAAAACCTATAAAAACCATAAAAATCAGAAAAACAAAAAATACCAAAAATAGTTCTTCTAGGCATGTCTTCTGTTTATCGATAACATTTACGGTCCTAGAAATTTCATTCAATAATGACACGGGTCTTTAAATGAAGCTCGAGCAGATGTTATATTAACTGGTTAAAACATGTCTAATCGGCTTGCAGTTACATCAGACTGCAACCCATGCATTATTATGGGGAAAGCATGTCGCCTAAAAGACGGTTGTTCCTCCAACTAGGTGATGTTCACCTGGGCATGGATTACTTTATATCCATGTTTCTTTGATTTGATGTACGTTTCAGTACATCATTCCTCGTATAAGAAGAGAAGTCTTCTTTACGTCGCAAGTACTTTCCAATCTATGATTCTTCAGGAAAGTAGTTGTATGAAAACTTGGTGGTACCATGATTTTTGAATATCAATAAGAATTGAATTTTTCATAAAAATCTATCACTCAATCAATGACTACAACTATTCCATTAGAAGACGGGTCATCAATTGAGGGGGGGAGTGATGATCTTCAAAATTCTATATCATCAAAACATGTTACTTTGTACCAAATAAGCAGTGAATTTTATGAAACTTGTTGCTATGTGTCAGTGTATGATTTTTGTTAAATTCAAAATCTTCCAAACTTATCATACCTAACACTAACATTCTCCCTCATTGACTGAGGGGGAGAATCGTAATGTTCCATTATAAGAATATATGTTAAACCTGACCACATTTTCTCCTAAATTTTCTAACGTATTTAAATCAATTGGGATCCCAAATCTCAAAAGGTTTGAAATTTTTGATCGGGGGAGAGAATGTGATTTAAATATGAAATCTGATAAAATGTGATCTTTTGGACTCATGTGTAGGCTCCCAAATATGTGCTAAACTCTTTCGTATATCGATGCACATATTGAGGGGGAGCTATTGATTTGTGATGGCAATTGTGGAAGAATACCAAAGACCGACCATTTTACTTTATGTACTGGAGTTATAAGGATGGTAAGGTTAGGTATCAGTTCCCATGATCCAGCCAGAACCGGAGGGATCTACCTAGGGACAATCCACTAGTTAGTGTAGAAGTCCTTAGGTATGATTAAAAAGGAGAAAAGTGTGAATAAGGGAAGAGTGCCGACTTAGATGGAGCTAGTACTGGAACAAACCCAACAAGGTGCTAGTGATGAAGTCTCGGTAAGCGCTGAAGGGGTTGAAGAATGAAAAAGAAATGTAAAGATAAAGGGTGAAAAGAAAGAAGCCCTCCTTACACATTAGGCAGAAACCGGGTCAATACATATGCTGTCAGAATCACTTAGTTGATTGCTGACATTGAAGACAAGTATCATGGACCCAGTGATACGCTGCACAACCCTCCTAGCCACTCAAGGTCCCTCAAAGGATTCTTGTTTCATTTCTCACGGAGATCGATACATGTCTATCATTTCTCTCACTCCGAGTTAGATGATATTGAAAAGGTGGCAGTCCTCTCCAGCCTCCGATCACTAAATCAAAACGCACTATTGAGTCTAGAGTCAAGAGATCATCCATAAATCTCATTAGGACACATTTCCAATATGCTTGCTGTTTCATACACCGTGAAAAGTAAGAAAAAAATATATATGAAGAGTCCTACGCATTATCCTCGTGGTATTTCCAAAACATCCGAATGATACATAAGTATTCACAATGAACATGGAAATCCTTCTAGAGCCAACATCAAACAAGCTGTTGGTAGGTGACATGTGAGATCTTTCATGGATCAAACTAGTGACAACTGGAAAGAAACAATGGGGTGATTCACATTTGAATCAAACTTGTTCCAGGAAATGGATTGACGGATGCTTTTGGAAAACCTTTCAATGTGCTCACCAACTGAGTTTCAAGCACATTGATTGTGAAAATTTTTCAAACAAAAGTGTTTGTGACAGAAATATGATTAAATTTATAAAACCCTCGTCGTGTTGCATAAAATGTTTAACCAGTGACAAGCGAGTGATTTTTCTAATCAATTTCTCATCAATCAGTGGGTATTTAATTCACTGATTCACTCAACCGTGTTGTCTGCTTTGAGACGTTCCGATATGAGAACATGCTTGTATGACGATTTCAATGATTAATTCGATGAATGAGTCTTTACAACAACCTGGAAATTCCTGTCAAGGAGAATCTTTTTTTAAAGGGGATTCTACCTAATCACAGGTCGGTACTCACGGAACCGAAGGTTAATCCAACCACCCCGAACGAATGACAAAGCCATATTCGTTCTCCAACTTTATTGCAAACTATTTTTTTTTAGATTCATATAAAGATGGTGATGGTGGTTCCTGATTCCAGTAGAGACGTGTCAATCCACACTTCATGCTCACACTTCCAATTCATTATCAAAGACATCATGATAGCTAAAAGACCTATAACACAGCTTCCGCAACTCTGATGATAGTTATCATGATCCAGAAAAGTGTGAGCATGCAGACTAAGTGTCACAACAAATCACATGAAGGCAATGCTACTACAACTGATGAGCTTGGAGATTTATTGTGGCAGATGATCTCAAAGAAGGCTCTAAGATCATAACTTCATACGAAGACGATACTGCATGATCACATGAAGATATATGTTGGATGATATTGTCAAAGAATCCTCAAAGATCATCCAAGACAAAAGATCCGTCATCAAAAGTTCGCTGCTGAACACACAAAGATCAATGAGTTTGAAGAATCAAGAACTACGAGCTACGAAGTAATACACATATGATAGAATGCTAGAATTCAAAACATTATTTCCGGGGTGACCTCCCTTAGGGAGAGATTGTTAGGATTATAAATATTCATGTGAAGACTCGGTCACCCCGAGTATCTATTTAGCATTTATATAGCTCGTAGGATTATTAATATTATTATTATTAGTTTAGTTATATTAGTATTTGTGGAGTTGGGTCGGGTCTTTACCCACTGTCAGCTCACTCCACAGCCCACACGGGGCATATTATGTATGTGTATAAATACCCCTCTCCCACCTAGGGAGAGGGTTGGACCTATTCACACATTAATCTAATATCATCTTCTTTCTCTCTCTAAGGTTCCCAACTTCTATTTCTCTCTCTAGAAACCCTTATCTATTCAGCCTAAACTAAATCCATACGTGTGTTATATCTTTGTGAACATCTTACAGTTGAAGATGATCCCGAAACATTTGATGAAGCAATGAAGTCCTAGGATATTGCTTTCTGGAAAGAAGCAATAAATGATGAGATGGAATCCATCATGGGCAACAACAATTGGGTGTTGGCTGATCTACCAGCTGGTTGCAAACCTCTAGGTTGCAAATGGATTTTCAAAAAGAAAATGAAGGTAGATGGAACTATTGAAAAGTTCAAGGCTAGACTAGTCATTCAGGGCTTTAAACAAAAGTCAGGGATATACTACTTTGATACTTATGACCCTGTGGCACATATCAGTACCATAAGATTGTTGATTGCCTTGGCATCAATTCACAATCTGATTATTCATCAGATGGATGTGAAGACAGCTTTCTTGAATGGTGAATTAGATGAGGAGGTTTATATGAATCAACCTCAAGGCTTCATCATGCCTGGCAATGAAAACAAGGTGTGTAAACTAATTAAGTCTCTCTATGGATTGAAGCATACACCTAAGCAATGGCATCAAAAATTTGATGAAGTGGTTTTGTCAAATGGTTATCTTCTTAATCAAGCTGACAAATGTGTATATAACAAATTTGATGAATCTGGTAAAGGAGTCATTATTTGCCTATATGTTGATGACATGCTGATCTTTGGCACTGACCAAAATCAGGTTGACCTGACAAAGGAATTTTTGTCATCAAGGTTCTCCATGAAGGACATGGGGGAGGCTGATGTTATCCTTGGTATAAGGGTTAAACATGAAAGTAACAAAATTTCTATCTCTCAGTCTCATTACATTGAGAAGGTGTTGAGAAAATTTAATTACTTTGATTGTACTCCAGTGAGTACTCCTATGGATACAAGTGAAAAGCTGATGCCTAATACTGGTAAGGCTGTATCTCAACTTGAGTATTCTAGGATGATTGGATGCCTAATGTATGCCATGACTTGTACAAGACCTGATATAGCTTTTGTAGTGGGTAAACTGAGCAGGTATACTAGTAATCCTAGTACTCATCACTGGCAAGCAGTTCAGAGGGTACTGAAGTATCTGAAAAAGACTAAGGATTATAGTCTCTTATATACTGGTTATCCTTCAGTATTAGAAGGATACACTGATGCAAGTTGGATCAGTAACTGTTGGGATTACGTTTTATTAATATAAAATGTCGGTCATTAAGTTTTGTAATAGGTTGCTTAATATATTAGGCTTATATGTTTGTGATTAATTCTAGGCTTATGAAGTAAGCCCATGGGCCTATGAATGAGTGTTAGAAAGGCCCATGTAGGCGTTGCCCTAGCTACTACTCTATCTAAACAATGTAAACTCTCATTTGAGAGTGTTGGTTCATTTATGCAAGATTACTCTTTTCATTATTATTTTCTCTTATAAGTGTTCCATACCATATCTTTCTCACTCTAACTTTCTCTCTCTAAACATACTTGTGTGTTTATCAATATGGTGACCTAACAAGTGGTATCAATCACCTACTAGTTCTTTGAAGTGTGTGTTTTTGGTTAATTCGTAGCTTAGTTCGCATTTTTCTTCAAAGTTTTCGCGTTATTCTCTGGTTCTTACACTCAAATCTTGAAGCTTGGAAAGTTTTAAGGTTGATATAGTGTTTGGAAGCTTAGATTTAGCATAAAGTATCAAACTTTATTGTTTTCATTACGTTTTTCTATTAGTTTCTTAATTCGTACCTCTTTACGAATAAGCTCAAATTTCATTTCAAGTGTTAAAGGCCTAAACTTTATTGTTCTTTAAGCGTTTTTGAAGAGATTTGACCTAAAGAAACTTGTGGAAATCGTGTTTTTTTATGCAAAGAACGTAGTTTGAAGAATTTGGTCATTTTATGAATAAGTACCAGTGTTTATGCGTAAGCTGCCTAAAACCCTGATCTTACGCATAAGTTTCAAAACCATTAGTTTACGCATAAAGAAAAACCCTTACTTTACGCATAAGCAGCACATGTTACGCATAAGTCTCCAGTTTACGCCTAAGTGTGAATCTTCAGTTTCTTCAACGAGCAAAGGTTACTCAGTACTTCCCTAGCTTGGATAAGCTTGTGGAATACTTCGAATTGTGATATCCTTCAAGCTTGGATAAGTTTGAAAGGTTTCGTTGGTTTTCTAAACCTTACGCGTAAAAACTTAACTTTACTCATAAGGCCAAAGTTTACGCGTAAGCCCAACGTTTACGCTTAAGACCAGTGTTTGTGTGTAAGACCAGAGTTTACTCGTAAGGATAGTATTTACTCATAAGACCAGATTTTGAACTAAGGAACTCACATTTCAATCAACTAGAAAGATCCATCATCCAGACAAGTGCAACAATGTCTCAACCACCTTACTTTAACAATTTTCATCAACAACAGCAGTATCCTCAACATCAACTATTCATGCAACAACATTGTTGGGAATGCTTAAAGTGACGATCATTATCGAGTCAATGAGTCTTGTAATATGGTCATGTGACAGCTCGTTAGACTCGTAAAAATATAGTCTACATGATAGTAGAAGTGTGCCGTCTAGTTTAGTCTTAGTATTTACGTTAATGTTGAATTAGTGAAATATGTAAAGACGGCACACTTCCCTATTTTCATATCATGGAAAACTATATATATGTAAACCTCTCATTTGAGAGGGGTGGATTGTGAATGTAAAGAGAAATTCTCTCTTATTCCCTCACTAGTTATTTCTCTCTCTAAATATCATCTTTCTCTCTCTAATACTTGTATGTGTGTGATTTGATCTAACAAAGGTGACCAACAATTGGTATCAAGAGCCTAAAGATGATTTAGAAGTGTATTATTGCTTAAAAATCATGTCTTTTAATTTCTTGTTTAACAATATCAGTCTCGGTTTAGCTTATTATTGTTTTTTACGTGCTTATTTCTAAGCTTTTTCGGTCCAAACAATAAAGCATTTACTATTTTAATCATAGTTTATTTGGTCCAACATAAGCTTTATCAGTTTTTAGTGCGTATTTTTGTCCAACAGTCCAGATCTAATACCTTTTTTGTCCAACAAGAGCTGTATCAGTTTACGTGCTAAACTTTTTGCTTTATCAGTATTAAGTGTTAAGTGTTAAGCTTATACTGTGTTCTCGTTTTAATGCTCATTTCTATACTTTATTTCGAGTTGAGTCTGTGTTAAAAAAAAAAAGTGGTAAATACTCGTCGGAAAAAGTTGGTCGGAATTTTTGCCTGGAAAAGTCATCGAAAATCCTTTATCGAAATTGCTTGTAAAGCAATTTCGACAAACCCTATTTCATCAGAATTGCACACGAGGGTTTATCGGAATTCACGACTTTGTCAGAATTGTAATCGATTTCTTGTAAAGAAATTCGATAAGGTTGTCGGAATTGTACCTTTTTATCGGAATTGAAAGCTTTCTGTCGGAATTGGTTTTTTTTATCAGAATTGTGTTTTATTGGTGTAACCACTGGTAAAATTTCACCTTATAATGAAATATACTTATCCTTTTCTACGTATAATTCTTTTTTTCTTATTATTATCTTATCATAACTATTATCTCATGTGACGTTGCTCACATCCTCGATAAACGTGCTCACACGCAACCCAACCTCAACGTACTTTATGTTTATTTTATATAAACATTTTCATATGAAAACTTTAAGATATCTCATTTGCCATTTTACGATAATTCGTTAACGTACGTATAAACTAAACGTTCCTTATCCAATAGAGTTTCTATAAAACCCTAAACTATTATAAAAACAGATGTAAGTAACAGAACCCTAAAAATACTAAAGTACAACTCATTTAACTAAGGTACAAGCATCTAAAGCACAGAAACCCTAAATTCCACTTTAACTTCCGGTACAAACCCTAATTCCATAAAACTATGATTTTAAGTACTAAATTCACAAACCTTAATTTATTTATAAGAGATTTTTACAAAATATAAATGTACAAGTCATTTATGCATAAAAACCATATATTAATAAAAACCCAATTAAAACCCTAAATATATTTATTCTAAAGCACAATTTACAAGTCTTTCATACACAAGCCTTAAAAATAAATTTTCCTAAACTCACTAAATATAAGTACAAGTCTCTAAACCTAATGTACAAGTGCCTGATGCACAAAATCTAAAAATCTCATTTATACTTTTAAATCTAACAAAAACTAACATATAATTTCTATAATTTAACAAAACATTAAAAATATAATTTCTATATTTCTAAACCTTTGGTACAACTCTATTAAGCTTATAGTACTACTCTCTTAAGCACAAATCATTTTCCTTTACTTGTTCCATAAAAGTCGACATATGTAATAATCAAACAAACCCTAGATATTTTCTACTCAACAAAATCTCAAAACCTAAGCCTTGAACTAACCTAGTTACCATCCTTAAACCCTAAATACAACATGATAAAGCCAAAGGTACCACCATTTAAAGTCTAATCGATCCTAATCCTAAATACCTAGTTCGAATCTCACAAGTATCAAACCAAACTCTTTCAGTCTCCCCTCCTAAGTAAACTATACACCATATACTATCTCCCACACATCAACATATCTTCCTAATTAATATAAGTTGGCTACTTGTATGGTTTGTAAGCAAAACACATCACCCTCTCCCAATAACCGCACGTTCAACCCCCCTCCTCCATCCAAATGTCTTCTAACCGCACATTCAACTTTGAGCCACATCATCATGTTCCTTACATACCCTAACAAGATGATTCATCAACATAGAAACCATAATCCTACCTTTCCTATATATATATATCCACTAGTACAAATCTGGGATTTAGTCACACATGTGGGATTTCGAACGGCCACACAGTAACTTATTTGTGTGACTAAATGTACCAGAATAAAATAAACAGCCACACTTGATACGAATTGTGTGACCATTTCGTCTTTCTAACTGAGGCTACAGTCACACATTTGAATATTTTCGTGACTAGAGGTATCTTGTAATTTTTTTTTTTTTTTTGATTATTTAGTCAGATATAATTTGGACGTGTGACGGATACAAATAAATTTGAAACATTAGTCACACTATATATATACATATGTGACAAATATATGTCACACAATTGAAAGTGTCGCCAAAATCCATATATGGTCACATGAATTAATTGTGTATGTGACTAAAACATATACTCAAGTTTGTCACACATTATTTAAAAATAACTAAATCGTATAGTCAAATTTGTCACACATTATTTAAATATGACTAAATCATATACATGTGCTCACTTAGTTTTACCCAAAATAAAATTTCAGTCTTCTCAACTTTTCACAAACCCGCCTAAATTTTTCCCCAAAATCAAATTGCCCTCCTTTCCAAATTTCCAAAAATTTCATTAACCATCCGTAGATCTGGTCTTTCTTCTTCTTCCCAAATTCCCAAATTCCCAAAATCAACTTTTCACACATAGATCTGGTCTTTCTTCTTCTTCTACCACACTCGGGTTTCGTTTGGTTCGAGGGTCTCTTGTATATCATTGGGATTTTGAACAAACCAGACAACAACAAGCGAAAGACATTTTCAAAAGGCGGCAGAGAAGGAGGTGGCAACGGCAAATTTGATGGTCCAAAAAAGAAACTTAAATCATCAAACGACCAACCAAACAAAGGTTTCAAGAAACCCTTTGATGGTAAACCCAAGTTTAGTAAACCTGATATGAGTAACGATGGGCCTAAAACTAAACGAGAGCTTCGTATCCAATCTAAGGTAAAACTTGTTTAATGTTGTTATTTTTATTTGAATTTGGATTTTGTTGGAAAATGTTGTTGAAATGAATATGTATGTATTTAGGAGAAGTTTGTTATAAGAAATCATGTTGCTGCTACAGGCATATCGGCACTTGTATATCATTGCTACAGAAGGTCGGTGGGTTCAAACAATTGATGTGGACACAGGCCTACCAGTTTATGCTCCTCTTGAAGTTACGATCAAGGAAACTCAGCATTATGCAGAAAGAAGTTTCTGTGAGGTCACTCCTTGCATTCTTACCGAGCGTGCTCTTGTGAGTTGCTTGTTTATTTCCATACTATTAGTGTAATTATATGCATTATGTGCGAGACTTTTTGCTATTATAGCTTTTTCTTGATGTTCGATACGCTGCTGCAGTTAAAAATGGTTCGAGTTTGCGGTCCTCGTTACTGGCCTCAAGTTATTGAGCTTAATCCAGAAGTTAGTTATGCAAAGCTTTATGTTAACAGCTAATTTATGATTCATATAACAATCTGTTATAGACTAATCTTATTTTTAACATACAGAGAAACCTTGGTGGAAGGCTGGAGACAAGAATGATCCATTTAATTCTGGTACCCTCTATATCAAACTTAAAGTTGGAGCTTGTTCATATGTGGATGACCCCATAGGGCGCCAATCTTTGCTTTCAAGGGCGATGCACAAGGTTTGATCTTTGTGATTTCAAAACTTAATTCAAGTATCAGATGTTTTTTATTTTTTTTTAGTTTTTGAATAAAACTGAATTTACACATTACAGGTGTTTGGTTTGGCAAGCTTGAGAGCATGTACTCCTAGCAATAATAATGATGGTGATGCTGCAGTAAGTGTAAATCAGTTGGTCAGTTCCTTCTCATCCGATCCGAGCTTGATTGCTTTTGGTGCTCTCTTCTGTGATGATTCGTGGAACATCAAGTACGTATAAATTTTATTTATATGGCATGAATCATGATTAGCTATATATATGTTCTTGTTTCAGGAAAAGGTATATCCAACTGGTGTAACATATGTTTCAGATAGTAAGAGCTGACTGCTTATTTTATCTAGTCAGAAGAAGTAATTCTGTTGATTAAATTAGGCTCTGTTATTCGTAACAAGCTTTTAGGTGGCAGCTGATGAGCATATATTTTTACAGATCTGATACTGATTTCCAAGAGTTCTGCTTGCAAGTGCTATTTGAGTGTGTGAGTAAAGGCAGACCTGCACTTTTACAGGTATATATCTCATAAAGTTTATTTCTTTGATTTCCATGATATTAGTAAATAAATATGTAGCTTTTACCACAATTTTGTTGCTTTAGTAATAATACTACGCATCATGTACAGGTCTATTTGTCATTATACAAAACTGTTGCATCTATGGCAGATGAGGTTATCACACATAACGCATATAATTACACTAATAGTATGGAAATAAACAAGCAACTTACAAGAGCACGCTCGAGATGAAGTTCTGATGATGGTATAACAAAAAAGACAAGAGTTGATAGATTTTTTGCTTTTCTCAATTTAGATTATAATCTTGTACTGACTTGTATGTGTTTTCACCTCGATGTTTACAGGAAAAGGAAATGGTGAATACGCTTCAATTCAATCTCTCGTACCCGACTGTATGTTTTTATCAAGCGATTTCTCAAAGCTGCAGAGTCTCACAAAGAGGTATGGCCTTTCATGTGATTTTATTTCTATCAGTTCTTTGATTATTCTGCAGGACTGTTTGTGCTCAAAACGGCATCAAACCGTCACTGCCATTACGTGAGACCAAGACTTCAAAGAAGAATGCCAAGAAACAAGAATCTTCATCTGATGAGGATAGCAGATCCTCAATCAAATGTGTAATTCAAATTATCCTGCAAATAACTTCAGTTAGTTTCATGAATCAGAGATGAGCATGGGCACCACGAGCAGAATTTTCAGAAAAAAAAAAAAAAAAATAAAAAAAAAAAACCAAGATGGTTACTTCCCATTCTGCAAATAACTTCAGTTACTTTCATGAATCAGAGAAAAGATAAAAAGGTTGGACGAAGAACATGAAGCCCTCGTTGAAACTGCTAGTGTATTAGTTACAACTGTTAGTACTGCTAGTGTATTAGTTATATCTGTTAGTTATAAGTTAGTACTGTTGGTTCATATAGTTAGTACTGTTTATATGATATGTATTAGTGGTTCAATTATATACATTCCAATTTAATTGTATTTGAATTTATTTTGATATATATTTGAATTTGTTTTGAGATATATTGATTTCTTAAACTTGACTAAAAGATGTATTAGTCACACTTATTAACACTTTTGGTCATTGTTTGCTTAACTCGTTGTGTGACTAAATATTACAAAAAGCCACAAAAACTAAAAATTCATGTGACCATTGGATGATCAATAGTCAAACAAAATACACATTTCTTCATTTTAAATAGCATATGATCACACTTATTAGCACTTTTGGCCACTTTATGCTTAATTGTATGTGACTAAATACTCAAAACAAACATGCTTTGTGTGACTAAATATTACAAAAGGCCACACAAACTAAAAATTCATGTGACCATTGGATGATCAATAGTCACACAAAATACACATTTCTTCACTTTAAACAGCATATGGTCACACTTATTCACACTTTTGGCCACTGTTTTTAAAATTGTATGTGACTAACTCCAAAAAAACAACACACGTTGTGTGCCTAAATCATCACAAATGTCACATTTATTATATATTCATGTGACTATAAAGTGCTTACGGTCACACAAAAATGATTAATCCAACAAAACTTGTGCCTAATTTGTCACACATATTCGGGTTTTGGTCACACTTTTTCAATGAAAATGGTTACAAACTAAACAATGTGACCATATGACACCTATGGTGGCGCGACTTTTTGTCACACACACAAAAAAAAAAAACGTGTGTGACTATATGCATATAGTCACACATTTTTGGTGTGACCGTAGGCCAAATCTGTACTAGTGATCGACCCATAATTCATTTTCTTTTCCCACACAACTCGAACCCTACTCAAAAAAATCCATCCACATTTAACCAACTGATCAAAACAGCCATAGAAAAGCTAGGAAGGAAGTTTGAGAAGCAAAGAAGGAAGAAAACCTTTAGTATTTCGTTTCCAACTAAATTCGCCACACATATTCCAAAACCGATCAAATATACAAGCAAGTCTAACTCTATCTTATTTTATTCATATACTTTAAATGTCTCTAAAAATATTACTAAGTAATCACTAATAGAAAACAAAAGAAAAAATATATTTTCTTTTTCTTTTTCCTCTTTGTCGAACTAAATTCAAACGCACCCTAATATTTATATTTTTAGTACTACAATTCAAGAACCTTAAAACACCTAAGAGATAGGTTAAATATAATTAAGGACATGTTATCATGCATTAAAAACGGGATAGAACCCTTAAAAATCAAAAACTCGATCAGTTTTCTTTTCAGTCTTTCTGTCGCAAAAACAGCCCCACGACCCAACTTTAGACTCTTGTTTCGACCCCTAAACGATCTCAATAAAATCTGAATTTTGGCCACAGTATAAACCACCTAGCTGTCTAATTTTAGGAAAAAGAATGTCGTAAAAAGGTTGAACGATCACAAAGTTATCGAGTCTCAAAAATCTGCCTATCGCTAGACTAAAAACCAAAACTTTTATTCTTTCCAGATTTTGTTATACTCTACCAACTTTAAGAAATTGTTTCGACCCTCATTTGACCTCTAAAAATTCTGAACTTTTGCCACATGAGAGACCACCTAGCTAGCTTCATATAGGAGAAAGAACGTCGTAAAATGATTACCTTGTCACAAAGTTATTCGAAACCAAAACTCGCCCTTCGCTACTTATTTTATACGAAACCTTTTAAATTTTGTGAGCTAATACGCTCAAATAATAAGCCCATAAGCCATGAATAAGCTGTTTGGTAATTTATTTTAGCTTACATAAAAGAACCATGACGAGTCGTGCCTTTCCTAAATTTTTAAAACGCATTTTGAATAAATAAGGACATCGGGTGTAACGACTTGGGAGTCTCAAGGGTATTTTATGTCAAAACTCTAAATAGATTTATAACTAGGACCTTAGGAGCTGTCAACTTACAACTCAGGGGTAAAAAGTGTCAATTTCAAAACTATAGGGTAGAAACTGTCATTTGACCAAAGTTGAAGGGTAAAACTTGCAATTTTATAAAAGTTGAAGGGTAAAAACTGTCATTTTATGAAAGTTCAGGGGTATAATTTGTCAATATGTGAAACTATAGGGGAGAAAGCGGAACATTTTAATTATTATTATTATTATTATTATTATTATTAGGGCCAATTCTACAAATAACCCGATAGCTTAAGGTGTTGGGCTTTTTTAGCCCCAAAAAAGTCGTTTTCTCAAAATAGCACAAGAAATAAGCGACTAAATGTGGGAGCGACACGTGGCGTGTACTTTTTGGCCCTTAGCGAAAGGTCGCTTAAAAAGTCAAAAAAATCGCTTAAAATCTAGCAAAAGTCGCTTAAAAAGTGACTTTTTGGCAGCAAAAAGACACAAATAGTAAGTCGCTTAATTGATAAAAAAGTAGCTTTAAGCGACTTTTTGTAACTCACTTATTTTTTGGGCTATTTTGAGAAAGCGACTTTTTTTGGGCTAAAAAAGCCCAACACCTTAAGCTACCGGGCTACTTGTATATTTGGCCCTTATTATGATTAGTATTATTATTATATATATAATTCGATTTGATTAATAAACGAAATACGATAACAAACGAACGAAATATATATTTAAACGAACAGACGGAACGAAAACATAAAAACAAGAAATAAGATAAAAACTTATAACTTTTGAAGAGACTTCATGTTGTCCCAAATTAACATTTAATCAACAACCGAAAACGTTACGAAACGAATAATAAAACTTATATATATTCAGAAATGATTACTGAAATTTGACATAACTAACTAGGTTGCGTGCCGGAGATGTTTATCAACTTAATTTAACTTTTTTTTCCATCCAGACTGTCCAGGTGAGTTCATAGTCCCACTCTTCTTTATATGTTTTTCTAAACTTGTGGGGAGATACATGCTACTAAACCGAACACAAGTATTTTCCTGATTGTTATTGCACTAAGTTAACTGTTCCCTATTTATATTTATATTATTATTTAAAAGTCCCTCATATCATGCACCATTAGTCACCTGCTGGGTGAGCGCGAATATGTGAATAGATCTATTGGCCTGACGACCCATTTGTTCTAATCGGATGGATATCTTTGTGGTAGCCGGTTAGGCAGATGCATTATATTTGAAATCTAAACCTGGGGGCAAACCACTTTCATTTTTGTTATGTTAGTGAGACTGGAAACTGTCAACGCATTGCGTGTCATGAGGTTTAGTGCAATATTCCGAACTGTGATATAACTGATTTCTTTTTATTTAGCTTGTGTTCAAACTGATTATAACTTTAAACGCTATGGATTCACTTAACCATTATGTTGACATTTTAGCATGTTTATCTCAGGTAACTAGAAGCTTGGTTTGGCACGGAGTGGCTGTGGACTTTCTTTTTATAATAAGAGTGTCCACTTTGTTATCATTCAACGAATAATGTATCTTTTGTAACGTATTTCGAAACCTCCCGCTGGGACCTCTATATGTAACTCTGATTAAAATAAATGAATGATAACAATTTTATTTAAAAACGTCCCTTTTCGAGTCGTTTCCTATTTTCATGACTGTGATCCTTGAAGTAACACCCCAACTTATATTTCGGCTGCGAATATCTAAAGCGGGGTTGTTACAGATTGGTATCAGAGCTCATGGTTATAGAGAACCAAATGTTTTCAAACATTGAACTATAACCGTTTTCTACAAAAACTTAACCAAAGTCCTCCGTGCCACAATGCTACTGAAACATTATTTAGACATAATTTATTGTTAATCATTTAAGCAGCAAAATGAAATATTTATAACTACCGGGTGGTTACAGAATCATGATTTCCCCTATCCAATCTATCCCTCTCATGTCCAGACTAGGACATCAAAGTAGTACCATACTTAGTGCCTTACTCATTTAGGATTATTTTATTCTAAACTTCGCACTCTTGATATTTACTCTTACATTTCGCCTTTATTTTCTTTCCCTAATGTTATTAATTTCTTACAATAATTTCTTATAATTATTATTTGCAAATTATTACAGCACCATGTCTCCCGAAACACCTGATATTAACGAAATTCCCCCAAAACCACTCTCACCTACCTACTCGTCTCCACGTCAGGAACTTAGGGAAATCACTAAATCTCATGAAGAGTTGATTGGTTGTCCATTAGCATTTGAGGTTGGACAGGATACACACCAAGAAACAATTCAGAAAGATGAAGGTCCAAACTCTCCATTACCTGACATTTCAAAATCCCCAATACCAGACAACCTAGATGATATATCTTCATCTAATTCCCCAGACTTTAGTTTAAACCCTAGTGAGTTAATGTGGACCCTTCTTTATCAACAAGCCAATACTCTCGACGCTCACACTAAAAAGTTGGAAGGATTACAACCATTAAGTTTTGAATGGTACGACCGTAATATCGACACTCTATTTAGAAGGGCAGATGCTGAGAGACGAGCGGTGTTTGATTTAAGAGTAAAGGTTGACAAGATGAAAAATACTTACAATCTTAAATTTAGAAGCCTAGATTCCAGGATCCGCTGTTCGAGAAGAGAGCACTGTGAAATACATGGTAGAGTGGAAGACATTGAGAGAACCCTGTGGATAGCCAGCGAAACGGCAAGAAACCATGATCAGAAGATTTTCGCCTTAGAAGCCATATTGTACAATCAAATAAGAATGTACTAGGAACTTCAGGAATGCTTCTTAGAAATGGAAATTGCACAACTGAAACTTGAGACTGAAGTTAAGCATTTACTTCAAGGACGTAACTGATCTTAAATTCACATGTATCATTGTTGTGTCCACTGAACCAAATAGTATTTGGTTAGTATTTCCTGTATTTTCTAAATAAGCCTGAAACTTTTAGAGTTGTAATCAACCAATAAATCTATAACAATCTACTTTTGTTATATATTTTCTGTTGTGAACAAACTCATTCTATTATGTCATACTATGATGCTGTGCATACATGTAATGACTACCCATGACCTTATACAAAAATCTCACCATTTATTACTCTCCATAGTAGAAAAGGATTTCCCGGAACACAAACCACACTCTAGACAACAGTCACCTTCCCTGCCTCCGAACATAGATAACCGACCAACTGGTAACATAACAAGTGACAGAAACTAGGACCACTATTGACAACAAAGGACCGAACACTTATACTAGGGACAGAAAATCCTTAACCTACCACATGGAACATTAATAAAAGACCTTGTATTAATTGTTTTATAAAAACAATCAATCAAGTTATTAATATCATGATATTCTCACCAAGACATTACTTAAGATCATTACTCCTTATTCCTACTAGGCTATAACCATAGAACCCTCTAAAGAAAAATTTCGAAAGAAAACTTGATGAATGAAGAGAAAGTTGCTAGGCTTCAAATGAATTAGTTTGACCTTAAGCAGTTTCATACCAAGAGTTAATCATTTATTTACGATATTAACCAGACACATCGTAAATTTATTGATTCTCAATTGGTTATAACCTCGCATTGTGACCACTTAATAGGACTGTTAGGCTTGAATTATGTTCAAAATCATTTCGTAAACTCTTGTAGCTCACCTGAATAACATCAATATGGAAATAGGAGAAAAGAAAACAGCTGTATTTTGTAAGTATACCCATGAAAGTTTCACGGGTTATAGACCAGCTCACCCTAAGAACCTAGGACGGATAACCAAACCTACCATCACCCTAACCCAAGAAATTAAGCAAAATAACCAAAAGCGAAAACTTGATGATAGGAAAACTACAATGCCACTTGGAAAGATAAGACTAGTGCAAAAGAATAGGAACTCATTAAGAAATCCCAACCATGTCCTAGAATGACCCTTAAGTTTAAATAGAAGATAAATACCTGTAATAGATAAATAAATTGAGGTTTAGAACTCCTTAAGTTGTAGTTTCTTTCGAATCTTTACCTTAGTTACGATGGATGTAACCTAAGTGTAATAACTACCTTTCTACCATATAAAGCCTTCATCCTGTAATATTTCCGTAATAATCACGATCTGCGTTTAGCTTCAATATCTATTCTATTCCTCTTTACACTGTTCATAGTTTGTACCTAGCAAAACACTAGTATACCATTAGGAAACTCGGTGAATATTATTTCTAACGGAACAATAGACTATCACTACCCTGTAGGATCCTTAGACGAATCCTAAGATTATTTTGAGGATGTCCCATTAGTACCTTAGGAAATCCCTAACTTATCACTGTAGTGTGGACAAAAAATTTCTTATTCTTTTGAAAAATAATTATGAAGTTATTTTACGGAAACAAAACGTTGTACACCATCTAAAACTTTTTGAAAAAGAATAAATACCATATGATTGAGCCAAACATCACATCATTTGATCCTCAACTATACATAGCCTGATCAACTATGTATAATTTAGGAAGAATCATGTAATGAATTGGACAATTATCTTTTCAAATTTTCTAATAACAATTTTCATTCAAAAACAAAATATTGAAACAAAATCTTTCATAAAATATCACTTTTGATTTAATATAATAGAAGTCTACAACTACTACCCATCACCACTAAGATAGGAATTCGACAAAAATTTATGAATAGAAACCCTAAAAATTCACAAGGATTTATGACAAACCCAAACAATACAAATTTTATTAGAAACCTCGGAAGTTAGTACATAGCGACATAGTTAGCAATAGAAGTGCAAATATTACAAGGATTACATAAGTTTTATTTCACTAAGCATTACCTAGGAAACACAACAAGGACCCATACTAACAACCCTAGCGCAAGACTTATTTCCCCCATGTCTGATCCACGATAAAAGCTATGATAGTAAGTGGTACAACGAACATTAAGATCACGCATAGGAGTCCGAAATCTTCTTCCGGATTATACGCCATATAGGTAGCAACAGCAACAACGTACACAATTGCTAGGAGTATAATAAGGTGCGGCATTTTGAGGTTTTTATGAGAGAATTTAGTGGTGAAGGAATGAGGATTAAAAATGAGGTATTTATAGGATAAAAACTAGTCGTTAGGTACTATTCTCGACCGTTATAAAACACTATTCCTGACCATTACACAGTACCATTCACAGCCTTTGGATTTATTAGTAGGCAAAACAATCAAATTAAGTTCATCTAGTAGGAATAAAACTGACAAAAATTGCGTACCAAATGGAAATTCCTACACAACCTCTTTTTAGGTAATATATATATATATATATATATATATATATATATATATATATATATATATATATATATATATATATATATATATATATATATATATATATATATATATATATAATCGAGGATTAGCAGTAAGGCGATATTATTGGATTTATAGGACATAAAAACAAGATAATATTATTTTTAAACTTGAGGTATTTTAAGCATATCAAACTCTCATCCCAAATCAAATCGTTGTACGATTTCCCATTCTCATATTCCCTATCTGAATAGGTTAGAAATCTAAACCCAACTCTCTCTATACTTCACTTTTCCCAACCTCTCAACCAACACAGACTGAATCTCGGGATGAGATTCCCTCAACGGGGGGATACTATAACCACTAGTAAAATTTCACCTTATAATGAACTGTACTTATCCTTTTCTACGTATAATTCTTTTTTCTTATTATTATCTGATCATAACTATTATCTCATGTGACGTAGTTCACATCCTCGATAAACGTGCTCACACGCAACCCAACCTCAACGTACTTAATGTTTATTTTATTTAAACATTTTCATATGAAAACTTTAAGATATCTCATTTGCCATTTTACGATAATTCGTTAACGTACGTATAAACTAAACGTTCCTTATCCAATAGAGTTTCTATAAAACCCTAAACTATTATAAAAACAGATGTAAGTAACAGAACCCTAAAAATACTAAAGTACAACTCATTTAACTAAGGTACAAGCATCTAAAGCACAGAAACCCTAAATTCCACTTTAACTTCCGGTACAAACCCTAATTCCATAAAACTATGATTTTAAGTACTAAATTCACAAACCTTAATTTATTTATAAGAGATTTTTACAAAATATAAATGTACAAGTCATTTATGCATAAAAACCATATATTAATAAAAACCCAATTAAAACCCTAAATATATTTATTCTAAAGCACAATTTACAAGTTTTTCATACACAAGCCTTAAAAATAAATTTTCCTAAACTCACTAAATATAAGTACAAGTCTCTAAACCTAATGTACAAGTGCCTGATGCACAAAATCTAAAATTCTCATTTATACTTTTAAATCTAACAAAAACTAACATATAATTTCTATAATTTAACCAAACATTAAAAATATAATTTCTATATTTCTAAACCTTTGGTACAACTCTATTAAGCTTATAGTACTACTCTCTTAAGCACAAATCATTTTCCTTTACTTGTTCCATAAAAGTCGACATATGTAATAATCAAACAAACCCTAGATATTTTCTACTCAACCAAATCTCAAAACCTAAGCCTTGAACTAACCTAGTTACCATCCTTAAACCCTAAATACAACATGATAAAGCCAAAGGTACCACCATTTAAAGTCTTATCAATCCTAATCTTAAATACCTAGTTCGAATCTCACAAGTATCAAACCAAACTCTTTCATTCTCCCCTCCTAAGTAAACTCTACACCATATACTATCTCCTACACATCAACATATCTTCCTAATTAATATAAGTTGGTTACTTGTATGGTTTGTAAGCAAGACACATCACCCTCTGCCAAAAACCACCCATTCAACACCCCTCCTTCATCCAAATGTATTCAAAAACTTTGAGCCACATCATCATGTTCCTTACAAACCCTAAAAAGATGATTCATCAACATAGAAACCCTAATTCTAGCTTTCCTATATATATCGACCCATAATTCATTTTCTTTTCCCACACAAGTCGGCCCCTACTCAAAACAATCCATCCACATTTAACCTACCGATCAAAACAGCCATAGAAAAGCTAGGAAGGAAGTTTGAGAAGCCAAGAAGGAAGAAAACCTTTAGTATTTCGTTTCCAACTAAATTAGCCACACATATTCCAAAACCGATCAAATATACAAGTAAGCAAGTCTAACTCTATCGCATTTTATTCATATACTTTAAATGTCTCTAAAAATATTACTAAGTAATCACTAATAGAAAACAAAAGCAAAAATCTATTTTCTTTTTATTTTTCCTCTTTGTCGAACCAAATTCAAACGCACCCTAATATTTATATTTTTAGTACTACAATTCAAGAACCTTAAAACACCTTAGAGATAGGTTAAATATATTTAAGGACATGTTATCATGCATTAAAAACGGGATAGAACCCTTAAAAATCAAAAACTCGATCAGTTTTCTTTTCAGTCCTTCTGTCGCAAAAACAGCCCCACGACCCAACTTTAGACTCTTGTTTCGACCCCTAAACGATCTCAATAAAATCTGAATTTTGGCCATAGTATAAACAACCTAGCTATCTAATTTTAGGAAAAAGAATGTCGTAAAAAGGTTGAACGATCACAAAGTTATCGAGTCTCAAAAATCTGCCTATCGCTAGACTAAAAACCAAAACTTTTATTCTTTCCAGATTTTGTTCTACTCGACCAACTTTAAGAAATTGTTTCGACCCTCATTTGACCTCTAAAAATTCTGAACTTTTGCCACATGAGAGACCACCTAGCTAGCTTCATATAGGAGAAAGAACGTCGTAAAATGATTACCTTGTCACAAAGTTATTCGAAACCAAAACTCGCCCTTCGCTACTTATTTTATACGAACCCTTTTAAATTTTGTGAGCTAATACGCTCAAATAATAAGCCCATAAGCCATGAATAAGCTGTTTGGTAATTTATTTTAGCTTACATAAAAGAACCATGACGAGTCGTGCCTTTCCCAAAATTTTAAAACGCATTTTGAATAAATAAGGACATCGGGTGTAACGACTTGGGAGTCTCAAGGGTATTTTATGTCAAAACTCTAAATAGATTTATAACTAGGACCTTAGGAGCTGTCAACTTACAACTCAGGGGTAAAAAGTGTCAATTTCGAAACTATAGGGTAGAAACTGTCATTTGACCAAAGTTGAAGGGTAAAACTTGTAATTTTATAAAAGTTGAAGGGTAAAAACTGTCATTTTACGAAAGTTCAGGGTACAATTTGTCAATATGTGAAACTATAGGGGAAAAAGCATAACATTTTTATTATTATTATTATTATTATTATTATTATTATTATTATTATTATTATTATTATTATTATTATTATTATTATTATTATTATTATTATTATTATTATTATTATTATTATTATATATAATTCGATTTGATTAATAAACGAAATACGATAACAAACTAACGAAATATATATTTAAACGAACAGACGGAACGAAAACATAAAAATTAGAAATAAGATAAAAACTTATAACTTTTGAAGAGACTTCATGTTGTCCCAAATTAACATTTAATCAACAACCAAAAACGTTACGAAACGAATAATAAAACTTATATATATTCAGAAATGATTACTGAAATTTGACATAACGAATCAGGTTGCGTGCCGGAGACGTTTATCAACTTAATTTAACTTTGTTTTCCATCCAGACTGTCCAGGTGAGTTCATAGTCCCACTCTTCTTTATATGTTTTTCTAAACTTGTGGGGAGATACATGCTACTAAACCGAACACAAGTATTTTCCTGTTTGTTATTGCACTAAGTTAACTGTTCCCTATTTATATTTATATTATTATTTAAAAGTCCCTCATATCATGCACCATTAGTCACCTGCTGGGTGAGCGCGAATATGTGAATAGATCTATTGGTCTGACGACCCATTTATTCTAATCGGATGGATATCTTTGTGGTAGCCGGTTAGGCAGATGCATTATATTTGAAATCTAATCCTGGGGGCAAACCACTTTCATTTTTGTTATGTTAGTGAGACTGGAAACTGTCAACGCATTGCGTGTCATGAGGTTTAGTGCAATATTCCGAACTGTGATATAACTGATTTCTTTTTATTTAGCTTGTGTTCAAACTGATTATAACTTTAAACGCAATGGATTCACTTAACCATTATGTTGACTTTTTAGCATGTTTATCTCAGGTAACTAGAAGCTTGGTTTGGCACGGAGTGGCTGTGGACTTTCTTTTATAATAAGAGTGTCCACTTTGTTATCATTCAACGAATAATGTATCTTTTGTAACGTATTTCGAAACCTCCCGCTGGGACCTCTATATGTAACTCTGATTAAAATAAATGAATGATAACAATTTTATTTAAAAACGTCCCTTTTCGAGTCGATTCCTATTTTCATGACTGTGATCCTTGAAGTAACACCCCAACTTATATTTCCGTTGCGAATATCGAAAACGGGGGTGTTACAATTGGGTTGTCAGAATTGTACCTGTTGTCGGAATTCAACCTGGTTGTTGGAATTGGATATTGATTATCGGAATTGAATTTTTGTCGGAATTAAACTTTGGTTGTCGGAATTGAATGTTGATTATCGGAATTGAATTTTTGTCGGAATTGGGCTTGTTTTATCGGAATTGATTTTGTGTTGTCGGAATTGAACATTTATTGTTGGAATTGAACTTTGTTATCAACAAACAAAACACAACAGCCAACGTTGATTTCCGACAAACAACTAACCACAACAAAAAACAACAGTTTACAAACAATAAACAT
The DNA here is from genome assembly GCA_021014915.2 of Artemisia tridentata subsp. tridentata. NCBI lineage: Eukaryota > Viridiplantae > Streptophyta > Magnoliopsida > Asterales > Asteraceae > Artemisia > Artemisia tridentata. Next base: position 63,856,669 of record CP139501.1, on the reverse strand, counting down.
CGACAAACATCTACAATCGACAACAACAAAAACAGCAACCAACTATACGAGTACTAGTTTCAAATATCCGAACCAATTTCAAATATCCGAACCAGTTTCTTATCGGAATTGCATAAAAAAAAAAGATCGAGAGAAGAAGAACAGAGTACCAGTTTCATCTAAAAAACTTAGAAATCAACATCACCTTCACTCATCACTGTCTCGATACAAAAGAAATCAAAACGATATCAAGATCTCAGTTTTGTTCACTTATATACCCGTCTTTAAAGATCTTAATCTTGTGAACAAACTCATCATTGATCGATTTTTTTAGAAGATTAACTTCTATTCAATTTTTGAACTTTTAAACGAAAAGAACAATAACAAATCGTTTCATTCCTTCGTTAGTTCGGTTTAAGAAATACAAACACAAGGAGAAAAAAAAAAAAAAAAAAAAAAAAAAAAAAAAAAAAAAAAAACCCCACCCAATCATATGTGTTTGTGTTCGATTTGTCCTTCGATTTTTGTTGACTGTCGTTCGGCTGAAAGAAGAGAGAAGAAAAAGAAAAAGAGTGGCTGCGTATTTTTTTTTTGGTGAGAGTAATTAGGGTTACATGTTTTTAGGGTAGTGAAATATAAGTGGTGCTATATAGTTCGAAATTTAGGGTTAAGATTATATTGGACTTGGGCTGCATAATCTTGGGCTGCAAATTGGATTGGACACAAAGACTTTTTATTAGTTATTAGGCTGTTGGTTTGTCATCACTAGGACGAATTTTCTCTTAAATTTGTGGTATAATTTTGGGCAACGATTTTGAGTGAGCTTCAATTATCCGAGATTAATTTTAATTTTGGGTGATATTTTTCGGGTTCGTTGAATATAACTACCGTGCTAGTTATTGGATAACTCGATTCAAAAAACAAAAAACAAAAAAAATCACTTCTTTATCGTCTACAAGATCTATTTTCACTTCACACCAAAATTAAATGGAATCACGTTCACAAGAGAGAAAGATGCCTAAAGTTGTGCAAAAAGCTATCCATTCAAAGGTAAATTGTTTATCACATTTTGAACCAGTTAAGCTTCAATGTGTGGCACTCTCAGAAGCAAGGTTACCATTAAGGGGTACATCATTTCATCGTGCTTTTGAAACACTCTTCGGATCTGGAATGGACTTTTTAACCTTCAAAGGGAAACTCTTGCAAAACATATTTCAAATAGAAAAGCAAATTGAACATGTAAGTGACTGCATAGTAGCATATCGAGTGCTCAAGGCGCAGTTAAAATGGTTTCTCTACTTAGATTTTAGAGTGCTCAAAAAGTATTCGGATTATGAATCAGCAAGAAAAATATGGAGAGAATGCATCATTAGTAACCTGGAAGTTGAATTTTTTAGAGATCAGTTGCTTAAACTAATGAACATTCTGGAATTGGTGCTTACTGCAAGATCACTTCATCTGAGAGAGATGATGGGAAAGATGAAAGTATTTAAAGGAAAAGAACGGGAAAGAATTGTAATGGAGATGCGACTACAAGCGGGAATGGCCAATGAGGAAAAGACATCAGATGATAATTTTTGTTTCACGGGTCATAATGCATTATCAGAACATCATAATGGAAAAAGCAGTCTAGGGAATGATTCGGATACTGATAGGAACCTGAACTGTAAGGATGATTTGAAGACTGCAGTTGCTGATGTCAGACCTTCACATTGTACAAATACATTGGTTAAGGTACATCAATCAACTGATGATATCAATATATTTGATAATGTGTTTGCTTATGAGACACAAAGTCATGGACAACCTGAGTACATTAACGTCACATAAGTGGTGAATCAGGATGATAGAAATATTACTCTTGAAACTCTATATATGGATCTTAATGGAGGTACAGTTGAACATGACAATATGAATCATGATCGATAATGTGCTTCAAATGCTTTGTTAATCAAAAATATTCAAAACGAAGTTGTTCGATGTAATGAGCTTAATCGTGAACTAAAAGCACAAAATACGTCGTTAACTGAAAAGCTCAAGAATTATAGTAAACGTATAAATGCTTTTGAATGTCACACCCCCAAATATCTGATTTGCAGCGGAATGGAGCACTTGGGGGCATGACTGTCATAGCATCATAGTTACAGTTATATTGAACAACCTAAAGTGCCATTTTAAAAATACATCGTTTGATTATATAAAACATTCAGAGTTTACAAAAGCTAGGTCCCAAAAGATGAATCATGTTTGCGGAAATAAGTTTGTTACAAATCAAACGATAATTAAGTGCATAAAATACAAGTGAGACGCGTCGTCACCGCCACTCCAAAATATGTCCACATGCATGCCATGATGCGAGTACCTTAATTACATGAAAATACATTGCTAAAAATGGTCAACAATAATGTTGGTGAGAATCATAGGTTTATGTAAATGATAAGTCTCTACGGTAACCACAAGTATAAAGTGAAATGACATAAATGCCACATAAAAATAATACATTAACTCTTAAGCTCATGACCCCGAAGCTAGACTGAAATGAATGCCCCAAACTAAGTGTTTTGCTAGACACTCTGATAGGATACAAATGAAATGCGTTCGTATGACTAGTTGGCGCTACCAACCCGAACGGAGGCGTCACCCTCAATAGATCTATTCACTCACTCCAGCTTACATCCGTAATTAGCGATTCATGATAAATAAAAGGGGACTTTAATCTGGGCAATGATGTAACTTAAACAATGTAAATGAATTTGATACTTTGGTCCGTATGAAAAATGGTGCAATGTATTCTCCCACGCAAGTTTAGAAATTAAATAATCAATTGAAAAACGGGGCTATGAAAACTCACCTGATGCAATAGTAATGATGACAAAAGTGGATACACTGAAATGAGGCACGATCGCTAACCGCAACCTAATATGAACGATATAATCTAATGTAAGTCATGAATTGATGCTACACATGCAAATACGTATGTTATCGATACCACTCGTGAATTTTTGGAAATAACGTTTATCGTCGAAAAATATATTTTTGACGTCTTGTTAAGTCATAAAACCTTTTACTTGTAAATACGTTGTAACGATATCCTACGATAGTCGTTTGGTGACTATTGGAAAAATAGAGTTTTACGGCGTAATTTAATATTTTTCAACCACTAATAGAAATGGCTAAGTAGCTTCGCAAGGCTAGTCGTAAGTTGTTGAATATTGAGTGTTAGAAAACGATCCTCGTGTTTTTAGAAAGCTTGTAACAATATCTTAAATTCATATCATCGAACTTTTGTCCATACGTGTCCCGATCATAAAGAAAAATAATGGTCAAGTTAGTTAGTCGGCTAAATTTACTGTTTCTGTGTAGTTTTCGGGTAGGTTTGAAAGTTCATATCTTACTCGTTACAACTCCGGTTGACGAACGGCTGGTCAATTTGGAAAATAGGCCGGGAGTACTTGATTTCACTTCAAAGGGTTAAGGTCTCAAACTGTCTCGATCCTCGTGTGAATGTCGAGTTTCAAACGCTTGTATCTCGGTTATTATAAGCTCGTTTTCTACGTTCTTTATATCCTCGGCTTCGTACTACAGTGAACTAATATATTTTTGATATGTCGGTGCGTCTAGATCGCGTTCAATGCCTCGTTTTACCCATGGAAAATCGTGCAACAGCACACTTATTTTCAGAAAATAGTTTTCGTCGTCAAACTTAGAATTAACGTATCTTTTTCGTCGTAAGCTCGTTTTTACTCATTCCGGCGGCCACGGTTTCGTTTTTAAGTTTATTTTCAAAATATGTAAACCAAATTAACCCGTGGTCTGCTAATTTTTCCAGAAATTTCAAAAATGGACAGCACCTTGTTTATATCTTGTTAAAACCATTTTTACTAGTTCAATATTTGTTCCAATCACTTCCAATCAACACCAAGCTATTCTAAAACCTACCATACACCTTCTTAGGGTGTCATGGGTTCCTAATCTTCACCAAAAATGATGGATCTCATAAGATTACTCATAAAATTCTTTAAACTCATTTTAGTGCTAAAAATGTGTGTTAAGTGGTATATAACATATGTACATTTGCATGATTTGCTACTAGAATATCAAAATAGATTAAATGGAAGTATGAAAGAGTTGAACATTTTATTTAGAAACTTACTTGAGGTTTGATTAGTTTTTGGAGCAAAATACTTAAGTAACCTTGAGGTTTTTATTTCAAAACCTTAACTAGGGCACTAATAGAGATTGGATAATACTTGATCTTGAATTTTTGATGAAATTTTCTTCTTGTTTCTTGCCTTGGCCGAACCTCAAAATGAATGGGGAAGTAGAGAGAATTTTGCTAGCTAAATGTTGGTTACTTGTATGTATGTGTGATTTATGTAAGATATATATTTAGTTAGTGAAATTAGTAGTCAAAGTCAAGAGACTAATGATGGATGGGGGGGGGCATGGGGCGGCAAACAAGGGGGAGGAGGGAGGTGATTTGTGGGATAATTAATGTTGTTGTCCCATGGTATGATTATTAGCTAGAGTTGATGTGTTTAGGTTAGATTTAGTTAAGATATTGTGTTACCGGGTATTGAGTTAGCTAGAAATAAATTTTGACGGAACAAAATAAAGTATGACGAAGTTGTAAAAATTATAAAATCACATTCCTTGCAAGAATCGGGTGTTCAAATAGTTATCGTGTTGAAAGTACATAAATCGTCGTAGTTATAAGCTTTTAACGGTATATTTAGTAAATGATTTCAAATCATCGGGTAAACTAATAATATAATTTTTATGTCATTATAATGAGTGTGAAAATATATTAGGACCATAGTCTGGAGGGTCGGGTATATTATTCGTAGTAAATGACTGAGTGGTAGCGTTTATTTAATAAATAAACATACGTTAATTGAAATCATGCAAACCCGCGAATGTCCTAACATGCAGATGATGTTACTGATGATATGTAGACTACTCTAGTCTATATGATGTGTCCTAGTGATGATCCATGAATACGCAGCTAAACACTTAAGGTTACGCGAATTTTGAATACACGTAAACCTAGTTTACGAAATGATGAATGATAATCATGAATAGTGATTTCCCTCCGGGAATGAATAGTGTTTCATGAATAGTAAATTTTTTTATAACATCTCAAAGTCGCCAACTGATTTCAAAAATGATGAATAGTGAAATGATGAATAGTAATCCATGAATAGTAAATTTTGAAGTTTGGAAAATGACCTGAAATTACGATTTGACATAGTCTTCCACCCTAAAAGGAATTCAGTCCCTGAATTCTATTAGCGTTAGTCTCTGGAGTGGGTTTGATGAAAAGATGTGGATATTTGAGACGCATCTGGTCTTCCCGCTCCCAAGTAAACCCGGGACCTCTTCAAGAATTCCAGCGAATGTTCACGATAGGAATTCGACTCTGCTTCAACTGTTTGACCTCCCGATCCATGATTTCTGCTGGTTCGTCCATGAAATTGAGCTTATCGTCGAGTTTAATTTCGTCTAATGGAATTACGAGGGATTCATCTGAACGACGCTTTTTGAGATTTGAAACATGAAATGTGTTATGTATGCTGCTGAGCTCTGACGGAAGCTCAAGTCTATATGCCATTGGGCCAATTCTTTCCAGAATCTTGAATGGTCCTATGTAGCTCGGGTTTAATTTCCCGCGCTTTATGAATCATATCACGCCCTTCCACCGCGAGACCTTCAACATAACTCTGTCGCCAACTTGGAATTCTAATGGTTTGCGTCTAATATCGGCGTAACTTTTCTGTCGGCTTCTGGCTGTTCTAAGTCTTTCTCGGATCTGAATTATCTTTTCTGTTGTTTCGCGAACCATGTCTGGACTAGTGAGTTGTGCTTCACCAACTTCGGCCCAACAAACAGGGGACCGGCACTTTCGACCATAGAGTGTCTCAAATGGTACTGCTTTTATGCTTGTGTGATAACTATTGTTGTAAGAGAACTCGATCAATGGCAAATGGTTAGCCTAACCATTTCCAAAGTCAATCACACACGCCCTGAGCATATCTTCCAATGTTTGAGTCGTTCTCTCGGTCTGACCATCGGTCTGAGGATGATAGGCAGTGCTCATGTCTAATTTGGTTCCAAATGCATCTTGTAATGACTGCCAAAAGTTTGAAGTAAATCGACTATCTCTGTCGAAAATGATGGAGATTGGTGCACCGCGCTTTGGGACTATTTCCTTGACGTAAAGTATGGTAAGCTGATCCATAGAATAAGTCTCCCTGATTGGAATGAAATGGGCTGATTTAGTGAGACGATCAGCGATTAACCAAATAGCATCGTAACCGCCTAATGTCTTGGGAAGTTTAGTGACGAAGTCCATTGTAATGCGTTCCCATTTCCACTGGGGAATTTCTGGTTGCTGAAGTAATCCTGATGGTTTCTAGTATTCGGCTTTTACCTTAGCGCAAGTAATGCATTTGCTAACATACGTAGCTATCTCTGCTTTCATGTTTGGCCACCAGTAAAGTTTCTTGAGATCCTGATACATCTTATCAGAACCTGGGTGAATGGAATACTTCGACTTGTGCGACTCATGCATAATCAACTCTCTTATCCCGCCATAGAGAGGTATCCAGCTTCTATCCTTGAAGCATAATACTCCGTCTGCTCTCTTTACAAAGCCATTTGCATTCTCTGGCATTCCATAGAGTTTCTCATTTGGTCGATTTTCTTCCTTGAGTGCCTCCCTTTGAGCCTCGAGGATTCTTGATGGTAAAGGTGAATTGATCGTCATTCCCAATGATCTGACTCTCAAAGGCTTGAGTCGTTCTTTCCGGCTAAGGGCATCTGCCACAACATTAGCCTTTCCTGGGTGATATCGAATCTCACAATCGTAATCACTAAGCAATTCCAACCAACGACGCTGTCTCATGTTAAGTTCCTTCTGATCAAGTATATACTGTAAGCTTTTGTGGTCGGTAAACACTACATACTTAGCACCGTAGAGGTAGTGCCTCCAAATCTTGAGTGCGAAAACCACGGCACCCAACTCTAAGTCGTGAGTGGTGTAATTCTTCTCATGAGTCTTAAGTTGTCGAGATGCATAAGCTATCACCTTCTCTTTCTGCAATAACACAGCTCCAAGCCCTTTGTGCAAAGAATCACTATATACCACGAAGTTCTCAATCCCTTCGGGTAGTGCCAAAATTGGTGCACTGCAAAGCTTTTGCTTCAATAACTGAAAAGCGGACTCTTGTTTCTTTCCCCACTCGTACTTCTGGTTCTTCTGTGTCAACTTGGTCAAAGGTTTAGCTATCTTAGAAAACCCTTCAATGAACCTTCTATAATATCCGGCAAGTCCTAAGAATTGACGAATCTCTGTTGGAGTCTTGGGCGTCGCCCAATCTTTTACAGCCTCGATCTTTGTAGGGTCAACTTGTAATCCTTGACTATCAATGACATGACCAAGAAATTGTACTCTCCGGATCCAAAAATCACACTTCAAAAATTTAGCATACAATTTCTCTTTCTTGAGTAGCCCTAAGATCGTTTTGAGGTGTTCTCTGTGCTCTTCTTCGCTCTTCGAGTAAATCAAAATGTCGTCGATGAATACTATCACAAACTTATCCAGATACGGCTTGCATACTCTATTCATGAGATCCATGAATACCGCAGGTGCATTGGTTAATCCGAACGGCATTACTTGAAACTCATAATGACCATAACGAGTTCTAAATGCTGTCTTCGGGATATCTTCCTCCCGAACACTGAGCTGATGGTAACCGGATCTCAGATCGATCTTTGAGCGAAAACTAGAGCCTTGCAATTGGTCGAACAAATCATCTATTCTGGGAAGTGGGTAACGATTCTTCACCGTTAACTTGTTTAGCTCCCGATAGTCTATACACATCCTGAAAGATCCATCCTTCTTTTTCACAAACAAGACTGGTGCTCCCCAAGGTGAGGAACTTGGCCTAATGAATCCTTTGTCTAAGAGTTCTTGCAACTGGTTAGACAACTCTTGCATTTCTGAGGGTGCTAGTCGATAAGGTGCTCGTGCGACTGGTGCAGCTCCTGGCACTAAGTCAATATGAAATTCTACTTGGCGAGTAGGCGGTAATCCTGGCAAGTCTTCGGGAAAGACTTCTGGAAAATCTCGGACAATCGGTACATCTTCAAGTCGTTTCTCATCCGACTTCTTTTCTGTTATATGTGCCAAGAAAGCATAACAACCCTTATTTATGTATTTCTCAGTTTTGACGCATGATATGATACTGAGTCTAGTCCCACTTCGTTCACCACGAATGATCAAGGTTTCGCCGTCGTAAGGAAGATGAACAACTTTCTCATCACAAATGATTCTTGCTTGATGTCGGGATAACCAGTCCATACCGATGATGACGTCGAAACTTCCAAGTTCTACGGGCATGAGGTCTATATTGAATGGGTAATTTAGGAAATTGACTGTGCAACCACGGACAATGGTGTTGGTGCCAACTAAACTACCGTTAGCTAGTTCGATGTGGTAAGGAGTGTCTAGTGTGGTTGGTTTGATATTGAGTAAAGGTGCAAATATAGTAGAAACAAAACTTCTATCGGCTCCTGAATCAAATAAAATGGATGCATAACGATTATTGATGAGGAACGTACCCGTGACAACATTCGGGTCCTCCTTGACATCTTCTCCTCCTATAACATAAACTCTTCCTCTAGCTGTTCCACCTTGGTTCCCGTTTCCTTGATTCTTCCTTTTCGGACAGTCACTCTTGAAATGTCCTTTCTCTCCACAGCCAAAACATGTCATTGGGGGTCTCTGATTATCAGCCACAATTGGAATCTTGCAATCTCTGGTCGAATGACCAACCTTCTTACAGTTACCACAAGGATTAGGACAATTCCCAGGGTTATGATGACTTTGACACTTGTTGCACTTGGGTAAGGTACCATTGTAACCTTTCTTTTCTGTTGAGCCTGCAGCATAGGCCTTGGCAACTTCTTGTCTCTTTGGTGGTTGTTGAGTAGCATTGCCACTCTGATTGTTGTCCCACCTTCTCTTGTTGTTGTTGTTGTTATTATGTTTGGTATTGTTTCGTTTGTTGTTATAGTTGTTGTTGTTTCGGTAGTTGTTGGAGTTGTTATTGTTGTTATTGCGGTTATTGTTGTTGTTGACAGTAGTTCCCTTCTTCACTACTTGAGCCATAAGCTTCTGAGATATTCTGATTGCTTCCTCCAGTGTGTGTGTATCAAAAGAAATTACATCCCCACGGATGTTGTGTGGTAGTCCACCAATGAAGTTTTCTAACAACTTCTTGTTATCTGGAACCATAGTTAGACATAGAGCGACCAACTCTTGAAATCTCCTGATGTAGGTTTTGATCTCATTACCTATAGTCACCAACTCATAAAACTCTGTTTCTAACTTCTTCACCTCGGTGCGTGGACAAAACTTTTTACTCAGTAGCTACTTGAATTCTTCCCACGTGAGCTTGTAAGCATTTTCCATACCAATAGGCTGTGCATAAGAATTCCACCATGACATAGCTTCATTAATGAGTGTACTGGTAGCGAAATTTACCTTGCTGTCATCTGGACAATTGCATAAAAGAAATATAGATTTTGTCTTCTCAAACCAACGGATCATAGCAGTGGCTCCTTCAGTGCCTTTGAATTTTATGGGATCGCCACTCTTAAAGTCCTTGTATGTACATTTATGAACATTAGTTCCATTAGCAGCCAGCCCTGCAGCTTCTGCTATTTCTGCCCGAGAAGCGGCTTCAGCAGCCCGTGCAGCTACGGCCTCTCTTTCAACTACTAGTGCTGCCTCTATACTGTCGGCAACAAGTTTTCTAATATCAGCTGGTGTCATTGCTTGAGTAGTTTTCTTTGGCTGCATAATTCTTCATAATCACAAAAGATAACAAAAATGAGAATCTCACAAATAGAAATGATCATCATACACAATATACAACCACAACATGTATAAATACAATGAAATCACAACGAGAAACAACCACGAAATATCATAAATATAATCACAACACATACGAATGTAATACATGAAAATTTCGGCCTACATGGACCGATATAATAGATAGCACAACCATTCCTACATAGTAGAGTCACACTTGATACATTTTGTTTGTACAACAACCAAAAGACTTTGTTTCTAACTTTGTTTCTCGTTACCTATAGTCACCAACTCATAAAACTTTGTTTCTAACTTCTTCACCTCGGTACGTGGACAAAACTTCTTACTCAGTAGCTACTTAAATTCTTCCCACGTGAGCTTGTAAGCATTTTCCATACCAATAGGCTGTGCATAAGAATTCCACCATGACATAGCTTCATCAATGAGTGTACTGGTAGCGAAATTTACCTTACTGTCATCTGGACAATTGCATAAAAGAAATATAGATTTTGTCTTCTCAAACCAACGGATCATAGCAGTGGCTCCTTCAGTGCCTTTGAATTTTATGGGATCGCCACTCTTAAAGTCCTTGTATGTACATTTATGAACATTAGTTCCATTAGCAGCCAGCCCTGCAGCTTCTGCTGTTTCTGCCCGAGAAGCGGCTTCAGCAGCCCGTGCAGCTACGGCCTCTCTTTCAACTACTAGTGCTGCCTCTATACTGTCGGCAACAAGTTTTCTAATATCAGCTGGTGTCATTGCTTGAGTAGTTTTCTTTGGCTGCATAATTCTTCATAATCACAAAAGATAACAAAAATGAGAATCTCACAAATAGAAATGATCATCATACACAATATACAACCACAACATGTATAAATACAATGAAATCACAACGAGAAACAACCACGAAATATCATAAATATAATCACAACACACACGAATGTAATACATGAAAATTTCGGCCTACATGGACCGATATAATAGATAGCACAACCATTCCTACATATTAGAGTCACACTTGATACATTTTGTTTGTACAACAATCAAAAGACATACAAGTTCTTTAAACTATGTCACACACCCCGTAACTAGGATAATAATAGTAAAAGCTAACATGATACAAGTCTAGTCTAGTCGTCTCCTGGTGCTCCTCCTGTCCACCCTGAAGCTCGCGGATCTCTGCGGCCATCCTGACCACAATCTCCTCCAGATGTTGAATCCTAGGCTGAGTAGCAGCATCCCTGCTCTCCAAATTAGCAATCCTCGTACGCGCTGAAACTAACTCTCCTGCCTGTCGATGCTGCTCCTCCTGTGACATCTGGGCTCTGTCGAACAACTCTGGCATCTCCTGTCTCAGCTCAGTGATGCGCTGACGATCCTCCTGCTGTCTAGCCTCTAAACCCTGATAGGAAACATCAATGGATACCCTGCCTAAAAGCAAACCCTCTATCTCCTCCTCCATCGCCTCAACTCGGCTCAATGGAATCTCCTCTAACTGACCTAAGGCCCTGTCAATCTGCTCCTGCTGATGGTCTAATCGTGTCTCAAGTGTAGGAGCAGTAGGCTGTCTAGCGGCAGCAGCTCTGGAACTCTCACCGACCTCAAACCTACTAGGTGGTACAGTCTCTGTAGCCTCAGTAGTAGCTGGTGATGGTGTGTCAAATCGTGCACGCTTCTTGAGCGGTAAGTCAGATAAGGGTGTAGGGTCTCTGAGATGTGATGGTGCTGATGGTGCTCCAGATAATGGTGAGGATGGGGATACTGATGATAGAGAGGATGGTGATGATGGTGTACGGAACACTACACTCTTTCGCGCTGTCAAGCGGCGTCTGAGTGGATAAGATGGAGTAAACACTCTGGAACGAACACTGGTGGTAGGGGTAAGTGATGATGGTGGTGGTAATGGTACATAAGCAGCTGGTGATCTGGGAGTAAGATGACGAACTCTCTTCGCAGCTGTGCGCTTCATACGAGGCCCATCCGGACGTAGTCGGTATACCCGACCAAAAGGTATCACCTATCCTAGGCACACGTCGAATCAATGGTGACAAGGGTGGTGTAGGTGCGACTTCACCCTCCTCGAAGGGTTCAGTCTCAGCATCGGATGGTAGAGGTGATGGGTCTGGTGTAGGATCAACTGAAGCTAGAACTATAGTGGGTGGTGATGAGACATCATCCGTGTCAGAGTCAGAAGTGATAATGATAGGATGAGTATCTGTAGACATCTCTGTGACAATCGACGCGAAATGAAAGTAAATAACCCGCATAATGTATGTATGAAACTACATGTATAATGAATATGCACTTATGATGAAATGATAAGATGCTATGATGATGTGGTTATAGTCTTAGCTTTGTCGAACAACTCTGATGCCAATCTGTCACCCCCCAAATATCTGATTTGCAGCGGAATGGAACACTTGGGGGCATGACTGTCATAGCATCACAGTTACAGTTATATTGAACGACCTAAAGTGCCGTTTTAAAAATACATCGTTTGATTATATAAAACATTCAGAGTTTACAAAAGCTAGGTCCCAAAAGATGAATCATGTTTGCGGAAATAAGTTTGTTACAAATCAAACGATAATTAAGTGCATAAAATACAAGTGAGACGCGTCGTCACCGCGACTCCAAAATATGTCCACATGCATGCCATGATGCGAGTACCTTAATTACCTAAAAATACATTGCTAAAAATGGTCAACAATAATGTTGGTGAGAATCATAGGTTTATGTAAATGATAAGTCTCTACGGTAACCACAAGTATAAAGTGAAATGACATAAATGCCACATAAAAATAATAAATTAGCTCTTAAGCTCATGACCCCGAAGCTAGACTGAAATGAATGCCCAAAACAGAGTGTTTTGCCAGACACTCTGATAGGATACAAATGAAATGCGTTCGTATGACTAGTTGGCGCTACCAACCCGAACGGAGGCGTCACCCTCAATAGATCTATTAACTCACTCTCGCTTACATCCGTAATTAACGGTTCATGATAAATAAAAGGGGATTTTAATATGGGCAATGATGTAACTTAAGCAATGTAAATGAATTTGATACTTTGGTCCGTATGAAAAATGGTGCAATGTATTCTCCCCCGCAAGTTTAGAAATTAAATAATCAATTGTAAAATGGGGCTATGAAAACTCACCTGATGCAATAGTAATGATGACAAAAGTGGATACACTGAAATGCGACATGATCGCTACCTAATATGAACGATATGATCTAATGTAAGTCATGAATTGATGCTACACATGCAAATACGTATGTTATCGATACCACTCGTGAATTTTTGGAAATAACGTTTATCGTCGAAAAATATATTTTTGACGCCTTTTTAAGTCATAAAACCTTTTACGTGTAAATACTTTGTAACGATATCCTACGATAGTCGTTTGGTGACTATTGGAAAAATAGAGTTTTACGGCGTAATTTAATATTTTTCAACCACTAATAGAAATGACTAAGTAGCTTCGCAAGGCTAGTCGTAAGTTGTTGAATATTGAGTGTTAGAAAATGATCCTCGTGTTTTTAGAAAGCTTGTAACAATATCTTAAATTCATATCATTGAACTTTTGTCCATACGTGTCTCGATCATAAAGAAAAATAATGGTCAAGTTAGTTAGTCGGCTAAATTTACTGTTTTTGTGTAGTTTTCGGGTATGTTTGAAAGGTCATATCTTACTCGTTACAAGTCCGGTTGACGAACGGCTGGTCAATTTAGAAAATAGGCCGGGAGTACTTGATTTCACTTCAAAGGGTTAAGGTCTCAAACTGTCTCGATCAATGAGAGAAATTGTGTTGTGAATGTCGAGTTTCAAACGCTTGTATCTCGGTCGTTATAAGCTCGTTTTCTACGTTCTTTATATCCTCGGTTCGTATTACAGTGAACTAATATATTTTTGATATGTCGGTGAATCTAGATCGCGTTCAACACCTCGTTTTACCCATGGAAAATCGTGCAACAGCACACTTATTTTCAGAAAATAGTTTTCGTCGTCAAACTTAGAATTAACGTATCTTTTTCGTCGTAAGCTCGTTTTTTCTCATTCTGGCGGCCACGGTTTCATTTTTAAGTTTATTTTCTAAATATGTAAACCAAATTAACCCATGGTATACTGATATTTCCAGAAATTGCAAAAATGGGCAGCACCTTGTATATATCTTGTTAAAACCATTTTTACTAGTTCAATACTTGTTCAAATCACTTCCAATCAACACCAAGCTATTCTAAAACCTACCATACACCTTCTTAGGATGTCATGGGTTCCTAATCTTCACAAAAAACGATGGATCTCATAAGATTACTCATAAAATTCTTTAAACTCATTTTAGTGCTAAAAATGTGTGTTAAGTGGTATATAACATATGTACATTTGCATGATTTGCTACTAGAACATCAAAATAGATTAAATGGAAGTATGAAAGAGTAGAAAATTTTATTTACAAACTTACATGAGGTTTGATGAGTTTTTGGAGCAAAATACTTAAGTAACATTGAGGTTTTTATTTCAAAACCTTAACTAGGGCACTAATAGAGATTGGATAATACTTGATCTTGAATTTTTGATGAAATTTTCTTCTTGTTTCTTGCCTTGGCCGAACCTCAACATGAATGGGGAAGTAGAGAGAATTTTGCTAGCTAAATGTTTGTTACTTGTATGTATGTGTGATTTATGTAAGATATATATTTAGTTAGTGAAATTAGTAGTCAAAGTCAAGAGACTAATGATGGCCGGGGGGGGGGGGAGCATCGGGCGGCAAACAAGGGGAAGGAGGGAGGTGATTTATGGGCTAATTAATGTTGTTGTCCCATGGTATGATTATTAGCTAGAGTTGATGTGTTTAGGTTAGATTTAGTTAAGATATTGTGTTACCAGGTATTGAGTTAGCTAGAAATAAATTTTGACGGAACAAAATAAAGTATGACGAAGTTGTAAAAATTATAAAATCACATTCCTTGCAAGAATCGGGTGTTCAAATAGTTATCGTGTTGAAAGTACGTAAACCGTCGTAGTTATAAGCTTTTAACGGTATATATAGTAAATGATTTCAAATCATCGGGTAAACTAATAATATAATTGTTATGTCATTATAATGAGTGTGAAAATATATTAGGACCATAGTCTGGAGGGTCGGGTATATTATTCGTAGTAAATGACTGAGTGGTAGCGTTTATTTAATAAATAAACATACGTTAATTGAAATCATGCAAACCCACGAATGTCCTAACATGCAGATGATGTTACTGATGATATGTAGACTACTCTAGTCTATATGATGTGTCCTAGTGATGATCCATGAATACGCAGCTAAACACTTAAGGTTACGCGAATTTTGAATACCCGTAAACCTAGTTTACGAAATTATGAATGATAATCATGAATAGTGATTTCTCTCTGGGAATGAATAGTGTTTCATGAATAGTAAATTTTTTGATAACGTCTCAAAGTCACAAACTGACTTCAAAAATGATGAATAGTGAAATGATGAATAGTAATCTATGAATAGTAAATTTTGAAGTTTGGAGAATAACCTGAAATTACGATTTGTCACATTGAAACACAAACTAATCGTGAATAGAGCTTTGAAGTGGAAAATGGGATGTTGAGACACGAAAATAATAGAATTTTAATAGAGTCAAGCGACATCCAAGAGAAACTGAAACGTCAAGTATTCTCTCTTCAACAAAATTTTCAAAGATGTCAAGCACAAAGCATTGAATATGAGCTAGCTTTACAACAGAATCTGGAAAAGCAGTCTTTTGAAAACCCTTGGATGTCAAAACTTGAACAACTTGATGATGAAAACGTGTCAATGAAGTGTCAAATTTCAAAATACGAAAAAGAAATTGAACATTTGAAACTGATTTACAAAAATATGTTTGATTCAATTAAAAGTTCACGAGTTGAGACACAAAACTCAAACATGAAACAAAAAGAGACTGAAGATTTGAAGTCTCAGTTGTCTGAATTCGCTGATAAAAAGTTTGAAAATGTTTTGCAAAAGATTGAATCAATGAAAATGAAAAGGGTTGAGTCTCAAATCACAAAAGTTTCATTTCCAAATCCCCTGTTCGATTCTAATACTCCAGATTTTGAAAAGGAAACAAGGGAGAAAATGTATTTTTTTTGAAAATAAAATTGAAAATGACAATCATGTGCTTTAAACCAAAGTGGTTGAGCTTGAAACGCTTTTAACTCAACAAACAAACGATTTTGAGAATGCCAAAACTAACTTTTTTAACAAAACGACCAAATTCGAAAATTATTTTGAAAGACTTGAAAAAGAAAATGTTGAGTTCGAACGGAAATTGGCTCGTTAAACCGATGATTCTAAAGCCGAAAAAGATCAACTTTTGAAACCAATTGCCTCTTTAGAATCAAAATTGGCATCCCAAGATTATCTTTCTCTTAAAAAAGAATACAGTGATTTGAGAACTTCATACAATGCTTTAAAAGTGAAGTTTGATTCTCTTAACCGATCAAAGGGAAAAGCTCTTATTTCAAAATTTTCAACACCAGAAGTGAGTGTTTTGAAGAAGGTTTACACGGGTGAATCTTCAAAAGCACTTTTCAAAAAAGGTTTCCCAGTTTACAACTTATTCTTTGCAAAAAGGAAGGAATTTTTGAAGAAACCAAGTTTTTCTAAAACGCTTACTTCTCAAAAGTTTTCAAATCCAAATGCTTCAAAAGAAAAAACTCAAGTTTTTCAAACTCCAAACTCTCGTTTTAAGCTGGTAAAGCAAGTGTGGAGACCAAAACAAAGTAGTTTAAAACCCCCAAATGCTTCAAATGGAAAGAATCAAGTTTTACAAACTCCACACTCTCGCTTTACACCGGTAAAGAAAGTGTGGAGACCAAAGCAAAGTTGTTCAAAACCTTTCAAATATTCAATACCAAAATTGCTTTCGCTGCAACATAAGAATGACTATTCTTTGAACATTCCAAATACCGGAATGTTTCCATTTATCACAAAAACAAATCTTCAAAGAGAACCCATGAGGTTCAACTCTAGATGGAAATTTTCTTCTTCAGATTTTAAAACTCCAAGAGAAACACCGGGTTTCTCAAACAATTTTCAACGGAAAAAGAGTTTTAAATCTCCATTGATTCCACGAGTGTTATTTCAAAATGAAACACCGGTTTTCAGTCCTCGTTAGAATTCAACATCTTTAAATCAGACTGACACAACTTACAAATGGATTTCAAAATTTAGTAAACCCGTTAGCGCCGTGCTTAAATGGGTTCCCAAGGTTGTTGTCTAATCTAAACTTTAGATGACTTCTTAGTACTTCAGCTAAGGACTCGGACTTCAACATTACGACTTATACACACATTTCAGTGTACAACTCGGGTTTCAAAGAAAGGAAAGTGCCTTGCTAAACCATTCATTAAAACCAAGCGTGCACTTATCCTAAAAACAATAAGCAAATTCTTCTCTGGCTTGAGATATTTTAGAAAAACTTTCAAAATCTTTAAGCTCAAGTCAAAGAAAGGACCATGTTGTACGTTTTTGGTGCAACAATTCTAGCAGAAAAGAAGTTCTTATGCAAAGTTTGTCAAAAACTTCTTAATCTTGAGCAAAATTTATTCAAAATTTTTCAAAAGGTTTTTTACAAAACTTTTCAAAATTTTGCTCAAGATTTTCAAATCTTTACTCCCCAATTCACTCCAAAGTTTAAAAATGTCAAAACGTATGCTAGTTTTGAGGGGGAGTATTTATGTGTATAACATTTTAGTTACCTTGAAGCAAAATTTATTCAAGAATTTTTCAAACTGAAATTTCTAAATCTTTCAGAATTTTGCTTCAAGAAGACTCCTTCCCTCAAACATTAAAAGGTTTATAATTCTCAAAACAAATGCGAGTTTTGAGGGGGAGTATTTCCAAAACAAAAAATGTTCCATCAAAATGATGCTTAATGGCTTGTGCACACATAACAGTGCACAACCCGATCTTGTAAAGAAAGGACCCCGAGGTACGCTTCAGTACCTCAATCCTCATATAAGGAGCGAAAGCTTCTTACTTTTGAGTAGAATTAATCAGAATTTTCTAAGTTTTTCAAAATTCTGCTCAAAAGAACAAGTATTCCCTTGTTAAGGGGGAGTACTTGAAACAAAAAAATCATTGTTCTAAAACATAAAAGTTCTTGAAATTCTTCCCGAAAACCTCAAAAAGCATATTTTAATCAAAAGTTTAACAAAAATAACGTAAATATGCTATTTTTGAGGGGGAGAATATGTAAGTGATTGAAATATGGTAATAAAAAGTTGAAATCTCCCATGAGCTCGACTCAGAATGAACCTCGAATTGACATTATCAAAAGTCAGTAATCGAAAAGACATGTCCTGGACGGGTAATAATTTCATGCCAGTTTATCCAGTGGTGTAAACGTGTCGCGCAAAGGACTTGTCTGAGTAGAATGTACCAATTTCGAGAGATTATTCTTTGAATATGGCCGGGACGGGTAATAATTTCAAGCTAGTTTGACTAGTGATGTAAAGGTGTCTCGCAAAGGTCATATTCATTGAAAATCAATCAATTCTAAAAGTGTTGACTCTACCCGACATGTGCAAATTTACTTTAACCACTTATGAGCACATGTTAAGGGGGAGTATTTATGAAAAATGCAAAACTCTCAAAGTGTAAACAATATAAGTTTTACACTCATAAACACTTTGAGAGATTTTTCTAATAATTGGTTTTATGGCAAACATAGGGTAGTCATGGAGATATAAAGTGACTAAGGTTAGGAAACCGTCCTATGATCCGCCAGAGCCGGAAGGATCTACCCAAGGACAATACCAATAGTTTAGAACTAGAAAGTCCTAGGTATGATGAAAAAAGGAGTAAAGAAATGAAAGGAGAAAGAAGGGGTTGAAGAATGAAAAAGAAAAGTAAAGAAAAGGGTGAAAAGAAATAGCCCTCCATATGTTCAACCTTAGGGCAGAAACCGGGTTCAAGTCATATGCTACTGGTTGTTACTAAGGTGACACCGGTATTGAAAATTAATCCGTCATGGACCCAGTGACGCACTGCACTAAACCTTCTTGCCACTCAGGTGTCTCTCAAAAGACACTCATTTCATTTCTCACGGAGAACCCTTCATTATCTATTGACCTCTCACTCCGAGATGTGTTGATACTGAAAAGGAGGCACTCTGCTCCATGCCTCCGACGACTAAAACCAATAAGCACTTAATCAAGTCTAGAGGGAAATTATGTTCAATGGTCAAGTAGATTCTTAAGGTTCATAGAACTCAAAAAACCTCATGGCAAATATATGAAAAAGGTTATACTTGAAGGTCCTTTCCAAATGCCAACTACAACGGTTCTAGGAGATGCAACTGCTATTCCTCCAAAACTTGAAACTGTGACCCTTGTTCCTGAAACTCAACCTATTCTTCAAGGAATACCAAATCCGATTTTCCGGAGCATTGATGCTCAGAAAACAGCTAAGGACATGTGGGAACACGTTCATTTCTTAATGGAAGGCACTGAACTGAACCAAGAAGACATGGAATCCAAACTTTACCTCGAATTTACAATGTTCATGATTGAATCAGGGGAGTCACTAGAGTCTTATTACCATCGGTTCACAAACATCATCAATGACTTAGACAGACACAACATTGATTTACCAAGGATTGCAATCAACACTGTAGGATCGAGTACTTCGAGCTTGATTGAGCTTGGTATAAACAAGAACCTCTGTATGCTATACAAGTGTTTATGCGGAAACTAAACAGCAAGTATAATAAAGAAGAAAACTCTAAACGACAATGATCCTCTATGGATCAAACTATGAACTAGGAATTGTGATATTGAATATTGAAAACGTTAAAGGTGTACATAAACTCATAGACGGGTTTATCTTTTATACTAACAAGATCACCTAACCCTAACCCGTTCTACAAGAAAACGTGTGAAGAGATAAACAACAATCTCTTCTAAAAATAAATCTTAACAAACATTCTAAATATACGGATAACAAATAATACTATCCGCAGCAACAACACTATCGGCAGGAACAAGATAACACTGTCGGCAGCAATGAGCTTTCAGCAGGAACCAAAGCTATCGGCAGGAACCAGCTTAACACTATCGGCAGCAACAATGAAACTCTTATTTCCCAGAGATCCTAACAATCCTCCCCTAATCTTGAGGTTGACTAGGTTAACCTGCAAGATTCCACTGTGATAGAGCTTTGAACTTCTCAAGCTTGAGGACTGCGACTTAGCAGCAACAATATTGAGTAACCAGTAGCAACATCCATAACTTGCAAGATTCCAACTTCTATAGCATCCAGCAGCAACCTCAATAGTTCAGCAGGAATGAGAAATCTTCTCCAAAACATGTATACTGGTCACCATTACTTTCACTTGAACTTGGCTGCTACTATGACAATATGTACATCAAATCTCTTTAAGTTTCATACTATTCTCATCACATCCAGGTGTGTTAACACCTGTGAGAGGTGAATCATTGAAAATTAATGGATTTGATGTCTCTTTACCAATAGCCATCACTACTGGAGTAGCCAATGTTTAGGTGTGTGAGACCATGGTACATTGATAACCATCTGATTTATTAGCAAATCAGCAACTATAAATGGATTTGACTTGTCTTTACCTGTAGCCGTTTGCTCAGGACTAGCCAATTCTTAGGTTACAACAAACCTTGGTGAATTGAATACCAAATATGGATACCAATTGTCTTTACCACAAACCATACTTTTGTGGACTAGCCAATCCTTTGGATCCCATAAAGGGTTACATCCATGGTGAATTGAGAACCATTTTCAACTCTCAGAACTTAATCATGGGTGAGTTGAAGTACCCTATAGCTTTGAGCAAGCTATTACAGCTATAAACGGATTTGATAATCACACCAGAGCCGTACCCTCATGGTGAGTCAACTCTTTCTAGTCTGCAAGACATGGTGAGTTGAGCACCATTTATTGTGCAGGTGTAAACACCAACACTGTACCTGCAAGGTGTTGCTCAAAACCACTTATTAGCACACAAAATATACAATTTTTTTTTTTTTTTTTTTTTTTTTTTTTTTTTTTTTTTTAACTAAGAAACACACCAAAATAAAAGAAAGAAAAATAAGAAAAGAAACCAAAAGAAAGAAAGAAAAATAGAAAATATACAACAACAACAAGAATCATCCTCCCCTTAAGCTTCAATCCTCCCCTTAAGCTGATAAACCTTTAGGTGCTAGTTGATCTTTGATGAATTTAACCAATTGTTCAGCTGTAGTGAGATCATTGCCAATTGTATGCTTGGGCACTCTAATCTTCTGAGACAGCATTCTCTTCAAAACTTCTTCAGATAATGGATAAATGATATCCACAAACATAGTCAAGAACTTCCCAGAGATGAGTTCTACAACATGAACATTGGATGATGGATATAACTTCCAAGAAAATACTCTCCAGGTAGATTGATTTCCCCATATCAATTTAGCCTTGTCTCCATCCAATGCATTCATCAAGACCTGTAAATCTCCCCATAACAATAGGCCAATCCCAGTAGGAGTATGAGATTGATAATGATTGTCCACAATCTCATAAAGATGCTCCAAATCTTTTCTTTCAACCTTATTCAAGATCTCCCTCAGAAATGTAAAGAATTTGACTGTCCCATCAAGAGAAAACCAAACATTGACATCACCTTCTGAAGTAGATCTAATCTCCCAATGAGCAATATGACCCCAAGACTGAATGGAATCACCCTCTGAATCACTTTCAGAATCAACCCTATTCAAATCATGATCATCCACTTCAAGAATATCCACAGAAGAAGAGTGGAAAGAGTGACTCTTCTGCCTTGTTCTTAGACCATATTGAAAGATAGGAACAGATACAGATGGCTCAGCAGAGACAGAAACATTAGCAGTAGGAAGATCAGCAGTAACAAGACCTTCTTGTGGTACCTCAGATGCATCAACATTAGAACTTGGAGCAATGAATGAAGCATCCTGAGAACCTTCTCCAGACTTCATTCTCTTTGCAACATCAGACTCTAAAAATGAAGGCTCTCTTTTCCTGCTTTGTGAAATATCTGTCTGAATGGAAGAATTGATCCTTGCATAGGTATCAAGAAACAACTTTTGAACTGCACCATCAGCCCAACCTTTGAAGTCACTGAGCTTGTAATTGGCTTCATTTTTCAGATATACCTTCATAAAATTGATATTATCTTTATTTGTTGGCAACTTAAATCCTGACCTTTGTCTTTCCTTGATCCTGTGCATCAATTCATTCCAAGTGGATGCTCTTTGTTTCTTTAAGATGAATGCCTTGAGCAGATCTGACCTTTCATCTGAGTCCAATTCTGACATTTGAAGAACCATAAACCCATGAGCTCTAATAATCATGTCAGTGTTCAATAAATATTCAACTTGTGCACTAAACACTTCTGAAGTAGGATCTTCTGAACTTGGGTTATTCATAATCCCAGCAACATTCTGCTCATCAACAGACAATTGTCTTGCAAGCTCCTCATCTTGAGCAACCTGAGCTAGTCTAGCTTCTTCATCAGCAATTTCCTGTTCATGCACCTTTGCAGCTATCTCTTCATCATTTTCAGTTGCTTCAGGAGGAATGATGTTACTATCAGCAGCAACAGATGAACTATCAACAGTAGTAACAGGAACCTTAGACTCAGAAGAAACACTAACATCTTCAGCAGGAACACCAGAGACATCAGCAGCAATGGTCCTTGTTTCAGTGGAGACCTGAGCTTGAGTAGTGATGGTGTGCTCAGAAGTGGTAGGTACTTCAGTATTTGCACCATCAAGAGAAACAGATGCTAGCACATTAAGCCCATCAAATATCATATCATCCTGATCTTCCTCAGACTCAGAAAGAATAACCCTTCTTTTCTTTTGAGGATGTTGAGCTTCCAAAGAACTGATTCTCTCATTTAGTTTTTGAATAATGTCACCAAAAGTATCTTTAGTGTCCTTGAGCTCCTTTTCCAAGTTATCCACTCTCTCATTAAAAACCCTTTTTGTCTCTTGAAGTTCTGACTCTAATGCCTCAATTCTCTTCACAGATCTGTCAAGCAACTGGGTGAGATCAGTAGCATCCTCAGCTCCACTAGTAGGAATACCTGAGGTGTTAGGAGCTTCATTGGATCTAGGAGGAGATATATGAAATTCTTCCCTTATATGTGTGTCTTCACTGAATATCTGCCTAGTAGGACTAGGAGATGATAGTCTTGAGGAAGAAGGTAAATCCACAGAAGGAGTTGGCTGGATAATAGGTGTATCAGCTGAGATGGTCTGATCATTGGGTTCAACAAGGTCATTAGGCTCAGGTGTAGGTGTAACTGGTCTAGATGATGGTGGTGATGAGTCATCAGCAGCAACAGATGCAGATGCATCAGCAGCAACCGAATTCCCTTCATCAGCTGCATTAGGTGATGGTGGGATACCGGCATTATCAGCAGGATCAGGGTTATCAGCAGGATCAGGGTTATCAGCAGGATCAGGTTTGTGCAACATAGGGGGCAACAAAGGCAAATGTTGGCCAGTAAAGTTCATCTTCATCAGGGCAAACATTTTGGCAGTCAACCTATTGATAATCTTAGGGGATGTATTAATGGTCTGAACACCTAAGATGATTTGAAGAAATCTAGGGTACATCAAAAAGCTGTTTTTACCATTACTGATATTCTCAATCATTCCCTCAAAGATATATTTTGCCCAATTAAAGATCCTAACCTGAGATAAGCAAACTAGACCAGATGCAATAGGACTTGGACATTGATCCCAACCACCTGTCTTAACACTAAGACACTGGAGTAAAGTATGAATCAGAAACCTCCATTGAGGAGACAACTTACTTTTCAAGAAAGTGCAACTTCCAGTAACAGGATACCCTATAGCTGCCATACCATCAGTAATATCTTGCCTTGAAAGATCATATTCCCCTTGCTCCTCAGGAAATTGAAGCTGAACTCGAATCAACTCCTCAGTAATAATCACTTCTTGGTTATCAATGGTAGCAACAATATCAACTTCCCTTCCCACGATGTGTCTTACCTTAGCTGTCCTCCAAAACTGTTTGACCAATGAATCATACACCGTCACTGGACAATAAGTGAGGGCATAACTAATAGATGACCCACGAAGAAATGCCAGAACTTCATCATAACCAACACTTCTTGAAGAAGACTCCAAATAAGCAACCTTGTTATGATCATCCTTGTAACGAAGAGTTGTCATTGTGTTGAAGGAATGATTTAGGGTTTGAAATGGGAAGATTAGGGTTCGATAGGTTTTTGAGAAATTGAGATGAGAGATGTGCAATTATATGTTTAGTTGCCAAAAATATCACTTTAAATTGCTGCAATTCTTTGCACGTAACATTGACCAATTAAATTAAGTAGGTTTGACCAATCGGCAGAAACACTTGGTCAATCGGCAGCAATAAGAGGTTTGACCAATCGGCAGGAATGAGGTGGTTTGACCAAAGTCAACCTTCCGAACTTAGTCATTAAGAATAACTGACTCGAATTAACTCTCAAGACCAACCACCAATAAATTTGCACTTATCTCCATATCAATATATAACCCTCAAATCACATAACTAAACCAAAAATCTTCAAAATCAAGCAAAAACATGAGTTCATCCAAACATCCAATCATCGAAATCTCATCAGATTCTTCCTCCTCGAGTGACTCAGGATGGAACAACTACTTTCCCAAAACAGCATCATCCTCTAAAACCAAAGGAAAGGCCAAGGTTGAGGAGGATTCATCTGATCCTCTTCCATCTACCCCTTCTTCATTTGAGTACTTTAGCTCTGATGATGAAGATTCATCAGAGTTGAAGTCTTTGGTTTATTGTCAGGGTGAATGGGAGACTTTCCCTCCCAATTTTCCCATTACAGATGAGCTCAGGAAACAGATGAAGGAAACTGAAGCTCTGCTAGCTAAAGAGATGGAAAGGACAACTGCAGCTTTCTATAAAGTACCGGTACCAAAAGGCAAGGCTAAACATCAAGAAAGCTTTAGCCGAGAAAAACCAAACCATCGAAGTCGAGAAAATCGACATCATGAAGGCCAAGATCCAAAACAAAGGAAGAATCCCACCAGACCCACTCCTAAGCCAGCCCATCCAGCTCCACAATCAAGCAAGCCTATTCCACAATCAAGCCATTCAGTTCCACAATCAAGCAACCCTATTCCACAACCAAGCCATCCAACTGCAAGGACACGCTCCAGAACTCATCAAATGCCAACTGCCTCAAGCTCTTCAAAGCCACCCCCTGAACCAAGACAACCACTGCCAGTGATATTGGCACTTCTAGTCCCCCATATTTATGAAGAGATCTGTCGCCAGAGAGGAAGGAGGTTCATGCCTGATAATATGGGTAAGGGTAAAGGGAAAATGGAATAGGTGGTAGGGTTTAGATAGAGTGATGTATGAAGGTTGGTATGATGTTTTGAATGTTGTTGACTAGAAGCTTTTGAAACTCGAAATCTTTTGTAACCAGCAACTGAATGTACTTATCTCCCTTATGAATGAATGAAAAAGGCTGTGATTAGCTTTAAGTCCAAGCATTAAGAAACTGCAAAACAAAGATATCTAACAAAAGATACTGAAAAACCTGCAAAACAAAATTAGAGAAACACAAACCATAGACATAAACGAAAGAAAACAAGATAAAACTACAAGCATACAAGCATTAGCCTCCCCTTAGGCTAATGCAACCAGATAAATCAGCAAACAAAATTACAACAACATGATAAACCAAACAAGACAATTACCAAGGATACCATTGAGAATAAGCCATTCCCCCTCCAAAGATGTGATTATTATAGGCAGGTCTGAAATCCCTTTGAATATATGAAGAGGAACCAGCAGAAATGGTTCTCTGAATATCAGCAGAAACAGAGGTACCAGCAGGAACAAGTCTATCAGCAGGAACGGGACCTCTATAAAAGTTCATTCCTGCTGCTTGTGGAACATATGGTGGTATTTGTTTAACATTTTTCCACAATGATCTGGTTTGTTGTTGCCCACCTTTCATTCTTTTCTCATGATAATCACAATCTTTAATTAGATGATATTGACTGCCACACACAAAACACGTCTTCTTCCTAACAGCCTTATTTTTACAACAACTTTTCTTAATATAGACACCATTATCACTAGTGGAACTAGAGACACCTTTGTTTTCAAATGAATTAATTGAGCTGTTGACTGTAAAGGCTGATTTAGAAGTAGATTTATCATTAGTTGAACTAAAGGGCTTCTTGTATTTGGGTGAGATTGACTTTTCACTTGAGTCACATGAAACAAAGTCTTTAGACTCAGCTTCTGATGACTTGTCACTTGAGGAACAGGAGACAAAGTCATCAGGTTTAGGTAAGTCTTTTGACTTTTTGCCATAGGTCATGTGTGACTCATCTGAGTCAAGGTCAAGGCCTGAATGAATAGGGACAGGCTTAAAGACTCCTCTGATAGGTGGAGGAACAACATTCATTCCTCCTTCAGGCACATATTTAACAGGCATTTTGTAGTCTACAGGTTCAGGGTTAAAGACACTATACTCATTAGGATCATAGTATTGATTTTCTCCTATCAGATTACCATACCCTAAACCTCTTTTAGTTTTTGTAAACATAGAGCTATCAACTAACTTGTTTAGGTTTTTAGATGAATCTTTCCATTTATCAAACCTAGCCAAGGTATTGTCAAGCTGAGACTGTAATTCCTGTTTCTCTAACACCACCTTAGCTTTTTGAGACTCGAAATATTTAAGATCATTAGTGGTGTTTTTCAAGTTCCTTTCTAAAACTCTTATCTTTTCTTCATAAGCTAACTGATTACTTTGGTACCAAGCTTTTTGATTTTCTAATGTTTTAACTGCTTTGTCATAAGCTTGTACCTTAATAAAGTATTCATTATACTTGGATTTCATGTCATCATATTCATTATTAAGAGTTGAGTACAATTCTTGACATGCTGAGTTACATCTTTGTACCTGAGATGGGAATCCTAACAGAGCATATTCTTCCAAATTTTCTTTTTCTTCATAGGACTTATTGTGGAACAAGTTTCTAATCTTCCTTGCGCACATTTCAAAACCATCTCCTGATAGTGACATTGTGACAAGGTTCAAGAGAGAAGTTTTAACAATGTTTCCTTCTTTATCAGAGATCCTCACCAGGCTCTGATACCACTTGTAGGATCGAGTACTTCGAGCTTGATTGAGCTTGGTATAAACAAGAACCTCTGTATGCTATACAAGTGTTTATGCGGAAACTAAACAGCAAGTATAATAAAGAAGAAAACTCTAAACGACAATGATCCTCTATGGATCAAACTATGAACTAGGAATTGTGATATTGAATATTGAAAACGTTAAAGGTGTACATAAACTCATAGACGGGTTTATCTTTTATACTAACAAGATCACCTAACCCTAACCCGTTCTACAAGAAAACGTGTGAAGAGATAAACAACAATCTCTTCTAAAAATAAATCTTAACAAACATTCTAAATATACGGATAACAAATAATACTATCCGCAGCAACAACACTATCGGCAGGAACAAGATAACAGTGTCGGCAGCAATGAGCTTTCAGCAGGAACCAAAGCTATCGGCAGGAACCAGCTTAACACTATCGGCAGCAACAATGAAACTCTTATTTCCCAGAGATCCTAACAAACACTAAGTTTCTCAGCTGTCTTGGTCCAGATTGGCAAAAGTATGTCACTTTTGTTCGCCAAGCCAAAAATCTTCACAATGCATCGTATGGGTTGTTGTATGATTATCTGAAGCACCATCAATTTGAAGTTGACAAAGATCGAGCTCTTCGTGGAACTTATTCCCCTCCAAATTCATTGGCACTAATAGCTCAATCTCACTTTGCTCCACCTCCACAGTCAAACCATGCTTATGTCCAACAACAACATCACTTTACTTACCCTCAACAAACCCCATCAACCCAACTTATTCCATATGAGTCGACATAGCAAACAACTGACAGTCAACTTGTCCCCTATGACAACACTGACACCATGTTCTACACAAATACAAACAATGACGAAGACGATGCATTCAACTCTTTGAATGAAGGATTTGCACTCATTGCTCGTGCTTTCAGCAAATTCTCTAACAAATCCAACAATCGTCTCCGCACTTTATCTAACACAAGGAATCAAGCTGTTGTACAAGATGGACGGGTTGAAATACAGAATCGTACTTACGAAAGAACTGGATCAGGAGGTTATATGGGAAATTCAGGAAATGGACAACGATTTAATGCAACTGGTGGAAGTAGGAACAACGCAGGTGCTCCTCAGAGAAGGGTTGAAATTTTTGAAACTGGGAATACAAAGACCGGGAATACTATGGTTAAGTGCTATAACTGCAATGGGAAAGGTCATCTGGCTAAAGCATGTCCCAAACCTAGAGTCAAAGGCACTACTTCTAGCACTAAAGGATGAATAAGGGGGCAATCTCACATACAAAGAAAAAAGCTTCATGGAAAATGCATATTCAGATGATGACATGGAGGATTTGGAAGCAAATGCAGCGGTGATGCTAATGACAAATATGTAGGAACTTACATGAGTGACACAGGCCCAGTGTATGACACTGGTGGTCTGTTTTAGGTACCTGACTCAAACACATGTCTGATACATGAAATTGCATCGCCATCTGCATCTGCATCAGATGAGGAGCAAGTTGTTCAAAATGATTCATTATTAACTCCTCAAGAAGATGAACAAATGAGCACAGTTGTTACATTTGATGATGATCAAATTAACCCATTTGTTACATTTGATTATCCAATTGATGACGATAACAATGATAAAATTGAAAAAAATGAACCTTCGCTCGGTCCAGATCCAGAACTCATGACCTTACTATTGACCACCCTATCCCAATTGGACTCACAAAAATCTCAGATTAAAAAATGCAATGAATTCAACAGAACATTAAAAGAAAAAGTTGCGTCATTAACTGCGGACCTTGAGTGCTGTAAAATACAACTCACAAATTTTGAAACAAAAGAAAAACGAGAACAAAGTTTTGAAGTTGCTTTTCAAAAAGCTTATGTCAAAGAACAAGACTTACAACATCAAATACGAGAATTAATTGTTTCTAACAGTAAATTCGTTTATTAATTGGAACAAGAGAAAAGTGAGCTCAAACAACAAGTTGAACATCTTAATTCAAAACTTTTGAGAACAACAACCGAGATGTCCACTTGTCAAGCCAATTTTTTTGAATACAAACAAAAGTCCAGGAAACAAATTCATTCTTACCTTGATGAAATTGTTGAACTGGAATGCAAATTAAAAGAGTTTCAAAATGTTGTTTACAAAACTGGTGTGTCTATCACAACAATACAAAAGTTCACTTTAAAACCAAGCCCCAAAGGTTATGTTTTTGCTCTAGGTGATAATAAACCACATTTTCTACACACAGTACTCAAATAAAATCCGAAGTTGTATAATGCAGACCAATTACTTGATGATACAATAGTGCGTGTTGTTGTACATGATTGTGAGGAAAAACAGGAACAAGAAGAAGAGAGTCGATAAAAAATAAGCTTTAAACCATATGCAATACCTTTTAATTACTCAAACGTGCCTCATATTTCTGACACCTTCGTTCCTCAAAAAGATAAAACAGAACACCATGGTTTGTAATGCAAATTCATGAATCTTCTTCTGATGTTGGTCCTGTTAAATCGGTGGCACAAATAAATGGCCCTTTTCCAACTTCTTGTGATATTACACCATTACCTAAACATTGTCTTGTACTTAGGTATTTTGATACGTTTATTGAAGACATCAAATTTTTAGAACAAGCAATTGAATGTAACTCAAAGATAAAAGTCTCCACTTTTCAATCTGCTTACGAAAAAAAAGAGAGAAATTTTTCAAACATAATTCTTACCACATGTTCAACATTTGCGTCATTGGGCTACACACTAGGAACAGGAACTTCAAAAAGAAGTAACATCCATGATGAACATTTTCAATTCAACTGAAAACTCGTTCTCAAAACAAAAATGTCAAAACAAAGTTTTAGAAAATGAAGCTGATTGACTCTTGGAAAATGTTCTAAGTTCTTATATTATCTCTGTGATTATGAATTCTATTTATGAGTCTTGCAATTCTATGCTTGTTGATGATCACACTGCTAACATTCAAACGTTGAGACACGATATTAAGAATTTAAGAGGAGAAAATGAGAGAATCATTAATCACAATGGTGATGTGCAAAGTAAACTTTCAACAGAAAATTTTCAACTTAATCAGAAGCTTCAATGGTGTCAAACTCAGAGTCTTGATTTTGAATTAAAATTGCAAAGTCAAAATGAAACGTTGTCCTTTCAAAACAGTCATACATCCAAAGTTGAGAATCTTGATGATGAAAATGTTGTTTTAAAATATCAAATTTTCAAATATGAAAAGGAAATCGAGCATTTAAAAACTGAGTACAAAACTATCTTTGACTCTTTAAAAAAGACTCGGTCTCAATTTTTGAAAGAAAATGCTGACTGTAGAAAAACTGTGAAGCCACTATTCGCCTAAATAGAGAACTTGATAGTAAAATACAAGAATAGAAACACATCATCATTGAATTAAATGAGAATATTCAGTTACTAGAAAAAGGAAAGTTTGTTGACACAAATGTGATTGCACCTGGAATGTACAAAATGGACACAACACCTAGGCAAATATTCACTTAGACTACTAATTTGAATCCTTCCACTTCTACATGAATAGTCCCCATTACTAGCATTAGCAGATCAAAGCGTAAGAGCACCAAATGGAAGAATAGGATCTTGCAACGTAGAAGCGGAAAACTAAAAGCCCCAGAAGTAGAAGATCAACTTAAGAATTTGAATAAAACTCATGTTGCATCTGATTTAGATTCTAATTTGGCAAATTGTAATCATACTATCAGTGTAACGA
Organism: Artemisia tridentata subsp. tridentata; assembly: GCA_021014915.2. Taxonomy (NCBI): domain Eukaryota; kingdom Viridiplantae; phylum Streptophyta; class Magnoliopsida; order Asterales; family Asteraceae; genus Artemisia; species Artemisia tridentata. The sequence continues at coordinate 63,825,837 of CP139501.1, read as the reverse complement.
ATGATGAACCTTTGAATGTTTTGAATGTTAATGCATCTTGTGTGTTTTGTCGAAATAGTATGTTATCTAGTGATCATACAAAATGTGTAGCTAACTCCCTTTTAACTCGTAACAAGAAACGTACACCTGGCATTCCCTCTAGGCCCACTATTGCTTCTAAGTCTGTGCTAGGAAAACCGCCAAGTGTAGTTTCTCCAAATGCCTTAGACACTCCCATAGTTGCGAATACACCTCCTAAGACAGTGCCATCACCTAGCGAATTCACTAAGAAGAAAGCACGAACTAGTTGGACATGGCAACGTTGGTTACAAAGAAAACCTAGTTTTACATGGCTACCTAAAGTTATTCATAACTGTGTTACTAACCCAACGAAACCCACAAATTCTTTGGGTTCTACCCTAGCCATCACTCCATCTTTGTCGTCTTCGTGTGATGCAGGTGGTACAAATTGTTCTATGGATTGTTGATAGCAGTTGTACTCGACACATGACAGGTAACCTCAAATTGTTCGTAAAATTTGTTTCAAAGTTCATTGGCACTATCAGATTCGGGAATGATCATTTCGCTGCTATCATGGGCTATGGAGATTATGTAAATGGCAGCATCGATATTAGTCGTGTATATTATGTCGAAGGCCTTGGTCACAACCTTTTCTCCGTCGGTCAATTTTGTGATGGGGATTTGGTAGTAGCATTTCGGGAGAAAACTTGTTTTGTTCGTGACTTACAAGGAAATGATCTAATGTCAGGCCCTCGTGGAACTAGTCTATAAACTATCTCAATGTCTGATATGATTGCTTCTTCTCCTATATGTCTGCTTTCCAAAGCACATTCGACTAAATCATGGTTATGGCATAAACGACTTTCTCATCTGAACTTCAAAACCATGACTGAACTTGCACGTCACAATCTAGTCGATGGTCTTTTAAGGTTTCGATATTCAAAAGATCACTTATGACCAGCTTTTGAACAAGGAAAAAGTACTCGTGCACATTTCCCTTCAAAAACATAACAGAGTGCGAATCACGTTCTTCAACTACTTCATATGGATTTGTGTGGCCCTATGCATGTTCAAACGATCAATGGTAAACGCTACATTCTAGTAATTGTTGATGACTACTCCAGATGGACGTGGGTCGATTTTCTCCGCAGCAAAGATCAAGCTCCTTCAATGATCATCACCTTTCTCACTAAAATTCAAGTTCAGCTTCGTAATACAGTCAGAATTGTTAGAACAGACAGTGGAAATGAATTCAAGAATCAAACTCTTCGATCTTACTCTGAGAAAGTGGGAAACGAACATCAAACAACCATTGCAAGAAGTCCAAAACATAATGGGGTTGTCGAAAGACGGGACGTTAGTGGAAGATGCATAAACGTTGCTAATGAATGCTCAATTACCAGATTACTTATGGGCAGAAGCTGTATAAACTGCATCTTATACCCAAAGCCGTTGTATGATCACCAAACGCCATCACAAAACCCCTTATGAGATTGTTCACAACCGTAAACCGAATATAAAAAACTTTCATGTATTTGGTGCTCTATGCTACCCAAATAATGATCGTGATGATTTTGGAAAGCTCAAAGCGAAGGCCGACATTGGTACCTTCATTGGATATTGTGAAAACTCCAAAGGTTTTTGAATCTGGAATCGTCGTACTAGAGAAATTCAGGAGACTATTCGTGCGAATTTCGATTAGCTTATAGAAATGGCTTCTGAGCACAACAGCTTAGGACCCGCAACCAACCGTCTAAACTTTTCAGATTAATCAGCTGCACCTCTTTCACTTAAATGTAAAGAATTTGAAACCCTGTTTGCCTCACTGTTTGATGATTCCTTTGCATGTCGTGCATCAAATGTATCACCAAGTTCCGCTGCACAACCTGAAAATATTCCAATACCCGATATACCAGTACCAACAACAACAACCGTTGCAACCGATGCACCTCTAATTGAATCTCCATCAACAGCAGAACAAACCGCTTCCAACACTGAAAATACAGCTAAAGATCTACACCAACAACTAGTACCCGAACCTGCAGATTATGACCCAAATGCTTTCTTTAATCCATTTGCACTGACTTCAACCGTTCCTGATATTACAGAGTCGTCCACATACAATTTGGACCCGTCTAATCTGAATGCGTTGTATCAACACCATCCTTCAACACATCAATGGACTAAAGATCGCCCCTTAGTAAACATTATTGGCAATCCCTCAGCTCTTGTTATGACAAGATGAAAACTTCACACCGATGCTGAACACTGTATCTACGCACTCACAGTTTGTCAAGATGAACCCCAAAACATTAAAGAAGCACTGACATACGACAACTGGATTGAGTCAATTCAAGAAGAACTCGACCAATTCAAACGCCTTGAAGTGTGGGAATTAGTTGAAAGACCAGATGGGATCTTTGTCATCGGACTCAAGTGGATTTGGAAAAACAAGTTAGATGCAGAAGGCACAGTGATTCGTAACACATCGCGTCTAGTATCTAAAGGATTCACTCAGCAATAAGGAATTAATTTTGAAGAGTCCTTTGCTCCAGTGGCTAGGCTTGAGTCTGCCCGTATTTTTCTGGCATACGCTGCACACAAGAATATGGTTGTTTATCAACTGGTTGTGAAAATGGAATTTCTGAACGGTCAATTACGTAAAGAACTTTATGTATGTTAATACAAATATCGTCTTAAAAATATTATTTATATTTTACGATCTTTGCTTAATTTTGGTAATGACAAATACAAAGTTTATCTTTAAGCAAAAGCATAAATATAAGAATAAGCCTTTTACATTTATAGTGATAAGTCTTTTAAAAACACATTTACACATTACAAGTCTACTAGGCATAACATTACATACATTTACAAGTTTATTCCTTAAAATATAAACTTTATTTTTAAAATATTAGGATGACATCTTGGCATGCATCACGAACATAATCTTAGAAAGATTTTGAGATACCTTGTTTAGATCTTCAAGCCAAAGAGTTGACATTTGAAGATATGGAAAGATTGTGCAAGATTTGGAAAGATATGAAGATCTCTTAGCTGGCCTGACATGGCGGATCCAAATCCATACAAGGGCGGATCTAATTTTTGGGATCCGCCAGATCCGCCAACTGTGGGATCAGTTTGCCTATAAATAGCAAGCTGATCATTTGGGCATTTTATCACTCATATAGCTTAAATACATACTCATTCATTTACATATCACTAACCCATATCATTCTTTCATTTCATTGATCTTTCCTTTTGTAGCAAAGAAGATCACAGCATATAAGGATCAACCTTATGTTGTTATCCTTTTAGTATAGAGTCTGTGTGATTTTGTTTTAGTTCACACATCATTGTTTGTATCATTTATTCAGTAGAGTTTGGTTAGTGTTTTATTCCTTAAAACACAAAGAGTGTCGGGAGTGGTTGTACCCTTGTGAAAGAACCAACGGGAGTGGTTGTACCCTTGTAAAGAACCAACGGGAGTGGTTGTACCCTTGTAAAGAACCCGGTGTTTAGCTTAGTACCGGATAAAGAGTAAGCGACGTGTAAAGGTTTTCTCCGCCTGGAAGGGAGCTTGTTTCTTAGTGAAGAAAAACTCTCGAGTTAGAGGCTCGAGGAGTGGAGTAGGGCAAGGAAGAGAGTCCTTGTAGCCGAACCACTATAAACATCTGTGTTGTGTGGTTTGATCTTTCCTCTCTTTACTTCTTTACTTATATTACTTGTTTGTGTGCTTGATTGTTTACTTTACTTTGGAATCACGTTAAATATACAAAGCGAATTAATTTTAAAATGGTAAAAACTATTCAACCCCCATTCTAGTTTTCCACAATTGGTACCAGAGCAGTGTTACTCAAGATTTTCAAAATATATTGTATTTTAAAAACTTGAAACGATCAATGGATTTTGAAAACTTTAAAGAAGGGCAATCTATGCAAAGACCACCACTATGTGAACCAAATTGTTTCATATATTGGAAAAATCGCTTTGAGACGTATGTGAAGTCAAAGGACATAGATCTATAGTAATTAATTGTAGAGGGTGATTACAAGCCCATAAGTAATGATATTTCAGGTGGTCGGGATGTAGGTACTTCTCTTACTCGTCACAGTGATGAGCAAAAGAAGTTGATTGCCAAAAATAACGAAGCCAAAATGATGCTTTACAATGCTCTACCTAAGAAAGAATATGAAAGAGTTTTTATATGTAAAACGGCTAAGGATATTTGGCAATCATTAATTATCACTCATCAAGGGAACTCACAAGTCAAAGATAACAAAATTGATCTTCTTGTTCAACAATATGAACAATTTGTTATCTCTGAAGATGAGACCATTGATAGTGCGTTTGCTAGGTTTAATACTATTATTACATCTCTTAAAGCACTTGACGAATCTTTTTCTAGTAAGAATTTTGTCAGGAAATTTCTAAAAGCACTCCACCCGAAGTGGAGAGCAAAGGTGACAGCTATTGAAGAATCCAAGGATCTTTCAAGCATGACGCTGGATGAGCTCATAGGAAATCTCAAAGTTCACGAAATGGTGATGGAAAAAGACTCAGAAATTGTTAAAGGCAAGAAGGAGAAAATAAAGTCCATTGCCTTGAAAGCTAGAGTTGAGTCAAGTGATGATGAAGAATCTTGTTCTAGTAGCGAAGACGAAGAATATGCCATGCCGTAAGAGATTTCAAGAAATTCTTCAGGAGACGAGGAAAGTTCGTTAGACCACCTCGTGAAGAAAAGAAATCCTTCCGAAAAGACCGTGATGATAGGAAAGGAAAGGTAGACAGGAAGTGTTATAGGTGTGGTGATTCTAGTCACTTAATAGGAGAATGTCCAAAGCCTCCAAAGAACAAGTCTCAAAGAGCCTTTGTCAGTGGAGCTTGGAGTGATAGTGAAGGAGATGACGACGAGCCTAAGAACGACGAAGTTGCTCTCATGGCTCATGACATAGAAGAGGTACATTCTGACTCGTCACACTCTTCTATAGATGATGAAACCTTAGAAGTAGAATATAACAAATTGTTTGAAATTACCCTTAAAATCATAAACAAGAATAAATTCTTAAAAACCAAAACAACACTTTTAGAAAACGAAGTTCATTGGTTAAAAGAAAAGGAGATAAGAATAGAAAAGGGCAAAAGTGTTAAAGAAACATGTGTGTCATGTCAGGAACTTAAGTTAGAACTAGAAACACTTAAGTCAACACAGGAAGAACTTTTCAAACAAAATTATAAGTTTAAAAAGTTTGATAAAAATATAAACTGTATAGATAAGATAACGAAGATGCAAAAATTACCTCATGATAAAACCGGACTAGGTTTTATGAAACTAGGAAGCTTAAGTGAGTTTAAGAAACTGTTCCAACTGAGTCAGTGATGCGTGGTTTTGCGACCTTACAACAGGTTTTACCTCTCGAGGGATCTCGAGAAGCTTGCAATCCCCACCAGGCAGTGTACCTGACCGATGTAGTATAGTGAAGTGGCAAGTACCGGGGGATTGATCGTTCTCTAGGGGAATAGTGTTGTTAGGATTGAAAAACTACTCTAATAGGTCTAAGGGTGAGGGAAGATTCTTTTTGTATTTTTATATTTTTTATGAAAGCAAGTAAAATCTCGGGTTTGAAGGAGTGGGCGGAATTAGTTGCTAGTCAACTAACCCAAATAACTACAATTGCAAATAAAATAAAATAACTGGAAATAAAAACGTTGTGGAACTTATATGGAGAGAAATGTGTTTACTTAGATTTCCTTACTCCCTAACTATTTTTTACCGGTTGATTAGTGTGTATTAATTGCGTGGATGACGGGTGTATTCCTTAATACCAATCGTGGGGTGGCGTACGTACTTCCCCAACTCTATAAGCTCCTACTTCACTCCTATGTCGAGCCGGCTAAGAAGCTCCTAACATGGGATCACTAGAATTCGCTCATGCATTAAATACAACGATAAAAACCTTAGTACGCATTGGTTCATGTTTCTTAAGACGTTCAAGCAAGTTACCGTATAGGAGGTTAGCCAGTTTTCTTAAGCCTAACATCGATAAAAAATCATCCAATACAATTAATAACACACCAACAACCAATAATCAATAGTTAGGTTTCATTAGATCTAAGCAAACACAAGATAAATCTAGCCTAGCATGTTAAATAAAAGACAAGAACAAGATATAATCAAACAACACATAGACATATTGAATGATTAATTGATTACTTATCTTCAATTGAACATGGGAGATAAAAGGGTATAAAACCCCTAAAAATGGCTGAAAAATCGTCTTAGGGTTTCTCCTCACAAAGTTGCACACTAATGACTAAAAATTATGAAAATATCTATAGGAAAACAGATCTGACGGCGTCACGTTATAGAGTTGACGCCGTCATCTCGCCGCGGTTAGGGTTTCTTGATGGCCTTCTTGACGCCGTCCCCTTTTAATCCTCCAAAATCCTCTCTGGCGCGTCAAGGGTTGACGGCGTCAGGCTTGGGCTTGACGCTGTCAAAGGTACTATTCCAGCAGATTTTGAGACTTTGTCGTTTTCTTCACTTTTATGCTCCAAAAACGTCCAAAATGCTTCCTTTTCCAATTTTCTCCTCCAAAGTACCTAAAATGACAAAAGGAACGATTTAGGGTATTATTTGATCAAATAAATACGATTTAGGGCTTAAATGACCCCCTAAAAGCGGTACACTTTTCGCTTCATCAAATACCCTTACACTTGAGATTTGCTTGTCCTCAAGCAAATGTGCTTTTATTCTAATCAAAATACAAGTTAAAGGTCATTTAACGCTAATATAAAAGTAATTACAACAAATAGTCGTTCCACTTTAATCATAATAAGCACGGAGATTACAAACTAGCACCTCACAAGTAGTGTTTAGATACTCACATCTCTCAGGTGTCATAAAAGTATATCTCATAAATGAAAATGGATAATATCTCTCACTACCTGTCATAGCAAATAGATTACCATAGGCTTGGGAAAGGATCAAAAAATCTCCTCTACTAGGCGTAAGCACCTAAGATAAACTATCAAAGAGGGCTTTTAAACGGGTTATAATGTTAGGTGTAGGGATATGATAAACACGGTTTTGTTGGATAAAGGATATTTTACTGGTGGCGAGTTAAAGATCTTGATTAATTACATGTACAATATGGTGTTGCTAAGCCAAGACTAGACTCGACTTAAGCTAATGAAAGAAATAACAAAAAGATAAAATAAACATAAAATGAAACGGGATGGTAGTCCGTATGTTTTTCTCTACTTTTTTTTTTTTTTTTTTTTTTTTTTTTTTTTTTTTAATTGCATACACTCTTGCCCTACCATCCAAAATACTACATCGTAGGGGGATTGTATCCACCTTACACTTGAACTTTTACATAACTTTACAATTAACTATTCTAATGACTCGAATTAAGATAATCGAAAATACTTGAAGTACTTTTAAAATATTTAGCACATATGGGGGTAATAATGTTGTTCTTCCCCATTACTCCATTACACTAGTACTTTACCCATGAGTCCCAATCGTCCCAAAACAATATGTACAAGGATATGACTCGACTTAGCAACCATGTAATCAATTAGATAATTAACTTGGGGTTTAAACAAATGTTGTCACAATAATGCACTAAAAATGAGTGCATACAAGGTAGGCTAAGGCGATTTGGGTGTACATTTAAGTGGGGTGTAAACAAATTCTTCCTTTAAGTAAAATGCTTAAAGTTAGAAACGAAAAGATAGGCTCTGAGGGGTGTACTAGGGGTATCGTGTACTAAAAATGAGTACAACGCAAAGGGTGTGGGAGAATTACTTGACCAATGTAGCCAATGTAATTATAATAAAAACACAGGTGTAAAACAATGGGTTAATCCTAATGCTTCTTATCATGTAGTAAATCTAACTACACGAATGTAGTCTCACTTGTGGCCTCGGAATGGTCCTAACGCAAGTTCTAGAATCTAAATGCTACCGGTACACACATCATAGCATGAATGCTTTTCCTACCAATTCTAGGGGCGAACCTCACATATTTGGGGGTAGAAATTTTTTTTTGTGGTACGATTTTGTGCTAGTCATATAACTCCTATCCGTGAGACGCTCATTAAGACCAAAGTTTCACTCCTATATGTTGTAAAAAATTTTAAATTTGGCACTAAAATTGCCTTAACAGGTATTTCTCTCAGTTTTATTACACATCTACCATTAAACAAACGAAAAATCAAGCGTAATAGCATTCTCTAAGGTATCGTACTTTACCCCCCCCCCCTTACACTTAAGATGAACATTGTCCCCAATGTTCAAATAACAAGATGTAAAAGTAAATAAGGTAAAAGAATGAAATCAAATACTCCCCTGATTCGCTCGGTGGATAAAGGGGTAACATGGTTAGATCTTCTTCCAAGGTAATGTTAAAGCTTCAAGATTAAAGCATTGCCAAAAGCTAGATTCCACAAACATCTCCTTGTCCAAAATAACCTGTTAAACCTGAGAAAACAAACACGAAAACCTGCATAACATCGGCGGGATAAATCTGTATAAGGATATAATAGTTGTGGAATGATTATTTTGCAGATTCCAGGAGTTTATAAGTTAGAGATTTAATAAAAACTTTTTATGATTCCGGTAGAAAAACAAAACTTTCAAAAATTTCAGAAAATTAAAACCTGACGCCTTCAGACTGGGGTCTGACGCCGTCAGAAATGATCTGACAGATTTTTCATGTTAAGTTTCCGGAAAATATCTGGAAAAACCTATACCTTACTTCCTGGAAATCCTGCAAAATATCATTATGACTCGATACAAGCATTTGACTCAAACAAATACTAATATGTATGTTAATTTAATATTGTTATGATTCATGTTCATTTGTTCTAATAAACCGATTTGGATTTCCCTTACACTTATCTTTTTGCAAAATACCTTTATATGTAGTTAAGACGAAGTTAAAAACAAGATAAAGCATTTTCACAATTTTGTTTCGAACATGAATCAATAATAATAAAAATTAAACATACATACGGAAGCAAATAAAATCAAACAAACAAATAAATAAACACACAAAGCAAATAAAGCTTGGGTTGCCTCCCAAGAAGCGCTTGTTTTTGTTCAAGTCACGAGCCTGACTCTACCCTTATTTAACGGAAATAGGGGAGGTTTTCCCTACACTTAGGATTAAGTGCGGGTGGAAGTAGCGATACACACCCTTAGGGTGGAAATATGCCACGTGAGGTGAAGGGGGTGAGTGAATGGCTTCCTTCATCCTAAAACTACCCGGATAATATTGGTTTATGGGTGGGTCGGTTCCTCTTTTGTCTCCTAGATGTAAATCTAAGGATGAAAAGTTGTGTAAAGGTTGAGGTTCCGGCTCATCAACACTAGGAAATTCCCTAGAACTAAGAGTAAGGTCAGCACTTAAAGTGTTCAAACCTATATCCTCTAGTTGTGCTTGGTCCAAGGGTTCAACCTCCATCGGGATTCCTAAAGTCTCTTCTACTTCTTCCGGGTAAGTCACGGGCGGTGTGGGTGCCTCAAATGATGGTTGAGTATTTTGTGGGCTTATGGTGTTTACCTCATCATTCCACGTGTCAAGATCACCTATATCCTCATCAATTGTTTTCTTAGGTAATGATGATAACAAACCTAGCGCTTCATCCAACTTATGGTTTATTGCTTCGGCTCTATCCACAATTCCTTGGCAAACTAAGTCGCTTTTCCTATTGGCCTCACTAAGATGAGATCCTAAACATGGAGGTTGTTCATAAGAATCTATCCTAGGTGAAGGCTCATATGATTCATAGGTGTCTCTAAATGAGTTACTTTGAACTCCTTGGTGTTCTAGCCACTCAACCATATCTTGCAATCTTAGAAGTCTAAGTGAAAAGTCCATTTGAAGCAAATTACAAACAAAATCACAAAGAAAAGATAGACTACGAGAAAGCTACAAAATAAAAAGAAAAAATCACACTTGATAGGAATCTTGTGAGTAGACCTAATAAAAATAAATTTTCAACCTAAGCAATAACTACTCCCCAGCAACGGCGCCAAAAACTTGATGCGTGGTTTTGCGACCTTACAACAGGTTTTACCTCTCGAGGGATCTCGAGAAGCTTGCAATCCCCACCAGGCAGTGTACCTGACCGATGTAGTATAGTGAAGTGGCAAGTACCGGGGGATTGATCGTTCTCTAGGGTAATAGTGTCGTTAGGATTGAAAAACTACTCTAATAGGTCTAAGGGTGAGGGAAGATTCTTTTTGTATTTTTATATTTTTTATGAAAGCAAGTAAAATCTCGGGTTTGAAGGAGTGGGCGGAATTAGTTGCTAGTCAACTAACCCAAATAACTACAATTGCAAATAAAATAAAATAACTGAAAATAAAAAGGTTGTGGAACTTATATGGAGAGAAATGTGTTTACTTAGATTTCCTTACTCCCTAACTATCTTTTACCGGTTGATTAGTGTGTATTAATTGCGTGGATGACGGGTGTATTCCTTAATACCAATCGTGGGGTGGCGTACGTACTTCCCCAACTCTATAAGCTCCTACTTCACTCCTATGTCGAGCCGGCTAAGAAGCTCCTAACATGGGATCACTAGAATTCGCTCATGCATTAAATACAACCATAAAAACCTTAGTACGCATTGGTTCATGTTTCTTAAGACGTTCAAGCAAGTTACCGTATAGGAGGTTAGCCAGTTTTCTTAAGCCTAACATCGATAAACAATCATCCAATACAATTAATAACACACCAACAACCAATAATCAATAGTTAGGTTTCATTAGATCTAAGCAAACACAAGATAAATCTAGCCTAGCATGTTAAATAAAAGACAAGAACAAGATATAATCAAACAACACATAGACATATTGAATGATTAATTGATTACTTATCTTCAATTGAACATGGGAGATCCAAGGGTATAAAACCCTTAAAAATGGCAGAAAAATCGTCTTAGGGTTCCTCCTCACAAAGTTGCACACTAATGACTAAAAATTATGAAAATATATATAGGAAAACAGATCTGACGGCGTCACGTTATAGAGCTGACGCCGTCACCTCACCGTGGTTAGGGTTTCTTGATGGCCTTCTTGACGCCGTCCCCTTTTAATCCTCCAAAATCCTCTCTGGCGCGTCAAGGGTTGACGGCGTCAGGCTTGGGCTTGACGCTGTCAAAGGTACTATTCCAGCAGATTTTGAGACTTTGTCGTTTTCTTCACTTTTATGCTCCAAAAACGTCCAAAATGCTTCCTTTTCCAATTTTCTCCTCCAAAGTACCTAAAATGACAAAAGGAACGATTTAGGGTATTATTTGATCAAATAAATACGATTTAGGGCTTAAATGACCCCCTAAAAGCGGTACACTTTTCGCTTCATCAGTCAGACACCCATGGATCCGACGGATCCAAAATTTTGGATCCGCCAGTTGTACCCAAGGGATCCGCCGGTACTGTTGATGAACAGAAGGTTCTTAAAACGAATTGTACTGAATTTGTTAAGGTCACTAGAAAACCTAGCACTTGTACAACTATTAACAAACAAAAACATCAGTCTCTATAGGAAAAGGCCAAGTTAGAAATGAGTATAGAGTTAAAACGATTCAACAAACACCTAAAACCAGTTTTCCCAAACACCCCTTTCCAAAGAGTAACTTTAACTCACAACATCATTAACAAAATAATTGGAACCAAAACATGTCTAGAAGCTTTCAAGGTCCGAACTTCATTCCATGGAACACTTGTCCATCATTTCCATACATGAACCATGATAATGTTATGTTTAGCCCAAACGGACCCATGAGATATTGGGGACCAAACGCTTGAGTTTTTCTTGAACTTAGGTGTGCTTGAAAGTTGAATTAGAACCTGGTGAGTAGATTAAAGATAGTGGGTGTTCAAGACACATGACGGGAAACAAAAGCCTTTTCTCAAATTACCAAGAGTACGACGGAGGTAATGTCACATTAGGTAGCAACCTTAAAAGTAAAATCATCGGAAAAGGTACGATTTCTCATGACTCTCTCACTATTGATGATGTTGCTCGTGTAGATAACTTAGGATTTAACTTGCTTAGTATTAGTCAATTATGCCGCAAAAAGTATAACGTCCTTTTCAGTGAAAATGGAAGTAAAATGCTTAAGGATGGCATAACCGTAGGAAAAGGTGTTTTGAAGAATAATGTTTACGTTATGAAACTAGACAAAACACCTAAAGACAAACTTTGTCTCACTTCTTTGGACGATAACTCAACTCTATGGCATCGACGCTTAGGTCATGCCAATATGAGGTTAATTCAATCCTTATCATCTAAGGAACTCGTTAGGAACCTGCCTAAGTTGAAATATGACCAACCCTTTTGTGATGCTTGCAAAATAGGAAAACAAGTTCATAATAGCCATAAGGCTAAAAACATGGTGTCTACATCTAGGTGTCTAGAATTATTGCATATGGATTTGTTTGGTCCATCCGCTATACAAAGTTACGGGGGAAACTTCTATACTTTGGTAATAGTAGATGATTACTCTAGGTATACATGGACTAAGTTTTTGAAAACTAAAAACGAAGCGTTTGATAAATTTGAAATCTTAAGTAAGAAAATTCAAAATCAAATAGGAAGTAACATAGTGTCAATAAGAACCGACCATGGTCGTGAATTTGACAATGAAATCCAATTTGGAGCTTTTTGTGATGCCAATGGCATAACTCACAATTTCTTGGCTCCTCGAACCCCTCAATCTAACGGTGTGGTAGAACGCAAAAATAGGACTATTCAAGAAATGACTAGAACCATGTTAAATGAACAAAATATACCTCAAAAGTTTTGGTGTCACGCTGTAGATACATCCACATATATCCTAAATCGAGTCCTAATTAGACCATTCTTGAAAAAGACTCCATATGAGTTATATAGAGGCAAAAATCCTACTTTAGGATATTTTAGAGTGTTTGGAAGCAAGTGCTTCATTTTAAACATAAAGGATTATCTCACCAAGTTCGACCCAAAGTCGTATGAAGGTGTATTTCTAGGATATTCACAAACTAGTAAAGCATATATAGTTTTGAACAAAGAAACCTCAAAAGTCGAGGAATCGTTGAATGTAACATTCGATGAAAGTCCACCTCCCTCTAAGACATCACCTTTGGTAGATGATGACTTAGTTGAAAGTCAAATGGTTGATAATCAGGAAAATATTGAAAGTGAGAAAGAAGATGAACCAGGTAAAAAGAGAAATAGTTAATATCAAAGAAACCAAAAGTCATCCATTAGAAAACGTCATAGGAAAAATCACTGAAAGAACATTAAGGTCTAAAGCTCAAAATGAAAGTAACTTCTTTTGTTTTGTTTCAATAATTGTACCTAAAAATGTTAATGAAGCCATAAAAGATCAATCTTGGGTCATTGCGATGCAAGAGGAATTAAATCAATTTGTTAGGAATGACGTTTGGACATTAGTTCCACAACCTAAAAATCAAACCATAATCGGTACAAAATGGGTTTTTAGAAATAAAATGGATGAAAATGGCATAGTGTCTAGAAACAAAGCTAGGCTAGTAGCACAAGGCTACAATCAACAAGAAGGTATAGATTATGATGAGACTTTTGCACCCGTAGCTAGACTTGAGTCAATTAGGATATTACTTGCATATGCATGTGCACATGACTTTAAACTATTTCAAATGGATGTCAAAAGTGCATTTCTAAATGGTTTCATAAATGAGGAAGTGTATGTAGCACAACCTCTCGGGTTTGCCGATTTTGAAAAACCTAATCATGTCTACAAACTTAAGAAAGCATTATACGGACTTAAGCAAGCACCAAAAGCTTGGTATGATCGACTTAAGACCTTCCTAGTTGACCATAAGTATACCATGGGCCTAGTAGACAACACTCTCTTCACCAAGAAAAAGGGATCACATATTATCATAGTCCAAATATATGTGGATGACATTATATTCGGTTCAACTTGTCAAGAGTTATGCGATGAATTTTCAAAAATCATGCATGATGAGTTTGAAATGAGTATGATGGGGGAACTAAACTTTTTCTTAGGTCTCCAAATTAAACAATTAGAAGATGGGATATTCTTCAACCAATCTAAGTATATCAAGGATATGCTTAAGAAATTTGGTCTTGAAGATTCTAAACCTATGAAAACACCAATGTCTTCCGAAACCAAACTCACCAAGGATGACGAAATTGAATCCGTAGATAGCACCAAATATAGAGGGATGATTGGTAGTTTACTCTACCTAACGGCTAGTAGACCGAACATTATGTTTAGTGTTTGTCTATGTGCACGCTTTCAAGAAGATCCCAAAACATCCCATCTTGAAGCCGTTAAACGGATATTTAGGTACATAAAAGGCACTACACATCTAGGATTATGGTATCCCAAAGGGACTGGAATGGAAACCATAGTGTATGCCGACTCAGACCATGCTGGTGATTATGTTGATAGGAAAAGTACAAGCGGTATTTGTACTTTTGTAGGACATTGTCTCACCTCATGGTTTGCTAAGAAACAAACAGCCCTCGCCATATCAACAACTGAAGCCGAGTACTTATCAGCAGGAAAAGCTTACCAACAAGCACTGTGGATAAAACAAGCTCTCTTCGACTATGGAATTGTACTCAACGACATTCCCATTTTTTGTGACAACAAAGGAGCTATCGATCTTAGCAAAAATCGAGTCCAACATGCTAGAACCAAACACATAGAAATACGTCACCACTTCCTACGTGACAATGTTCAGAAGAGAAATATCTCAATTGAGAAAGTTTCCTCAGAGGACAACATTGCCGATATCCTTACAAAACCTCTCAAGAGAGAACCTTTCAACTATCTTAGACTTGGTTTAGGATTAATGGAACCCAGTGAGTAGATTAAACATTAACTCAAACCTTAGATTAACCAAACACACGCAATACCAAAATTGGTGTTCTGATCCTGCGGATCCAACCGACAACAAGGGCGGATCCCTTGTTTTAATTTTGCCGGATCCGTGGCCTGTTGAGCCAATTTTCTATTTATTTAATAAACTTCCTGTACTATTCATCACACTTCCCAACACTCAAACACCTACTGGAACTCCCCCATAATTCACCAAAAACAAAATTTAGGCCATCTTTCTCAACCAAATTGAGCTCTAAACATCACTGTAAGTATCCTTATCATGTATACATTCCTGATCTGCGTCTAGGATTTCTATTTCATGCACAAAACCAAAACTTGGGGTTTATGCATAATTCTTGAAAAATCATGAAGCATATTTTACTAAATTGCATAACAAATCATGTTTTTCATAGTTAGGAATTGCATCTTGTAGTACATTATCATTATTCATCAAAAACCCCATGAGAAATTTTTGCTAAAATCTTCTTACGACTAGGAAAAACGGTTTTTGAACATTGTTCATACAAATACAAAAACGATATGTTTTAAACATCACTTGCATAATGTCTCTTGAATGCTAAAGGGAATACATAACTAATATGTATTTTCGGGTACATTCAAATGAAGCTACATTGAAGTAGGAGCGTTTGGGTTATCTCTCGTTTTATCATAAAACTTGCATAAACAAAATTTTCATGTATCAAAAGGAGTCGAGATAACCGTACCTCCACATTGTCCCCATGCAGGCACATACTAGTCATTTATACGTACTTTCGATAATTTCAACTAAACTATATATTTCTCTTGTCTACGATAACTATGTCTCCCGCAACTAATTATGATCACAAAAACACCGTCAAATACCTTCCCAAACACCACAAAACCAAAGGTCTCACCGAAGCTCAAGTAAATATTTTTAAAGCACAAGAAAAATGATATGCCCATGAAGGTAGGGTTGTAGACCCCTCCTTCTATGAAGGTACCATTCTCCGTGAGCAATTAGCCGCGATTCATTTCGATAGTCTTCTAGACATTGATGAGCCCATCATCCCTAGGTTCTTTCTCGAGTTCTATGCTACTGTAGGACTTAGTTCTAATGATTATGGATACATGAATATCTATTTCAGAGTCAATGGGTTTCAATTCAATATTCCTTTAGATCAATTTGGAGATGTATTAGGAGTTCCAAATCAAGGAACTTGTTTCTATTCTGACAAGTGGTCGTTAACCATTCTAGAGTCTAACCTTGATCATACGGCACCATACGCCACACCATTGATTGCAAAAGAAACCATTCGTGAGCATCTCTTTTTACCTAGGAATAACCAAACTAGGATGTATCGAGGTCGTCAAGTAGATAGAGACCCATTTGCCATGGAACTTAATGAACTTAAGCCTCAATTTAAGAAGCTTGAGGAAGTTTTAAGGGTAAATGTCATAAGCACAATAGGAAATAGAGACCACATCAATGCTAGCCTTTGCTACATGATGTATTGTGTGTCAAACCATCAACCGTTCAACCTTGCATACTATATCGCCAAGCGAATGGCCGATATTCCGGTTCAAGGTACCACCGCAATGCCCTACGGGATGCTTTTGACCCGTCTCTACAAAGCTTTTGTACCCATTCCTAGAAATGATTTAGGATTTGTTCCCGACTACACTGAGATTCCACACACCTTTGTTCCTTTAAGTGATCATAGGGTAGCAGTTGCAAAAGGCAAACTTCCTCATCCTCCTACATCATCATCATCATCATCAATGAGCGAAGATGATGGTTTGCCCAACTCTAGGATCTCTCCACCGGAGTACTTAAGTCAACTTCCACCAATCCCAAATGAATCGGCGGAATTTCAGCAAACCAAAGGAATGGTGAAGAACTTGGGGTGTTGGATCATGAAACTTCACAAGGGTTACAAGAAATTGAGCAAGAAGTTAAAGTGAAGGGAGTGTTTGGTTTTAGACTTTATTAGACAATGATGTGTTGAACATGTATGTTTCTTAAGACATTATGTTAGTACTTGACATATGTGAAAACTAACTTGACATTGCAGGCCGATAACACATGGTGTTATCAATTTTCCGAGATTAAGCCACCGTTTGGCTTAACTCCTGTTATGGTAAGATATGATGATCGGATTAATTTATGTGTATACGTGTGTTAGAATCTATATATTTAGTATATTTGTATCACATATTAGCTATTACATATGTTTTAGGAGATTTTTCGGGTTTTGACCTAGAAACGAAAATTTTGACATATGTTCTGTTAAGAAACTGACTTTCCATATGGCGGATTTGGCGGATCCCAAATTTTGGATCCGCCTAGTGTTTCCTTTGGCTCCGCCATTCCTGAACCTGCAGATTCGACGGCTCCCAATTTTTGGATCCGTCTTTGTTGTCGATTGGATCCGCAGGTCCCTACAGTAACATTTTTCAAAAATTCCCGACTAATCCTGATAGTTAGATTTTGGATTATAGTTTTTATGAATTCTTTACTGATCATTAGACTCTTTAGAATGTTTTAGGAAACCCTTAGAACCTTAAGAAATCAATTTCCCACCAAAATTTGAATTTTCAAATTTTCCATGTGAGTTACCTTTCCAATACAAGCAAGGAACCCTTTTCTGGGATCCGTCAAATCCGTGGGAACATCATATCAACAGATTTTCCACTTACTCTTTGCATTAACTGCAAATCTTCTACAATTCACTCAACTTGAGCTCTATGGTTTGACTTAAATGATGTGACTAGCACAAATTTCTATTCCAAATCATTAGGAACCAACATTCTCCATTGGATTTACATCAAATCCAAACACAACTTTCAAAAATCTTACTGTCTATAAATTAGTAAGTTCAAGTTCAATCAAAACTCACTCACTAATCATCTTCTCTACATATCTCTCATGTACTTCTTAGCTACATTATCAATCTTAACCATGACAAAATCAAGTAACTCATCTACTAGAAGACCCCCAAAAAGAACTGCTCATATTAGTGTTAAGCCTTGTTGCTTCATAAACTTAGCTAACTCATCAGAGGAGGAATCATCCCCTCTTAACATCTCTTCACCAATCGCAAATGAGAATTTTCTCAATCTTGCTACTCCAACACCATCTCACACCATTATCTCCACACCACCACCAACAATCACACCTGTTGCTACAACTCCACCGCCTGCCCCAACCCAACCTAGCAAATCACCTTCACCACCACATTCACCTCAACTACAGCCCTTGGAACTTTTTAGAACTCCACCTACATCACCACATCCATATCTTGATGACTTGGAAGACCTTCCACCATGGTCAACCAATCCTCCACCCATGACCTTTGAAGGTCAAGAACCCATGCTTTTTCATCCGCTTTATCAGGATATCCACGGTCCTTTATACCGTGATGCACCACCACCTCAACCTCAAACACAACCTCTCTCACCCACATCCACACTAATTGCCATTGATGAGGCAATGTGGATAAATGAGCCACAAACCCAAGAAGAGATCAACGAGGAACTCGCCCGCCTCCATGCTCTCTCTAATATGGTGGATTCCCGCCTTGATGAGGCGATGGATCTCCAAACCATCTTGATGAACTTCATCCTAACTCCACCATCATCTCACCAACAACCACCACCCCCATCAAGCAACCAATCACCACCACCACAAAAAAATGAGCCTACCCTTCCTCCCGGTTTTCCAAGACATGATTGCTCTCAATGTGAGAGGACCGCTCATTTGGCCCAAAGGACCAACAATTTGGTCCATGAACTCCAAAATGAAATGAGGTTCATCTTGAACCACATTCTCGAGCGTCTCAATGCAATCTCTCATCCTCCTCAATAGGAGCTTTTTAGTTTCCGCTTATAGGAACTTTTAGGATATTGTTTTAGCATTTTTTTTAGGATTTATTTTCTTTGTTTAAATGTAACATCATTTTTTCCAAGTAATGAATGTTATGTTTTTGTGCTTGTGGGTGATCAACATTAAGCATATTATCTTATTTTAGATTACTAACATCATAGTATAGTTGTTTTTAACTTCACATAATGCTTTGATCAAATGTACATTAGGTACTAAATTTTGATCAGACACTTCATTTTGACTTTTTAAAGTCAAATGGGTTGACCTTTCTTGTTTGGTTGACCATTGCATATGCATTTTACTTCTTGATTGAAGTTTTTCATTACTAACTTTTCTTTTATAGCATCTCATACTCTTGAAATGTATACGTTGATACTCTAGCAATGGGGAGTATACATCAAGGGGGAGCATATCATATTCTAACCATTTGTTTTATAGGATCATACATCATATCCTTGGCACTCCATTTAGGGGGAGTATAAATCAAGGGGGAGCTTTAAAGTTCTCAAAATCACATTCCGCTACGCATATCTTCTTTTTGTTTCGACAAAAAGGGGGAGAAAGGATTAAGTTCTCATCACTGTGAAACATCACAGTACATACTTTTTGCTTAAAATAGATTTTAAAACTTGCATAAACTAACTTAATCAATACTTTTAAAAGACTCATCCTTTATTTAAGTTCTTTACTTAAGAATACACTTTATGTTTTGTCATCAACAAAAAGGGGGAGATTGTTAATACAAATATCGTCCTAAAAACGTTATTTATATTTTACGATCTTTGCTTAATTTTGTTAATGACAAATACAAAGTTTATCTTTAAGCAAAAGCATAAATATAAGAATAAGCCTTTTACATTTATAGTGATAAGTCTTTTAAAAACACATTTACACATTACAAGTCTACTAGGGATAACATTACATACATTTACAAGTTTATTCCTTAAAATAGCAACTTTATTTTTTAAATATTAGGATGACATCATGGCATGCATCACGAACATAATCTTAGAAAGATTTTGAGATATCTTGTTTAGATCTTCAAGCCAAAGAGTTGACATTTGAAGATATGGAAAGATTGTGCAAGATTTGGAAAGATATGAAGATCTCTTAGCTGGCCTGACATGGCGGATCCAAATCCATACAAGGGCGGATCCAATTTTTGGGATCCTCCAGATCCGCCAACTGTTGGATCAGTTTGCCTATAAATAGCAAGCTGATCATTTGGGCATTTTATCACTCATATAGCTTAAATACATACTCATTCATTTACATATCACTAACCCATATCATTCTTTCATTTCATTGATCTTTCCTTTTGTAGCAAAGAAGATCACAGCATATAAGGATCAACCTTCTGTTGTTATCCTTTTAGTATAGAGTCTGTGTGATTTTGTTTTAGTTCACACAACATTGTTTGTATCATTTATTCAGTATAGTTTGGTTAGTGTTTTAGTCCTTAAAACACAAAGAGTGTCGGGAGTGGTTGTACCCTTGTGAAAGAACCAACGGGAGTGGTTGTACCCTTGTAAAGAACCAACGGGAGTGGTTGTACCCTTGTAAAGAACCCGGTGTTTAGCTTAGTACCGAATAAAGAGTAAGTGACGTGTAAAGGTTTTCTCCGCCTAGAAGGGAGCTTGTTTCTTAGTGAAGAAAAACTCTCGAGTTAGAGGCTCGAGGAGTGGAGTAGGGCAAGGAAGAGAGTACTTGTAGCCGAACCACTATAAACATCTATGTTGTGTGGTTTGATCTTTCCTCTCTTTACTTCTTTACTTATATTACTTGTTTGTGTGCTTGATTGTTTACTTTACTTTGGAATCACGTTAAGTATACAAATCGAATTAATTTTAAAACGGTAAAAACTATTCAACCCCCCTTCTAGTTTTCCACATGTTAGTCAACCAGAGGGATTTGTCGATCCAGATCATCCCAATCATGTGTACAAACTAAAGAAGGCCCTTTACGGACTTAAACAAGCCCCAAGGGCATGGTACAATAAACTAACTGCCTTCTTGCTTACCAATCATTTTACTAAAGGTTCAGTGGATCTTACTTTGTTTATTCAAAAGCACGGGGAGGACATTTTAATTGTTCAAATCTATGTCGATGACATTATTTTTGCGTCAACAAACAAAAAATATTCAAATGATTGGTGAACTTACATTCTTCTTAGGATTCCAAATTCATCAATCACTCCATGGAATTTTTCTAAGTCAGTCCAAGTATGCTCTTGAGATTTTAAAGAAATATGGCATGACAAGTTGTGATACTTTTAACACACCTATGTCTGCATCATCCCCAAAGCTTGATGCTGATTTACATGGTACAACTGTTGATCCTATAAAATACCGAAGTATGATTGGGTCACTCATGTATCTAACAGCCATCCAACCAGATATTGTATTTCCTATATATCTATGCTCCCGTTATCAGTCTTGCCCAACTGAAAGACACCTCTCTGAGGTTAAAAGAATCATTCAATACATAAAGGGAACCATCCATTTGGGGATCTGGTATTTGAAGGATTATGGCTTTGAACTAATAGCCTTTTCAGATGCTGATCATGCAGGATGTTTAGACACACGAAAAAGTACATCTGGGGGAGTGCAGTTTCTAGGAGACAAACTTGTATCTTGGCAGTCAAAGAAACAGGATTGCACATCATTGTCAGCAACAGAATCAAAATATGTAGCCATGTCAGCATGCTGTGCTCAATTCATTTGGATGCGGTCACAACTGATGGACTACAGCTACATTTAGAATAAGATTCCCTTGTACTACGACTCCAAGAGTGCCATTGCCATCTCATGCAACATGGTTCAACATTTCAAGTGAAAACATATCGCACTACAATATCATTTCATCAAAGAGAATGTTGAAAAGGGTACAATCGAATTATACTTTGTGGGTACTGAATACCAATTATCAGTCTTATTCACCAAAGCCTTTCCCCATGCAAGATTTGTGAAATTAGTTCACCAAATTGGTATGTGTAGTTTGACTCCAGATGATTTGAAAAACTTTCTTAAAAATAACTTAGAAAGTCAAACACCAAAAACACTTTGTAAATATTTTATCCGAAAACTCAAAAAGATTTTTCATTTAATCTAAAAAAAATGAAAGTACAAAATTTTCATCAACACTTTGTTCATTTAAACAATTTCATCATTTTTCCCGAACAAGTGTTGAGGGGGAGTGTGAAATTTTATTAAATTCATTAGAAATTGTCCTTGCATATTTTCTAAAAAAAAAAACTGTTGGTTATTTAATCGTGTTGACAAAATGTTCCCCGGTAAATACCCTCCTTGTACTTAAAATTTTCTTTTAAAAGCTTAAAATTGTTTACGTCGTAAGTCGAGGGGGAGTATTAATATTGTTTTATTGCCAAATTAATAGCTAAGTGTTTCTTTCTTGTGAAATATGGACTAAGGTTGAAATGTTATGAGGTTAGGGGACCAATTGTGTCAAAATGTCAAACACAAATGTTTGTCAAAACCAAATTTTGAAAGTGCATTAAACTCACCTGCAAAACATTTACTATCTTCACCAAACAAGATCCACGGCCACAAATCGTTTTACAAATCCACTCGTTCTATCTTAAATCTGTAAGTGATATTGTGTTCTTAGGATTTATATATGAAATGGTTTTATTATAACATGATCCAACGGCTAGTTTTATCACTATCGATTATTTTAGGATTAGGGTTTATGTCGAATTGGGGATTTACGATTTTGTGTGTTATGATGTAATGTTTGTGGTGGGATTTGTTCATAATCATGTCCTAAACATGTTACAAACCCCCAATCGTACCCAGAAACATGTTATGATAATTTTTGAAATTAGGGTTCATACGAACCAATTGGGGATTCTTGTTCTTGGATGTTTTAATCTAATTAAGTTAGTGGGTTTATATCATTAAGTGTCTAGGAACATAAATTGACCATTGGATTCACCCAGAAACACGCATCTTTTAAAATTGATGATTAGGGTTTATCAAGAACTCATTAAAGTTCAATCTTCAGTTTCTGTGGTTAAAAAGTGTTAAAACTTGGTCTATACACTTAGAACAACATTAGAAACACCCGTCAATCATTTCATCTAACATCTACCATGAAGATCTTTTGTTCGTAAAAATTGTTCTAAGAGTTTTACGCGTAAGCACATTTGTGTCTGTTATGAGTAAACAAGTCAGTTGTTGTGTATTAAAACTTGTTATGAAATATTCTTGATCGGTGATTTGTTATTTCGTTCACAGGAAAATGAAGTTTGTAAAGAAATTCAAGGTTTCGAACTGTTAACGCATAAGCATCTACAGTGGATTACAAATTTCTTGGAAAGAAATTCATAAAGTGTTTACGCATAAGAACTAATCTTACGCATAAGTTGCTTTCTTATGAATAAGAGTTAGTCTTACGCATAAGTTGCATTCTTACGCATAAGAGTTATTCTTACGCTTAAGTTGCAGTCTTATGCATAAGACTGATTCTGACGCATAAGAGTCAATTTTGATGCATTAGTTGCGTTCCTACGCATAAGGCTGATTCTTACGAACAAGACTGATTTTTACGAATAAGTCACAATTTAAAATTTTGTTACCTTTTATCACTCTTTCTAATCAGTTTAAAAGATTTTCAATTTATGATGTTTATGAGTATCTTTAAAGTTAAAATCTCTTCAAACATAATTCATTGCAACAACAATTAGAGGATTTAATGTGACTTTAAATGAAATAACACTCATTCCACTGATTATACGACAACTAAACTAAGACATGAATCAGACTGATGGTAATAGCTAACAAACTGTATTGTTTCAATGTCTGTGTTTGTGAAGCATGATTTTTAGATCACTACAATGGCTGGACCTCAAGCAAATGTAGAAACCTCGCAAAAGCTCACAATGAAAAATACTTTTCCAGAAGACTAGAACAAAGTCATTTGCAAAACAATCTCCGTGTGGAATTCAACAAGTTCACATGCACTGAATCATCCTGCCAAATAGCTGTGGAAGCTCTTAAACACCACCCATACAAATTCATGATGACAAAGTCTGCCTCAGTCCCAGAGTTCTACATTCATCAGTTCTAGAACACAATTCAACTTGACATGAGTGAAGAATCCTTTAGTTGCACTCTACACAAACGTCAAGTCACGGTAGACATTGAGTCTCTTCGCTCCATACTTCTCTTACCAAATCTTCATCCTGCGGAAGAATATCACCCAACTCCATCAGAGAATGAAGTTCTTGACTTTCTTAGAGAAATTGGTTATGATGAATCGGAAGGGGTTGTTTCTACACATTCAAGAGTAAATCTCAAGAATATGCCACAGCCTTGGAGAACCATGTACATCATCATTGCCAAATCCATTTCTGGAAGAGACAGTGGGCATGAGCATCCCAAGTTGCCTCATCTTCAAATTTTCTGGGGTATGGTCAACGTCAAGTTGATTGACTATGCAAGCCTTATTTGGGAAGATCTAGTCCAACACATTCAGAAAGGTGGCAACAAGATTCCTTTTGTCATATACACTAAGTTGCTCATCGACAACTTTCTCGAAGAATTTGATGATATTCCTCGACGACTTGATGATGAGGACAAACATACAATTACGAATGAGCATGCATTAAAGGAGATCATAATATTAGGAACAAGTACTCGAAAACAAGGATTACAACTTCCTGATTGTCTTCTCACTGAAAAAGTCAAAGCTGCACCGTGTTACAGATATTACCAAAAGGCTTTACAAGAACAAAAAGTCGGATTCTTCGATGAAGAAACTCAGGCTTCATCAATCAAGACTCGAGGTCAGAAGGGAGGAAAAGCAGGGAGTACTAATAGCTATTTAAAGGCCAAAAAACCTGCCCCTCTAAAGATCAGAAAGAGGAAGGTACCTGTCAAAGTTTTCAAACCTGAACCTTTTCCAGAACGATCACCTCATCCTTCTGAAGAATCAGAAACTGAATCTGATGAGCCAGTGGTCTACAAAGAAGCTTATGCAGGAGACACGATGACGACTGAAGATATAAAGAAAAAACAAGAAGAAGATGATGAAATGAAGAACAAATCATTTGTTGAGCTTGACAAAGAGATCGATGCCTATTGTGCGGAAACAAAAGATGAAACGGAGGTTGTTAAAGATAAGATGTTGAAGCAACCGATGATGGAAGAAGAACAACAGACTGAAGACGACACTGATATGGACTTCGGGATAACTACTGAGGAAATTAACGAAATAAGTCTGAAGCTTGACCTCCAACAAAGCACAATAATGACATTTGACGCAGAACAACCACCTCCTCTTTCGGTTTATCAACCCGGTGAGGAAGGAGGTTCCAGCAGTGCAACCCAACCTCTTCCGGTTAATCGACCCGGTAAGGAGAAGGGTCCCGTCAAAGCATCCGATTTCGATCTGGTTAACCAACCCAGTAAGGGAAAGGATTCTACCATTGCACTTGCCATTCGTAATAAACAACAAGAGCTACACAGAATGAGGAAATGAATGATGCTGAAGATGAAGACTGGGAGGAGAACTTATTGGTAACTGATGAAGATGTTCAAATGGCTGCAGAAGAAGTCGCTGTCAAGGGAAAAGCTAAAGAAGATGAAGAAAAGAGACAAAAAGACCTTAAAGATGCCAAATTAGCTGAAGAAGAAAGATTACGTGTTGAGGCTGATAACTACATTGTAGACAATCCTGATCACAAACTTGAATCTTTGCCTCCTTCACAGAAAGACCTGGAATCAAATGTCCACAAAGACACTTCCGCCATTCGCGAATCATCAACACAATCATCACCTCCACCAACATAAACAACATCAAAATCAACTGACAAATGCATCAAGAAACCAATCAACACTCTGTTCTCACAAGCATTAATCAAGATCAAAAATGCCATGAAGAAAGCTCAATTGAAAAAGAATAAAAGACTTAAAGATCAAGTTGAAACACTCACGAGCCTTGTCACTGGTTTAACCAATCAGATGAGTGATCTACAACAAACCAAAAAAAGGGTTGATGAGTAATTGTCAAGAGATGTCCAAGCTGATTTGGATATGCTTATCAAGAAGTACACTGATGAATATCTGACAACAAACCTGGTAAAAATTACTGCAAAAGAGTTGAAACATCATCTCAAGCCGTTAAAAGAGCATCTCCATCAAACTACCAGACAAATTGTCAATGAAGTGATTTCTTCTACTCCTCTCACTCTTCACACAGTTCCTGCACCAAAGGAACTAACACTTGAAGACCTTCAAATTAAGATGCTTGACAAATTAACTGAAAAAACTACCATAACTTAAGAAGAGACAGCAATTATGGATGCCATCTCAGCAAACTTGTCAAAAGAGTCATGCAAGGAAGTTGATGACACTCAGAAGAGACAGAGTGAAGACAAAGACCCTGATCAAAATTCACAATCAAAGAAACAAAAGAAAATTGGTGGACCTTCCTCTTCTCATAAGGATCCGGTAAAATCTGCCTCAACAAACACTACACCCAACCAACCTAAACTATCCGTGTCTAATCCTGAAGCAGAAGATCACTTTGTTTACACGAGTGGCGAAGACTGGGAACAACCTGATCCTCAACCTCACACAAAACCTGGACCATCATCAACCTCCAAGAGCAAAAGACATCCATGAGACAAGCAGCCAAAAGTTGTCGAATGGCTTGACAATGACGACACTGCCGAGTACGGATGGTTTGATGAAATGGTCAATGCTTAACCACCACTAGCTGAAGATCATGAACCGGTGGATGGACAAACTGTGGAATACGTTCAGAAGTTAAAGCATGACTTCTACATCAAGAAACTCAACAAAAACGAACTCATACGGTTCAAGAATGCGCCCTTTAACCTTCTAAAAGATCGATTCAGGAGTGCAATCGAACTTGAATATCATTTGGAAAAAATTGCTCGTGCAATGTCCAATGATATCGATTGGCTCAATCCTGAGTTCAACGTGGATCACACTTCAAAGAAATCTGGACCATATTACACAGATTGGACCAAGCCACTACTAATGGTGGGAAAACCAGAGCAACCAAGGATTCCATTTCGCTTCTTCTTCAACACCGACATGGAGTTCTTACAACATGGAACCACATCCGCAAAGAAGTATACAACATCCTTAACCCTCGAAATCTTAACTGCACGGTACTTAAACACCGCAATAGAAGAAGATGCAAAACATCTATTCGTTGACAAGCTTGTGGAGTACAATAGAGATGCGGTGTATGGGATTCATCACTGGAATGAAAGGCAAAAGCTCTTCTACCGCAGTAGCAGGCTTGAACAAACAAAGGGGGATTTAATACATAACCAACGTATTGTTTCCATCCAGTTTATCTAAACAGCTACTAAATGGGGATACTCTTTTCTGAAGAAGATCATCGTCAAGCGTCAAGATGAAAAGGAGTATGAATTCTCAGAAGCTGACTTTCCACGGTTGAACTTGAATGACATTGAAGATATGTACCTTCTCAAAGTTCAAGGGAAACAGCGTAATCTACCAATGGATATGCAGCTTGCATTCATTACTTCTCTTCTAATCTTCAAAAGGAGCATTATCATTCGGGAACGCGTTAAAGATCTACAATTAGCTGTTGAAAGTTATAAGAGGAAGTTGAACTTGACAGCACCGATTCTTCACTTCAACAAAATCAATCAGCTATCAGAGTACACACTAATGAAAGAACCTGCTTTTGGATTCATCTACAGAAGTGCCTTTGATCACAACTACTTCATGGTGTATGACGAAATTCACAAGTTCTATGATGACACCTTGAAGTCAGTTCGTGATGGTTTGAATAGCCGGTAAAGGACATAGATCTCTTCGGGAGCAAAAGATGGAATTCAAAGGAAGCTAGAGAAGTCCGTAGGTTCATCACCAGAATTGAACAGAGGTTGAAATGTATGGATCAGATCAGACGGTTGAAGAGCTATGTTAGTGGGAGACCGAGCTTCCCGATATTGACATTCAAATGACCTGAATGATTGCATAGTTTGTGAGTATTTAACATTCTTGATATATGATTTGCTAGTGATACATTGGCTTGTGCACACATAACAGTGCACAACCCGTTCTTTGTAAAGAAAGGACCCTGAGGTACGCTTCAGTGCCTCAATCCTAATATAAGGAGCGAAAGCTTCCTACTTTTGAGTAGAATTAATCAAATTTTTTTTCAAGATTTTTTCATAATTCTGCTCAAAAGACTAAGTATTCCCTCTCGTATTTAAAACCTCAAAAAGTTACTTCACTTATTGAGGGGGAGTACTTAAAACAATCTTTGTTCACAATGAAAAAGTTCTTATTGATTTCTTCCCACAAACCTCAAAAAGCATAATTTAATCAAAATGTTTTCCAAAAACAACATCAATATGCTATTTTTGAAGGGGAAAATATAATGTGATTAAAATATGGTCTCAAATGTATGGAATCTCGTATGAGCTCGACTCAGATATTACCAATGAATTGACGAAACTTAATTTTCATTAATCGAAAGGACTTGTCCTAGACGGGTAATAATTTCAAGTTGGTCTAACCAGTGATTTAAGCGTATCTCGAACAGGACTTGTCTGAGTAGAGTGTACCGTTTCGAGAGATTTTTTTTGAATGTGACCAGGACGGGTAATAATTTCAAGCTAGTCTAACTAGTGATGTAAGTGTGTCTCGAATCGGTCAAGTTCACTGAAAATCAATCAATTTAAAAGTGCAAACTCCACCCGACATGTGCAAATTTATCTTAAAAACTTATGAGCACATGTGAATGGGGGAGTATTTCAGAAAAAGCAAAACTCTCAAGGTGTTAACAAAATATGTTTTATAATCATAAACACTTTGAGAGATTTTCAAATGAATGGTTTATGGCAACATAGGATAGTCATGGAGTTGTAAGGTGACTAAGGTTAGGAAATACGTCCTATGATCCGCTAGAACCGGAGGGATCTACCCATGGACAATACCAATAGTTTAGTACTAGAAGTCCTTAGGTATGATTGAAAAAAGGAATAAAGAAATGAAAGGAGAAAGAAGGGGTTGAAGTATTAAAAAGAAATGTAAATGAAAGGGTGAAAAGAAATAGCCCTCCAAATGTTCAACCTTAGGGCAGAAACCGAGTTCAATTCATATACTACTGGATGTTACTACGGTGACACCGGTATTGAAGACAAGCCATTATGGACCTAGTGACGCATTGCACTAAACCTTCTAGCCACTCAAGTATCTCTCAAAAGATACTTGTTTCATTTCTCACGGAGAAGCCTGCTTAATTTATCGACCTTTCACTTCGAAATGTGTTGATATTGAAAAGGAGGCAATCTGCTCCATACCTCTACGACTTAAATCAAAATGCACTTAATCGAGTCTATAGCCATGAGATTCAACAAAAGATCTCTTAGGAACACTTAACATTTCTACACTGGTTGTTTAACATTAAGAACACCAGTCGTAAATTACAGAGTCCTACGCAGATCCTAGCAATCTGCCAGAACATTTATGAGAGAATTCACAATTGTGATTCTCAATGATTGAATGGAAATTCCTGCCAGGGTCAACATCAAACAGCCCTGATAGTAGGTCACTTCGGTAATCCCTTGTGGGTTACGCTTAGTGTTCATGGTGGTTTCAAATGGTCTACAGTCGCGGAGTGATACTTCGGTATGCTTCAGCAGCTCACCTGAAACGTGGATACACTTCGGTGTATCTGAGTAAGCCCTCTTGGGGGTATACGGTTCAGGAACAGCCTTGGTAAGGATTAGAGAAAGTTTTCACACTATGCTGTTAATGATCTCGAAGTCCAAACCTGTAAGTCCTGGAAACTTTATTGCTAACTGATTTCATGCAGGTACTCATGGAGACTGGGAGTTTCATTACCACCATTACCATCATCAACATCACATCAGTTTCCACATGCTCATACGGATATCACAAAGAAAGATAAAGTCAAAGAAAGTTCTCACAATGATCAAAGCAAAGCAAAATTCAAAGAATGATTCTACTTCATGCAAAAGAATCTACAAAATTGAAAGATAAAGATCAAAGCAAAGAAATAAGAGCTGCTTAAGAATGAAGATTCAAATTTAAAAGAATTATGAGCATGTTGGAAAGGCGTAAAGACACCAGAGACAGAGACGTTGTTGAGGAGCATATAACACCATTACTTGATCACAACGACAACAAAGAATAAAGAACAAAGATACATGAGTCATCAAGCCAATGAAGCAACGATGACGTCAAGCAACCTTTGATGACCAACCCTTAAGGGAAGTTTGTTGGGATTACATTTTATTAATATAAAGTGTCGGTCATTAAGTTTTGTAATAGGTTGCTTAATATATTAGGCTTATATGTTTGTAATTAATTCTAGGCTTATAAAGTAAGCCCATGGGCCTATGAATGAGTGTTAGAAAGGCCCATGTAGGCGTTGCCCTAGCTACTACTCTATATAAACAATGTAAAATCTCATTTAAGAGTGTTGGTTCATTATGCAAGATTACTCTTTTCATTATTATTTTCTCTCATAATTGTTCCATATTATATCTCTCTCTCTCTAACTTTCTCTCTCTAAACATACTTGTGTGTTTATCAATATGGTGACCTAACAGTAACACTGAAGACAATTCGTCTACCAGTGGCTGGGTATTCCTACTTGGTGGAGGTGCAATTTCTTGGGCATCCAAGAAGCAAACTTGCATCACCAGTTCAACAATGGAATCTAAATTTGTGGCTTTAGCAGCTGCTGGTAAAGAAGCTGAATGGTTAAAAAACTTGCTTCTTGAGATT
The DNA here is from genome assembly GCA_021014915.2 of Artemisia tridentata subsp. tridentata. Lineage (NCBI taxonomy): Eukaryota > Viridiplantae > Streptophyta > Magnoliopsida > Asterales > Asteraceae > Artemisia > Artemisia tridentata. Next base: position 63,795,289 of record CP139501.1, on the reverse strand, counting down.
TCATTGTGGCCTAAACCTATAACACCTATTTCTATCCGTTGTGATAGTGCTGCTACATTGGCAAAGGCTTATAGCAAGATGTACAATGGGAAGTCTAGACACTTAGGTAATAGGCATAGCATAATTCGTGAGCTTATCATGAATGGGGTGGTATCTATAGAGTTTGTTAGATCTCAACAAAATTTACCTGATCACTTGACGAATGGTTTGGCTGGAGACTTGGTTTGTAAGTCTGCTAAAGGGATGGGTTTGAAGTCCAACTTAGTTACTGAATGCTAAGACACCCAACTCCCTCTTGTGGAAACTTGGGAGCTGAGTTCAATGTGGAAAGCTAAACATTTAGTGGACTGGAGCATATGTTTTACAATCATCCCAAGGTTGTGCTCAGAAACTGCTGAAAAAGATGATGAAGTCATTACTTCTTAAGAGTTAACTTCTTTGAAAAAGTGCTAAGCAGGAGCATGAATAAAGAGGAACCACCTATGTTAATGTTGAAGTTTTGCCGCTTCAGTGACCTTTGGACTTTTGGCTCTTACAACATTTGTGAATTGGATATGGACACACGGCTTATTTAGTGTCAGGAGTGTTTAAGTGTTTGAAAACTTGTGTGTATTTTATCTTTAGGTATTCAGATGGGTTGAAGGGTTCAATTCTTAGAACACCCTGATTCTCGAGTATTTGAACATGTAATGTGCTAAGATAGGAATTCAATCTTCAAGATATTTTCATTTATGCACATGTTTTGTTTTATGTTTATTTCAATCAAAAGGAATTGAACTAAATTGGGGAGGATTGTTGGAAATTTAGTTCAATTGAGGGATTTGATCATACTTTGAAATGGGTTTGGAGGTACGGAGTGTACACCCATTAAGTGTCTGATTAACCTGACTCTTATAGTGGTTTAAGTTACTACTGCTAGTACTAAGTTAGTACTGTTGGAGCAGAGTTACTACTGCTAGTACTAAGTTAGTACTGCTGGAGCAATGTTACAACTGCTGCATTAAGTTAGTACTGCTGGAGCAATGTTACTACTGTTGCCTTAAGTTGGTACTGCTGGAGCAAGTTACTACTGTTGGCATAAGTTAGTACTGTTGGAGTGAGTTTGTAACTACTTTGACCTATTTATGTGCAGTTTTAAACTCGTAATTAAGACCATAATAACTTGGTCTTGTAACCACTATGGCTATGATGGAGGAACATTATGAGGAGATTAATTGGCCGATTAATTCTCATAATTCCATTGACTAAGAGTGATTCAATCCTATAAATAGGATACTCATATGCATGGAAGAAAACACAAAACATAAACACTTGAAAGAAAACAGGTTCTTGATTTATGCCTAAAACAAGAACATCACTTGGTCTTATCCCATAGAGATATTCGTATAACCCAGGCATAGGGTCGAATAGTTTCTATTGGAAAGTTATAACACGATTTCAAGTGATATCCAGTACTCATTGATTATCTTCACCCTGTTGGGAATTGATCTAAAGAAACCAACACTATATGTAAGAGTAAGTGAGTTTTGAGATTTTTGATAAGTGAAATAGGTGATACCTTAGCCCCTTTTATAGAGAAATAAAGTTGTGTTACAAATATAAAAAGAATATGGTGCGTATTTTTTTTTCTTGGTCATCCGAAATAAAGGGGAAAGCAACTTAGTCAAGCCAACATACTTTGGTCGTTTGTCTCAAGTCATGGTCAAATTTTGTACTTGTACAATCTTAGTCAAATAAAATTGTAGGCTATGCCTTAGGGAAGGGGCGGAAATGGTAAGAAAAAAAGAGATATATGATTAGTATTTGTATAAAATGTATTTTTAGTGTGTATTAGGTATTAAAAATAGGTATTAGTTAATAGTTTTTGCGGTTAAAATTAAATACGTATAATTAAGTAGGCTTAATAAAGAATTATAAGGGTGTAAGAACATTATTTTTGGCACTTTTGTAGTAATTTAGGGAATGTGAGAATGTATTAAAAGTAATCGTTGGGAGTGTCGGGTACATTGTTCATTTAATTTGTGAAAGGCTTTTATTAAATTAATGATCGTGAGTAACTAAAAATGCAAATGCCCTAGTAATTAAATTATGAATTAGAGTAGAGACAATATAATGTAATGTCATAGACTAAATTTAGTCTAGAGTCATCACGCACAAAAGAGTTATTCCTTGTTTTACCTTTATTTAACTAAAAGTGATACGTATATTGTTCTCAGGTAAACTCCAAAACAAATAATCTGAGTTTAGCAAACAGTATTGACCTGGAAAATAGCGGTTTGTCACAGTCTTCGTTTAGAGTTAAAATACACAATTTAAAACGTGTTGAGTTTACAGTATTTGTCTGCCCTAAAAATGTCAGTTGCTACACTAGCTACACTGGTTAGTTAACCACCTATATGGACCCATTTGTAGCGCTCATCTTTAGCACTAGATACGCTTAGTTACACCCTCTGAGCCATTCTTTTCATTTTTGTTACATCCACTAAAAAAAGCAAAAAAAATAATAATAATAAATAAAAAATAATATTATACACTTTAAACCTTAGCCTAACCCATTGTCAAATTCTAAACGGTGGGTTGCTAGTTGTTGGTATGTTGGAATTTTTGATGATTATTGGTTAGCCACACTTTTTCATTAGTGTGTGACAATACGACAAAGACGAATAGTGCACCTTCTTATTTGTATTTTTGTGGTGTATGCTTATAAGAAGTGTGGGGGATGTGATGTATGTGGAGAAAAAAAGAGAAGATATATATGTGATGACAATTATAGCTAATGTGCTATATTATTATGAAGATGAAGGAAGATGAAGTATATTTATGATATTGATTAGCCAATGTGCTAAGATGTGATATGTATATAAATATTTGGTGATCGATATGTGCAGAAGAGAAGATTGTAAGTATAATCATTTACGGGTTTGCGGTTTGTTCAGTAACTAGCAACATGTTACTTAGGCTTGGCTTTATTTTTATTTTACAACCAATTTCCTAAATATTCACATGCCTTATTCATACCTTGTTAACCCGAAGCCTAAATGTTACAACCAAAATAAAAGTAATCTTTATATGTTTACATTTGGTGCTTACGCCACATCGGTGGAGTTTTGTTTCTTGTACAAGCCTATGGTAATAAACGGATCATGATTGAGCAATGTGAGTGTGATTTTCTTATATACTCCACCACTATAAATTGAGTGTTGAGTGAATTATACTTGCATTCCTTTTCGTGGGGTGCTTAGCCATGTTATCAAGCGAGAAAATCCATAGGGTGTTGTCAAACATCTCATTTCACAACTTAAAGCTTAAAACGATGAATCTTATGTCGTACTTGTACTTGGTAGATTTGCATCATATAGTAATTAATCATTTTCATGCACCATGTGGGATATAATTTTCTTAATTGCTAGAATTGCTTGTGGGCAAGCAAAGTTTTAGTGTAAGGAAATTTGATAATGCCCGAATTGAGGATATTTCTAGGCACATTATCATGGTTTTTGTACATGTTATTTGGTTAATTTAATGAAATTTTGGTACTTATTTGCACAAAGTTATGTTTTCATGTTCGTAGTTAGCCAAGACGAAGAAATAAAGGAAAATGCGAAGAAAGATCAATAAACGAAGATTTATGCATGTACGAAGATATCCCGACAAATGCAAGTCTGGTGGAGCATACTTCAGAAGTTAAAGTCATGAAGTTGTCACTCCAAAGACTCAAGAATAAAGTACAAGATGGAAAACGAGAAGTGAAATGAAGAAAAGAAGCTAAATCGAAGAATGTTTGATGTCTCGTTGTTTTCGACACACCTCCACTATTTTGGCCATATCTTGAGCATACGAACTCGGATTGACTTGATTCAAGTGGCCAGGCGAAGAGGAAAGAAAAATCTAAAAATTTAGCTTGGAACATTTGTGGTTAAACAGTTTCATCTCAGCGGTGCGGCTGGATTCAAACTGTGGATGGATGGAGCAATTTTTGTGCTCCAAATATGCATTTAAGTGAGGTTTTATTGTGCCAACTCCTCAAGTCCATCCATTAACTACTTATAGCTTTATTTTAAATCAACTTAATGACCCTTAGGGTCCAAGTATTTCATTTATTTGGCCAAGTTCATTCTCAAGAATAAATATACCCATCTTGGCTATCATTTTGATCATCATCATCTACCAAAATAACACCACACATAGAACTCTCACCCCTTACACCATAAGGACAGGAATTTTACCAAAAGTATCACTCCCAAAATACTAGAACCCACTGCCATTTCCAGAAGATTATACCCGAGTATTGGAGCAAAGTGTTGGACTTAATTTTTCGGCTTGGTAGGACACTTGTAGTTGATTGGAGGCTCGAGGATTGCTCTAAATCTTTACATCATCTACTGTAATTGCTACTTTGGTAAACCTTTGTTAATTTCATGATGTTGAACTTTTATTTTCATATTTGAATTTGGTGTTTAATCAATTTTGATATGTAGTAGTTTGGTTTACTTGTTTGGAATGATGTAGCCATTGATATGGAGTGTTTGGCATTTTTAGCACCATGGAACTATGGTTGTCCTATGAGTTTGTTTAAACTAAAATGTGTCTAAATATCTTGTTGGTGAATCATAACCGAATATAGGTCGAAAGGATTTCTAGTCATGATTTATTCCAAATATTAGCGCGTTATATGTCTGGTATTTCATAATTGACAACTATGAATAAACAATTTAGAAGGACTTCTAAAGGTTTAATTAAGAGTATAGGTCGAAAGGGCTCTTATGAACAAATTAGTAAAACTCATATTTCTCACAAATGGACGTAATGACTTGGTTTATAATAACGTTCATAGGTCGAAAGGGTGCGTTAGTCTAAACCATTTTATATGCAATTTATAACAATTTGATTGGAATTTTGTAACTTAGATTTTGTGTGCTATTGCTTGATTTCTACCCGAAACTCCATACATTCCATTGAAATAGAGACTAGTTCCAAAAAATTGATTTTAATTATTGATTGCAAGTTCGTTTATTTCATTCTTATTATAAGTCTTGTATGGTACTTTGGCTTATGATATCCATTTTACCACTTTCGTGTTACTTGTATTTATATTTGATTCTATAATTGAAAACACTCAAATCTTTTGGATGACCTTGACTTACCATTCCCTAACTACACATGATAAAGGTATACTTGCCCGAATGTGTTCATAGTTAACCGGTATTTCTTGTTTATAAATTTAAAGCTTGTTGGAATACATCAATTTTCCCCTTAAAATGAATACAACCTTCACTAAATAAAAACTCCATCACAAAACCCCCCAAATCAGTTACATCTCCACCAGATAAACACAAATCAACAAAAAGATAAAATGTGGAGCGTCTGTACAGGGACGGTACCGTTAAATAGGGGCAGTACCGTTAAATATTTAACGGTACCGCCGTTTGCAAAAGGCAGATTTTGTGTCTATAAATAGTGGCTCATTTTCACACTTCAAACCACTTTTTTACACATATTTTAATCAGATTTTCTCTTATGTTTAGCACACTTTTCATACTCTTAAATCCACCATAAAACTTTGATCATAATGCTTCTAACTCTCAATTTTTGCAAGCATACTTTTATGATCCATCCAAACAAGCTTAGAGATCTTGTGATACTCACACATACGACGATCCACCACTACAAGATTAGTGCGCTTATGATCTTCATCCCTTGAAGGCTTCTTGTCAATAGAAGTTCATCCATATCAAGATTAGAATTCTTGATATTTAGATTAGGCACTTCGATCCATTTGACTACCATGTCTTGGATCTTTCTTTGTACATCCACCACACTTGCCTCTTTGTGTAGATTTGTTTGATCGTGTAGATCATGTAGATTGGGTTGATCGTGTTGATCGGGTAGATAATGTTGATCTTATTGATCAGGTAGATCGTGTAGATTGGGTAGATGGGATCGGGTAGATCGGGTTAGTATTTAGCCCTGAAAATACACGTGTGTGTGAGATTGGTTCTAGCTAGATTAGATCTCGACATTTAGCTTAGTGTTATAAAATATAATAGGCGACGTAAAGGTTTGTTATGTTGGGCCATAAACATAATGGGTTTGGTTGTACCCGAAGAAGAACTCGACATCTAGCTTAGTATCGGAAAATATTGTAGGCCCATTGTATGGTTTTCTCCGAGCGAGAAAGGAGCTTGTTGATTAGTGAAATAACTCTCGAGTTGGGTACTCGGGGATTGGAGTAGGGCGAAGAGGAGTTTCGTGACCGAAGCACTATTAATCATCGTAATTCGGTTTGTGTTTTCTTTTACTTATCTCTTTACGTTTAGTTTTTGCATTTATCGCTTTACATTTATATTTGCATTATATTTATGTTTGTGTGGTTTGTTGTTTATATTGTGTTGATTATGTTTGTGTCATGGCTTGATGATTATTTGTGTTTGTGTAGTGATTTGCTTTATACCATCTACAGTTGTTATATATCTGTTATTGAGACTTTTCATATATCTGTTATTTGATTAAAAAAAAATTAAGCTTGTAGGACCTTAGATATATCAACGTTATCACAATATATGGCACAGTTTTGGTGACAAGAGATTTATACATGAGTTTAGAGAGAGATATAAAAGAGAACATTATTTCATAAGAAAAACACACATTACACACTCAAGCACACCTCCAAATGAGACCATTTGGAGGTATTTATAGTTCCATCACATAACATATGGATGGGCTTTCTATGGACTTTTGTTTACATTTCATAATAAGGCTCACACTTTAGGCCAATAATTACCAAGTCCATAGCCCATTAACTAAATAAAATTATACATTCTATGACACGTTACAAGAATCCTAGACGTAGAATGACCAACACTTTCTTAATGCTAACAATCTCCCCCTAAGGGGTTGTCATTCAAACGATGCTTCACGTAATTAGGTCTTTTGTCTTCTTGGTCTTGAACTTTGTGTGTTGTCATAGAATAGTCTAGATTCTTTGTTCCTTCGTGCCTTGTGATATTCGATTAATGACTTTTGATCGTTCTTGCCTTTGATCAACATCTTCTTATGATTTGTTGTGTCGTCTTCTCCATCATACTCATACTTCTTGGAAAGACTTTGTACTTCATACTTATGTCTTCTTCAATTGATTCGTGAACTTGTTCTTGACTTCTTGATTAGCTCTTTGAATTTGACGTAACACTTTTTCTTAAACTTGATATGTTTGTCTTGAACGTTCTTCACTTGAGCTTGTTGAGGATGAACTTCATAAGAATGAGTGTGTGGAGGTGGAGATGTTGATATATGTGATGGTAGTAAGCGTCCTTTCCTCCAAGGGATAATCATCAATACCTGCATGAATTATGTTAGTTGAAATCACCAATCGATCATGGTGGAATTTTCTTAGAGAATAGACCACTATGATTGTTTTACTGATGAATATCTTGATTCAGTCACCTTGGTCGGGCACATCAGCCGTGCGAATCCCGTAAGGGACAGTTATCAATACTTTGGATAAAAATCCAAGTAAAACCCACGTCTTAAGGACTCGATTCGTGAAGGGAATCTCCTTAGCGGGATTTCCAGCACTTACAAGTTTAGATGTCGAGAGTATTAACAGCATAGTGTGAAAACACATCTCTAATCCTTACAAAGGTTGTTCCTGAATTGGATACCCTCAAGAAGGCTTACGAAGATATACCGAAGTATACCAACAATTCAGGTGAGCAGCTGAAGTATACCGAATTATCACTCCACGACTATAGACCATTTGAAACAAATAACCATTATAATAGATAAAGCAAGATCCGTAGATCTCATAAAAGACTCTTATACAACTTGTGTCCTTTTTGGCGAATACAAGTGTATGTTATAAAAGTGTATCCTAAGAGATCTTTTAATAAATCTCAAGACTCTAGACATGATTACGTGCGTTTTTGGTTTTAGTAATCGGAGGCATGGAGCAGAGTGCCACTTTTTCAATACCAACACATCTCGGAGTGAGAGGCCGGTAGATTATGCAAGGTTCTCCGTGAGAAATGAAACAAATATATTTTAAGAGATACTCGAGTGGCTAGGAGGGGTTGTGCAGTGTGTCACTGGGTCCATGACGTCTTGTCTTCAATACTGGTATCATCTTTGTGATAATCGATAGCAGATGTATTGACCCGGTTTCTGTTCCTAAGTTTATTAGAGGGCTATTTCTTTTTACCCTTTTCACAAACTTTTCTTTTTAATTCTCCAACCCTTTCTTTCTCCTTTCATCACTTTACTCCTTTTTTCAATCATACCTAAGGACTTCTAATTCTAATCTATTGGAATCGTCCTTTGGTAGTAGATCCCTCCGGCTCTGGCGGATCATAGGACATAAACCTAACCATAATCACCTTATTACTCCATAATTATCGTAGGTTCATTGATCACATGCCATAAAATCTTTTGTGAAAATCTCTCAAAGTGTTTATAATTATGAAACATATTTTGTTAATGCTTTGAGAGTTTTACATTTTCTAAAATACTCCCCCTTCACATGGGCTCATAAGTTTTAAGATAGATTTACACATGTTGGGTAGAGTTTGCACTGTTGAATTGATCGATTTTCAGTGAATATGACCGATTTAAGACACACTTACATCACTAGTTAGACTGACTTAAAATTATTACCCGGCCTGGTCAAGTTCAAAGAAAGTCTCTCGAGACGGTACATTCTACTTAGACAAGTTTTATTCGAGACATGCTTACATCACTAGTTAGAATAGCTTGAAATTATTACCCATCCAGGATAAGTCTTTTCGATTACTGACAATTAAGCTTCATCAATTCGTTTGTTATATCTGAGTCGAGCTCATTTGAGATTCTACAACAATCTTTAAGCATTTTGATCACATTTTAATCACGTCTTCTCCCCCTCAAAAATAGCATATTCGTGATATTTTTTATATCAACTGATTAATAGAAAAGCTTTTGGAGAGAAAGACAGATTTGTTTTTGCATGAAATCGGAACATTTGTTTTTATACGCCCCCTTAAAGAAAGCATATTTTCAAACATAAAGTTTAAAATTCTTGAATAAGGGTTTGGAGGGAGTTCTCTTTTTGAAATACGAGTTATGTACTAAAAATGTGCATAAGTATTTTTGTAGAAACGAGTTTTGTTTGAAATCTTTTTGTTTGTTTATACTCGAACTTTTTGAAAATGATTTCGTCCTTGAAAATACGAGTCCTGATTTGAAATAATCAGAAGTCATCATTTAAGTCCGGGTTTCGTACTGAAGTATACGAAAGCCAATGTTGAAGAAAATTTTGAGAAAACGACATGTTTTAGAAAATATTTTAGTGAACTCTTGCTCAAGCATCTGTACATATCCGTATCATTGTTGAATGACATTTCTAGAAAAGTACAGAAAATCGATTATACGAGAGACATGTCGTTAGAAGAATATTTTTGGATTTTTCATTTTAAATTGTTTTTGTATTTTTGAAATTTTTTTAATGTTTTTGTATTTTTGAAATTTTCTATTTTTGTATTTTGATTTTGTAGGTTTTTCAAATTTTGTTTTTTTTTTTTTTTTTTTTTTTTTTTTTTTTTCAAAAATATTTACAGCGAAGCATTTTGAAAGATATTTTTCAAGAAGATTTGAGAAGACGTTCTAGCTCCTCAGGAGTTAGGCTTCACATGCCAATTCGTCGAACTAAATCGTCGAACCTATCTTTTGGAAGGGCTTTAGTAAATAGATCGGCGAGTTGGTAATCCGTCTTCACGAAAAATAATTCAACAGTACCCTCTTCTACGTGTTCTTTGATGAAGTGATAGCGGACTCTAATATGCTTGGTCTTCGAGTGTTGTACTGGATTGCACGAGATGGCTATGGCACTTTTCGAGTCACAATACAAAGGTATTCTGTCGAAAGTAAAGCCATAACCTGTCAGTTGTGTCCTCATCCATAGAACTTGGGAACAACATGCAGATAGAGACACATACTCAGCTTCTGCGGTTGATAATGCAGTACAGTCTTGTTTCCTTGATGACCAGCCTACTAGCTTTTCACCCAAAAATTGTGCTCCACCTTATGTACTTTTTGCTGTAACTTGACAACCTGCGTGATCGGCATCTGAAAATGCTATTAGTTTAAACTCGGAATTCTTCGGATACCAAAGTCCCATGTTAATGGTTCTTTGTAGGTACCAAAAGATCCGTTTGACCTCTTGGAGGTGAAGTTCGGTAGGCTGTGCCTGAAACCGTGCTAATAAACAAAAAACAAAATGAATATCCGGTCGACTAGCAGTAAGGTACATGAGAGAACCAATCATGCTCCGATATTTCTTCGGATCGATGGGTTTCCCAAATAAATCAGCACCGATTTTTGGTGAAGTGACCATTGGTGTACCAACAGAATCACAATTTTTCATACCATGTTTTTTCAAAATCTCAATTGTATATTTAGCTTGATTAATGAAGATACCACGAGGGGATTGATGTATTTGTAAACCAAGAAAGAATTTAAGTTCCCCCATCATGGACATTTCAAATTTGCTTTTCATGAGATTTTCAAAATGTTTTGAATGATTCGGATTAGTGGACCCAAAGAAAATTTCATCCACGTAAATCTGAACAATCAAAATGCCATCTTTGTATTTTCTTGTAAACAAGGTAGGATCAAGAGTTCCTTTGGTGAAATTGTTTTTGATCAGGAAAGATGATAGTTCGTCATACCACGCTCTTGGAGCTTGTTTTAAACCATAAATGGCTTTCTTTAGCTTGTAGACGTAGTCCGGATGTTCCTTGTCAATGAATCCTTCTGGCTAACTCACATACACTTCTTCTTTAAGAGTTCCATTCAAGAATGCAGTCTTGATGTCCATATGATATACAGTGATGTTCTTGTGAGCTGCATAGGCTAAGAAAATCCTGACTGCTTCAAGTCTTGCTACTGGCGCGAATGATTCTTCGAAATATATCCCTTCCTCCTGTCTGAATCCTTTAGCCACTAGACGAGCTTTGTTGTGAATTACAGTCATTTCTTCATCCTTTTTGTTCTTCCATAACCATTTGAGATCAATGATAAGTTTGTCCAGTGGTCTTGGAACTAATTCCCAACTATCATGTAAACGGTATTGAAGAATTTCTTCCTGCATCGCTTCTATCCATGCGTTTTCTACCATTGCCTCTTGAATGTTCTTTGGTTCTTTCAGGCCTATTGAGCAAATATAAATGCACATTTCGGGGTATGTGGCAAGTTGTCTTCTCGTCTGAACTGGCCTTGAAGGTTCACCAATAACTTGTTCAATTGGATGGTCTTTAGTCCATTGGAGTGTAGAAGGGTACCTTGGGTTTAACGTATGTATGTTAGATGGTTCTTGTAACCTTGAAGATGATTCAGCGGAATCCGTAGCAAACGGGGTTTCAAATACTTCTTCTAACGCATCATCGTTTTGGTTCTGTGTTTGTTCTTCTTGAAATGGTGTGTTTTGGTTTTGCTCATCAACTCTTGGTAGAACAATTTCAAGTACTAGAGTTTTTGGAGTAGATGTAGATGAGGTTGAGGGAGTTTGTGCGTCAGCTTCGATTGTGGTAGATGCATCTTGTGGTGGTGGTGGTGGTGGTGGTTGATGGTTTTGAGCGGGTGCAGCGGAATATTGTTGAGATGCATTTATCGAAGGTCCACCATAGTATTCATCAAACATTAGCTCGAAGAAATTTTTCAGTTCTTGTTTTGAAGGTTTTTCAATGGTTGTTGATTGAGCTACTTGAGGTACGACACCTGAACTAATGTGCCCAGAAGTCTGTGGGTTTGGTACGGGTCCTAATATGTGTTGATTAGAAGCCATTGGGTTAAGCGCGGGTTCTAGAGTGAGTCTCTCAGAAGCCATTTGAGAAATCTCGTCGAAATTCACATTCATCGTCTCCATTATCTTTTTAGTTCTTCGATTATACACCCAGAATGCCCTCTAGTTATCTGAGTATCCAATGAAGATTTCAATATCACCCTTAGCTTTCAGTTTCCCTAGATCTTCTCTGTCGTTCGTCGGATAACACAAAGCGCCAAACACGTGAAGTTAAGAGATATCAGGTTTCCTATTGTTTACTAGCTCATATGGGGTTTTATTGAATCTTGGGTGGATTAAGGAACGGTTCTGAGTAAAACAAGCAGTGGATTAAGAACACAAATGAGAGAATTGAGCTCAAGAATTAGTAAAAGGGATTTGTTATAGAAAAGATGAATTGTACAAAGTTTGTTACAACTTTGAAAGAGAGAAAATTACAAATGATTATCTAATTGTGAAATAAGGAGTGAGTATTTAAAAGGAGTTTTGGCAGGAAAAGCTGTTATAAGCTTTTCCAACAGATTTTGGTGCATTTTGACCCGGTTTGACTATTTGTGTTGACTGCTTATTATGACCCATATCAATATCTTGGGCATGTTGTAAGAGTCCATTAGTAGAGTAATTCTTTTTTGTGATCCGTTTACTTCTCCTGTCACTATTTTGATACTCGTCGTTGATTATTTCAACATTTTCAGAAACTATGGCTTATAATGTTTTAAAAATAGCATAAATGAGTATTTGTAAAAACAAAAATATTTTGTTCACAGGCCTGGCTAGTTTGTCGTTGTGTCACAGAGCATCAAAATCCACGGGACACCTGCTTGTAGGGACTAGGGAGACAAGGAAAACATCCCTAACTACAATAACGGGGGCGATTTATGTGACAAAAAGCTTATACAATTAACAGTAGATGCGATAGCAAAATCTTCAATAATGCTTGCAAAGCTGTTCAGTATCAACACAAACTTTAGGAGAGTACAAAAACAATGTAAATGTGCAAACATGCAACCGTGGCCTAATTTTACTTACTGTACAAACAAGACTCTTGAGATTCAGAAGGTCGTAGTAAACTGTATTGAAAAGAAAGGAAAAGCTAAATTAAAGTCTCAAAGTAAGGTCTGGTGTGACATGGCCACCATAAACTGGTCGGATACTGTTCATGTTCATTCCTGATGTTTCTGGAAGTGATTCAACATCTGTTGCAGCAACCTCACGAAAGCTTCCTGGCCAAAGCAGCTGATCGGGTCTATCATCGTCCACATATTTAGGCAATCCCATAATTCCAATTGTATGTGGTGGAGATATGCTAGTGATTTCTTGTGGCATCCTCATAAGTGGAGGCTGCCATCTGTGGTGCTGAGACGAGTGAGCTTTGATTTCAAGCGATCTTAACGATGTTCCATGCAAAGTAAAAGCTGCAAGCTGGCTAGCATATTTCTCTGAGAAAATACCCATTCTCATAGCTCTTTTTGCCAGCATCCTCTCTCTCTTGTGTGCGTTCTGATGGCCTCCGAGAGCCTGTGAGCTGAAAAATTTTCTCTGGCAATAGTTGCATGGAAAAACTCTAGGGAGGGTCCCGGAGGTTGTATTGGATTCTGTTTCGTTTGTGCTTTTACTTGTTGATATTGAACTCCCTATCGAATTTCTTGGTTCAAACTTATCCAAATTCGAGTTGAAGGTCAGACTCAACTCCAGAGACACAGGATCATCAATAGTCTGGAATGTTTCCGGTATATTGAGGCTATCCATGAGAGGAGATGGGAAAGGATTTTGAACTGATATGTTGGAAGCAACCTGGCTGCTGTTGTCTGAGTCATCGTCTTCGTGGACCTCATTCTCCAGGTTTAAGCTTTTTGATAACTTCATAACTGGTAGTCACTTTTTAATATCTTCACAAGGCTTTCAAGATGAATGACAATTCTAATCAAGTCATTTTTGCCTGCATAGTGAATATCTGTTTAGCTAATGTTTTATCTTAAGAATTTTGTTATCAATGGATACCAAGAACTGCATATAGATATATATGAAATAAAAAATTAATACACCAAGAAGGATCATTTTTGATAAATCTAAGAAACATACAACAAACTTGCTTGACTTATAATACGAAAGTCGGTACCAGGAAAGCAATCCATTGTACACAAGCAGTAAAGAGAGATATCACACTGCAAAGACGCAATGTGAGAGTCATTTAGCCTAATTTCATCCAAGGTCATGCTAAACATATTCATGAACCTATTTATTGTTTGGCAATTACTTTACGCTACTGATCTAAGATCACATTGTACGTTAATGCTGTCCCTATGAGTCAGACAATGAAAATTCTGCAAACGTCTTGAATTTTTTTCAAAAACTGTTGAACCTTTGTACAGTACAAAATGATTTTAGCACCTACTAAAACTCCCAATTAAAATTAGCATCGACCCAATTACACCCTTCTATATTTACTCGAGTTTAGCCTCGTTGATCCCGTTGATCAAATTGCTGTAAGTCGACTTCTTATCATTTTTAAAGGAAACATGTAAACACAATTAAAAGTTCACCAAACATACTAAGTAGCAAATCAGCCTATCTGTACTCCTTTCCAGTCACACCTAACCATCTATCGCCCAACATTAAGAAGTCACGGACAAGTCAAACTCCACCAAACTTTTTTTTGTAGCTATTAGAGCTGGCATAACAGGTCCGACACGAACACGATAAGACACGAACCTGTTAAGGCCAAACACGAACACGACACGAAAACTAATCGTGTCAATTTTTCCAAACACGAACACGACACAAAATTTAACAGGTTACACGATAAGAAACCTGGTAAGAGACCTGTTAACAAAAATCATTAATTAAAACCAGCGAACCTGTTAAGGAACCTACTAAAAAACCTGCTAAGGAACATGTTAAAGACACAAAACCTGTTAAGACACGATAAGAAACCTGGTAAGAGACCTGTTAGCAGGTCTTAACAGGTCTTAACAGGTCTTATCGTGTCTTAACAGGTTTCTTAGCACGTTTCATTTAGTACATATGTATATTCGTGTCTTATCGTGTCTTAACAGGTCCGGACCTATTAAGACACGAAACCTGTTAAGGCCAAACACGAAACCTGTTAAGAAGACCAGGTCGTGTCGTGTTAACAGGTCCGTGTCAGAAATTGCCAGCTCTAGTAGCTGTATAGTGTAGCTTTTTTTACCCAAGTAGTTCATATGGTTTACACAAGGTCTCCTCTTATGGCCGGTAAAACTATAATTCCAAGTAACCATTTCCCTTTTAGGGATTGATAGAACTTATACGGATTCAATCGGACTCCTAATGTTTTATGAACCACCAAGTAACTGATACATGCCATCAAACTAACCCTTTGGGTGAACTCTACAGACATGATCCTGGAATTTACTTAAGAAATAAGCTTAGACGTTTCACTTGAACTCACCACACTATGTATCTACAGTCTTTTCAAGTTTTGTGCATTGACTGTTTCAAGGATTTTCCTCTATTTTTATTTTATATATATATATATATATATATATATATATATATATATTTTTAATTTGATGATAAAAGAGTTTTTTTTTTTTTTTTTTTTTTTTTTTTTTTTTTTTTTTTTTCAAAATCTAAACTATAATTTACAAAGTAAATCAACATATAAAAGCAGAATTTTACAATTTTGAAAGGGATCTCCATGGGGTGGTCACTTTGCTGTATCATTTTCTTTGTGTCGTTGGCACGTAAAATCAGAAGTTCCAAAGATGCAGATTATAAAGAAAAAAAAGTAGCATAGGGAAAGAGAAATTGAACAATTATATGAGAAGATAAAGTAAGAAGACTAACCGGTTGCTTTTAGCCAACTTTGGTGTTTTCATGTACGTTTTACTTAATACAGGTACAAGATACCACTAATCTACTATCATGTCATTCTTCTATTCAAAACATATGAAGGTAGAGAAGAGGATGCTACATATTTGAGGAAAAAGGTGATATATGATGTTGAAAGTCAAGAAGAGAGTGGAAGTGTGGTGGGACACTGGGACAGTCAAGAACTTCACTAGAAGGCTTAAAAGGAAAACAGAAAGATAAAGCAAGCAGGTATAGTATGGATATTTATATGACTCGAACTTTCTGTCAACAAACGGTCAATATTTTTACTTTTGAGTGTCAAATAAGTACATATAACTAAGCTTTGGAGACATCAAACTTAATTTTGATGAATACTAGGTTTGTATTAATTGATAGTATTTCTTTAAGAAATTGAAACAATGTTTCCTGTGTTTGTTGCCTTTCCCAAAGCCCAACAGTTGCTGCTTTTGACAACAATAAGAAATTCTTCCTGGATGGCAGCAACACAAGCAAACAAAATACACCCACACTTGCTACTATATTTATATACGCACATTCACGAAAACCACTGGATGGGAGCAACGCATCTAAGACCGTTATAGTTAGTAATAGCAGTTTTTGATCGTTGAATAGAATATGTTTATCCAACTCTATACGTTAGCAGTTTCTATTATGTTAATGTTATTTACCACTTCATCGAACTGATACCCTTTTAAATTGTTTTACATTTTCATAACAATTTCCGTATTACTGGTGCATTAATAGATTCATTTATTGCATTTTATTGAAACTAATAGAAATGGTAGAGATAGCAGTGATAACAAAGTTTATAACCCCTGGCCCTCTTTATTGAAAGTAGTAGGGTACCAGCGCGGTGCGGCGGCGGGTACCCTGAAATAATATTTTTCGGTAAATTATGTATTTTAGTTTATTATGTTCTTTTTGATAATAAATTTACGGATATTAAATAAGGAATATATGTCGTATTTTTGGGTCTTTTTTAAAGTCATTCGTATAACATGAGCCCGTTTAGCCCATGCCCGTTTGGCCCGTGCCCGTTCAAGCTCTAACACGTTTGGCCCGGCCCGTTCGGGCTCGAGCCCATTTGGCCCGTTGCCCGTTCGTGCTTGAATATTTGTATAATGTGACTTATTATTTGTATTAGTAACATTTAATGCAAGAATTGTGCTTAAGTTGATTGTACAATATGCTTAATAATTTGTATTTCTTATGTAAGGGGTGTTTTAATAACTACATTAATTGTATTTATTGACCAGTTAATTAGTTGACTACATTAAATATCTTGACCAAATTAATAGTGCTTTGTATTTTGTACTTTAAGCTTTAAGACTTGTAAGTCTTAAAATTAAGATTGATGAGAAAGATCATTAATAATGCTTTGTGTATTGTACAATAAGCATTATAGCTTGTAAGTCTTAATTTTAAGACTAAGAGGAGAGAGATTCATCCCTACATTATATGTAGTATAGATAAGAGAGGCTTTGCATGAAATAATACTACTTAGAGTTTCCTTTTAAACAGTAATCTTAAGAGTGCATGCAGCATGTACAAAATTGGGAAGTCAGATTTTACAATTAAATTTAACGGTCTATATTTTTCTTGAAATCGATTGTAATCTAAATTAAGTCCAGTATTCTCGGTTTCAAATCAGAAGAATGATAGTAGAAAAAGTTAACGGGTCAAAAATGAAAGCGGAGAAATAAAAGTAATGGTTAATATTATATAGTGTATTGCCACTAGTACATTCAGCACTTTGCCCGGCGACTTTTTTGCAACTGTGCCGACGTCCATAAAATACCGACGACATGACGTCGACACCCTCTTGTCGACAATGCTCCGTCGCTATTCAACTTCACGACACAGTGGGACCCACACGTTCTTCCAGTCAAAGTTTTTTTGTGGTTCGACAATATTGTCCCAACGACATGTCGTCGGGACCATACTACTAATTAACGATCGGATTAGTTAAGCCTAATTACTTTGTAAATTAATATGGGCGACATGACGACGGTATTAATTTATCATGGTCAACAAGATTCAAATAATACCGACGTCATGACGTCGGCATTATTTTATCATGGTCAACAAGATTCTAATAATACCGACGTCATGACGTCGGTATTATTTTCTGAAGGTCAACGAAAATGTATATAATTCCGACGACATGACGTCGGTAAAATAAAAACTATACATTGATTTAGATTTTAAATGCCGACGACATGTCGTCGACATCTAATTATAGTGCAGCTGCACAGCTCCAATTTTCCATATTTTTTCCGGAATCCGAAAAAAATCTGCCAAAACCTACCTTTCAAACTAACACATCCAAAACCACTAAACACTTATAAACTTTACAAAATGGCTATAAACTTTATAACGGCTAAAACACTTATATATAACCACTAAACACCTTCAAAATACATTAAAGCGTTATAAACTTTACAAAACGGGTGTTATAATCGCTAGACCTAGCTACCATATCTACAAATGTTGCAATATCCGCAATGTTCAAGTCGCCAAAAGGTTAAACTATACAATAATAAGATTCAGGTCGCCAAAATATAGTTTCAAAGATAAATAAAACACAAAATAACACACATACCTCTACCACCTCTCGTCATCATCCATATCATCGCTACGACGATCCTCATCATCACCACTCTCGCTGCCTGAGCCACTCCCGCTCCCGCCTGCGCCACTCCCTCCCGCTGCCTGAGCCTACCTCACCTCGAGAAGGTATCTGACTAATAAACTCGTGCTATTGCGGGTTGCTCCGGACAAAACCCATCAACAAAGCGAGCTGCTCCTTAACTTCCTTAGCTTCTGCCGGAGCTGCATCGCTCTTCTTCTCAGCTGCAACACTCTTCTTCTCAGCTTCATCAATCTTCTTTTGAGCTTCAACAAGCTTCTCGTCGATCTGGGACCCACTGTACATACCTAAAAACGAAATAATCAAAATTTAAAAACGGCCATTTCAATACATAAGATGAATCATGAGTAATCTATTAGTATTATCCCACTGTACATACTTGGAGGTGGAGGCGGGGTGTATGGTAACGGTGGCCTGCTCATGCCGGGTACCATCCTGCCCCTGCCGGCTATATGACCCCGCTGCTTGCCCTTTATTACCAGGGCAAGTATCTCCTCCTCTGTGTACGCTACCCCTGTAGGCGTATCCGATCCGAGATCCCTTAGCCTGACCATCTCTTCCTATGTAGTTGAAAAAAATGAGAAAATTAATATATTAGTCGGGTTAATTACTAGATTATGTTTCAATAAATCATTAAAGTGCGTGTTTGGAAAAAAAATGATACTTACATATTGAACCCGAGCCTCATCCTGCAACCATACACCATCCTTGCAGTGCGTGTCAAAAAAGCTCTGGATGAGGGACGGGTACTGGTGGTCCTCGCTGTTCTCAAACTGTATATACACATGCATATAGGATGAAACAAATTAAAATGACAAATCAAACACCATATATATTTTAATTAAACTTAAATACTTTTATAAAATTAAAATATATAATTAAAATTAATTACTTTTATAAAATTAAAAATTTTATTTAGTATAAATACTTTTAATTAATATATAATTAAAATTAAATAATCTTATAAAAATAAAATGTGTCTTACATATTCGTGTCGAGAAGCGGCCAATGATCTGGAATCGTGGCGGCTGTAAACCTTGTTCTTCTTTCGGTTCTCTTTGTTCACATGTGACAATTCGCAATTTCATGTCATTTTTCAAACCTCGACAATTTACTATTCATGGGGGTACTATTCATCAACCACTATTTATCATTTCACTATTCATCGCTTTTGAAGTCAATTTGCGACTTTGAGATGGTTTCAAAAAATTTACTATTCATGAAACACTATTCATGATTATCATTCATCATCCCGGAGGGATTAAAAAAATTTACTATTCATGAAACACTATTCATGATTATCATTCATCATTTCTTAAACTAGGTTTACGGGTATTCAAATTCGCGTAACCATTATGGTTTAGCTGCGTATTCATGCATCACCATTAAGGACACAATCGTATAGACTAGAGTAGTCTACATATCATCAGTAACACCATCTCATATTAGGTCATGCACGGGTTTGCAAAATTTCAATTTACGTATGTTTATTTATTTAATAAACGTTACCACTCAGTCATTACTACGAACAATATACCCTACACTCCCGATTATGATCCTAACATAATTTCATACTCATTATAATGATATAAAAATTATATTATTAATTTACCCGGTGTTTTGAAATCAATTGCTATATTTTCCGTTAAACGTTTATAACTACGACGATTTGTGTAATTTCAACACGACAACTATTTGAACACCCGATTCTTGCAAGGAATGTGATTTTTCAATTTTTTACAACTTCGTCATATTTTATTTTGTTTCGTCAGGATTTATTTCTAGCTAACTCGGTATCCGATAATACATTATACACAACATAAACTAACCAATTCTTACAAATTGGAGACAAGGGCTTTAATTAGCCACAACCCTTCCCATCACTTCTCCATTTGCCGCCCCTTGCCCCCCCCCCCCCCCCTAATTCTCCAAAACCATATGATTATTTTGACTACAATTAATACTAAGAGATATATATACTTCCATTCATTCATTTCTACATTCATATAACAAAATAAACTAGCTAACTTTTTCTCTCATCCTCTCCTTTGGGTGATTTGGCCAAGCAAGAAACCAAGGGAAGATTTCACAAAAAAATTCAAGAACAAGATTATCTAGTCTCATTTGTATTCCTAGTTAGGGTTTTGAAATAAAAACCCCAAGGATAGTTAAGCATTTTTCTCCAAAACTCATCAAATCTTCAAGTAAGTGTCTACATATATTTTCCAATCTTTTATACTTTCATTTGATATATTTTCAAGTTCTAGTAGCAAATCATGCAAATATATACATGTTACATACCACTTAATGTTTATTTTTCTCACTAAAATAGATCTATAGATTTTCATTTGTAACCCCATGAGATCCACTATTTTTGGTGAAGATTAGGAACCCATGACACTCTAAGAAGGTGTATGGTAGGTTTAGACTAGTTGTGGTGTTGATTGTAAGTGATATATTCAAGCCTTGAACCATAAAATTTATTTTTACAACATATAGAAAAGGTGCTGTCCATTTTTGTGAAATCTGGAAAACTCAGTAAGTCATGGACTATTTTGGCCTAAATATTTAGAAAATACTTTCAAAAACGAAACCGTGGCCGCCGGAATGAGCAAAAACGAGCTTACAACGAGAAAGATACGCTAATTTTAAGTTTGACGACGAAAACTATTTTTCTGAAAATTTGTGTGCTGTTGCACGAATTTCGACGGGTGAAACGAGGCGTTGGACGTGATCTAGACGAGCCGACACACCAAGAATCTATTAGTTAGATGTAATACGAAGCCGTGGATATAAAGAACGTAGAAAACGAGCTTATAACGACCAAGATACAAGCGTTTGAAACCCGACGATTTCAACATATTTCCATCAGCTTTTAATAGAAAAATATTTCTAAGTCTAAAACAGTTTTTGCAAGTAACCATGTTTAGAGCCGTTTTTCTCATTGATCGAGACGCATATGGACAAAATGTCAAAGATACCAATTCAATATATTGTTACTAGGTTTCTAAAAACGCCGAGCTTATTTTCTAACGACCAATGTACACCATTTTATGGCTAGTTTTGCGAGGCCATTTAGTCATTTTTAAAAGTTGTGAAAAGTGATAATTTACGACGTAAAACTCTATTTTTCCAATAATTCACCAAACGACTATCGTAGGATATCGTTGCAACATATTTACACGCAAAATGTTTTACGACTTATCAAGACGTCAAAAATATATTTTTCGACGATAAACATTATTTCCAAAATTCCCGAGTGGTATCGGTAGCATACGTATTTGCATGTGTAGCATCATTTCATGACTTACATTAGATCATATGAATCATCTAGGTCGCGGTTAGAGCATCCGTATCTCGATTTTTCGTGCGCTTTCATTTGTTATCATATCGATTGTTCCAGGTGAGTTTCATAGCCCATACTTTTACTTGTTTTACAACTGTTTAGGGGAGAATACATGCTCGTTATATTTAAACTCCATGCTCGCTTTACTTGAAATGTGAATTATTTTCTCAAGCATTACTATTTGGTTGAAAACCTTGGTTTGTATTCGAGAGTAACATGTGTTTACTTGTTACACACTCGATTATCTCCTTTGGACACAAGTACACTAAACTATCAATTGCCTATGTTATGACCCGTTAAGCGCGAATATTTTGAATAGATCTATTGGGATTGAACTCCCCGTCTGGGTGGTTTCCCCACTTGGCTAGTATGTCAAACGGACGTATAATTAGTTGAGGAACCTTGGATGTCCTAGGTGGACATCTACTAGAAACTTTGGGTGTCCGGGTGGTTTCCCCACTTGACTAGTATGTCAAACGGATGCTTACCAGAAAACTAGAAACTCCAGGTGGTTTCCCCACTTGACTGGTATGTCAAACGGACAGGAACTAGAAACTAGAAATCTCAAGGCTTCGGTGTCATGAACTTAATTCGACAACAACCCATATATATATATATTTAGAATATATTGGTATTTAATTTCTTGTGGTCCATAGGATACATGTTGTGTATTTGGCAGTGGGTTATAAACACACAGGTTGCAAGTCTTGTATGGGCGGGACTTGGGACTGAGTGGATTTACAATGCCTTTGCTGGGAAATCCTTATTCAAATGCTTTACATTGTACACTAAACTCTATGAACTCACCAACCCCGTGTTGACACTTTAGCATGTATTTTCAGGTATAAAACAATAGTACGCTTTTGGAGGCTCTTGGCAGGGCATGACATGGTCATAGAAAACTCTGATATATTCGGGACCAATTGAAATCTTTATGGGCTTATATTTTCGCACCATTTTTGAAATGTTGTAAACGAATCACTTTTCAATATGAAATCTATTTTAAATGGTTGAGATAATTTTTTTTTTCTCTTTACTCTGTGTTATGGTACCAATTTGGTAGCACCCCAGTGACATGTATGCTTCCGCTGGACCCGAATCTGAGGGTGTTACATCACAACAGCTCGTTTGACGGTCTTCTCCGACATGTAGAACTTCACATGCTCCTCACACACAGACTGCTCCATGTTCGGAGGAGGGTTTCTTCGTATCACATCCACATTCGCAGGCCCACCCTCCCTGGTAAAGAAATCGCGCTTCAGGTCATATTTGTTTTCCGCGTAGCGCCTAGCCAGATACGCATTGATGCCGGTCAGAATGGTCTGCCAGCGTGATTCGTGCATGTGGCACTCCAAATTAAACATACGCTGCAATCAAATATGGTTAAAATTAATATAAAGATATAAATAAATAAACAAATTTAAATAAATATACACATTTAATCAAATTTAAATAAATGTACACATTCAAATAATTAAATATAGAGATATAAATAAATAAACAAATTTAAATAAATATACATATTTAAATAAATAAACGCGATAACATAACAATATAAAAGGAAAATGAAATAACCGACCCCGAGCTGTGGAATGATGTGTGCCTTCTTCTCCTCTTCGATATCGTACCAGGAGGGATAGTGCAATGGCATATGCCTAATCAGCTCGCCAACGTAGTTACTGAACCACCTGGCGTTCTTGCCGACATGAACGAACGTCCCCTGATCATTATACTCGAACTCAATCGACTGCAGGTCGCTAAGTTCCACGGCTTTCTTGAGGGCCACGTTCTTCGTGGCTTGACGGACCCACGGCCTGCCGCCATCCCGACCTCCACCCCTGCCTCCCCCCCGCCCTACCTCCTCTTCGGGGTCGTTGTGATCCTACAATTGGAGTGAGTGAAAATGTAATAAAGTAACATGTAACCAAATTCAAATGATCAAGTTTAAGTTTCTTTGAAAATAATCTAGAAATTCTTACCACCACGGCAACCGCTCTCAATCTGACGGGGAGGGGAAGGTGGGTCACCGGTACCGTCACCACCGTGACCGCGCGCGACTACTGCTGCCATCTGTAAAAGTACAAGTTGAATAACATATAGAAATTCGGGAACAAATTAACATAAGCATGCACACATTCAAATACATACACATTCAAAATAAATATACACATTTAAACAATCCATAACAATTTCATTAAAATAAGTGTCGTTTTACAAGTTACAATTTAAGATCAATCTGCTAAATCATAATCACTATCATAAACAACATTAGTCGCAACTTCAACTTCATCATCAGAATTGTTTGCGACTTCATTATTAGAAGCTGCTAAATCATAAGGATCGTCATTTTCATCATCAATAAAATCATCGTCTTCATCAACAGGAATGCTTAGTGGTGGTGGTGGTGGTGCCTCAACTAACGTTGATTCACCATCGATATTTTAAGGTTTCAAATTCCAAATCATTTAAATTACCAGACAGTTCGAGATTAGATGAGTTGTTGCCATGTATCACATCATCATTGTCTTCTACCACGATGACATCCCAGGTTGTGTTGTGATTTACTTCTTGGACGACCTTCCAATGGAGTGGTCGTCTGGCAGGATCTTCAAGGTAGAAGACTTGTTTTGCTTGTGTTGTGAGAATGTAAGGTTGATCTTCGAACGCATAGCTACATGCCAAAATTTGTGTCATGTTGTTTCTAGTGGTAAAACGTTGGACTCTACCTCTTTTGTTGCATAAGTCGAACCACTTAACTCGAAACAACACAACTGTGAACTGGGTATACGCGAACTCCAGAATTTCTTCTAGCTGACCATAATACATTTCTCCCTTCTTCTCACCAGGTGAACAAATTCCGCTGTTCTGAGTTGTACGTTTTATATCGCGACTGTGTACGACAAACCTCACACCGTTGACTACGCAAGAGTTGACTGAGATTGGGGTCAGTGATGGTCCACAAGCCAAAGCGAATAATTCGGGAGTACAGCTTAGGTCATTGGCTATGTAAAGTTTATGGATCTATGAAAAAAGATAAGAATAGATAGAGATGAGTAATAGTCTTTATTTATACAGGGAAATACATTCAATAAGTTTACCTTCGTCTCAAACCATCTCGGAAATTCTTGTTGCATGTCGCTATTAGGAAATTCCCTGAAAATGTTCATGGTATTAGAATAAATCGAAAAGATAACTTGGGAAAAAGAAATTTCATAATAAAAACGCATACCTCTCGAACGCGTTCATGTACGTGTCGATCTCAGGATTGTTGTGAAGTACATACCATATCACTTTCTTCATTTCTTGGAGACCTAACCGAATCAGTGTCTCTTTACTAGACTTAGTACATACTGATCGGAACACCTGGAAATCACTTGTTGGGCGAGGACAGTCCTGAGATGCAGCGGGACGATTAAATTTTATCCCAACACCACAAAAATAACGAGAACAGAAAGTTAATGCTTCGTCTGCAACATAACCCTCCGCTATTGAACCTTCCGGCTTAGCTTTATTTCGTACATAGTTTTTTAGCTTCTTCATGTATCTTGCAAATGGATACATCCACCGGAATGAAACAGGCCCGCCTTCAAGAGCCTTTTCAGGTAAATGCATAACCAAGTGAATCAGAATGTCAAAAAAAGCAGGAGGATATATTTGCTCGAGACTGCACAAAATATTGATCAACTGGTCTTTAGCTTTCACCATGTCTTTCCCCATCAAAGTTCGGGCGCAAATTTGCTTAAAGAATAAACAAAGCTAGTTCAATGGTGTATAAGTCTGTGCATCCATGTATTGCTGAAGTCCATAAGGAAGTAACCGTTGCATCATTATATGACAGTCATGAGACTTCATGCCCGTTATATTCTTATCATATTTGGTCACTTTTGACTTGAACTTGGATCCAAACCCATCTGGTAGTTTAACTGTTTTGATGTATTGACAGAACAGTTTTCTTTTAATGGGTGTGAGGGAGTACTTAGCATGAGGCTTCAAGCACTTCCCGTTTTGTTTGTTTTTGAGCCACAACTCCTGTCGAATGCCCAAAGCTTGCAAATCTTGTCTTGCCTTAGCGGTGTCTTTAGATTTGTCATTCATTAACAAAGTGTTCAAGATAATCTCCAACACATTTTTTTCGATATGCATGACATCTAAATTGTGTAGTATAGAAAGAAAAGACCAATATTCAAGATCGTAGAAAATAGACCATTTAGTCCATTTCAGTTCGACTGTATGATTACGTTTTATCTTCTCACCCCCATAATCTGGATGTTTCCCCGGCACACGTGTGGGCAATGTCGCAAGTTGAGTCAAGATATCAGCCCTGGTATCTTTTCTAGGAGGATCTCTATCATCGGTTTTACCATTGAATGTCGTATAGTCCCTCCTCCATTTATGGTTTTTTTTAAGAATCTTCTATGACCAACATAAGCTGTTTTGCTTATCACACGTGTAGCCGGAGTGTCTACTTTGCATGAAGGGCAAGCGTAGTAACCTTGTCCACTCCAACCAGACAAACTACTTCGATCAGGAAAATCATTGATGTTCCATAAAAGCATCGCTCTCATGTGGAATTCAGTTCCTGTAGCAGCGTCCATAGTCAAGACACCTGGTTTTTTCCATAATTTCTGCAGGTCATCAATCAAGGGCTTCAAGTAAACATCAATGTCATTCACCGGTGATTTAGGGCTAGGAATCAACAACGTCAGCATCAAAGAAGTCTCTTTCATGCATAACTATGGAGGCAAGTTGTATGTTGTTAATATGACCGGCCACATGCTGTAAGTCTGACTAAGATTGCCGAATGGATTGAAACCATCAGCAGCCAACGCTAATCGAAGGTTTCTTTGTTCTTTAGCAAAATCTGAATATTTATTGTCAAACTTCTTCCATGCTTTACCATCAACCGGGTGTTGCATCTTATAGTTTTCCATAGACTTTCTAGTAGCATGCCAAGTCATATATTTAAAACACGCAAGAGTTCTCAACCACATACATTTCATATAGACTCAAACGAAACAACTCGACAAGCAAACAAAACAACTCAAACGAAAAAACTCGACAAGCAAACGAAACACACAACATAGACCATAACAAACATCGCCCATTCATTTTTTTTGCTACTACTTCCCACTTTGCTAGAAGCTGCACCATCTTTTCCCTTCCTTGCTTTCCTTTGCTTGATGAACTGTTCAAACATAGCTTCAAGATTTGTTATCCTATTTCCCAGATCATCAATTTTGGTTTCCAACATGCTTTCTCCTCCAACATCATCAGCTTGAGAGTCCAACATCTCTCTGTAGTACGGCTTTTTCCTCACCCATTCCTGAAACCGGTCTCTCATCCATGGGCTAATGTTCTTATAAGAACCATATTCATCATAAATTTCATAGCCATATGTATTAAGAACTTCATTAAAGAGACCCTCCGACGATAAAACCTTTGACCACTCATCTTCCGGCGTGTAACCAGCCATTTTTATGTGTGTTTTGTGAGAATTGACGATTGGGTTATGTGCGTTTTGCCGAGTTGAGGATGATTCGTTATATATAAGTAAAAAATTGGCGGGACAAAGGTAAAATAAGGTGTGAAGAAAATCCCGGCGACATGTCGTCGGTACAAAACAGGTGGGAAAAAACCCCGCCCAATTATTCGCTATTATTCACACGCGGGGCCAAGACAAAAAATTGTCTAAATAAGCCCCGACGACATGTCGTCGGGACAATAACACTAATGATAAAATAAATGGTAATCAAACGCTAATCAAACGTTAATTGCAATAAATTTTTTGGTTTATATATTACCGACGACATGTCGTCGATAACATCTTGGTGGTGCAAATTCCCGCCCAATTTTTCACTATGATTAGAAAAGTCAAATGTTACCAATATGATCCCGATGACACATCGTCGGGATTTTTATAGCTTAAAAATTTAACGCATTCTTGGCTCGGTCAAGCGTGTTTTTTGTCGTTTAGTGTAAAATGCCGACGACAAAATGTCTTTGGCATTTTACTCGTCGCCCGTTCTCTTGATTCATGTAGTGTGCTTGCACAAATGGATTTGCATACTCTGAGAGGAAAACTTCATAATACTTTTCCTTAACTTCCACATTCTTTTACATAAAACAAGATGGTTCATTGGCCATACATCTAAGGTTTGATTGCAAAACAATGTTAATTTTGATGGACAAATATTAATGTATGTATGTCTAGAATCGAACTCGGGACCACGGGATTGCACACATTACGTATGAGGAATTAATGTACAATAATTAATATATAAACCGTTATGTATTTAATTATTGAAACACAAAAATAACGACTAACGGACGTTAAGTAATTAACGGGAATTGACTAACGACCGTTAGGGTATAAAGGAAGGACTATAGATGAAATTAGAGGATCAAGAAGGTTTCAGAATTCCCTTGGGAATGAATGGCCGATCGTATATGGGTTTCCATAACCCAATCCAAAGCCAACTTGTCCTCCAAGATTTGTCATCTATAAATACAAAGGCTAGGGTTATTCATTCTTTGATTCTTGCACTCTTGCTATAACCCTAAAAGTCTTTTCTTCTTCTCTTTGTGTTTAGGTCGATCCAACATCAAATCCATAGGGTTGATCGACTAAAGTTTTTCATAAACAAAAGTGTTTGGTTTAATTTGTGTTTATTTTACTAGCATAAACATTAATTCGGTTATAGTACGTGTGTACAAGATTGTGGTATCAACTCATTATAGTTGATATTCTTGGATTGAGATACAAAAAGGTAAGGGGTATCTCGTTAATCCACTTTTGTTATTAAAAAGAAGATTGAAGTTTGATTCTTGTTCTTGCTAGAATCAAAAGGTACGTTTCTTTACTTTTCGGTTAATCTTTTATGTGTTAAAATAGATCCTACACTTCCCCATATGTGTAAGAAGTTTATTAGATTAATATATGAGTTAGTCATGATTATTAAATTCTAACAGTCGCATCATGAGCCGTTTTAACACGTAATTAAATTATCGAAACACATAAAAATCGAGTCTTGGATTAGGATTTATGTTACTTGCTTTTTAGGGTTAAAAAAATCGAAACCTAATTTTTAAGGGGGGGCGATGCCCAATAATTAAAAAAATTAGTTTTGTGGCCCTAAAATTGTAACGTGCTTATGTGGTTAAAGGTTGTGTTCCTTGTGACTTGCACAAATCCATGATGAAACATGCATGTTTATCATGGATTAGATTTGATTAATTGTTAAGTTTATTTTTCACATGTAATTTGATAGATCTAAAATTGGGGAAGACCTCAATTAATTATATTAATGAATCTATTTATGTGCTATTTGGTATATGTTTTCTAAGACTAACGCAATCGATTCGTCGATGTATGTGGCTCACCTGCCATTGTAGGGGATAGTCTTAGTTAAATATATGCATATTAAAACCATAAATAGATTATTAATAGGTTTTATCAACAAGTTTGCATGTGACTACATGATTTAATTGTTAAGATTATGTGTATTTATTTGGTTATTTATTTTATTAATTACTTGATTTTTTGTTTAAATTGTATGACAAGATTGTAAGCAAAAAATGGGTAATTTTTTGAATAGAAAATAAATTAACTAAATAACTATGAAACTTGATGTGATAAATTATACATATTGCAAAGTCTTATGTGCCGACAGTGGTTCGCTTCGCACGGTAATTTGCTCCCAGGCGAGACTAGGAATATTATAGTTTATTACATGTTTTTAAGAATTAAAATCATAAACTTTTAATTGAGTGATGAGTTTTGTACCAATAGTGTGAACTGCTCACCCAGTTTTGACAAACTATAAGAGGGGTATAAGGAGGATTGACATTAAATTGTCAAACCGAAAGAGACGCGTTTTTAATTGGCATTTAGTGCTGACGTTTGTCTCTCCGCTCCTTCGTACGTCAAAATTGGAGCTACCAAGTAAGCTATTTTACGTACAAAATCATCTTAAGGGTGAATTGACCTCAATTTCACGTGCCACTTTATGGTAATTATCCGAATAACTTGGGTCTTTTGACACATGCAGCAGTAGGATATAGTGGGCGATAATTGTAGGTAATTCTTTGATTGGTGAACCCAATACCCCAATTAAAACTTTGTTGATTTAAATCTTAGCCTTAATTGGTAAATAAAAACGTTTTGAAAACTTATGATACGAAGATGTATGCATGATTCTTCGTACATATTTTGGTTGACACATCAAAATTAGTACCCTAAAATTTAAATTCATGCCATCTAATTATAAGAAACACTTGAAGTTTTAATTTAGCTTAAGTGAGACAGTGACTAGATTACAATGACAAGGTAAATTTCCGTTAATGCCTGAGACTATATATGGAGAATTTGCAGTTTCTAAATTAGACAACTTAATTAAGTTGTTAGTGAGACCTAGAAACTTAAGACATGAGATGGGATAAAACATGCTTCCTTTGCAAATTGTATTTGGCAAATGTAAATCCCATAATGATCTAGGAGTCGAAAATTGTTTGCCGATTATTGTTCGACTGATTACCATATTTTGTACTTTCATTACTAGCAGATCAACTGATGTAGTGAAACTATGAAAATTTGGATCCTAGTTTTAAAAAAAATTCAATGGTTATATGAATATTTCCTTGGGTGTTTTATTTTCTTGAAAAGATTGTATTATCGAAAATACTAAAATTGAATTTTGTAAATTCTTTTAAATGTATTAATGCAACGTTAAACCGTAACCGCGGGACATTCTTTTATTGGTAAATTGATCTACACCCGTAGGGGTTTTTGGCTAGAATCAACTTTACTAAAAGAATAAACCTAGTCTCTTTTCTATGAGAGAAGAGTGAGACTTAATCCTATTCTTTTTCATGAATGAGAAAGGTAAGATAGGAAAATTAGAATTGTCTAAATTTTAAGAAATAACTCATAGCGAACTTTAATAGTTAAGCAAATTGCATATTTTATGAGTTATTAAATTAGAAGCTAGACGAATTACCGCAAAATTTGTAAAAGGCAAACTTGTGGGAAACTAGAAGGGGGGTTGAATAGTTTACCGGTTTAAAATTCTTTTTTAAAAATCTTGTTTTAAAAGTTGGTTATTGGAAACTTCGATTCGAACTCTATATGTAATCAATCAACACCAATATGAACTACACACTAAACTAACAAATATAAAATAATGAAAGTAAAGAGTAGAGTTGGAAAGATCAAACCGAGACAAAGGATTTATAGTGGTTCGGCTACGAAGCTCTTCTTCGCCCTACTCCACTCCCCGAGTACCACACTCGAGAGTTTCAAGCACTATGTCAACAACCTCCCTTCAGGCGGAGAAAACCGTACACGTCGCTTATCCTATTACCGACACTAAGCTAAATGTCGAGTGCTAATCTTAGCTAGCACCAATCTACCAAGGTCCACGTGACCAATCACACAAGCCCTAATGGCTACAAGAGATCACCACGATCACTAAGATCAACTCTCACTTCACTCTACTCAATCTAACTACTCTAGATCCTTTGACTACTCACACACAAGCCCAATGGCTTCAAGAGATCTTCACTATCTCTTAAGATCACAATGATCTTCACTCACACTCTCACAAAAGAAAGATAATCTTGATGTATGCTAAGATACAACAAGGATGTAACAAGTGTTACAAAACCTACCCACTACAACTCTTGTCTTCTTGAAGATCTTGAGTTCTTCTCTTGCTAATGAAGAGGGATGACAACACCTTGTATCTACTTGGATACTTGTGTTCTTCTCTTGCTAATGAAGAGGAATGATAACACCTTGTATCAACTTGGATACTTGTGTTCTTCTCTTGCAAGTGAAGAAGGATGACAACACCTTGTATCTACTTGGATACTTGTGTTCTTCTCTTCCTATTGAAGAGGTATGAAGAGGATCACTTGAGGGATGATTGGATCACTCTTGAAACAAAGAAAAACTAACCTAAATGATCTAAGAAAGAAAGTGTGAAAAGAGTATTCAACTCAGAAAGTTTTGTGTGTGAAATGATGCCTAAAAACTGTGAAAGGGGTGGGTATTTATAGGCAAAGAAAATCTGAACGTTACAGAAAAATGGTACGGACGGCTCCTATAAATACAGCACGGCTCCGTTAAATTTAACGGTACCGTGGAGCTGTGGTAGACTAGGACGCTCCAAATTTTGTCTTTCCTGGTGAAAACTTATTTGGGGAAGGTTGGAGCTGATTTTGGGGGGAAAAATAGCTGTTGTGATTTTCAAACTTATTTTTCTATTAAAACATTTCTTAATATTTTAAAAATAATTTGTCATGTGTATTTTTGAAAAAATGTTTTGTCCCATTTAAAATGTGAATATTCAAAACATAAATTCACTTCTTTGATCACTAGTTCAAGTTGTAACTTTGTTCAAGAGTGATTTGCGTAGAAACGGGATCTTCCGATTAAAGACTTGTTTACGTTAATTTTAAGGTATCGTGATTTCACATTTTGTCATCCTCAAAACGTGAAGTAATCGAAAGATATAAATAATGTTTTTAGAACATTATTTGCATCAACAATCTCCCCCTTTTTGATGATGACAAAATATAAATTCATGTTAGGTTAAAATTAGTTTTAACAAGTTTTTAATGAGTTTACTCCCATTTCTCCCCTTTTTGTCTAATCAAAAAGGTGACAAAGGCTCCCCCTTGATGTGTACTCCCCCTCATTTGGAGAACACAAAGGAATCGAGCAATGATTCTTGCTACAAAACTAAGTTAGAAGATACATATATAATATGTAACAAGTAGAACATTATGACAAATATCCAACCACAAAAAAAAAAAAAAAAAAAAAAAAAAAAAAAAAAAAAAAAAAAAGCTAGGAGCTAAAAATGATAATGAACAACCCTCATAAAAACCCATTCATTCATTAAAAGAAAATAAATGTCATACATGGATATGACTTCATGGAAACATAAAAGAGACAATGATAATCATAAATCCCTAATGACTAGAGGCATGTTTCATTTCCAAGAGGGCTCCTAAAGACCTATTGTGGGTTGGGAGGTGGTGGAGATTGGGGCCCCATTTGGGGTGGTGGTGGTGTTAAGAGATGTTCTATAAAGTAGAACATGAAATGAATCTCGTCTCTTAAGAAATAGATGAGGTTAAGGTTATGGAGACAACATAGGCAATTAGCACTATGTAAATCAAAGGGATGTGGTTGATTGGGTTGTGCCATGATAGGAGATGGTGATTGTGGTAGGTTTGTTGGAGGTGAAATTGGCATGGCATTGTCCAATGGAGTTAAGGGGGATGGTGTGTACTCCATTGATGATGTAGTGTAGTAGGATGATGAAGATGTTGTGTAGGTAGACGATGTTTTAGATGGTGCATAAGGTGGTGATGGTGAGTATGGAGTGGCTTGGGAAGGTGGTGTCATAGCTTCATCATCTTTTGTGAGATCCACAAAGAGTGGTTTTGAGGGTGGTTTTACGGTTATCCTAGGTTTCTTGGAGATTTGAGAGGTTGAACCATGTGTGGAGGACATGGTGTTTGTGTGATGGGAGGTTGAAGGTGAAGTGCAAGATAAGCTTGCAAGGGTGAGGCCTTAAATAGGCAAGTTGGGTGAAATTTGAATTAAAGTTGATCCTATGGTGTAGGAAGGGAATCCTAGGGTGTGTTAGGTTTGCAAAGATTTGCAGGTTTGAGGTTAGGGGTGTAGGGTTTTTGGTAGGAATAGTAAAAATTCATCAAACAGGGATACGGTTCCTTTAAATGACCCACGGTACCGTTAAATTTAACGGTACCGTCCATATTTAATGGTACCGTGCCACTGTTTGCAAGAAGATTTTTGTGCAGGTTAGTTCTGGGCAGCTAGGGGGATGTTTTCTAGGGGATCTAATTCTTGGAAATGATAGTGCCTCAACTCACTAGGTACTTGTTTTCCTAAAGTGTCCCATTTGAGCTACAACTAGCACATAAAGGCTATCATGTAGTTTCCTAAGATAATGATAAGCATGCAATAAGAAGGGACAAAATAAGCTATCATCCAAATATCACATAGATTGATTAGGCAAGGAGATAGTTAAGCATGCAATAAATCAATTAGCATTCATTCAAAGATAAATCCTAATAAGAAACATAGATTTCTTCAACACTTATGACTTAAGCGTTCCCCCATTCTTGGCATACTCTTGTCTTGAACATGAGTCTCATTTTCATGATTTGGATCATCAAAGGGTGCATAATGGGTGGAGGATTCGGAAATGAGGATTGATGAAACATGTGACTCGTTTATGGGTTGCATGATGGGTTTGACAAGGGAGTATTGAGGACCGTTGAGGTAAGGGTGTAGGTTCATGAGATGGTGATAGAGACGGGTTAGGAACATCCCATAGGGTATCAATTTATTCTTGTTACCCTTGAGATGGACAATTCGCTTAGCGAAGAAGTAAGCGAGGTTGTATGGTTGTTGGGTTAGGAGACAGTAAATCATATGAGCACAACACGCCGGGAGTTGCTCACGATTTCCTGTGAGACTTAGAACATTTTCTCGCAGGATGACTACCCAAGAAAGTAGTTCATGACGAACCTCTTCCAAACGAATTTTCGTTGGATTAGGGTAAGAGGGGTACTTATAAGTACGGATGAGTTTGGTTAGTTCGGATGGAGAAGGTATGTACGAACAGTACGGACTATTCTCCTCACGATAGTGAAAGAGAGACTCAAGACACCAATCTTCAATATAGGTACATTGCCCATGATTGGGTATTCGAAGGATCTGAGAAAATTGCTCAAGAGTTAGGACGAATTTGAAGTTTTGGACCCAAAACCAAAGTGACAAGGATTGATCCTCGTTACATACGAGTTCAACTTGTCGAAAGAACTCTAACACAAAACGAGGACAAATGTTCTCGTTAATGTGGAGTAGACAATCGAATCCTATAGCTCTAAAGGAAGTGTTGATGTCCCGATGGTAAATTAGGGACGAATCAACGACACGGACTTCATGAAACCGACGGGTTTCAAGATTGACATAGGCACGAATGTGGTTACCGGGAGTTGTGGGTTCTTGTGAAATTTCGGGTGTGTAGGTATCGGTTAGGAGATGATCAAAATCATATTCATGAGACATTTTTGTTTCCTAAAAAAATTTTAAGGAAAAATTAGAGTGAAGAATAGTTGCATTATGCACATGCCTAGTGTGTAGCTAAATTCAAACTATGTGGAGGTGCGGTAATCTCGACAAAAAAAATAATGAGATGACCCTAACACTCCTAATTTTACTTTTGCTCAAACAAATATGTCGAAAAATACATATTGATTATGTAATTCGATCAATATTCGTGAGATCATGTATGCATGAAAAGATGTTTTTAGTTTGCATCAACAATACATGAAAAGAACAATTTCATGGTCCTAGTTTCGTGAGATTTTGAAAATGATGGAATTAGGGTGTTTTGGTAACCTCAATGTTTTTGGTACCAAAGATTTTGAAATGTTTTGGTGTTGATGACTTCGAATTGAAAATTTCCTAGAGAGAATTGAAAAAACCCAATTTAATTTTCATCAATGCATAAACCCTAGACCCAAAATTAAAAAAAATTGGAGTAAGGTGACTTACAATTTTTGTTGAAAAAGGGTGAGAATGATTTAGGATCTAGAAACTCAATGTCTTGAATATGATCTTGAAGGGATGTAATTAAGTGTTCGGTGTGAGGTAAAGTTATGACAACAGTTGCTGAGGTTATGAGGGTTTGGAATGAGTAGTGTGGAAAAAGGGGAACTTAAATACGGAATGTTCCAGATGCACGGTTCCACGGTACCGTTAACTTTAACGGTGTCGTGCCACATTTAGTGGAGCCGTGATCTGCTGGGACTGTTTTCTGCCCTATTTTGATTTTTGACGAACAAGTCTCGCTGTTTTAGTGAGACCTATTGTCACGAGGAAAGAATTTGTACCCAACAAATTCTTTTGACTAGGGAGACCTAAACTAAACTACACGAGACTCACGAGATGACTTCAAGAGTCATGAGACTTATGGAATATGTTCCATCATTCCTAGACCTAGACGGAGATAATTAAAGGATTCTCTTTTGAGAGGTTTGGTTAGGATGTCTGCGATGTTGTCCTGAGAAGGAACTTTCTCAATGGAAATGTTTCCTTTCTGAACATTATCGCGAAGGAAGTGGTGGCGGATTTTGATGTGTTTGGTACGGGAGTGTTGAACGGGGTTTTTGCTCAAGTCAATAGCACCTTTATTATCGCACATAATGGGAACGTCATCTAGATGGATGTCATAGTCTATAAGAGCTTGTTTCATCCATAGTGCTTGTTGACATGCCTTTCCGGCGCTTACGTACTCGGCTTCGGTCGTGGAGATAGCAAGAGCCGTTTGTTTCTTGGAGAACCAAGAAGTTATACAACAACCCATGAAGGTACAAACGCCACTCGTACTTTTTCGATCCACATAATCTCCCGCATGATCAGAGTCGGCATAGACAACAGTTTCTACACCAGTCCCCTTGGGATAAAATAATCCCAAGTGTATAGTGCCTTTAATGTAACGGAAGATACGCTTAACCGCTTCAAGGTGAGAGGTTTTGGGATCCTCTTGGAAGCGAGCACAAAGGCAGACACTAAACATGATGTCGGGCCTACTTGCCGTGAGGTATAGTAAACTTCCTATCATACCTCTATACTTAGTGCTATCCACGGACTCACCTTCTTCATCTTTCGTGAGTTTTATTTCCGTGGACATGGGAGTTTTCATGGGCTTAGACTCTTCTAAACTAAACTTCTTAAGCATCTCTTTACTATACTTAGCTTGATTAAAGAAGATGGCATCTTCCATTTGTTTAATTTGTAAACCAAGGAAGAAATTTAATTCACCCATCATGCTCATCTCAAACTCGTCGTGCATGATTTTTGAGAAATCATCGCACATCTCTTGACAAGTTGATCCGAATATAATGTCGTCGACATATATTTGAACAATGATGAGATGTGAATTTCTTTTCTTTGTGAAGAGTGTGTTATCAACCTTTCCCATGGTATATTCATGTTCAATCAAGAAGGCTTTTAGTCTATCATACCAAGCTTTAGGAGCTTGTTTAAGACCATAGAGTGCTTTCTTGAGTTTATAAACATGATTCGGACATTCAAAATCAACGAATCCCGGAGGTTGCGCAACATACACCTCATCGTTGATATAACCATTAAGGAACGCACTCTTCACGTCCATTTGGTATAGCTTAAAGTCTAAGGCACATGCATAGGCGAGGAGTATTCTAATTGATTCTAATCTAGCTACGGGTGCATAGGTTTCATCATAATCAATTCCCTCTTGTTGGTTGTAGCCTTGTGCTACCAACCTTGCCTTATTCCTAACTACGATGCGATTTTCGTCGAGTTTGTTTCTAAACACCCATTTAGTTCCTATGATAGTTTGATTTCTAGGAAGAGGTACTAAATCCCAAACTTGGTTTGCGGTGAATTGATTTAGTTCCTCCTGCATGGCAACTATCCAACTTTCATCCTTAATTGCTTCACCTACATTCTTAGGTTCTACGGTAGATATGAAACAAAAGAAGTTACTTTTGTTTTGTGCTTGTGACCTAAGGGTTCTTTGGTTTAGGTTACCTATGACATTTTCAATAGGATGGTTTTTGGATTCCTTAATGTTGACAATTTCGTCAACTTCAACTATTTCATCCTCAATGTAATCTTCTAGGGTTTTCTTGCCATTAACCTTAATGGCTTCATCCTCGTCTAAGTCATCATCAACCAATGGTGATGTCTTAGATTGTGGAGGACTTTCATCGAATGTCACGTTGAGTGATTCTTCGACTTTCGAGGTTTCTCTATTTAGGACAACGTAGGCTTTGCTATTTTGGGAGTAACCTAGGAATAAACCTTCGTAAGACTTTGGGTCAAACTTGGTGAGGTAATCTTTAGTGTTTAGTATGAAGCATTTGCTTCCAAACACTCTAAAGTAATCAAGAGAAGGTTATCTTCCTTTCATGATTTCATATGGGGTTTTTCCTAGGATAGGTCTAATTAGAATCCTATTTAGAATGTAAGTTGAGGTGTCCACCGCGTTACACCAAAACTTTTGCGGAATTGATTGTTCATTCAACATCGTTCTACTCATTTCTTGTAGAGTACGATTTTTCCGCTCAACTACCCCATTTGATTGAGGAGTGCGTGGAGCTGAGAAATTGTGAGTAATACCATTAGCATCACAATATACTCCAAATTGCACTTCATTATCAAATTCCCGACCATGATCCGTCCTAATAGAAACTATTGTACATCCTAGTTGATTTTGGACTTTCTTACTAAAGATTTCAAATTCCTCAAAGGCTTGAGTCTTATTCTTAAGAAATCTAGTCCAAGTATACCTAGAGTAGTCATCAACTATTACTAAGGTGTAGAGATTTCCTCCGTAGCTCCGTACGGCGGATGGACCGAATAAGTCCATGTGAAGTAGTTCTAGGCATCTAGAGGTCGAGACCATATTTTTAGCTTTGTGACTAGAATGAGCTTGTTTTCCAACTTTACAAGCGTCACAAAAGTGTGAGTCGAACTTAATCTTAGGTAGGTTTCTAACTAGTTCCTTAGATGCCAATGATTGTATAAGACGCATATTAGCATGACCTAGTCTCCTATGCCACAGAGTGGTATGATCATCTATAGTTGCTAGACAAATCTTATCTTCAGGCTTATTTCCTATCTTCATGACAAATAAGCCGTTTTTCCTAACTCCTTTGCCTATGGTTTTCCCATTCTTAATGATCTCACTACCCTCTTTAGAGAATATGACTCTACACTTATTATCTACCATTTGACTAATGCTAAGTAAGTTAAAACCTAAGTTATCTACGTGCTCAACATTTCTAATAATGAGAGAGTCTTGAGTAATCGTACCTTTGCCTTTAATGTTGCCCTTAAGTTTGCTACCGAAAGTGACATTACCTCCGTTGTATGCCTTGTATGATGAGAATAAACTTCGGTTGCCCGTCATGTGGTTAGTGCATCCACTATCCTTGACCCATTCGTCAGGCTCCAAGTCAATTCCCAAGCATATCTCATTAGAAGCATGAGCCATTAGACATGTTTCGTCCTTGGGTTTCTTTTCTTCATCATCACCGCTATCGCTCCAGGAGCCTCCTATGAGAGCTCGTTGGTTGTTGACTTTCGGTGGCTTGGGACACTCTCCTATGAGGTGATTAGGATCTCCGCATCTAAAGTGTTTCCTATCACTTGACCCTTTCTTTTCAGCATGGTTCTTTTGTGATGTCTTCTTCTCATCACGAGGTTGCCTAACGAACCTACCTCTTCTCCTAAAGAACTTTTTAAAGTCCCTAACCGCTAATGCATATTCCTCATCTTCACTGTCGGAACTCGAACATTCCTCATCACTAGACTCCTTCTTGGCTTTCAATGCTAGAGATCTAACTCTCTCGCTTTTGCCTTTGACTATATCGGAGTCTTTCTTAATTATCATCTCGTGAACTTTCAAGTTTCCTATAAGTTCATCGAGTGACAACATCGCCAAGTCCTTTGACTCTTCAATGTCCGTAACCTTTGCTCTCCATTTAGGATGTAGAGCCCTAAGGAACTTCCTAACATAATTCTTACTAGAGTAACTTTCATCAAGAGCTTTAAGACTAGTAATAATAGTATTGAATCTAGCAAAAGCATTATCTATAGATTCATCTTTCGTAATGGAAAATTGTTCATATTGTTTAACAAGAAGATCTACCTTGTTCTCTTTAACTTGGTTATTACCTTGGTGAGTGACTAACAAAGTTTTCCAAATATCTTTTTCCGTATTACACATGAAAATTCTTTCAAATTCCTTTTTAGGCAAAGCATTATAAATCATCATTTTAGCCTCATTATATTTGGCTAATTTCCTTTTAAGTTCATCACTTTGTTTATCATAAGAAACTATTTCATCCTTTTTAGTTTCCGGATTCATTTGAATAGGTTGAAAGTCACCCTCGGTAATAACATGCCAAAGATCAATGTCTTTTGATTTCACATACGTTTCGAATCTTGTTTTCCAATAAATAAAACAATCGGTTTCGAAAAGTGGTGGTCTTTGCATAGATTGCCCTTCTAGATATTTGTCGAAATCCATTGATCAATTCAAGTTTTAAAATACAATATACTTTAAAATCTTGACTGACGTGGCTTCTGATACCAATTGTGGGAAACTAGAAGGGGGGTTGAATAGTTTACCGGTTTAAAATTCTTTTTTAAAAATCTTGTTTTAAAAGTTGGTTATTGGAAACTTTGATTCGAACTCTATATGTAATCAATCAACACCAATATGAACTACACACTAAACTAACAAATATAAAATAATGAAAGTAAAGAATAGAGTTGGAAAGATCAAACCGAGACAAAGGATTTATAGTGGTTCGGCTACGAAGCTCTTCTTCGCCCTACTCCACTCCCCGAGTACCACACTCGAGAGTTTCAAGCACTATGTCAACAACCTCCCTTCAGGCGGAGAAAACCGTACACGTCGCTTATCCTATTACCGACACTAAGCTAAATGTCGAGTGCTAATCTTAGCTAGCACCAATCTACCAAGGTCCACGTGACCAATCACACAAGCCCTAATGGCTACAAGAGATCACCACGATCACTAAGATCAACTCTCACTTCACTCTACTCAATCTAACTACTCTAGATCCTTTGACTACTCACACACAAGCCCAATGGCTTCAAGAGATCTTCACTATCTCTTAAGATCACAATGATCTTCACTCACACTCTCACAAAAGAAAGATAATCTTGATGTAT
Organism: Artemisia tridentata subsp. tridentata; assembly: GCA_021014915.2. Taxonomy (NCBI): domain Eukaryota; kingdom Viridiplantae; phylum Streptophyta; class Magnoliopsida; order Asterales; family Asteraceae; genus Artemisia; species Artemisia tridentata. The sequence continues at coordinate 63,754,836 of CP139501.1, read as the reverse complement.
GCTAAGATACAACAAGGATGTAACAAGTGTTACAAAACCTAACCACTACAACTCTTGTCTTCTTGAAGATCTTGAGTTCTTCTCTTGCTAATGAAGAGGGATGACAACACCTTGTATCTACTTGGATACTTGTGTTCTTCTCTTGCTAATGAAGAGGAATGATAACACCTTGTATCAACTTGGATACTTGTGTTCTTCTCTTGCAAGTGAAGAGGGATGACAACACCTTGTATCTACTTGGATACTTGTGTTCTTCTCTTCCTAGTGAAGATGTATGAAGAGGATCACTTGAGGGATGATTGGATCACTCTTGAAACAAAGAAAAACTAACCTAAATGATCTATGAAAGAAAATGTGAAGAGAGTATTCAACTCAGAAAGTTTTGTGTGTGAAATGATGCCTAAAAACTGTGAAAGGGGTGGGTATTTATAGGCAAAGAAAATCTGAACGTTACAGAAAAAATGGTACGGACGGCTCCTTTAAATACACCACGGCTCGGTTAAATTTAACGGTACCGTGGAGCCGTGGTAGACTAGGACGCTCCAAATTTTGTCTTTTCTGGTGAAAACTTATTATGGGAAGGTTGGAGCTGATTTTGGGGGGGAAAATAGCTGTTGTGATTTTCAAACTTATTTTTCCATTAAAACATTTCTTAATATTTCAAAAATAATTTGTCATGTGTATTTTTGAAAAAATGTTTTGTCCCATTTAAAATGTGAATTTTCAAAACATAAATTCACTTCTTTGATCACTAGTTCAAGTTGTAACTTTGTTCAAGAGTGATTTGCGTAGAAACGGGATCTTCCGATTAAAGACTTGTTTACGTTAATTTTAACGTATCGTGATTTCACATTTTGTCATCCTCAAAACGTGAAGTAATCGAAAGATATAAATAACGTTTTTGAAACATTATTTGCATAAAGCTTGGTAAAAGGCAAACTAACATAATTTATCTAGTTGTTGTGCTTTGACCACTTAAAGATGCTACATACCATTGTGGGGATGGTAGACATATTAAGGAAAAATTGCATGCCCAATTTTCAAGTTAATTGCATTGATGGATAGTCCATCATCTACATAGTAGAATACACCTTTTTTAGTACCTAAGTAATTGTTACGAATGGGTCTTCTTAAAGGTGCAGGAAAGTTAATAGCACACTATTTGCTTTGACTGGTTATGAAACACTTACAATGTAGACACTTGTGGTTTTAAGGATAGTCATGTACGTTTCCTTACTAGACAATGTGGTTCTATATCTACTAATTATGCTAATATCTATGACACAATCATATTGATCACATAAACAAACGAGTGACGTGTTGTTTATCTGATGCATGATGGACAAATATTAATGTGTGTATGTCTAGAATCGAACTCGGGATCACGGGATTGCACACATTACGTATGAGGAATTAATGTACAGTAATTAATTTATAAACCGTTATGTATTTAATTATTGAAACACAAAAATAACGACTAACGGACGTTAAGTAATTAACGGGAATTGACTAACGACTGTTAGGGAATAAAGGAAGGACTATAGATGAAATTAGAGGATCAAGAAGGTTCCGGAATCTCCTAGGGAATGCATGGCCGGTCGTACATGGGTTTCCATAACCCAATCCAAAGCCAACTTGTCCTCCAAGATTTGTCATCTATAAATACAAAGGCTAGGGTTATTCATTCTTTGATTCTTGCACTCTTGCTATAACCCTAAAAGTCTTTTCTTCTTCTCTTTGTGTTTAGGTCGATCCAACATCAAACCCTTAGGGTTGATCGACTAAAGTTTTTCATAAACAAAAGTGTTTGGTTTAATTTGTGTTTATTTTACTAGCATAAACATTAATTCGGTTAGAGTACATGTGTACAAGATTATGGTATCAACTCATTATAGTTGATATTCTTGGATTGAGATACAAAAAGGTAAGGGGTATCTCGTTAATCCTCTTTTTTATTAAGAAGAAGATTGAAGTTTGATTCTTGTTCTTGCTAGAATCAAAAGATATACTTCTTTATTTTTCGGTTAATCTTTTATGTGTTAAAATAGATCCTACGCTTCCGCATATGTGTAAGATGATTATTAGATTAATATATGAGTTAGTTATGATTATTAAATTTTAACAAACATGGCATACGCATTCTAAAAAACAATATCATGTCTGAATCTTATACGGAGTATTTGTTATCCACTCTTTAAATGTCCTTCTTGATAGCAGGGAAGACCTAGAGTTTCTGCACTTCTTTTTCGCAATGTGGACCTCAAGTTATGGTTTATAAAAAGTACATACAGTTAGTTGACACTTGACACCTAAAAGGATGAAATTAAGGGGGGAAGTATTCAGTGAGCTTTACATAAAACATTTGTACGAGAAACACCAAATATGCACGTGATAAAAACCAAATACACAAGCCAAACGAGATAGAAGAACAAAGCAAAAGTACAACTTTGGAGTGTGCACGTTCAGGTCGCATGGGTGCCTGTCCAAGACACAGATTCGGCTATCGATGTCCCTAATGTGCGCCCTAGTAGTAGCATGGTCCCCAAACCGCAAGCAACCCACCACTATGGGAGTCACTTTATTCCAACGCATATAATATTACATTATTGTAAAGCTAAATCTTAAAAGAGGAGATTAAGTTACATATGATACAGCAGCTACGCATAAAATAATATAAGTATACTGCCACAAACAAAGATAATTTAGTATAATCCCAGGCTTTCAATCAAGTACTTAAGACACATTCTTCCACTTAACTTGGTGCGTATCACTTTTAAATATTCTGCAACTTCTTTTGCTTTGAACTTTGCTTTATATGCTTTGGTAATTTTTATTTTTTTTTATTTTTATTTTATTTTATTTTTTTTTTTTTTACGGTGACTTTTATTTTTTGGATTAGATTCGCACCCGCCACCTTGGCAGACCCACATCCATCACATACCGAGACTATGTTGTCTGAACCGGGTCCACGCTGGCGTAGTAGGAACTTTTAACGGCGTTCGCCGGGAAACCGTACCGCCTCCACACGAGTTTTTACTCGCTGGAGTAACGGCCGGATGAAAACCGGGGCCGACTCGGATTCAAACTTGTGCAGCATTGGCTTACAGGCTCTCCTCTTCATTGCCTAATACCAACAGAGCATTGTGGCCCATATGTGAAAACTTCCCAGTAGATCACCCATACCGGTACTACTTTCACACGGGCTCACTTAACTGAATAAGTGTCACCCACTAAACCACAAGCCTGTTGATATATGCTTTGGTAATTAACTAAGGACAAGTGCGTTTGGTTCGTAAGTGGGAATGGAATTGGATTGGGATTTAGGAAAGGTTTGAAAGAAAATGATAGAAAGAGAAATTAATGATTGTATAAAAGCTTGTTTGTTTTAGAAAATATTATTTTTGAATGGATTTAAAATTTATATTATTAAAATATATTTTTGTTTGATTCGTACATCATGACTTATTATAGTTATATAATTTATTACAATATATTTTGGATTAGTGGCTGTTGTTAAACTTGGCCCCACATAATAATTCTTATATACATGAAACCTGTCATCTTAGTTATCTTTCACCGAAATCCACATCTATGCCAATCATTTACTGTTTCAAATTCCATACACTTAAAACAAACAATCGTTATTTCTTTGAATCCATTACTTTAAATCCAAACCCTCAAACCAAACGCACCGGTAATTAACTAAGAACAAGTGGGCATACATGTATCTATGCCATAGGTGGTGCTTACAAGTATAGATTAGTGAGGAGGGCATATGCTTCCCCACACACCAAAACCAATAGTCATCTTTGGTTTTGGTCGTCCCTTTTGGCCTTTGAATTGAGTTCTAGGTCAGTATGTCTTTTGTTTAAGCTTTTAAACAGGGTACACACTACTTAAAGTTGGCTGATTTGGCCTGTGGAGTCTATCCCAACTCGTGGCAACATATATTTTAAGCTACATGTCAAACCCGACCTTTCATTTCATTTATACAAAGGAAGTGCATTTTAACTATATGGTATTTTATATAGTTTTCCGAGTAAATTGCAAAAATCGTCCTTGTGGTTCAATAAGTGCAAAGATCGTCCTTATTTTGCACTGTTACGTGCACTTTTGGTCATTCAACAATGAAATTTGGCAAACCACAACGACGATTTTTGCAATAATGGAGGACCAAAAGTGCATGTAACATTGCAAAATAAGGACGATCTTTGCACTTAATGAACCACAAAGACGAAACGTGCAATTTGGCCAAACCATAAGGACGATTTTTGCAATTTACTCTAGTTTTCCAGGAAGCAATTTAGCCTAGTTGCATTTAACTCATTTAGTTAATCACAGTAATGAATTCAGCTCCTTTATACCATGCAATCATATTTTTAAATATTAAATATTTATATTTAATCTAAAAGAGTATAATAGTAAAATATATTTTTATATTATTTTTAATTTTTTTTATTTAAATCCGGTTTTTTTAAAACTCTTAATTTTTGAAATTAATTTTTTATTTTCTAATTTTTTTTATTCTTTTCTTTTTTCAGCATGCATGTTTTCAAAATGCTAAGTGCATATGTATTTTTTTTAAATAATGTAACTTTACATGTGTTTTTATTGTACAATTTTTTAAAGTTTTACTATCAACAAACCAAAATTTTGAACATATATATATATATATATAGGTATATATATATATATATATATAACATAAAACTTTTTTTTTTTTGTACAATTTTTTTAAAGTTTTACTATCAACAAACCAAACTTTACATGTGTTTTTATTTTTTTTTTTTTTTTTTTTTTTTTTTTAAGTAACCATTATTCTTTTTGAAGTTTGATACAAAAATTAAATAACATAAACCTTTATAAAAAAATACAAAAGATACTTATATGTAGGGCTGTAAACGAACCGGACGAACACGAACAGAACCTTGTTCATGTTCGTTCATTTAATTTTAACCGAACAAATAAACGAACACGAACGTTTAAACGGACGAATGTTATCGTCATGTATCTATGTGTGCATCCACTTCTTGGTCTCCAATGTTATCGTCAACTTCATCAATCGGATACAAGAATACACAAATACATTTTTTAGTCATAACAACTAGCATATCACATATGCACAATCTTTATCTATATCAAATAATTGATAAAAACGTATTTTTTATCATAAATAACTAGCAAACAAATATGCACAATCTAAACACACTGGCACAATTTAAAACATATATGCATAACTCTTTTCTTGATTTATATCAACCTTAAAGCACATATTACACCCTTTCAGTGACTTTATACTAACCGTAAAACACATATGCACCGTTCGATTGATTTTTAAATTAACCTTGAAACACATATGCTCACATTTCATTTGATTTTATATCAACCATGAAACAAATATGCACACACTTCTATTAATGTTTTATCAACTATAAAACCATAAAACCAAATCCGAACCATACACTGTTAAAAATATTGGGTTTGAACCTATATACCGACCAAAAGTAATGTTGCATAAATCCAAGAAACCAAATTGACATCGGCACCCACTTAATAAACACCCCTAACGTGTTATATGAATACTCATTTTTGACCAACATGCTGTTGATTAACGACAACAACAACTGCCATTTGAAAATCACACAACAAAGTGCTTTAAATCATGTTACCAACACGTGTAAAAAAACTGTAAGACGATTGCCAAACATAGATGTACCTTGTGTCATTTTGATCGATGAATAATAGATAGATCATATATGTATTTATTAAATTGATGCAGCAAAACATGAGGTTACATGTATGTTTGATGCAGTCTATTGATCCGATATATATGTTCAACACCATGAATTGCAAGAACAAAAGCTTGAGAAAAAGTAAATAACTTATGTTCGTTATAAATAAGGGCATGGTTACACAGTCTTGACCATGATCAACTAAAAATACTCATTTCTACATTACGACTGTATCAGTCTCACTTTAGAGGTTGAAGGTGAAGGCTTTTACGAGGGATAATTGCGGAATACTATCGCTGGTAATGACAAATGCTTCTCTTCAAGTTATGAAGAGGAAGATCCCATTTAGAAGAGGAAGTGTGCTCTAGAGGTGGAATTTGTTACCTATCACTACTACTAACATCTCTTTTATAGACAAAGGGAGATACACTGTTAGTAGTTACAAGAATAGTAATAAATAAACTAGAAGCAAACTGGGAGTAAGGTACACGTGCATTTGTGTGGCTAGGGTTGCTTTACTGTGCTAACAACTCTGGTATATGCAAGTTGCTTTTCGTGCTCCCGATGAATCCTTATCTGCCCAAGGGTTCCTACTTTACTTTAGCTTAAATTACTCCCGCCTAAGCGTAGCTGAGTACTTCAGTCGGCTCCAAGGATAAACTTTGCAAGTATGTTGAAGAAATACTTTGAGTGTATCTAAAAAGTGCAACTGGTTCGTCTGCATGGCTTAAGATGATAAGTCATTTTTCAGAGACCTAAAGACATTTGTCAGTCCTTTAGGTCTCAGGGGTTTGTCACTTCTATGCCTTTCGTTTAGCTAACTCCGTTATCAGGTTACAAAGTTTTCACTCAGTTTTTGACTTTGTTTTTGCAAAGCATGACTGTTGTGGCTGAGAAGATATACAACATATACGAGGTGTTATCCTTGGATATGTGAACACTCAGTGAGTCCCTTTAAACCGTTGTTCTTCCATTCAGTGGCCTTTCACTCTAACATCTCTGAGGTTACTCAAAGGTGTTTCACTTTTGAGTTATTTGGATCGTTGATGATGATCAGTTGTGTTGATGATTTAGTCAAAGGTAAACTTTGCTCTATGGTTTACGTGTTGACTCTATCAGAGAAAGAGAGTTGGATCTCTGATGTGATCAGTTTTCCTTAACTTAGGCTGATTTAATGTTTCAAACACTTGTGAGGGATAATTTGGTTAGAATTTGACTCAACAATCTCCCCCTAGTTGAACATAAATTTTTCCTAAGTTTTATCATAAGTAGGTGAGCATTATAGCTTCTTTTTACGTTCTGATTTACAATCAAGACTAAAAAAATATAAACATCTGATTCTAAAGTGGTCTAAGTTTATCATAGGTAAGTGAGCAAACAGGCTTCTTCTTACACTCTGATTTACACCAAGTTTATATGTATCTATTTAAGTGGTCTGAATCTATCAGAGTTAAGTGAGCAAACAGGCTTCTTCTTACACTCTGAGTTACAACCAATTATCTACATATAATTTTAAACAGATGTATAATTTCTTCAACATTCTTTAGATGCTTGGCTTTATCCTTAAGCTCTGTCTTGGGTCTTGTATGTTACAGAGACTCTCAAGTCTTGGAGCTTCTCCTTGAAAAGGATGCCAGGCTCTTCTCTTGATTGGAACCTAATCTTCCATTTTAAGGGATGTGTCCTTTTGGTATCTGATCAGAGACCAATGGAAGGATCAGGTTATAAAGTATGATACTAGTAGTTTTTACTAGGTCTTCAGGGGTCAGGGAGATTATAGGAATCAGTCTTGAGGAACTTGGTTCAGAGAAAGGGCATGCGTTGGAGTGTGTTGTTGCTAGTAGTGACTAGTATAATATTTTACAAATTTTCATTTAAACACAACAGATAGTGGTATCAATCTATCACTCTTTCTCTGATCTTCTTGTTACTTCTGATTCTCTTCAATCCATGATGTATCAGTGGCCCTGGGTTGAGGTCTCAGCTGTGCTGCTAGTGCCTTCTTACCCATGGTCAACTTCCGCATTGATATGCCTAAGTTACAACTCATACCTATTTTTACATAAGAGAGTAGAGCATTAAGAATTACAAAGTTCTCTCTCTGATGCTGCTGAAGCCAAACATTCTTAGAAGGTTGAAAGAAAATATTCAAGTTCAGGAAAGTCTTTTGCATTCAGCGGTTATATATTCTAGGCTATTCTAAGTACCTTTCTAAAGATAGATTGAACAACTGTTTTTAGTCAACTGTCTTTCATTGTTAACCTTTGGAATAGCCTAGTCCAGTCAGATGTGAGTGAGAATAATGGCTTCTTCTTACATTTGTGGTTACAAAAATAAGCTATAAAACAGTCTTTATAAGCTGGAGCTTTGTTGTTGATATCTTCTTGGTGAGGTTACTCGAGGATCAAAAATTGTTTGGAATACCGAACACTTCCCGATGCATCTGATTTTCCTCAACAGATGACCAATCCCTGTTCTTTCCTCTGATACTTCATCATCAGTAGCCTCTGATTCTTCACATATAGTCTCATGCTCTACTCTCCTACTGGTGGTTGCTACTTGAGAGTAGCCAGTGGTAGTTATTTCCACACATATAGCTTGTGTGTATAGTACACATGACTTTGCAAGATCCTTTTGAATGAATATTCTTGTAAAGGATTGTCAGTTATAGGTGTGGTTTGAAAGAGCTGGAGCAGAAGCATTTTGGACGATTGGATACCCAAAAGAGCAGTAGATGCTCATTCTGTGTAGAGGTAAAGGTGGAGGCGATAATGAGGAGGGTATTCTTGGTGGGGAGTTAGTGAGGATAGGGTTCGACTGTTATTAGCCGCCATTCGAGAACGGATTGATATTATTAGTCGTCATTCAAGAATGGATCTAGATCATGGGAGTGATCCACTCGCTCTAATACCACTTGTTGGTCCGATATATTTGTGCAACACAATGAATTGTAAGAACAAAATCTTGAGCAAATGAAAATAACTTATTTTCATTATAAATAAGGTCATGGTTACAAAATCTTGACCATGATCAACTAATAATACCCATTTGTACATTATGACTGTATCAGTCTCACTTTAGAGGTTGAAGGTGAAGGCTTTTACGAGGGATAGTTACGGAATACTATCGCTAGTAATGACAAATGCTTCTCTTCAAGTTATGAAGAGGAAGATCCCACTTAGAAGTGGAAGTGTGTTCTAGAGGTGGAATCTGTTACCTATCACTACTACTAAACTCCCCTTTATAGACAAAGGGAGATAAACTGTTAGTAGTTACAAGAATAGTAATAACTAAACTAGAAGCAAACTGAAAGTAAGGTACACGTGCACTTATGTGGCTAGGGTTGCTTTACTATGCTGACAACTCTGGTACATGCAAGTTGCTTTCCCTGCTCTCGACGAATCCTTATCTTCCCAAGGGTTTTGATGACGCTCGAATTATACATATTTTATATAGCATTACTTGTTAGTTTCTTAATAAGTTCTATCGACTTTCGATACTTAATTGCATGAAAATACATTTCAAGTCCAATCGACAAAGAATCTTCATAAGAAAGATAAATTATAAGCATTAGAGTCAAGTTTGAGCTAGAGCCAAGAAAAGCCTAAAGGAAGCTTACGTACGCCGATCTTTCCTCCCAAGTACGCCGGTTACAGGAGACATAATCAATCCTATAAATCTGAGTCATCATCATAAAGTAAGTCGATCTCAAGAATAAAGTGCGTCGGTCTTCAGTTCAATTAATGACCTTTTGGCGCCGAAAAAAACTATTGAAGCCTGCCGGTGTTAGTAGTAATGTCAGCCTGTTTCGTAAGTAAAGCCCGCCGATCTTATTGCAAGTGCGGCGTACTTCAGAAGTTGATCAGTCTCACTTTGCCTATAAATAGAGCCCCAATCCGTCTCATTTCATACAACTCTTATCCCAATTATTACTGTTAATCAATTCTCATTCAAATTACATCAATTGGAGTGGGTAAGTAAAGTGAAGTTTTATATAAGTTGAAGTACGAACTCGGTATTGTTATAATTGATCGCTAGTGATGGTAGCTAAATTGTTGTAATCAATTCAGGTCGTATGTCTATCTTTACAATTGAATTAATCACTGTAAGCATGATTACTAAAGCCATGTTAGGCTAAACTCCTTATGGTTGCTTGGGTATTTTAATATAATAAAGTGATTTGGTTATGATATGATCTCATTTGATTTCTTGTTTATGTTGTGACCTTGCTGTGTCTAAAACTCTTCTCCATTGTTTAGTGCCTTTTGGTTGTACTTGTTAATTGGTAAAGGTCGAAAGAACCCATTAAATATTATATAATTATCGAAACATGTCTATGTGCTTTGGTTAATTGGTTGGAGAGATCCGCTCTTGTTAAGTCATGAACAACTGCGTTTTAAAGATTGTAATTGTCTTTGTGGACTTGTGAAAACTTATTCATTGGGCAAGTAAACATAATTCTTGAATCAAAATGGTTAATTTGTGAAAACGCCATTTTGACGAAAATAGCTATTCTGTGAGTTGAACACTTGGCATCATTCGAGATCATTACCATTAACCAATCACTAAGTTATTGAAGCTATCCAAGTAATCATATTTGTCCCATATTTGAATCTCATTTAGTTTCTTGCATAATTGTTTAAACGCTTTCTAAATCATCCTAAGTTGTTAATCAATATATAGAATAATCTCAGTCCCTGTGGAACGACCTGGTCTTACCAAAACTCTTTACTATAAACAAGGGTTATACTTTTACCCGTGTGTTTTGAATTAAGAGAAGTCGGTAGAACTAGTCATATATAAATTTAAAGCTTTCGAGACACATCAAAGTTTTTGGCGCCGCTGCCGGGGACTAGCACTTGTTCTATTATGACATTTTAATCATCTTAGGTAAATTTGGATTGCATATATAGAGCATTTTGTGCTAAACTACTGAATATTTTTTCTCAGTCTCAACAACACCGCCGCTTTTTCACAAACACCACCACTTTTTCAGCGCCATCTCAGAGTGCTTTTCTTAAATTACACCACGGTTCTGGAAAACGTGACACCTTTTCCTAAAAGTGTTACAACCTCATTCAAAACTTTTTCAAATCATTAAATTAGTTTGCAACATAACCTAGAAGATAATTCCAACAAAACAAAAACAAAACAATTCTTTTTCGAACCTAAAATTTCTCAGAAGTACGCGGTACTTATTTTATGTACGTCCCAATTATTTCCTCAGAAACAAAAATTCTGTTCATCTGAATTGAATTTTGGTTTTGTCCAATAACTATCACCTGTGGCAGTCCAGCATTGGATGGTCACACGATCTTCCAACGCAGAGCTTGCTAGTCCTTTATCCAAACCCGAACGAACCATTAACCGAAGACGTAGACGTAACAGAAGAGTTCCATTCTCACAAAAAGATCTAAGACCTGAAACACCAAAAGAAGTCGTCCCATCTATCAACGATATTTCTCTTTATCTTTTTTTCATAAAATTCATCAGACTTCACGATCCCATGGACAACGCCGATAATGAACCTGTGTGGGCAAATGAGAGAATCGTTGCTCCTACTCCTGGTCCTGCAATCACTTTTCCTGACACCGCCAATGATTTTGCCATCAAAGGCAATCATTTGACTCTTGTCAAAGGTAATCAATTCGACGGGAGAACTAAAACCGATCCTCATAAACACATCCATGAATTCCTTGGAATTTGTGAAATGTTCAAATATGGAGAAACCGAAAATGAAGCCATCTGGCTCATGATGTTTCCATTATCCCTGACCGGGGGAAGCAAAAACCTGGTTAGACGAACTCGACGAAGGAACCATAGCAAAAAGGGATGAACTTCGCACCACTATCATAAGCCGATTTTTCCCTCGAGCATTATTCGATCGACTTCTTGGAGAAATCCGTGCTTTTTCTCAACAAGATCGAGAAACCTTAACTGAAGCATGGCTTCAAATGAAAGAATTACTCAGAAACTGTCATGAACACGGTTTAAGCAAAGGAAATATAATCAAAATCTTTTACCATGGACTTGACGAGAGTACACAAGAAGTCTTGAATGCAGCAGCAGGAGGAATGTTTTTATTCAAAACTCCAAATCAAGCTTATCAACTCCTCGAAGACAAAGTCTTACTCAAACACGATTGGACTAAAAATAAGAAACCGAATACCTCTCTTCGCAAAACTATTGCTTTCGCCGATGAAGGTAGCAGTAATTCTGATACTGACAAAATTCTGGCTCGTATGGATGCCATGACCCTTAAAATGGATGCTCAGTACAAAGAAATGAAAGAAAAACGTAATGAATGCAGCAATTGTGGTGGAAATCATTCTGCCGCAAATTGCAATGATGACGATATACCCATGACTCATGAAGAAGAAGCCAAGTTTATGCAATCATTTCGACACACTCGTTTTTAAGATGATTATCATAATCGCGATCGAGATCGAGATAAATGGCGTACTGGTGAAAGAGCATAATATAACCGAGATCAACCTTGACCATCGTATTCTGACGAAAAACCAGATCTTCATAAGCAACTCAGCGAATTCATAAAATTACAAAATTCTACAAACACATACGTTAAAAATACGTTCCTGGATCTCAAAGAGAAATTAGAATCCACAACCAAAAACCACCAAGCTTCTATCCAGAATCTAGAAGAAAAATTCGACAGATAAGCTGAAAAACAATCTGGTCGATCTCCTAGAACTCTTCCTAGCAATACTCAACCCAACCCTAGAGGTGGTACCTCTGGAAGTAAACCTTACTGTCACACCCCCAAATTTCGTGACTTGCAGCGGAATAAGTCATTCAGGGGCACGACTGGTCATAGCACCAAAGTTATAGTTATATTGAACGACCTAAAGTGTCGTTTATAAAATACATTGTTTGATTATTTAAAAACATTCAGAGTTATAAAGCTAGGTCCCAAAAGGTGAAACAAGTTTTCAGAAAACAAGTTCATACAATTCAAACGATGGATAAGTGCATAAAATATAAAGTGAGACGCGTCGACTCCGCGACTCCATGATGTCCATATGCAAACCAACATGCGATACCTTAATTACCTGAAAATACATTGCTAAAAAGGGTCAACAAAAATGTTGGTGAGATCATAGGTTTATGTAAATGAATGATTGTACGGAAACCACAAGTATAAAGTGTATGACAAATCCATGCCACATAAAAATGATACATTAGCTCTAAGCTCATGACCCCGAAGCTAGACTGAATGAAATGCCCCAACCGAGTGTTTGCCAATCACTCAAATGTGACAGAAATGAAATGCGTTCGTTTGACCAGTTGGTGCTACTAACCCGAACGGAGGAGTCACCCTCAATAGATCTATCCACTCACTCTCGCTTACTAACAATTAACGGTTCATGATAATATAAGGGGACTTTAATCTGGGCAATGATGTAACTTAAGCAATGTAATGAGTTTGTATACTTTGGTCCGCATATAAAAATGGTGCAATGTATTCTCCCCCGAGAGTTTAGAAATCAATAAACAATTTAAGACGGGGCTATGAAAACTCACCTGATATGATATAGCAACAATGATCACAATGGATATGATGAGATGAGGCTCGGTTCCTAACCGCGACCTATCATGAATGATATGATCTAAGGTAAGCAAATGAAATGATGTTACTCATGCAAACACGTATGTTATCGATACCACTCGAAAGTTTTGAAAACAATGTTTAACGTCGAAAAATACATTTTGACATCTTGTTAAGTTATAAACCACATTTCGCGTAAATATGTTAAAACTACACTCCATGATCCTTGTTTGGTGTTCTATTGGCAAATATAATGTTTTCGTCGCAAAACAATACTTTTCATACTTGTGAAAATATATCCAAAACGGCCTCGCAAAACTAGTCACAAATTAGCGCACGTTAAGTGTTGTGAATGAATTTGACGTCCTTGAAAATAAAAAATTGTTACAAGTTTTTCGTGTCGTGTTATTGGACTTTTGATCATACGCTTCTTGAATAGATAGAAAACCGGCTATCAATGTAATGGCTTGTAAAAATGTTAACGTATATACTTAGAAAAATACTTTCTATTAGGGCTAATAAAATAGAATAGAGTTCGTCGGCTTCGAACGTGTATATCTCGGTCGTTATAAGCTCGTTTTCTACGTTCTTTATATCCACGGATTCATCATAACATGAACTAACATAATCTCAGTAGTTCGGCTCTCCTAGATCACGTCTAACGCCTCGTTTGGTCCTTTAAAGTTCGGCCAACAGCACGCTTATTTTCAGAAAATTAGTTTTCGTCGTCTAACTTCGAACGATCATATCTCCTTCGTTATAAGTCGGTTTTTAGTGATTCTCGCGGCCACGGTTTCGTTTTTGAAAGAACTTTCTGAATATGAAGGCCAAAATATGCCAAAAATTACTGAGTTTTCCAGTTTACACGATTTTGGACAGTAGGTATATATACGTTTTAAAAACTCATTTCTATGGTTTTAATCTTGATCATACAACCTCAAATCAACTCCACAAGTTCGCAAATCCTACCATACACCTTCTTAGGGTGTCACGGAGTCCTAAACATCACCAACCTTGGTGGATCTCATGTGGTTATTAGTGAAACTTATAGATCTAGTGTTTGTGATAGTTTATAAACAAAATGGTATCAAAACATAAGTAACTTGCAAAAGTAACTAGTATAATCTTGAAAATACATGATCATATGAAGTAAATGAAAGAATGAAAAGATCAAAATGATGTTCTTGAAGTTTACTTACAATCTTGGAGTGATTTGATGAGAAAGGTGCAATAACTTGAGGTTTTGATCACAAGACCTTAACTAGGATAGTAAGTGGAGTATGTTTATGATTTGTTCTTGAAAAATCTATGGATTTGGATGGTGTTCATGGTTCTGCCGATTCTAGGGGATGGATATGAAGAGGTTTGATCTTTCTTGGTTAGCTAGTTGTTTATAATATGTGTTAAGTTAGTGGAGGATGGAAATAAAATGCAAGCAAATTCATTTAATGCAAATTGGAAGTATTAAGCTAATTTGGGGGGTAGGGGGGGGGGGGGGGGGGCGCACACATGGGTATTTAGGAAGGATATAATGAAACTTTGCCAAGTGTCCCATTAGTGTAAGTGTTTAGTTGATTTATGTATACATTGAGTGTTATCGGGTACCGAGTTAACTAGAAATAACTCGTGACGAGGTGAAATGAGATACGACGAAGTTGTAAAAATTGTAAAATCATGTTCCTTGCAAGGAATCGGGTGTTAGAATGATAATCGGATTGAATTTTCGTAAAACGACGGAGTTATGAGCGTCAAATGAAAAATGTAACGATTGGTTTAAAAACACCGGGTAAAGTAATAATATAATCTCTATATCATTATAATTAGCTTGAAAATGTATTAGTATCATTGTCTGCAGTATTTGGTTTACTGTTGGTAGAAATGATTGAGTGGTAACGTTAATTAAACAATTATGCATACGTTAATGAAAATCACACAGGCACATGCGTGAACTGATATGGTACTGATATTACTGATGATATGCAGACTATTCTAGTCTGTATGATGTGTCCTTACTGATGATGCATGAATATGCAGCTAAACCTAACTGGTTACGCGCATTTGAATACTCGTAAACCTAGTTTACGACATGATGAATGATGCTCATGAATAGTGATTTCCCTCCGGGAATGAATAGTGTCATGTGAATAGTAAAATTTTTGACGACTTCTCAAAGTCTCAAATTGGCTTCAAAAACGATGAATAGTGAAATGATGAATAGTGATCGGTGAATAGTGGTTTATGAATATTAACTCATGAATAGTAAATTATCGGGGTTTGGAAAATGACCTGAAATTACGAGTTGTGACAGTCGACCACCCTAAAAGGAATTCAGTCCCTGAATTCAGCTGATGTTGTTCTCTGGAGTGGTCTCGGTGAAAAGATGTGGGTATTTGAGTCGCATCTGGTCTTCCCGTTCCCAAGTAAACTCAGGACCTCTGCGAGAATTCCAGCGAACTTTGACGATCGGAATTCGGCTTTGCTTCAACTGTTTGACCTCCCGGTCCATGATTTCTGCTGGTTCTTCCACAAAGTTAAGCTTATCATCGATCTGAATTTCTTCCAATGGAATTACGAGTGTTTTGTCTGAAAGACATTTCTTGAGGTTTGAGACATGAAACGTGCTATGTACATTGCTGAGCTCGGACGGAAGCTCCAGCCTGTATGCTACCGGACCAACTTTTTCCAGAATCTCGAATGGTCCTATGTATCTCGGGTTCAACTTACCG
Source organism: Artemisia tridentata subsp. tridentata (assembly GCA_021014915.2). Lineage (NCBI taxonomy): Eukaryota > Viridiplantae > Streptophyta > Magnoliopsida > Asterales > Asteraceae > Artemisia > Artemisia tridentata. The sequence goes on along the minus strand of CP139501.1, from coordinate 63,738,811 downwards.
CGCTTCCCGAATCGTATCACGCCCTTCCAAGGCGAGACTTTCAACATGACTTTGTCTCCAACTTGAAATTCTAATGGTTTACGTCGAACATCGGCGTAACTTTTCTGTCGACTTCTAGCTGTTTGGAGTCTTTCTCGAATCTGAATTATCTTTTCGGTTGTCTCTCTGACCAACTCTGGACCTGTTAGCTGTACATCACTAACTTCGGCCCAACAAACTGGGGACCTGCACTTATGACCGTAGAGTGCCTCGAATGGTGCAGCTTTTATGCTCGTATGATAACTGTTATTGTAAGAGAACTCGATTAATGGCAAATGGCTAGCCCAACCATTTCCAAAATCAATGACACATGCCCTGAGCATGTCTTCCAATGTCTGAATCGTTCTCTCGCTCTGACCATCGGTCTGAGGATGATAGGCGGTACTCATGTCTAACTTTGATCCAAATGAGTCTTGCCATGATTCCCAAAAATTTGAAGTAAAGCGACTATCTCTGTCGGAAATGATGGAAATTGGTGCACCGTGCCTTAGACAATTTCCTTGACGTAAAGTCTGGCGAGCTGATCCATAGTGTAAGTCTCTTTGATTGGAATGAAATGAGCTGACTTGGTGAGACGATCAACTATTACCCAAATAGCGTCGAAACCTCCTGATGTTTTGGGAAGTTTAGTGACAAAGTCCATTGTAATGCGTTCCCACTTCCACTGGGGAATCTTTGGTTGTTGAAGTAATCCTGATGGCTTCTGGTACTCGGCTTTCACTTTAGCACAAGTAAGGCATTTACTGACATACGTAGCTATCTCTGCTTTCATATTGGGCCACCAATAAAGCTTCTTGAGATCCCGATACATCTTATCAGAACCTGGATGAATAGAGTACTTCGACTTATGTGATTCATGCATGATCAACTCTCGTATTCCATCATAGAGAGGTATCCAACTTCTATCCTTGAAGCATAATGTTCCATCTGATCTCCTTACTAAACCGTTTACATTATCTTGCATTCCTTTAAGTGTTTCACTTGGTAGGTTTTCTTCCTTGAGTGCTTCTACCTGAGCCTCTAGGATCTTTGATGGTAGTGGTGAAATAATTGTCATTCCCAATGATCTGACTCTCAAAGGCTTGAGTCTCTCTTTTCGACTGAGTGCATCTGCCACAACATTGGCTTTTCCTGGATGATATCTGATTTCACAGTCGTAATCACTAAGTAGTTCCAACCAACGACGTTGCCTCATGTTAAGTTCCTTCTGATCAAGAATGTACTGTAAGCTTTTGTGGTTTGTAAATACTACACACTTTGTTCCATAAAGATAATGCCTCCAAATCTTGAGTGCGAAAACCACGGCACCCAACTCTAAGTCGTGAGTAGTGTAGTTCTTCTCATGCTTCTTAAGCTGACGAGATGCATAAGCTATCACCTTCTCGTTTTGCATTAACACTGCCCCAAGTCCTTTGTGTGAAGCATCGCAATATACCACGAAGTTTTCAATCCCTTCTGGCAATGACAAAATTGGCGTGCTACAAAGTTTCTGTTTCAACAACTGAAAAGTGGTCTCTTGCTTTTCTCCCCAATCGTACTTCTGGTTCTTTTGTGTCAACTTGGTCAGTGGCTTAGCTATTTTGGAAAACCCTTCAATGAACCTTCTGTAATATCCGGCAAGTCCTAAGAATTGACGAATTTCTGTGGGAGTTTTTGGCGTTGCCCAATCTTTAACTGCCTCAATCTTTGCTGGATCAACCTGTAGTCCTTGACTATCAATGACGTGACCAAGAAATTGTACTCTTCTGATCCAAAAATCACACTTTGAAAATTTGGCATACAGCTTCTCCTTCTTGAGCAGTTCTAAGATTGTTCTGAGGTGTTCTCGATGCTCTTCTTCGCTCTTTGAGTAGATCAAGATATCGTCAATTAATACAATCACAAACTTGTCTAGATATGGCTTGCACACCCTGTTCATGAGATCCATGAACACAGCTGGTGCGTTGGTTAATCCGAACGGCATTACCTGAAATTCATAATGACCATAGCGTGTTCTGAACGCTGTCTTCGGGATATCCTCCTCCCGAACCTTAAGCTGATGGTAACCCGATCTCAAGTCGATCTTGGAGTAATAACTGGAACCTTGCAACTGATCAAATAAATCGTCGATCCTGGGAAGTGGATAACGATTCTTCACCGTTAATTTGTTTAGCTCTCGATAATCAATGCACATTCTGAAAGATCCATCTTTCTTCTTTACAAACAAAACTGGTGCTCCCCAAGGCGATGAACTCAGCCTGATGAATCCTTTATCTAAGAGCTCTTGCAATTGGTTCGACAACTCTTGCATTTCTGAAGGTGCAAGTCGATAAGGTGCTCGCGCAATCGGTGCGGCTCCCGGTACTAATTCAATCTGAAATTCGACTTGGCGAGTAGGTGGCAGTCCTGGTAAGTCTTCTAGAAAAACTTATGGAAAATCTTTAACTGTTGGCACATCCTCAAGTCGCTTCTCTTCCGACTTCTTTTATGATGATATGAGCCAAGAATGCATAACAACCCTTCTTTATGTATTTCTCTGTTTTAATGCACGAGATGATGCTGAGTCTAGTCCCACTGCGTTCCCCGCGAATGACCAATGTTTCGCCATCATAAGGAAGATGAACAACTTTTTCATCACAGATGATTCTGGCATGATGTTGAGATAACCAATCCATACCGATGACAATGTCGAAACTTCCAAGTTCTACTGGCATGAGGTCTATATTGAATGGGTGATTGAAAAAATTAAGAGTGCAACCACGAATAATCGTGTCGGTGCCAACTAAACTACCGTTAGCTAGTTCAATGTGATATGGAGTGTCTAATGCGGTTGGTTCAATGTTGAGTAATGGTGCAAATGCAGTAGAAACAAAACTTCTATCGGCTCCTGAATCAAATAGTATGGATGCATAACGATTATTAATGAGGAACGTACCTGTAACGACACTCGGGTCCTCCCTGACATCTTCTCCTCCAAGGACATAAGCTCTTCCCCTAGATGTTCCACCTTGGTTATTGTTTCCCTGATTCTTTCCTTTCGGACATTCCTTCTTGAAGTGTCCAACTTCTCCACATCCAAAGCATGTTACTGGGGGCTTCTGATTATCAACCACAATCGGAGCTTTGCAATCCCTGGTCGAATGACCAACTTTCTTACAGTTTCCACACGGATTCGGACAATTTCCAGGATTATGATGGGTTTGGCATTTGTTGCACTTGGGTAAAGTACCACTGTAACCTCTTTTCTCAGTTTGACCTGCAACATAAGCCTTTGCAGTTTCCTATCTCTGGTTGTTGTCCCGATTTCTCTTGTTGTTGTTGTTATTGGAATTGTTTCGGTTGCTGTTATAGTTGTTGTTTCGGTAGTTGTTGTTGGAGTTACGGTTGTTGTAGTTACGGTTACTGTTGGTGTTGTTGTTGTCTGAAGCAGTTCCTTTCTTCACTATCTGAGCCATGAGTTTCTGAGACATTCTGATTGCCTCATCCAATGTTTGTGGGTCAAAAGAAATCACATCACCACGGATGTTGTGAGGTAATCCTCCAATGAAATTCTCCAATAGCTTCTCAGTATCCGGAACCATTGTCGGACATAACGCTGCCAATTCTTGGAATCTCCTGATATAAGCCTCAATATCATTACCTGATGTCACTAGTTCATAAAACTCTGTTTCCATCTTTTTCACTTCTGTTCGTGGACAAAACTTCTTTGTCAGCAACTTCTTGAATTCGTCCCATGTAAGCTTGTGAGCATTCTCCATTCCCATGGGCTTTGCATACGAATTCCACCATGACATAGCTTCCCCAACGAGTGTACTAGTAGCAACTTAACCTTGCTGTCTTCCGGACAGTTGCATAGAAGGAATACTGATTCTGTCTTTTCAAACCATCGGATCATGGCAGTGGCTCCTTCAGTGCCTTTGAATTTTTCTGGATCACCACTCTTGAAATCTTTGTACGTACATTTACGGCCATTTGTTCCATTAGTATCTGTTCCTGCGGCTTCTGCGGTTTCTGCCTGCGAAGCGGCTTCAGCAGCAGCTGCAGCTACGGCAGCTCTTTCAGTTACCAACGCTGCCTCAATACTGTCGGCAACAAGTCTTTTGATCTGGGCGGGTGTCATAGCAGGAGTAGATCTTTTGGGTGGCATGATTCTTCACAATCACAAAAGAATACAACAATGAGAACTTACAATGGAAACGATCATCATACCTAATATACACAACCACAACATGTATATACATCCACAATACGTATAAATACAACCACAGCATGTATAAATACAATGAAACCACAACGAAACATCATAAGTATAATCACATCGCACATGAATATAATACATGAAAATTTAGGTTACGCAGACCGATATCATGAAATAGCACAACGAAAATCCTGCACAGTAGAGTCACACTTGATATATTTGTTTGTACTACAAGCAAAAGACAACAAGTACTAACTACGTCCCACACCCCGGGACTAGGATAATAATGTACAAGCTATATGATAACAGTCTAACACTAGGCACCTCCTCCGGGTGCTCCATCTAACCTGCGGAAAATCCTCTGAATATCCCTAGACATCGCAACAACGATCTCCTCTAGGTGCTGAACTCGAATCTGAAGGTCAGTCTCTCTAGTCTCTGATGCAGACAACCTAGTTTGAACTGAAGATAACTCACCGACCAGGCCGTGATGCTCATCCTGGAACCTTTGTGCTCTGTCAACTAACCCCGGCACCTCCTGCCTAAGCTGAGTGATATGCTCTGAACTCTCCAACTGACGAGCCTCTAAACCCTAGTGTGAAACATCAATGGCAACCCTGCCCTGGATCAATCCCTCGACCTCCTCCTCAATGGCCTCAATACGGCTCACTGGAGTCTCGTCTAGGTGAGATAATGCTCTCTCAATCTCTGCCTGAAGCTGATCTAGTCGTGAGTCAAATGTAGCAGCAGTAGTCAATCTGTCAGCAGGAACCCTCGAGCTCTCACCAACCTCGAATCTGCTGGGTGGTGCTGTCTCTGTGGCATCTGAAGTATCTGGAGATGAGATATCAAGACGAGCCCGCTTCTTGAGCAGTAGGCCTGACGTAGGAGTAGGATCTATGATGTGAGCTGCTGCTAATGGCATCTGTGGTACTGATAGGGATGGCAATGGTGGAGACAATGATGATAAGGATGGTAAAGGTGATAATGGTGGTGTACTGAATGTCACACTCCTCCTCGCTGTCAAGCGGCGACGGAGTGGCTGAGATGAAGTAAGTGATGATGGTGGTGGTAAGGATACAAATGTAGCTGGTGATCTGACTGTGAGGCGATGAACCCGCTTAGCAGCAGTATGCTTCATGCGCGGCCCACCTGGATATGTACGGTAAACTCGACCATAGGGTATCTGCTCCCCCGGCTGAATGACCGGAACAACTCTGGGACCATGACGGATCACAGGTGAAACTGGTGGTGTAGGCACGACTTCCCCCTCCTCAAAGGGTTCTGTCTCGGCCTCTGACATAACTGGTGAAGACTGTGGAGTAGGCTCCACTGATGATAAAATGATAGTGGGTAGTGATGGTGATGAAACTAACTTTAGTATGATAGAGGGTAGTGAAGAAGTATCGTCCGCTGACTCAGAGTCAGATGAGATAACAATAGGGTGTGAATCCGAAGACATTGCTGAAACGACAGATGTGAAATAAAAGTAAATAAACATTTACACAATGCGGGTTATGATGAAATAATATATGTATGAAATCGCAATCACTACATGTGATATAATGAATATGCACTTATGCCACAATGATGAGATGCTATGATGGTGCAGCTATAGTCTAGGGTATAATGAATAACCTAGTTCGCTATAACCTTTGCTCTTGTACCAATCTGTCACACCCCCAAATTTCGTGACTTGCAGCGGAATAAGTCATTCAGGGGCACGACTGGTCATAGCACCAAAGTTATAGTTATATTGAACGACCTAAAGTGTCGTTTATAAAATACATCGTTTGATTATTTAAAAACATTCAGAGTTATAAAGCTAGGTCCCAAAAGGTGAAACAAGTTTTCAGAAAACAAGTTCATACAATTCAAACGATGGATAAGTGCATAAAATATAAAGTGAGACGCGTTGACTCCGCGACTCCATGATGTCCATATGCAATCCAACATGCGATACCTTAATTACCTGAAAATACATTGCTAAAAAGGGTCAACAAAAATGTTGGTGAGATCATAGGTTTATGTAAATGAATGATTGTACGGAAACCACAAGTATAAAGTGTATGAAAAATCCATGCCACATAAAAATGATACATTAGCTCTAAGCTCATGACCCCGAAGCTAGACTGAATGAAATGCCCCAACCGAGTGTTTGCCAATCACTCAAATATGACAGAAATGAAATGCGTTCGTTTGACCAGTTGGTGCTACCAACCCGAACGGAGGAGTCACCCTCAATAGATCTATCCACTCACTCTCGCTTACTAACAATTAACGGTTCATGATAATATAAGGGGACTTTAATCTGGGCAATGATGTAACTTAAGCAATGTAATGAGTTTGTATACTTTGGTCCGCATATAAAAATGGTGCAATGTATTCTCCCCCGAGAGTTTAGAAATCAATAAACAATTTAAAACGGGGCTATGAAAACTCACCTGATATGATATAGCAACAATGATCACAATGGATATGATGAGATGAGGCTCGGTTCCTAACCGCGACCTATCATGAATGATATGATCTAAGGTAAGCAAATGAAATGATGTTACTCATGCAAACACGTATGTTATCGATACCACTCGAAAGTTTTGAAAACAATGTTTATCGTCGAAAAATACATTTTGACGTCTTGTTAAGTTATAAACCACATTTCGCGTAAATATGTTAAAACTACACTCCATGATCCTTGTTTGGTGTTCTATTGGCAAATATAATGTTTTCGTCGCAAAACAATACTTTTCATACTTGTGAAAATATATCCAAAACGGCCTCGCAAAACTAGTCGCGAATTAGTGCACGTTAAGTGTTGTGAATGAATTTGACGTCCTTGAAAATAAAACGTTGTTACAAGTTTTTCGTGTCGTGTTATTGGACTTTTGATCATACGCGTCTTGAATAGATAGAAAACCGGCTATCAATGTAATGGCTTGTAAAAATGTTAACGTATATACTTAGAAAAATACTTTCTATTAGGGCTAATAAAATAGAATAGAGTTCGTCGGCTTCGAACGTGTATATCTCGGTCGTTATAAGCTCGTTTTCTACGTTCTTTATATCCACGGATTCATCATAACATGAACTAACATAATCTCAGTAGTTCGGCTCTCCTAGATCACATCTTTCGAGCATTTTATCGAGATTAGAAAGACAAGCTTCAAATGAGCTTTCAAAAACTGAAAATTGAACAAAGCCACCAGAAAAGATCATTTTCCTTTACCCTTTATGGATCAAATGATTGAGAGATTAGCAGGGAACGAGTACTTTTGTTTCCTTGATGGTTTTTCAGGATATTTCCAAATTCCTATTGATCCTGCCGATCAAGAAAAGACTACGTTCACATGTCCCTTTGGAACCTACGCTTACCGGCGTATGCCTTTTGGTCTTTGTAATGCACTTGCGACTTTTCAAAGGTGTATGATTGCTATATTCCAAGAAATGCTTGAAACATCTATGGAAGTTTTCATGGATGACTTTTTAGTTTTTGAAAGCTCATTTGAAGCTTGTCTTTCTAATCTCGATAAAATGCTCGAAAGATGTGAAGCTGCACATCTTCTTCTTAACTGGGAAAAATGTCACTTCATGGTGACTGATGGAATTGTGCTAGGACACAAAATTTCCAGTGCAGGAATGGGGGTTGACAAATCGAAAATCGATGTTATCACCAAATTACCACCTCCAACAAACGTTAAAGCTGTTAGAAGTTTTCTAGGACATGCCGGTTTTTACCGTCGTTTTATTAAGGATTTTCCAAAATATCTCGTCCCATGACAAAACTTCTTGAAAAAGATTCTATTTTTGATTTCAATGCAGATTGCATGAAGGCATTCGAAACATTGAAAAACCAACTGACTAGTGCACCTATTATGGTTTCACCTAATTGGTCACTACCATTCAAGCTCATGTGTGATGCTAGTGATTTTGCTGTTGGAGCTGTGTTAGGAAAACGAGAAGGGAAACATTTCCGTCCTATATACTTCGCTAGTAAAACACTTAACAACGCTCAACAAAATTACACGGTTACGGAGAAGGAATTGTTAGCCATTGTTTTTGCTTTCGACAAATTCAGATCTTATCTTGTGCTTTCAAAAACGATTGTGTTCACTGATCATTCAGCACTCAAATATCTATTTACCAAACAAGATGCAAAACCGCGTATTATCCGATGGATTTTGTTACTCCAAGAATTCGATATCGAAATCAAAGATAAGAAAGGAGCAGAAAATCTAGCAGCCGATCATTTGTCTCGTCTCGAGAATCCAGATTTGGAAGAGTTTATAAGAAGATGAGTGATGAACTCAAATAAGTACATTTTATTACCATCATTTATCCTATTTATTTGACTTGTTTTATTATATTATCTGTGAGAATTGATACGTTAATGTTTACTTTTGTAATTCTCAGGTAAAAACAAGTATTATGTGAAACTTGGCGATTTTGGACTAATTATGGAGCAAAACAAGCAAGAAGTTAAGAGTCTACTAAAATGTACAAGATCAAGATCATTCTGCTCTAGATACGCCGCATCCTACTTCTTACATACGGCGCATCACTATCAAGATTTCACAAGTTATAATCCAAGACGGCAAAGGACATGCGCCGCATAGAGAAATGGAGTTACGCCGCATCTTCTGGCGGTGTACGAATATTCCTGAATATATTAATCTTGGACCCCACACGAAGTTAAGTCAATGCGCCGCATCTACTTATTCTATGCGCCGTATCTAGCCCTCAGACAGAAACTATAAATACCCCAAGGCCAGACGAATTTCGAGAGCCTAATACACAAAAAGAACGAAGACAGAAGAAACCCTGGGACGAATTTAGACAAAGTAGCAGCACAAGACATACCTTGAACGAAGATACAAGAGCTGTAAGAAGGTCCTGCATGTATTCAATTCATTAAGTAGTTTTGTTTTATTGTATTAGTACACTTTAATTCATCAGGATTGATGGGCCGATTCCATGTGACTATGAAAAACCATGGGCACCCCTTAAAATTGCTTTCCCATTAATTAAAGTTTATATGTTGATGTCTTTGGTGATTTTATTAGTGCATTGATAACCTCTGTGTCTAGCTGAGCATTGATCGGGTCGCCATGCCTCTGTCCTCGCCTATTTATTCTATCGCCTATGCATTCTATCGTCTGTAGAAAAGTAGGAAGAAAGGGTAAGTAGGATAGACATAAGTGATCATTAAGGGTTTACTCGCCGATAAGATTAGAGCCAACGAGAAAGGGTTAAATCTTGGTGCGTCGCATCGAACTATACACTTCATATAAAACTAGCAATAAAACAAGTGACAAGCTACTTAACTATCAGGACAGGTCTTCTTATTGTCTCAAGTATTTATCTGTGTACGTGTGTGCTAATCGCTGATTCGTGCCTATTAGTTTAGTTTATTATTTAATCATAACCAAACCGTGCCAGTCTCTCAGGCTGAACCCCCTTGCGTTAGATTAGGTTGTATAGCTAACTTAGGATATTAAAATACTGATTAGAATAACTAGATAATACGTTCCACTCTTAGTGATCGACACTCTACTTACCATTATATTCATACTTACCATTATATTCAAGAAAGGAGGCAGACTTTAGATGACACTTTAAAGCAAATTATGGCCAATGCTGCTAAAAGACATGAAGAGAACACTGCTATGATCAAAGAAATCCGAGCCTCAACATATACTATTACAAGAAATCAAGGAGCTTCGATCAAAGCATTGGAACAACAAATTGGACAAATGAGCAAAGTTCTTCAAGAAAGGGGATACAGAAGTTTACCTAGCTCAACTGAAACCAATCCAAGAGATCATGTCAAGGCCATAAGCACCACTGAGGAAGTCACGCCTAACATTCCTTTTCCTAGAAGATTGATGAATGGTAATGATGATGCAAAGCCCGAATTTTTCTTTAATTCTTCAATCAGTTTAAGGAGGCTACTCAAAGAAAAGACAAAGATTGAAGAGGAGATCAAGGCTACAATGAAAGATGAGAGCTCTGCAACCGACTTACATGCCTTACCTCATAAAGAAAAGGACCCAGGAAGTTTTACTTTACCTTGTTCAATTAATGATATATCTTTCAATAATGTGTTAGCTGACTTAGGAGCTAGCATTAGTGTAATGCCCCTTAAGACATTCACTACCCTAGGACTAGGAAAATTAACACCAACTAAGTTGCTTATTGAATTGGCTGATAAAACGGTAAAACGACCTGAAGGGATTGCTAAAAATGTGCTAGTTAAGATTGAGAAGTTTGTTTTCCCTGTAGACTTTGTTATATTAGATATGCCCGAGGATGTTAAGATTCCTTTAATCCTTGGAAGACCTTTCTTGTCTACCGCCCATGCTAAGATTGATGTATTTAAGAGAAAAATCTCATTAAGGGTAGGGAATAATAAACTAGTCTATAAATGCCAAGATCCTGTTAAAAGCATAATTAGAGGCGTCTATGTGCTAGGATTAAGAGAACGTATGGAACTCGATCTTGAAGCTAGGCTTATGGGAGAAACATTGATTCAAAACAACTCAACTAATCCTAATCATGAGAACTTCGAGGAATTTATTGACCTTAATGTACCTACCGAACTTAGGCGCGATATTGTTAATGATTCTGATGATGAGTGGTATGATTGCGTAGTAATTAACAAACTTAGGAGGATAGTTGAGAATACAAATTTGAATAATGATGTGTTTATTGAACTACCACCCCACCTTGCATATTTGTGCCTATATAATAATAAGAATTTCCCGTCTATCATTTTGTCATCTCTGCCCGAAAGGGACAGAACTTTGTTTATACAGATATTAAAGAAGAATGGCGAGGAAATTAAGGACGAGCAAGGAGTGTTCAATATTACTGGACTGGCGATGAGGGAGCGCGATGCTTCCGACTCTTTCAGTGATCGATATTAAGGAGCTGAACGTGAGTCTAACTTGAAGACTCTGGAATAAAGACAAGTGCTGACCGGGAGACAACCCAGAAATTTTTTACTTTTCTGTTCTGTGTCGAGTCAGTCAGGCCCGCAGAAGATACGGCGCATCTCAATCCTGAGATACGACGCATCTCCTGCAATGGTCATATCTATTTAATTTTCTGCATTTTTATTTTTGACTTTAAAAACTTTCTGTCAGTATTTTAATGCGGCGCATCCCTGGTTAAGGATGCGACGCATCTTTTATTCTGATTCGTATTTTATTCCAGGCTCGATACGGCGTATCTTCTTCCATAAGATACGGCGTATCGACTGACCTGATGATTTCCAATTTAATTTTTCAGTTTTATTTTTACTAACTACTAATGTATTATGCAAGTTTGAACCTTCTTAACTCAGGTGTGTTAAAGTCTGAATGGTATTATAGATTCCTGCATTTCCTGTGGATACATCATATATGAAGCTTAAACGTTCTCATCCACAAGAAAGTTGATTTTTGCTCTTATACAAATAATGGAGGATCATACCGAGCAAATCTCAGGGGAGTTTTTCTGTTCTAATTCTTTTATTTTCCAGTTTTTAATCTTTGATACAAACAACGAGGACGTTGTTTAACTTAAGTGGGGGGGATTGGAGAATTAGAACACTTACTTGTCCTAAACTTTTTCAAAATATGCTTAATATATCAAAATTTAAAATTTTTAGCATGTTTTTGTTTAAAGTCTAAATTACATAGCTGCACACATAACATTATTTTCAAAAATTGTGAACTTTTCAAAATTCACAAATCTATGAGTGTGCCGGTGACTTGTAAACTTTAGAACTTGGCTTGTATACTATTCGAGACCACCATAATAAGTATTATTTATATAATTGGAATGACTTGTCTAAATTGGTAAATTTCTAGGATTACACCCAAATAGCCTTTATATGTTATGTGTTATTAGCTAACTACACTGGTTAGTTAACCCCCGTATAAACCCTTTTGTTACTCTCACTTTTAGAGTAAGATACCCCTAGAAAAACACTCAGAGCCATTCCTTTCGTTTCTTACACCTTTGTTATAATGTTTCGTTACACCCTTACACCTTAGCCTACCCTGTAGATTAAAATCCGTGGTTGGTTAATTGCTTTAGGCAAAGTGTGTTTCCTTACATTACCTGTGTTCGCGTGCGTAATTCATTATCTTTGGTTAGGTCGGGAAATTGCACAATGCAATTGGTATGAAAGTAAATATTGTATATCTTTGAGTTTATTTTTCGTGTGTTTACTACTTTCACTATTACCGTTATTTCTGAAGTCATGAAAAGTATGGAAAAATTATCCAGAGTTATCATTATAGTGATGTGGTGAAATTTTACACATCTATGTTTATGTTTAAAGTATAAAAATAAAAAAAAAAATAAAAATAAAAATAAAAAAAAAAATCGAAAAAATAGAAAAGAAAAAGAAAAAAAGAAAAGTTGGAAGTTTGTTTTAACCAACTTATGTAAAGTTTTGTATTAAGTGGTCGATATCACCACTATTTGTTGTTATATATTATATTTATGGATTGAAAGGTAGTTGGCCGTTATGGGAACGCCAACTAAGGTTTATTCTTTGATTGAGATCTTGTTGAGTATAATTCGTGTCTACCTAAAGCGTGTGTTTCAAGTGTTAAAGCGTGAGTTATTCAACGATATGAGTCTTATTCATGGGATGGTTGGGATAGTGATTAACCACACTTAGGATTTTAATTTATCTGTTTTGTTTATTTTTCATTTTACACCAATTTGTATCCCAAATATTATCCATACCCTATATTATTCTTTATCCAAACCTTTCATTTATTGAGATTAGGGATTTGAGCAATCTTAAGTATCGTAGTCGTGGATTCGGCTATGTATTTTTGATTTTATCGCCCTTTTTGATATAATATTATTGGTAAAGAATACTTGGTCCTATCTTTAGCCTATTCGAGTTAAGGATTTGAGCAATTGCAAGTATCGTGTTCGTGGATTCGATCATGTATTTGTGATTTTGTCTCCTTTTCTGGAATTTGAGATCGATAGAGATTAAGAAGAATGATTAACCCTTAACCAACAAACCCTTTTTACCGCTTTAGATTTGTTATTCCTTTGCTTTAGTGGAGGAGATGCGTATACTTGCCAAGCTTATGATAGAATATTCGTCACGACTGGACAGTTAAACGATTAGATTTGCTTTTATCAAAATATTTTATTTTATTTCTAATTCGTTAAGTGTTTGGTTGTGTAATTATGACAAAACGAACACATGCTTAAATATAAAAATAAATCCTAATATCTTTTAGGATACGTTTTCATAAGATTTATTCTAAGGTTTACTTGGGGACAAGTAAAGTTCAAGTGGGGGGATATTTGATGAACTCAAATAAGTACATTTTATTACCATCATTTATCCTATTTATTTGACTTGTTTTATTATATTATCTGTGAGAATTGATACGTTAATGTTTACTTTTGTAATTCTCAGGTAAAAACAAGTATTATGTGAAACTTGGCGATTTTGGACTAATTATGGAGCAAAACAAGCAAGAAGTTAAGAGTCTACTAAAATGTACAAGATCAAGATCATTCTGCTCTAGATACGTCGCATCCTACTTCTTACATACGGCGCATCACTATCAAGATTTCACAAGTTATAATCCAAGACGGCAAAGGACATGCGCCGCATAGAGAAATGGAGTTACGCCGCATCTTCTGGCGGTGTACGAATATTCCTGAATATATTAATCTTGGACCCCACGCGAAGTTAAGTCAATGCGCCGCATCTACTTATTCTATGCGCCGCATCTAGCCCTCAGACAGAAACTATAAATACCCCAAGGCCAGACGAATTTCGAGAGTCTAATACACAAAAAGAACGAAGACAGAAGAAACCCTAGGACGAATTTAGACGAAGTAGAAGCACAAGACACACCTTGAACGAAGATACAAGAGCTGTAAGAAGGTCCTGCATGTATTCAATTCATTAAGTAGTTTTGTTTTATTGTATTAGTACACTTTAATTCATCAGGATTGATGGGCCGATTCCATGTGACTTTGAAAAACCATGGGCACCCCTTAAAATTGCTTTCCCATTAATTAAAGTTTATATGTTGATGTCTTTGGTGACTTTTATTAGTGTGTTGATAACCTCTGTGTCTAGCTGAGCATTGATCGGGTCGCCATGCCTCTGTCCTCGCCTATTTATTCTATCACCTATGCATTCTATCGTCTGTAGAAAAGTAGGATGAAAGGGTAAGTAGGATAGACATAAGTGATCATTAAGGGTTTACTCGCCGATAAGATTAGAGCCAAAAAGGGTTAAATCTCGGTGCGTCGCATCGAACTATACACTTCATATAAAACTAGCAATAAAACAAGTGACAAGCTACTTAACTATCAGGACAGGTCTTCTTATTGTCTCAAGTATTTATCTGTGTACGTGTGTGCTAATCGCTGATTAGTGCCTATTAGTTTAGTTTATTATTTAATCATAACCAAACCGTGCCAGTCTCTCAGGCTGAACCCCCTTGCGTAAGATTAGGTTGTATAGCTAACTTAGGATATTAAAATACTGATTAGAATAACTAGATAATACGTTCCACTCTTAGTGATCGACACTCTACTTACCATTATATTCATACTGACCAGGTACACTGCTCGTTAAAGTGTGTGTTATATTGATAAGTCGGCTAAATATAAATTTAAAACTTGAATACAGCTAAAACCACAACGACATACCGTGGGTATAAAATTAGAGCAATACACGCACCATCAATGAGATTGACGGTTACTTCCCTGATGAAACTCTCATGACTGTTGACACAGTTGATGAAAACGAAATTCTGTGGTTTGCAGATTTTGCAAATTATCTCGTTGGAGGAATTCTCAGGAAAGGATTAACTCATGCCCAACGAAGTAAATTCTTTTCAGAGCTAAAACACTATTATTGGGAACAGCCTTATCTTTTCAAGATGTGTCCTGATGGGATGATCCGAAGATGTGTTTCTGGTTCTGAAATAAAAAGAATTCTTGATGAATGCCATCATGGCCCAACTGGGGGACATTATGGTCCTTCCACCACAGCTAAAAAAGTTTTTGATGCTGGATTCTATTGGCCAACAATTTTCAAAGAAGCTCATACTCTTGTTCAAAACTGCGTTGCTTGCCAAAAATCAGATAGTCTTTCTCGTAGAGATGAAATGCCTAAAAAGAGCATTCAAGTCTGCGAAATATTCGATATTTGGGGAATCGATTTTATGGGACCATTTTGTAAATCGGACAAATACGAATGCATTCTCGTTGCTATTGATTATGTTTCCAAATGGGCTGAAGCTGAAGCTCTACCCACAAATGATGCACAAGTTGTTGTTAATTTTCTCAAAAAGTTTTTTGCTCGTTATGGAATTCCTAAAGCTTTAATAAGTGATCGAGGAACCCATTTCTGTAACAGAAAAATGGAGAAAATCATGAAACGATATGGAGTTCATAATCGTTTTGCTACTGCTTATCACCCACAGACCAGTGGTCAAGTCGAAAACACCAACAGAGCCTTAAAGAGGATACTCGAAAAAACGGTTAAAGATAATCCCGCCGTTTGGTCGAGAAAACTAGATGATGCTCTGTGGGCATTTCATACGACTTATAAAACCCCAATTGGTACAACACCATACAAAATTTTGTATGGGAAAACCTGTCATTTGCTGTTCGAAATCGAACATCGCGCCTACTGGGCACTCAGAAACTGTAACCCCGATCTAAAAATAGCTGTAGAGAAAAGATTTTTGCAATTGCATGAACTCGATGAACTAAGACTCCAAGCTTATGAGAACTCCAAGCTTTACAAAGCTAGAACCAAAGCTTACCATGATAGAAAGCTTAGAATTCGGAATGAATTCAAAGCTGGAGACAAAGTTCTGCTTTTCAATATGAAATACAAGTTCAAATCTCCTAAGCTAAAACCAAAATGGTTCGGTCCATATATAGTAAAACATGGATTTCCATTGGGGTATGTTGAATTATATGACAAACAAGGTGGAAGTTTCATTGTTAATGGTCACCGAATTCAATTGTACTATGATAAGGAGCAAATGAACAAGATTTCTATCAAAGAAATTCCAACGGAATCAGAATATGAAGTTATCACATTTCTAACACCTTTTCCAACCGACTACAAAGAAAATTCTGAATTTATCTATGATGTTCTTCCTAAAGTTTGGGAAAATGCAAAGTTGTACAACATAGATGAAACTGGAGAGAAAATAGTGATAGAAAACGTGGTGTATGTTCCAAAATTCTCAAAGAAGAAATCAAAAATTGCACCAATGTAAACATAAAGAAGTTTGAGTCAGGCTGACGACTCGTTAATAAAACAAGCGCTTCTTGGGAGGCAACCCGTGTATTTGCTATTTTTACTTCTTAATTTATTTTTCAAAGTGATTACATCCCAAAGTTTCTCTAATCCCTTAGTTGAACTTAAGTGTGGGGGTGTATCACTGACTTTTGAATAAAACGTAGAAATATTTTGTGTGTTTGTTTTGTTTGTTTTAAGATTACTGCAGGTAATGATTACAAAGCCTGGACACTTGGTTCAAAGAATCATAAGAAGCACAGAAAATATGGTTTACTCTCTTATTTCCCAATTTTCATTCCTTGAAGTTCGTTTATCACATTGAGGACAATGCTTAACTTATGTGTAGGGGGGGTGAATAGGAAAATAAGGATAGATTGTAAATTTCGAGCTAAATTTTAAATTTTGTTAGCCCTTGTGATCTAGTTATTTGTCATTTTTAGATAATATATTAGAATAACAGGATCTATCCACTGGTGAAGCCTGTAATTTTTGAAGAATTTAGATGTGTCCCGATTAATATTTCAATCCATTCTAGGATCGATAACATTAGCTAGCACATATTATAGCCCTTCCACCTAAATTGTGAGGATTTAAGCCTGTTTCGTATATAGCATACATCTTTTATGTAACACCCTGTTAAAATTTTAGATGGCAGCGAAAGACTTAATCGGGGTATTACCAATTAGATCACAGTCGTAAGCATAGATAATCATTAAAAGTAGAATTTATATCATTCAATTAAAACTCAATATTCAAAGATTACACAATAGTTTCCAAAAAGGGATAAGTTTTCACAAAAGTGATGATGAGTTTGAAAAGAATGATACATTTATTTGAAATAAAAAGGGGTAGGTTTCCAATGCCCTTGTCAACTCCATGCCTTGAGATCTTTAAATACCTGAGATAAAACATGCTAAAAGGGTCAACACAAAGGTTGAGTGAATCCATAGTGTTTTAATTGTAATAGTTTGAACACAAGTCAGATAGTAGTAAAAACAATGATATCGTAGTGTAATAGTTATGTAATATATTGCCCTAAGCCTCATGACACGCAAACCTTAACATCAGTTATGTAATCGAAATAAATAGCCTACATCATAAAATGATGTAGGTGATAATGCCCTCGTCGTAAGAGTTTTGCCAGACTCGTAATTCGAATAAAGTGCATTTGGTTACCATTCCAGGCTAACTTCAAATGGGGCGTCAGCTTCCAATAGATCTATTCACTAAATTCGCGTTCACTCGCAAGTGATTAATGGTTCATGATATGAGGGACTTTTTGGCTAGGGTGGTAACTTAGGCAATATTAATCAGGGTAACGTACAGAAAAATACTTGTGTTCAGATTTATAGCATGTATCTCCCCACGGGATTTGAAAACATAGTAAAAAGTGGGACTATGAACTAACCTTAGTGATACAGTAGTCAAGTAGTGATCAAGTGATGTAAGTGAATAGCTCCGACTTGCGACCTAGAGTAATATGATAAGTTTAGATTCGATTGTTGGCTTTCCGGTTTTAATGAGTGAGATGATGAGTGTGGAAAATCTCCGAATGTGGTAGTGTCGTATTTGTGTTTTAAAATGTTTAGAGTTCAATAATAACGACTTATAATTGTTATTAGTGTTTTGCGAAAATATTATCGATTTAGAGTTTAGTTGCATGGTTATGGTTAGTCGTTATATATATTAGTAAAAATATTTATTTTAAATATTTTTAAGTTGTTTTAAGTTGATATCTTTTATTTATAAAAGAATGTACATAAAACTAAGTAAGTAAGGTTTGTCAAAATTTATAATATAGTTACAATAATCTACCTTAGTTTTGTAAAAATTACATTTTTAACCCGAAAGTTAAAATATTTACAATTTTAGTCCAAAATCCTCAAATTGTACCTTTTCACCTTAAACTTTCTGTTTTGACAGTTTATACCCTTAAGTTTTATTCAAAGTTTTAATTTCAGATTCGACCCTCCATTCTTTTCTTATTTTACGATTTACACCCTTTGGTTATAATTTTTGCAAAATTAGTCCAAAAGTTAGTTTTTGAAAAGTTAAGTTTTATTTTTATAAAAACTATCCTTTTTAGCTTATACAAACTTATACAAAATCAGATTAAAGCTTTTATATCTCTCGAGTTATACTTAGTTCAAAATTATTTATAAAAAAAAGTTGAATTGGGATCGTTAGCCCGCTAGGCCCAAAAACAGATTTTTAGAACTGAGCTTAGGATTAGGGTCGATTCGGGTAGCGTTTATTATTATTAGGCTTGCGTGTTTCGACATATTGGTTTACTTTAGTATAAAGATTCGAGTAGTAGCAAAATATATATGTTTCATACGTATAGATAAAAAGATATCGAGTCGTTTCTAAGGCGTCTAGTGGGTTTTAAACATGTTTTAGTTTTTAAGTTTTATGAAATTTACTCGATATATATTATGAAGTGAATGCATGCAAAACGATAAGTAAGTAATGAAAGAAAGAAAAGAAGAGTCGAGGACACTTACGACACCAAACTTGGTGGTGAAGAGACACGAAGACGTGGTACGAACGAAAAGAAAAGAATACGAACTAGCCTTTGAACCTTCTTCGAATAGAACCCAATGATCCAAATGAAACCGAAAATGACTTAGAAACTTTGAATGTGACACCAAATGCCTTGTTCTTCTTCCTTGTGGCTTGACAGTGGACCAAAAGAAAGGAAAGGAGTGAAGTGTATTTGTTTTTGAACTTGTAAGTTATTGTGAGAATAATGGTGAGTTGTGAGGGCTTTTATAGGCGAAATGGGTATGATTTTAGAAGTATTTTAATCATCTTTTGCATGGTTTCAAGATGATAGAAAGTGAATGGTTGTGTTGTCTTAGTCGAGTAGAAGAAATGGTCAAAGAATGAGGTGTGGTCTTGTCGAGTAGAGTTGAGGAACTCGGTACAAGGGCTTAGCTATGGTTATGGCTTTTGGATTTGTTTAAGTTTGGTACAAGTGTGGTATGGCACTAGGTCGAGTAGGGTAAAAAAAGAAAGAAAGGGTATGTTGGGTTTTATGGAACATATTACCTAGGAGTTTTTACATGATTCAAAAGTGGTATGGGAGGTATATTAATTTATTGTTTAGGCTAGGATTAGGGAGGGAGCTTGTGAAATGTTTGCTTGGTCTCACACGCAAGGAAGAAAAAAAAATGGTGTCGATTTGATAGTTTGTGTTGTGTTGAGTTGTGGCAAAAGAGAAAGAAAGAAATAAAGTATGAAATATATGTATAAATATGTATAAGAAAGAATTAAAATGATTATGGATTGGGCTTATGTATTGATATTCGGCCCAAAGAAAGAAAGAAGGGAAGAAAATAAGTGAATAATGAAATAATTAATTTATTTGTATTATATGTTTATTAATTAGATTGGTTCGATGTATCTCGGAGTACATTTAGCTTTTAGTGTCGGTGTGCAAGTGAGCTATTCACGTTACTTCTCGTAGCCGATAAAGAGTGACTGGTGAGTGTTGCTTGATAAAAAAAAAAAGTTAACCCGTAAAAATAGGTTATTCAACTTTCATTTAGAATTACTTGGTGATTAACATTAATAAATGACATGGAAAATTACAGGGTATTACATTTTATGCTTTGATTCTTTTGCTATGAGTGTGCCAGTGATTTTATTTATTCTAGAAATTGTGCTTGTAAATCATTACGAGGCCGTTGTGAGATCACATTTCGTGTGTGATATAAGTGTATATGCGTGATAAGAGGCAACCTTTGGATTTAACCCAAATAGCCTTCCGTATTTATATTTATCTAGTTACACTGACTAGTTAACCACGAATATAAACCCTATCGCTAGCATTTATCTTTAACGCTAGATAACCCTAGTTACACCCTCTGAGCCTATCTTTTTCTTTTGATAAAATCCAGAAAAATACAAAAAGATTTTACACTTTTTAGCCTTGCCTTACCCTTAGTCAAGTCTTGGTTAGTTGCTAGCTA
Source organism: Artemisia tridentata subsp. tridentata (assembly GCA_021014915.2). Classification (NCBI taxonomy): domain Eukaryota; kingdom Viridiplantae; phylum Streptophyta; class Magnoliopsida; order Asterales; family Asteraceae; genus Artemisia; species Artemisia tridentata. The sequence goes on along the minus strand of CP139501.1, from coordinate 63,718,320 downwards.
TTTGGCAAGATGGATGTTATGTGGGAAATCATGAAAATTCGAAGAAAGTTGCAAACTCCAAGAGCAGTTATCGAAGAAAAGTGAAAGAAAAGTCATCGCAACTATACGATGACAAGTGAAAGTTTATGTTCAAAAAAAAAGAGAGAGAGAGAAAAAGAACGAGTCATCGCAATTATAAGGTGACAAGAATAGCCAATGAGCTATTGAATAATGTATGGATCAATAAAGTATGGAGTTTCTCAAGATTGCATGATAGTGGTTCGTAATAGCTAGCAACATTTGGTTAGTAGACTTTGACTAGTTTGTATATTCTTTATCATCAACCCTTTCTAAACATATCACATATCTCATCCTTACCTTTTGAATTTGTGGAATTATCAAGTGTATTGACATGTAGTGACCATCTGATTTCTTGAGGAATTAGATAACGTTGCTAGCGATCTAGTGTGTATTTTGGTGACCATCCGTTATGTGAATAGTGCGCCAGCGATCCAAAATATGCCCTAGTGACCATCCGTTATTTGGTGGTGCAAGAATTCGTTGCTAGCGAGCTATTATATCTTGCATAAGATAGTTGCACGCAAGTCTTATATAACCCTTGAAGCCTTAAACCCGAATCAAAGCCCTCTTTGATATGTATACTTGGTGCTCATGCCATATCGGTGAAGTTTTGTTTCTTGTACAAGCCTATGGAAATATTTAAATCATGACTGAGCAAATGAGTGTGATTTCTCTTATATACTCCACCAACCATGCAAATGAGTTTTTTGAGGGAATTATATTTCATTTCCTTTTTATGAGGTGATTAGTAATGTTTATCAAGCAAGAAAATCATATGGGTATTGTCAAACATCTCGATGCTTCAACCATAAAAGCTTAAAATGATGAATCTAACTTGTACTTGTTCTTGATAGGTTTGCATCACATTTTTCTAATCATACTTGTATACCATGTGGATTATTTTTTTTACTTCTAGATTTTCTTGAGGGCAAGCAAAGTTTAAGTGTGGGGGAATTTCATAACGCTCAAACTGTGCATGTTTTTAGTAGCGTTATTCATTGTTTTGTATATGTTATTTGGTTATATTTATATGCTTTTGTTACTTAATCGTACCAAAGTATGTTTGCAAAGTGTATGTAGCCAAAAACAGGAAAAAGGAAGAAAAATATGAAAGAATGAAGAAGAAGGAAATATTTATGATCGTACAAAGATTTTTGTGTCAAGTTCCACACCAAAAAGGCATTCCGAAGAATGAAGGTCCAAGTATTCATGTTGAAAAGTTCCAAGACAAAGAAAAGATCAAGTTTGGATGAAGAACCAAGAGCTACAAGCAAGAAACAAGCCAAACACCAAAAGTCCAAAAGTTGTGTTCTTAGCAACCCCCATCTGATCGGATGCAGCCCGCAACCGAATCGGATGGAAGCCACATCTGAAGACCAACCGATCGGTTGGATCCAATACCGATCGGTTGGATGTCGTCTGTTTTACCAATCTTCATCATTAAGCTTTGTGTCTTCATGCAACCGATTCTAAAGCCTTCCATTGATGATTCTAGACTATTCTACTCTACTTGGAGGCCAAGATGAAGCATTAAAGACCCTAGGCCTTGAGAATAGTATAAATAGGACCATTTGTGAAGTGTTAAAAGGGGGGGAATTCACATGCCTTTTCATACGAATTCTCATACAATCATCAAAATACTCTCTCAATGTCCTAAATTCGTCCTTAGAAGTCCAGGAAACTTTGGAGGCTCAAGAAGTCATCATTTGGAGGTCAAAACATCAAGAAGTCAACACCAATACTTTGGGTATCACTACCTTATCATTTGTAATCTTATTTCAATTATTGTAAGACTTTCAATCATGATTTCTAATGTTCAAAGTTTAGAGTTTATGTTCATGTTTGCTATGAGTGGCTAGTGCCTTTGAGCACTTGCTTAGATGATTTGTATTGCTTATTGATTTGCGTATGATTGTGATAACCTGTTTTAATTGAATTTCAAGTTGATTCTAAGATCCAATTGTGATTAAGTTTCGTAGTGACATTTGTTAATCAAGTTTGACTAGTTGTTAATAATTCTAAAGGTCGAAAGATTTATTGTTATTCAACTAGTTATAATCATTTGTCTATGAATGATTGTTTTTACCCATTATTCTTGATTAAACAAAGAAAGTTAATTGTGGTTGTAATAAGAATGCTTTTGTCTATCAAATTGGATTGATTGTAAACTATTTCAAGGGTCGAGAGATTAGTAGTTTATAATCAGTTGTTACCTATTTGTCTATGAATCGGTTACCTTTTGCATTGACCATTTCCTAAGCATATTTGATAAAACAAAAGATTATTTTTGTGTTTAAGTTTGTTTCCCCAAACTTATGAACCTTGAATTGTTTGGTTAAACGTAATGCTTGTTTTTATGAACTAAAATCTTGATGAAGGTTTAATTTGTAGAAACAATAGATTAGTTCACCCAACTAATTATCATAACCAACATGTTCACAAGAGTTATCACAATCATGCTTATCAAGAGTAGTATATTAGTCTAAGCAAGTGTAGTTTTAATCATTTGAAGTATTATATTTTCATCATTGCTTGTTTAAGAGATTTACTTTTAGTAGCTTACAATCTGATTCACTCACAAATCCCTGCGAACGATCCCGACTTACCATCATAATCTTGCTATAACGGACGAGTTCACTTGCTCGTATGTGTTATTTCTAGATTCGGTAATTCGACCTTTATAAATTTAAAACTTGTACACACACGTAACACATCAAGTTTTTGGCGCCGCTTCCGGGGATTTTGATTGTGTTTCTGTAGGTTTTAGAAGTCCATTTCTTTCCAAGTTCGTTTTCATAAAAAAAAATAAGTTTTCCGAGCTGACCATCCGATCGGTTTCACATTCATTCGATCGGTTGCCCATTTGTGAAGTGTTGAAAGGGGGAATTCACATGCCTTTTCATACCAATTCTCATACAATCATCAAAATACTCTCTCAAAGTCCTAAATTCGTCCTTAGAAGTCCAGGAAATTTGGAGGCTCAAGAAGTCATCATTTGGAGGTCAAAACATAAAGAAGTCAACACCAATACTTTGGGTATCACTACCTTATCATTTGTAATCTTATTTCAATTATTGTAAGACTTTCAATCATGATTTCTAATGTTCAAAGTTTAGAGTTTATGTTCATGTTTGCTATGAGTGGCTAGTGCCTTTGAGCACTTGCTTAGATGATTTGTATTGCTTATTGATTTGCGTATGATTGTGATAACCTGTTTTAATTGAATTTCAAGTTGATTCTAAGATCCAATTGTGATTAAGTTTCGTAGTGACATTTGTTAATCAAGTTTGACTAGTTGTTAATAATTCTAAAGGTCGAAAGATTTATTGTTATTCAACTAGTTATAATCATTTGTCTATGAATGATTGTTTTTACCCATTATTCTTGATTAAACAAAGAAAGTTAATTGTGGTTGTAATAAGAATGCTTTTGTCTATCAAATTGGATTGATTGTAAACTATTTCAAGGGTCGAGAGATTAGTAGTTTATAATCAGTTGTAACCTATTTGTCTATGAATCGGTTACCTTTTGCATTGACCATTTCCTAAGCATATTTGATAAAACAAAAGATTATTTTTTTGTTTAAGTTTGTTTCCCCAAACTTATGAACCTTGAATTGATTGGTTAAACGTAATGCTTGTTTTTATGAACTAAAATCTTGATGAAGGTTTAATTTGTAGAAACAATAGATTAGTTCACCCAACTAATTATCATAACCAACATGTTCACAAGAGTTATCACAATCATGCTTATCAAGAGTAGTATATTAGTCTAAGCAAGTGTAGTTTTAATCATTTGAAGTATTATATTTTCATCATTGCTTGTTTAAGAGATTTACTTTTAGTAGCTTACAATCTGATTCACTCACAAATCCCTGCGAAAGATCCCGACTTACCATCATAATCTTGTTATAACGGACGAGTTCACTTGCTCGTATGTGTTATTTCTAGATTTGGTAATTCGGCCTTTATAAATTTAAAACTTGTACACACACGTAACACATCAAGTTTTTGGCACCGCTTCCGGGGATTTTGATTGTGTTTCTGTAGGTTTTAGAAGTCCATTTCTTTCCAAGTTCATTTTCATAAAAAAAAAAAAATTTTCCAAGCTGACCATCCGATCGGTTTCACATTCATTCGATCGGTTGCCCATTTGTGAAGTGTTGAAAGGGGGGAATTCACATGCCTTTTCATACCAATTCTCATACAACCATCAAAATACTCTCTCAAAGTCCTAAATTTGTCCTTAGAAGTCCAGCAAACTTTAGAGGCTCAAGAAGTCATCATTTGGAGGTCAAAACTTAAAGAAGTCAACATCAATACTTTGGGTATCACTACCTTATCATTTGTAATCTTATTTCAATTATTGTAAGACTTTCAATAACGATTTCTAATGTTTAAAGTTTAGAGTTTATGTTCATGTTTGCTATGAGTGGCTAGTGCCTTTGATCACTTGCTTAGATGATGTGTATTGCTTATTGATTTGCGTATGATTGTGATAACATGTTTTAATTTAATGTCTAGTTGATTCTAAGATCCAATTGTGATTAAGTTTCGTAGTGACATTTGTTAATCAAGTTTGACTGGTTGTTAATACTTCTAAAAGTCAAAAGATTTATTGTTATTCAACTAGTTATAATCATTTGTCTAAGAAAGTTAGTTATGGTTGTAATAAGAATGTGTTAATTCAAATATCGTCCCAAAAACGTTATTTATATTTTACGATCTTTGCTTAATTTTGTTAATAACAAATACAAAGTTTATCTTTAAGCAAAAACGTAAATATAAGAATAAGCCTTTTACATTTATAGTGATAAGTCTTTTAAAACATATTTACATATTACACGATCTCTAGGAGTATTATATACATATATACATTTACAAGTTTCTTCCTTAAGTTAGAAACTTTATTTCTTAAATATTAGGATGACATCATGGCATGCATCATGAACACAATCTTAGAAAGATTTTGTGATATCTTGTATTGATCTTCAAGCCAAAGAGATGACATTGGAAGATATGGAAAGATATGGCAAGATATGGAAAGATTTGAGAATCTCTTAGCTGTCCTGAAGTGGCGGATCCAAACCCATACAAGGGAGGATCCAATTTTAGGGATCCGCCAGATCCGCCAACTATTGAATCAGTTTTCCTATAAATAGCAAGCTGATCATTTGGGCATTTTTATCACTCATATAGCTTAAATACATACTCATTCATTTACATATCACTAACCCATATCATTCTTTCATTTCATTGATCTTTCCTTTTGTAGCAAAGAGATTAAAGCATATAAGGATCAACCTACTGTTGTTATCCTTTTAGTATAGACTCTGTGTGATTTTGTATTAGTTCACACATCATTGTTTGTATCATTTATTCAGTAGAGTTTGGTTAGTGTTTTATGTCACACCCCCAAATTTGCGTGAATTGCAGCGGAATGGAATTCCAGGGGCGTGACTGCCACAGCACCACAGTTACAGTTATATTGAACGACCTAAAGTGTCATTTAGAAAATACATTGTTTGATTATTTAAAACATTCAAAGTTTACAAAAGTTGGTCCCAAAAGATGAATCATGTTGCGGAAAATCAAGTTCATACAAATCAAACGATAGATAAGTGCATAAAAATATAAAGTGAGACGCGTCGACTCCGCGACTCCATGGTATGTCCTTATGCAAGTCAACATGCGATAACTTAATTACCTGAAAATACATTGCTAAAAATGGTCAACAATAATGTTGGTGAGTTCATAGGTTTATGTAAATGAAAGGTTTCTACGGTAACCATAAGTATAAAGTGTTTGACAAAATGTCACATAAAAATAATACATTAGCTCTTAAGCTCATGACCCCGAAGCTAGACTGAAATAAATGCCCCAAATGGAGTGTTTTGCCAAACACCCTGAATGTATGAAATGAAATGCGTTCGTTTGACAAGTTGGCGCTACCAACCCAAACGGAGGCGTCACCCTCAATAGATCTATCCACTCACTTTCGCTTGCTCTCAATTAACAGTCCATGATAAATAAAAGGGGACTTTAACTTGGCAATGATGGTAACTTAAGCAATGTAAATGAGTTTGATACTTTGGTCCGTATATATATGAAAATGGTGCAATGTATTCTCCCCCGAGAATTTAGAATTCAAATAATCAATTGAAAACGGGGCTATGAAAACTCACCTGATATGATAGCACAATGACAATGATGAAATGAGGCTCGGTCTCTAACCGGGACCTATTATGAATGATATGATCTACGGTAAGCAATGATACCATGCTACACATGCAAGTACGTATGTTATCGATACCACTCGTTAATTTTTAAAATAACGTTTATCGCCCAAAAATACATTTTTACGTCTCGTTAAGTTACAAACTACTTTTCGTGTAAATATGTTGAAACTACACCCCATGATCCTCGTTTGGTGTTCTATTGGAAAATATAATGTTTTCGTCGCAAAACAATACTTTTCATAACTTGTGAAAATACGTCCAAAACGGCCTCGCAAAACTAGTCGCGAAATAGTGTACGTTAAGTGTTAGTGAATAAATTCGACGTTCTTGAAAACCTTGTAACATTATCTAAATGTCGTGTTATTTGACTTTTGATCATACGTGTCTTGATTAGATAGAAAACCGGCTATTAATGTGATGACTTGTAAAAATACTAATTTTTTTTATACTTAGAAAATACTTTCTAATAGGGCTGTCAAAATAAACTAGAGTTCGTTGGCTTTGAACGTGTATATCTCGGTCGTTATAAGCTCGTTTTCTATGTTCTTTATATCCACGGATTCGTCATAACATGAACTAACATAATCTCAGTAGCTCGGCTCTCCTAGATCACGTCTAATGCCTCGTTTGGTCCTTTAAAGTTCGGCTAACAGCACGCTTATTTTCAGAAAATTAGTTTTCGTCGTCTAACTTGTAAAAATCATATCTCCTTCGTTATAAGTCGGTTTTTAGTGATTCAAGCGGCCACGGTTTCGTTTTTGAAAGAACTTTCTAAATTTGAAGGCCAAAATAGTTCAAAAGTTACTGAAATTTCCAGATTACACGATTTTGGACAGTAGCTATTTTAGATTGTTAAAAACTCATTTCCTTGGTTCTAAACTTGATCATACCACCTCAAATCAACTCCACAAGTTCGCAAATTCTACCATACACCTTCTTAGGGTGTCATGGGGTCCTAAACATCACCAACCTTGGTGGATCTCATGTGCTTGCTAGTGAAACTTATAGATCTAGGGTTTATGATGAAAAATAAGTAAAGTGGTATAGATAACTTGTATATTTGCATGATCAATTACTAATATAACTTGAAAAACAATAAAATGAAAGTATGAAAAGATCATAAAGATGTTCTTGAGCTTACTTGAGATAATGGAGTGATTAGATGAGAAAATGTGTAGTAACTTAGGGTTTTGATCACAAAGCCTTAACTAGTAATGTAAATTGAGCTTGATTAACACTTGAACTTCACAAAATGATGGATTTTCTCTTGGTTCCTTGGTTTGGCCGTGGGTTTAGAGCAAGAGAGAAGGAGAGTGTTTTTTTATTTTTTGCTATTGAAAGTTTACTTGAAGTATGTAAGTAAAATACATGTGTTGTTCTAATTTTTCAAAGGCTAGTACAAGTAATAATGGGGCAAGTGAGATTTTTGTAAGATTGCAAGTAAAAGGGGATTGGGGGGGGGGGGGGGGCGGCAAAGAGTGTGGGAGAAAAGAGTGTGTAAGTGGTAGTGTAAGAGATTAGGTGGGTTTAGTAAGATATTATTAGTTTTAGGGGATACCGGGTACCGAGTTAGCTAGAAATCGATCATGACGAGTTAAAATAAATTACGACGAAGTTGTAAAATTTGTAAAATTATATTCCTTGCAAGAATCGGGTGTTAGAATGATAATCGGGTTAAATTATCGTAAACCGACGGAGTTATAAGCGTATACCGAAAAATATAGCATTTGGTTTAAAAACACCGGGTAAAATAATAATATAATTTTTATATCATTATAATTAGTATGAAAATATATATTAGGATCATAGTCGGGAGTGTCGGGTATATTGTTCGTAGTAAAGACTGAGTGTTAACGTTTATTAAATAAATGGACATACGTAAATTGAAATAATGCAAACCCGTGCTTGACCTAATGTGCAGATGATGTTACTTATGATATGTAGACTACTCTAGTCTATATGACGGGTCCTTAATGATGTTTCATGAATTCGCAGGTAAACCCTAACGGTTACGCGAATTTTTAATACCCGTAAACTTGGTTTACAACATGATGAATGATGCCATGAATATTGATTTCCCTCCGGGAATGAATAGTGTCATATGAATAGTAAATTTTTTGAAAACTTCTAAAAGTCTCAAACTGGCTTAAAAAATGATGAATATTGAAATCATGAATAGTGATCGGTGAATAGTAAATGATGAATAGTAATCTCGTGAAAAGTAAATTGTCGAGGTTTGGAAAATGACCTGAAATTACGAGTTGTGACAGTCTTCCACCCTAAAAGGAATTCAGTCCCTAAATTCAGTTGATGTTGGTCTCTGGAGTGGACGTGGTGAAAAGATGTGGGTATTTGAGTCGCACCTGGTCTTCCCGTTCCCAAGTAAACTCGGGACTTCCTCGAGAATTCCAGCGAACTTTCACGATAGGAATTCGACTTTGCTTCAACTGTTTGACCTCACGGTCCATGATTTCTGTTGGTTCTTCCACAAAGTTAAGCTTATCGTCGAGCTGAATTTCTTCTAATGGAATGAAATGAAATATGCTATAAGTGATTTATTTGGAAGGCACTTCTTGAGGTTTGAAATATGAAATGGGTGGTGTATGTTGCTGAGCTCCGACGAAAGCTCAAGTCTGTATGCCAGTCGGCCGATTCTAATTAGAATCTCAAATGGTCCAATATACTTAGGGTTCAATCTCCCGTGTTACCAAGAATTGTATCATGTCTCTCCAAGGCAAGGCTTTCTACATAGTTCGTTCTCCAACTCGAATCTTAATGGTTTGCTGCTTAGGGATACCTAATTCCCATGATTTGTAATCATGTACTGACTTAACTTTTCCATTGTTCTCTTGTCACTTGTAACTGATTCTTGACTTGTACAATTTCCTTTGTTGTTTCACAACTTGGTTCTAGACCAGTGAATTTGGACTTTCTGATTTCGGTCTGTCAGTAGGTAATTGGTACTTCGACCATAGGGTGCCTTAAAAGGTGCAGTCTACGTATTCGTGTGATGGCTATTGTTGAAGGTGAAATCTGTCAATGTTAAAGGATTACTCCAAACAATTCAAAGTTGATTATATGGCGCTGAGCACGTCCTATAGCGCTTGGATAGTTTCTTCAATGTTCGTTGGTTTTAGGATGGTAGAGTGTGTGCATATCTGATTGGAAAGAGAATATCCTAAAGGAATTGCCAGAAGTTTGAGAAGTATTGTCTATCCCTTATCAAGTGTATTTGAATTTCGTACAACGTGTCTCGACTAATTTCATGATAATAGGTTTCCCGGAATGGTGTTATCGGAAGGTTAAAGGTATGGTAACAGTTCCTGATTCCTGGTGTCTTGCGCTAACTAGTGTCATAATATGAGTCTCTCTTCACCTAAGGTGCTTGGTCTTCATTACCAAGATCCTTACTATTCAATAGTATTTCCCTAGATTTTCCTTTATCAAAATTTTCCATACTATTGTTTGTCAATTACAAGGTTCTAAGTGTATGCAATATCGTAGTATGGTGGTTGGCTTTCAAAATTTGACTCGATATGGAGGGTTTTGATTTGAAATCTTCCTCTGAATAAATAAATTTACGAGTTTGAGTAATGAATCTTATAATTTGAATAAATGAATTCACAAGTTTGAATAAATGAAATCCTCCTCTCAATAGGGAGTGTTCTGTTTGGAACCTTTTTCTAATTAAATGAATTCGCACGTTTGAATAAATGAATTTTATGTTTGAATGAATAAACCTTTCGTTCGATACAGAGTGTTTTGGTTGAAATCTTTCTTTGAACAACTGAATTTACAAGTTTGAATAAATGAATTGTACAAATTGAATAAATGAATTTATAAGTTTGAATGAATTTCTAAATTTGAACAAATGAAATTTCTCTCCCGATATAGAGGGTTGTTGTGTGAAATCTTTTTCCTGAATATATGAATTTTTCAAGTTTGGATAATTTCAGTGGTTATGCAAGATTTGACTGTTTTCAAATTTGACTCAAGGTTTTATAGATAGGTTTTCGACATGATGTGGGTAGGAGTGTTTTAGCAAAGTTTGGTGTTACGCATTTCTTAACGCTTAGTGGTTTTGTCAAAGGCTAGCCATAAGGGATTTATTTTCCAAGATAGATACTTCAGATAAATACTTTTCTACAAAGTATATGGTTTGTATAAACGCACTTTAGAGAAAATTGGTTCGAATTAAAAGCGTCAAAATGATAAAACAATCGGGTATGTATGTCTGCATGAATGCTTAAATGTCTAACGTTTCGTTTCTGGTGTTGAATAATGCCTATGGGTTAATCTTGGGTAAGACTTGTAGGTATGTGTATCTAACTTACTTGGTCCTTTCTAACTGGATCATGACTTAGGTTCGTTGTCCCACTTGGTATAACTAGTGCTATTGAATTGATAGGATTTAGTGACTATGCCAAAGATAACATTTTGGATTTCCTCGTGAGATCTTACGTTTTTCGTTGTGATACGAATCAACTTACTGTACATTTCTAGTCCTTGTTTGTGGTTCCGAAACCCTTTCGTTGTTTTCTTATGTCATGAATTTCTCCTCTTAGCTTGAAGGGTTCTCCTAGGAAGGTCAATGGAAAATTCCAATTTAACTGATAAGTGAGTGACATGTGGTGTAGATACTCAGAGAGAGTTTGCCGATAAGGATGTTTATGAAGAGTTTACTTGTTTACAAAGCTTTACCTTCTTGGGATGTTTTGAATGAAGATTGTTATTAGAAATTTTGAGAAGATAATTGTTTTCTTCATGGCATAATCCTTCCTGAATTATACATAGGTGATCAGGCTATGTATAATTGAGGACTAATGATGCGATGCTCGGTTTAGTCAAAATAGTATTACTTTTCTCAAAAGTTTTAGATGGTGTTCAACGTGTTGTTTGATAAGATGGTTGTCTGAATTTTTGTTTTAACAAGAAAGTTTGGTTCGCATGGAAGTAAATAGTTGGTAGGATGACAGAGAACCAATTTGTAAAAATGGTAGTAACAACTCTCGATTTAAGATTCTGCGAAATAATTCCCCTGAGATGGTAGCAAAATATCTTGAGGTAAAGTTATGTGAAACAGTTTTTATAAAGTGATAGTAAAATATCTTGCATTAAAATTAGGTAAGACAGTCCTATAAAGTGATAGTGAAATAGTTTGGGATACAATCTGCTGAATAGGTTATAGAATGTGTGTGGAGAATCTTACAGAATGGTAAGGGTCTATAGACAAAGACAAAATTTACCTAATCCCTACTAGGATAGTGGTGTGTTGTTGCGAAATGGTTGAAAGCTGGACAAGATGGGATAGGATATGAAATAAACGAAGATTGTGCTCATGGTGGAAATGATAAAAGACAGGGATTACATTAGATAGAAAAGTACATGGTACAACGAGGATACAAGAAAGTACTTAAGATAGACTACTTAAAGAAATACAACCCTAGCGGGCTCCATCTATGGTTTATTATTAAGGCAGAAATTCCTTGCTCTTATCCATTGCCATTGTCGTTGTTGTCTTGACGAGCTTCACATTTCAACGAGCTCTTCCTTCATTCTGGTTTTTCAGCTCTGGGCATTCACTCTTGAAGTGTCCAATTATTCCACACTCATGGCAGGTCACCGTGACTTTCTGACTCCTTACGCGGGTGGGAGCCTTGCAAACCTTGGCTTTGTGTCCGACCTTTTGGCAGTTTCTACATTGAGTGGGGCAAGGTCCATTGTGGTGAAACCGGCACCTAATGCACTTGGGTAGTGTCCCTGCATATCCTTTCTTTTTACTTGGCCCAACAACACATGCTTCCATTACTTCTTGTATCTTAGGTGGTTGTTGAGTAGCATTGTCATTCTGGTTGATGTCCCACTTCTCTTGTTGTGGTTCCATTTCCGTTTGTTGTTATTATTGTTTCCTACGGCCTTGGTGTGAGTTAGGCGTTCCTTTGCCTCGGTCGCCATATGGATAGCTTTAAGCATGGTATCGGGTTCTAATGAGGCGACCAATATGAGAATTTCAGGGGAGAGTCCTCCAATATACCTCTCAAGTTTCTTGCTTTCCGGTTCATCCATTGCTGGGCCTAGTCGTGCTAATTCGTAAAACTGAGTAGTGTACTTGGCAACATCATCTCCTACCATGGTAAAGTTAAGGATTTCCTGTTTCATTGCTTGGAACTCGCTTCTTATACGAAATGTTAAAGTCATCATCCTTTTTAGTTTCTCCCAAGGGTGTGAGTAAGCAGCGTCGACCCCCACTATCTGAACATGTTTAGTCCACCATTCCTGGGCCTGATTCTGAAAAGTGCAAGTGGCAAACTTAACCTTGTCTTCCTTGCGACAGTCGCCACATCGAAATATTGTTTCTACTTCTTTGACCCATTTGAAAAATCCCTTCGTGCCTTCAGTTCCTCTAAAGGAGGGGGGTTTGCAATCCATAAAGTCCTCATGAGTGAGATTGTTGGCGAGGGCTGTAGCTATGCTCTTGGCAATGATTTGTTCAACAATGGCTTGAGTCATGTCTGGAGAGGCTTGTTTCGACATAATTCTTCGAAATCCTAAGAGACCATAAGAATTTATAAGTAGTAAGAATCATCCTACTCACATATACGCAACCATGACATGTGTAAGTGAAGTGAAATCACAACGAGGTGAAATCGTGAAATATCATAAATATAATCATAACACACGTGAATATATGAAATGAAAGTTTCGGTCTACATGGACCGATATCATAGATAGCACAACCATACCCATATAGTAAAGTCAATGCTTGGTGATTTCGTTGTACAACAATCAAAATACTACAAGTTTCTTTGAACTATGCCACACATCCCGTGGCTAGGATAATAGTAAAAGCTAGTAAAGATATAAGTCTAGTCTAGGGGTTCCCTAGTGCTCCTCTGAGTGAATCCAGGGTTGTGGCATCTTGGGGTCGGGATGAGTCCTGATGTGGGGTCTGGAGTTGTGCATCGATCATGTCCGAGATAGTGTAGATTCCAAACCATTCTTGAGGAATCTGCTGATGTTCCTGTTGAGTCGGTGATCTTGGTATTATCCACAAGGTGTCATCTAATTCCTGATATGTGGGAATGGAAAAAGGGAATGACAATGGTGGTAGTGGGAAGGCAGGGGCAGTCCCCTGAATTTCAAAAGTTTCGGTGTCATGTCTGGTAGTATCTCCTAAGTCCGGCTCAGGTAGTGCTAATACATCCAATAGGTGGGAATTATCAACCAACAATGGTGAGTGTGGTGATGTAGGTGTATGAGTGGATGAAAAAGCATCCTCGATATCCGAGTCCGCTAGAATGATAATAGGGTGGTTGGGTGAAGACAGCTCTGTGACAATCGACGTACAATGAAAGTAAATAAACATTTACATAATGTGGGTTATGATGAAATGATATATGTATGAAACCACATGTATAATGGATATGCACTTATGCTACAATGGTGAGATGCTATGATGGTGTAGTTATAGTCTAGGGTATTAAGGATAACCTAGTTCGCTATAACCTTTGCTCTGGTACCAATCTGTCACACCCCCAAATTTGCGTGAATTGCAGCGGAATGGAATTCCAGGGGCGTGACTGCCATAGCACCACAGTTACAGTTATATTGAACGACCTAAAGTGTCGTTTAGAAAATACATCGTTTGATTATTTAAAACATTCAGATTTTACAAAAGTTGGTCCCAAAAGATGAATCATGTTGCGGAAAATCAAGTTCATACAAATCAAACGATAGATAAGTGCATAAAAATATAAAGTGAGACGCGTCGACTCCGCGACTCCATGGTATGTCCTTATGCAAGTCAACATGCGATACCTTAATTACCTGAAAATACATTGCTAAAAATGGTCAACAATAATGTTGGTGAGTTCATAGGTTTATGTAAATGAAAGGTTTCTACGGTAACCATAAGTATAAAGTGTTTGACAAAATGTCACATAAAAATAATACATTAGCTCTTAAGCTCATGACCCCGAAGCTAGACTGAAATAAATGCCCCAAATGGAGTGTTTTGCCAAACACCCTGAATGTATGAAATGAAATGCGTTCGTTTGACAAGTTGGCGCTACCAACCCGAACGGAGGCGTCACCCTCAATAGATCTATCCACTCACTTTCGCTTGCTCTCAATTAACGGTCCATGATAAATAAAAGGGGACTTTAACTTGGCAATGATGGTAACTTAAGCAATGTAAATGAGTTTGATACTTTGGTCCGTATATATATGAAAATGGTGCAATGTATTCTCCCCCGAGAATTTAGAATTCAAATAATCAATTGAAAACGGGGCTATGGAAACTCACCTGATATGATAGCACAATGACAATGATGAAATGAGGCTCAGTCTCTAACCGGGACCTATTATGAATGATATGATCGACTGTAAGCAATGATACCATGCTACACATGCAAGTACGTATGTTATCAGAACCACTCGTTAATTTTTAAAATAACGTTTATCGCCCAAAAATAAATTTTTACGTCTCGTTAAGTTACAAACTACTTTTCGTGTAAATATTTTGAAACTACACCCCATGATCCTCTTTTTCAAAATCCAAAGTCCTCCCCTGGGTTTCTGAACTAGTCATTCTTGATTTCCTCCCTTGTTTGGGAGAATCATCACCATCATCTGAACTATCATCTGAACTAGAATCAGAGAAACTAGTAGACATCACCAACTTTGATTTCTTCCTCTTAATTTGAGCTTCCAAATTCTTTACTTTGAGGAGCAGCTTGGTGTAGATCTTGGCAAAGTTCCTTTTGTGGCTTGAGAGCTCTTCATCTAGACTTTCCACATTATTTGACAATTTTGTACAGAGAACCATCAATTCCTTAAGTTTAGAGCTGCCCTCATCACTTCTAGCTGTGTTACCTGCTAGGAGAGGTGAATCAAGGGGCATAGATTCAGTTTCTACCCTAGTTGGACTAGGATGTACTCCTGAACCACCCAAATTTCCATTTGGCCTGGGATTTCATCACTTGTGACAAGTCTTGTAGGACTTGGCACATTAGATGTTGCCATAGGAGGGGTCTTAGGTTTGTTGACACTGGCCTGCCCAGCTACTAAGCCAGATGTAGTAGTGTAAGCCTCATCCATACTATCATGAAAGATAGGCTCATCTGCTTCAAAGGTTTGAGTAGGATGACTAGGCTGAGCAACCATAGTCTCCTTTCTGGTTCTTCTCCTATAAGTTGTGGTGATTGGGGGTGTATGAGTGATTTCTTCAATGGGTGTGTGTTGGGGCTCAGTTGGGTTTACTGACCCTTCACCCTGAATAATTAGTAGCATCTCAGGAAAAAGAGGTATCACTACCCCATTAAAAAGTCTACTTGCCATAGCCATGTTTTAAAAGAGTTTTTGCTGAAGGCAAGGTGTTGGAAAAGTTTCTATATGTTTCTTAAGCAGATTCTTTTTCTTGTTCAAAAAGGTTTGGATAAACCTTGGATACATCATAAACTTTGTTTTACTTTTCACATTATTAACCATACTCTTAAATATGAATTTAGAAAAATTAAAAACTCTGTTTGTTGACAAACATATGAGAGCAATAGAAATATTGCTACTGAATTGCTCCCATGATGTTCTTTTGGGACTCAAACAATGCAAGAGAGTATGGATAAGAAATCTCCATTGAGGGGAGAAACATCCTTTTTGAAAAGTCAATTTATGGTTGGATGTATCATACCCCATTCTAGCAATTTCTTGCCAGATTTCTTTGTTTGGAAAGTCATTGATTCCATCAGAATCTTCTAACTTAAGATGTCTCCTAATAGAAGATTCAGAATCAATGAATGATATGCCATCCACTTTAGACTGAATTTCTATGTCTCCAGCTTCACTAGTTATGACAATAGCAGTTTGCCAAAACTGTGTGATGTGAGAGACAAAAAGAGTAGGGTTAATTGTAAGAGCATACCTTATGTGAGATGCATTCAGAAAGTCTACAATCTCATAAAATTGAGGTCCATCACCCTGCTCTGTTTTCTCCAAATAGGCAACCTGATTATGTGTCTTAACAAACTCCAAAACAGCCATGAGTATGTTTACAAGATATATCAGAAAGATGATCGTATGAGGTTTAATTGATGATGTGCAAAGCCAATTGGGTTTTTATATAGGTACGGTTAGGGTTTGAGAATTTTGCGCAAAGGGATAATTATTATCTTTAGAAAGTGAATAAGTAAATATTTAGTAAGAAGATAATTATCCAAACAAAAACCCTATATATATGGTAAATAACTGATTTTACCCAACGGCTAGTTAAAAAAAAATCTGTTACTGACACAACAGTTCCAACGGCTAGTTCAGCAGTACAAAGTTTACACTAGCAGTACTAATTTTCAAGAAAAATTTTAATGAGCAGTATAAACTCAATATTGATTTAAAAACAATACTGCCCACTTATAGTTTTTAGCAAACTATCAGCTATCAACGGATTTGATGTGTCTTTACCAATAGCCGTTTGCTTTGGACTAGCCAACTCTTCACTGTTAGATATGGTGAGTTGATAACCATATAGTTTTTGGTAAACTATCAACCATGAACGGATTTGAAAAGTCTTTCTCTGGACTAGTTGGTTCATGATGTGGGTTAGACATAGTGAACCAATAACCATTTTTTGTGTGCACAGATCACACACTTTGACCTCCAAGGCACCTTACCATCTAAAGCATCAAACACTCAATTCACAAACTCCAATCAACCTGCAATTGTTAGTCCAACCATAGAAGACAAAGTGCAAAGCACTTGTTTCATAACAGAATAAGCATATGACTAACATTGCACATAAACAAGGAAATTAGTTTTCTTGTGGAACCCAAGCCATCACTGACTTTCGTTTACCTCTAGCATCAATATAATTAAACCTTTTTAAAATAGTTGGTGCACCATTTGATTGAAGTAGTCTCCAAACCCCTGATGCTGATACATTAATATCATTCCCCATATTTCCCTTAGCAGTGTTTTTAAAACTACCAGTATTAACTGCTTGCCTAGCAATATGAACTGCTGGGTTTCCAATTGCAACCTTAGGTTTCCAAATTTGTTTCTTGATCACTGCATTGTTATGAAATAGCCTTCTAGCAGTTGATGGTGCAGATTTAAAAAATGTTTTTACACTTTGAACTGCTTGTCTTGGGTAAAAAGTCTGATTTGGTCTGGCAGTATGAACTGCTTGTCTAGCAGTATGAATTGGTCTTTGGCCAGACTTTAAAAGAATTGATCTAGGTATCATTCTAGCATTGGAAGGGTGAGTTGTAAGTCTTTCAGAGTTCATCCTATTGTTTGAATACCTAGTTACCCTATTGTTGCAATAAGCTGCAAGATGGTCAAACTCTCCACAATTAAAACAAGCTTTTCTATAATAGGCAAAGTCATCACCTAGTTGGTGAGACTTGAGGTTGTTCCAATTCCTTTGGTTACCTCTGGGCTTGTGTGTAGCTCTATACATTTCACAGTATCTTACTGGTTGCCTAACATGTCCAACATTGGTTTTAGGCCTAACAGTATTATTTTTGACCATCTTAGGAACTCTTGTTCCTTCTACCTTAGCAACATCAGGTTTAACATCAACCTGATCATTCTTATCATCATCAGAAGTCCAATCCTCTATGGTTGGAGCATCTGAATCTCTAACAGAGGACACCTTGTCCTCAGAGAGTGATTTATCACTTGCACTCTCAAAGCTTACACTTACTTCTACAGGTTTCTCAACTACTTCCTTTTCTTTTGGTTTTGGTCCATATTCCATCTTAGGTAGTTGAAATTCTTCCAAACCTGTATGTTCTAGGTCAATACCTGGAGGTGCAGGTATTCCTCTGTGAGGAGGTGGAACAGAATTATAACCTAGACCTGACTTAGCTTTGTTGATAATTTGACACTCAATTATTTTATTGACACCTTTAGATGCATACTCTAGTGTCTAAACACTTAATTGAATGTTCTCTTTATCCTGTTTAAGCTTAGCAAACTCTTCTCTCAAAAACTTAATTCCAGCATCTTTAAAAAATATGTCCTTCTTAAGCACAGCTATGTCATCAGCAAATTTAGATTCATTGCTTTTATAGTGTACAATTTGTTCCTCTAAGACAGCTAAACCCCTTTTATGATTTGCCAAATTAAAAATAGTCTGGTTTAACTCTATTCTCTGTTCATTATAGCGTTTCCTTAAGAGTTTCTAATTCTTTTAAAGCATCACATGATGTAGAACACTTAGAAACTTGTACCTCAGAATCAGAGAAAGCCATGAGAGCCATCTCAGTAGGTGCTGCTTCCTCCTCTTCCATAAAGCTCCAGTCAAATCCCAAACCATCAATGGCTACCATAGCCTTTGAGCTTGAGTCATTAATCTCCACTTCCTTGGTCTTACTTCCAAAGCCTCTGCTCTTGCCATCTTGTTGTCTTGGCCTTCTGCACTCTCTTGAATAATGACCCATCTTATGGCAATTATAACATTCAATCTTTGACTTATCATAACCAGCAGTATCATTGCTATTTATGGTAATCTTCTTCCCTGTCCTCTGATGGAATTTCCTAGCTCTCAAGCTAAGAAGAGAAATTTGCCATTTAATATCCATCTCCTCCAGATCATCATCATTGATCTCTTGAAGGTCTTCATATGTCAACATGGATCCATTATGCTGAGTAGTCAAGAAAGCACAACAAGTTGTTTCATCCAGAATGCCTTTAGTACTGCTTGATGTGCTAGCAGTACCAACTGCTCCAGCAACTTGCACTTCTTCTACTGGACTTGAGGTACTGGGAGATGACACAAATGCCAAATTCCCAGTGCTTGAGCTTATTCCAGCAACCTTCTTTACATCTTGCTCCACTATCTTGAAGTTGCTATATAAATCCATCAGACTCATAGATTCAATATCCGGCTTGTTCTTCCACACAACAACATGCATAGCCCATTCTGATGGTAAACTTCTTAGGAATTTAGAGTTGAGATCTTCCTGAGGTATCTCAATTCCAAGAATAGCAAGCTGACTCACAAGCTTCTGAAGTCTGTTGAACATATGATTCAGTGATTTATTGCTTGTTGCAGAAAAGTTCTCAAATTGTTGCTCGAGAAGTGTCTTCTAAGTCTTTTTGGTGGCATCATTCCCACCAAATCTAGCAACAATGGCCTCAAATAATGACTTGGCATCCTTGAACTTGCTGAAGTTCAAGAGTTGATCATTAGGTATTGTCATCATAAGCATACTCCTTGCCTTGATGTCATTCTTCATCTGAATTCTCTCCTCTGCAGTCATTGGTTTTGTCTGCACAGTTTTCACAACTTTACCTTCCACAGTTGATGTTGAGGTTGTAGGCTTGAATGAATTCCCTTCTTCTATGATTTCCCAAAGTTCATAGTCCTGCACTTGGAAGAATTGCTCAATTCTTAACCTCCACATGTCGAATTCATTGGGCTTGAGCATTGGTAACTTTGCAGCAACATTGGTTGTAGAAGTCTCCATGTCCATCTCTTCTTCTTAATCAAAAAAGGATCTTCTAATTCAAAGTACCAGAACCTGTCTCTGATACCACTTGACCGGATCTAAACACACTCCTTGTGTTAGAGATACTTTGAGTGACACTAACTAGCACGCGGAATTTACTAGCTAATACTTAGAAGATATTGTATGTGTGATGTGTATGAATGAATGGAACAGTGATTAAATATGTATGAACAATGAAGACAATGGTTAACCAAAACGATTCAATATTATTTATGAATAATACGAGTGATCTTCTATCACTAGGGTTTTACAACCTTGAATCTCTCATAAAACAATACATACATAAACTCTAACCTAGGTCCTCCTTTTATAGAAAAAGGAGTCCTTTACATGATAACTATAATATCCGTATAACTCCAACTAAATTGGATATTCACTAAATCTTTTCTATATTTATCACATTACACGTTTTCAACACATAAGAAGTACAAAGTGTTTGTACTGGCAGTTAGTACTGCTTGTGTTATTCTCCAACAATTGAAACATTTAGCCTGGCAGTACTAACTGTTGGTTTAATTCCCAACAGTTTGATTAAGATCGAGTGGATAATATGTGCTTCATGTGTGTTCTTAATTGGTGTGATGTCTATGATAGGTTGTAAGGTAACGGGTTCCACCACATCATCATTCGGCTCTGCAACCTATTTAGAAACCCTAGCAATATCATTAGAAACTTAAATAAAAGCAGAGTCAAGGGTGTTACCAATTTGTGTCAAAGATTCCACATGAGATTGTGGTCTTGATTCTTTCACCCATAGATTCTTAGCTTCCATCTTCTTTATTTTCTTCTTGTATGGTTTCTTTTTGCTTTCCACCCTCAATCGTACAGTGAAAGGGATGTGTATGCATCTATTCTTCAATCGTCCAGGGAAAGGGATGGGTGGGATATACGGTTCACTTACCTTATATCATCCAGGGAAAGGGATGGATGGTGGATCTATGCTATAGAGATGTCTTCCATTGATACTGTTCAACCACCGGTATTAGCCTAGGGAAAGGGACGGGTTTACATGGTTCAACCACCGGTTCTAAGTCCGTGAGATCTAAATTCCTATTTTCTTCCTGAATGTTCATCACAGGAAGGTTATCCATTGTTTCCTTGTCATCATTCTTAACTCTCGATTACTTATCTTATAATGTTGTGGTTGTACATCATCGCATGTAATAGTATCAAACTCATCACATCTTTCCACCACATTCTTTTCATCAGGTATGACGCTAATTAGGCTTAGAATAGTATGCCAGTTTTCTTCCATACGATGTAATGAATCCATAGTATCTCCAATTGCCTCTTGATGCCATATGTCTACCGACTCTTGCCTTGATAGTTCATTATCGTTTATAAATTTAGAAACGGCTAATTCGAATTCATAGACATCTTTTTGTGGTGGTTGAGCTGGTGGGTAGGAGGAGTATTGGTAAAACTGAGGTCCATTCCATTCCTTGTAGCAATTTTTAGTAGCGTCTATTCTTTCATTCATCTTTTTTACTTCCCTGCCAAGGTTATTTGTTTGAACAGTAATTGTAGCTAGATTTTCAGAATCCTCATTACCTGTCTGACTTTTTAGTGCCCCATCATATCACTTTTCACAGTGGTCAGACCTTTCTTGTATAGCAGTTTTGGCGTCTTTAGCACTCATTTTAGGGATCGGACCTTGAGAATCTAACATCTTCCTAGTAACAACATCCAAACCTTTATAGAAGGAAATCACAACCTGCATATTAGTTAAATAATGTCGAGGACATTTATAAAGAAGTTCTTTAAACCTCCCCCAAGCCAAATAAAGGGTTTGATATGGTTCTTGCTTAAAGTTATTGATTTCGTCTATCTTTTTTGCAGTTCTTAAGGGAGGACAATACTTGTTCAACAATTTAGCCTTCAGATTGTCCCATGTAGTGATGCTTCTGGCAGGAATAGTCTTAGCCCATCGATATGCTTGTCCAGTGAGTGAAATCGTGAATACTCGCAACATGATATGGTCTTTCCATTCAAGAGGCATATGATACAAATCAACGATCTAGAGTACTTTTTCAATGTGCCCGTTAGCATCCTCATTTTCTGCACCACTGAAAGCATTATCGCGTAGCTCCTTTAGAAAGTGCCCTTTCAGTTCAAACCTGGTTTCTTTATTGAATCTTGTGTAATCCGTATCATCATTATTAATGTACCACTTTTCTTCACCGTATCTTGCATACTAGATATATTATTCTATGGTCATGTCATCAATGTTTTTCTCGATCTCCATGATTTCCTGAAAAACAAAACAACCATGTAGAACAACAGTAGACAAAACCAAAAATAATAAAAACTAATTAAACACTAAAAACAGAAAAACTAAAATATTTTTGGGTCACAGAAGGTCGATACGCCGTATCCAACAGACAATGGATACGCCGTATACAACACAAGTTAATATGTCGTATCCAACAGACAAATGATACGCCGTATTAGCTTCTTGCAACAGATTTTTCAGAATATTTAAACACTAAAAATCACACAAACTAAATTTTTTTTTGCCACAGATCGTTAATATGCCGTATTCACAGACAAGAATACGTCGTATTGAAATTAGACAGATACGCCATATTCACAAACAAGAATACGCCGTATTGCCTTTCTAAGACAGAAACACGGACTGCAAACAAACAATCAAGCAAATAAACCAAACAAACTAAAACAAACTAAAAATAGAAAAATAACAATAAAACTAGCAAAAAGATAAATTCACTCCCTGGCAGCTGCGCCAAAAACTTGATGCGTGCGTATATCGTTGTAGAATAGATTATATTATCAAGTTTTAAATTTATATTTAGCCGACTTATCCTATAACACACACTAACGAGCAATGTACCCGATCAATGTAGCTAGTTGGTAAGTAGAGTGTCGAACACTAAGAGTGGAATGTTAACACCTAGATATCTATCAGTATTTTAATCCTAAGTTAGTTCTAATGCCCTAATCTAACGCAAGGGGGTTTTTCAGCCTGATAGACTGACACAATTGTGTAGATTAGGTAAAACAGTAAATTAAACTAAGGGAATGAATAAGCGAATGGCAAACACGTACACAGATAGAAAATAGACACAGATAAGAGGTCGAGCCGATAGTAGGAAAACTTGTTACACGTTTAAATGCTTAGCTGTATAAGATGAGTGCTAAAATCTATTCTCTCTCAGTGGAGTCTTAGTTACATGCGAGTAAACACTTAATGATTACTAGGTTTATGTATTATTTATCCCTTTTACAGGCTTACATTAACTATGCAAACGATGTAAATGAAGTAATTGCGCGAGCCTACGTTGACAAGGCGCGACAAAACCTAATACGTAATCAAAGCACATGCATAAAGAAACCAAATAAATATCAATTACTCTTCAAAACATCTGGAAAATATGAAGTCTGATCAAATAGTGAAAAAGACACCAACTCAACGATTAACAGATTGCTAATACAAGTAAACGAGTTTTCCTATGAATTAAAGTACTAGCAGGACCTTCTTACTGCTCTGAATTCTTCCTTTAGGTTGTGTCTTGTGCTCCCAATTCGTCTATATTCTTCTCTTTAGGGTTTGTGTTGCACTTGTCTATATCGAATGTGGTTGTCGAATGGGGTTTATATAGTTTCTGTCAGCAGCGTCGATACGGCGTATCAACTATGTTGATACGGCACATCTAGGTAACTTCGCGTGGAGTCCAAGATTATAATATTCAGTAATATTTGTACACCATCATAAGATATGGCGTACCTTCAGTCTTCATGCGGCGCATGTTCTTCAGTATCTTGGATTATCTTGGTGAAGTCTTAAGATTGATAAGCCGCATATCTGGAATGTCATGCGGCATATTTGGAATAAAACAAGTCGGATCTTCTCGTTTACCAAGGTTTTATATGTGGCGTATGAGATAAATTCCATACGGCACATGCTTCAAAGTCAGGCAAGGGTCTTCATATTCGTCTAAGTTTTTATGTACGACGTATCTGTCTAGAATGATACAACATATCTTCCTTCAGTTCAGTAGACTTTTCCAACTTGATCCATTTTGCTCCAATTTACGTCCAAAATAGCTAACTTTCACCAAACGCTTGTTTATAACTGAGAATTATAAAAGTAAGCGATTAAGTATCAATTCTCATATAAAATAACATAAAACAAATGAATAACATAGGATAAATGATGCTAACAAAATATACTTATTTGATATCATCAATAACATGTATACACTTAAAACTATATCAACAATTTAATTGAGACATATACATATACATGAAGCAATGAAAGGATCCAAAAGAGATCAAGAACACATACAATCGATTCCAAGCTGTCGTGTTTGATTGATTCCCGGGACCGTACCTATATAATTAATCAAACAACAACTAGTTCCAATACACCTTAGTCGAGTATGTTTCGACCTCTACATGTAAGCAAACTAACACTTTTGCGAATCTCTTGCTTGCCAAACGATACTACAAATATATATATATATATATATATATATATATATATATATATATATATATATATATATATATATATAACTGGAGGTGTACGACGTCATCAATGACATGAAAGTCCACCTAATCATGGATTAATGCCAAGTCATTACAATTAAAGCCACATAAGCATTTTTTGCTTTGGTAAATCAGGATTTAATTTGTACAAAAATGTACAGCAATGGGATTCGAACTTGGGTATCTACTAACATTAACAAATGTCTCAACTACTAGAGCAACACAAAATTTGTTTTATAGTTTGCAAATCAAAAATGATAAAGCTATGCATTGTCAATCTTAATCCCTACAACTTAATTAACCCTAATCACACATACACGAAAAAAAAATACCAGTTCATTCATAATATACTTTTCTCAAAACCCTAATATCCTTTTTTCCTCACAATCTCCTCTAATGATCGGTTTATGGAGTTTTCTTCATCACAAGTTTGCAAGAAAACATTGATGTTCAAGGTCTTTTTTTTTCTCAATTTGTAATTGGCTATTTTTTTAGTTAATTTTTAGATTGCAGTCACGTTCTCAGTTTGTGTTACATGATGAAGAATCATATCACCAGCAACTCCAAACCTTCCGAGCTTGAATCAAGGTCAGTATCTACTTTTCTTTTGATAATTATTCAACTCTAATAGAACCATCATGCACTCTTCTTATGATCTCGATAACGTCATATGAGCCTTCATATGGAAACTTTTTATGCAAGGAGTGCATGATACAACAATGGTAGGAACGACAATGCACAACAACAGGTAATACATGTTCTTTGATTTCAATGATGTTTGTGTATAATATTGTTTAGGTAATACATGTCCATGCAACCCCTATTCGTTAAAATCACACAAAACCTTAAGCTTTTGTAAGCTACTGACATATGTGTTTATTAAAAAAAACTACCATAAGGTACTTACTAATCACACGAACGTTTTAATTATCAGGGAGAGTTTTATATGATTGTTGTTTAGCATCTTTTAAATGCACATGATAAAAGTTTTTTTAAATTATAGTTTGCTTTATTGGTTTCTAACCTCATTAACGGATATGGGTGAGCGTAACCATTGATAGATCGATCACATTTAATTTGCATAATTCTCACTAGGTTTTAATACATAATATAACAGATGATGGGGTGGATTACTTTTTAGGAGAGGTAATCATGCAAATATCATTTTAATTTGTTCATAATTCTTTTGTTGTAATAAACCAAATTCATTCATACTGAATTTGTTCATCGTGTTCCAGGCTATATTCTCTTATTTACAGAGTCTGATGTGGAGCTCAATATATCGACTGGTGTACGCAGCTCTTGGAATTTGTAAATTGTAATATTAGCTAAAATATTACAGCTTTCTTTGAACACATGAGTTCGGTAACTCAGAATCTGTTATTGTTAACAGGTGTCAAATAATGGGTGGGCTGAAGGTGAATGCGAAAGGAAAGCAAGTTGGTCCTTTTCTTCAAAAGATGAAACTTATATTGTAAAGAGTGCAGTGGATGGAGTGACGGGTCTGAAGAAGGCATAGGAGCTACCAAAGAGTATAGAAGAACATGAGAATGAGTATCAGTTAAATGCCAGTCTCTCAATTATTGTTTATATACTATGAGTAGATTTTAGTTGCTTTTAACACATAGATAATAGACTCATCTTCCATTTGTGTAGCAATAAGCATACTAAGATTTGTAAATATTAACTACTGATATGACAAAAATGGTTCCATCTAAAAAGGCAGG
Organism: Artemisia tridentata subsp. tridentata; assembly: GCA_021014915.2. Classification (NCBI taxonomy): domain Eukaryota; kingdom Viridiplantae; phylum Streptophyta; class Magnoliopsida; order Asterales; family Asteraceae; genus Artemisia; species Artemisia tridentata. Next base: position 63,692,278 of record CP139501.1, on the reverse strand, counting down.
AACAAAGGCCTCAACGCAGCCATGGCATGACTTACACTGCAAGATAGATTGTCAATTTGAATTCTTTCTTTTTACATGCATGACTAACGAATGATTTAGTTACCTTTAGCAGTCCTTAATCTTATCTGATATGTTAGTGTTATATTTTTCCTTTGATTTACCATTTTTGTTTTATTAGGGTGGTTGGGAAAATGATGAAACGGTTGAGGCAGCTGTACGTGAAGCATTGAACAAGGGTATCACTTAAGCAATAAGATCTCAGTCATAATAGACATACAATTTAGTTATTGACCATTTAAGGCATTCGGGACACGTATTTTCCGGTGATGAAAGGTTCGCAGGTGAAACTATATCAGAATGCTCACATCAGACCTGAATCTAATTCGCCAAAAATCGAACTGGATGATGGTAAGGTTTTTGAGCATATTTCTTGTTGGGAGGATATATGTCATGCTGTATCTTCATCTCATAAAATGATATATATTATGGGTTGGTCTATTTTTCATAGAGTTAAACTAATTATAGAACCTACTCAACCCTTTCCCCGAGGCGGGGACTCAACACCTGGTGAATTGTTAAAGCAGAAATCCAAAGAAGGGGTTAGTGTTTTGTTGTTGGACTTGGATGATAAAACTTCCCATAGCAACCTCTTTGTTAAAACGATGAGATAGCAAAATTTCAAATATACTTGCGATAATTAAGCAATGATGATTGCTATTTGTGGTGATCAAAATTGATGCAGGTTGGATTAATGAATACTCATGATGAAGAGACCATGAAGTTTTTCAAGCACTCACGGTGGTATGTGTGCTTTCACCACGTTATGGAAATAACACTAAACAAGGTCATTATAAAAAACACGTAATTATTAAGGTGTGTTTAATCATAAACTGCTTTGCTTTATATAGTATTTTATCATTTTAAGCATGTTTTTTTAATTCCATGTTTCAATTCATTAAGGGTGCTTTTTCACACCATCAGTAATGTTTAATTGTGGATACGCAGGCATATGGTAATAATAGAAAAATTACTATTTTTATAGGTGGTCTTGATCTCAGTGATGGTCGATATGATACACCTGAGCATAGGTTATTTCACGATCTTGACACGGTATTTGAGAACAACATTCACCAACCTGCATTTCCTATGAGTGGCTATATAAACTCATCTTCCACTTGTGTGGCAATAAGCATAATAAGATTTGTAAATATTAACTGCTAATATGTCAATTGTTGAAGTTTTGAAACAAGTGGTTTTGACATATAGATTATTCGTTTTAGGTTTGATAGGAACTCGACATAGAGGTGAAATGGATAAATAAGTAGTGGTATTACGGTTGAGTTTTGTTAGGATAAAGATGGTTCACAATCAACATATACAAATTTAACCGTGCAATTCAACTATATCTTTACGTCGATATAATTCAACATGGATCAGTTAATAGCACGAAGATAATTAGTCAAATCAAGGTATACACTTGGTTATTGTTTGAAAAATGTTAATGGCTATTTTTTATTATGTTAACTAAGTAACATCCGATTACTTTCTACCTCCCCATACCTCGCCATGGTGGGATTGGGTATGTTGTTGTTGTTGTTGCTATTTTTTATTATTGCAAACTTGACATATGAATTGTATTAACAGAATGCGATAAAGTGGTTGGATGTACAAATTTAGGTGATACAGTGGTAAACCAATGTTTTCCAATTCATGGTAGGTTAGTGGAGCTTGAGGCTGCAGTTTACTCGAATTCATAGACAAGTAACTAAGTAACTTTCGATTACTTTGATCAAAGTATGTTCAACATTTTTCTTATTTCTTACTCTGCTTCCCCAAATAATCAATATAATATTTTGCTATTTGGTCATATTTGTCAATGATGTACATGCACTATTCTTGAAAGTTCAGAATGTTTTTCAGTAAGTTTATTGTAGATTTACGAGTGCGGGTTACATGGGAAAGATTGGGAGTTTCTACTGCCGTTAAAGGCTGGTGAGTTTTTTTAATCTCTTTCTGAAGTTGCTCATGAACCTGTTACGTATGCAATGTGTAACCAACTATTGTGTTCGTGCTTTTAATACATTAACTAAACGATTTTTAAGGTCCTAAGTTTCTAATCCATGCTTAACTATGGATTATGTTATAATTAATATTTAATTGCCATAAAAGTAATGGAGACACATCAAATTTATTTTGATATGCAAACAAGTTTAGGTTTTAACATAAATCTTTAATCCTGTCAAAGTGCGAATCAAATAAGATTGCAATAGAAAAACAATCTTAGAATAGAAACGGGTGAACATGATAACTTTGTACTCCTACATCTGTTCACATGTCCAATAAACATGAGTTTCCTAAGCTTGCTATGTTAGGTAAATATTAAGTTGCTCGAAACTGAACTTTGGTTTTTCTTTTTTGTTGTGTGTGTCTGTAGATGGTGAAGATTGAATGCCAAAAATATCACACGTTGAATCACGAACAGGAGGCCATAATGTTAATGACCACCATCACCAACGTTCTTATAGAAGAAGCAATAGTGGGCAGCATTCACATGGAGATGGTTGTAACCATAATAGCAATGGTGGTAAGCGGGATCAAGATCGTGGTAATAATGAATGGAACCAGCACAACAGAAGTTTTAACGGCAGAGACACCAATGTGAACCCTCAGGAGAGGTTACACTAGGGGGTATGTTAGGCCCACTTTACATGCTCCCGCTCCATTTATAAGTCAGCCAATGCCTCTGCCAGTACGACCTTTTGGCAACAATATGATTTATCCAGGTGAGGTTACTGTTATTAGCTTTCCGATGCTATGTCATTTCTGCCAGTTGGTATAATAGTTTATTCATCTTGCAGAACTTCCATCACCAGTGTTCTTTGTTCAAGGTCCACCACCTCCACCAGAGGCCCTCAGAGCTATGCCTATGGTTGGACCAATTCTGCCTCCAATGTACTTTGCTTCTCCAGATCATTTGTTGCATGCTAGGATAGTGAGCCAAATTGATTACTATTTCAGGTATATGTAACTTAGGTTATATATAATGCCATGTAATCATATACTGTCTCAAAGCTATAAATTGGCTTATTTAATATAATGAAAATCCATTGGCCATCATTTACAATAAATTGGCTTATTTAATATAATAGCTCAATCTTAAGGCATGATTATTGGGACGAAAAATCTTTTCGTTAAAATGTATCAAAGGATACTTGCCTTTGCGCAAAGTAGCCGACGTGAACATTCTATTGTTATACAAGATACAGTCGGTACGCTTCCTACTTCTTTTTTATTGTTATCATAATTATATTTTAGATGGTAGAGTCTTTACAATTGTTTTACAAAAAGAGCTTTAAGCTTCGGTTGGCTTCAACATGTAGAATACACCTAGCACATTTAATTTGTTACATTGTGTTAAAACAAGCTGATTTGTGTCTCAAATTGGTAGTATTTTGATTAATAAAAGGTCAAACTGCAGGCGCAATGCCAAACACCCCTTATCAGTCATCTTATTACTGAAAAAATAACTACCTGATCGGTCGGCCAAATTTACTTCTCTTGACTCTCAACTATTATAATTAACACAAGTTTAGTAATTGACGATTGAATTGTACATATTTCAAGTGCTTACGCTACTTATAGGACTCAAAACAATGGTTTACAATTAATTCTCTATGAGAGACGTATGCGTAAACTTGCTACATCAGTTTGGCGTTGTGATTATCTAAGGATTCATAGTCGCCTACTTTAGGGGTGTTTAGTATTTGCAAGTTCTTCATTGCCATATTTTTGAGGCATATATTAAATAAACAGATTGTGGCCTGTCCCAGTTTTGTGATTTTACCTTATAGATTTCGGTTTCTTTTTTATTTTCTACCAGGTTTGAGTTGTGGTTTTGTGTTATAGGTAGTTTTGAACTTGGGATCTCTTCAGAACTTACACGAGGGTCGTGTCAGCTGTTTGGGTTTGTCTGCTGATGGCAGTGCTTTCTGCACAGGAATTTGGGATACTAATCCCAAGGTTAGCTTAAACTCTGGAATCTTAATGTTCGGGTGCATATTATCATGAAATCATGTATGATGTTTCTGAATCCATTAAAATACCAAATCATTTGTAGAGGTGGCTAAATGGGCAGGTTGTGACCCGGTTGAAATTTGTAGTTATTTAGTACGTGTTGGATCATGTCACATTGACCTAGAAACACTATTCTGTCCACTTTTAAAATTTCTATCATCGCTTAATGCTTTAATTATGATTACAAAAATATTATCATTTTAATATTAATGTAAGTCTGTGAATATGTTATTAATTGTCAAAACGGGTAAAAGAACAAGCTTTTAAAAGGAAATGGGTCAAAATCTGCTTAATACATAAAACATAATGAATCTCTTGAAACTTATAATATAGAGTTGCATGTTGATTGCACAATCCATTGATTGTAATATTGTATAATATTACACCTCTTCTTTGTTAAGTAATGTGCTTGAAAATCTTTTTGTATTTTAAGAATTAGTTGCAATGGGTTCAGAATTAATGTATGCTACATAAATCACAGATGGCCAAGATTATCGGTTAAAATGGCCAATTCTTGGTACTTTTAAAATGGGGCAGGTTGTGTTTAACCGACACGGGAGAGAGATCACACGACACATGAGAGAGTGGCTATCTTATATTTTCGTATAGTAGTTAACGTTTCTGGTATTTACATATTTGTAACTATTGAGATGCCAACCTTTAAAAGGACAGGAGCGTTCGGGAAGGACTTATGAAGGCTGAAAAATCTTTGAAATTAAGCCAAAGGAAGGATCGTGATCTACATCTCATCAATTTCCTTGATTTTTTCCCTAATGTATGGATTTGTTTAGCCTTGATTAATCCTATAATCAATTTAGTTCATTTTATGGTTGAATTATGGCTAAGATGACAATCGCTTCAATATTTTTTGCACACACTTGATACTTCTAACTTCTTTATTTTGTTGATGAAATGGGTCAATTCATAGTGTTTTGAGATTTTGGTTATTGATATCCATACATGGGTAATCATTTCCTTTTGGTTTCGGTTACGTTATCTTTTTATTATTTATCTAAAAAGGTCATGGAAAGGAGATGGTGTTCCAAGAAAGGACATATTATGTAACTTCTCTAAATAATGAATGTCTTCAATAGGCTATCTCAAGAGTGAAGAGTTTCGTATGTTTATTTCGTTATCCTACTTATTCTATTTTTCCATCTCATGACATTTAAGTGATCCAAAATTTGCATACATATGCTATAGTACACTAGCAGGATAAATTTTCTGATGAATCATGTGTTGGGTTTAATAGTTGAGTTGATAAAGACAAAACATATGAAACATGAGGGACTATTGATGACAAAGAATGAAACTTCACAAAAGGAAAAGATTACTATGTATCTTTTATTATTATATATTATTCTTTTTGTAACTCTAATCCTCTATTATATAAAGAGGGTTAGAGGAGTCTAGTTTAATGTGTGTGTGTCAAGATGTAGACGTCTAAAGTGTAGGTTGTGGCTAGGCATCGAGTTCCTACAACGGATGCCTAGGTTTTGTAATTGTTAGTGTTAGAGATGATGGCGAAGAACCTTAGTGATAATAATAATATTCTTTATGTTATTCCGCTGTGCTTATTATTATCGTTGTGCTAATTGTTTATCCTAGATCAAGGTCTAAACAACCTAGAGTCCAAAACGGTCCAAGAACTTATAGATGGTGGCGTACATAAGTTCTATAGGTGGAATCAGAGCGGGGGGCTCTCGATCTAGGGATGTTACAAGGTTTTTACTGTCGATGAAGAGCAGTTTTGAAGAAGGTTTTGTGATCGGTAAAAGGCTATTCAGGTATAATCGTTTTTTTTAGATATATGTTGACAATAATAATAACAGTGCAAGAACGATATAGAATTAATATCTAGTTGTCGTATTCTGCTTGGTTATTAAATTATTACTTCGTATTGTAACGAATTGCTATTAATAAGTGAGTGGAGATTCTTGTCGCTTAGTGCATAACCGATTCACATTATATACCCATTAAATTGAAGTTATCGATTATGAATTTTTTTGGTCAAAGTTTTTCATGTGGGACCGGTTTGTCATGAAGATACGATGAGAATTAAGTGTAAATTATACATTCAGTTTTGAATTTGGGGTTATACTATACAAGCCCTCCCTATGATGTCAAATCATAGGGGACAAAGGGAATATTCCTTTGACTTTCCAGTATAACACAGTTTTCTGTCAGTTTCTGTTCCGTATTTCTGACAGTTTTTAGCGTTTGACATATTAAACTTTATATTTTCTGTTCCGTACTTTCAGGTTTATAGTTTTTTGATATAAATAAAAATATAAAAATAAAAAAAAATAAAAAAAATAAAAAAAATCAAAAAAAGAGGGGGGGCTTGAATAACAAAAATAAGGGGGGCTTGTATAACTTGAATCCCGTGTAAATTATACATTCAGTTTTTAATTTGGCGTTTACTGATTAGTTGCTTCAATTTAGTTGGTCGAATCTTTATTGCTTTGGTCGGTGGAGTATTATCAATACGAAGATATCAATAATTTAATATTGATTTGATATTATGGAGCGGATGGTGACAGATGTGGGATCAAAAATAATTCTCTTTATTGAACGATCGTGGGTCAGTCAATTGGTAATTGATACTGCTACTACACAATTTATTCTGCTGCTAGTTGACATATTTTTCTACTGCTGAGCTTCATTGATACTACTGCTAGCGCTAAGTTTTTGCTGCTAGCTTTATAATATTGCTGCTCGTATTATGAGTTTCTACTGCTGCATTTAAAGGTTTTATGGTTTGATATATATGCATGATTTACAAGCAGTGAGGGGAAGTACATAAGATTGATTGGTGATTTGGCACACACACACAAGAGATTTGATTTTTGGATTTTTACTTGTGACCTGATGTTCATTAATATTGCTTACTTTTGGGACTCAGGTTCAAATTAAAAGAACTATTTTACATTGTTTACTACAGCTTGATATTGTATATTATTGTTGTCATCTTTTAAACCTAATGCGGAATTAGGATGCTCATTCATGGATGGTACAACATGGTGTTCGTTATTATTGTTGGTTAGTTATTCGACAAGTTCTTTCAAATGGTTAACATATGGGTTTCAAGGGAAGCTTAAGTGTTAAAATGTTTAACCATTTATATGTTGCATCGAGGCTAAGGTTTTTATGATTGCTCGTTGGTATTTTTACTGAAGATTTGGGATTTTTCTGTCTTGGATTCATTTATAAAAGAAAGCGTTTTAGTGTTCATTAATGGAGGGCGATTCAAGACATTGGAAGACTAAGTTGGATGCATGGTACTAGCTCGTGGTTATGAAGATCAAAGTTGCATACTTTAGTCCCCTATTGATCAGGACAAAAAGGGGAAGAATATTTTGAAGATTGCAGCTTGAAGATCCTTGGTGATATGCATGGCTTAAGGGGAAGTTCGTTTATCTTTCATACATATTAACTTCAGGGGAAGTTCGTGATTACTTGGTTTTGTCATTATCAACTAGGGGAAGATTGTTGGGTCTAATAGTTGAGTTAATAAAGACAAAACATATGAAACATGTGGGACTATTGATGACAAAGAATGACACTTCACAAAAGGAAAAGATTACTATGTATCTTTTATTATTCTAGATTATTCTTTTTGTAACCCTAATCCTCTATTATATAAAGAGGGTTAGAGGCATCTAGTTTAATGTGTGTGTGTCAAGATGTAGACGTCTAAAGTGTAGGTTGTGGCTAGGCATCGAGTTCCTACAACGGATGCCTAGGTTTTGTAATTGTTAGTGTTAGAGATGATGGGGAAAAACCTTAGTGATAATAATAATATTCTTTATGTTATTCCGCTGTGCTTATTATTTGATGCGTGGTTTTGCAACCTTACAGCAGGTTTTTACCTCTCGAGGGATCTCAAGAGGCTTACAACCCCACCAGGAAGTGTACCTGACCGATGTAGTATAGTGTAGTGGTAAGTACGGGGGATTGATCGTTCTCCACAGGGAATAGTGTTCGTTAGGTATGAAAAACTACTCTAATAGGCCTAAGGGTGAGGAAGATTCTTTTTGTATTTTTATAATTTTTTATGAAAGCAAGTAAAATCTCGGGTTTGAAAGAGTGGGCGGAATTAGTTGCTAGTCAACTAACCCAAGTAACTACGAATGCAAATAAAATAAAATAACAGAAAATGAAAAGGTGGTAAAACTTATGTGGAGAGAAATGTGTTTACTTAGATTTCCTTACTCCCTAACTATCTTTTACCGGTTGATTAGTGTGTATTAATTGCGTGGATGACGGGTGTATTCCTTAATACCAATCGTGGGGTGGCGTACGTACTTCCCCAACTCTACAAGCTCCTACTTCACTCCTATGTCGAGCCGGCTAGGAAGCTCCTAACATGGGATCACTAGAATTCGCTTGTGCATTAAATACAACCATAAAAACCTTTAGTACGCATTGGTTCATGTTTCTTAAGACGTTCAAGCAAGTTACCGAATAGGAAGTTAGCCAGTTTTCTTAAGCCTAACATAGATAAACAATCATCCAATACAACTAATAACACACTAATAACCAATAATCAATAGCTAGGTTTCATTAGATCTAAGCAAACACAAAGATAACCTAGCCTAGCATGTTAAACAAAAGACAAGAACAAGATAGAATCAAACAACACATAGACATATTGAATGATTAATTGATAACTTATCTTCAATGTAACATGGAAGATCTCAAGGCAAAAAGCCTTGAAAAAGCTGCTAAAATCGTCTTAGGGTTTTTCACACACAAAGTTCCACAATAAGTTCCACAATAATGACAAAAAATTGCAAAACTATATATAGACTTTCAGATCTGACGGCGTCACGTTATGGAGTGTGACGCCGTCACCTCGCCGCTTTTAGGGTTCCCGGATGGCCTTCTGGACGCCGTCCCTCTTTAGCTCTCCAAAATCCGTTCTGGCTTATCAAGGCTTGACGCCGTCAGAATTAGGCGTGACGCCGTCCCGCTTTAACTTATACCGTGACGACCTTGATCACTCCAAAGGGTGACGCCGTCAGAATTCCCATGCAAATTTCTCTGGCTTATCATGAGTAATTTTCATATCCACCACTTTTGCCAAGCCATGACGCCGTCAAGAACAAATCCTGACGCCGTCAAAGGTACTTTCCAGCACAATTTTGAGACTTTGCCGTTTTCTTCACTTTAATGCTCCAAAAACGTCCAAAATGCTTCCTTTTCCAGCTTTCTTCTCCAAAGTACCTAAAATGACAAAAGGAACGATTTAGGGCAATATTTGATCAAATAAATACGATTTAGGGCTTAAATGACCCCTTAAAAGCGGTACACTTTTCGCTTCATCATTATTATTATCGTTGTGCTAATTGTTTATCCTAGATCAAGGTCTAAACAACCTAGAGTCCAAAACGGTCCAAGAACTTACAGATGGTGGCGTACATAAGTTCTGCATCATGTATTTTACTCTTTAACCAAGAAATTTATTTCGTCTTTTTGGGTCTTTTTTAAAGCGATTCGTATAACATGAGCATGTTTGGCCCGTGCTTGTTTGGAGCCTCTGGTGGCTACTTGACTAAGGTTGGAAAAAGGTGATTGCTATGTGAAACTGAAACCTTCTTTCTTTGTTTCTTTGATCGGAATACGGATGAAATCCCATTATGTTGGCGCTCATTTTGCCTTCGATCACTAATATCATATAATTTATTTACATAAATTAATATTTTTTTTATGTACAACCCTTTCTTTCAACATATACACTTTTCAACCATTTTTTACTACCATTCTTTCGCTCTAGTAAAATATACTAACGATAATTATAAGTCATGCCCGCCCACTGGGCGGGCCATGACAATATATATATATATATATATATATATATAATATATATATATATATATATATATATATATATTATATATATATATAATATATATTACATATATATATAACAGTATGCGTACGACGTCATCAAATGCAATTGCCCAATAATCAGATTGATTGCCCAGTAATGCCATGTCATAATGCCATGTAGGCAGAATTTCTTCATTATTTTATTTTATTTTATTTTGTTTATTTTATTTATTTTTTAATTAGAATTTGTATGTTAATCTTAAATTAATAAGGAATTAAAAAATGACCATAGTGAGATTCGAACCTGCATGTTTAGGTTACAATGCAAACATCCCAACCAATGGAGCCAAGCCATTGATTGTGATCAACAACCGAAAACAAAGTAAATATACTGCTAAATATTTAGAAAACTAAATCCAATATCATTAATATAGGGCATAAGAAACAATACACGTTATTCTTTCTTCCTCTCAGAAAAAAAAAAATAAATAAATAAAAATAAAAAAAACGAACGTGCATCATATGTCCCCCATTCAAACAAGAACGTGTTTGAGAAATACAGTTTGCAATGGTGATATCGATCATGTTTATATTGGAGCTTTGTTTCTATGTTACCCAATTGATTTGTGTGAATTTTTTTTAGGTGTTGATGTGAGAGGATTTGGTTATTCAAAGGTATGTTTTCTATCAATGAATTCAAGTGTTACTTATCATTAACTTATTGATTTAGGTTTTTTTTTTGCATGTTAATATGCCAGGATTTGGTTATTTAAAGGTACGTTTTTTATATTTGTTTTTTTTTTTTATAAAATTGGTCACGCTGATCTTCTTTTTGTGTGACCTTTTCTGTTATAGAAGGAAATTGCCAGCCATATCAAGGAAAGTTTGTGTCGTGCCCCTGATACTCCATATGATGGTTTGTGCTCTTTTCATATATTTTATGTACCAATTTAAATTGTCAGTCTATCGTGCATGTGATTGTGTCCTGAATCTAAATATCTGATTATTAGTTTTGTTTATATTCTTACTGTGAAACACAGTATAGACACGTCACTTAAGAATAAAAGACATTGTTAATAAAGTCTTCCAAAATTATATCACAAAAATTCGTAGCAGAGAATATTGCTTTATTCAGTTACTAAGTCAACTATATAACTGTGCATGCTTATATCGTTTGCATTCTAATTACAGTGACGAATAGTGCAACTTCTACTCACACCTTTGGCAACTATCCACAAGCCCATGTGGGTTTAGATTCAGGTATGATATGTTCATCCATTACCAGCTTTCAGTACTTTTAGCACATTCATATGTGTAATGACATGGTCACCGCAACTAATGGGTTACAACAACTAGCCGTTTTCCAGAATCTTATGTCTCTCGGTTTCAAGATCACAGTAAGGATAAATACTTCAAATTTTCACTAAAAGATTTAGCATTTTTTTTAAAGAATTTTAATAGTATCTATATGTTGCAGATGGGAATTCTGTTTCCATAAAGGATAGTGTGATTGAAAGCATAGACGGTCACACTGATATTATTGACAAAGCAATTAAACCGTGATTGGTTGCCATGGTATGAATAACTTGCTATCCCTCTTATTGTGATTTCAATGTAACATCAGCGTCATTATTTCCATATTTCTGATCAGGTCCATGAAACAAAGAGATTTTGTATTCCAGCCCTACTGGAGGAGGGACGAAAACGGGGTCTGCGGTATGAAAATCTTTGTTTAAATATCTTGGTTATTTTCAGTCACAAATAACACTCGCCCACTCGGTTATGAGAATTGCTTCATCATCTAATTCAAAAGATCATGGCCAGTTTTCCTATCATCTTTAAATTATATCATTATTTCTTTCAACCATGTTATTATATCAATTTTTAATTTGACTATTTTTATTTGTATTACGAGAAATTGTTATTGATTATTTATATGGAGTTCATGCATGATCTTATATACCTTTTTTTGTGAATTACAAGGTATGATTGATTATTAAGGTTTCAGTTGCCGTTAGGTCCTGCTAATTTTCATTAGAATTGTTAATAGCTTATTCTTTTGGTTTTGTGAGACTGAGGCTTTGCCATCGGAAGTGCCTTCTACATATGCTGATATGGAGAAAATTGCAAAGAAAGAATGAATGCGGTTAGAAGATCTTCTTACGAGCAAAGGAATGCAGTATGGTTCTTATCTTCCCTTTACTGTTGTTGTCAAGGGTGAAAAGGTTGTTCTTAGTTTTCTATCTTCAAAGATGGTGGTATTGAGGTTAAAACCAATTGCTTATGATCATCAAGTGCCATATAGTGCAACTCCAGAATATATGGTCGGTCATTACATGGTATTCAAAGCACGAGTAAGTAGGGAGTAATATCGCAAAGCACGTTCATTTTTACAGTAGTGGCAGTAACATTTTGAAGATGATATTAAATAATGTAACAAGTTTAGGGTCAAAACTACAAAAGTAAAAAAAGCCATACCTGTAAGATGGATGGCATAATGCGAAACGATGGCTTTGCAGCATTTGAGTCAACATGAGCATAATCAATCTGCAATCAAAAATGAGCATGAAATTGGGCACAACTGATGATCATAGAGATACTAGATTTAAAAAAAGGCATACAGATTGATCAATAATAGTCGATCTTGCATTCAAAAGGCATAATTATGCAGTTAATTTTATTATTGCTAATTCATAGGAAAAATAATAATTTCTTACTCTATTGTCTTACATTTTTGGAAATTCTACTAGCAGAATTTGCGTAATTCTCTATATCGTGACAGCCACGGGTCATCTCAACTCAAAAGGGTGGCTGAATGACACAAGTTATGGTCCGAGTGAAGGTAATTTAGTAGTCATAGTCCAAGTCACTTTGTTTTAAGAGTAATTTAATCAACTTGTGAGTGTCGATTCATGACAGGTAACAGATAGACAACTTTGACATTTACAAACTAGCTCAGTTTGAATATTTACTAACTAGCTCACTTTAGTAGTTTAGTTTGTAAAAATAGTAGATATTTAGTAAATGCATCAAATAGATACCTCGATAAACAATGCCTGCTGCCTTGTCTTTGGATCAATTTGTTTTGTCACTCGGCTGACAGGGATGCCAATATTACCTGTGCAGCCATTAATGTTAGACAAGTTTAGGTTATAGCTGGGATAAAAATACATTACAAGTCATTCCTACATATTGCACAACCTCCTATTTAGGTTACAAATGAATACGAACTAAGCATAAGAGGCCTATAAGAAAGATTAAATTGACTCACAAACGTGAAAATAAGTACGCAAAAACAGGTGAGAGAAAAAGAATGTAATAAATATGAGGAATGCTAAATGAAAGAAGTGTGAACAGATTTCCAAACATGTGTATGATTGAATGAGTCTGTTATGTGTCCATTAGATATTTCTGCATTTACCTTAATATGGGTCAGTTTTGAGTTTTGTTAAGTAGTAGATTATTCGTAAATGAATTTGTCAACATGGCAGCGATGAAAACTACTGGCAGTCATGGGCATAAATCTGAAGATAGCCCAATGGCAGCACTTGATAATGAAGATGTTCAGAATAGGTACAAAAGCTTCAAGCAGTTTATTAGCTTTTGCAACCACCGTATGTACAATCGATCAAAAACAAACCAGTTATTTTATTAGGGTTTCGCCATGGTTTCAACTAGGAGAAGCTTCGATACTTATCTTCTTTTTTTCTAGGCTACTGAACATGCAAGGTGGATCTCGGATAGGCACCACGTAGTAAGCTATGCAGCGTATTGAACTCGTGCTGAATTAAGAACGTTGTTTACATTGCTGGAGAGAGGTCGAACTCGTGCTGAATTAAGAACGTTGTTTACTTTGCTGGAGCGAGGTATACCTGATATTGTTCATGAATTCCGTATTTCTTTTCGTGAATAAATAACGTGATTACTAAAATTGTTTTCATCTACAAAAATCATTAAAAGGAATCTGGCTTTCGACTCTTTTAATCTGTTTCATTTTTAGTTAAAATTATAGCACATAATAGGATGCATGGTACCTTTTTATTTAGAGCCACAATGTCCCGTGTATTTTCCATTTACAGAATGCAAACATCTAGCAGATACTCAGTTACCAACATAATAGGATGCTAAGTAAGTGCATATATGGTAACAATGGTTAGTAATTTGTGTCTTAGGTACTGTTGCAAGTTTTAAGTGTGTCAGTTAGTTTGTGTCCTATGTACTACTACAAGTTTAGAGTGTGTCAGTTAGAATGCTGTATCTGCAATAAAGTCTGTATCAGAATCTGCATCAGTGTTTGCAACTATGTACTCTGTTATTTATGTCTGATAATAGGGTGAAAATTGCACATCACTTCTCACATCTGAACCTAAAGAATCTATATGGTTATACTGAAGCTTATCAAAAAAAAATTCTGAACCGACTTTAACGAATAAACTATGGTCTTTATCTTAGCATGTATATTAATTCTTATTCGTAAATGAATTTGTGAACATGGCAGCGATGAAAACTACTGGCAGTCATGGGCATAAATCTGTGAGATCAGGCATAATGGTTTATGGATGGGCACAACTATATATCGTTGTATGAGATTCATTTAAAAGAACAGGTATTGTTATTTAATGGATTAGTTCGAGATATTCTCTTAAATGATAAATTGCTACTTCCCATGTAAATTTATAAAATAAAGTTGCTTAAAAAGTTTGTTATTATGGTATTTTGCAGGTCCAGTAATAAGTTTGGTCCGGATAAAGTGAGGTTTGAACCTTGATGTGCGTGTGTATTGCTCTAATTCTTTTATATCCACGGCAGCGGCTCCAAAGACTTGGTGCACGCGTGATGTCGTTGTGGTTTTAGTAGTATTCAAGTTTTAAATTTATATTTAGCCGACTTATCAATAAAACACACACTTTAACGAGCAGTGTACCCGGTCAGTATGAATATAATGGTAAGTAGAGTGTCGATCACTAAGACTGGAACGTATTATCTAGTTATTCTAATCGGTATTTTAATATCCTAGGTTAGCTATACAACCTAATCTAACGCAAGGGGGGTTCAGCCTGAGAGACTGGCACGGTTTGGTTATGATTAAATAATAAACTAAACTAATAAGCACGAATCAGCGATTAGCACACACATACACAGATAAATACTTGAGACAATAAGAAGACATGTCCTGATAATTAAGTAGCTTGTCACTTGTTTTATTGCTAGTTTTATATGAAGTGTATAGTTCGATGCGACGCATCGAGAGTTAAACCTTTCTCGTTGGCTCTAATCTTATCGGCGATTAAACCCTTAATGATTACTTATGTCTATCCTATTTATTAAAGACACGCTGAAACAAATAGGCGAGGAAGGGGCATGGCGACCCAAGCAATGCTCAGCTAGACACAGAGGTTATCAATGCACTAATAAAAGTCACCAAAGACATCAACATATAAACTTTAATTAATGGGAAAGCAATTTTAAGAGGTGCCCATGGTTTTCCGTAGTCACATGGAATCGGCCCATCAATCCTGATGAATTAAAGTGTACTAATACAATAAAACAAAACTACTTAATGAATTGAATACATGCAGGACCTTCTTACAGCTCTTGTATCTTCGTTTAGGGTGTTTCTTGTGCTGCTAATGCGTCTGACTTCGTCCTAGGGTTTCTTCAGTCTTCTGCTAAGTCTCGTACTAGGTATATTGCACATAAAATTCGTCTGACTTTGGGGTATTTATAGTTTCTGTCTGAGGGTTAGATGCGGCGCATTGAATAAGTAGATGCGGCGCATTGACTT
Organism: Artemisia tridentata subsp. tridentata; assembly: GCA_021014915.2. NCBI lineage: Eukaryota > Viridiplantae > Streptophyta > Magnoliopsida > Asterales > Asteraceae > Artemisia > Artemisia tridentata. The sequence goes on along the minus strand of CP139501.1, from coordinate 63,676,584 downwards.
AACTTCACGTGGGGTCCAAGATTAATATATTCAGGAATATTCGTATACCGCCTTAAGATGCGGCGTAACTCCATTTATCTATGCGTCGCATGTACTTTGCTGTCTTGGATCGTAACTTGTGAAATCTTGATAGTGATGCGCCGTATGTAAGAAGTGTGTTGCGGCGTATCTGGAGCAGAATGATCTTGATCTTGTACATTTCAATAGACTCTTAACTTCTTGCTTGTTTTGCTCCATAATTAGTCCAAAATCGCCAAGTTTCACATAGTACTTGTTTTTACCTGAGAATTACAAAAGTAAACATTAACGTATCAATTCTCACAGATAATATAATAAAACAAGTCAAATAAATAGGATAAATGATGGTAATAAAATGTACTTATTTGAGTTCATCAAATATCCCCCCACTTGAACTTTACTTGTCCCCAAGTAAACCTTAGAATAAATCTTATGAAAATGTATCCTAAAATTTATTAGGATTTATTTTTATATTTAAGCATGTATTCGTTTTTGTCATAATTGCACAACCAAACACTTAACGAATTAGAAATAAAATAAAATATTTTGATAAAAGCAAATCTAATCGTTTAACTGTCCAGTCGTGACGAATATTCTATCATAAGCTTGGCAAGTATACGCATCTCCCCCACTAAAGCCAAGGAATAACAAGTCTAAAGCGGTAAAAATGGTTTGTAGGTTAAGGGTTAATCATTCTTCTTAATCTCTATCGATCTCAAATTCCAGAAAAGGCGACAAAATCACAAATACATGATCGAATCCACGAACACGATACTTGCAATTTCTCAAATCCTTAACTCGAATGGGCTAAAGATAGGACCAAGTAATCTTCACCAATAATATTATATCAAAAAGGGCGACAAAATCATAAATACATAGCCGAATCCACGACTACGATACTTAAGATTGCTCAAATCCCCAATCTCAATAAATCAAAGGTTTGGATAAAGAATGATATAGGGTATGGATAATATTTGAGATACAAATTGGTGTAAAATGACAAATAAACAAAACAGATAAATTAAAATCCTAAGTGTGGTAAATTGCTTTCCCAACCATCCCATGAATAAGAGTCATTTCATTGAATAACTCACGCTTTAACACTTGAAACACACGCTTTATGTAGACACGAATTATACTCAACAAGATCTCAATCAAAGAATAACCTTAGTTGGCGTTCCCATAACGGCCAACTCCCATTCAATCCATAAATATAATATATAACAAATGGCGGTGATATCAACAACTTAATACAAAACTTTACATAAGTTGGTTAAAACAAACTTCCAACTTTTTTCTTTTTCTTTTTCTTTTCTATTTTTTTTCGATTTTTTTTTTTTTTTTTTTTTTTTTTTTTTTTTTTTTTTTTTTTTTTTGACATTACAAACATAAACATAGATGTGTAAAATTTCACCACATCACTATAACGATAACTCTGGATAATTTTTCCATACTTTTCATACTTTCAGAAATAACTGTAATAGCGAAAGTAGTAAACACACGAAAAACAAGACTCAAAATATACAATATCTACTTTCATACCAATTGCATTGTGCAATTTCCTGACTCAACCAAAGATAATGTATTACGCACGCGAAACACAGGTAATGTAAGGAAACACACTTTCCCTAAAGCAATTAACCAACCACGGATTTTAATCTACAGGGTAGGCTAAGGTGTAAGGGTGTAACGAAACATTATAACAAAGGTGTAAGAAACGAAAGGAATGGCTCTGAGTGTTTTTCTAGGGGTATCTTACTCTAAAAGTGAGAGTAACAAAAGGGTTTATACGGGGGTTAACTAACCAGTGTAGTTAGTTAATATCACATAACATATAAAGGCTATTTGGGTGTAATCCTAGAAATTTACCAATTTAGACAAGTCATTCCAATTATAAAGATAATACTTATTATGGTGGTCTCGAATAGTATACAAGCCAAGTTCTAAAGTTTACAAGTCACCGGCACACTCATAGATTTGTGAGTTTTGAAAAGTTCACAATTTTTGGAAATAATGTTATGTGTGCAGCTATGTAATTTAGACTTTAAACAAAAACATGCTAAAAATTTTAAATTTTAAATTTTGATATATTAATCGCATTTTAAGCATATTTTGAAAAAGTTTAGGACAAGTAAGTGTTCTAATTCTCCAATCCCCCCACTTAAGTTAAACAACGTCCTCTTTGTTTGTATTAAAGATTAAAAACTGGAAATAAAAGAATTAGAACAGAAAAACTCCCCTGAGATTTGCTCGGTATGATCCTCCATTATTCGTATAAAAGCAAAAATCAACTTCCTTGTGGATGAGAACGTTTAAGCTTCATATTTGATGTATCCACAAGAATGTAGGAATCTATAATACCATTCAGACTTTAACACACCTGAGTTAAGAAAGTTCAAACTTGCATAATACATTAGTAGTTAGTAAAAATAAAACTAAAAAAATTAAATTGAAAATCATCAGGTCAGTCGATACGCCGTATCTTATGGAAGAAGATACGCCGTATCGAGCCTGGAATAAATACGAATCAGGATAAAAGATGCGTCGCATCCTTAACCAGGGATGCGCCGCATTAAAATACTGACAGAAAGTTTTAAAGTTAAAAATAAAAATGCAGAAAATAAAGTAAGATATGACCAGTGCAGGAGATGCGTCGCATCTAAGGATGGAGATGCGCCGTATCTTCTGCGGGTCTGACAGACTCGACACAGAACAGAATGTAAATATTTTCTTCCGAGTTGTCTCCCGGTCAGCACTTGTCTTTATTCCAGAGTCTTCAAGTTAGACTCACGTTCAGCTCCTTAATATCGATCACTGAAAGAGTCGGAAGCATCGCGCTCCCTCATCGCCAGTCCAATAATATTGAACACTCCTTGCTCGTCCTTAATTTCCACGCCATTCTTCTTTAATATCTTTATAAACAAAGTTCTGTCCCTTTCGGGCAGAGATGACAAAATGATAGACGGGAAATTCTTATTATTATATAGGCATAAATATGCAAGGTGGGGTGGTAGTTCAATAAACACATCATTATTCAAATTTGTATTCTCAACTATCCTCCTACATTTGTTAATTACTACGCAATCATACCACTCATCATCAGAATCATTAACAATATCGCGCCTAAGTTCGATAGGTACATTAAGGTCAATAAATTCTTCGAAGTTCTGATGATTAGGATTAATTGAGTTGTTTTGAATCAATGTTTCTCCCATAAGCCTAGCTTCTAGATCGAGGTCCATACGTTCTCTTAATCCTAGCACATAGACGCCTCTAATTATGCTTTTAACAGGATTTTGGCACTTATAGACTAGTTTATTATTCCCTACCCTTAATGATATTTTTCTTTTAAACACATCAATCTTAGCATGGGCGGTAGACAAGAAAGGTCTTCCAAGGATTAAAGGAATCTTAACATCCTCGGGCATATCTAATATAACAAAGTCTACGGGGAAAACAAACTTCTCAATCTTAACTAGCACATTTTCGGCAATCCCTTCAGGTCGTTTTACCGTTTTATCAGCCAATTCAATAAGCAGCTTAGTTGGTGCTAATTTTCCTAGTCATAGGGTAGTGAATGTCTTAAGGGGCATAACACTAACGCTAGCTCCAAAGTCAGCTAACACATTATTGAAAGATATATCATTAATTGAACAAGGTAAAGTAAAACTTCCTGGGTCCTTTTCTTTATGAGGCAAGGCATGTAAGTCGGTTGCAGAGCTCTCTTCTTTCATAGTAGCCTTGATCTCCTCTTCAATCTTTGTCTTCTCTTTGAGTAACCTCCTTAAACTGATTGAAGAATTAAAGAAAAATTCGGGTTTTGCAACATCATTACCATTCATCAATCTTCTAGGTATGTTAGGTGTGACTTCTTCAGTAGTGCTTATGGCCTTGACATGATCTCTTGGGTTGGTTTCAGTTGAGCTTGGTAAACTTCCGTATCCCCTTTCTTGAAGAACCTTGCTCATTTGTCCTATTTGTTGTTCCAATGCTTTGATCGAAGCTCCTTGATTTCTTGTAATAGTATCTGTTGAAGCTCAGATTTCTTTGATCATAGCAGTGTTCTCTTCATGTCTTTTAGCAGCATCGGCCATAATTTGCTTAAGTGTGCCATCCAAAGTCTGCCTCCTTTCTTGATAAGTGGGATTAAAGTTGTTCTTTTGATAGTATCCTGGAGTAGCTTCCCTAAATCTCCCTGAAGCTCGGAATGGTTGTCCAAATTGTGTGTAGTATGCTTCTTCAAAAGTCTCACTTTCATTCTTATTAGGGCAATCTTTAGTGTAGTGAGGTCCTTCGCATTTTTCACATCCAACTTGGGCAGCATAAACTTTCTCATCATGCTTCTTCATCTCTCTACTAATTTTATCCAATTGAGCTTGAATTGCAGCAAACCCGTCAAAATTAGTGCTGCTCTTAGATCTAGTAGAGGTTCCATCGTGCCATTTTTGAGAATGATCAGCAGCTTCCTGGATAGCTTTTCCAGCATTGGCTGCACTCATTTGAGGCACAGCTCCCTTAGCATCCAAGATTTGTCTAGTAGGCACGTCCAATCCTTGATAGAACAATATTATCTCCTGCATTGGACTTAGATAATGTTGAGGGCATTTCATCAATAGGTCTTTAAATCGTTCCCAAGCTTGATAAAGAGTTTCATCAGGCTCTTGCTTGAAACTGTTGATAGCCTCCATCTTTTTAGCGGTTTTAGCAGGTGGACAATATCTTTTCAGGAATTTGCTCTTCAAATCTTCCCATGTTGTGATTGAACTAGCAGGTTCATTCCTTAGCCACTTATTAGCAGCTCCTTTAAGGGAAATGGAAAGATTCTTAGCATAAGTTGATCGTCAGTGACTCCTTCTGTAGTAAACAAATCTGCAATCTCGAGGACTTTTTCAACATGTTCATTAGCATCTTCATGTTCTGTTCCACTGAAAGCATTTTCTCTTAGCTCCTTGAGAAACTGACCCTTCAACTCAAACTTTGACTTTTCATCAAACTTTGGTCTAGCAACTCCTGAACTGTAATCAGCACGGGTATTGTTCATGTATTCCTCCATAGTAGTGTTTTCCGCCATTGTTTCTGTTTCTTCTTCCTCTTTCTCTTTAGAAAAATAATCAAGCTCGAATGAACTTGAAATTTCAAAGCTTTTTGTGTTGAAAAGCCTTTTAAGTGAATGTAGGGCTCGTTCAGGATCTTCGAAAGGTGTAATCAAGTTCTTAGTTAAACTCCTGGTCATGCACTTCCTGAAACTATCACAAAAGCATCAGTAGGGTATGTTCTAGAAAGTAATATATCAGAAAATTAACAACGAAAACGGAATACGAAAAATAAAAGTTACTGATATCTGCAGACGATGCGCCGTATCCAAAAAGTTGGATACGCCGTATCTTATAATCGTTAAAATTTAATCAAACTTTTATTCAGAAAACAGATACGCCGCTTATAATTTTAGAATGCGCCTTATCAGTTTTAGATTATCAAAAATCGTTTATATTTATTAAAATTAAATGCGTCGTATTAACAAAAGTTAATGCGCCGTATTTTCGTTACGTTTCAAAATACAAGATTTTTGATTCAGAAGATGCGCCGTATCGATAAAAATCGATGCGTCGTATCTGTTTAATAATTCGAAAAGCTGTTTTTAATTTAAATCGAAGATACGCCGTATCTGTTAAAACAGATGCGTCGTATGGCGTTATCGTTTAGAAAATTTTCTTATTAAAAACAAAATATGCCGTATCTTGGGGAAAGATGCGCCGTACTCGAATTTATTAAACGCGTTGTATTTTATAAAAATTAAACGCACTACGCCGTATCTGTGAAAATAGATGCGCCGTATCGTTTATATTAGCTCAGTACAACGATAGCAGAATACAAGAAAATAGAAAAATAAAAACAAAAATAAAAACAAACAAAAAGAAACAAAAATAAAAGAAAATAAAAACACACAAAAACAGAAAATATGCAAATAATACAATGAATGCAAATTAACTAATATACAACGGGATTAGCGGTTAGAATCTAAAAATTAAAAAGAAAATCCTAATTAAAATACTAATCAAATTAACAGATAATAACAATTCACTCCCCGGCAGCGGCGCCAAAAACTTGATGTGCGTGTGTATTGCTCTAATTCTTTTATATCCACGGCAGCGGCTCCAAAGACTTGGTGCGCGCGTGATGTCGTTGTGGTTTTAGCAGTATTCAAGTTTTAAATTTATATTTAGCCGACTTATCGAATAAAACACACACTTTAACGAGCAGTGTACCCGGTCAGTATGAATATAATGGTGAGTAGAGTGTCGATCACTAAGAGTGGAACGTATTATCTAGTTATTCTAATCGGTATTTTAATATCCTAGGTTAGCTATACAACCTAATCTAACGCAAGGGGGGTTCAGCCTGAGAGACTGGCACGGTTTGGTTATGATTAAATAATAAACTAAACTAATAAGCACGAATCAGCGATTAGCACACACGTACACAGATAAATACTTGAGACAATAAGAAGACCTGTCCTGATAATTAAGTAGCTTGTCACTTGTTTTATTGCTAGTTTTATATGAAGTGTATAGTTCGATGCGACGCATCAAGAGTTAAACCGTTCTCGTTGGCTCTAATCTTATCGGCGAGTAAACCCTTAATGATTACTTATGTCTATCCTATTTATTAAAGACACGCTGAAACAAATAGGCGAGGAAGGGGCATGACGACCCAAGCAATGCTCAGCTAGACACAGAGGTTATCAATGCACTAATAAAAGTCACCAAAGACATCAACATATAAACTTTAATTAATGGGAAAGCAATTTTAAGGGGTGCCCATGGTTTTCCGTAGTCACATGGAATCGGCCCATCAATCCTAATGAATTAAAGTGTACTAATACAATAAAACAAAACTACTTAATGAATTGAATACATGCAGGACCTTCTTACAGCTCTTTTATCTTCGTTTAGGGTGTGTCTTGTGCTGCTAATGCGTCTGACTTCGTCCTAGGGTTTCTTCTGTCTTCTGCTAAGTCTCGTACTAGGTATATTGCACACAAAATTCGTCTGACTTTGGGGTATTTATAGTTTCTGTCTGAGGGTTAGATGCGGCGAATTGAATAAGTAGATGCGGCGCATTGACTTAACTTCACGTGGGGTCCAAGATTAATATATTCAGGAATATTCGTATACCGCCTTAAGATGCGGCGTAACTCCATTTATCTATGCGGCACATGTACTTTGCTGTCTTGGATCGTAACTTGTGAAATCTTGATAGTGATGCGCCGTATGTAAGAAGTGTGTTGCGGCGTATCTGGAGCAGAATGATCATGATCTTGTAAATTTCAATACACTCTTAACTTCTTGCTTGTTTTGCTCCATAATTAGTCCAAAATCGCCAAGTTTCACATAGGACTTGTTTTTACCTGAGAATTACAAAAGTAAACATTAACGTATCAATTCTCACAGATAATATAATAAAACAAGTCACATAAATAGGATAAATGATGGTAATAAAATGTACTTATTTGAGTTCATCAAACCTCTTCAAATCCTATATTTAAAACCTAATGACTTTGGAAAACAAAGTTTCTTTAGCATTCGATTGAGTCAAGAGAATCGAGATCTCAACATGAAGAGGAGTGTAGGCATCTCTAAAGGAGCTGAGAATGGACAAGGTATGTACCATTACCGCATTCAAAGTTCAGTTTTCCAGATACTTGCTAGACTAAAGCTCAGCTTATGTAATCAAGGGGGTAACTACTCATACACAAATTTCAGTTTATGTGATCAACAAAGAACTAATATGTAAATAAAAAGTTTTAGTTAACTTAAATTAAAGGTTTTAGAGTCCATAACTGTTTAACCACCATATTATCACCATGTTTTGTTATCCTAAGCTTAAGCTTTATTGGTTGAACCTATTTGTCCTACCAATTATGCATTTTTTTTATTTAAAGATGCACAAAGGGATCGGGCCTTGAGTATTATAGCCGAAATTCCTTTCAAGGAGTAAATGGATTGAGGGTACGGGAATGTAGATTTTCTATAATTTTTGGTTTACGTCTACTACTTTTTAAGCTGGGAATATTGGATTGATAATTAGCCATTTTCCATTCTTTTTGACAAGGAATAAATTTAAATGTTGATTTCATATTGATTTGGATAGTAAACCAAACACTACTTTAACATAGAGAAACTGTAAATTTAAAAAGTACATTTTTTTATTGTCTCACTAAACAATAAAAATTACCCGTTATATTAGTTATGATACACTGTATTCCCTTTATTTTTTTCATATACGTTGATAGTTGCAAGTTAATGATTTTGTTTTTTTTTAATAAGGTGATGAGCTTCTTTCTATGTATTTGGTGTTTTTTTGAATTAGGCTTTATTATGGTACTGATTCGTGTTATGATCTTCTGCTGATGCAGTGGGCTGTTTAAAGAGTTGTTGATGTTTATGTCGACATTACCCCTTCTGCTAAAGAAGGTGGAAAAGACGACGGTGTTGATGATCAAGCCGTCAGGGTTGTTGACATCGTCGCCACGTTTAGACTTCAGGTAAAAATATAACTACTTTTGAATGTTTTCGAAAATTTCAGACTTTAATAAGTTTTTAAGATATTGAGATATTGTAAAAAATGCAGGAGCAACCTCCTTTTCATAAGAAGCAGTTTATTGCTCATATCAAGAAGACATCAAACAAATCAGCCTTAAGCTTGATGCTGAGCAACATAGTTCTTTAAGAAAGACATTGAGTCATCAACGAAGCTCTTCCTTGGAAAGCTCAGTGATCTTGAGTTGTAAGTTTTTTTGCTCTTCCTTCACGTTACATAGTCATTTGGTCAATTATGCTTCTAAGATATATGTAGTTTTATGCAAATATAGTGTTATATTATTAGTCATTTACCCATTACCCATACTACAGTGATTATTATGCTGAGTTGCAAGATTAGAATTAGTATAAGCAAACTGACATCTTGATAAAATATGGGAATGTGTGGAGCAAAAAACTGTGTTGGAAATAGTAATATTTAAATGGTCAGAAATTAACTTAAAATTATGTGGAGACTAAATCCAAGAAAGACGATTGTTATAGTTGTGTGAAACCTTCTTTGTTGTTAATTGCATTTCCCTTTTACTAGACCAGGTAAACTATGTTGTGCTTCACACATATAGATAAAGTAGTCACATAATGCACATAAAGTTTCAGTTACATATGCCGATTCCTACAATCCGAATGCAAACTTTAAAGTACATCACAAGCTTTGATATTACCAATAACTTCTGTTCGATTTATATTTCATAGATATTGCTTAAAATCATGATAATTACAAAGTGAAATTATCTGTTTCGGTTTACAATGAATCCTTTGATGATTTAGCATTTAAGTAATACGTAGTAGTAATAAACTGTGGTTGTTTCTGTAAAGATGAAGTACTATTGTGGTCTGACATTTTCAGATTATTGTTTTCGATGTGATTCAGCTATTTAGAGTTGTGGTTATTAATCTTCTGCTTAAGTGTTTGACAAGTTAAGTTATTTAAGGATTCTCATGTAAAATGACCCGTAAGTTAATAAATAGAGTTAGATGTAATGGAAATCAAGATTGTGTAGAAGGAAAACATTCATCCTAGAAAGAGTTACAAAATGAACAGCTCATGCACTCACATTCTCCTATTTGCGGCACAAAGATGGTTTCAAATTTGACAGATAATCTTGAACTTATTACAAATGAAATCGACGTACTTAAAAATAACAATTACCTTTCTCATAAAAAATTTCAATCGTAAACCAATAGCCTAACAAAATAAAATGAAATCGGCGTCCTTAAAAATTAATTTTACGTTAACTAACACCATCAAAATTATAATTACAAGTCATGCCCGCCCATTGGGCGGGCTTTGAAGTCTAGTTATATCTTTTGATACTTATTTAAGTACTGTTTGTTGTAGGAGTGATATGACGAGGAAATATGGAAATATGATAAATATCCGTTAAATTCATTAATGACCATCAAGAGCAAGGATTAAAGATGCAAAATATGGAAAAAGACCAAAAGTTCGCCGGTTTCACTAACTAAGTGCGGCGTACTTGTTGGTGGGTAAATGCCATTCAATTCAAACTCGAAGTACGGTGCAACTTTTAAAATGTGCGGCACACTTATCCGTCATTTATAGGTTAGCAACTTTATGAGCTTGGCATTCATTGAGAGATCGATCATTTGCCTTTCAATTACTTTCCTTGGGTTGAGTTATGTCCCTAGAATTTATTTAACACTACCCTTAGGCCATATTACAATAAGAATTCACAAAAAGAAGTTCCAAAAAGAGTAGATTGAACTCACACCTAGTTCAATCTAGTTGACCTATTTCACCAAAGTAAACCACTTGGAGGTGTTGGCTAACTTTTTCTGGGTTCAAAAGGGGTTGTGACATAGTGCTAAGGATCGGAAATTGATAGCTTGGGTTGGTAGTTATAGTTTTCGATTGGTAGTTACGTGTTTTGTTTTTGTAAGTATGGAGTAGTACCCTTATGTCTGTTTAGGCTTATAAGGAGATGTGATATGATGTAATTATATGAATACATGCTTTTGTTATATGATCTTTATGCTTGATTTTGATATTATGAGATCATTGTTTGTTGTTTGATACATCTCTGTGGTAAAAGTAGGTCAAAGGGGTTTATCATTTTGATGCATTTCCTGAATATTTGTCTAAGGTAATCGGATATTAACCTTGTGAGAATTGGTTATTAAAATCATAAACAACGTCATTTTATCATTGTTTAGTACTTAATCTTACGTTGGTCAACAAGATTAAGGGGAAGCATAATTGTTATATTTTCAACTACAAACCGACCTTTAAGCACTTGTTACACTTAGAATCATAGGTCAAAAGGGCTTCTTTGTGTAAACGGTAGATCTGCTTGTTGTTACGATTACCTGTCATATATGACTTGCATGCTTTGTGTGTGTGTGCAGATTATTCATATTCCTCATTGACAAAAGTTCAATGCAGAACATATTTTATCTAAAGATAAAACCACTTGATCTCAACCACCCATCCAATTTCAATCCAATGGTTTAAATTAATTATCATTTTAAAATAGTTAATTAATGAAGGTCATATTTGTAATTACACACTCAGAGCTTATTCACCTCTCTTATTGGAGTTATGTTGTTTTATTATGCTGAGTTTAATGTGAATTTGGTGATTGAGTTGATTTGGCTTTATGAATACCGTAACCGTTTGTAGTTATGCATACTTATATAAAAAACATAAGGTGTACTCCGAAAATAAAAAAAATATTAGAGGCACCAAAAGCTGAGTAGAAACTATACGATGTGTGTTTTTAAGTTTTTGTTATCAATTGAAAATTATTCATAGTTGGTTGGTTTTGTAGGTGAAAATTCGAACCTGCATCTGACGCAAGGAACTTGTGGACATAATGCAAATAAAAGCTTCTTCTGGCCTGGTTCATATGAAGTCCAGAATATTATATCAGATCAGTCTGATGTTATTAACAAGTAAATTTCAGTCCCACGCTTGATAAATAGACATTTTCATAAATATTAGATGAGATCGGATGAGGCGTTGAGGGTTAACGTTCCATTTGAACATATTCAACCGATGTTGTCCTATGATACAAGAAACTAAAATTTCCAAAAGGATGCGGGTAAGTAAAAAAGGGCGTCGATTTGTTTTACAAGATGAAACTGTTACAAGATTCAAACTGGTAATATTGTGAAGGATAAGGCGACGGCTGATGTTGTACGATCTAACCATAAATTTTAGAAATCACATGTGATTCACTATGAATCACATGTGATTCACTATGAATCACATGTGATCCACTATGAATCACATGTGATTCACTTTGAATCACATGTGATCTACTATGAATCACATGTGATTCTTTTGTATATTATATGTTAATATAAGGCAAGTCAATGCAAGGATTTCTATTATTGACAATGCAATCAAGAACAGGGCCGAGCGTGAAATTCATGTGGTTATGAATCAAGAGGTTGATGTAGTAAAGAGCAAGTGATGTGGATAAAACTGATAGGTTGTAAGTGATTGTGAATGGTAGTATATGTAGTTAACTGATGGCCGTAGTTTGTTTTATGTTTTTAGTTTGTTTTCTGGACAAGTTTAGATGTTGGTGGTAGTCTTTTGGTAATTACTGATGTAGTAATGAACAAGTACTGATGGTAGTCTTTTGGTAAAAATGATGGTAGTATCTCATTATAGGTATGAAATGGATTTTTACCTGCTATTTTGATGAATGTTTTAACATTTGTATTCTTTTTTTTTGTTGCTAAATGTCATAATTTGATGGTTGTAGCCTGGGAAAGTTTTTATATCTAGATCACATGTGTTTTTAAACAAATCACGTGTGATTTTTCAAAAATTACATGTGAGTTGTTCATAAATCACATGTGATTTAGTGATGTAACTTTACACCTTGCATTTATTTTCAGTTAAAAATACCAAAAATGTGTCAATAATCAATGTAAAAGAAAAAGGAAAAACGTCATCGAACATTTGTGAAAGGAAATATCAAATAGGGGTTTGTGAAGAAATTATAACGTCATCGAACATTTGCGAAAGGAAATATCAAATAGGGGTTTGTGAAGAAATTATGTTATAATAGTGGACAAGAAGTTTGATGTTTGGTTGATAAAAGATTCATTAGTGTAAATTGCAGCCCCCTGGCCTTGAGCCCTTGAGTGGTTCGCTTTCTGACAAAATTACTCACACTTTCATAGTATACAATGTTGTGAATCTACCATGGCAGATGATCCTCCAAATCACTTCTTCAAGTTCATTCTTTCGGATATTAAAGATGGTCTACCATCCAAAAAGTAATGGGTTCACATTAAAATATAACATTTTTCTTTAAATCACACATTATTACGTGTGATTTTTTAAAATCACATGTGATTTAGTGATGTAACTGTACAACTTGCATTTATATTCAATTAAAATTATCAAATCTGCTAGAACATCAAACAATAAGTATTCAATTAAAATAGTTGAATTAAGATCTGCTTATTCAATTAAAATAGTTGAATTAAGATCTGCATAACACTATTCCAATAGTGCAATAAAAATAAAGATAATGAATCAAAGTTTGTAACAAAGAATATCATGGGATTCTATATGAATCACAAGGGATCATATAGAATCAAATGGGATTAGGGGTGAATCACAAGTGATTCATCAAAGAATCCCATGGGATTCTATATGAATCACATAAGGATACTTGACTAGAAAATTTCATAAAAAAGACAATTTTTTAAGAAACTACACTACTGTTACTTGATAAAAAATCATAAAACATTAGTTATGGTATTGCTATTACCAATATCTTTTATGAGATTCATAAAGAAACTACACTACTGTTACTTGACAAAATATCAGATTCCAACAACTCTAAAACTCTCTTCATGATTAAGAATTGCAGTCCAACAGTCGACTAGATTAGCATCGATCCACAAATCGGGTGCTAATGTTTTCATATTCAAATTCACTGAATATACATTGAACTCCCCAAAATGTTTTTCGAAAACCCTTTCACTATATGAAAAAAAAATCAAATATTTTAAGAATCACATGGGATTCTGTATGACTTACATGGGATTCAGAAAAGAAATTTTCTGAATCACATGTGAATCCCATGTGATCCACTGTGAATCACATGGGATTCATTATTAATCCCATGAGATTAATAATGGGATTGAATCCCATGTAATTTTAATGTGATAAAATTAAAGTCATGCGGGAAAGGTTAACTATTTGGATTTTGGAGTCGTGTGTATAATTGGGAATTCATTAATTGTTTTGATGGTAAGTAGTTACTAGAATCACACGTGATCCACCAAAGATTCACATGGGATTTTTGTACAAATCATATGTGATTGTTGTAAAAGAATTTTTGGACTAATAAAAAATGTATACCTTAATATTTTATAAGAGAATCACACGTGATCCACAAATGAATTACGTGGGATTTTGTACAAATCACATGTGATTGTTGTAAAATAATCTCAGAACTAATAAAGAGTATATACTTTAATATTTTATTTTATGATAGAATCATACGTGATCACCCAAAGAATTACATGATATTTTGTACAAATCACATGTGATTTACATTTTTTTATAACAAAACATGAAAAAACAAAATCTCATATGATTTACTCCTTTCTATATTAAAACAAAATCACATATGTTTCAGTTTATAACAACAAAGAGTAAATCACACGTGATTTACATTTTTTTCACACACAAAAGACAAAAATAATCACATGTGTTTCTAGATTAAAACATAATCGTGAAAAACAAATTAAGGAGATATTTAAAGGATGGAACTATGTTAATAGATCCGGCGTTCAAGTTTTACTTGATTCAATGTGATAAAATTAAAGTCATGTGGGAAGGGTTAATTATTTGGATTTTGGAGTGGATGTGTACAATTGGGAATTCATCAATTGTTTTGATTGTAAGTGGTTACTATAATCACACGTGATCCGCCAAAATCACAATGGATTTTTGTAGAAATCACATGTGATTTCTGTAAAGTAATCTCAGAACTAATAAATACTGTATGCTTTAAATTTTTATGAGAGAATCACGTGATCCACCAAAGAATCACATTGGATTTTTGTACAAATCACATGTGATTGTTGTAAAGGAATTTTAGAACTAATCAATAGTGTATACTCAAAAAATTTTCTGTGAGAATCACATGTGATCCACCAAAGAATCACATGTGATTTTGTACAAATCACATGTGACTGCTATTAAAGAATCTCAGAACTAATAAATAGTGTATACTTTAATATTAACTGTTTTGATACAGTAAAATTTAATTCAGTTTACAACAACAAAGAGCAAATCACACGTGATTTACATTTTCTCATAACAAAACACTACAACAACATAATCACTCGTGATTTACTCATTTCTAGATCAAACTTCAATCTAATTTTATTCAGTTTACAACAACTACGAGCAAATCATACGTGGTTTACATTTTTTTTGACAAAACACTAAAAAAATAATCACGCGTGATTTACTTCTTTCCAGATCATGCTACAATCAAATTTGACTGAGTTTACAATCAAACTTGATCAAACTACAATCAAATCATTAAAAACTAAAATAATGTAAAAGAAAAGAACTTCCAAATAATTCATATACTTATTCTGTCAACATATAATAATAACCCCCACATGTCCCTATCATCAATTACAACTTCCTATGAACCCTGTACCTAGCATTTCTCTTTTATAAATAATAAAAAGTAAAAAATAAAAAACTTCCTATGAACCCTAAATAAACAAACAAACCAAAACTAATAAAAACCAAACAACTTCACCGACTACTTCACCGGAAAAACTTTGCGATCACTTCCCGATGACAACACCACCGTCAATACTGTTGCTGATCTCACCTTCAAATCCAACGAGTTTGACACCTTGACGTCACATCGTCGTCTTCCCCAAAACCGGCGCCTGAGATTCGGAAACAGGCGCGTGAGGTTCGGAAACCAGTTGCGGCTCCGGTTCCGATTGATTTCGCAAACTGGTCGACGATAGTGAAGAAAGCTGAGAACCGGACTGCGTATAAGGAGGATTACGATGGCGTGTACCACCACATGAGTATTTTGCGATGGTGAGTGTGGCGTTATGTTTGGTGCATGAAGGTGTTGTGTGATTTTCCTGTTAACTGTGGTTAGTACGTGTTATTGTGTGTTTTTGTTGAGAGAGAAACAAGTAGGTTTTTTTGGGAATTGAATGAGGGTTATTTTAGGTATTTTGAGTTTTTATATGATTGGGTGTTTTGATCATAGCCATCGGATTAAAATGAAATCAATGGACGGGATCGGCTCTTTTGTTCTTTAAAGATGGCTTGTTCGCTGGGGATCTCATCTCATTCATCATTTATGTTCTCATGTCTCTTGGCCTAAACAAATATTCGTTTTATCATATTGTTACAAAACTAAACCATTTGGAATTACCATTCCAATCAACCAAAAATCGAGTCTTTTGATAAATGACAATCTTAAGACTTTTCTTACAAAACACCTTTTAAACTGAAAGCATGACAATCCTTTGGGACAACCTGGTTTTACCGTAACTAGATTACAAACGGAAGGATATACTTTCTTGTGTGCTAGTCAAAATAATTGGTTAAACTAGTCTTATATATTTAAA
This sequence comes from Artemisia tridentata subsp. tridentata, assembly GCA_021014915.2. Taxonomy (NCBI): domain Eukaryota; kingdom Viridiplantae; phylum Streptophyta; class Magnoliopsida; order Asterales; family Asteraceae; genus Artemisia; species Artemisia tridentata. The sequence goes on along the minus strand of CP139501.1, from coordinate 63,660,355 downwards.
GCTTTATTAACACATCAAAGCTTTTGGCACCGTTGCCGAGGATTGAGTTTTTTTTTTTTTTTTTGTTAAAAACGTGTTCTATCACTACTACACAAAAGGTCATATAGATCACCTCATATAGATCGGTTATGTTAAAAACTGATCTATAAAAGAGGAAAAACAATAAATAGATCGGTTTTTTGGTTAATAACCGATCTATTTAGTTTCAAATTTTAATAGATCGGTTATTAACGAAACAACCGATCTATGTACTGCTAATTTTTAAACTAATTCAACATCATTACAACGCATCGTATTATATAGATCGGTTTTTCATAACTAACCGATCTATATATACTCAAAATTCACCCACATATTTTAGCGGGATACAACTTTTCAGTTTGCCGCTACATCAAAATTCACCAAAATTTAGACACACACCTCATTTCCCCAAAATCATATCCCCTCACCAAAAAAAACCCTAGGCACAGGCTTCGCCGATTATTATCCAGATCCACTCGTCTATCATCAAATAGAAAAACATTTCACTATATTAAAATGGTCAAAAAACACACACACATAGTCAAATCTTGTTCGATCACTTCAAAGTAAGTAACTGTTTGCAGTTTAATCTTCTTGATAATTTCCATTACTATTTATTTTGTATTATATAATTGGGATAGAATTTTATTTTATTTTTTCAGTTTGAAATTGAGGTGAAGCTGATTACTTGAAAGAAGCTATTTTGAATATGGAAAAAGAGACAATTTCATCACTTGGTAATAATCATCCAGCAATTTTATTACTGTAGTAAATATTATTTACAGCAGTTTCTATGTACTTTGTTTGACCCAGAATGTGAACTTTGGACTTTTGTCTAAACAATATATCTGCTTTTTTAGGGTGAAATAAGTTGTTTTTAGTAGGATTGCTTATTTAAAGAATGTTGATTTTAAATTACAACTAAGGGGGTGTTTGTTTAAGCTTATATGTGGACTTATGAGCTTATTTGATTTTGCCTTATATTTCATAAGCCCCAATTTTCCGGCTTATTTTGAGACTTATGGGCTTATATAAGTTTATCATATCATAATAAACTAATATAAGCCCACAAGTGTCAAAATAAGCCCGAATTTTGGGGCTTATGAAATATAAGCCGAAACACAAATAAGCTCATAAGCCCACATATAAGCTTAAACAACACCCCCTAAGATGAAATAGCTTGTTTTGAATATGAAAAAAGTGCAACAACACATCACTTGGTAATCGCCTATCAAATTTATAAATGTTTGCACAGTCTGATTGTTTCTACACTGGTGGAGGGACAGAGGATTTACGTGAAGTTGTGAATCACCTTCACTGTACACAACCTGACGCTCCTCTTTTAGCTATTGGGACTAGCCTTGGTGCCAACCTTTTGGTAAAAACAATTGTTGCTGTTTCTGAAATATATTTATACGATTTTTGTAACTATACTCTTATTAGTATGCAACTCTTTAAGCATATTGTTTTTCCATGGTATATGTATATTGCGAACTTTCAATGATTCTATGATAATTATGATCAATCTTGCAGGTAAAATATCTTGGTGAGGATGGGACGAATGCCCCGATTGTTGCGGCTGCATCTATCAGTAATCCTTGGGACATTTTGGTTAGTTTCTATTTAATTATACTGACCTACAGTGACCTTCGGAAAAAGGACTTCAAATAGTAATACAACTTATATCTTAATAGTCCAGTTTTTATAATTAAGGTCAAAATACCAACTGTTTATAGAAACTAAATAACTGTTTAAAAGTTTTGTTGCTCTAACCCGACCCAATCTGTTTCGACTTGCATTCTAATCACCCGTTTTGAATGTTACTCGACCCGTTTTGATAATTATGATCAATGTGCAACTTTCACAGGAAACAAATCAGTTGTCCTAAAATACTTGGAAGCCCTTTAATTGATATCGTCAACAAATCAGATGCAAGTTGTCTTCATACATCGGGTAGTTCTTTAGTTCAAAATTTTTATATGTGCTTCAATAAGCTTTAAACTTACCAGTGGCAAACAGGTTGGTTGGGTCAATTTGGGTCAAGTGGGTTATGGGTCAATGGGTCATTTGTAAAACAGATCATCCTTTAGAAATGGGTCAAAAGGGTCGGGTCAAACAAGTTGGGTCCGGTTTGGCAGATTTACGGCTTAAACACAGTTATGTAGTTTTTATACGTGCAAGCCTTTGAGTAGTTTTTGTATGTGCAATATTTACAGGAAACAATGAAGGATTGCGATATGGTACCTTAAACACAGTTATGCGGTTCTGCTAGTAAGTGACATGATCATTGCGATTAAGGATTGCGATATGGTACCTTAGAGCAGTGGCCACATCTAAATGAACTTGTTCAGTGCTACAAAACTGATTGGATTAAGGACGAAAACAAGTATGGGCACTATGAAAGTGTTGGCAGTGTATCCTTTCAGAACCAGATATTTGAAGGACCCGATACTGATATTGAAACAGGTACCACATTTACATACGCGGATATTTATAGGAGAGTAATTTAGAATCATTGTTTATACATAATATAGGGGTTAGAAATTATGTTTGTATTAAACCTTTATGCATGTGATATTTTGTTTTTGAACTCTGCAGAAATGCATCATGCGAATGCTAGGCAAGATAAGATTGACGACAACACTGATGATGATGTACCTAGTACCTCTGGTCGGCAGCTTTCAGAGGTTATTTTCTTTAAATGTTTGTTTATATCCACAAGCACATGTAGAATAACTTACGTTAGTGATGCAAATGTTGAATAATATTAATTTTGTATGGCAGCACCATGGTGAATCCCCCCTGCCTGCGTATGAACCTGTATTCAACTGGGAAAATGAGAGGTCGATGATATTTGGTCAAAGAATTCCAGAATCTAATATGCCACAATCTGCAAGGTCGATGAAATTTGGTTTGGGATTTTAAGATGGTGATATTGTTGAACACATATGTATTGGGATTATTACTGTATTTTGGGTGATTGAATAGAGATTTCAAGAAAATACAGGTTTCAATAAAATTTGTTTTATTTATATATATTTTTTTAAATGGACTAAATAGATCGATTATTGGGTATCAACCGATCTATATATGGTGTCAGTTAGATCGGTTCTCAACCGATCTATATGTGACTCGCTCATAAAGATCACCCTTAGTTAGATCGGTTCAAAACCGATCTATATGTGGCATTCTAACCGATCTAACTAGCTTCTTATGTAGTAGTATGTAAAACTTTTACGTGTCGTGCAATTCAGTTTTTCGGAAAATTGGGCCAAAAATTCATTTTTGTTACCGTAAGTACGCCGCACATTTAATTTTGTACGCGCACTTTCCCTGATTTCAAAGAGTGCGCAGGTTTTATTTCTAAAACTATCGTACTTGCTGTCGAAAAAATAAAAAATGCTATCTGAGTCAATTCCAAACAAAACCAAAAACGTTTTAATGCTTAATTTGCTGCGGAGAACATGAGAATTGCCTTTTATGTGCTTATGTTGTTTTATTTCTTGCCTTTATCTATAATGTACATTAAACAAAATCAAAAAAATATTTGCTATTTCGTTTAATTTAATTCTTGCAATATGGCTTGATTTTGAGTAATTTGTGCGTATCTATTATGCTTATTATCAGCTTATTCATATTCTGTGAACATTTAATCAAACCTGAAAATTAAAAAAAAAAAAACATATTAAAGTTAAAATAAAAAATTATTGTGAGTTTCGTTTTATGATAATCTATGTGAAATTGATGTTATCTAAAATCAATTATGCTGAATATGATCGGGAAAATTGGTTACATGGATATATAAACTGATTATCTGCAAAAAAAAATTTAAATTTAAACTAGCAACTAAAAAGTACGCCGGTTGTCCCGATTTCAAATAAAAAACTTTTAAGTTAAAAACCAAAGTACGCAGCACTTTTGGACCAGTTTTGTCACAGAAAGTTCGCATTTCATTCATAATGCCTAAACCTATCCGTTTATTGGTTTATAAATGTTTAATAAGGTGTCATACCCCGTCAATGGCGAAAACACGAGATGTAACGAAGAAGGCACATTGCATAACATTATAGTTCACACCATATATTAACTTCAATAATGGTTTACATCATACAAAACAAATCTTGTATAACTCTTGAATGTAAAAATATCACCGTATTGAAATCTTATTGTCTTGAAAACATGGTAGAAGGTACCAAATAGTCTGACTCCAATAAACGTGCCCTCAAATACTTTAATAGTGATCACCTGAAAATGGTACTGGAAAATGTAAACTTAATGTTGGTGAGCTCGTAGGTTTAAAAGTTAAACCACGAAGCTGTGAATTAGATAATGTAGGGCAATAGTGAGTGAGATACAAAATTATAGCACGTAATCAAAGGAAACAGTTTTGTTCGCGCCAACTGAACCTACCATGATTGTCACACACAAATAAATAACAGCGGGGAGCTACCCCGGATAGTACTATCAAATGCTTCTGCTCCAAACGGAGTTAAACAGTTGCGCACGCTTGCTCACATAAAATAAAGTTATACCACATAGCACGTAATCGCAATCAAACGCACATATTTGTCCAAAATCATGAAAATAGTAAATTACAGCATAAAAATATTTGAAAAGCATTGAGTACCATTTTTACCCAAAGATAAAACATAATAAAAAGTGGGGCTACGAGAACTCACCTTAGTATGCAGCAACGCAAAATACCACAACTGGCATCAAGTAATAAAACACAATAGTATCAAGAGTACAGGCACAACGGTACCGGATCGGCACAACCTAATAAGTATATAGTTATATCAGAATATGTTTCGTAAAGTAAATGAGTTTTCAAAAGGTAACGTGTTTTGGTTTCCGTGGAATACTCTTATTAATGCTTGTAAAAAGAGTTTGGTATTAACGTTTCGTGTGGTGGTAAGAAAACATAGACTCTAAACACAACTCACGCCAAAGTGGAAAAGACATCGACATTGTCGAGAAATACTGACCAGAACTCAAGCTAACAAAGAAATCCAGTAAATAACGACAAGTAAATACGTCAATACAAATAGGTCAATTAGTAGTTTCGGTATTTACCCAATAATCCCAAACAGTTTTTGAAAAGCCAATTTGCGTTTATAAAAACACAAGTAGATATTTCAATTAATAAGGATTTTACAATTAAGTAAAACCATACTTTTCAATCCTTGTCGGGTTTCATAACAATAAAAGAGATTTGAATATAAAGGTATAAGTTTAGAATGTTTTATAAACTTTGGCATGACGCGTCCGTTTATACAACATTCTCAAGTCATCATGACTTTAATAAATCAATTTCCCATTCCCAATTATTAGAAAACAACCTTAAATGTTTCAAGTGTATTTATTGTTTATTGTCCAATAATGATGAACTCAAATAAGTACATTTTATTACCATCATTTATCCTATTTATTAGACTTGTTTTATTATATTATCTGTGAGAATTGATACGTTAATGTTTACTTTTGTAATTCCCAGGTAAAAACAAGTATTATGTGAAACTTGGCGATTTTGGACTAATTATGGAGCAAAACAAGCAAGAAGTTAAGAGTCTATTGAAATGTACAAGATCAAGATCATTCTGCTCCAGATACGCTGCATCCTACTTCTTACATACGGCGCATCACTATCAAGATTTCACAAGCTATAATCCAAGACGGCAAAGGACATGCGCCGCATAGAGAAATGAAGTTACGCCGCATCTTCTGGCTGTGTACGAATATTCCTGAATATATTAATCTTGGACCCCACGCGAAGTTAAGTCAATGCGCCGCATCTACTTATCCTATGCGCCGCATCTAACCCTCAGACAGAAACTATAAATACCCCAAGGTCAGACGAATTTAATAGGTTGGACAGTGCAAGATACCAAGTACGAGACAGAAGAAACCCTAAGCCGAAGTCAGACGCATTAGCAGCACAAGACACGCCCTAAACGAAGATACAAGAGCTGTAAGAAGGTCCTGCATGTATTCAATTCATTAAGTAGTTTTGTTTTATTGTATTAGTACACTTTAATTCATCAGGATTGATGGGCCGATTCCATGTGACTACGGAAAACCATGGGCACCCCTTAAAATTGCTTTCCCATTAATTAAAGTTTATATGTTGATGTCTTTGGTGACTTTTATTAGTGCATTGATAACCTCTGTGTCTAGCTGAGCATTTCTTGGGTCGCCATGCCCCTTCCTCGCCTATTTATTCTATCGTTTTAGGATAGTAGGATAGACATAAGTGATCATTAAGGGTTTACTCGCCGATAAGATTAGAGCCAACGAGAAAGGTTTACATCTCGGTGCGTCGAATCAAACTATACACTTCATATAAAACTAGCAATAAAACAAGTGACAAGCTACTTAATTATCAAGACAGGTCTTCTTATTGTCTCAAGTATTTATCTGTGTACGTGTGTTCTAATCGCTGATTCGTGCTTATTAGTTTAGTTTATATTTATTCATAACCAAACCGTGCCAGTCTCTCAGGCTGAACCCCCTTGCGTTAGATTAGGTTGTATAGCTAACTTAAGATATTAAAATACTGATTAGAATAACTAGATAATACGTTCCACTCTTAGTGATCGACACTCTACTTACCATTATATTCATACTGACCGGGTACACTGCTCGTTAAAGTGTGTGTTTAATTGATAAGTCGGCTAAATATAAATTTAAAACTTGAATACTGCTAAAACCACAACGACATACCGTGGATATAAATTAGAGCAATACAAACGCACGCACATCAAGTTTTTGGCGCCGTTGCCGGGGAGTGAATTGTTATTATCTGTTAATTTGATTAGTATTTTAATTAGGTTTTTAATTTTGATTCTAACCGCTAACCCTGTTATATATTAGTTAAATTGCATTCATTGTATTATTTGCATATTTTCTGTTTTTTGTGTGTTTTTATTTTCGTTTGTTTTTATTTTTGTTTTTATTTTCCGTATTTTTCTTGTATTCTGCTATCGTTGTACTGAGCTGATTCAAACGATACGGTGCATCTATTTTCTTAGATACGGCGTATTGCGTTTAATTTTTATAAAATACAACGCGTTTAATAAATTCGATACGACGCATCTTTCCCCAAGATACGGCGTATTGTGTTTTTAATAAGAAATTTTTTCTAAACGATAACGCCATACGACGCATCTGTTTTTGCAGATACGGCGTATTTATTATTTTAATTAAAAACAGTTTTTGAAATTATTAAACAGATACGACGCATCGATTTCTATCGATACGGCGCATCTTCTGAATCAAAAATCTTGTATTTTGAAACGTAACGAAAATACGGCGCATTAACTTTTGTTAATACGACGAATTTAATTTAATAAATATAGTTGATTTTTGATATTCACTTTGATCGTTCCACTACTCTCGTGCGCAAGTTGTTTACTTTCAGGATAAAAGATGGCTTAAGCATCACTATGGAAGATTACATTCTGAACCAAACCAAAAGACGCTAGCTGGAGTGATCAAACCTTTGATGATTGAAAGAAGACGACAAGAGTGGAGGAGAATTCAGTACTGGTACCATTGAATATCTTAAAATTCTTGAAATAGAATTCCAGGTATCCTCTACAATAATTTACCTAGCCTTATTGAGAGTTCTCTCTGATACCTCTCCCGAATATAATCTCAATTTTGTAAGCTTAAAACGATATTTGCTCCTAACCTTGGAGTAAATCATTATCCACTAAACAAAGAAGATTATAATCATTAATAAAATGGTTATGCTTATTGTTCTTATCTTAAATTTTTATATATCATATGGTATACCGTTTTACCCCAATTTGATGTGTAAGGAAATGTGTTGCGGAGGCCAAGGTACGTTCCTTATTTAAATTTCGTTCACTAGCACAGTGATACGGCGGATCTTAGTTTTCTAAGCGCCGTATCTCTGACTAATTAAAACTTATTAACCAGTCAACGAATTTAGATAAGATACGGCGCATACTATTATGCGATACGGCGCATCGTATTTACCCTATAAATAAGAAAGAGATGCGCCGGATTTCAATTTCTTTCCCCATTATTCACACAGTAAAATCGCACAACAATCGACCGAATGAAACCCTATAATTGAGTTCTTTTCTCGGATCAAACCTTCTAATCCAAATTCTTGACCAATACTAATCGTGATATAAGGTAATAAACTTATTAAATTTTATTCAAATTTAAAAATTATGGTTTGCGCTATATCAATTTTAATGGGAAGTTTAGGGGGTTTGATTAGAACTTAGGCATAGATGATTTCCCCCATGTTAATTTTAGGATTAATCACTGAATTTGGTACCTATTTGATTCGAACGAAAATTAGGGTTCGGGGGTTATTTTTGAGTTTTGGAGGGAAAATTTGATGTTGGGATAGTAGGAAGCTTTTAGTTATGAATATAAGGGTAAAAGGGTCTGTGATGTTAAGTTGAAGTTTACGTCACGGGTCCGGATTCTTGGAAAACGTGCCTGACCCCTTTATTTTACACTGATATACTTTTTGATGCAGCGCATCCAAGTTAAATGATGCGGCGTAACGACCTATTTCCAATTTAATAAAATTTCATATACGCCGTATTACTTAAACTTAGATACGACACATCTCCATACGACGTATCACCTTTTGTAATACGCCGCATCTTCATACTAACAGAACACTAATATTCTCTGTTTTGAATTTTTTCAGAATGGATCTCCCAGTTGCCGCCCGTAGACACCCATGGCTCCGTTTTGAAACAATGGGACTGACACAGGGTGCCATTGATGATTACATGCCTAGACTTAGGAAGTTTTATCAGAGGAAGGTGTTCAGTGTTCCAGTTTTAGATTTTGACAGCATCGGGAATATTGATGGGGGTAGCGCTGCTGATAGGTTACGGACTAGGTTGGAGATGGTACACAGTGATGGGGAAGGGCAGGTTTTATTCAGGTCTTACGCTTGGGAAAGGTTGTTTAGGATTGAGGAGCCGCTGGTGAAGGTTTTGATGTTAGAGTTTTTCAGTACAGTGCACTACAGGGAGACAGATCTTGGTCTTGACATGTTCGATACTTTGGTATTCAGACTGGGTGGTTTAGAGCGAAGGATGTCTATGAGGCAGTTCATACTAGCTCTCGGGATGCAAACTGCAGAGGAAATGGCATCTCCAGGTTTTGCTGATTATTGGGATGACAGTTTAAGGGTCGTTCCGGATCATGGGGAGCTAGGAGATTATTGGGTTGAGATTTCATCTGGGGGTGATTCGACTACCACCACTCCTTCATACACACTGATTAGGGAGCCCATGAGGAGGCTTTGTCACCGTCTGATAGCCCTGACTATTGCCGGGAGGGGACAGTCCCCTGAGAAAGTGACTACTTTGGACCTTTTTCTTTTGCGGAGCATGGACGAGGTGTCACAACCCGTAATTTCAGGCCATTTTTCCGAACCTCGACAATTTACTATTCACTATTCACTTTTCACTATTCATCATTTTCGAGGTCAATTTGATATTTTGAGAAACTTTCAGAAATTTTACTATTCACGTGACACTATTCATTCTCGGAAAAAATTCCCGTTCATCATCAGCATTCATTAATTCGTAAACCTAGTTTACGAGTGTTCAAAATTCACGTAACCAGTTCGGTTTAGCTGTGAATTCATGCATTTCAGTTAAGGACACATCACGTAGACTAGAGGAGTCTGCATATTATCAGTATCATATTCAGTACATTAGTTCATGCACGGGTATGCATTATTACAGTTTACGTATGGATATTTATATCATTAACGTTACCACTCAGTAATTTTTACTTACATTATACCAAATACTCCCGATAATGATCCTAGTATATTTTCATACTAAATTTAATAATATAGAGGTGATATTATTAATTTACCCGGTGTTTTTAAACCAATCGCTATATTTTTCGTTAAGGGCTTATAACTCTGTCAGATTACGAAAATTCAACCCGATAACTATTCTGACGCCCGATTCTTGTCAGGAATATATTTTTACAATTTATGCAACTTCGTCGTATTTTACGTCACTTCGTTGATATTTATTTCAAGACAACTCGGTACCCGATAACACCAAAAGTATACTCAAAATCAACTAACTCATACAATATTACACTAAAATATCTAACTTTGCCCTCATTGTCATCCAAAAGGACGCCCCTCCCACATGGTTACTTCCATATTTTCCTCATTTTTACAGCCAAGTCATACCTCATTAATTATAGTTAGTAGCCATTCTTTTCATTTATTTCCATAACATCATCACAACTTCATTTCACAAGCAAACTAGATCAAATACTCCCTCTTCCTCTTTTCATATCCCACGGCAAGCCACTAGGAACAAGAAGAAACCATAATTTTTTGTTAGTTCAAGTGTTATACTAGTTCATTTCATGATCCTTGTTAAGGTTTTGAAATAAAAACATCAAGGTTTTCATCCATTTCTCTTCAATCTCATCATACTTTGTAAGTAACTTCAAGAACACTTATTTTTCATATTTTACTTCCATTTGATCCTTGTGTTTATGTATTTTCAAGTGGTTTTAGTTAATAAGGCAAGATACATAAGTTATTGATACCATTTCTTTTTAAAACTATCTCTAACAATAGATCCACTAATTTTATTAACATCCTCATGAATCCCACTATATTTAGTGATGTTTAGGACCCCATGACACTTTGAGGAGTGTATGGTAGATCAAGAGTGTTTGTGGAGTTGTGTGGAATTAGTTTGATCAAGGTTTAGACTAGAAAAATGTGTTATTAACCCATATATAAACCTACTGTCCCGAAAATGTAAGTCTGGAAAACTCAGAAATATTTGAACTATTTTGGCCTAAATATTCAGAAAATACATTCAAAAACGAAAACGTGGGCGCCGGAATCACTAAAATCGGACTTATAACGAAGGAGATATGATTTTCCGAAGTTGGGTGACGAAAACTATTGTTTCAGAAAATTAGGTGCTGATTGCCGAACTTTAAGGGGCAAAATGAGTCGTTAGCCGTGATCTAGATGATCCGAGCCATTGAAAATATGTTAGTTCATATTTATACGAACCCGTGGATAACTAGAACGTTGAAAACGAGCTTGTAACAACCGAGATATGAATTTTTGAAGATCCGACGAACTATATTGTTTTTGACAGCCCATATTTTTCAAGAGTATTAAGTGTAAAAACTAGTATTTTTACAAGTTACCAAGTTGATAGCCGATTACCTAATTGATCGAGGCGCGGTTGATTAAAAGTTAAATATAACGATATTTAGATATTGTTACAAGGTTTTCAAAAACACCGAGCTCATTTCCTAACACTTAACGTAGCCATTTGGGCATATTTTCACAAGTTATAAAAAGTGTTATTTTGCGACGAAACCATTATATTGACGATAGAACACCAAATGAGGATCGTGGAGTATCGTTTCAACATATTTACACGAAAAGTAATTTATGACTTAGCGAGACGTCAAAAATGTATTTTTCGACGATAAACATTATTTTCAAAAGTAACGAGTGGTATCGTTAACATACGTATTTGCATGTGTAGCATCATTTCATTTGCTTACATTAGATCCTATCCTTCATATTAGGTCGCGGTTAGAGACCGAGCCTCATTTCAGCGTATTCATTATTATCATTGTAGCCATCGCACCAGGTGAGTTTTCATAGCCCCTCCTTTTACTTGTTTTGTAACTGTTTTGGGGGAGAATACATGCTCATTTTCAATTCAACTCATGCTTGTTTTACTTGAAACATGATTTGTTTTTCAAACATTATTGATTAGCTAAAATACTTGAGTCGTTGCTCAGAAGTATTTTGTATTTACATTTTTCATTCATGATTATGCTCTTATGGACACTAGAACATTAAGCCATTTCATATTACCTATGTCATGACCCGTTAAGCTCAAATGTTGTGGATAGATCTATTAGGATTGAACTCCCTGTCCGGGTGGTGTTCCCCACCTGACTGTTAAGTCAAACGGACGCATAATCATTTAAGGAACCCTGAATGTCCTAGGTGTACATCTACCAGAAACTTAGAATGTCCGGGTGGTTTCCCCACTTGAATGATATGCCAAACGTGTTGTGGTTTCCCCACTGACTGATATGCCAAACTTGTTGTGGTTTCCCCACTGGCTGATATGCCAAACGTGTTGTGGTTTCCCCACTGGCTGAGATGTCAACGTATTGTGGTTTCCCCACTGGCTGATATGTCAAACGTATTGTGGTTTCCCCACTTGACTGTGATGTCAAACGTATTGTGGTTTCCCCACTTGACTGAAATTTCAAACGGACGTAGTTTCCCACTTGACTGTTATGTCAAAGCATGCTCATATTAGAATCATATGGCTTCGATGTCATGAAATTTAGTTGTCAATAACTATATATATATATATATATATATATATTGGGAATATATTGTTCATTTAACCTTTGTGGTTCATAAATCAATTGAAGTTCATAAACCAAATCATATTTGGCAATGGGTTGTAAATACACAGGTTGCAAGTCTTGTATGGGCGGGACTTGGAACTGGGTGGATTTACAATGCCTTTGCTGGGAAATCTTCATTCAAAGGCATTACATTTTTCACTAACTCTATGAACTCACCAACCTCGTGTTGTCATTTTTAGCATGTATTTTCAGGTATAAGCAATAGCACGCTACGGGAGATTTTGGCAGGGCATGGCATGGTCATAGAAGACTCTGATAAACATTTGGGACCATTTTACTTATTTTAAAGGGCCTATTTCCGCACAACTTTTAACAATGTAATTCAACACTTTTGTTAAACAATTTTATTATAAATGGTTGAGATGAAAAACCGTTCTTTACACTTGTGTTGTGATACCAATTGAGTTATACCCCAGCGACGTGTAAGCTTCCGCTGGACCCAAATTTGGGGGTGTGACACGAGGGAGCTGTGGTGAACATCCCTCACTTCTTAGCACATTATTTACACAGAGTTGCTCCAGGGAGATATGGTAGAAGCCAAATGACTGGAGGTCACTTTGTCTCTCGACTTGCTAGGCACTTTGGGGTATTGGGTGATGAGATTCCCGCTGATCTCCCGATTGATGTAGCTAGATTACCTGGTATGGATGCAGACTATCTTGCGACTAGGCTTGGGATATGCGAGGAGATGATGGGTGGATATTTCTGGACACCGTTAGGACCACCTAGGCCTGCTGAGCTTGAGCTGGGGGATGCTCAGGCAGCCCCAGTTGCTGCTCAGGAGGAAGTACAGGCACCAGCACCACCAGCTCCCCGCACTGTAGGACAAAGAGTCGAAAGAGTGGAGCTAGAGGTTAGGTCATTGAGAGAGGCTCTCGAGGTACAGAGAGTTGAGCTTACTGGAGTGAGGAGAGATGCGAGCTGGTTAGTCGACGGTGTCAGTAGAGTGATGGCTCTTCATGGAATCAGCCACCACCTCCCTGATGGTGCTTATATCAGAGGGATGGCCACATACGAGCGCAGGGTTAGCCGCAAGGACTGACGGAGCTAGTACCTCAGGAGCCCCTATAGATGAAGTGACTCCCGACCAGCCTACAGCTTGACCACTCTTTGCATTTTCATCTTTTGATTACGAACATGTTTCATCGTACATTACTTATATTCTTTTGGGACTATACTAATTATTACTACCATGTTTATATCTAATGTTCCAGTTTATGTTTCTTGTTATATTTGATGAAGACTGGCATTAAGTTCAGCATGAGTGAACGAGAGAACCCGAGAGATGAACCATGGAACAAGCCAATTTTACAACAGACTGTTAACAGTCTGTTTGGTAAATACATGCGCCGCATCTAGTAAAACAGATGCGACGCATCCTATCCTTTATTTTATTTTATTTCGTATTTATTCCAGTCTCGATACGGCGTATCTTCTTCCATAAGATACGGCGTATCGACTGACCTGATGATTTTCAGTTTTATTTTTACTAACTACTAATGTATTATGCAAGTTTGAACCTTCTTAACTCAGGTGTGTTAAAGTCTTGATGGTATTATAGATTCCTGCATTTCCTGTGGATACATCAAATATGAAGCTTAAACGTTCTCATCCACAAGAAAGATGATTTTTGCTCTTATACAAATAATGGAGGATCATACCGAGCAAATCTCAGGGGAGTTTTTCTGTTCTAATTCTTTTATTTTCCAGTTTTTAACCTTTGATACAAACAACGAGGACGTTGTTTAACTTAAGTGGGGGGATTGGAGAATTAGAACACTTACTTGTCCTAAACTTTTTCAAAATATGCTTAAAATGTGCTTAATATATCAAAATTTAAATTTTTTAGCATGTTTTTGTTTAAAGTCTAAATTACATAGCTGCACACATAACATTATTTCCAAAAATTGTGAACTTTTCAAAATTCACAAATCTATGAGTGTGCCGGTGACTTGTAAACTTTAGAACTTGGCTTGTATACTATTCTAGACCACCATAATAAGTATTATCTATATAATTGGAATGACTTGTCTAAATTGGTAAATTTCTAGGATTACACCCAAATAGCCTTTATATGTTATGTGATATTAACTAACTACACTGGTTAGTTAACCCCCGTATAAACCTTTTTGTTACTCTCACTTTTAGAGTAAGATACCCCTAGAAAAACACTCAGAGCTATTCCTTTCGTTTCTTACACCTTTGTTATAATGTTTCGTTACACCCTTACACCTTAGCCTACCCTGTAGATTAAAATCCGTGGTTGGTTAATTGCTTTAGGCAAAGTGTGTTTCCTTACATTACCTGTGTTGGCATGCGTAATTCATTATCTTTGGTTGAGTCAGGAAATTGCACAATGCAATTGGTATGAAAGTAAATATTGTATATCTTTGAGTTTATTTTTCGTGTGTTTACTACTTTCACTATTACCGTTATTTCTGAAGTCATGAAAAGTATGGGAAAATTATCCAGAGTTATCGTTATAGTGATGTGGTGAAATTTTACACATCTATGTTTATGTTTCAAGATGTGAAAAAAAAAATAATAAAATAAAATAAAAAATTGCAAGTATCGTGTTCGTGGATTCGATCATGTATTTGTGATTTTGTCGCCTTTTCTGGAATTTGAGATCGATAGAGATTAAGAAGAATGATTAACCCTTAACCTACAAACCCTTTTTACCGCTTTAGACTTGTTATTCCTTGGCTTTAGTGGGGGAGATGCGTATACTTGCCAAGCTTATGATAGAATATTCGTCACGACTGGACAGTTAAACGATTAGATTTGCTTTTATCAAAATATTTTATTTTATTTCTAATTCGTTAAGTGTTTGGTTGTGTGATTATGACAAAACGAATACATGCTTAAATATAAAAATAAATCCTAATATCTTTTAGGATACATTTTCATTTAAGATTAATTCTAAGGTTTACTTGGGGACAAGTAAAGTTCAAGTGGGGGGATATTTGATGAACTCAAATAAGTACATTTTATTACCATCATTTATCCTATTTATTTGACTTGTTTTATTGTATTATCTGTGAGAATTGATACGTTAATGTTTACTTTTGTAATTCCGAGGTAAAAACAAGTATTATGTGAAACTTAGCGATTTTGGACTAATTATGGAGCAAAACAAGCAAGAAGTTAAGAGACTATTGAAATGTACAAGATCAAGATCATTCTGCTCCAGATACGCCGCATCCTACTTTTTACATACGGCGCATCACTATCAAGATTTCACAAGCTATAATCCAGACGGCAAAGGACATGCGCCTCATAGAGAAATGAAGTTACGCCGCATCTTCTGGCGGTGTACGAATATTCCTGAATATATTAATCTTGGACCCCACGCGAAGTTAAGTCAATGCGCCGCATCTACTTATCCTATGCGCCGCATCTAACCCTCAGACAGAAACTATAAATACCCCAAGGTCAGACGAATTTAATAGGTTGGACAGTGCAAGATACCAAGTACGAGACAGAAGAAACCCTAGGCCGAAGTCAGACGCATTAGCAGCACAAGACACGCCCTAAACGAAGATACAAGAGCTGTAAGAAGGTCCTGCATGTATTCAATTCATTAAGTAGTTTTGTTTTATTGTATTAGTACACTTTAATTCATCAGGATTGATGGGCCGATTCCATGTGACTACGGAAAACCATGGGCACCCCTTAAAATTGCTTTCCCATTAATTAAAGTTGATATGTTGATGTCTTTGGTGACTTTTATTAGTGAATTGATAACCTCTGTGTCTAGCTGAGCATTGCTTGGGTCGCCATGCCCCTTCCTCGCCTATTTATTCTATCGTTTTAGGATAGTGGGATAGACATAAGTGATCATTAAGGGTTTACTCGCCTATAAGATTAGAGCCAACGAGAAAGGTTTACATCTCGGTGCATCGCATCGAACTATACACTTCATATAAAACTAGCAATAAAACAAGTGACAAGCTACTTAATTATCAGGACAGGTCTTCTTATTGTCTCAAGTATTTATCTGTGTACGTGTGTGCTAATCGCTGATTCGTGCTTATTAGTTTAGTTTATATTTAATCATAACCAAACCGTGCCAGTCTCTCAGGCTGAACGCCCTTGCGTTAGATTAGGTTGTATAGCTAACTTAAGATATCAAAATACTGATTAGAATAACTAGATAATACGTTCCACTCTTAGTGATCGACACTCTACTTACCATTATATTCATACTGACCGGGTACACTGCTCGTTAAAGTGTGTGTTTAATTGATAAGTCGGCTAAATATAAATTTAAAACTTGAATACTGCTAAAACCACAACGACATACCGTGGATATAAATTAGAGCAATACAAACGCACGCACAACAAATAACATTATTTCCATATTGTAATCCGTCACGAATCTTAATATATTAAATTTTTTTCGAGTCTAATATATCATATTCTTACTTGTCCAATAAGTCCATAATGTTCAATGTCCAATAATGTCAATACAAGTCCAATTTTCCAATTAGTATCAATCTGGTATCGTCAATAATAATAGTCTCATTCCAAGTATTTTATTCGCATAATAAAGTCCATTATGTACTTATATAAATATGATGAGTGTGTAAATACTCATCATTTTATACCCATAAAAGACACAAAAATGACCAAAAACACCCAAATATATCAAATATTGTTGCAAATATTCTTGGTTTGTGTTTTATGAGTTTCAGGTACAAAAGGATCGAAAACAGGGCAAAAACAGACAAAACCGAGCACAAGATTGGAAAATCGTGAAAAGCCGAGGACGGGGAAGAAATTTACGAGTTTGGACCAGGATATTGCTCAAGTGTCAAAGTCAACCTTCAAAGAAATTCAATATGCAGAATTGGCCCTTGGACATATTTTCAAAATGTTGCATAAATGGTCCCTCAGTTTCAGGATTTCGCAATTTTAGTCCCTAAACATTAAAACATATTCCAAAACCTACCTTAACCCAACACAACCAAAAAAAAAAAAAAAAAAAAGCCCGGATCCAATAAACCATACCCAGCCCGACCCTTTCTCTTTTATTTAACATAACCCATGGTCGAACTTGTCTGACCTTTCTCCTTTCCAACAAAACCCACCAAAACCATCACCCTTCCCCAGACACCATGTCCTCCCCTGACATTACAATCCATTCTTTTTCTCTTACACACGCCTCCCCCCTCCTATGGCTAGTACTTATTCACGTGTTACCACATTTCCAAGCTGGCAATCCCACGCACCATTTTGGCGCCAAAATACCAACTGAGGGCTGTGATTAAATCTACATGATCCTAAGGCCAAGAATTGTTCAGAGATGAAGGATAGAAGCACAAGGGATTCAAAAACCCTAGTTTAGAAATAATATAAATAGTTAGTCTTGTAGCCATTTTTTGGCAGGTTTTATTTTAGCTTTAATTTAGGTAATATTTCTTTTTTTTTTATTATTGTTATGGTCTTTCATTTACTTTCCAGTAATGTACTTTAATTTTAGTTAATGCAAATTTACTTGTTCTTGTTTTTACATGTTGGTCAACAAAAGTCAACTGTTACCATTTCTTAGCTTATTTTTGAGCTTATTGTCTTCTACTTTGTTCATTTGTATGATTTTAAGTTTATGCAAGCTTGTTTGATAGATTAGTTCTAGGTTTATGATCATTTTCATTTAGAAATTCCAAAACTGCTAGTTATAGGGGTGTTTGACTAATGGGTCAAAAGGGTAAAAAAATTGGCTCATTACTGTTCATGTGCACTTCTACTAAGTTTGATTTTGATTTTCTAGCTTATTTAAGTTGTTTGTAGGGATATTAGAGCTTATTTGAGAGGATTGGATAGTTTCTCAGTTATAGTGAAAGTTTCTTTAAGCCCACTGATCTATTTAGCTTATTTTGGCATCAAGCTGAATTGATGCTACATTTTGGTGTTTTTGCATCCCTTTTAGTTCATCTAGTGAGACTTCAAAAGTTGGAATCAGAACAATAGGCATTGCTTAAGTTTGACCAAAAATCAGTCCAAGTCTGCACACTTTTGCATATTTCAGTTTTTTCTATTTTCAGCTTATCTTCTTTTATTTTTCATTTGGTCATGATGAGTTGTCATTAGCTGAAATTTAGCCCTGTTAGACTTGGGTGGCTTATTTAGTTGCTTGTAATTTTTTTATATTTTTAGAATTTATTTTCAATAGCTTTTTAGGGGCTTGAAAAGCCCACTTTTTGCCCTGCACCTTTGAATGAGCAGACTCAGTTTACTTAATTAGGATTATTTAAGTGCTTATTGCTTAGTCTCTTTGCTTCATTTTCATTTTCTAAGTAGATTTCTAGTTGTTCTTTGCTATTTTCCTAATTTAATCCTTTTTCTCAGCTTATTGATTGATTATTGGGTGCCTTGAAAAGCACTTAATCAGTCTTGATTACTGGTTCATCAGTGCACATGTTCATATCAGACTTATTCAGTGCTTATTTTTAAGCTCTATTTAAGCTCAATAGGATCTGTGTTTGGTTTCATAAGCACTTTGATGTTCAAGGATTATCTGTATTTGCTTTTTATAGATTAGTCTTCTGTTTTAGGAGCTTATTTTTTAGCTCAAATCTAGCTTCTGAGACCTGTTCAGGCCTGATGATTGCCCAATTGCTTATTGCTTTTCTGTGTTCATTTTTACCAGTCAACTCTGCTTATTTCAGTAGTATAGTTTTCTTTTTTGTAGACTTTAATTAGATGTTAGAGCTTAACTTTCCTCACTCACAAACTTATTAGAAGTTTGTGAGTCATTATCAGTAGCTTAAGGACTTGGCTTGCTTAATTTCTCTTTTTTTTTTCTCAATCAGTCCCTCCTTAAGACCTTTTTCTGGCTTAATTTCTGATTTCTGAAAATATTTCCTTCACAAAAGTTGTTATTTGTTAGCTTATTGTCAAGTTTCAAAATAATTGTTTTTGTAAAAAAGGTGCTTAACTCTTGTGCTTATGCTGCCTGTAAAAAGAAAAAAAAAATAAAAAATAAGAGTTGCCCTGGTTCGAACCTGGGACCTCTTGGATAGAACCTCAACACACAACACTTAACCATACGCGCCCTTGGGACTTGTCCTACTTAGTTTACACAACCAAATGTTTTATCCCTTGTTTTCCATTTAAGCCATTCGAATCGTTTAGCTTATTAGAATAAGCTGATGCCTTCTTTCTATTTTTCCTAGGATTGTGATTACATAAAGTAATTTTAGAAAAAGTTTCAGATATTTTAGAATAGGTTTGATATTTTTTATGCATTTTTCTTTCTAAAGCTGTTTTTAATTTATAATAAATTAAATATTAGTCAAAAAAATATAATTCTTTTTTTCAAAATCTTCTTTTGTCATTAATACTTAGGAAAATTATTTTGGTATTCGTAGGGTTAGTTTTTATAGTATTTGACGTTTATGCTCGTTTTTCATTTCCCGATTTACGTTATTTTGATTTTCGTTTTAATAGATATTAGCAACCAAGTGACCCTCGTCTTTTCAAGCATTTTAATACCAAACCTCATACGATATCCTCGATTCACGCCTCGTTGGGACTACGACCCGGGTATTCACTTATCCGGTTTATTACAATCGATTGTTGCGTTAAATGGTCGCGAGTTGACTTTTCTTTGTGAGAGGTTTAGCTTGTGACGCATTTCGCGCGATATCAAAATGGCGCCGCTGCCAGGGAGGTGTGTTGCGACAATATCGTTACGGTTTGACGATTAGTGACTTGAAGACCCTTCCTCGTGAAGTTATCGTTTTCTTCGTAAATATTTTCTTATATAAAAACCCAAAAAGATTTTCTTTTCAAAATTTATTTTTCCTTTTTCCCTTTGTGTTTTTCAAAATGTTTCTAAAAATCCAAAAATAATCTTCTTATTCCTCTTATTCGTTTAATTCTTTATCTCTCACCCTCTGTCCGTTTGATTCTATTTTCTTCTTATCCCTCCTTAATGTTTAATTCTCATGTCGTCACTCGACTATCACTGTTTTCATTGTAAAAGTATATTGGGTGATGATCATCATTGTTACAAGTGTTTGTGTGAGCGGTGTGGAGGTTATTGTGGTAATTGGTGTGAATTACCCATTAAATCAAATCCTAATCCTTCAATAGTTCTCAAAGTTTTTCCGACCACCCTCCACAATCCCAGCTATTCTCATTCATACAGCAAAATTGCTATGTATGTGGAGATTCGTTGGGAGACGATTCACTTTGTGAACGATGTTTTTGCAAAGGATGTGAGTTTACTCACGGACTTTGCATGTGTTGCACTTCTGAAATCGGAAATACTTATTCAAATTTTCAAAACGATTTCAGCTACCTTCCTCAGAATTCAATTGAGCAAGAACCATGCTATCAAAATTTCAATGATACATCGTTTCAAATGCTCCAAATATTCCTTGTGGGGGTCCTCATGAAGATTATCAATGTCAACCGTGGGATCAAGAACCTAATCCCTGGTACAATACTCCTGGTTTTGACAATGTCCAACCCCCACAGTATTCCATCATTCATCCTCATGAAAAATCTATGGCAGAATTGCTAGCCGAAGAACGAGCAGCGGAAACGCGTGCCAAATTTCTTAAGGCTGCCATTCTCGATGAAGATGATGAGGATACTATTCAAATAAAGGAATATTATGAGAATTCGTCAGCTGCAATCACACCTGTCCAGAAAAGGCAGGAAGACAAGAGTATTGCAGAATTGCTAGCAGAAGAGCAAATGGAACGTATAAAAGCCATTTATGCTAGCAATAATGATGAGGAGGACGACGAGGAGAGTGTTATTCCTTTGAGTGATATTATTTCTCAACTCCCTCAGTCTATTGCAATCACATCCATCTTATCGACTTTGGACTCCGAGGACTCTCTCATTATGGGGGATGAGCATCTTAGCACTATTCCTGAAAAGGAATCGGACGAATTCATAAAGTCTAGTGTTGAGAACCTTATCCCAATCCCAAGTGAGTCTGAGGATATATCCTACAGTGAATGTGATTGGTCTTATTGTGATGATGATCCTCTTGACATTTCTGAGGATACTTCCGGGATTTTCTCTAACCCTCTTTTCAATTCAAATGATGATTTTTCCTCTAGTGATGACGAATCACTTTCTGATGAGGACGTTTCAAATGAAAGTCTCGAAGTCTATTCAAATTCTCTTTTTGAATTTGATGACGAGTACTTTTCTAGCAATAATCCTCTCTTTGATGAAGAGTTAGAGAATGATGAGGTCAAGGACTCTTTTACTCATAAACTTGATGAAATGACCTCAATCTTTAATCCCGAGATTCAAAAGGACATTCTTTCTCCGACATATGTGACATTGCCCTTTGAGGATCGCCATTATATTGATTTCACATATGTCGTTCGAGTTTTTCTACCTTTCTTCTCCTATACGGTAGATTGTCCTTTTATTCACTCGTTCGGGAGTGAAGACAAAGTTTTTGACCCCGGCATCTCCATTTATCATTCTTTTGAGCCGGGTGTATCTCATCGGAGTGGAACTTTCAAGTACTTCAATGTTTATCCAAACATTTCGAATGAAAGTCCGATGGAGATTTTCTCTTCCACATGCTTCCCCAAGAACCAATGAATTCGGGGTCGAGTCAAGCTAGTGACTCGGTTAACAAAAACATTAGCACCACATGGGTGACAACCCATGTTTCTGACTTCTTTCTATTTTCTGACACTAAGTGTGGGGGGATTCCTCTACTGTGCTCTGTTTGTGTGTTGTTTGCCCTTGTTTGCAGGTTTCCCTTAGATCGTGATGATTGATGCGCCTGTTTTCAATCCAGCCGCCCAATATCCGATCTTGTTACTAACGTTTATCTAGGGATATCTTTTTAATCCTGTTTGTGAAAATAGAGATTTCTGTCACACACTTGGCTATTAGTATTACCTTTTTACGTTCTAAGTGTCGGCATAATAGCCGGTACTTTGAATATTGAGGGCAATATTCAATTCTAAGTGTGGGGGGGAATTCTCGCGATTTTTGTCACATATGTACCTTCTAGTGCCCTAGTACCCTCGTTTTGGCCAAAATTTTAAAATTTTTTCGTTTTTAGATAAGAAATTGCAATAAAAAAAGAAGTGTTTAGTCTTGATTAGGTTAGAACAAAGGGAATCCCGACTCTGCCAGAGTGTTGATCTGGCTGCTTCCTTAACGGTTAGACTGAGGTTTTACGATTTGTGCAAATGAAAATGCTAAGCGTAGAGTAGTTGGTTCTCTTTAGAGCTTATATAAGTAATCTATGGCTTTTCCTCCCGTAAGCTCTTAATCGGAATAAATTAGTGCTTATTTTCAAACATTTGAACACACAAAATCATTTTTTCATAAGATTTTGAAAAATACTAGTTCAAAGATTTATTTAAACTTCGGAACAAGCATACGTCATAGTAATGTAAAAGTTAAGTAATAAATGTATGTGCTAAAAAGCTAAGGTTCAAGATCGGCCCTTGGATCCTTATTTCCGGAAGGCGTTTAGGTCTTGGCTGCCCTCTTACACCGGCCCTTGGACCCTTAATTCTGAAAGGCGTTAAGGTCTTGGAACTCTCCGTTGTAACGACCCTTGGATCCTTTGTTCCGGAAGGTGTAAGGTCTTGGTTCCCGTGAAACTCCGTTAGTTTATGTTGCACAAGTAAAAAAAAAAAATATGAAAAAAAATGAAAAGAAAAAAATAAAATAAAATGGAATGATATTGCAAAATGCAAAAATGGAATGATATTGCAAAATGCAATAAGTTTTGATGTGTTTTGAAACTTGCTTGTTGTGAATTTTAAATCTATCTTTCAACTAGTATTAGTCAAAACCTTATAAAAACGTCGATTTTTGTGATCAAAATTTTGAAAATCTAGCACATTCACTTAACTTGAATAAATTGTGGGAGTGAAAAGTTATGTTTCGGCTTACATAGATTATTAGTATAAGTAGCGTTAGCATTTTACAAAAACTTTTGCACATTGAGTTTGAGCTTAGTTGGGAGTATAAAACAGAGGATGACGATTACAATTCCCTGGAGACACCCATTTTGTGTGAATCCCGTTCCATGATACCATTTTTGAAAATCAAGCATTTTATTTTAGTTTTAGTTTAAATTTCTCGTATTTAATAAAAAGTCGAAACGGGGTATACTTGGTCCTTTCATTACTTTACATGATCGGATTGCTAGGGACTAGCAATAGTTTAGTGTGGGGGATTGATGAGTGTGTAAATACTCATCATTTTATACCCATAAAAGACACAAAAATGACCAAAAACACCCAAATATATCAAATATTGTTGCAAATATTATTGGTTTGTGTTTTATGAGTTTCAGGTAGAAAAGGATCGAAAACAGGGCAAAAACAGACAAAACCGAGCACAAGATTGGAAAATCGTGAAAAGCCGAGGACGGGGAAGAAATTTACGTGTTTAGACCGGGATATTGCTCAAGTGTCAAAGTCAACCTTCAAAGAAATTCAATATGGCAGAATTGGCCCTTGGACATATTTTCAAAATGTAGCATAAATGGTCCCTCAGTTTCAGGATTTGGCAATTTTAGTCCCTAAACATCAAAACTTATTCCAAAACCTACCTTAACCCAACACAACGAAAAAAAAAAAAAAGCCCGGATCCAATAAACCATACCAAGCTCGACCCTTTCTCTTTTATTTAACATAACCCATGGTCAAACTTGTCTGACCTTTCTCCTTTCCCACAAAACCCACCAAAACCATCACCCTTCCCCAGACACCATGTCCTCCCCTGACATTACAATCCATGCTTTTTCTCTTACATACGCCTCCCCCCTCCTATGGCTAGTACTTATTCACGTGTTACCACATTTCCAACCTGGTAATCCCACGCACCATTTTGGCGCCAAAATACCGACTGAGGGCTGTGATTAAATCTACATGATCCTAAGGCCAAGAAGTGCTCAGAGATGAAGGATAGAAGCACAAGGGATTCAAAAACCCTAGTTTAGAAATAATATAAATAGTTAGTCTTGCAGCCATTTTTTGGCAGGTTTTATTTTAGCTTTAATTTAGGTAATTTTTCTTTTTTTTTTTTATTGTTATTGTCTTTTATTTACTTTCCAGTAATGTACTTTAATTTTAGTTAATGCAAATTTAATTGTTCTTGTTTTTACATGTTGGTCAACAAAAGTCAACTGTTACCATTTCTTAGCTTATTTTTGAGCTTATTGTCTTCTACTTTGTTCATTTGTATGATTTTAAGTTTATGCAAGCTTGTTTGATAGATTAGTTCTAGGTTCATGATCATTTTCATTTAGAAATTCCAAAACTGCTAGTTATAGGGGTGTTTGACTAATGGGTCAAAAGGGTAAAAAATTGGCTCATTACTGTTCATGTGCACTTCTACTAAGTTTGGTTTTGATTTTCTAGCTTATTTAAGTTGTTTGTAGGGATATTAGAGCTTATTTGAGAGTATTGGATAGTTTCTCAATTATAGTGAAAGTTTCTTTAAGCCCTCTGATCTATTTAGCTTATTTTGGCATCAAGCTGAATTGATGCTACATTTTGGTGTTTTTGCATCCCTTTTAGTTCATCTAGTGAGACTTCAAAAGTTGGAATCAAAACAATAGGCATTGCTTAAGTTTTGACCAAAAATCAGTCCAAGTCTGCACACTTTTGCATATTTCAGTTTTTTCTATTTTCAGCTTATTTTCTTTTATTTTTCATTTGGTCATGATGAGTTGTCATTAGCAGAAATTCAGCCCAGTTAGACTTGGGTGGCTTATTTAGTTGCTTGTAATTTTTTTATATTTTTAGAATTTATTTTCAATAGCTTTTTAGGGGCTTGAAAAGCCCACTTTTTGCCCTGCACCTTTGAATGAGCAGACTCAGTTTACTTAATTAGGATTAATTAAGTGCTTATTGCTTATTCTCTTTGCTTCATTTTCATTTTCTAAGTAGATTTCTAGTTGTTCTTTGCTATTTTCCCAATTTAATCCTTTTTCTCAGCTTATTGATTGCTTATTGAGTGCCTTGAAAAGCACTTAATCAGTCTTGATTACTGGTTCATCAGTGCACATGTTCATATCAGACTTATTCATAGCTTATTTTTAAGCTCTATTTAAGCTCAATAGGATCTGTGTTTGGTTCCATAAGCACTTTGATGTTCAAGGATTATCTGTATTTGCTTTTTATGGATTAGTCTTCTGTTTTAGGAGCTTATTTTTGAGCTCAAATCTAGTTTCTGAGACCTGTTCAGGCCTGATGATTGCCCAATTGCTTATTGCTTTTCTGTGTTCATTTTTACCAGTCAATTCTGCTTATTTCAGTAGTATAGTTTTTTTTTGTAGACTTTAATTAGATGTTAGAGCTTAACTTTCCTCACTCACAAGCTTGTTAGAAGTTTGTGAGTCATTAGCAGTAGCTTAAGGACTTGGCTTGCTTAATTTCTCTTTTTTTTTTTTCTTAATCAGTCCCTCCTTAAGACCTTATTTCTGGCTTAATTTCTGATTTCTGAAAATATTTCCTTCACAAAAGTTGTTATTTGTTAGCTTATTGTCAAGTTTCAAAATAATTGTTTTTGTAAAAAAGGTGCTTAACTCTTGTGCTTATGCTGCCTGTAAAAAGAAAAAAAATAAATAAAAAATAAGAGTTGCCCAGGTTCGAACCTGGGACCTCTTGGATAGAACCTCAACACACAACACTTAACCATACGCGCCCTTGGGACTTGTCCTACTTAGTTTACACAACCAAATGTTTTATCCCTTGTTTTCCATTTAAGCCATTCGAATCATTTAGCTTATTTACAGCTTATTAGAATAAGCTAATGCCTTCTTTCTATTTTTCCTACGATTGTGATTACATAAAGTAATTTTAGAAAAAGTTTCAGATTTTTTAGAATAGGTTTGTTATTTTTTATGCATTTTTCTTTCTAAAGCTGTTTTTAATTTATAATAAATTAAATATTAGTCAAAAAAATATAATTGTTTTTTTCAAAATCTTCTTTTGTCATTTAGTACTTAGGAAAATTATTTTGGTATCCGTAGGGTTAGTTTTTATAGTATTTGACGTTTATGCTCGTTTTTCGTTTCCCGGTTTACGTTATTTTGATTTTCGTTTTAATAGATATTAGCAACCAAGTGACCCTCGTCTTTTCAAGCATTTTAATACCAAACCTCATACGATATCCTCGATTCACGCCTCGTTGGGACTACGAACCAGGTATTCACTTATCCGGTTTATTACAATCGATTGTTGCGTTAAATGGTCGCGAGTTAACTTTTCTTTGTGAGAGGTTTAGCTTGTGACGCGTTTCGTGTGATATCAAAATCCAATATCCAATAACCAAGTATCAACTCCCAAGTAAAATCCGAAACGTACCAATCGTCACAATGTCAAAGACAAATAAAACCCGTTAGTCAAATAATCAAATACTAAACACAAGTTATTTATATTTTGACAACTAAATCACACAACTTAAATAAAATTTTAACCAAATGCACCCTGTATCTTTTATGTGGGCTTCGACCCAATATTAAATCACACAAACACACTCTCATTTTAACATTGTGAAACCATATCAAATACCCCTTGTGGGTTCTGCTGAACTGGACCAACAAAACACTAACGCAAAACTCAGCTTCAAACACAAACACGACATAATCACAAACGCAAATAAGCAAAAGAGGTTATTTAAATTTTAATTAAGCCGTGAAGATTTAAGGCCTCAAATAAGCAAACACCCTATTTTTACTGTAATCACTCGGACCCAATACACAAACACAACTATATTCCTATCACCATTGTTGAACACCCCTTGGTGTTTTTGGAGTTAAACCGAACCAATGAAATACCCTTAAGTGGGTTTCTTCTCGGCTATGACCAGAATGCAAACAGACGCACCCCTAAGTGGGTTTCCTTGTATAAGGAAAATCAAACCAAAATAAAATAAGCTAATCACAATCCAATAACTAAAACCAAATATTTATACGAAACCAATTGAGACCAAATACAATAAACAAGAAAATCCACATAAATTCGTGACCAAAACAAGAAATAAACAAAGCCAAATCCAAACCCTAGTCGGTTTCAATCCGACCCGATCAAGAAAAACCATGACACCTATATTACGATTTGTATATCATTTTACCACACGAAATCCATATCAAAAACGTTTTTAATCCCTCTTTTAACCCACGAAAAGATAACCACTAAATTTATATTCAGTTTATATTAGAAAAAAAATAACAAAATAGGTTGGTGTCGTCATACCAAAGAAAAATAAGAGAGAAGAGAGATGGAGATGATGGTGATGGTAGCGGTGTTAACTCGAGACAAACAAAACCCAACGTCAAAACCCTTACACGATCTTGATCTCCTTCTTGGTTTGATGGTGACGACGAGAAGATATGACGGCTGTAGTTGTAGTGGTGGCGGCAGATGGTGACCGTCGGCCTAGAGAGAGTGTGAGGAAGAGAAAGATGATGTGGTGGTTGTGGTGTTGTGATGACAGCCATGCGGATGATGGTGGCGGTTGTGGTGGAGATGGCCGGAATAGACGGCGGAAGAAGGTGGGTGGCCGGATGGAGGAGAGGGCAAAAAGGGGCCAGGGTTTGATGAGTATACGTGGTATCAAAATGAGAGTGTAACCCTAATTTTTGCCATTTATACTCAAGGAGGGGCCAAAGTTTCTAAGTGTGAATTTTAGGGGGTGGGCGGCGTAACTAGGGCAAGAGGGGTGTGTTTTGTATATTTTGTAAATCTTTTATATAAATATGGTGTGGGCCCCATATTAGGTAGTAAACGGTCATTTTAACTTATGAAATTTTCGCCCTTGCGTCCGGAATGATTTTTCTGATAGAATCGAGTATTCGCATGACTAGTTTCACATAATTAATATTTTAATTAATTTAAAATGTATATTAAGTTACGGTTGTGCCAGTGCGCGTTGTGTTTCGGTTTTCATGTTTCACGAGAAAATCTCTCGTTATCAAATCAAATGAGGTCCAAAAATCTTAGAAATATATAACAGGTAATAATAAATGTAATTTATTATTAAAATAAGTTTGGAAAATCATCGTTTGTCACAAATGGTTTTGAGTTTTTATAAACAAGCATTGCCCTAAAATGCCAGTTGCTACAGTACATCCCCGTTAAAGGAATTTTGTCCTCAAAATTCAGATTTTACTACTGCCAAAAAGTGTGGGTACTTAAGTCTTTCCTGGTCCTTTCGTTCCCAAGTAACTCATGTCCACAGTCTAAGCTCAAATAAACTTATAATTAGAATCTTGTGTCATCTAAGTTGCTCTACTTTCCCAACGGGGGTTTTCGGTTGGCTCTTCCACAACACGAAATAAATCATCAAGCTGACACCTTATGGGGTGATAACTAGTTGATTAGCAGCTAGGCTTTAGTTACGGTTCCTCACACATTAACTACTAAATTCCAGACGGTGTTTGTAGATCAAGACGACAAATTTTACTAGTGGAACTGCTAGTCTGCTGTAAACGACCTAGTCCACTATGTTAGAATCAATAATTCAATCTGCTCTTACTAAAATAGACTAGCGCATGTACGTAGAACCTAACGAAGGTCAGAGTCATGACAAGAGAACTAGAATTCGTATCAAGGCTCCAATATTGCGGTCGCAACTCATGTGACAAGGGTAAATACTGCTAAAAATGGTAACCTATGATGACTTAATCCAATTTCGTACTTCTGAGTGAAATGAGGCAGGAAGTCAAAGGTAACTATTGGGTGGCTAAATTCGATGGAATAAGCTTTTCCGTCTTCAAGCAAAATCATCAAAACCTTAAACTAAGCAACAACTTGATTTTAGCTTAATCTATCAACTCATCAAACAAGAACTGTCACGAGATTAGGCTACGTATCAAGTTGCTGAGAAGAGGAATTTAACGTCTTCGACGATTTGGCTCGATCCAGGAATTGCTCAAAACAGACGAACGGGTACCTACGGCTAGGATTGGTGAGGTTAGCAAAGAAAATCAAGGGTACTGTCAAGGAAATTGTGTCACTTAGAGAAAAATTGTTAGAGGCGACAGGGAAAGAAATTCTGTCTATGAGATTACCTAGGTAGGCTTTGAAGGAGGTTTCCTAAACTTGATGAGACGAGCAGGGGTATCCCTGGCGTACGTGAAGAATTATCGTCGAATCACGACGCTTTGTAGAACATCGACTATCCATGAGAAAGGGAGGATCAGTCGTTATCTAACCGGTCTTCATCAAGATACAAAATAGTTTCTAGGATTTTTAGCTTTCAAGGTTTCGTACAAGTCGTAGAAACCGCTAATGTCATAAGAATAAAACAAGACATTTGAAGTTAGACTTACAGGCGCAAAATGAAGTATGAATAGAGTATGATGGCGTAGATTGGCATGAGCACTTAATACTAGTGTAGTCGTTCAGGTGGTTTTACGTGAGGCTGCACCTATTTAGTTGAATTGCGAAGATTGTGGTCTCCGTAGACTCACAAGAGTCGTTGTATTCGTCAAAGAGGTGAACTATGATATGAGTCGCTATCAGAAAGATCAACATGACAAGAAAATATGAAAAGTGTCAAAAAGGATTAGCTTTTAAAGCGATTGATGAGAAAGTAAGGGTAGCACCGGGTATTGTGTCAGATATCTTCCTCGTTTATAACATACTTGCTTCTGTCCGACGTCTGGTGCCAAAAAGATTATGGAAACCGTAGAGGGGGGGGGGTGAATACGTTTCCATTTAAAAACTTAAAAACTTTTTGTATCAAACACCTGATCAAGTGTGACGTAATATGAAAAGTGTCAAAAATGATCATATAACATCTAGAGATGAATAAATTAAACTACATCACAAGCACAATCAAATCATGACACATACATAATCAACATAACATAAGCAACTAGCCACACAAACATAAACGCAATGCAAATATAAATATAATGCGATAAAGACTAAAATGAAAGTAAAGAGATAAGTAAGAAGGCGCAAACCGGACACGACGATTTATAGTGGTTCGGTCACGAAGCTCCTCTTCGCCCTACTCCACTCCCCGAGTACCCAACTCGAGAGTTACTTCACTAATCAACAAGCTCCCTTCAGGCGGAGAAAACTATACAACGTCGCTTATCCAATTTCTGACACTAAGCTAAATGTCGAGTGATAATCTTAGCTAGCACCAATCTACCACGATCCACATGATCTACCCACGATCTACCCTTGATCCACTTGATCAATACACAATCACACAATCTACAAGAGATCTCCAAGATCTCACCAAGATCACAATGATCTACTCCCACTTGACTCGATTTACCCGATCAACCCTTGATCTTCTTGATCAACACACAAGCCCACAAGCTACAAGAGATCTCCAAGATCTCGACAAGATCACAATGATCAACCCTCACATGACTCGATCTACCCAATCTACCTGATGAAGCGAAAAGTGTACCGCTTTTAAGGGGTCATTTAAGCCTTAAATCGTATTTATTTGATCAAATATTGCCCTAAATCGTTCCTTTTGTCATTTTAGGTACTTTTGAGGAGAAATCTGGAAAAGGAGGCATTTTGGACGTTTTTGGAGCATTAAAGTGAAGAAAACGGCAAAGTCTCAAAAATCGGCTAAAAGTTACTCTTGACGGCGTCAAGATTTACTCTAGACGGCGTCATGCCTTGGCAAGAAAAGTTGGATGTGAAATTTACTCATGACGGGCCAGTGAAAATAGCATGTGAATTCTGACGGCGTCACGCTTTAACTTGATCGAGGGCGTCACGGCTTAAATCATAAGGGGACGGCGTCACGTTCATGGTTCGACGGCGTCAAGACTTGATAAGCCAGAATGGATTTTTGAAGAGCTAAAGAGGGACGGCGTCAAGAAGGTCATCCGGGAACCCTAAAAGCGGCGAGGTGACGGCGTCACACTCCATAAGGTGACGCCGTCAGATCCAAAAATCTATATATAGTTTTCTAATTTTTTGTCATTAGGGAGAGCTTAGTGTGTGGAATTTTGGGATAAAACCCTAAGACGATTTTAGCTACTTTTTCAGGGCTTTTTGCCTTGAGATCTTCCATGTTTCATTGAAAGATAAGTTATCAATTAATCATTCAATATGTCTATGTGTTGTTTGATTCTATCTTATTCTTGTCTTTTGTTTAACATGTTAGGCTAAATTTATCTTGTGTTTGCTTAGATCTAATGAAACCTAGCTATTGATTATTGGTTGTTAGTGTGTTGTTAGTTGTATTGGATGATTGTTTATCTATGTTAGGCTTAAGAAAACTGGCTAACTTCCTATTCGGTAACTTGCTTGAACGTCTTAAGAAACATGAACCAAATGCGTACTAAAGGTTTTTATGGTTGTATTTAATGCACAAGCGAATTCTAGTGATCCCATGTTAGGAGCTTCCTAGCCGGCTCGACATAGGAGTGAAGTAGGAGCTTGTAGAGTTGGGGAAGTAAGTACGCCACCCCACGAATGGTATTAAGGAATACACCCGTCATCCACGCAACTAATACACACCAATTAACCGGTAAAAGATAGTTAGGGAGTAAGGAAATCTAAGTAAACACATTTCTCTACACATAAGTTTCTCACCACATTTTATTTTCAGTTATTTTATTTTATTTGCATTCGTAGTAATTTGGGTTAGTTGACTAGCAACTAATTCCGCCCACTCTATCAAAACCGAGATTTTACTTGCTTTCATAAAAATATAAAAACATAAAAAGAATCTTCCTCAACCCTTAGACCTAATTAGAGTAGCCTTTCATACCTAACGAACACTATTCCCTGTGGAGAACGATCAATCCCCCGTACTTACCACTACACTATACTACATCGGTCAGGTACACTGCCTGGTGGGGTTGTAAGCCTCTTGAGATCCCTCGAGAGGTAAAACCTGTTGTAAGGTTACAAAACCACGCAATCACTACCCTTGATCCACTTGATCAATCACACAAGCCCACATGCTTCAAGAGATCTCCAAGATCTCGACAAGATCACAATGATCAACCCTCACTTGACTCAATCTACCCTATCTACCTTTGATCAACTTGATCAACACACTAGCTCACAAGCTACAAGAGATATCCAATATCTCTATAAGAACACAATGATCTTCCCTCAGAAACTCTCAAAAGAAAGATAGACTTGATGTATACTATGATATAATCAAGTGTGTAGCAAATGTTACAAGTGCTCTACCTATAACTACAACACTTTGTATCTTCTTGGATACCTTGCGTTCTTCTCTTGCACTAGAAAAGGAATGAAGAGGATCTCTTGGTGGGATGAAAGGATCACTCTTAAACAAACTAAGACTCTCTAAATGATCAAAGAAAGTGATCTAAGTGAGGAGGGATTAGACCAGAGAAAACTGACTGGAAAAATCAAGTTGGAAGTGTAAAATGGTCCACTATTTATAGGCAAAGAAAAACTAGCAGTTATAAGGACACTGTACCACTAAATTTAGTGGTACCGTTGGTACTTTAGTGGTACCGTGGATGCTCCTCCGTTTGTTTTTAGTGGGGAAGGTTTATTTGGGAATGTTTGGAGCTGTTTGGGGGGGGGGGGAATGACTGTTGGGATTTTTTAAACTTATTTTTCAAAAAAAAAACATTTCTTTTTAATTCAAAAATTTGTAAAATATATTTTTGAAAGAAATGTTTTGTCACATTGAAAATGTGAAGTTTAGAGAAAAAAATAATCCTTTGATCATTTGTCAAGTAGTAGATTTGTTTGTCCATACCTTGAGTGATTTACGTCGGGATGGAAATCTACGACTTTGTTGAAGCATACTTGAGACGTCGAGAGGTGTTGATGCAAGTATGCATTGATGATTTGTGTTTACATGTAACTTGCACATTTTACGCTACGCATTACAAGTTACATGTTTGTCATTATTAAAACCGAAGAAACCGTTTAGTTTAAATATAGTAATATTTTCACTAACAATCTCCCCATTTTTTATGATGACAAATATTTAAACCGTAACACACAGTAAAATGTAAAAGTTACCTGTTTACACTCTCTTCTCCCCCTTTTGTCGAAGCAAAAAGGTAGTTGCCTCGAGCTCTCCCTTGAATTCACTCCCTACTCCCCTTTATTACACTACTATCCTTTCTTCCCAGAAAGGCGATCTTGCATCATCCCAGTGAAGTCTTCTATCACCACTTGTGAAGACGATTCCATGCTATGTATTCAAATACTCCCGAGCTCCCCCTAACTCAATGCTCCCCTATGGTGACTTAATCCCCTTGTTTATTTACCTTAGTATCTAGCGGACCCATGGATCAAATTCTTACAAAGGCTTTTCCTACATCAAGGGTTAGCTTCATGCAACATAATATATAACAGTATAGGAGCAACATTATAGGGATAGAATACACATAGCAAGACATGCAAGGGTTAAACTATGTGAGTGACACAACCTAAAAGTGTGCCAAAAGGGTAAAGACCAAAAAGAAAGCCCAAGAAAGTTGAGCGATACAAAAAGATGAATGCATATTGCAATTCAAAGATACTTGAGTGTCACAACCCGACCAACAACCTAAGG
The DNA here is from genome assembly GCA_021014915.2 of Artemisia tridentata subsp. tridentata. Lineage (NCBI taxonomy): Eukaryota > Viridiplantae > Streptophyta > Magnoliopsida > Asterales > Asteraceae > Artemisia > Artemisia tridentata. Next base: position 63,626,374 of record CP139501.1, on the reverse strand, counting down.
TGTAATTGTTCAATCAATCAAACTAACAAGAACGAGATTCGTTCGTTGACTGACACACAAAATGACTTCTTCCAAGTTGTCATTGGGAAGGCAAGTTCTAACAAACCTTTTGAACAACATAATCATCTACCTAAGATGATTGGTGTTATGATGGTTTAGATTAATATATCGTTTGCACTGACAATGAGATGCATGATATATTTCAAAAGAAAAAAAAAATGTGCATGTGATCCTAACAAGATTGGGGGTGGATATATCTAACGGGGTTGAGGTAACGAAGTTCTAGATTTCTAGTTTGGATGATCCTAGTTGTGTGTTAGAGATAATTTGGTGCATGAAGGGTTTCGAGTGATTGTGAGGATTGAAGGTTGTTGAACTAACTATCACTTATCTGAAGTGAGGGATAGTTGTAAGGTTTGAGAGTGATGATCTATAGGTTGAAGGTTCTTAGATTAACTATCACTGTCAAGAGTTAAGTGTTGCTAAAAGGTTTATAAGGGTTGAAGGTTTTGAAACTAAATATCACTGTCAAGAGTGAAGTTTAGTTATAAGGGTTGAGTGTGAAGATGAGATGCAAGATAAGCTTGCAATGGTGAGGCCTTATATAGGGAAGAGTTATGGGATTCGAACTAAAGTTGGTGGTGGTGTCCTATGGTGTAGTGAGGAAATCTTAGGGTGTATGTGAGTTTGCAAAAAATTTCAGGTTTGAGGTTAGGGGTGCAGGGATCTAGAGGAAACAGTGAAAATTCATCAAACATAGGCACGGTACCACTAAATACCACACGGTACTGTTAAATTTAACGCTACCGTGGCCTATTTAACGGTACCATGACCTGGAAGTCATGAATTTTCCTGTGCAGACTAGTTCTGGGTAGCTAAAAGGAAGTTTTCTAGGGAATAAGAACCACATTTGTGTGTTCTTGAGAGTGTTTGTTGAAAGACTATATGAATGTGTTTTCGCTCCCCCTTAATCTATGACCATCCGGACAAGATGTGTAAAAAAAATAAAGAGGAAAACAAACGTTGACGGAAGCGATGAGCTTAGTAACGTCATGACAAGTGGTGGATAGCATACAATAAACTTCACCTTTGAAGTCACGTAGCTCTTCTCAATCATTGTGAATATTCATAGAACATTCATATAATGAGGCATATGATCACGTGGAGATATCCTAAGGGTTAAGAAGATAAAATCTTCAGGGTTGTGAGGTCAGTGATAAGGTTCTAGTGGGGTTATCTCAACCTATCCTAGTGGTTCTTCACTTTAAGTGTGTGGAAGGTGAGTGGGATACGGAAGCATTGGTATTGTAGAACTAAGGTTGAAAAGTGTAGATAAGTTGAGAAGATAATGGATACGGAAGTAACCAAACATATGGTGTGTTCAGTACCATGTGGAAGTGAAAGGGGAAAGGGCTAAGGAATCAGAAGATAGAGAGAATATATTCTGATAGGAGACGGTTCTGGTTCAAGACTACATCGAGTGCGTTTCGATAGTGTTTTTGAAACAGTGAGAATTCAAAACAAAATAAAATGTCTCAGCAGACAACGGTCTGATAGTACCGTTAAATTTAGCGGTACCGTCCCCTATTTAAGGGTACCGTGACCTGCTGAGGTCAGTTTTGACCCAGAATTAGATTTTTGACAAAGAAATTTCACATATGTTGTGATTTTTCTGGACCTTAGATTAAAGGAATTTATATCGAATAAATTCTTTTATGAATGAATCCAACGGGATTCAATGAACGTTAATCGAGAACGAGAAATGACATTTAATTGCATTTCGCAAATTAAATATACTTTAAATATTTCGGATGAAATATTTAAGTTGTCATTAGAATTTAAGAGGATTTTACAAATAAATCTCGCTGATTTAGTGAGACTTTTCGACACAAGGAGAGAATTTATACCTAATAAATTCATTTTACGAGATGACCGGTATTAGACGAGAAGAGATAACTTTCATATTTCCGAGGAAATACGTAGGTAGTCATTAGAGCGATGTGAGGGATGACTTAATATTTTCAGAGAAATATTTAAAAAGTCATGAGACGAGACCCAAGATATGACTTGACATTTCCAGTGAAATATCTAAAAGTCATGGAACGAGATAGAGGGAATGACTTGATATTTCCAATGAAATATCTAAAAGTCATGAGACGAAATAGAAGAGATGAACTCAATATTTCCAGTGAAATATTCAAGTGATCATACGAGGAACGTGAGAGATGACTTAATATTTCCAGTGAAATATTTAAAAATTCATGAGACGAGACACAAGATAAGACTTGAGATTTCCAGTGAAATATCTAAAAGTCATGGGACGAGATAGAGGGAATGACTTGATATTTCCAGTGAAATATCTAAAAGTCATGAGACGAAATAGAATAGATGATCACAATATTTTCAGTGAAATATTTAAAGAGTCAAGAGACGAGACGTAAGGGAAGACTTCAATATTTCTAGTGAAATATTTAATTAGTCATGAGAGGGATTTAAAGAATGACTCAATATTTCCAGTGAAATATTTAAAGAGTCAAGAGATGATACGTAAGGGATGACTTCAATATTTCCAGTGAAATATTTAAGTAGTCATGAGATGGATTTAAAGAATGACTCAATATTTCCAGTGAAATATTTAAAGAGTCATGAGATGAGACGCATGAGATGACTACAATATTTCTAGTGAAATATTCAAGTAGTCATAAGAGCGGTACGAGGGATGACTTTAACATTTCTAGTGAAATATTTAAATAGTCATAAGATTTATGGAGTATGTTCCATCATTCCTGGACCTAGACGAAGATGGTTAGAGGATTCTCGTTTGAGAGGTTTGGTTGATTTACGGATTTCGATGTGCTTCGCACGCGGGTGTTTCACGGGGTTTTGAAAGACGTAACGCAGGGCCTATGGTGCTGATTCACAGCAGGGTTTGGAATCTTAAGAAGTGTAAGGATGAAAGGAACTACTAATCACTTATATAGTAACCCATGAGTCCTTTGTCACCCGAGGGTTGATGTTAGCTTTTAGCTTTTGGATAAGCGTTTTAACATATGTTGTTAAAAGGCTTGAATACGATGTTTCGGTTATGACATTTAACAATTACGATCGCAAGTTAAACTTACTTGAATATTTTGGATGAAATATTTAAGTTGTCAAACCTACTCCGAGTTCTACTAGGTTTGTATCTAACCTTCCCATGACAAAAGGGTGTATTACTTGGACTAAGGCGAAGTGATGACTAAGGAATTAGGACAACTTCGCAACTACTTTGACTTATAGGTTTTGACACTAGTGTATGACTATATGACTTCTAAGGGTTCATAGTGATAGGCATACCTAATTCCTAATGTGTTAAAAGGACATAGTGTGGGTGCAAACTTTACAAGCAAATCATGTAAAATGCACATAAGGAATAAATGCAAACATCATGCAAAACATGATAATCCTTTAGCATTTAAGATCATGAAGACATTTAATCATATCTTATGAGAACATGTTATCATTTTGAAACACATATGTGGGATGCAAGAAATCTAGGTTTGCTAAGGAAGATCCTAATTACTACTTGTTCAAAATGAAATCTTAACGGGAGATAAAGTTCACCGATGTAAACTATCTCTAGTCAAATGTAGGAATGAAAATTTTTCAAGTTAGAAAATGAGTATGAGACTATCACTAGTGGTGCTCAATTCAGGCTAAACACGACCATTTTTATGGGTTATACCACGAACCGAACTTCTCTCCTGGAAGCAATTCAACCGTTAGGTCAAATTGAATTTCTAGTGCGATAGGTTCTCCAGTAGTCATTCTCATGTTAGAAAAATTCAAATTCCTGTATTTGCCTATAGAAGTATAGCAAAGATGATATTAGCTTATTTCGCTAATACATAGCCTAATATGATTCAACTAACCATACTTTGAAAGTCGGTTAAGAAAATGACATGTCTTACACAACTCCTAACAAAGGCAAGCGAAATGTTTTAATTTCGTGTTTGAGATTTAGAGGTTATTTGATGGAGATGGTGTATTTTATGATCTCTTGGACAACATCTTTGTTTGTTGAGTTGTTACATGTTATTTTAACATGATTTGGTTTCCTAGAAACAGGAGACACTCTAATGTGATACAATGTAGAATCTACTACATCGTGTATGTTTCAAGAATGCTCCTTTGCATATCTTGAGAAAGAATCTAGTAAAGGTTACTTACCTCAATAGATCTTGTGAGTATTATATTTAAAATGAGACATACTGTATATTTCAACAAGTATGCTTTTCTAAGAGGAAACTTATCACTCTTACGAGTGCTTAGTAAAACAAGTATTTTAGTGTATGATCAATATTACTTGTTTATGCAATGACACATGTTGTTTTGGGTTATTATTCAAATCTAATATCCTATATTTGTTAACAAGATGCAATGTACTCTCTTGTAACATAACCATTTATGTTACAAAGGGAATAAGATGCATAGGATATAACTTATCCTTTGTCAATCTTTTGATAAGAGAAATACATGTGATATTCTCAAAGATTGATGACTTACATAATAGTTAATAACATATTATGTGTGACACTTTTACTAGACATGTGATTTTGAGTTTTGAGTCGTTCATGAGCAAAGTTTACATATGTTGTTTATTTGCTCGTCTTTGGTTTCTCGGAAATGACACATTTACTAATTGCATTGCAATGTAAATTACTTGTATATTTCGGATGAAACATCCAATTTGTCAATCCTACTTAGTTGTGTATTTTATGTATCTTTTAAACATATTAGTTTAATGTTTGGAACACAACCATTGGACAAGAAGACTCAATATGGCATCTTCAACACAAGTGTGAGTTATGATCTGATGCATATTATTTTCGTCTTGAGAGGACGTCATTATTTTCATAACAATCGAGTGTGATTGAGTATGTAGATTCAAGATAATATATTTCATCATATTTTGATGTTATCTTGAAGCTAGACAAATAATGACTACAATTTCATGTCCACACTCGAAAACTTGTCAATTTGATTCGATAATGATATCAATCATAATTTGAATAATGAATTGATATGTACTCGAAATCTTTCTTGACCCTCACGATCACTCCTTTTAAAAAGAAAATAAAAATTTAAGGAATGTGTTCCATTTATTCTAATACTAGTTGTATGTGTGAGGTTAATGACATATTAACTTACTACTTCGATATTTTCATTTATTTTTATTTGAGAAAAACTATTTATATTATTAAGTATAATATTCTTAGTTTTTCGACACCTCATTAGTATAAAAATAATTATCTTAACTATTTTTATACAACATACGTAAAATACTAAATGTTTAAAACATTTTGTATGTGTGTTAGATCAATGCAAGTTTAATACATTTTCTTTTACTTAAATACTAATGTATTAATATGATCTTTTATCTTGTTTAGACAACCCATGGTCAAGCAAGACAAAATGATGTAATGTTTTAGAGATCAATTACGCAACTTAGTGCAAGAAGTCTAGTCTAAGTCCTATTGACGCATAAGCCGAAAAACTAATATTCGACACATAGCAACAAGGCATGAAAGACACTTATGCTTATAGATAAAATTAGCTCAACTAAAGATAACAATAAGCATACAAAAATATTAACTAACAATACTAAGACACAAAGAAAAACAAATAGCCATTTAGCTTAACACACAAAAATACTTATCGTCATTTTGTGTATTAAGTATAACAATGTATACTAAGCTTGATTTTATTTGAAAATGAATTATTTTCCACCCCATTTCAAAGATTTTTGCTAAGTCACTATGAAAATACGTCAAGGTTTAAAAGTTGAATTACCCTTTTTCTGTTTGACCAAAAATTTACGCAAATTGCATGACCAAAAAGACCTTTAGTTGAAAATCAAGGACTTTAACATACTTTCATTTAGGACTAATTCATAAAAATATTTTTCAAATGAAAGTAGACTCAACTTCGTTTAAAATGATGGGTAACATGACTCCTACGGACTTATGGTTGATTTTATATGAATTTCTGAAAATGACCCAAAACTGAAAACAGACAAACAGAGGCACGATACCTTTAAATACCCGACGGTACCGTTAAATATATCGGTACCGTCCTATATTTAGTGGTACCGTGATCTGTTTTCCTTTCAAAACTTCATGACTTAATGACTCGTTCTGAAAACATGACCAGACACTTAAAACTCTATTCTTTTAGTGGTTTAAGAAAACCTTCAACCTAGTATGACAAAGTATACTTAACAACAAAACTTGTAAGTATTAAGCAACTAAATACTTTTCATATTTTATCACCTTCATAGGTAATTTGATACATGGATCGTACTCAATTTTGAAAACCATTTGTTTTAAAAATTTGAGCGACGTGGCACTGGTACCAATTGTGGAAACCGTAGAGGGGGGAGGGGTAAATATGAACAAGTGTGACGTAATATGAAAAGTGTCAACAATGATCATATAACATCTAGAGATGAATAAATTAAACTACATCACAAGCACAATCAAACCATGACACATACATAATCAACATAACATAAGTAACAAGCCACACAAACATAAACGCAATGCAAATATAAATATAATGCGATAAAGAATAAAATGAAAGTAAAGAGATAAGTAAGAAGGCGCAAACCGGACACGATGATTTATAGTGGTTCGGTCACGAAGCTCCTCTTCGCCCTACTCCACTCCCCGAGTACCCAACTCGAGAGTTACTTCACTAATCAACAAGCTCCCTTCAGGCGGAGAAAACCGTACAACGTCTCTTATCCAATTTCTGACAGTAAGCAAAATGTCGAGTGCTAATCTTAGCTAGCACCAATCTACCACGATCCACATGATCTACCCACGATCTACCCTTGATCCACTTAATCAATACACAATCACACAATCTACAAGAGATCTCCAAGATCTCACCAAGATCACAATGATCTACTCCCACTTGACTCGACCTACCCGATCTACCCTTGATCTTCTTGATCAACACACAAGCCCACAGGCTACAAGAGATCTCCAAGATCTCGACAAGATCACAATGATCAACCCTCACTTGACTCGATCAACCCGATCTACCCTTGATCCACTTGATCAATCACACAAGCCCACAAGCTTCAAGAGATCTCCAAGATCTCGACAAGATCACAATGATCAACCCACACTTGACTCAATCTACCCTATCTACCTTTGATCAAATTGATCAACACACTAGCTCACAAGCTACAAGAGATATTCAATATCTCTATAAGATCACAATGATCTTCCTTCACAAACTCTCAAAAGAAAGACAGACTTGATGTATACTATGATACAATCAAGTGTGTAACAAATGTTACAAGTGCTCTACCTACAACTACAATACTTTGTATCTTCTTGGATACCTTGTGTTCTTCTCTTGCACTAGAAGAGGAATGAAGAGGATCTCTTGGTAGGATGAAAGGATCACTTTTAAACAAACTAAGACTCTCTAAATGATCAAAGAAAGTGATCTAAGTGAGGAGGGACTAGACCAGAGAAAACTGACTGGAAAAATCAAGTTGGAAGTGTAAAATGGTCCACTATTTATAGGCAAAGAAAAATTAGCCGTTATAAGGACATGGTACGACTAATTGTCACACGGTACCACTAAATTTAGTGGTACCGTTGGTACTTTAGTGGTACCGTGGATGCTCCTCCATTTGTTTTTAGTGGGGAAGGTTTATTTGGGAATGTTTGGAGCTGTTTGGGGGGAGGGGGGGAATGACTGTTGGGATTTTTTAAACTTATTTTTCAAAAAAAAACATTTCTTTTTAATTCAAAAATAATTTGTAAAATATATTTTTGAAAGAAATGTTTTGTCACATTAAAAATGTGAAGTTTAGAGAAAAATATAATCCTTTGATCATTTGTCAAGTAGTAGATTTGTTTGTCCATACCTTGAGTGATTTACGTCGGGATGGAAATCTACGACTTTGTTGAAGCATACTTGAGACGTCGAGAGGTGTTGATGTAAGTATGCATTGATGATTTGTGTTTACAAGTAACTTGCACATTTTACGTTATGCATTACAAGTTACATGTTTGTCTTTATTAAAACCGAAGAAACCGTTTAGTTTAAATATCGTAATATTTGAACTAACAAAGATGTTTTGCGGTTTCTTCTTCATGTCATTGCGTGAGTCGTGGATCGAAGAATTTAAATGGAACGTTGGCTGAAAAATTTGTGGATGGAGGGAAGTTTTTTTTACTGATGAAATAATTGATAATATTCTCAGTAGTATCGATGGGGAGAAATTTGGTGGGATAGATTACGATATAGTTAGGTGAATTTGTTGTGGCTATGGGGAGGGAATTGTTGAACAAGAGTCGAGGGGACAAAAATCATATGCGGTAGAAGAATTATTAAGGCTGCATCTCCGAGTGAAAGGAGGATTGCCTTCAACGAAGATTGAAGAAGTAAAAATGAAGGCTTCCTAATGTGAAGAAAGTTGTTCCAAGGTAATTGGAAGGAATAGGAAGGAATATCCAACTCATGGCACAGAGTTGGTAGTCGTAGTTTTAAGGTACTATCACAAAAGGTGGTGTTTGTATTGTATGCAATATCCTATCCGCACAAATCGCAAAAGTCTTAAGCCTATGTTTCGTAAGGAGGTTCTAATACTCAGGAAAAGTGTGAATGGTGTTAGTAAAGAGTTTGATGTTGGTGTTCTTATTATGTAGGAAGAGTTTATTGACGTAGTCATTCGAAAGAAAGGAATATAATTCAATAGGGTTCGATCAATGAGAATATAGATCATTAATAGCTTTACAGCGGATAAAAGGCTTTTAAGGGAAAAAGCCCTTGGTGTGAAAACATCAGGGAAGATTGTGTCGTCAGGTATGCACGAAATGTTGAAGACGATGGTCTATGAATCAAAAGGTCTATGGGCAGGACCTGGTGTCAATGATCTGGAATGCTCGAAGATCATTATTAGACGAAACTCTTACGTCTAAGTGCTCAAATTCTCTAGGCAGGACTAGAATATATAATGACTAAATTTTTTTGCCAAGTGAATGCTACATCGAGAGATCTGGTTACAAGTGAAAGCCATAAGTCTTATATTCCGGTGCAACCCTGATATCCATATGTAAGAGCGAAGTCATGTTCCAATATAACTAAGTCGTCTAGGTCTCCGAAAAGCCACGTTGTCTGTTAAGTGACACTATTGCCGTGTCCTCACACAATGTTACAAAAACATGCTTTTGAAACCAAAAATTTCCAAACCTCTTTTTACTAACTTTGAAAAGTAGCAAAATATTCAAAAGAGATTACGAAATCTAAAGTTCTAAGAACGCCCCGATTTTCCAATTTATTCATACTTATTCTATTTTTATATTTTTCTCATTTCCATGTGACGGTATGTTGACTTTCATTATTTCACAATAATTTTTAGGATCACGGAGTAGGAAACACAACTCATAAAGTAGTGACCATACGGATAAAATTTATCGTCCCTGATTTTTCATGAGACCCCAAACCAAGCTTAAAAACGAAATCATTTTTATATACAAGTTAGATTGCTAACACTACCCATAGAAGCTAATTGTGTAAAACTTCTTACTCCCAAAATCCTATTGTACCTCTATTTATTTTATTTTTGGTGAGAAATGAATTTCTTCATATTCTCGTTTCGATAAGTTTTAGTCCGATAATGGCACTAAGTTTAGACGCTAAGTAGTTTCCAATCCTTCCCTCGAAAACCGTTGCATACAAAAATGAGGTCCACATCAAGGTCTCTAATTTAACACGATTTAGGAGATATCCCTTTTATATACGACCGAAACAACTCATCTACGAGTCTAGAGACAGAAGCTTTTATTAGGATATCCCCGGAGTCAAAATTTGGCTTTTTTAACATTATTAAGCACATATTATTATTCCTCGGCCTTTTAAACAACCTAGACAACGGCAGCGAGCCGTCAAGAATTGGGAGTCTTATTTTGACCTTGGATATTTTTCCTCTGCCTTTTTGAAGTCTGAGTCAACGGGAGCGAACCGTCAGGAAACAGAAAACTTTTATCGACTTTGGATTATTATTATTATTATTATTCATTACATATTTGGTGCCAAACCCCGCGTCCTACGACTTTTATAGCAATAGAAACAATAGCACGTACTATCAAGAATCAGTTGCCTATCACACCGTAATGCTAGCAGTACCTTGATGTGTACCCAACTCTTATAAGCAAGGATTCTCTTAAGAAGGATTAAAAACTAATTATCGCCAAAACCGTGCACCTTTAATTATTCCTAGATTGCCATTTTTGGGTGAAACAAGCTAATGGGAGCAAAAAGCCACAAATAACTTCGATGAGCTCTAAAGAGATCCAACTACTCCATGTTTAGCAATCTAAGTTATAAATAACTCTATCATTTCTCGTTCTTCGCAAATTTAAAATCTTAAATAATAAGATCCGCGAATACTTAGCCAAATAATCAAGCCATGCATATATAAAGTCAATTATGGGAACTTGCAAACTCTTAAAAAGAATTCATGTTTTATAGCTGCTTTTATAAAAGACTAGCAAAAGCTTATTGATTATGTAAGTTAAGGAGACAAGCTAGGGCTCAACACGCCCGGTTAAGTCAAAATTTTATTCCTACTCTTACCAGCGGAAAATCAACAAAGTGTCAAAACACTTATTATATTTTTGCAAATTTTTTAAAATTTTCTCATTTTTTCAATTTTTTCATTTTTTTTTTTTGGAAGAAAAACGGGGTTGCAAGAGTAAACGGCAAAAATGCAAGATAAAAATCAGATCGAAAGATCACCCCCCCAGACTAAAACGAGACATTGTCCCTAATGTCTTAAAGGTAAGGGTTCTCCTACATAAATCTAAGGCCGTTTATTAATTATGCCAAAAGATAAACGTTAGTCGATAAGATTTAGGATATCGGATGAGCAACGAATGATGAAACTCGAGTGGAGAAAGACAAAACCACGAGCACGAGAGTCTTCATAATTCGAGCAAATCCTGGACACAAACAACAACAACCACAAAACACGAGAAATGGAAGAGGTAGACCTCCTCACGTCACTTATTAGAAAAATAGAAAGAAGATAGAATGATAAGCATGAGGTGCCTCCCACGAAGCGCTTGTTTATTATCGAGTCGTATAGCTTGACTCGCCCCAAATTTAATTGTTCTTGGGGGAGCATGTGGAAGAGAAAATCTCCATCGGACTTTCATTCAAGATGTTTGTATAAACATTGAAACATATGAAAGTTCCACTCCGATGAGATGCCCACGGCTCTAAATAGAAATTATAAACGACGATGCCGGGTTCAAAGATGGTATCTTCACTCCCAAATTAGTAAAGGAGAGGAGAAGTCACCGGATAGGTGAAATAAGGGAGAAAGAACTTTATAACAATTGTAAGATAATCATCATCCTCACTCCCGGAAAAGATAAAAAGGGTGGGTTGGGTGGGCAAAATATTAGGTATGCGAACATAATCTTCAAAAATCTCATCCACCACTTTAAAAGTAACAATACCCGTATCGGGCTCAATATCAGAGAGAATTCCATCATCTGGTGGTTTAGCAGGAGGGCGAGCGGATGATTGATCAACGTGAAATGATTCAGTTTCAGAAAGGGGATCATTGTTAAGCAATTTTTCAAGAAAAAGAAAATCCCCTTCTAAGTCATGGGAATCATCCATAATAACCGTATCCTCATAATCGTTGGGGCGAGGTGTAACAAGTAAAATCGGCTCATCAAGTTTAGAAACAATAGAGTCCTCGCCCTCAACGTTCTCTATTACCCAATCAAAAAGAGGATTAACGTTGCTAGAAGCTTACTCGTCATTAAATTCAAAAAGAGGGTTAGAGAAAATCCCAGAAGTAACCTCAGAAATGTCAAGAGAATATCCACAAAATTGCAAATCACATTCACTTTCGAATATTTCCTCAGACTCACTTGGGATTGGGACAAGGTTCTCAACACTAGACTTTATGAATTCGTCCGATTCCTTTTCAGGAATAGTGCTAAGATGCTCATCCCCCATAATGAGAGAGTCCTCGGAGTCCATTGTCGGTAAGATGGATGTGATTGCAATAGACTGAGGGAGTTGTGAAATAATATCGTTCAAAGGAACAACTCTTATACGTTCTATATTCTCTTCTGCGAGCAATTCAGCCATAGTTTTGTCTTCCAGCTTCTTCTGGACGGGTGTAGTTGCAGCTGACGAACTCTTATAAAATCCCCCCATTTGAATAGAATCCTCATCATCATCGTCATTGTAAACAAAAGTTTTACAATATTGGAAACTTACTCTAGCTGCTTGTTCTTCAGCTAAAAGTTCTCCATAAGTTTTCTGATGAGGATCTTCTTGGGCACGTTTATTAACCAAATCCTTAAGATCTTTTAGTAAATCAAGAAAATCATGGAGAAGTTCTTGAGGAAGTGGCTGAGATGGTGTTTGAATCATTTGGTTTTGTGGAAGTTGGGAATTATCAAAACCGGAAGTATTCTAGCATGGATTAGGTTCATAGTAATTTTGACTCCACGGTTGACATTGATAATCATTATAAGGACCCCCACAATTTGCACAAGAAAAATTCGGTGAATTTTGAAACGATGTATCATTGTAACTTTGATAGTACGCCTCTTGCTCATATGAATTATGTGGAAGGTGGTTGATATCGTTTTGAGGATAATTGGAAAAGTTCGAATTAGAATCATAAGCGAATGTATTTTCAGCTCTCGAAGCGCAATTTGAACAAATTCCATTTATAAGATCATTTCCACACCACTCGCAGGTACACCGTTGACATCGAAAATCACCTAACGGATCTCCAAACCCATAGCAATAATGCTGATTGAACAAAGACATCTGGGGCTGTGGAGGGTAGTCGGAGAAATTTGGCGGTTCATTGAAAGAATTTGGATTTGTATTAATGAATGAATTGCACAAATTACAAAATCCGTCTCTACAATTATTTCCACACCGAAAACAATGATAGTCGAGTGACGCCATAAGAATTAAACATAAGAAGGATAAAGAGATAGAATTAAATGGATAGAGGGTGAGAGATAAAGAATTAAATGAATAAGAAGAATATTTTTGGATTTTTAAAATGGAAAAACAAACTAAGATAGAAGAAAAACAAAGTTTAAAAGAAAAACAAAATTTAAAAAGGAAAATATTTTTGGGTTTTTATAATAAGAAAATATTTACAAGAGAAAACAATAACTTCACGGGGAAGGGTCTTCAAAACACGAATCGACGAAAGGGAATAAAAAATTCACTTCAACCTTCCCCGGCAGCGGCGCCAAAAATTGGTTGTTTTCAATTGTAGTATATTTTTTTCCAAGGATTTACACAAGAAATATGTAAAACCCGGGTCGTTTTTCCGTGACGAAGGATGAATGGAATTTGTGATTTCGGTTCGTGAATAGTGATAAAAGAGATATTTTGGATTTTTAAACTAAAAATATGAAATATAGACTAAAAACAGTTTAATAAGCAAGGAAAATGATAAAACTAAAGCCTACGTAACTAGAAACTAAAAGGAAACCTAAAAACGCGCAAAACTCGGGCTAATCCCGAGCTTTAAAAGTGAAATCTAAGAAATATTAACCCTAGGTATGTAAAACTATTTTTCCTAGGTCCAAATTTATGAAAGAAAATTTTAGGAAAAAGAATTTATTTTATTTTTTTTTTATTTTTTTTATTATGATTTAAAAACTATTTTAAAGAAATTAAATGATACAAAAATACTAAAACTTTTTGGAAAAAATCTGAAATTTTTATAAAAACTAACTAGAGTACTAAGGATTAAAAGAAAAATAAAAAGGTAGAAAAAGCAGTTTTAAATAAGCAGTTTAATGTGAATAAGCCAAAGGAGAATAAGTACTTATAAAAGAATAAAAGATGAAGAGTATGACATAAAAGAACTAAGGGCGATTCTGGGGTGTGTGTGGTGTGTTAGTGCTGTGACTGTGCAGACCAGGGTTCGAACCCTGGTTTTGGCACTTTTTATTTATTTATTTTTTTTTTATTTTCTTTTTAAAAACTTGAAAAGCAAGTGAAAATAGGCAACTTTAAAAAAAAACAAAACTTTTTAATCTTAAAAATAAGCTGTAGAAAAGCTGAAAAGAAAAGCAGTTTAGGCTTTTAAGGCTAATAAGGAAAAAATTGAAATGGAAAAGCTAATTTGAAGAAGCTAAAAGCTGAAATAAAGATGAAATAAGCTACTGAGACTTAAAGGAATCATAAATAAGCATATTATTCCTAATAAGCTAGTCTAAATAAGCATATAACTTAAAAAGCAAATAAAGGCCGAATTAAAACTAAGCTAATTCAAATAGACCTTAAGGTAGTTTTCAAGCTACAAAAAAAGCTAGATAACCTAAAAGCTAAACCTCCAAAATGAAAACCTAAGAAGCTAGTACTAAAAACAATTTGTAAAACCCAAATTGGGGAAAAAATAAGCTAAATAGAGGCTTAAAAATGAGCTATGAAAAAAGGGTTCTGAGCTAAATGTCTACTGATGCAGGGGAATATCAGTCCAATAAGGCATGTTTTAAAGCTTAATAATAAGCTTGAAGAAGCTGATTTAAGAACTGGAAATGAAAATCACTTTACTAGAAAAATGAAAATCAGTCAATTAGAAATAGAAACAAGCACTTAAAATGACTATAAAAGGGCTGCTAGTTCAGAATTGAAATGGAGTAGACTACTTATGCAGGTAGAACACTAATCTGTTCAAAACTTCATAAAACCTTAAAGGAATTATCCCTCTACTTGAATATCCACTTAATGAGCTAAGTTGAACACAGAAAGTCCAAAAGTAAGCACCTAAATAGCTTATTGTTATATTAAGCTCTTATGTTCGAATCATGGCATAAATCCTAGTATAACCAACTCAATTCATTAAAAGCCTCAAAAACAGATCAAGTACTCCTATAAACAGCTAATCTAAGCTAAAGTAAGCTAGATAAAAAGTCACCCAAGTGCAAATGAACAGTACATTCTATTTTAACCCATTTTGGGACTATTCCAAACACCCCCTAAACTTGACTGTTTTGATTTTTAACACTAGAAATGAACCAATTAAGCTATGATTTGTAAAACAAATGTTCCAATAAGTAAAATAAGCACTAGTGATGACTATTCAACTTATGAATAAGCCCTAAATAAGTTATTCTAAACTAAGCTATATATTTTTGGTATTTTTGAGATTTAAGCAAAAACAAAAATAAATGAGATCTAAACTTCAACTAGGTTACTAAAAGCACAAATAACTAAGAATAAGTAGAAATAAGCAAATAGAAAGTAATTAAGCACTAAATTAAGCTAATAAGCAATTTTGACTAAAAATGGAATTTAAATGAAACTTACAACTGCCCTTGCTCAAACATGGCTTAATTACTCGCGGAGCTACTCTACAAGCTGCTTAAATAAGCCCCATAAGCTCTTCAAGGTCTAGCTTATCATCCAATTTGGGCTTATTTGACTATAGCTGACTTTTGTTGACTTTTTTGGAAATTTGAGATTAAAACAGAATTGATCAAAATTAACTTTAACAAAAGCTAGAATAAGCTTATACAAGCTTATAAGAACATAATTTAGATCTTAAGAACTATTTTGGAACAAAATGAATGCTTAAAAATGTAAAATTGGTAAGGAATTTTAACTAAAACTTCAATTTCATTAATAAAAAAAAATTACAATACCGGAAATGAAATTACAACTGAAATTTAAATGGTTACTCTAAGAAAGCTTTAAAATGACATTAAAATAAATTGGCCTAAATTTCCTAAAGCATGAAAATTGGACATCTTGTGAGTGAGACTGAGTCTTCTATTTATAGGCCTGAGGAGGGGTCTTCTAGGGTTTCAGAAGGGTCTGGATCATGAATCTCAGCCCTTGATCATATCTTGATCACCAATCCATCAATAGCAGCCCTAGGATTAGAATGTTGAGGTTTTCTGTCCAATAGAAAGCTTCCATGTGGCATTCCCATGTGTCAGTCCCTTCTAGAATGTCTTGAGGTGAGGGTAAGTACGGGTAAATGCTTGGAGGGGAGCAGGGTAAAAGGTTAGGGACGGGTGAACAGTAACTGGAGGGAAAAGGGTTGAGGTTATTTATTTATTGTTTGGCTGGGGATGTTGGGTTTGTTGACCGGGTATACGGGTAGATTAGGATCCGGTTTTCTAATTAAAAGGAAGTTGGGCTGTTTGTGGGCTTTTGGTGTGTTGGGTTAATAGTGATTGGTAATTTTTTGGTTGGGTTTATTTAAATGAGATACGGTTTAGGATTTAGTTTTAGGATTAAAAAGTTAAATGGATTTAACTTTTAAGGGCTAATCCTGCCAATTTGGGAAAATTGTTCCAAGGACTGATTTTGTAAAATGAAATGATCCAAGGGCTATTTCTGAAATATTGAGCTCAAATATGATTCACTTTGAGAAATACTTCCCCGGCCTCGGCTTTAAATGCTCTTTTCCAAATCTTGTGCTCGGGTTGCCGGTTTTTCTTTTGATTTTGTCCCTTTTCATGATATCCTTTACCTGCACAATCACAAACACAAAAACATGATATATTTGGCATTTATGGTTAGTTTTTAGTCGTTTAGGTCTTAATTTGGTCAAGAAAAGGTATGTGTTGACACTGATTGTTTAATCCAACGCGCCTCGATCTACACGAGGGTATTATCTTCTGGGATGAGTGGGAAGGTTGCACTTCGAAAGAATAGCAAGGCACACTGCTACTAACAGTCTCGGAAAGAGGTGTTCGATTCACTTCTGAAGTCGCTTAGTATGTAGGCATTGTGATTGTTCTCGAGGTTTGTCCAGGAATAGTGCGTGTTCCCTCTTGGAGGCATGGTTTTTGAAATTTATTAAAATTTGACCATAAATGTATTTTGAAGCAACATTGTTTGAAGTTTTCAACAACTATAGTCATGTGAAAAGATATGACTACCAAAAAATTTGTATACTGAAAAAGAATTTTTTTATTTTTTTTTTATTTTTTTTTGAAAATCATCAAATTATTCTAAGTATTTTAAGGCAATTTCGACTATCAACAAAATTTGGTTTTGAAGAAACATTATAGCACGGTCCAGTTAATGAGGATTACCAGTTTATCTTACTTTATAAAGTTCGCAAGAAATCTTTCATTTGTACAAAAATTTTGACCAACAGTATTCAAATTATCTAAGTAGTACCAACTCCGGAACACGAAAACTAGGACGAACATCGCCAGCATGGTTAACACAAATAACTCAACTAACAAGCTTAGGGTCATTGCTTTCTCATGGGTCCTATTATCTCGCTTGCAGTCTCCAAGGTTCAAATCGTACGACTAAGCCATTAATTTCGACTACGCTAGTGGCCGGGTCGTTTCCCTAAGGCAACTAATAACGTCATCCGACTCATCAACTTATAATGTGGTGTATTCAGGCTTTCTCACAAATTGAGGGGCCGGGGAGACAAGGCATGTGACCTAAGGGCATAGGGCAATACTAGAGTAATCATGTTTCCAAATAGCTTTCAAACAGTATTCCAAAATTGTGTTTCCAAAATAGTATGTCTCAAAATAGTTCCCAAAATAGTATATCAATATAATGCATTTTCAAAATAGCAAAATCAATGTTGACCGTCCAAAATATTATTCAAAATTGTATAGCGTATCCAAAATAGTCTACCCAAAATAACGTTTTCAAGATAACGTATCGTTATATATATATATATATATATATATATATATATATATATATATATATATATATATATATATATATATATATAGCAAAATATATAGTATGAGTTTTGTTTGCATGTAAGGATAACTAATATCCAGCGCACGAGTATGGGGAATGGTATAGGAAATACTCTAACTCAAACCAAATCAAACCTTATCATATCAACTCAGCTCAAAACACATCATAACATATCGGATCAAATCACACAATATCAAATCAAGTCAAAGCACTTAAGTACGCAATTGCAAGCTCACATATTGTCCTAGAAGCTAAAAGTTTTAGCACGCAGAAGGCAAAGCAGCATAACCACAGATACACATAACACGTAAGGCAGTTGCACACACATAGACCAATGCATTTTCAGGTGATCTAGACTCCGACTCCAACCAAAAACAATATAAGGTAACTACCCCCATTATCCCATGATCGCTCCTGAGTTAAGCATAGCTGATCAGGCTATGCGTAATTTAGGAAAAATGAAGGAATGCTCGGGCTCATCGACTCGTACCATGTTTGGGGTTTTAATAAAAACTTTAGTCCGGATATAGTTGAGGTTTTTATTTTTGAAAAACCAGCATTCTCTATAGCCTTTGGCTCTGATACCATTCTGTCACACCCCATCAATGGCGGAAACACGAGATGTAACGAAGAAGGCACATTGCATAACATTATAGTTCACACCATATATTAACTTCAATAATAGTTTACATCATTACAAAACAATTCTTGTATAACCCTTGAATGTAAAAATATATCCATATTGAAATCTTATTGTCTTGAAAATATGGTAAGGTACCAAATAGTCTGACTCCAATAAACGTGCCTTCAAATACTTTAACAGTGATCACCTGAAAATGGTACTAGAAAACATCAACATAATGTTGGTGAGCTCGTAGGTTTGAAAGTTAAACCACGAAGCTGTGAATTAGATAATGTAGGACAATAGTGAGTGAGATACAAAATTATAGCATGTAATCAAAGGAAACAATTTTGTTCGCGGCAACTGAACCTACCATGATTGTCACACACAAATAAATAACAGCGGGGAGCTACCCCGGATAGTACTATCAAAGGCTTCGGCTCCAAACGGAGTTAACCAATTGTGCATGCTTGCTCACATAAAATATAGTCATACCACATAGCACATAATCGCAATCAAACGCACATAATTGTCCAAAATCATGAAAACAGTAAATCACAACATAAAAACATTTGAAAAGCATTGAGTACCATTTCCACCCCAAGGTAAAACATAATAAAAAGTCGGGCTACGAGAACACACCTTAGAATGCAGCAACGCAAAATACCACAACTGGCATCAAGTAATAAAACACAATAGTATCAAGAGTACAGGCACAACGGTATGGGATAGGCACAACCTAATAAGTATATAGTTATATCAGAATATGTTTCGTAAAGTAAATGAGTTTTCAAAAGGTAACGTGTTTTGGTTTCCGTGGAATACTCGTATTAATGCTTGTAAAAAGAGTTTAGTATTAACATTTCGTGTGGTGGTAAGAAAACATAGACTCTAAACACAACTCACGCCAAAGTGGAAAAGACATCGACATTGTCGAGAAATACTGACTAGAACTCAAGCTAACAAAGAAATCCAGAAAATAACGACAAGTAAATACGTCAATACAAATAGGTCAATTGGTAGTTTCGGTATTTACCCAATAATCCCAAACAGTTTTTGAAAAGCCAATTTGTGTTTATAAAAACACAAGTAGATATTTCAATTAATAAGGATTTTACAATTAAGTAAAACCATACTTTTCGATCCTTGTCGGGTTTTATAACAATAAAAGAGATTTGAATATAAAGGTATAAGTTTAAAATGTTTTATAAACTTTGGCATGACGCGTCCGTTTATACAACATTCCCAAGTCATCATGACTTTAATAAATCAATTTCCCATTCCCAATTATTAGAAAACAACCTTAAAGGTTTCAAGTGTATTTATTGTTTATTGTCCAATAACATTATTTCCATATTGTAATCTGTCACGAATCTTAATATATTAAATTCGTTTCGAGTCTAATATATCATATTCTTTACCAACCCAATAAGCCATAATGTTCAATGTCCAATAATGTCAATACAAGTCCAATTGTCCAATTAGTATCAATCCGGTATCGTCAACAATAATAGTCTCATTCCAAGTATTTTATCCGCATAATAAAGTCCGCTATGTACTTACATAAATCCAATATCTAATAACCAAGTATCAAGTCCCAAGTAAAATTCGAAACGTACCAATCGTCACAATGTCAAAGGAAAATAAAACTCGTTAGTCAAATAATCAAATACTAAACAAAAGTTGTTTATATTTTGACAACTAAATCCCACACCTTAAATAAATTTTTAACCAGATGCACCCTGTATCTTTTATGTGGGCTTCGGCCCAATATTAAATCACACAAACACACTCTCATTTTAACATTGTGAAAACCATATCAAATACCCCTTATGGGTTCTACTGAATTGGACTAACAAAACGCTATCGCAACACAAACTCAGCTTCAAACACAAACACGACACAATCACAAATGTAAATAAGCAAAGGATGTTATTTAAATTTTAATTAAGCCGTGAAGATTTAAGGCCTCAAATAAGCAAACACCCTATTTTGACTGTAATCACTCGGACCCAATACACAAACATAACTTTATTCCTATCACCATTGTTGAACACCCCTTGGTGTTTTTGGAGTTAAACCGAACCAATCAAACACCCTTAAGTGGGTTTCTTCTCGGCTATGACCAGTACGCAGACAGACGCACCCCTAAGTGGGTTTCCTTGTATAACAAAAATCAATCCAAAGTAAAATAAGCTAATCAAAATCCAATAACTAAAACCAAATATTTATACGAAACCAATTCAAACCGAGACCAAATACATAAACAAGAAAATCCACATAAATTCGTGACCAAAACAAGAAATAAACAAAGCCAAATCCAAACCCTAATCAGTTTTAATCCGACCCGATCAAGCAAAACCATGACACCCATATTACGATTTGTATATCATTTTACCACACGAAATCCATATCAAAAACGTTTTTAATCCCTCTTTTAACCCACGAAAAGATAACCACTAAATTTATATTCGGTTTATATTAGAAAAAAAATAACAAAATAGGTTGGTGTCGTCATACCAAAGAAAAATAACAGAGAAGAGAGATGGAGATGATGGTGATGGCGGCAGTGTTAACTCGAGATAAACAAAACCCTACGTCAAGACCCTAACACGATCTTGATCTCCTTCGAGGTTTGATGGTGATGACGAGAAGCTATGACGGCTGTGGCTGTAGTGGCGGCGGCAGATGGTGACCTTCGGCCTATAGAGAATGTGAGGAAGAGAAAGCTGATGTGGTGGTTGTGTTGTTGTGATGACAGCCATGCGGATGATGGTGGCGGTTGTGGTGGAGATGGCCAGAATAGACGGCGGAAGAAGGTGGGTGGCCGAATGGAGTAGGGGGCAAAAAGGGGCTAGGGTTTGATGAGTGTATGTGTTATCATAATGAGAGTGTAACCCTAATTTTTTTCCTTTTATACTCAAGGAGGGGCCAAAGTTGCAAGGTGTGAATTTTAGTGGGTGGGAGGCGTAAATAGGGCAAGAGGGGTATGTTTTGTATATTTTGTAAATCTTTTATATAAATACGGTCTGGGCCCCATATTAGGTAGTAAACAGTCATTTTAACTTATGAAATTTTCGCCCTTGCGTCTGGAATGATTTTTCTGATAGAATCGAGTATTCGCATGACTAGTTTCACATAATTAAACGTATATTAAGTTACGGTTGTGCCGGTGCACGCTGTTTGTCGGTTTTCACGTTTCATGACAAAATCTCTCGTTATCAAATCAAATGAGATCCAAAAAGCTCGGAAATATATAACAGGTAATAATAAATGGAATTTATTATTAAAATAAGTTAGGAAAATCATCGTCTGTCACAAATGGTTTCGAGTTTTTATAAACAGGTATTGCCCTAAAATGCCGGTTGCTACATAAGGTTATTAAACTGCAAAATTTTATTTAGCTTTATTGGAACTAACCTATTAACATTTAGTTTAATGTTGTGTTGTCTTACGCTAGAAATGGATCAAAATACGAGTTTGGGACGTTTGTGTCTTCATAAGGATAATACTTTGTCCATAAATAATTATGTGGAGAGCGAAGGAAGTTGGAGTTGTTCTGAATATGTGGATACAGCTGATAGCAGAAAGGGAAAGAAAATCAAAGCTTATACCTTCTATAGGATGGAAACTAGGGAAATTTGTGAAAAGTATATAACCTTATGTTTTTTGGAGGGGTTAGATACTTTTGATGGTGTTACCGATCTTGAGTTCCATAGGAATTTCATCTCAAACGAGTTTGTAGTCAAACTTGGCCTAAACTATAAGGTTGAGAAAAATGGTGATAAAGTTTTTGACTGAAAATTGCTTTTTTCACTTAAAGGAGAAATGCTTTTCTTAGACTTTATTGTAAACCCAAAGGAGGACGATGCTGAGCCTTGTGTGATTCTTTGTAGGCCGCTCCTTAGGCTTGCTAAGGGTATTGTTGATTTTGGGAACTGTGTTCTTACTATATGGCCCAAAACTCTTATTCTTGACTCCGATGATGATGACCTTTATGCTTTACTAGCTAGCATCAATGAAGATTGTTGGGTTTTAAAGTTGCTGCTGCTTACATGGTTAAGACTGCTAATCAAAATGCTCTAAGTTATTACTGATGCTGGTTAAAAAGACTACAACTGCTTGTGTATTTTACTACTGCTAGTGTTGCTGATGATGTTTAAGAAAATACACCAAGTGGTTACTACTGCTAGACTAAATGTTACTGCTGCCAGTTCAGAGTTACAACTGCTTTCAGAGTTACAACTGCTACTGAACTTGAAGAAAAATATTCTCAGTAGTTAGTGCTGCTAGAAGAAAAGTTAGTACCGCTAGTACTAAACTTACTACTGCTGAAGAGTTAAAGCTGCTAGAGTTAGAAATACAACTGCTAGAGTGTTTTGTTAGTACTGCTTGTTAGGAATTAAATTTTGAGTTGATATTGACAAAAACATGAAAGATGGAGGAACTTATGAAGAAAAAGATGAAGGGCCTAATATGTATTATTTAATTTTCTTTGTAACCCTAATCTCTATTATATAAAGAGATGCAGGGAATATGTTTTACATATGTTTTCCAATGTAGTCGACTAAATGGTGTGTGTGTGTGTGTGTAACCTAGGCGCCAAGTCTTAGTGTAGACACCTATGGTTAGGGTTTGTAATCATTCGACAAACCTTGATTGATGATAATGAATCGTTTTCGCTGCATACTATCATTGTTCTTCTTCATTATTATGTGTTATCCTAGATATGAGGTCTAACAAGCCTCGAGCAAACGATCTCCACAAGTGGTATCAGAGCCAGGTTTCTGATACTTTGAGTCTAGAAGAACCAGAAGTATTCACGCACAAGCAATTCAAGAAGATGGACATGGAGACACCTCAAACCTCAATCCTTGCTAAACTTCCCATGCTGAAACAGAATGAATACGATTTATGGCGGCTCATAATAGAACAATATTTCATGGTGCAAGACTATGCATTATGGGATATTATTATCAATGGTGATTCCTTCAAACCAGTTGCTGTTGAAGAAACACGTGCTGATGGTTCCAAGGTCACAAAGCTTAACACTGAGCCAGTTACAAACGAGGAGAGAATTAAAAAGAAGAATGATCAGAAGGCTAGGAATTTGTTACTAATGGCAATTCCTAATGATCAAGTGCTGAACTTTAGCCATTACGAGTCGGCTAAAACTCTTTTTGAAGCAGTGGTGGAAAGATTTGGTGGCAATGAAGCTACCAAAAAGGCACAGAAAACCCTACACAAGCAAAGTTATGAGAACTTCACTGCATCAAGCAATGAAACTTTTGATCAAATCTTTAATAGGCTTTAGAAGATCATCAGTCAACTTACTGTGTTAAAGATTGTGATACCTCAAGAAGACCTCAACATGAAGTTTCTAAATAGTTTACCTGTTGAATGGAACACTTATGTTGTGGTTTGGAGCAATAAACCAGAGCTGGAGAATATGACAATGAATGAGCTTTACAATAATCTCAAGATTGTTGAGCAAAAGGTCAAGAAGAGTGGTAGTACCAGTTCCAGTTCAGGGAATATGGCTTTTGTATCTTCTTCAAACAGTTCTAATCATGAAGATGAAGAAGCAGTTGGTATTGCTATACCAACAGTTAGCACTGCTAGTGTAAAAACTAGTACTGCTGGGTTGACTGAAGAGACCATATATGCATTTGTATCAGAACAGTCTGGTGGGTCAAAGATCTTTAATGAAGATCTTCTTCAAATTGCTGAAGATGACTTAGAAGCTATGGATTTAAAGTGGCAGTTGGCTTTGATAAGCATCAGGGCTAAGAAGTATTACCAAAGGACAGGGAATAAGATTACTTTCAATGGAAGAGATGTTGCTGGTTATGATAAGTCTAAGGTGGAATGCTTTAATTGTCACAAGATGGGGCACTTTGCCAGGGAATGTAGAGGTCCAAGACAACAAAGCAACCAGGGTCAAGGGTTTAAGAATCAGCAAGGGTCAAGGAGAACAGTCAATGTTGAAGAGCCTTCTTCCAAGGCTATGGTAGCTGTAGATGGAGCTGGATTTGATTGGAGCTTCATGGAGGAAGAAGAGGAATCAGCTAACTTGGGTTTGATGGCTTTCTCAGACACTGAGGTATATAAACCTGAAAAATGTTCAAACTCTTGTCATGCTTTAAAAGATTATGAAAATATTAAGAAACAGTATGATGAACTTAGAGTTGAATTTAATCAAATAAGTTTTAGTCTGTCAAATCATAAAAGAGGATTAGCTATTTTGGAAGAAAAAATTGTGTTTTATAAACAGAATGAGTCAAACTTTACTGATGAGATAGGTCTTTTAAAGAGGGAATTGGAAATAAAAGAAAATAAAATGAGTGGACTTGTATATGAACTAGAGAAGCTTAAAAAGGAGAAAGAAAACATCCAGTTAAGTGTAGACACTCTTGAATATACTTCAGATGGAGTTAAGAAGATTGTAGAGAGTCAAATACTTAACAAAGCTAAATCTGGTTTAGGTTATAAGTCAGTTGCACCCCCTTTTAGAGGAATGTTTGCTCCACCAGGAATTAATTTAGCTCACACAGGTTTAGAAGAGTTTAAGGATATGGAATTTCCTGGATATGGTGTTAAGGTTAGTGAGAATCCTATTAAATTTGTTAAGGCAGAAGATTCTTTTGTGAGTGCTAGTGATAAATCTCTTTCTGAGGAAAAGATGTCCTCTGATAGGAACTCAGATGCACCAACTATTGAGGAATGGACATCTAATGATGAGAATGTAGAGGTTAAGGACGAACCTAATGTTGTTAAGGTAGAAGTTAAACATGCTCCTAAAGTGGTTAAGACTGAAAACATAAAACCAGTTAGGAAAAATGTTAGATATGCTGAGATGTATAGGGATAAGAATAGATCATCAAGTTCTGAGAGTAGTCATAGGAACTGGAATCACTCAAAATCTAAGAAAATGGATGATAGGTTTGCTATGATTAGAAAAGTATGTTTTGTTTGTGGAAGTTTTAAGCATATGGCTGCTTATTGTGACTATAACCCATGGAAAAAGAGGGTTACTGGGAATGCAAGGGTGAACAGGAATAACAATGCTAGGGTAACTCAAAATGGTCCAACTAGATTGACAAACCCTAATGCAAATCATAAGATGTCACCTAAAGCTGTTATGTTAAAGACTGGCATCAAAACAGTTGCAACTGCTAGTCAAAATAAGTGGTTTAATAACAAGCAAACTGTTTCTAGTGCAAAACAATTTTCAAATCATGCACAAACAGTTAAAAGGCATTTTTATCAGAAAACAGCAATGTCTAATCAGAATTGGGTGCCTAAGATTAAACAAGCAGTTCCAACTGCTAGGTCAGCAGTTCCAACTGCTAGACCAGCAAATCCAACTGCTAGGCACTTAAATGTTAAGGGAAAATGGGGCAATGCTGTCAAGGCCTCAGCACATTGGGATAAACATCTTACCAGACCCAATGGTGCATCAAAGACCTCAAACAAGTTTTCTCATCTTGATGCACAAGGCAGATCCAAACCAGTGATGGTTTGGATCCCCAAAAGAAACTAACACCTTTATTTTGTGTGCAGGAACATCCCTCTAATGGCAAAGAAGATAGAGGATATTCAGAAAGTGGATGTTCAAGGCACATGACAGGCAACATGTCATATCTTTCAGACTTTATTGCTCTGGATGGAGGACCAGTTATCTTTGGTGGTGGAGTTGGAGGAAGAATTACTGGTAAAGGGGTAATTAAAACTGGTAACCTTGATTTTGAAAATGTGTATTATGTGCCAGAACTTAAGTACAATCTTGTCAGTGTATCACAAATTTGTGATAAACAGAACAAAGTTTTATTTACTGATACTGATTGTCTTATACTTTCTCCTGATTTCAAGCTACTTGATGAAAGTCAAGTATTGCTTAAAATCCCCAGAAAGGATAATACATACAGTGTTGAGATGAATAAACTAGTTCCTAAGGTTGGACTTACTTGTCTTGTTGCAAAAGCCACATTGGAAGAATCAATGTTATGGCACAGGAGGCTTGGTCATGTTAATTTTAAAACCATTAACAATATTGCTAAACATGGGCTGGTAAGAGGTTTACCAAACAAAACTTTTCTCAATGACCAAACTTGTGTTTCTTGCCTTAAGGGTAAGCAACACAGAGCCTCATGTAAGCCAAAGTTCCAAAACTCTATTTCTCAAGCTTTATATATGTTGCATATGGACTTGTTTGGTCCTACCTCTGTGAATAGCTTGAACTTTAAGAGATACTGCCTTGTTGTCACTGATGATTATAGTAGGTTTTCTTGGGTATTCTTTGTGAAAACTAAGGATGAGACAAGTGAAATACTTAAGACCCTTATTGTTGAAGTAGAAAACCTAGTTGATAAGAAGGTTAAAATAATCAGATGTGACAATGGGACTGAATTTAAGAATAGAGTGATGGATGACTTTTGCAGAGAAAAAGGTATTAAGAGGGAGTTTAGTGTAGCTAGAACCCCACAGCAAAATGGTGTAGTTGAGAGGAAGAATAGGACTCTTATAGAGGCTGCTAGGACAATGTTAGCTGACTCTAAGCTACCATTTTCATTTTGGGCTGAAGCAGTTAGCACTGCTTGCTATGTATTGAATAGGGTTTTAGTTGTACAACCTCACAATAAGACTGCTTATGAGCTTCTTAGAGGTAGAACCCCTGCTTTAAGCTTCATGAGACCTTTTGGTTGTCATGTTACTATCCTTAATACCAAAGAGCAACTAGGAAAGTTTGATGGGAAATCTGAGGAAGGTTTCTTTGTTGGTTATTCTCTGCACAGTAAGGCTTTTAGAGTGTACAATACAAGCACCAAGCAAGTAGAAGAAAATATGCACATAGAATTTTTGGAGAATAAACCAAATGTTGCAATGTAGGTCCAGATTGGATCTTTGATATTGACAGTCTTTCAGATTCCATGAATTATTTGCCTGTTACAGGTACAAATACTAACAATGATGCAGGTTCAGAGGAAGAAGATGATGATTGCATTTTCATACCTGTCATGGAAGAAAGTCCTGTGAATGAGTCTTCTACAAAGAAAGATGATATTCCTTCATCAAGTGGTGTAGACAAAGAGAAAGATGCTGCTAAAACAAGTGGTCAGAATGGTAAAGAAGCTGAAACTCCAACGAGCAGTTCCAATGGAGTTAGTACTGCTCAACCTCAAGTTCAAACTGCTGAGGAAAATATTGATACTGCTGGACCAAGTCAACCTCATCTTGATTCACCAGTTGATACTGCTTCTCAAGCTGATGAGTTTGATTTCTTCGGAGATGGTCTGCAAAACATGCCTACTAGATATGTTGTTCCTTCTACTCCCCATACTATTGTACATAGGAATCATCCACTCACCAATATCATTGTAGATGTACAATCTGGACAAAAGGTTTTGATGTAAGCAGATTTCAGTACTTGGTAACAGGTATTGGAATGCTTAATCCTTCAAAAGATTAAATGTCTAAATGTTTTTGGAATGTGTACTGTTAGTTGTGCTATTTGTATAGTTGAGATTGCTTAAATGTTTTTAGTACTGCTTGTGAATTTGTTAGTCAAATGGAATAACTGTTAAAAGAGAATATCGTGTATTGTGTTTTATTTGGTTTTGGAGTAACATTTCAGGTTAAGAAAAGCTTTTTGCTTTGGATTGTACTTTACAATGTATGGTGTTTGGATTGTCAAGTGTGCATACTTGTCACTCAACAAATGGTAATTGATTCACCATGTCTAATCAACATAAGAATCAACTAGTCCAGATCAAACGGTTTCTGGTAAAGACTAATCAAATCCGTTTATGGTTAACAGTTTACCAAAAAACTGGTTGGTTATCAACTCACCAAATCTAAGTGTGAAGAGTTGGCTAGTCCATAGCAAATGGCTATTGGTAAAGATAAGTCAAATCCGTTCATAGCTGATAGTTTGCTAAAAACTATAAGTGGACAAAAATGTTTTCGAATCCACATTAAAATTTAAAATTTGATTTTATCTTTGAAAACTTTTTGCTAACGGTTAGTACTGCTGGAGTAACCAGTCTGAACTGCTGGCTTCACCAGTTTGTACTGATTGTTCAAAAATTGGTTCCTAGTGAGTTTATGCTCTGTGATACACCTCTCTCAGAAGGTAATACATCTGGAAGTGTTGAGAGCATTTTGAAAGTAAAACAACTGAATTGATGGTAACTTGTACAAATGGTCTTATTGGATGCTGAGCTTGGATGTTATATGTTCTAGTTCATCTGATGGTGAGGATTCTTCCAAACAGGGGAGGATTAAAGTTTGTTCTAGTTGCTGTTAAAGATGATTGCTGATTATGAAATTCAGGGGAGGAATTAAGTAGACAGGGATGAATTATAAAGAAGTGCTTAAAGTTTATTCATTATAGAGGTGGATTCATTACAAAGCTTCACACAGGAAAAACCAACAAAAACTACCAACTACCAACAAAACAACCTACACAACACAAACACAACACAAGTACTCAAGCTTTCCTTTTCCTTTTCCAGTGATATCCGGCATGGTTTTGCTGCGGGCTCCTCTGCTACCCATGATATCAGACACCTTCTTGCAAGGAAGTGCCAGTATTACTGATCTTGGAGATGGAACTTGCTTCTTCTCAGGTTTCTTCTTTGGAACAGGGATCTTCACTGATGATGCTGCTTTTTCAAATTCTTTGGTTAGTAAGTCTGATAGTTTTCGAAGTTCATCATCGTCAGAAGAGTCAGATGAAGAGGAAGATGAATCATCAATATAAGGAGGAAGTTCATCGTAGGAAGGTTCATCGGACGAAGATACTTCAGTCTTTTTCTTTGAAAGATTAACTCTTGAAGAATAGTTTGGTGGGAAATAATTGTTCCAACCTGAATCTTTAGAATCTGAAGAAGAGTCAGATGAGATTTCTATGATGTTTGGTGGAGAAGATTTCATTGTGATTGAAGAGTTAAAGATTTGTGTTGAAGAAGATTTTGTTTGTATATGTGAGGTTTTATAGAGTTAATGAAGGTTTAATGGCATTCAATGCGTGGTTGATATGAAGAATTAACTCTTGGGTTGGTATAAGGAATTAATTCCTTGATGGAATTAAATTAATTTTGGTAATTTTTGAAGAGTTAACCAAATGTAATGATAAGTGAAGATAATTCTTAAAGTGTTTTGTGATTTAAGTCAAGTGTTTGAAAGAATCCATCCCATCAACGAAATCAGAAGTTTAATTCAAGAAACTTATTGATTTGCATCGAAATCATAAGTTTAGGGGAGGATTGTTGGGAATTAAACTTTAGCAGTTAGGACTGCTGATACAAGAACAGTTACGACTGCTAATGGAAGAGCAGTTAGGACTGCTGAAGGAAGAACAGTTAAGACTGCTTAAGAGATCAAGGTGAAACCGTGTGAAGATAATTATAGAAAAGATATGGTATATATCTTATTTGTATAGAATGATTCGATTAGATGTTTAACGTGTACAGGACCCTTTACATTATAAAAGGAGATCCTTAGATTAGGGTTTGATATACAATATACATATATCATTCAGATATCGAATACATTGATATACCTAATATCCTTCACGTTCATAATTGTAATCGTTCAATATATTGAAGTGATAGTTTGATTGATATTGTGTGTTTTTATTGTTTTACTTAGTCAATCATCAAACAAAAACTTATATTCCTCTAAGTACTTGGTAGTAAATTCCGCGTGCTATCAAGTATACACTCAAAGTATTTCCAACACAACGTGTGTGTTTAGATCCGGTCACTGCTTATGAGATAAACATGTATAGTTGGTTAGAAAAATATCGAAAAGATTCTTTTAAGATTTATCTTGTATAGCAAGTAATTGTAAGCCGACTAGGACTCCTTAGTCTATAAAAGGAGGTCCTAGGGCATAGAGATAGATACGTGATTCTTTAGAAAACTTCAGGGTTGTAAACCCTAATACTTTTGAGTATTCGTATTATTAATAATATTGAAGTGTTTTGTTTGATATTCATTGTTACGTTCTTCTTAAGATTAAAGTTTAGATTCCGCATAAACTTTAATATACTCAAAGATAATTTCTACATAAGTTGTGTTGGATTTATTCAATATTACTAAACCTTTACAAGCTAAGGAAATTCGATCAAGTGTTCAACTGGGATCAACAAGTGGTATCAGAGCTTGTGATCTAGAAGTTGTGAATCAAGAAGAACCTGTTTAAACTCATCTTACTGAATACATGGAGTCAGAATCTACACACATGATTACTGCCTCTAAGGTGCCAATGCTCAAGTCTGGAGAGTATGAGCTATGGAGAATGAGAATCGAGTAGTATATTCAGATGGTTGATTATTCTATGTGGGGGGTCATAGAGACTGGAAATTCTTTCCCTAGAACAAAAACTAATGCTGATGGTGAACAAGTTACCTTGCCTATTAAAACTGTTGAAGAAAAGGTACAAAGAAGACTGGAAGTAAAGGCAAGAAGCACTCTCATGATGGGCATTCCTAATGACCATCAGTTGACTTTCAATCACATCAAGGATGATAAATTGTTGTTAGAAGCCATTGAGAAAAGGTTTGGAGGGAATGCTGCTACCAAGAAGACTAGAAAGAACCTTTTGAAGCAACAATATGAGAATTTTGCTACTCCAAGTTTTGAAAATCTTGGTCAGACTTTTGACAGACATCATAAACTTATTAGTCAACTAGTACTTGTGGAAGTAACAATTCTTCAAGAAGATATAAATCAAAAGTTTCTGAGAAGCTTGTCACCAGAGTGGAATACACATAATGTGGTATGGAGAAACAAGGCAGATCTTGATACAATGAGTTTAGATAACTTGTATAACAATCTTAAAATTTGTGAACCTGAAGTCAAAGGGTTATCTAGCTCATCCTCAAGCACACAAAACTTAGATTTTGTGTCCTCCTCCAATAACAATTCTAGCAGTACTAATAAAGCAGTTAATACTGCTCGTGGAGTTAGTACTGTTGGCACACAAGTTAATGATGTTGGGTCTACAACCCTTGATAGCTTGAGTGATGTTGTTATCTATGCTTTCTTAGCTGGTCAATCTACTAGTCCTCAGATTATGCATGAAGATTTGGAACAGATTCATCCAGATGATCTTGAAGAGATGGACTTGAAATGGCAGATGGCAATGTTGACAATGAGGGCAAGAAGATTTTTAAAGAAGACTGGAAGAAACCTCAAGGTTAATGGGTAGGATAACATGGGTTATGATAAATCTAAGATTGAATTCTACAACTGTCACAAGAAGGGTCACTTTGCTAGAGAGTGTAGGGCACCAAGGAACCAAGACAACAAGAGTAATGAAGTTTCAAGGAGAACTGTGCCTGTGGAAACTACAAATTCTACAGATTTAGTGTCTCAATGTGATGGTCTTGGTGGCTATGATTGGAGTGACCAAGCAGCTGAAGGACCACACTTTGCACTTATAGCCTACTCTTCTTCATCAAGTTCTGATTCTGAGGTATTTAATGATTCTGGTTGTTCATTTAAATCTTGTTTGAGGAACTTAAGGCTAGGAATGGAAAGCTAATAGAAGAAGTAAAGATGTTAAAGTTAGATAATTTAGGCTATAAAGTAGGCTTAAAATCAGTTGAGGAAAGACTTGAATTTTTTAAACAGAATGAGTCAGAGTATGTAGAAAAAGTTAATGTTCTTGAAGGTAAGCTTTATGTTAAAGAGCATGAAATTAAAGGACTTACTAAAAGGTTAGAAAAGGCTCAAAAAGAAAAAAGATGCAGCTTATCAGGAAAAAAAACATCAAGTTAAGGTAAATAATCTTGAATTTGCATCTGAAAGTGTAAATAAAACAATAGAGTGTCAACTTATGAGGAGAGGTAGTGGTATAGGTTATAATGAAGTTCCTCCCTCAATAATAGGAAAGTATGTACCTCCTATACCTGAATTGTCTTGTTTAGGTGAGTCTAATGCTAAGCCTTTAGGAGAAAATAGTAAGTCTAATGAGGAGAAACCTAAGGTTGAAAAGACATATTCTGATGCACCTATCATTGAAGATTGGGTGTCTGATGATGATGAGGAACAGGTGAAGACTAAACCTAAGGTTGAAAGTATAACAGTTAAACCTAGTGTTGAACAAGTTAAGTTTGTCAAACCTAGTTTTGGTGATAAGGAGTCTAGGAAAATTGTTGAAAACACTGAGCAACCTAGAGTTCACACTAACAGGCCTAGAGGTAACCAGAGGAATTGGAACGGAATGATGTTACAAATATTAGGCAGTGACTTTGTGATGTTTAACAAGTCTTGTTATCACTGTGGTAGTTTTGAGCATTTAATGGAAAATTGTTTTTACAACCAAAAGCCTGTTTGGAACTATGCTAGGAGGGTGAATCATCAATGTTTTTCTAAAAATACTCACCCACATGCTAAAAGAAACATGGTTTCAACAGCAGTACAAATGAGATCTGGTTTAGTATCAATTAAAACTACCAAGCAAAAGGTTTCTAAACCAGCAGTAGTAACTTATACTGTTAGATCAGTTAGTACTGCTAACACAAAAAGAACAGAGAATGGTTCTAAACAATTGTCAAAGATTCCAAATAAAGCGCATTCAACTGTATAAAGGCCCATTCAAAACAATACAGCAATTAGTACTGCTAAGGGAAAAGCAGTAGTTTCTACTGCTAAGCCAAAAGCATTAACTGATACTGTTTTGGGAATTCATTTTTATGTTGTTAAGGCCTCAGCTTGTTGGGTCTGGAAACCAAAAGTTAAAGTTTCCAATAATTTTTCCAGAAAAAGCAGTGCATCCATAGTTTTAAAGAGGTATGATTATGTTGATGCACAAGGCAGATCCAAGTCAGTAATGGCTTGGGTCCCCAAAATGAAATAATTTTCTTACTTTATGTGCAGGGCAATCCACAGGTGGAATTAGAAGATAAAGGGGTATTTGACAGTGGATGCTCAAGGCACATGACTGGAAACATGTCCTATCTTGAAGATTTTGAAGCAATTGATGGAGGATATGTTGCTTTTAGGTGTAATCCCAAAGGAGGGAAAATCACATGCAAAGGTACAATAAAAACTGGTAAATTAGATTTTGATAATGTGTACTTTGTAAAAGAGCTTAAGTTTAATCTCTTTAGTGTCTCACAAATGTGTGACAAAAAGAATGGTGTTCTTTTTACTGACACTGAATATTTTGTCTTATCTCCTGACTTTAAGTTGACTGATGAAAGTTATGTTTTGCTTAAAGTTCCTAGAACAGACAACATATATAGTGTTGATTTAAAGAATATAGTTCCCAAAGGAGGTTTGACTTGTCTCTTTGCAAATGCCACATCTGATGAATCTAAGCTTTGGCATAGAAGACTTGGACATTTAAATTTCAAAACAATGAATAAATTGGTTAAGTGAAACCTTGTAAGAGGTTTACCTTCAAAAGTTTTTGTAAATACTGAAATCTGTGTTGCTTATCAGAAGGGAAAACAACATAGAACTTCTTGTAAGACCAAAGTAGTGAACTCTATATGTCAGCCTTTACATATGTTGCACATGGATTTATTTGGACCAACATTTGTAAAAAGTTTAATGAAGAAGATGTATTGCCTAGTTGTCACAGATGATTATAGTAGGTTTTCTTGGGTTTTCTTTTTAGCAACTAAGGATGAAACCAGTAGCATTCTTAAGGCTTTTATAACCAAGTTAGAAAACCTATTTAACCATAACGTTAAAGTGATAAGATGTGACAATGGAACTGAGTTCAAGAATAGGTATATGAACTAGTTTTGTGAGATGAAAGGTATTGCAAGACAGTATAGTGTAGCTAGAACTCCTCAACAAAATAGAGTTGCTGAGAGGAGGAATAGGACACTTATTAAGGCTGCTAGAACAATATTAGCTGATTCTAAATTACCTACTACTTTTTGGGCTGAAGCAGTTAATGCTGCTTGCTATGTGTAGAATAGAAGTAAAGTAGTTAAGCCTCACAACAAGACCCCTTATGAACTTTTACATGGTAGAAAACCATTGCCAGATTTCTTAAGACCATTTGGGTGTCTTGTTACTATCTTGAATACCATAGATCACTTAGGCAAGTTTGATGGCAAGGCTGATGAAGGATTTTTTGTTGGATACTCAATGAATTGCAAAGCTTTTAGAGTGTTCAATAGTAGGACCAGGAAAGTGAAAGAGAACCTGGATATTAGGTTTAGTGAGAGTACACCAAATGTTGCAGGGAGTGGACCAAACTGGCTGTTTGATATTGAGACTCTAACCAAGACTATGAATTATGAGCCAGTTGTTGCAGGTACAGAGTCTAACAATTGTGCAGGTACAAAAGCAAGTAATGATGCAGGTCAAGTTGGTAAGGAGACAAGACCTGGAAAAGATTATATTTTACTGCCTATTTGGACTGCTGATCCACCTTTCTCAACCCAAGAGTCAAAGAGTTCACAAGAAGATGATCTTGCTGAAGATCCAAAAGATGATAAAGAAGATGGTGTAAAATCTTCTAATAATGATAAAGAGGTTAATGAAGAAAAGCAGACTAATGAACAAGAAAAGGATTATGTATCAGATAATGTTAACACTAGTAGTAGTAACTCTATTAATACTGCCAAGTCAAGTGTTAATGCTGCAAATAAAGAAATTAACACTAGCAGTACTAACTCTGTCAATACAGCTAAGCCAAGTGTTAATGTTGCTGACAAGGATGGCATACCTTTTGATGATGATGACTATCCAGATGATCCAAACATGCCTTCATTGGAAGAAATCTATCCTGATACTGATGATGATGTAATTGGTGCAGAGGCTGACTTAACCAATATGGAAGATGAAGTTCCTGTCAGTCCTATTCCAACTACAAGAGTTCACAAGAATCATCCTAAGGAAAAAATCATTGGAGAGCCAACATCTGCTGTTCAAACAAGAAAAATGATAAAAGATTTGAAGGAACAAGGTTTCTTTGCTAGATTCCTTCATCAAAGAAACAGTCACAAAGACCTTCAAAACTGTTTGTTTGCTTGTTTTCTATCATAGATAGAACCTAAGAATGCTCATAAAGCATTACATGATCCAAGCTGGGTGGAATCTATGAAAGAAAAGCTTCTACAATTCAAGCTTCAAGAAGTTTGGACACAGGTAGATTTGCCTAATAGGAAGAGGGTAATTGGTACTAAGTGGGTTTTCAGATGCATAAAGTATGAAAGAGGCATTGTAATTAGAAACAAGGCAAGGTTAGTAGCTCAAGAATGCACTCAAGAAGAAGGTATTGATTATGATGAAGTATTTCCTCCAGTTGCAAGAATTAAAGCTATAAGATTATTCTTGGCTTATGCTTCATATAAAGACTTTGTAGTATATCAAATGGATGTGAAAAGTGCCTTTTTGTATAGGACAATTGAAGAAGATTTTTATGTCTCACAACCACCTGGTTTTGAAGATCCTAACTTTCCTGACAAGGTTTACAAGGTGGAGAAGGCACTATAAGGTTTACATCAAGCTCTCAGATCTTGGTATGACACATTGTCAACATATTTGTTAAACAATGGTTTTAGTAGAGGGAAGATTGATAAAAATTTGTTTATCAGAAGGTTTTATGGGTTGAATTTGAGAAGCAAAGTGGTGATTTGTTTGCCGTGGAGCATCTGATTAATGATAGAATAGATATGGGAATCTCTTGACAAAGGTTTATACCAGAGTTACGAAGTTCTTTAAAGTCCTTTCTTGAAATCAATCTATTATGAACATGAATTGATGGTCATAGTTAGTCAGAGAGTAACTGAGCTAACTCACTCTTTACCATTTTATACTTTTACTAGTATAATGATTTAGTCTAAGGACATTTGGTATTGAGAACAGCGAGCAAAAGTGATGTTGATGCAAATAATGTTCTAAAAACGTTATTTATATCTTTCTATTACTTCACGTTTTGAGGATGACAAAATGTGAAATCACTTTACGTTAAAATTAACTTAAACAAGTTTTTAATCGGAAGATCCCGTTTCTACGCAAATCACTCTAGAACAAATTTACAACTTGACAAATGATCAAAGAAGTGAATTTTTGTTTAGAGACTTCACATTTTAATGGGACAAAACATTTTTTTAAAAATACACATGACAAATTATTTTTGAATTATTAAGAAATGTTTTAATGGAAAAATAAGTTTGAAAATCACAACAGCTATTTTTCCCCCCAAAATCAGCTCCAACCTTCCCCAAATAAGTTTTCACCAGAAAAGATAAAATTTGGAGCTGTCACAACTCGTAAAATTTCCAGGCCATTTTTCCGAACCTCGACAATTTACTATTCACGAGTTACTATTCATTTTTACTATTCACTGGCACTATTCATTCCAAAAATTTTATTTCATATTCTCGTAAGTTAAACTATTTTAATGATAACCCGAGATTTTGGCACTCATCGGAAAATTTCTGCAAGAATCACGAAACCGTGTCCGAGATTTACCTTAAGGTTTAAACATCATTTAGGCATCCCGATATGTCCAAACAACATTACCAACATGAGAAATATATGTTTTCCACCTTCTGTGACATTTTCATGAATTTAGGAATTTTAGGATACCCGGTTTTAAGTTTGGTGACTTTACGACTTACAGTTAGCAATTAACGGGACCAAAACCCACTCCGTATGTCAAAGATAAATATCCAACCTAAAATATCTAGATATTTTCTCAAAAATATCTAGATATTTCAAAAATCTATTGAAATTACCATTATACCCTTTCATTGAAATTACCAAAATGCCCTTGGACTATATAAAGCCTAATCTAGTTCATTTTTATCACAAAACAAGATCAAACTCATCTCTTTTTCCTCTCTATATCTCACGGCAAACCACAAGAACCAAGGAGGAATCAAAAACTTTTCAAGAACAAGTGTTAGATTAGTTCCATATATGATCCTTGTTAGGGTTTTGCAATAAAAACTCCAAGGTTGTGATCTTTTTCCATCCAAACTCATCAATCTTCAAGTAAGCTTCAAGTGAACTTTTTCATCATCTCATACTTTCATTTGATCATTAACATCATGTATTTTCAAGTTATAATGGTTAAACATGCGAGTTACATATGTTATTCATACCACTTTACAAGTTTTATGGTTTTTATAAGTATATATAAAGCCTATGATCATTCCCTTGAAATCCTACAATATTTTGTGAAGTTTAGGACCCATGACACCCTAAGAAGGTGTATGGTAGATTAAGGGTTGTTTTGAAGTTGATTGGAGTGGACTTGAACAAGTTATAAACTAGAAAATTCATTTTTAGACACTAATAGAAAGTTGCTGTCCATTTTTGCAAAACGTGGAAACCTCAGGGGCTAAGGTGTAACTTTGGACCAAAGATTTAGAAAATACTTTCAAAAACGAAACTATGGCCGCTGGAATGAACAAAAACGAGTCTATAACGAAGGAGATATGATTTTTCAAAGTTTAACGACGAAAAACTATTTTCTGAAAATAATACGTGCTGTTGCACGAATTTCAACGGACAAAATGAGGCATTAGCCGTAATCTATCCGACCCGAATTATCAAAAATATATTAGTATGTTGTCCCACGATTCCGTGGATATAAAGAACGTTGAAAACAGACTTGTAACGACCAAGATATATACGTTTGAAAACCCGACGAAACTTATTTAATTTTGACAGCTTCTAATAGCAAAATATATTACGAGTGTAAAACAGTTTTTCTTTCAAGTCACCATGTTGCGAGCTATTTTCCCGTTGATCGAGTCAGTTTTGAGAAATTTTCATCAGTAACTAAAATGAAGTACACCTGGCCTATTTTCCAAATCAATCAACCGTTCGTTGATCGGACTTATAACGAGTAAGATATGATTTTCCGAATATCTCCGAAAACCACCATTATAAGGAAATATTTCTAAGTATAGAAATTGTTTTGCAAGACACTATATTCATAGCCGATTTTCTTTATGATCGAGGCGCGTATGATCAAAACTCATAAGAGACGACATTGAGATTATGTTACAAGGATTTCAAAAACGACAAGTTTTATTACTAACTCTTAACGTGCAATATTTTGCGGCTAGTTTTGCGAGGCCGTTTGGTCACATTTTCACAAGTTATAAAAAGTATTATTTTGTGACGAAACTAATATATTTGACTATATAGCTCCGAATAAGGATCATGGAGTACCGTTTCAACATTTTTACACGAAATGTAGTTTATGACTTAACGAGACGTCAAAAATGTATTTTTCGACAATAAACGTTATTTTCAAAACTAACGAGTGGTATCGTTAACATACGTATTTGCATGTGTAGCATCACTTCATCTGCTTATATTAGATCATATCCTCATATTAGGTCGCGGTTAGAGATCGAGCCTCATTTCATCTTATCCATTATTATCATTGTTGCTATCGCATCAGGTGAGTTTCATAGCCCCACTCTTATTCTTTAATAATTGTTTTAAACTCTTTGGGGGAGATACATGCTTAAACTATTTGCGTACGTACATGATTGTGTTAAACTTACTTGCGTTACTCTTGAAAGCATTTCGCGGACCTAAGTATCAAACACTTGGGGTAGCCGTACATAAGTCTCCTCGTGAGCAGCATTGATAAGTCTCCTTGTGAGCAGCATTGATAAGTCTCCTCGTGAGCAGCATTGATAAGTCTCCTTGTGAGCAGCATTGATAAGTCTCCTCGTGAGCAGCATTGATAAGTCTCCTAGTGAGCAGCATAAGGTCTATTAGTGATATAGAACGCATATCGTATACTTACATGTCTTACTCAAGCTATATTTTAGCAGTGGGTTGTAAACACACAGGTTGCAAGTGTTGTTATGGGCGGGATTTGCAACTGAGTGGATTTACAATGCCTTTGCTGGGAAAATCTTTATTCGAATACTTTACTTGTTAAACAAACTCTATGAACTCACCAACCTCGTGTTGACACTTTAGCATGTATTTTTAGGAACTAAGCATAGCACGCTACTGGAGGCTTTTGGCAGGGCATGGCATGGTCATAGAAGACTCTGATAAAACATTTGGGACCGCTTAACTTATTTTATGGGCCAACTTCCGCACCACTTTTCATAATGTAAATTCAACACTTTTGACTTCTCAAATATATTCTAAATGATTGATGTGAAAACCGTTCTTTACACTTGTGTTATGATACCAATTGAGTTGCACCCCAGCGACACGTAAGCTTCCGCTGGACCCGATTTTGTCGGTGTGACAGATTGGTATCAGAGCCTAGGCTATAGAGAATTGGGTAATTTTAAAACCTAAACGATAGCTACTTTTACGAAAACTTAACCCTATGACCGCCATGTGCCTGCCTGCCAAGCTGATGCCTCATTTGTGGTTTGTTGCTGACATATTTAATGAGATTTGCATCTTATTTCCAGATAGATTATACTCACTTACTCTCTTTGATTACTATAATTGTATTCCATATAAGTATGCTTGCATATCATGCACGTCACAGCGTTACACCTTTTCCTTACGTAGTTTCATCATTCGACCTCAAGCCTGATCACCTGCCTTAGTCTTTTGAACCACCCTTTACATGTGAAGGACATAGTATTAGTATAACTAAGCTGAGTATTCTAAAATTCATTGAACCTCGGTGGAATATAGACTGGTCATCTATATTCGACCCGGGATAGTGGGACATAGCCTGACCACCTATGTTCGACTCAGAGATGAATTTTGCAATACTAAGAGTAGTTATAATAGAATTATGTCCAGATTGATTTGATCGGTGTAAGCAATTCCGTTATCGAGCCAAACTTTCAAAAGACCTCATTTCAGGATGTTGAATCCATTCTTTCTAACAACTTGTTTCCTAGCTTGATTTAGTGACAGTTCTTGTTTGATGAGTTGCGAAAATCAAGCCAAGAGTCAAGTTGTTACCCGAGCCGATTCAGTTTAATCTCATGACAGTTCTTGTTTGATGAGTTGTGAGATTAAATTTGAATCAACAACCTCAAACCGATTTAGCCTAATCCCATGACAGTTCTTGTTTGATGAGTTGTGGGATTAAGTAAAAATCGGTTACCTAGAGTTTTTTTTGAAGGCTATGCTCGATCATGGGAAAGTTTACCCCTATCAAACCCGACCATGAGAACGTACGTACGTAGAACGAGTGAGCTGAATTCAGGGACTGAATTCCTCTAACGGGTGGAGACTGTCACAACTCGTAATTCCAGGCCATTTTTCCGAACCTCGACAATTTACTATTCATGAGTTACTATTCATTTTTACTATTCACTGACACTATTCATTCCAAAATTTTTATTTCATATTCTCGTAAGTTAAACTATTTTAATGATAACCCGAGATTTTGGCACTCGTCGGAAAATTTCTGCAAGAATCACGAAACCGTGTCCGAGATTTACCTTAAGGTTTAAACATCATTTAGGCATCCCGATATGTCCAAACAACATTACCAACAAGAGAAATATATGTTTTCCACCTTCCGTGACATTTTCATGAATTTAGGAATTTTAGGATACCCGGTTTTAAGTTTGGTGACTTTACGACTTACAGTTAGCAATTAACGGGACCAAAACCCACTCCGTATGTCAAAGATAAATATCCAACCTAAAATATCTAGATATTTTCTCAAAAATATCTAGATATTTCAAAAATCTATTGAAATTACCATTATACCCTTTCATTGAAATTACCAAAATGCCCTTGGACTATATAAAGCCTAATCTAGTTCATTTTTATCACAAAACAAGATCAAACTCATCTCTTTTTCCTCTCTATATCTCACGGCAAACCACAAGAACCAAGGAGGAATCAAAAACTTTTCAAGAACAAGTGTTAGATTAGTTCCATATATGATCCTTGTTAGGGTTTTGCAATAAAAACTCCAAGGTTGTGATCTTTTTCCATCCAAACTCATCAATCTTCAAGTAAGCTTCAAGTGAACTTTTTCATCATCTCATACTTTCATTTGATCATTAACATCATGTATTTTCAAGTTATAATGGTTAAACATGCGAGTTACATATGTTATTCATACCACTTTACAAGTTTTATGGTTTTTATAAGTATATATAAAGCCTATGATCATTCCCTTGAAATCCTACAATATTTTGTGAAGTTTAGGACCCATGACACCCTAAGAAGGTGTATGGTAGATTAAGGGTTGTTTTGAAGTTGATTGGAGTGGACTTGAACAAGTTATAAACTAGAAAATTCATTTTTAGACACTAATAGAAAGTTGCTGTCCATTTTTGCAAAACGTGGAAACCTCAGGGGCTAAGGTGTAACTTTGGACCAAAGATTTAGAAAATACTTTCAAAAACGAAACTATGGCCGCTGGAGTGAACAAAAACGAGTCTATAACGAAGGAGATATGATTTTTCAAAGTTTAACGACGAAAAACTATTTTCTGAAAATAATGCGTGCTGTTGCACGAATTTCAACGGACAAAATGAGGCATTAGCCGTAATCTATCCGACCCGAATTATCAAAAATATATTAGTATGTTGTCCCACGATTCCGTGGATATAAAGAACGTTGAAAACAGACTTGTAACGACCAAGATATATACGTTTGAAAACCCGACGAAACTTATTTAATTTTGACAGCTTCTAATAGCAAAATATATTACAAGTGTAAAACAGTTTTTCTTTCAAGTCACCATGTTGCGAGCTATTTTCCCGTTGATCGAGTCAGTTTTGAGAAATTTTCATCAGTAACTAAAATGAAGTACACCTGGCCTATTTTCCAAATCAATCAACCGTTTGTTGATCAGACTTATAACGAGTAAGATATGATTTTCCGAATATCTCCGAAAACCACCATTATAAGGAAATATTTCTAAGTATAGAAATTGTTTTGCAAGACACTATATTCATAGCCGATTTTCTTTATGATCGAGGCGCGTATGATCAAAACTCATAAGAGACGACATTGAGATTATGTTACAAGGATTTCAAAAACGACAAGTTTTATTACTAACTCTTAACGTGCAATATTTTGCGGCTAGTTTTGCGAGGCCGTTTGGTCACATTTTCACAAGTTATAAAAAGTATTATTTTGCGACGAAACTAATATATTTGACTATATAGCTCCGAATAAGGATCATGGAGTACCGTTTCAACATTTTTACACGAAATGTAGTTTATCACTTAACGAGACGTCAAAAATGTATTTTTCGACAATAAACGTTATTTTCAAAACTAACGAGTGGTATCGTTAACATACGTATTTGCATGTGTAGCATCACTTCATCTGCTTATATTAGATCATATCCTCATATTAGGTCGCGGTTAGAGATCGAGCCTCATTTCATCTTATCCATTATTATCATTGTTGCTATCGCATCAGGTGAGTTTCATAGCCCCACTCTTATTCTTTAATAATTGTTTTAAACTCTTTGGGGGAGATACATGCTTAAACTATTTGCGTACGTACATGATTGTGTTAAACTTACTTGCGTTACTCTTGAAAGCATTTCGCGGACCTAAGTATCAAACACTTGGGGTAGCCGTACATAAGTCTCCTCGTGAGCAGCATTGATAAGTCTCCTAGTGAGCAGCATTGATAAGTCTCCTCGTGAGCAGCATTGATAAGTCTCCTCGTGAGCAGCATTGATAAGTCTCCTTGTGAGCAGCATTGATAAGTCTCCTCGTGAGCAGCATTGATAAGTCTCCTAGTGAGCAGCATAAGGTCTATTAGTGATATAGAACGCATATCGTATACTTACATGTCTTACTCAAGCTATATTTTAGCAGTGGGTTGTAAACACACAGGTTGCAAGTGTTGTTATGGGCGGGATTTGCAACTGAGTGGATTTACAATGCCTTTGCTGGGAAAATCTTTATTCGAAGACTTTACTTTTGGGACCGCTTAACTTATTTTATGGGCCAACTTCCGCACCACTTTTCATAATGTAAATTTAACACTTTTGACTTCTCAAATATATTCTAAATGATTGATGTGAAAACCGTTCTTTACACTTGTGTTATGATACCAATTGAGTTGCACCCCAGCGACATGTAAGCTTCCGCTGGACCCGATTTTGGGGGTGTGATAGGAGCGTCCTAGTCTAGGACGGCTCCACGGTTCCACTAAATTTAGTGGAGCCGTGGCATGTTTAGTGGAGCCATCCGTACAAAACTTTCTGTAACGTTCAGATTTTTCTTGCCTATAAAAACCAACCCCATTCACAGTTTTTAGGCATCCTTACACACACAAAACTTTCTGAGTTGAATACTCTCTTCACACTTTCCTTCTTAGATCATTTAGATTAGTTTTTCTTTTGTTTAAGAGTGATCCAATCATCCTCAAAGTGATCCTCTTCATTCCTCTTCACTAGCAAGAGAAGAACACAAGTATCCAAGTTGATACAAGGTGTTATCATTCCTCTTCATTATCAAGAGAAGAACACAAGTATCCAAGTTGATACAAGGTGTTATCATTCCTCTTTACTAGCAAGAGAAGAACTCAAGTATTCAAGAGGATACAAGAGTTGTAGTTGTTAGGTTGTTGTAACACTTGTTACATCCTTGTTGTATCTTAGCATACATCAAGATTATCTTTCTTTTGTGAGAGTGTAAGTGAAGATCATTGTGATCTTAAGAGATAGTGAAGATCTCTTAAAACCATTGGGCTTGTGTGTGAGTGATCAAAGGATCTAGAGTAGTTAGATTAAGTAGAGTGAAGTGAGAGTTGATCTTTGTGATCGTGTTGAGATCGTGGTGATCTCTTGTAGCCATTGGGCTTGTGTGATTGGTCACGTGGACCTTGGTAGATTGGTGCGAGCTAAGATTAGCACTCGACATTTAGCTTAGTGTCGGTAATAGGATAAGCGACGTGTACGGTTTTCTCCGCCTGAAGGGAGGTTGTTGACATAGTGCTTGAAACTTTCGAGTGTGGTACTCGGGGAGTGGAGTAGGGCGAAGAAGAGCTTCGTAGCCGAACCACTATAAATCCTTTGTCTCGATTTGATCTTTCCAACTCTACTCTTTACTTTCATTATTTAGCATTAGTTAGTTTAGTGTGTAGTTCATATTGGTGTTGATTGATTACACATAGAGTTCGAATCAAAGTTTCCAATATCTAAGTTTTAAAACAAGATTTTTAAAAGAACTTAAAACCGGTAAACTATTCAAACCCCCCTCTAGTTTCCCACAATTGGTATCAGAAGCCACGTCAGTCAAGATTTTAAAGTATATTGTATTTTAAAACTTGAATCGATCAATGGATTCCGACAAATATCTAGAAGGGCAATCTATGCAAAGACCACCACTTTTCGAAACCGATT
Organism: Artemisia tridentata subsp. tridentata; assembly: GCA_021014915.2. Classification (NCBI taxonomy): domain Eukaryota; kingdom Viridiplantae; phylum Streptophyta; class Magnoliopsida; order Asterales; family Asteraceae; genus Artemisia; species Artemisia tridentata. The sequence continues at coordinate 63,581,730 of CP139501.1, read as the reverse complement.
GTTTTATATATTGGAAAACAAGATTCGAAACATATGTAAAATCAAAAGACATTGATCTTTAGCATGTCATTACCGAGGGTGACTTTCAACCTATTCAAATGAATCCGGAAACTAAAAAGGATGAAATAGTTTCTTATGATAAACAAAGTGATTAACTTAAAAGGAAATTAGCCAAAAATAATGAGGCTAAAATGATGATTTATAATGCTTTACCTAAAAAGGAATTTGAAAGAATTTTTATGTGTAATACGGCAAAAGATATTTGGAAAACGTTGCTAGTCACTCACCAAGGTAATAACCAAGTCAAAGAGAACAAGATAGATCTTCTTGTTCAACAATATGAACAATTTTCCATTTCGGAAGATGAGTCAATAGATAATGCTTTTGCTAGATTTAATACTATTATCACTAGTCTTAAAGCTCTTGATGAAGGTTACTCTAGCAAGAATTATGTTAGGAAGTTTCTTAGGGCTCTACATCCTAAATGGAGAGCAAAGGTCACCGCCATAGAAGAATCAAAGGACTTGGCGACCTTGTCACTCGATGAACTTATAGGAAACTTGAAAGTTCACGAGATGATAATCAAGAAGGACTCCGACATAGTCAAAGGCAAAAGCGAGAGAGTTAGATCTCTAGCATTGAAAGCCAAGAAGGAGTCTAGTGATGAGGAATGCTCGAGTTCCGATAGTGAAGATGAGGAATATGCATTAGCGGTTAGGGACTTTAAAAAGTTCTTTAGGAGAAGAGGTAGGTTCGTTAGGCAACCTCGTGATGAGAAGAAGACATCACAAAAGAACCATGTTGAAAAGAAAGGGACAAGTGATAGGAAATGCTTTAGATGCGGAGATCCTAATCACCTCATAGGAGAGTGTCCCAAACCACCGAAATTCAACAACCAACGAGCTTTCATAGGAGGCTCCTGGAGTGATAGCGGTGATGATGAAGAAAAGAAGCCCAAGGACGAAACATGCCTAATGGCTCACGCTTCTAATGAGATATGCTTGGGAATTGACTTGGAGCCTGACGAATAGGTCAAGGATAGTGGATGCACTAACCACATGACGGGTAACCGAAGTCTATTCTCATCATACAAGGCATACAACGGAGGTAATGTCACTTTCGGTAGCAAACTTAAGGGCAACATTATAGGCAAAGGTATGATCACTCAAAACTCCCTCACTATTAGAAATGTTGAGCATGTAGATAACTTAGGATTTAATTTGCTTAGTATTAGTCAAATGGTAGATAATAAGTGTAGAATTATATTCTCTGAAGAGGGTAGTGAGATCATTAAGGATGGTAAAACCATAGGCAAAGGAGTTAGGAGAAATGGCTTATTTGTTATGAAAATAGGAAATAAGCCTCAGGATAGGATATGCTTAGCAACCATAGATGATAACTCTACTCTATGGCATAGAAGATTAGGTCATGCCAATATGCGATTGATACAATCATTGGCATCAAAGGAATTAGTTAGAAATCTACCTAAGATTAAGTTTGACAAACACTTTTGTGACGCTTGTAAAGTTGGAAAACAAGCACATTCTAGTCACAAAGCTAAGAATATGGTCTCGACCTCTAGATGCCAAGAACTCCTTCACATGGACTTATTCGGTCCATCCGCCGTACGGAGCTACGGAGGAAATCACTACACCTTTGTAATAGTTGATGACTATTCTAGGTATACTTGGACTAGATTTCTTAAGAATAAGACACAAGCTTTTGAGGAATTTGAAATCTTTAGTAAGAAAGTCCAAAACCAACTAGGATGTACAATAGTTTCTATGAGGACGGATCATGGTCGGGAATTTGAAAATGAAGTGAAATTCGGAGTATATTGTGATGCTAATGGTATTACTCACAATTTCTCGGCTCCACGCACTCCACAATCAAATGGGGTAGTCGAGCGGAAAAATCGTACTCTACAAGAAATGAGTAGAACGATGTTGAATGAACAATCAATTTCGCAAAAGTTTTGGTGTAATGCGGTGGACACCTCAACTTATATTCTTAATAGGATTCTAATTAGACCTATATTAGGAAAAACCCCATTTGAAATCATGAAAGGTAGAAAACCTACTCTTGATTATTTTAGAGTGTTTGGAAGCAAGTGCTTCGTACTAAACACTAAAGATTACCTCACCAAGTTTGACCCAAATTCTTACGAAGGTATCTTCCTAGGTTACTCCTAAAATAGTAAAGCCCATGTTGTCCTAAATAGAGAAACCATGAAAGTCGAAGAATCACTCAACGTGACATTCGATGAAAGTCCTCCACAAACTAAGACATCACCCTTGGTGGATGATGACTTAGATGAGGACGAAGCCATTAAGGTTAATGGCAAGAAAACCCTAGAAGATGACATTGAGGATGAAATAGTTGAAGTTGACGAAATTGTCAACGTTAAGGAATCCAAAAACCATCCTATTGAAAATGTCATAGGTAATATAAACCAAAGAACCCTTAGGTCACAAGCACAAAACAAAAGTAATTTCTTTTGTTTCATATCAACCGTAGAACCTAAGAATGTAGGTGAAGCGATTAAGGATGAAAGTTGGATACTTTCCATGCTAGAAGAACTTAATCAATTCACCGCAAACCATGTTTGGGATTTAGTACCTCTTCCTAAAAATCAAACAATCATAGGAACTAAGTGGGTGTTTAGGAATAAACTCGACGAAAGTGGCGTCGTAGTTAGGAATAAGGCAAGGTTGGTACAACAAGGCTATAACCAACAAGAGGGAATAGATTATGATGAAACCTATGCACCCGTAGCTAGATTAGAATCAATTAGAATACTCCTTGCCTATGCTTGTGCCTTAGACTTTAAACTATACCAAATGGATGTGAAGAGTGCGTTCCTTAATGGTTATATCAACGAGGAGGTGTATGTTGCACAACCTCCGGGATTCGTTGATTTCGAATATCCGAATCATGTTTACAAGCTCAAGAAAGCACTCTATGGTCTTAAACAAGCTCCTAAAGCTTGGTATGATAGACTGAAAGCTTTCTTGATTGAACATGAATATACCATGGGAAAGGTTGATAACACACTCTTCATAAAGAAAAGAGATTCACATCTCATCATTGTTCAAATATATGTCGACGACATTATATTCGGATCAACTTGTCCAGAGATGTGCGATGATTTCTCTAAGATCATGCATGACGAGTTTGAGATGAGCATGATGGGTGAATTAAACTTCTTCCTTGGTTTACAAATTAAACAAATGGAAGATGGTATCTTCTTTAATCAAGCTAAGTATAGTAAAGAGATGCTTAAGAAGTTTAGTTTAGAAGAGTCTAAGCCCATGAAAACTCCCATGTCCACAGAAATAAAACTCACGAAAGATGAAGAAGGTGAGTCCGTGGATAGCACTAAGTATAGAGGTATGATAGGAAGTTTATTATACCTCACGGCAAGTAGGCCCAACATCATGTTTAGTGTCTGCCTTTGTGCTCGCTTCCAAGAGGATCCCAAAACCTCTCACCTTGAAGCGGTTAAGCGTATCTTCCGATACATTAAAGGCACTATACACTTGGGATTATTCTATCACAAGGGGACCGGTGTAGAAACTATTGTCTATGCCGACTCTGATCATGCGGGAGATTATGTGGATCGAAAAAGTATGAGTGGCGTTTGTACCTTCATGGGTTGTTGCATAACTTCTTGGTTCTCCAAGAAACAAACGGCTCTTGCTATCTCCACGACCGAAGCCGAGTACGTAAGCGCCGGAAAGGCATGTCAACAAGCACTATGGATGAAACAAGCTCTTATAGACAATGACATTCATTTAGATGACGTCCCTATTATGTGTGATAATAAAGGTGCTATTGACTTGAGCAAAAACCCCGTTCAACATTCCAGTACTAAACACATTGAAATTCGCCACCACTTTCTTCGCGATAATGTTCAGAAAGGAAATATTTCTATTAAGAAAGTTCCTTCTCAGGACAATATCGCAGACATCTTAACCAAACCTCTTAAACGAGAATCCTTTAACTACCTCCGTCTAGGTCTAGGAATGATGGAACATATTCCATAAATCTCATGACTCTTGAAGTCATCTCGAGAGCCTCGTTTATTCTAGTTTAGGTTTCCTTAGTCAAAAGAATTTGTTAGGTACAAATTCTTTCCTCGTGTCAATAAGTCTCACTAAAACAGCGAGACTTATTCGTCAAAAATCAAAATGGGACAGAAAACAGTCCCAGCAGATCACGGCTCCACTAAATGTGGCACGGCACCGTTAAATTTAACGGTACCATGGAACCGTGCATCTGGTACATCACGTATTTCAGTCACCTTTTTCCACATCACTTATTTCAAACATCATCAACCTCTGCAACTGCTGTTGTAACCTAACCTCACAATCCAAAACTTCACTACACTTCTTCAAGATCATATTCAAGACATTGATTTTCAAGATTATCAATCATCTCAACCCTTTCAACAAAAGTGTAAGTTATCTTACTCTAATTTTCTTTAATTTTGAGTCTAGGGTTTGCTCATTGATGAAAAATGAATTGGGGCTTTTCAAATAAACTTTCAAATTGAAGTCATCAACACTAAGACTTTTGAAAATCTTTGATGTCAAAGAAATTGAAGTCACCAAACACCCCAATTCTAGTATTTTCAAAATTTCACAAAATTAGGACCATGAAATATTTTTCGTGCATTGTTGATGCAAACTAAAAACACATTTTCATGCACACATGATCTCACGAATAATGATCGAATTACATATTCAATATGTATTTTTCGACATATTTGTTTGAGCAAAAGTAAAATTAGGAGTGTTTGTGTAATCTCATTATTTTCTTTCGAGTCGAGATCACCGCACCTCCACATAGTTTGCATATAGGCACACGCTAGGCATGTGTTTAAAGCAACTATTCTTTGCTCTAATTATTCCTAAAAATTTCTTTTTATATAGGAAACAAAAATGTCTCATGAATATGATTTTGATCATCTCCTAACCAATACCTACACACCCGAAATCTCTCGTGAACCCACAACACCCGATAACCACATTCGTGCCTATGTCAATCTTGAAACCCGTCGGTTTCATGAAGTCCGTGTCATTGATCCGTCCCTAGTTTACCATCGGGACATCAACACTTCCTTTAGAGCTATAGGATTCGATTGTTTACTCCATATCAACGAGCACATTTGTCCTCGTTTTGTGTTGGAATTCTTTCAGCAAGTTGAACTCGTACGTAACGAGGATCAATCCTTGTCACTTTGGTTTTGGGTCCAAAATTTCAAATTCGTCCTAACTCTTGAGCAATTTGCTCAAATCCTTCGAATACCCAATCATGGGCAAAGTGCCTATACTGAAGATTGGTGTCTTGAGTCTCTCTTTCACTATCGTGAGGAGAATAGTCCGTACTGTTCATACATACCCTCTCCAACCGAACTAACCAAACTCATCCGTACTTATAAGTACCCCTCTTACCCTAATCCAACGAAAATTCGTTTGGAAGAGGTTCGTAATGAACTACTTTCTTGGGCAGTCATCCTGCGAGAAAATGTTCTAAGTCTCACAGGAAATCGTGAACAACTCCCGGCGTGTTGTGCTCATATGATTTACTGTCTCCTAACCCAACAACCATACAATCTCGCTTACTTCTTCGCTAAGCAAATTGTTCATCTCAAGGGTAACAAGAATAAATTGATACCCTATGGGATGTTCCTAACCCGTCTCTATCACCATCTCATGAACCTACATCCTTACCTTAACGGCCCTCAATACTCACTTGTCAAACCCATCATGAAACCCATAAACGAGTCACATGTCTCATCAATCCTCATTTCTGAATCCTCCACCCATTATGCACCCTTTGATGATCCAAATCATGACAATGAGACACACGCTCAAGACAAGAGTGTGCCAAGAATGGGGGAATGCTCAAGTCATAAGCAGTCTTGAAGAGATTTACATCTCTTAATAGGATTTATCTATGAATCAATGCTAATTGTTTTCTTGCATGCTTAACTATCTCCTTGCATAATTAATCTATGTGATATTTGGATGATAGCTTATTTTGTCTCTTATAATTGCATGCTTATGATTATCTTAGGAAACTACATGATAATCTTTATATGCTAGTTGTAGCTTAATATGGGATATTTTAGGTAAATAAATACCTAGTGAGTTGAGGCACTATCATTTCCAGGAACTAGTTCCCCTAGAAAACATCCCCCTAGCTGCCCAGAACTAGCATGCACAGAAATTTTTGTGACAACAGTGTCACGGTACCACTAAATAGGGACGGTACCGTTAAATTTAACGGTACCGTGGGTCATTTAGAGGAACCGTGTCCCTGTTTGACGGAATTTTACTGTTCCTCCTAAAAACCTTGCAACCCTAACCTCAAACCTGCAAATTTTTCAACTTCACACACACCCTAAGATTCCCTTGCTACACCATAGGACACTTCCATCAACTTTAATTCAAATCTCACCCATCTTGCCTACATAAAGCCTCAACTTGCAAGCTTATCTTGCACTTCATCTTCAACCTCCCATCACACACATCCATGTCTTCCACCCAAGGATCCACCTCTCACATTTCCAAGAAACCTAGAATCACCATAAAACCACCTTCCAAACCACTCTTTGTGGATCTCACAAAAGATGATGAAGCAATGACACCACCTTCCCAAGCCACTCCCTACTCACCATCACCACCTAATGCACCCTCTAAAACATCCTCTTCCTACAAAACAACTTCATCATCCTTTAACACAACATCATCTATGGAGTACACACTATCCCCCATAACTCCATTGGACTATGCCATGCCAACTCCATCCCCAACAAACTCACCACCACCACCTTCTCCTATCATGGCACAACCCATCCAACCCCATCCCTTTGATTTACATAGTGCTAATTGCCTATGTTGTCTCCATAAACGTAATCTCATCTTATTTTTAAGAGACGAGATTCATTTCATGTTCTCTTTTATAGAACATCTCTTAACACCACCACCACCCTAAATGATGCCACAATCTCCACCACCTCCTAACCCAAACAACTAAACATGCCTTTGTTTAGTGTTTCAAAAATAACTCTTTAGGACCCCTCTTGGAAATGAAGCTTGCCTCTAGTCATTAGGGATCTATGTTTGTTATTGTTTGTCTTTTTATGCTCATCATGAAGTCATACCTATGTATGACATTTATCTTATCTTTATGAATGAATGAACTTTCATGATGTTCGCTTCTTTTTATTTTTATGATTGGCTACTTAGTCACTCATTTTATGGTGGGATATTTGTCTTAAGTGCTACATTTTAGATATTGTATATGTGTTATCTAACCTTGTTTTGTAGCATACACCATTGCTCGATTCCTTGGTATTCTCCAAATAAGGGGGAGTATAAATCAAGGGGGAGCCTTAGTCACCTTTTTGATTAGACAAAAAGGGGGAGAAATGGGAGTAAACTCATTAAAAACTTGTTAAAACTAATTTTAACTTAAAATGAGTTTATATTTTGTCATCATCAAAAAGGGGGAGATTGTTGATGCAAATAATGTTCTAAAAACGTTATTTATATCTTTCGATTACTTCACGTTTTGAGGATGACAAAATGTGAAATCACGTTACGTTAAAATTAACGTAAACAAGTTTTTAATCGGAAGATCCCGTTTCTACGCAAATCAATCTAGAACAAATTTACAACTTGACAAATGATCAAAGAAGTGAATTTGTGTTTTGAGACTTCACATTTTAATGGGACAAAACATTTTTTGAAAAATACACATGACAAATTATTTTTGAATTATTAAGAAATGTTTTAATGGAAAAATAAGTTTGAAAATCACAACAGCTATTTTGCCCCCCAAAATCAGCTCCAACCTTCCCCAAATAAGTTTTCACCAGAAAATACAAAATTTCGAGCGTCCTAGTCTAGGACGGCTCCACGGTTCCACTAAATTTAGTGGAGCCGTGGCATGTTTAGTGGAGCCGTCCGTACAAAACTTTCTGTAACGTTCAGATTTTTCTTGCCTATAAAAACCAACCCTATTCACAGTTTTTAGGCATCCTTACACACACAAAACTTTCTGAGTTGAATACTCTCTTCACACTATCTTTCTTAGATCATTTAGATTAGTTTTTCTTTTGTTCAAGAGTGATCCAATCATCCTCAAAGTGATCCTCTTCATTCCTCTTCACTAGCAAGAGAAGAACACAAGTATCCAAGTTGATACAAGTTGTTATCATTCCTCTTCATTATCAAGAGAAGAACACAAGTATCCAAGTTGATACAAGGTGTTATCATTCCTCTTCACTAGCAAGAGAAGAACTCAAGTATTCAAGAGGATACAAGAGTTGTAGTTGTTAGGTTGTTGTAACACTTGTTACATCCTTGTTGTATCTTAGCATACATCAAGATTATCTTTCTTTTGTGAGAGTGTGAGTGAAGATCATTGTGATCTTAAGAGATAGTGAAGATCTCTTAAAGCCATTGGGCTTGTGTGTGAGTGATCAAAGGATCTAGAGTAGTTAGATTAAATAGAGTGAAGTGAGAGTTGATCTTTGTGATCGTGTTGAGATCGTGGTGATCTCTTGTAGCCATTGGGCTTGTATGATTGGTCACGTGGACCTTGGTAGATTGGTGCTAGCTAAGATTAGCACTCGACATTTAGCTTAGTGTCGGTAATAGGATAAGCGACGTGTACGGTTTTCTCCGCCTGAAGGGAGGTTGTTGACATAGTGCTTGAAACTCTCGAGTGTGGTACTCGGGGAGTGGAGTAGGGCGAAGAAGAGCTTTGTAGCCGAACCACTATAAACCTTTGTCTCGGTTTGATCTTTCCAACTCTACTCTTTACTTTCATTATTTAGCATTAGTTAGTTTAGTGTGTAGTTCATCTTGGTGTTGATTGATTACACATAGAGTTCGAATCAAAGTTTCCAGTATCCAACTTTTAAAACAAGACTTTTAAAAGAACTTAAAACCGGTAAACTATTCAAACCCCCCCCCCCTTCTAGTTTCCCACAAGTGAATCTAATGCATTTGTGTTTGAGGCAACACCTGCCATGAGCTGGAAACCCTGTCAAGAAGGCTTTTTTAATGAGTCTATCTGATCACAGGCAGTATTTATATTGACATCAATGGTTCTCACACAACCAGAGGTTAAATGAAATAAAAAATGATTAAGTGTCTTCCTTTACACTTAATCCCTTCAAAATATCTGAGTACAGTATTGGTTGTAAAAGAAATTGGGAAAATACTGTTGATAATTTTATTTTTATTTTTTTGGTTAAAAGTTAGTGCTACTAAGCATAAACTTAGTGCTGCTATGTCTAACTTAGTGCTGCTAGGTTTCTGTTGCTAGATTTGAAATGTAGGGTATCGTTATGTAACTTTTTACTTAAAGGGTATAAGTCCCCAATTGATTCACATAATCAGTTTCACGCGCACATAATTCACTCTCATCTAAGCCCTAATTAAGTTTTTATCATCAAATCGAACAATCCCCAAATCAAATCATCATGTCGCATTTAAATTTTACCAAACCACACAATAATGTTGCATTTTTAGAAAAGCCTAACGAGTCTGTAGATTTTACTGAAATCATTGATTTTCTTAATGCAAGTTATATAAGATTTGCTTTAACAGTAAAACCTACTATATATATTTCTGACATTATACAGTTTTGGTCGTCTGCTAAGGTCGAAACTCATAATGGGGAAGTACAAATTCATGCCCTTGTAGATAGGCAGAAGATACTCATTACTGAGGCTTCTATTAGAAGAGATCTTCATCTAGGAGATGCTAATGGTATTGAGAATCTTCCAAATGCTACAATTTTTGAAAAACTTTTACTGATGAGATATGAGAGGAAAACTGATGCTTTAAAATTTAACAAAGGAAACTTCTCTCATCAGTGGAAATTCTTAATCCATACTGTCTTAAAGTGTCTTAGTCAAAAGACCACTGGTTGGAATGAATTTAGTAGCAATTTGGCAACTGCTATAATTTCTTTGGCGGAAAATGATCAAAGATTTAATTTTTCTAAATTAATTTTTGATAGTATTGTTAAGAACTTGGATAGTTCTTCAAGTAAATATTTTATCTATCCAAGGTTTTTACAACTCTTTATTGACAATCAATTTGTTAACAAGAAAAGTAATAAAAGATTTTATCCCACTCCCTCTCTTACTAAAAAGCTTTTCACTAACATGAGGAGGGATGGAAAAGATTTTTCAGGCACAGTTACACCATTGTTTCCTACAATGTTGGAACTTGCTAAACAAACTCAGGGTGAAGGTTCAGCAATCCTAGCTGTTACCCATCACACATTCATACTTTTGGCATCATCCTTACAACAACCTAAAAAGATATATAAATGTAGGACTCACTCAAAGAACACTGAGCTACCACAAGCTAGTGGTTCTACTCATAATGTTGCAGATTAGGTTGTCACTGGTTTGGAGAGTGACATGTTGGTAAGGGATGCCACTACTATGACTAGCTTAGAAGCAGCACAGGTCAGTGGTACCATAAATAAGATCCAAACCAAGACAACTTCTAATGAGTCTGGTTCCCATGGAACTGATTCAGGTGAAGGACCCAGTCACATGGCAAATATGGGGGGTTCAGATGCTCAACCTAGGGTTGAGACTGAGCTTGACACTTCCAATGATCCACCTCTCGGGCTAGGTAACATAAGCCGAAGTGGTGAGGATAGAATTGAACTTCTTAATGAATTGATGGAAGCTTGTACCAAAGTGTCTGCACAAGTTCTTGACCTACAACAACTGACTGCTTCTCAAGGTGGTAAAATCAAAGCTTTGAAGAGAATGGTTAGGTTCTTAGAAGGCATAAAAAGGTCAAGAACTCCAAAACTAAAAAGAGTACATAAGGTAGGAACAGCTCAAAGGGTTAGATATTCTGAAGCTATCAGTTTGGGGGAGGATGCTCCTAAACAGGGGAGGAATGAAAGTCAAGCTTCTGGGGAGGCTAAGGATAATGAGGGTGCTGGTGCAGAGAGTGAAGAATATGAATTTTTGGTTGCTGATAATCAAGGGAATGAAGTAGTCATGGATAGTGTTGCTAAGGTGGATAAAGCTGCTAGTAAGAAACTTACTGTTGCTAGTGCAAAAGTTTCTACTGCTACACCAGAAGTTACTACTGCTGATAAAGATGGAGTTTCTACTGCTGAGGTTATGGATGATGATATCATTTTGGCTCATGCACTAACAAAATTGAAGACATCCAAACCATCAACCAAAGGTGTTGTTATAAGAGAACCATCTTCTACACCTAAAGTTACACAACCACCTCCACAAGACAAAGGCAAAAGCAAAGCTATACTCATTGAAGAGCCTGTGGAGGAACCACTTTCAAGAGCAAAGCAAACGCAACTTGATGCTGATGTTGAAGAAAAATTAGCCAAAGAGTTTGAAGAGGAAAACAAAATTATTGAAGAACAAAGAAGAGTTGCAGCTGACAAAGAAGCTCAAAGATTAGCACTGATTAATGAATGGGATGATGAAAGAGCCCAATGTGATGCTGATTGGGAACTTGCTCGGAAACTTCAACAAGAAGAGCAAGATCAGTATACAATTGATGAAAGGGCTAGGTTGCTAAAAGAGTTCTTTGATCAACAGAAGAAATTTTATGTTGCACAAAGGTTAAAGGCTAAAATGAATAAACCACCCACCAAGGCTCAAAGAAGAAAGTTCATGTGTGCTTATCTGAAGAACATGAAGGGATGGAAGCTCAATGTTCTAACACACTTTGATGATAAAAATATTCAAGAGCTCTATGAATCTGCAAAAAGAGAGATAAGCAGCTTTGTGCCTATGAATACTGAAGTGGTGGAGGGTAGTGCTGAAAAGAAAAAAGAAAGCCCTAATTCTAAAAGAAAATGAGAAGGGCTGGTCAAGCAAAGTAGCAAAAAGCAAAACTCTGAGCAAAAGGCAGAAACAGAGCATAAGGCAGAGCCAAAGCAGGTTTATGAAAAAGAAGAGCCAGAGCAAGCTGAAGTTGATGATGATGTAGAAAAGATGCAAGCTCATACAGAACTTGCATTAGTAACTGAAGAAGAAGTCATGGATGCAGTTCCTCACAGTGTCAAACAACCAATTGTTGCTTTTACTTCAGGATTACATGGTAAGACAGCATATTGGGATATCAAGAGAGCTGATGGAACATTTGTGAGGTTTGTTAGCTTTCTACAAATGGTTCATCATTTTGATAGAGAAGATATGGTAACTCTATGGAAGCTGTATAAAGAAAAGTTGTTGGGAATTAAATGTTCTAAAGATTAGTGTTTGGAATAATATGTTTACAAAGAAGGTATTGTTGAGAAGAATACACTAACAGTACTAATTGCTAGTGTATATCTGAAGACTACTCAAGTTATAACTAACAGTACTAACATATAAGTTAGTACTGCTAGTACAAAGAAGGTACTGCTGGTTGAATACTTCTGTTGGAGTGACTCATACTACTGCTGAAAGGATAAGTGTCGCGTATACTACTGCTAGATGGATAAGTATAAAAAGATATTTTGTGTATAAAAGTCAAGTATATACGGTAGATAATATCTTAGATAAGTGTTCACTCAATAAGTTGTAATACACAAAACATGTTGTATCTTAGTTACTGACACACTCAATAAGGAAGTAGTAGACAAGACTTGACAATATTGTAAAGATCTCCTTTGGACTATAAAAGGGAGATCTTAGCTTAGAAATAAGTGTGTGTGCTTAATTGTGTCTAGACTAGTGCTGAATTATGTGCTTAAGATTAACAATCTAGTCAAACAAGTAAAGTCATAGAAACATAGAGATTCAAGGTTTTGTAACCCTAGTGATAGTGAAGATCACTCGTATTATTCTCAATAATATTGAATCATTTGGTGTTATACTTTCGGTGTTCATACTCCAATAAACAAGCATCACTGTTCCATTTCCATAACCAATATCCTTCTAAGTGTGGTTAAGTAGATTCCACATACTTAATCATATTCACTCAAAGTATCATATACACACACGTTATAAAGGAATAACATCCTACATAGTGTATTCAATCCTCTCAATTGGTATCAGAGCAAGGCTGATATCTTTGATTTAAAAGAAGAAGAAATGGACATGGAATCTATTTAGACGAATGTTGCTGCAAAGTTGCCAATGCTCAAACAGAATGAGTTTGACATGTGGAGGTTAAGAATAGAGCAGTATTTCCAAGTGCAAGACTATACACTTAGGGAAATCATTGAAGAAGGAAACTCTTTCAAGCCTACAACCTCTACATCAACAGTTGAGGGTAAAGTAGTTACAACTGTGCAAACCAACCCATCAACTACAGAAGATAGAGTCAAGAAGAAGAATGACCTCAAGGCCAGAAGTATGCTGATGATTACCATTCCAAATGATCAACTTTTAAACTTCAGCAAGTTCAAAGATGCCAAGTCATTATTTGAGACCATTGTTGCAAGGTATGGTGGGAATGAAGCCACCAAGAAGACCCAGAAGACTCTTCTCAAGCAGCAATTTGAAAACTTCTCTTCAACCAACAATGAATCATTAGACCACATGTTTAACAGGCTTCAGAGGATTGTGAGCCAACTTACAATTCTTGGGGTAGATATACCTCAAGAAGATCTAAACTCCAAATTTCTGAGAAGCTTACCTAAAGAGTGGGCTATGCATGTTTTTTTTTCTGAAAAAACAGGTCAGACATTGACACCATGGATCTTATGGATCTGTATAGAAACTTCAAAATTGTGGAACAAGATGTGAAGAAGACTGGAGAATCTAGTTCAAGCACTAGGAACATGGCCTTTGTGTCATCTCCTAGTACCTCAAATCTAGTTGAAGATGTGAAGGTTGATATGGGAGTTGGTACTGCTAGTTCATCAAGCAGTACTTTTGGTATTTTGGATGAGAAAACATGTTGTGCTTTTCTCACAAGTCAGAATGATGGGTCCATGCTTACTCATGAAGACCTCCAGGAAATCAATGATGATGATTTGGAGGAGATGGACCTAAAATGGCAAATTTCTCTTCTTAGCATGAGCGCTAAGAAATTCTATCAAAGAACAGGAAAGAAAATCACTATCAGCAGCAATGATACTGCCGGTTTTGACAAATCTAAGATAGAATGCTACAACTGCCACATGATGGGGCACTTCTCAAGGGAATGTAGAAGACCAAGGCATCAGGATGGCAAAAGCAAAGGTTTTGGTAGCAAGACCAAGACAGGGGAGGTTTCTGAGCCAAACTCAAAATCTATGGTGGCTATTGATGGCTTAGGTTTTGATTGGAGTTTCATGACCGATGAAGAAGAAGCTTCTACACATATGGCACTCATGGTCTTCTCTGCTACTGAGGTACAAAATGATAAAGTTTGTTCTAATACTTGCAATGCTCTTAAAGAACTAGAAACTTTAAGAAAACATTATGATGATCAAAGAATAGAACTAAACAAAACTCATCAAGACTTAATAGACTACAAGATTAGTTTAGCCACCCTAGAGAAGCAGATCATACACTATAAAGACAATGATTTTGCTTTTTCAGATGACAAAGCTCTTCTTAAACAAGACTTATTTTTTAGAGATGCTGAAAATTAGCTTTTTAAGAACAGAGTATGATGTGCTTAAAAAGAAAAATGAAAGCATTCAATTAAGTGTAGAGACATTAGACTTAACCTCTAATGGTGTAAAGAAAATAATTGAATGTCAAGTAATCAACAAAGCTAAGTCTGGGTTAGGATATAAGAATGTCCCACCTCCTTATAGAGGAATCCCTGCACCTCCAGGGATAGACCTAGAGCACACAGGCTTGTCTGAATTTCAACTACCAGAATTACAATATGGTGTTCAGTCAAAAGAAAATGTAGTTGTTGATAAGCCTGAAGAAGTAAGTGAACCCTTTAAGAGTTCAAGTGATACTTCACTTCCTAAGGACAAAGTGTCCTCTGGTAGAAAATCAGAAGTTCTAATCATTGAGGACTGGAAATCTAATGATGATGATGAAGAACACGTTATGTCTAAACCTGATGTTGTTAAGAAAGCAGGAACAAGTGCTCCTAAGTTGGTCAAAAATGATACTGATAGGCCTAAAACCAATGTTAAACATGTTAGGCAACCAGTAAAATATTGTGAGCAATATAGAACCACTAACAAGCCCAGAGGTAACCAAAGGAATTGGAATGACCTCAAGTCTCACCAACTAGGTGATGGCTTTGTCTTTTATAACAAAGCTTGTTGCACTTGTGGAAGTTTTGATCATCGTGAAGCTTTCTACAACCAATGGGTATCTGGGTATTCAAACAATAGAGTGAATTTAAAAAGGCATACAACTCAAAGTCACTCTAACTTTACTAGAACCACACCCAGAGTAGTTTCATTAAAGTCTGGCCCAAAAGCAGTTCCTACTGCTAGACCAAAAGTTTCTACTGCTAGACAAGCAGTTTCTACTGCCAGACCATTTTACTCTGTTTACCCAAAACCAGCAGTACAAAGTGCAAAAACAACTTACAAACATGCACAAACTACTGCTAAAAGGCCTTTTCATACTAAAGCAGTGGTCCAAAAACAAATTCGGAAACTAAAGGGTACAACTGCAAAGCCAGCAGTTTCTACTGCTAGGCAAACAGTTCATACTGCTGCTAGGGAAATGAGGTCTAATGCTGTTAAGGCCTCAGCATGTTGGATTTGGAGATCTCTTAAATCCAATGGTGCATCAACTGTTCTCAAAAGATTTAACTACATTGATGCACGTGGCAAATCCAAGTCAGTAATGGCTTGGATTCCCAAGAAAACTAATTCCATATTTATGTGCAGGGACATTCACAAGCAGATGATGAAGATCAAGGCTATTCAGATAGTGGGTGTTCAAGGCACATGACAGGCAACATGTCTTATCTTTCAGACTTTCAATCATTAGATTGTGGATATGTTACCTTTGGAGGGGGAATAGGAGGATGAATTACTGGTAAATGTACTCTTAAAACCGGTAAATTAGATTTTGAATATGTGTACTATGTGTAAGAGCTTAAGTATAATCTGTTTAGTGTCTCACAAATGTGTGACAAAAACAACAAAGTTCTTTTTACTGACACTGAATGTCTTGTACTTTCTTCTGATTTTAAGATGCCTGATGAAAGTCAAGTACTTCTTACAATTCCAAGAAAGGGCAACATGTACAGTGTTGATATGAAGAAAATTGTTCCTAAAGAGGCACTTACTTGTCTTGTAGCAAAGGCCACATTGGATGAATCTATGAAATGGCATAGGAGGCTTGGTCACATTAATTTCAAAACCATAAATAAAATTGTCAAAGATGGTTTGATAAGAGGTTTACCTCAGAAAATATTTGAAAATGAGCAAACATGCATTGCTTGTCTTAAAGGCAAACAACATAAAGCCACTTGTAAGCCCAAGATTTTTAACTCTATTGATCAATCATTGTTTATGCTTCATATGGACTTATTTGGACATACAAATGTGAGTAGTATAAAGCATAAAAGATTTTTTCTAGTTGTTACTGATGACTATAGTAGATTTACATGGGTTTTCTTTTTAGGTTCTATGGATGAGACTTCTAGCATTCTTAAAACATTCATTACAGAGATAGAAAACCTAGTAGACAAGAAAGTAAAAGTCATTAGATGTGATAATGGGACAGAGTTTAAGAATAGAGTTATGGATGATTTCTACAAAGAAAAAGGTATTAGAAGAGAATTTAGTGTTGCTAGAACTCCTCAGCAGAATGGAGTTGCTGAGAGAAGAAATAGGACACTCATAGAAGCTGCTAGAACCATGTTAGCTGACTCTAAGTTGCCTATCACTTTTTGGGCTGAAGCAGTTAATACTGCTTGCTATGTCCAGAACAGGGTTTTGGTTGTCAAGTCTCACAATAAGACATCATATAAGCTTTTTAGAGGTAGAACTCCTGCAATAGGATTTCTTAGACCTTTTGGATGTCATGTGACAATTCTGAATACCTTAGACCATCTAGGAAAATTTGATGGTAAAGCAGATGAAGGATTCTTAGTTGGATATTCTCTCAATAGCAAAGCATTTAGAGTATACAACTCAAGAACTAGAAGAGTAGAGGAAAACCTACATGTGGAATTTTTAGAGAACAAATCCAATGTAGCAGGTGAAGGTCCCAAATGGCTATTTGAACTTGAGACACTAACCAAATCAAAGAATTATGTGCCTATTATTGTAGAAACTAATGACTTTTCAGGTTCAGAAGCTGATAATGCAACAAATGAGGCAGGGTTAGGAAAAGAGAAAGATCAAGATTATGTGATGATGCTAATATGGACAAGTGTGGATTCAACTTCAATAAATGATGAACCTTCTTTTGATGAAGCTAAAGAAGGGATTGAAGATGAAAAAAAGGAAGATGGAACTGAGGAACAAGATAATCCATTTAACAGTTCTAATGATGATAGTACTGCCGAGACAGAGCAAGCTACTGCTAGCCTAAATTTTTCTACTGCTAGGCCAAATGATTCTACTGCTGGCCCATCAGAACCAAATGAAGCAGAATTCTGGGAAGATGAGGTGGAATTCAATAATCTCCCACCTAACTATCATGTTCCTACTACACCACATACAAGGATTCACAAAGTCCACTCCCTGGACAATGTGATTGGAGATGTACAATCAGGGGTGAAGACAAGGAAGCAACTTATGTCTTCAGACCAACAAGGGCTTCTTGATGCTCTTTATGCTTCAAAGCAGCATGAGTATGCACACTCTTGCTTATTTGTATGTTTTCTCTCACAAGCAGAACCCAAAAATGTTCTTAAAGCCTTAGATGATTCAAGCTGGGTAGAAGCTATGCAAGAGGAGCTTCTCCAATTTAAAATTAAGAAGGTTTGGGTGCTAGTTGATTTACCCAATGGTGTAAGGGTAATTGGTACTAAATGGGTTTTCAGGAATAAAAGGGATGAAATGGGCATAGTGATAAGAAACAAGGCTAGACTTGTAGCCCAAGGGTACACACAAGAGGAGGGTATAGACTATGAAGAGGTTTTTGCTCCAGTAGCAAGAATTGAAGCCATTAGATTATTTTTAGCTTATACTTCATTTATGGGCTTCACAGTTTATCAAATGGATGTCAAGAGTGCTTTCTTATATGGTACTATTGAAGAGGAGGTGTATGTCTCACAACCTCCAGGTTTTATTGATCCAGAACATCCAGACAAGGTGTACAAGGTAGTCAAGGCTCTTTATGGTCTTCATCAAGCACCAAGGGCTTGGTATGAAACACTGGCTTCCTATTTAATAGAAAATGGATTTCAAAGAGGGAAGATTGATCAGACATTATTCATCAAGAAGCACAAGAAGGATCTTTTGCTAGTTCAGGTGTATGTGGATGATATCATCTTTGGATCTACAAGGAAGGAGATGTGTTTAGAGTTTGAGAAGCTTATGCATGATAAGTTTCAGATGAGTTCCATGGGGGAACTTACATTCTTTTTGGGTCTGCAAGTGAAGCAATCAAGAGAAGGCATATTTATCAGCCAAGATAAATATGTTCCAGAGATTCTAAGGAAATTACAATTTGCTAATTCAAAAGTAGCAAGCACACCAATGGACTCTAAGAAGCCTCTTCTTAAAGATGTAGATGGAGAAAATGTAGATGTACACACATACAGATCTATGATAGGCTCTTTGATGTATCTTACATCATCAAGACCTGATATCATGTTCTCTGTTTATGCTTGTGCAAGATTTCAAGTAACTCCTAAGGTTTCTCACTTAACAGCAGTCAAGAGGATTTTTAGATATCTCAAGGGTCAACCTAGGTTGGGTCTATGGTATTCTAGGGAATCACCTTTTGACTTGGTAGCATATTCAGACAGTGATTATGCAGGTGCAAGCTTGGACAGAAAGTCAAAAACTTGAGGATGTCAATTCCTTGGATGTAGACTCATTTCATGGCAGTGTAAGAAGCAAACAATTGTGGCTACTTCAACAACTGAAGCTGAATATGTAGCTGCTGCAAGTTGCTGTGGTCAAGTACTTTGGCTTCAAAATCAACTTCTTGACTATAGGTACAATTTCATGAACATTGTCATATATATTGATAATAGTAGTACAATTTGCATAATTAAAAATCCAGTGCAACACTCTAAAACAAAACACATAGAAATTAGACATCATTTTATAAGAGACTGCAATGAGAAAAAGTTCATTCAAATGTTTAAAATTGATTCTGATCACAACTGTGCAGATCTACTCACAAAAGCTTTTGATGTTGGAAGGTTTCAATACTTGGTAGCAAGTATTGGGATGCTTAATCCTCAATGATTTAAAATTCTGTGTTTTTGTACATAAAATTAAGTTTGTACTGCTAGCTTTCTCAATTGGTACTGTTATTAAAAAGTTTGTACTGCTAGTACAAATCTGGATTGTTTTGTTCATACTGTTAGTAATATAATTCTACTGCTATAAGACAAATGCTCTACATTTTGTTTTCTTGGTTTTGGACTAACAATTTCAGGTATAGACATTTGAGCACAAAGGAAGTTTCAAGTGAATTGTGTGAGCAGCAGAATGATCATACAAGTTGCTGACATAATATGTTCATGATGGACAGAGTTTGGGAATCTAATTATCAAACATTTAAACCTAAGTTAAATTGATTCTTTAAAACTTCTTTCTTCAAACCTGATTATGATGTTTCACATTGACTTGATGGCTCAGTTGGTCAGATAGTAATTAACACAACTCACTTTCTATCATTTTATACTTTAATTAGTATAATGAGCAAGTCTAAGGACATCTGATAGAAAGAACAGCGAGCAAAAGTGAATCTAACACTTGTGTTAGAGGCAACAATTGCCACGAGCCTGAAACCCTGTTAAGAAAGCCCTTTGAATGGGTTTATCTGTACACAGGCAGTTATTTATAACTGAAAACATTGGTTCTCACACAACCAGAAGTTATTTTAAACCGAAATCTTGATTAAGTGTTTGTTACTACACTTAATCCCTTCAAAATGGTTGTAAGCAGTATGGTTTTTTATTAAAATCTAGTTCATACTGCTCAGTCAAAAGTTTCTTAAAAATCTTTTGGGTTCATAATGGCTCAGAATCCTATCTAATGATGGATTATGAGTTATTGCCCCATGATTCACCTCTCACAGGAGTTAACACACCTGGAAGTGATGAGAGCAGCATATTGAAATTTAAGGAATTGATGGCTACATGTACAACATTGTCTGATAAGCTGCTCTAAATGAAAATGAACTCAAGAAATTTTCAAAGAAAAAGTTCAGATGATGGTGAGAGATCTTCCAAACAGGGGAGGGAATATTGTGGTACATGCCATGGATTAAGGGGAGGAAAATTGATCAAAGTTCAAAAAAAGACAAGAGCATACAAGATGATGATGGATGCTGGGAATAAGCTCTTTCATCTTTCTTCTTCATGTTCCGACATCTTTGACTTAAAATGATAAAGCTCTATCTCAAGATCATGTTGGAAATTTGGACAAGATTCTAGAATATTATATATATTCAGAAGGGATGAAGCAATACAAATGGAGAAAGTTCAAATGAAGAAAGTTCTTTCAGTTTCAATTTCAGTTCACTATGTTTGTTCATCTCTTGCACGGCTTGCTGAGAGATGACTTGACTTCAAACATCCAAGATACACGGCACCATTGCCTCTTATAATTCCTCCTTCCAAGAAAATTGCAACATCTTTTAGAAATGAATGGAGCATGCGCAAGGTACTGATAGTGTTGAACACAAAGAAAATGGTTGAAAATGATTCACAGAAGGCAGATGAGTTAGATAGAAAGGTATTTAATCTTACAGAACAAAGGAAAGCTCAGATCAAGAGTCTGACTATGTAGTGTTTGAAAGATCTTCACAATCCTCATTTAATTAAGAAGAAACTTTGTGATTTGGGATAAATCACAAGTTTAGGAGAGGATTGTTGAGAATTAAATGTTCTGAAGATTAGTGTTTGGAATTATATGTTTACAAAGAAGGTACTGCTGAGAAGAATACACTAACAGTACTAACTGCTAGTGTATATCTGAAGACTACTCAGGTTATAACTAACAGTACTAACTGATAAGTTAATACTGCTAGTGCAAAGAAGGTACTGCTGGTTGAATACTGTTGTTGGAGTGACTCATACTACTGCTGAAAGGATAAGTGTCGCGTATACTACTGCTGGATGGATAAGTATAAAAAGATATTTTGTGTATAAAAGTCAAGTATATACGGTAGATAATATCTTAGATAAATGTTCAGTCAACAAGTTGTAATATACAGAACATGTTATATCTTAGTTACTGACACACTCAACAAGCAAGTAGTAGACAAGACTTGACAATATTATAAAGATCTCCTTTGGACTATAAAAGGGAGTTCTTAGCTTAGAAATAAGTGTGTGTGCTTAATTGTGTCTAGACTAGTGCTGAATTATGTGCTTAAGATTAACAATCTAGTCAAACAAGTAAAGTCATAGAAACATAGAGATTCAAGGTTTTGTAACCCTAGTGATATTGACGATCACTCGTATTATTCTCAATAATATTGAATCGTTTGGTGTTATACTTTATGTGTTCATACTCCAATAAACAAGCATCACTGTTCCATTTCCATAACCAATATCCTTCTAAGTGTGGTTAAGTAGATTCCGCGTACTTAATCATATTCACTCAAAGTATCATATACACACGTTATAAAGGACTAACATCCTACATAGTGTATTCAATCCTCTTAAAAGTTTAGTTATAATAGACCAGAACAAATTTATGATAGAGTCATCTGGAAATATTTGAAAGTGATGTTTGAACCACATCGTGAGGATGAGGAGTGGAGAGCCTTAAAGCACATCACAGTTCTACAATGGAAAATTTATCAGTTCTGCGGAGGTCATGCTTTGGATGTACATGGTATGACAATTTACATGCTTGTAGAAAAGGATTATCCTTTACAATATCAGAAGGCTATTGTATATCAGATGCTATATGGAAAGAGAAGACTCCAACTTCAATATCCTTATGATAAGACAGCTTATCAACTGCTTAAGAAGATGGAAAAGATTCTAGCACCCAAGGACAAGAAATAGAATTAATTGTTTGGAAGCATCCTCTTAGTGTTTGTTCATGCTATAATAGAAACTTGATGATTTCAGTAGAAAATATCAAGTTTAGGGGAGGATTGTTGGGTTTTAAAGTTGTTGCTGCTTGCATGGTTAAGACTACTAATGGAAATGCTCTAAGTTATTACTGCTGCTGGTTACAAAGATTACAACTGATTGTGTATTTTACTACTGCTAGTGTTGCTGATGATGTTCAAGAAAATACACCAAGTGGTTACTACTGCTAGACTAAATGTTACTGCTGCCAGTTCTGAGTTACAACTACTACTGAACTTGAAGAAAAATATTCTAAGTAGTTAGTGCTGCTAGAAGAAAAGTTAGTACTGCTAGTACTAAACTTACTACAGCTGAAGAGTTAAAGCTACTAGTGTTAGAAATACAACTACTAGAGTGTTTAGTTAGTACTGCTTATGAGATAAACATGTATAGTAGGTTAGATAAATATAGAAAAAATTCTTTTAAGATTTATCTTGTATAGCAAGTAATTGTAAGCCGACTAGGACTACTTAGTCTATAAAAGGAGGTCCTAGGGCATAGAGATAGATAATTGATTCTTTAGAAAACTTCAAGGTTGTAAACCCTAATACTTTTGAGTATTCGTATTATTAATAATATTGAAGTATTTTGTTTGATATTCATTGTTACGTCCTTCTTAAGATTAAAGTTTAGATTCCGCATAAACTTTAATATACTCAAAGACATTTTCTACATAAGTTGTATTGGATTTATTCAATATTACTTAACCTTTACAAGCTAAATGAATTCGATCAAGTGTTCAACTGGTATCAACAAAGATGACATACAACCTTTTGACACCACCAAGTACACTAACTTTCCAATAATCAAACAAACATGATCCTCGTCTCAATAATCAATTTAAACAGATCAAAATATTGTAAGTAAAAAAATAACATTATTACCTTATTTATGTATCTGATAAAATAATATTTCAAAATGTTGTAATTAATCAATAAACTAATCAATAGATACAGTTGCAACATAATGTAAATAATAATTGAAAACCGAATTTGAAATTAAACAAACCTGTTCAGAGATTGTAGATTCAATTACATCATCAAAACCCTAATTTTAATTAGTCGGCATGGTATGGATTGAGATTTTTAGGGATTGTGTGAAGTCAAATCGTAATCAAACACCTAAAACGAGGTCTTGTTTGATCATAAGTCCTAGTCTTGAATCAAATCAAAGAAACATAGAAAAAACAATTAAAAAGAGTAATCTTGAAATCAAAACATTAATGTGTTATTTGTGTATGCATGTTTTTGAATTAGGGGAGAAATGATCGTATTTGTTGACTGATTTCATGTTAATGAGGATTGATTTGGTGCGTATATAAATTAGGAATTACGTTAACAAAATTTCAGTTTCGAATAATGGAGGAAAATTAGTGAGAAAGGTTAGGGAATGCGGAGTTATTTTAGGTTGACGAAGGCGTGATGAAAATTAGTGAGAAAAGTTAGGGAATGCGGAGTTATTTAAGCATGACATAACTAGTATATGAATATGCAATCTTCACAGTTGATTTTAGTTTTAACTTTTCAAAATTAATGTAAAAAACATTGATCTTCACCGTCTAAAGTAACTATGATTATAAGACTAACGTTAATAATATAAGACCAACATCGATATTAAGCTTTTTTTGGTGTTAAGTTTAAAAACAGTTAATATCATTGCTGATTTTTTTTATATTAACAATGTTATTATGATATTTAAAGTTGAAAAACATTAATCTTCACCGTCTAAAGTAACTATGATTTTAAGACTAACATTGCTATTAACGTTTTTTTTAGTGTTAAGTTTAAAAAATGTTAATTTCATTGTAGATTGATTTTTTATTAACAGTGTTATTATGATTCATATCTTAATATCATTATTCATAAAAAAGCTTAATATCGAAGTTAAGTTTAATATATGAAAGATTAATATCAAAATAAAAACATTATACACAAAATCTAAATCATGTGATATACAATTCAAATACAAAATTTCTAAAAGTAAAAGAATAAATGAAGATGTATAGGTGTGTGACACATGTATTTATTCAACAATGGCTTTATTTTTTTTCTATGCACGTGTATTTAGCATCCAATTGAAGTATTATTTTTTTTTCATCATCCACATGTATTTAACATCTAAATTAAAAAGCTTAAGCAAATTAGAATGTCTTATAATGGTGTTCACAAAAGATATATGCCCAAACACAATGAATGGAATACTGCACCTGTACAGTCTCATCATAGGATAATTCAGGATCATTCTTCATTTTCTTCTCAGAGAGATTAATCGGCTCTTGCTATTTCAGCACATCACTTGTTACCTGCATATTTGTCAAAAATATTACTACATGATTCACAGGTACACAATGGTTGGTGTATAAAAACTAGAATATTCATTCCAAAACAAAAAACCAAGTTCAAATACCTTATGACCAAAGAAATGGCCAGCGGGGTCATATTTAAAGAGTTTGACCTCCATTCTCATCATCAATGCCCAAAACCAAAGCCACTGCAAAGTAAAAGATACAAATCAAAATTTGCATATTTAAAAACAAGCAATTAAACCATATTGTTCCATAGTCTAGGTACATGCTGAATTTTGTTATTAAATATTAATTAGAAGACATGGTGACACAACCAAACATATCAATAATCATTAACGTTCAATATATATTATAGATTGTAACACCCCTAACTCGGAATAAGGCTGCGGAACATAGTTTGGGGTAATACTTACGGGTAAGACATTCACAATCATAGAAAACGACCTCATAACGAGTCGAATAAAAACATATCATTCGAAATATAATAAACATTGAAGTTCAAAAGATTCTCAAACATCATACGCCGCGGAATAAAAAATACAATTTTAAAAGGGTTTTTCAAATGATAAAAGTTCATAAAAAGTAGATAGATAGCCATCGATACTCTTCTTGCCACTCCCAGTGCCAGTATAGTATACATCAATTACATGAGATAAAACATGCTAAAAAGTCAACACAAAGGCTGAGTGTAATCCATAGGTTTAAATGTAAAGTAGTTGAACACAAGATTTTCAAGTCTGGAAGATATAAGTAACAAATACTGATATCAGGTAAGCGTCAAACAGTTGCTAAGCTCATGACACACGAAACGTTAACCGGTACCAATAACATTGGCGTAAGTCGACAGTAACCGCGGAATTTATAATATAACAATTTTCCCCCAATTGGTTACTTTCCAAATACCTAGTAAATCTCGAATATACTACATCACATGTTGTCGGCCTTGGTCAACATGGCGGGTGGTCAATCCTATAGGCCTATAAACTATACTCGCGCTCACTCGCAAGTGATTAATGGTTCATGATCGATGGACTTGCTTTTGGCAAGGGCGGTACTTAGCATTATCATCTTAGTCATGAAAAGCATACGTTTAAACAATTGTGTTCATGAAAAGTAAGTAGAATGTATCTCCCCCATGGGTTTATAAACAATTTAAAGGTAAAGTGGGGCTATAAATCACACCTTAGCAGCAGATGAAATAAGATATCACAATATGATCAGATGGTATAGCACGGCAAGTGAACTTCAGCACAATCTAATAAGTAAATGGTATGTTTCAGAAATAATCCTCAAAGTGATTTATAAAGTAATACTCATAGAATACTCGTGTTTGAAATGAAAAGGTTTAGTTTCAATGGCGTTGAAAGAAATAAACATTTATGACTCGTGTGGATAGAAAAGGAAAGATAAGATAATAATAGTCGGCGAAACACAACAAACAAGTAAGAAAAGAATCAAGAAAAGAAGAGGAGATAAGAATAAGAAAGGAAAGAATAATAAAGAATGAGAAGCAAAGATATCAATAGGTCATTTCGGTGTTTTACCCATATCCCAAAAAAGTTGGTAAAACGTTATGATTTAGGAAGAAAACTTATAAGTTTTCAAATGGTTTTATGATGTTTACATGTTGTAAATGGTTTAATTATAAAGGTTTTTATAGAAATTTGGACATGACTTGTCCGTTTATAAAACATTTCCAACACGTCGCGACTTTTGAATAATACAAGTTTTATTATCACATTTTACAAGTTATTTATATATCATTAGACATTATCATTTGCGTATATATTAGTTGTCAAGTTTATCGACTATTTTATGTATGTTCGGGTCCTAATATGTTAAGCTCTTATGAGCCTAACATACTATTCCGTCTCAAGTACAAAACCGTCCATATGTCTCTCGGCTAATATCGTAAATCCAATAATGTCCAATCCAATAATCACATCCAAAGCATAGGTTGTTGCAATATCCATGTCCAAATCCATATCATATCCCAAGTATACCCGAATAGTTTCCGAAACACCAATTGACAAACAAAATAAGATAAGTTAGTAAACGGAAATGAAGTAAATTGTTATAACAAATAGTCGAAAACAATAAACGGCCCAAATGTATTTGGCTTTGGCCCAATACATACTCACACACGACATGGACTCACTTTGGGCTTTTGGGCCCAAAGTTACCAATACTTGACATCAATTGGGCTTACTATCCCATTCAGCCCAATGACACAATCCAAAACTAAAACCAACTCAAATGTTAACTCGAGGTTTTTTAACCTCGAGCACGACACGGCCGAGACTCCCATGAGTCTCGTCATTCACTCACTCTCGACACTAAGACCTTAAGAGGCCTCGACTAACCTCAAAACCAACAAGTCGTGGCCCTCTTTGGTCACGGTTTATGTTACTCGACAACTAAATCCAACACACATCTCGACAAACCAAACCAAACCTTAGCAGTGACTCCCTTGTGCCACGGTTCACGCTATTCGACAACAATAATATCACCTCTTCTTCGAACAATCAAAATTAACCATGGTCGTGACTCCCACGAGTCACGGCTCAACCCACTTCGACACAAATCCAAACCAAACCCACGGCAACAATCCAAACTCAACTAACATCAAACCTCACTATGCCGTGACTCCCTTGAGTCACGGCTCGACTCTACTTGATCCATATAGATCTCGGCCTAACACAAACCCAAACCAAATCTGATCCAAATCCAAACCGAGCTACAAAACAACCACAAATAAGCTTAAATAAAACGAACAAACACAAAAACATCAAGAAACAATCAGAGTCAACTCAACTCGTGAGTTGACTCGGACAAGTAACATGACACGGAGCCAGTCACGGCGAGTCGAGAGATAAGAACGAAGATCCACATGTTTTAGTTTAAAAACAATAAGGTGTTAGTTAAGTTTTATATCAAAAACGTTTTTATAAAGTTTCATCGATTAGGGTTTGATTAAATGGAAGAAAATAAGAAGGTGGGTGGCGCGTGAAGCTTACCAAGCAAGAGAGGGAGGTGAAAGGTGGTGGCGGCTCATGGCGGTGAGGCGATGGTGACGGCGGTGTTGCTTCAAACACGAACCAAACGAGCTCCTTGAGGCTTCAAACGCTCCAGAAATGACGTACGGGATTCGATCTACGCGGTGGTGAGACTTTTGGTGGTGGCCGGAAGTTGGCTGATAAAACGTGCGACGCCGGAATAGGGTTCCGGTGAGGGGGTGGTATCAAATGAGGGAGGAGAAAGAGAAGGTGGGGTTTATATATTTAGGTATAGGGGCCGAAGGTGGACAAATGAAATAGAAGGGAGCGCGGGGTAACATTCGGGTGGAGGGGGTGTTTGTGACAAATGGATTAAACTTTTAAAATAAACACTGTGGGAACTATTTAACGTATCAAACGACGATAAAAGTTTACGAGACTTTCGCCATTGTTTCCGAAATAATTTATCTGATAAAAACGAGTATAAATTTGCATAACTTTTTCGAAGTTAATTTATTTAGCAAATCTATTCGTTTCATGCTTTCTAGGTTGTGCCAATTCAATAGAGGGATAACGCTCACGT
The DNA here is from genome assembly GCA_021014915.2 of Artemisia tridentata subsp. tridentata. NCBI lineage: Eukaryota > Viridiplantae > Streptophyta > Magnoliopsida > Asterales > Asteraceae > Artemisia > Artemisia tridentata. The sequence continues at coordinate 63,553,698 of CP139501.1, read as the reverse complement.
TTATCAAGATATCTTCTGTTTGTCAAGTTCAAATAAGTTTGGAAAAAGTTTAAATGCTAAGGGGATGCAAAATTAAATGTTTGGCTAGGAAAATAGGTTTAGAAAATTACCGGGTGTTAAAGCACCTATATCATATTTGGAAATCTGCCCCGAATTTCAGTTAGTATTACCAGCCGTGGTTGAGAAAAGGTGAGGATACTTTCACTTGAACTCGTCTTCACATTCCCAGGCGATCTCGGGTCCTCTCTTCGAATTCCAACGGACTTTCACGATAGGAAAACGACTCTGCTTCAAATGTTTGACTTCACGGTCCATAATTTCAACAGGTTCTTCAATATAGTTTAATTGCTCATCAATCTGAATCTCGTCGAGCGGAATCACGGATGACTCATCAGATGAGCACTTCTTAAGGTTTGACACTTGAAGCGTTGGGTGTACTCTACTAAGCTTGGGTGGTAGTTCAAGTCTGTAGGCTACTGGACCAACCCTGTTCAAAATCTTAAACGGTCCAATTTACCTCGGGTTCAGCTTTCCTCGTTTACCAAATCGTATTACGCCTTTCCATGGCGAAAATTTCAACATAACCTTATCTTCGACATGAAACTCTAGTGGTTTACGCCTCACATCTGCGTAACTCTTCTGTCGGTCTTTTGCAGCTTGTAGTCGGTTCTTAATTTGTACGATCTTCTCAGTTGTCTCACGAACGATGTCCGGTCCAATGAGCTGAACTTCTCCTACTTCAACCCAACAAATAGGTGATCGGCACTTTCAGCCATATAGTGCTTCAAACGGTGCAGCGTTAATGCTCGTGTGATAGCTGTTGTTGTATGAAAACACAATCAAAGGCAAATGGGTATCCCATCCATTTCCAAAATCAATCACATAAGCTCGAAGCATATCTTCTAAGGTTTGTATGGTCCTTTCACTTTGACCATCGGTCTGTGGATGATATGCGGTACTCATGTTGAGGTTCGTGCCAAAGGCATCCTGAAGTGATCGCCAAAAGTTAGAAGTGAATCTGCTGTCTCGATCAGAGATGATAGATATTGGCGCGCCATGTCTCGAGACTAATTCCTTGATGTAAAGTTTAGTCAGCTTGTCCATACTGTAGTTCTCTTTGATGGGTAGAAAGTGTGCAGATTTAGTTAGTCGATCGACTATAACCCAAATATCGTCGAAACCAGTTGAAGTCTTTGAAAGTTTAGTGATGAAGTCCATAGTAATCCGTTCCCATTTCCATTCAGGAATCTCAGGTTGTTGTAGAAGACCAGATGGTTTCTGATGTTCGGCTTTAACTTTAGAGCACGTAAGGCACTCGCGGACATAGTCGGCAATGTCAGCCTTCATATTCGGCCACCAATATAACTCCTTGAGATCGTGATACATCTTGTCGGATCCTGGGCGTACAGAGTACTTCGACTTATGAGACTCACGCATGATTAAGTTTCGCAGTCCTCTAAAATGTGGTGTCCAACTTCTTCCTTCAAAACATAACATTCCATCTGAACGTTTCTCAAACTTCTTGAGATCGTGATACATCTTGTCGGATCTTGTGCGTTAATAATCTGAGTGGGAAGGTTTGAATTGATGGTCAAAACCAAATCTTGAACTCGCAGCGGCTTCAACTGTTCCTTACAGCTCAAGGCATCAGCCACGATGTTCGCTTTTCCCGGGTGGTATCGGATTTCACAATCATAGTCGCTTAACAACTCCAACCATCGTCGTTGTCTCATATTCAACTCCTTCTGATCCAAAATATGTTGGAGACTCTTGTGATTGGTAAAGACAGCACACTTCGTACCGTATAGATAGTGCCTCCAAATCTTAAGTGCAAAACTACAGCTCCTAACTCCAAATTGTGTGTGGTATAATTCTCCTCATGAGTCTTAATTTTTTGGGAAGCATATTCCATGACCTTCCCTCGTTGCGTCAAAACTGCTCCGAACCCTTGGTGTGATGCATCGCAATAGAATACGAAATCTTCAGCTCCATCTGGTAATGCTAGAATCGGTGCACTACAAAGTTTCTACTTCAGGGTTTAGAATGCATCTTCTTCGTTCTTTACCCATCCATACTTCTTATCCTTTTGAGTCAACATAGTTAATGGTTTAGCTATTTCAGAGAATCCCTCGATAAATCTCCTGTAGTATTCAGTCAATCCCAAAAATTGACGAATTTCTGTGGCGTTAGTGGGCGTTGACCAGTTCTCAATAGCTTCGATCTTCGCGGGATCCACGTGTAACCCTTTACTGTCAATTACATGCCCAAGGAATTGTACCATGCGAATCCAAAATTCACACTTAGAGAATTTCGCGTACAATTTCTCTTCCTTGAGTAACTTAAGAATTATTGTCAGATGCTGCTTATGCTCTTCTTTACTCTTGGAGTAGATCAAAATGTCATCGATGAAGACTATAACAAACTTGTCCATATATGGTTTACATACTCGGTTCATGAGATCCATGAATACAGCAGGTACGTTTGTCAAACCAAAGGGCATTACTCGAAACTCATTGTGGCCATATCGAGTTCTGAAAGTTGTCTTGGGAATATCCTCTTCCCGGACTCTGAGTTGGTGATAACTCCGTTGTAAGTTTATCTTGGAGTAGAAACCGGATCCTTGTAACTAGTCGAATAAGTTGTGGATTCTAGGTAATGGGTATCGGTTCTTCACTATTAGCTTATTCAATTCACGATAGTCAATACACATCCTGAATGACCCATCTTTCTTCTTCACGAATAAAACTGGTGCTCCCCAGAGCGAGGAACTTGGTCGAATAAACCCTTTATCCAACAAATCTTGCAGTTGATTAGACAGTTCTTGCATCTCTGTTGGTGCTAGTCGACACGGTGCACGTGCCACGGGTGAAGCTCCCGGCACTAAGTCGATTTGGAATTCCACTTGTCGAACTGGTGGAAGTCTAGGTAGACCTTCGGGAAATACTTTGGGAAAATCACGCACAATTAGTACATCCTCAAGTCGCTTCTCTCCCAACTTCTTCTTAGCCACATGTGCCAGGAATGCATGACATCCCTTCTCGATGTATTTCAAAGTCTTGATACAAGATATGATGTTCAAACGGGTTCCACTACGGTCTCCTCGGATAATCAAAGTTTCACCATTGAGAGGGATATGAACAACTCATTCACAACAAGTAGGTACTTTTCTAGATACCTAGTAAATCTCGAATATAGTACATCACATATTGCCGGCCTTGGTCAATATGGTGGGTGGTCATTCCTATAGGCCTATAAACTATACTCGCGCTCACTCGCAAGTGATTAATGGTTCATGATCGAGGGACTTGCTTTTGGCAAGGGCGGTACTTAGCATTATCATCTTAGTCAGGAAAAACATACGTTTAAACAATTGTGTTCATGAAAAGTAAGTAGCATGTATCTCCCCCATGCGTTTATAAACAATTTAAAAGTAAAGTGGGGCTATAAATCACACCTTAGCAGCAGATGAAATAAGATATCACAATATGATCAGGTGGTATAGCACGGCTAGTGAACTTCAGCACAACCTAATAAGTAAATGGTATGTTTCAGAAATAATCCTCAAAGTGATTTATAAAGTAATACTCATAGAATACTCGTGTTTGAAATGAAAAGTTTTAGTTTCAATGGCGTTGACTCATGTGGATAGAAAAGGAAAGATAAGATAATAATAGTCGGTGAAACACAACAAACAAGTAAGAAAAGAATCAAGAAAAGAAGAAGAGATAAGAATAAGAAAGGAAAGAATAATAAAGAATGAGAAGAAAAGATATCAATAGGTCATTTCGGTGTTTTACCCATATCCCAAAATAGTTGGTAAACGTTATGATTTAGCAAGAAAACGTATAAGTTTTCAAATGGTTTTGTGATGTTTACAAGTTGTAAATGGTTTTATTTTAAAGTTTTTTATAGAAATTTGGACATGACTCGTCCGTTTATAAAACATTTCCATGTCGTCGCGACTTTTGAATAATACAAGTTTTATTATCACTTTTTACAAGTTATTTATATATCATTAGACATTATCATTCGCGTATATATTAGTTGTCAAGTTTATCGACTATTTTGTGTATGTTCGGGTCCTAATATGTTAAGCTCTTATGAGCCTAACATACTAGTCCGTCTCAAGTACAAAACCGTCCTTAAGTCTCTCGGCTAATATCGTAAATCCAATAACGTACAATCCAATAATCACATCCAAAGCATAGGTTGTTGCAATATCCATATCCAAATCCATATCATATCCCAAGTATACCCGAATAGTTTCCGTAACACCAATTGATAAACAAAATAAGATAAGTTAGTAAACGGGAATGAAGTAAATTGTTATAACAAATAGACGAAAACAATAAACAGCCCAAGTGTATTGGGCTTCGGCCCAATACTTCCTCACACACAACATGGACTCACTTTGGGCTTTCGGGCCCAAAGTTACCAATACTTGACATCAATTGGGCTTACTAGCCCATTCAGCCCAACGACACAATCCAAAAATAAAACAACTCAAATGTTAACTCGAGGTTTTCTAACCTCGAGCACGACACGGCTGAGACTCCCATGAGTCTCGTCATTTACTTACTCTCGACACCAAGACCTTAAGAGGCCTCGGCTAACCTCAAAACCAACAAGTCATGGCCCTCTTAGGTCACGGCTTATGTTACTCGACAGCCAAATCCAACACACGTCTCGACAAACCAAACCAAACCTTAGCCGTGACTCCCTTGAGTCACGGTTCACGATATTCGAAAACAATAATATCACCTCTTCTTCGAACAATCAAAATTAACCATGGCCGTGACTCCCACGAGTCACGACTCAACCCACTTCGACACAAATCCAAACCAAACCCACGACCACAATCCAAACTCGACTAACATCAAACCTCACTTTGAGTCACGGCTCAACTCTACTCGAGCCATATATAGCTCTCGGCCAAACACAAACCCAAACCAAATCCGATCCAATTCCAAACCGAGCTACAAAACAACCACAAATAAGCTTAAGTAAAACGAACAAACACAAAAACATCAAGAAACAATCCGAGTCAACTCAACTCGTGAGTTGACTCGGACGAGTCACATGACTCGGAGTGAGTCACGGCGAGTCGAGAGATAAGAACGAAGATCCACACGTTTAATTTTAAAAACAATAAGGTTTTAGTTAGGTTTTATATCAAAAATGTTTTTATAAAGTTTTACCGATTAGGGTTTGATAAAATGAAAGAAAATAAGAAGGTGGGTGGCGCGTGAAGCTTACCAAGCGAGAGAGGGAGGTGAAAGGTGGTGGCTGCTCACGGCGGTTAGGTGATGGTGACGGCGGTGTAGCTTCAAACACGGACCAAACGAGCTCCTTAAGGCTTTAAACGCTCCAGAAATGACGTACGGGCTTCGATCTACGCGGTGGTGAGAGTTTCGGTGGTAACCGAAAGTTGGCCATAAAAACGTGCGGCGCCGGAATAGGGTTCTGGTGAGGGGGTGGTATCAAATGAAGGAGGAGAGAGAGAAGGTAGGGTTTATATATTTAGGTAGAGGGGCCGAAGGTGGACAAACGAAAAAGAAGGGGGTGCGGGGTAACATTCCGGTGGAGGGGATGTTTGTGACTAATGGGTTAAACTTTTAAAATAAACACTGTGGGACATATTTGACGTATCAAACGGCCATAAAAATTTACGAGACTTGCGCCATTGTTTCCGAAATAATTTTTCTGATAAAAACAAGTATAAATATGCATAACTTTTTCGAAGTTACTCCTTTCGTCCCATATTAAGTATCCACATTGGAATCTTGGGATGTCCAAAATTAAGTGTCCATATTGTATTTCAACCAATGAGATAAGACTTTAGTGGGTAAAAATGATATTTGATTGGTAGAGAGTGTAGTTAGTTGAATTTCCTAAAACTTTGTGCATTTTGAAAGTGGATACTTAATATGAGACGGAGGGAGTAATTTATTTAGCAAATTGATTCATTTTGTGCTTTCTAGGTTGTGCCGATTCAATAAAAGGATAACGCTCACGTTTATCAAAATTTCTTCCGTTTCTCAAGTTCAAATAAGTTTGGAAAAAGTTTAAATGATAAGGGGTTGCAAAAGTAAATATTTGAATAGAAAAATAGGTTTGAAAAATTACCGGGTGTTACATAGATAATATTAAAAACTAACCTGATTATCGGTCAATACATATAATTATACCAATAGTTTGACATTATTGTTGATCAACATGTGTAAACACAAATGCCACGTTTACTCATAGTTTGATTATGATTTATCTCAATCAAAAAATTTTAATAACAAAAAAAAAAAAATGTAATTAATGATAACTGCAACATAGTCAAAATATTTTTTTGTAATCTGTCCATTCAGTGGCAGCAAAGCATCGATAGATTCATATAAAAAAAATTAAACGTGAATAAGAACTAAGAAACAAAAGCATTGACAGATTCATATCAGAAAAATTAAAGTGTATACCTTTTTTATTAGTTCATTCATAATCCGCATACTGTCACCGGATCTATTATTTAACACAACCACCACCACTGGATAAAATGGTGTTTTCGGGTGTTGGGGGTGTTGGTTACACAGACCAAAGGTTTGGGGGTGCCTATTGGGAGGTTGTGCATATCGAAATAGATTCGTGGCTGTGTTGTTGGTTGCTTTGGTTCGATTTTGATGGTGACAAAGTGGCGATGATAAGGGTTGGCATAACAGGTCACACGAACCTGTTAAGACACGAACCTGTTAAGGTCAAACACGAACACGACCTGTTAACTAATCGTGTCATTTTTCTCAAACACGAACACGACACGAAAATTAACAGGTGCACCTGTTAAGACCTGTTAAGGACCTGTTAACATGCATATTATAAAAGTCTTCTAAAACTTTAAAAAAAATCCTAAACAATACAAAAGCTATTACAAATCTGCTATTACAAATCTTAACAAAAGCTATTAAAAGTCTTCTAATCTTAACTAATGATAACTATTACAAATCTGCTATTACAAATCTTACAAATCTGCTATTACAAAATCTTAACTAATGTTACAAATCTTCATAAAACTCTTAATTAATAGAGCTTGCTGGTGGGACATTCCAAGCGACCCCTTCCTTAACAAATAAGCCTGCAACAAACAAACTTGTTTTTAAATGTTTACTTGCTCTATAATAACATTCACAAAAAAGAATAGTAAATAGCAAATTAGCAAGGGGCAAAAGAGCTTCTTTGGCAAGTCGTTTCTGATAGTAGAAGAAGAACAAGAAGAAGCAGGGTAAGTAAAAATAGTGCAAGTGAAATTTTCGAAAAAAAGAAATTACATATAGGCACCTTCCAACTGTTAACAGCTGCAAAAGATTTCAATGATTAACAACATCATGATAAAACTGAAATGGGTGATTATGTAAATTCTTCCGTCCATGGTTTGATAGCCAGTATAGAACTATAGACTGGACTCTGATGACAATGGTATGCTCATTACACACTACTTTTTGAGACAAGTGTGTCATACAATAAAACCACTGGTTTAAATGAGAAGAAAATATTGAACTGAATTCTCGCTTCTCGGGTTGACATAACAGCATAATTTTGTAAAGTCCACACTATATATAAGATTCACATCTAAAACTAACATTACGAGACAAACCTCACGAGCCTTGTCTGTCTCAAAATCACCATATAGTGCCTCATCAATTCGCTCGCGGTCAATAAGCGATTTCCCAGGCTGATATAACATTCAACCAAACACACTTGTCAGCATACTCCCCGACATTAACAAAGTCAAACATAACATACCTAATCCAAATGCAAAACTAATGCAAATCCGCTTAAGTTCCACAACTTCAATTTTTTTGGTCAATATGAACTCGTAAGTCATAACAACTCCCATTTCAGCTATTAAATGTTGTGACCCATTATATATTAGTAATTCCAAACATCTGATGAAGTTAAACTTAAATCTTTATAATCATAATACACAAAGCAAGCCAAACATACATGGAAATCCTTTATGTTCTATTTCCCTATTTTCAAATTTTCATCATACATAATACACAAAGCAATACCATTGGTCTTCTCTTAACCTCCTTCTGTATTTCCAATCAAAATTAAAAAAATCCATAAATTAACTACTAACACTACATACAATTATCTAAATCTTAATTAATAATCAAAAACATAAAAATCCCTTAATCAACTGAAACTCCAAAACTATGAGATTAAATCAACAAAACTATTATATAATCATTAATTTTCCAAATAAATCAAATCATTCAATATTTATTAAAACGGAAACTCCAAAACTACGGATTATAAATTTAATATGAGGAAAACGGAAAAAAAACAAAAAAAAGGAATTACCAGAGTCACGAAGTGGAGGAAGTCGATGGATGAAGTCGGGAATCGGGATGAATCACTGAATCAGTCGATGGATGAATCACTGAATCGGGATGTTGGATGAATCACTGAATCGGGATGAATCACTGATGAAGTCGATGGTTTGGTGATTGGGTTTGTGTTTTGATGGGATGAGTTAATGAGATATCCAGATCTGTGTTGGGAGTGTATTAGCAAAAGGGGCGGATTTTAGATAAGAAGAGATTAGGGTTATGAAGTGTGGTGGTAATTTATATACTCCTATTCTTAACAGGTCTAACAGGTCTTAACAGGTCATGACCTGTTAAGACACGAATATTAACAGGTCTTAACAGGTCCGACCTGTTAAGACACGAAACCTGTTAAGGTCAAACACGAAACCTGTTAAGAACAGGTCGTGTCGTGTCGTGTTAACAGGTTTCGTGTCAAAATTGCCGGCCCTAAGTGGCGATGATAAGGTAGATGAAGACTTGTATATGCAAAGGAGAAAAGATAGGGGAGAGGAGCCCAGCTATTAGGTTAAAAAAAATGATGAGAACTGTAGATTAATGGTTTTGCCAGTTTTTTTTAGAGATGAAATAAAATTTCATAAATGTTCTTCCATCATTTACATAATATAACTTGAACTTTAAGTTTATTACTATTATGCCAGCAATATTTTTAGCCATTGATCAAAAAATAAATGGACGAGATCGATTCTCGCAGTTCTCGATCTTTTTTTGGTACTGAAAATAACTCTACACTATATATATATATATATATATATATATATATATATATATATATATATATATATATATATATATATACAAACAATTCTTCACTAAAAATACACAAACAATGAATGAGGGATCCACACAAAAAAATCAGGGACCCACAAAAAGAATCTAGGACCCACATTTATAACATAAAATTGTAGCTAATATATTCCCATATATATAGGGTATGGTTATTATAAAAAGGGTGTTATAATAAAAAGGATAGGAAGCCTCCACAGCCATTGGATCAAATTTGACCAGATTTGACCAGATCAAAAGTGGCGGTGGCATACTTGTAAATAAGTGGAACTTCAGTGGCAAATTTGTTATAGTGTATTTTATACACAAAACCCTTCCCGTCATTTATCTCAAACCATTCTGGATCTCACTTTCTCTCTCTAAACACACTTTCTTACACTAGAAATTCACACACATCTTAATCATATTTATCTCTAATAGATTCATGACTACATCCTCTAATCATAAACACGATCTAATTGAATCACAATCGTTAAACCTTCTAATTACTATCTAAGACGAATCTAACACATCTAAAATGACCTGGTAAGTTGATTTATGAACCCCAAATTTTGTTACTGAATCTTTTTGTTAGTTTTGGTTTGCTGAAATCTTGTTTTTTTTTTTTTTTTTATAAATTTAAGTTCCTTTTTTTTAATATGATGAAGTAGACTTTCAAATCTGTTGAAGAGTGTGTGTATGTGTATGCTTATGTATGTTTCCTTCTAGATCTAGAACAAAATGTAGAAAAAAAATAAATAAAAAATGTGTTCAAGAAAGTTGCATACAAGGTGTTTGATAAAATGTCTCAACTAGACGTTATAACTGTGATGCAGTAAATTTATATTGTGATGCAGTTGTTTTGAATGCTGATGCAGTTGTATTTTATATTATAATGCAGTGGATTTTTATTTTAACTATGATGTAGTTGGTTATTTGTGTTTGTATGTTTGGTCATTTGTGTGATGCACTTGATTTTGTACTATAATGAAGTACATGTTCAGTTTTCGTTTATATGGATGTATTAGGTTAAGCGTAGGTTGCGTTATGTGCGTGAACGTGTTTGTATGTTTGGTTGTTTGTGTGATGCACTTGAAATTGAATTGAGATGCAGTAGGTTTTAAGTTGCCGCATATGAGCATGAGGTTAAATGTAGTTTGTGTTAGTGCATCCCAGTGTATATAGTCTCTTAAATCTTTAATGCACTAAATATAAAACTAGTGAAACTTTGATGCAATGTATTATGAATTGTGATGCAGTAGGTCCAGATTGCCGCGTGTATAGCTTCTAAAGATGAATTAGGTTAGGCGTAGGTGAAATTATGTGTCGAAATGTGTTTTTTTTCTTGGTTGTATGAACGATGCAGTTGGTTTTGAACTATGATGCAGTAGAACTTGAATTAGTGAATTTGTTATGTACTAGTAAGTAGAACTTGAATTAGTGAATTTGTTATGTTTATATTAAGTGCATCAGTTCATTTATAAAATAGTGCCTCAGTTTAATAATCTATTTTGGTACTCACAGGCTAGCTTGTTTGTAACAACTTGCTTAGGAAATGTCATGTAAAAGGCGGCGAGATGGACAAGATTCTAAATCTTGAAAATGGAGTGAAGATCAACCTAATATGTGAAAGAATTCAAGTATCAATAAGAGATATTTGAAGTGTTGTCATTCGTAGAGGAATATTAATTGTTATATCAAAACAATGTTGTAAATTCTATTGGATGTTTCAAATTTTTAGTTGTAATACTTTGGATTACTGAATGTTTAATAATAAGTAGTGTACCTCTTAATGAGCATAATATTTGTTTAATATAAAGTAATTTTGATTTTTGGTGATTCTGAATGAGCATAGATGCAATAGATTATAAACTGTGATTCACTAAATTTTTCACTTTGATGCACTATATTGTTAACTATGATGCACTCAAAATACTAGTGCATCAGAGTGTATACAACTGGTGCATCATAGTGTATACAACTGGTGCATCATAATGTATATATCAAGTGCATCTCAGTGTAAAAATCTGGTGCATAACATTGTATATATTCACATTCAATAATGAATCTGGTTATATCTTGGGCGGGGGACGGTGGTGAATGGTCGTGGATAATGGTGTAGGTAGGTTGTAGAACAGCGGTAAACAGTTGGGAAGGTTGTGGTGAATGGTGGAGAAGGCGGTGGAGAATGGTGGAGAAGGCGGTGGTGAATCTTGGATCGAAAGAGAAGAACTGGGAAGATAGAGAGAATAAGGAATGCTAAAGTGAAGAATGAAAAAGAAAAAGAAGTTATATAGTGTTTATTCAAATTGACGAAAATACCCCTGCAATTATAAAAAAAAGGAGCGGACTAATTGGGACACGTGGCAGCACCTGGTGGCTTCCTACACTTTTTATTTTAACCCAAACCTCTAACTATAATATATATATATATATATATATATATATATATATATATATATATATATATATATATATATATATATATATAACATATATATAATAGGATGTATATGACATCATCAATGACATGGAATACCACCTCATCATATTTTTATTCCATGTCATCAAAATGATGCCACGTAAGCAGTATTTTGCATTTTGAATTCCGGAATTTATTTGTTCAAAAATTCATGAGCATGGATTCGAACCCGGGTCTGTTACTCCACAGGCAAGCACTTCAACCAATGAAACCAAGTCATCAGTTGTGATACACAATACAAACTAAAATTAATATCCAACAAAATTATTAAAGGCATTAAAGATTTTATATTCAGTTTTTGAAAACACAGTATTATCTAATCCTAATCTTGCGGAATACACCTCTTAAACCCTAAAAACATTATCCCATCTCACACAAAAAAAATTATCCAACATCCATCATCTTCTCATCTTCATTAGCAGCCACACCAAACAAACATTTTAGCCACACCAAACAAAACTCTTTAGCATCTGTCAAAACTCTTTATACATCATCATGGAAGGGACACACAACTATCAGAGTTTACACATATTAGTTCCACCGGTTCAACTTCGAGCAAAGTAAAATCAAACTATACGTATGTATGTATAATAGAAGTCCAACTTTCTGAATTTCACGCTAATCCAAGGTATATATTTAATTCGATTTCCGATTTGATTTATGGTACACTTTATGTTGAAATCCGAAGATTTAGTGGTTCGTTTCATTGAGGTTTTAGGTATATAAACAATCAATTGAAACTTACTACTGCTGCTTGGTTAATCATTAATGCTGCTCATTACAGTACATATATGAATCAAATTTCACAAACAACAAATCATTCATCAACTGAGAACAAGGTTTGTGAATTTTACATTAAGAAAAACAAATTGTTTGAATTGTCTGATTGGGGGGGGGGGGGGTTTAACAGAGTATTGGATCTTTTTTTATTTATTTTTAAACTTGGTTTGTACTGTTGGTTTTCATTTAGTACTGCTCACGACAAATGTTAGTACTGCCAAGCAGCTATATGCTAGAAAAGGTGCAAGGAGTATAATGGATAGAACGTGAGCAGACTACCCATGGCAAGATCGAGTGATTGTAGATGGCGTTGATGTTGAGGTTCCTGAGGTTAGTCCAATGCTTTCCGTTGGTTCATTGATTTTTATTAATCTGGACTGACATATGCTTATCGAGTTTGGTAGTCTGTAAATTGCAAATCTTTTTGATATGTAGGATGCAGACGGTGTTATTATTGCCAATATTGGAAGCTATATGGGTTGTGTAGATTTGTGGCAGAATGAAAATCAAAACAATGATAATTTCGATCCTCAATCTATACACTCAAACCCCTTAACAATTCCTGACCCAAAACTTCCCTGCCTCATTGTCACCCAAGCTACCTCTAGGTACTTTGGTTAGTTGATGACTTGAAATATTACAAGAATCTGCATGATTAAAGATTAAAAGGCTCAGGATTTTACTTATTCATTCATTTTAGTGAGTTTCTTTCCTTTGCAGTTTCAGCTAGAAGAAGCAATAGAGAAAGATGATTTCCAAGAGGCTATAAAGCTAAAAAAAAAAAGCTATAGCAGAAGCAAAGTCAAAGGATAGTGTTGCAGATATAATGTCTGAGTTGAAGGTCATACCAGATTTGATCTAATAGAAGGGCTATGAATGTCCATATATCATGTGGCTCACTGGTTTCTTTGTTTGCAGAATACAATACATGAAGAGCGTTATCGTGATGCTTTAAAGTTGTGTAAAAACACTGGAAGTGGTCTGGTAATATTATTAATACTCCTATACAGAGGTGACACGTGTTGTATATTATTCAACATGGGTCAAGTAAAAAAATAGTTAGAAAGGAAACGGTTCAGGTGAGCCAAATAGGTTGAAAGGTGCCCAAATATTTTTCTAAAAAAGTTTACAAACTCTATTCACTTTGCATTAAGTGAAACCATATGCACCCGTGCCCAGCCTAACCATCTTGGTAATGGATTATTACTTAATACTTCCAGGTTGGTTGTTGGGTAGGTTAATCAAACGATTCGGATGATCCATCTGGCAGACTCATATGTATAACACCAGGTGTAGGCAAATTTATTGGCAAAAGTTAAAACCCAAGGTATAGTTATAAACTAAAGATGATAATGACAACACCATATTTTTCTGCTTATGGTTTACTTAATAATCACCGCCATACTTTTTCATTACAGACAATTGGTGTTTACATCTTCTGGAACTCCGTTCTTTGATTTTTTGTCGTCAAAGAGAATGATGAAACGTACATGATGCAGGTAACTTACAGTTCATATTATTTATCATGATTGAAAAGATGAATCTTGGATTAGTGCTTTTACATAATAATGTCTTGGCTCAAGCGCTAATCTTCAGTCTATCTTGATAGGTGGTGTTTATGCAGCTAGCTAAATCAAGCAACTTGAAAGCCACATCTCCATCCAATTCTTCATCCACAAAAGGGTATACGATATTGATAAACCATGGTCACACCTACACTCGTACGAACAGGTAATAATGTCAAATTCGGATTGGTCAACGGGTAGAGACAGTCAATAGGTTATCAATTGATATTCAACCCAAAATTACATGTTTTAATAAGAATGGTTGTAACTGCAGGTTCTATGAAGGAGCATAGCTGGTGTTCACAGCCAAAGGCCAGATCTCTTGGGTTTGTTAGGCACATGGGGAATTGCTACAAGGTGAACATTAGATATTAGCATTACCCAGTTTCCATAAAAGTACAGTGAGACTCAAAGTTTTAAAAGGGTGTTTGGGATTGGTTAGCTTTTTTTGCTTATACATATGCACCAAGTACTATATCGTTGGATTATATTTTAATAAAGATTACATGTTCGATGTAGCCCTTACAGATGGCAACAAAACCACTTACATAAGCCTTTATCCAACGAACTACGGAGATATATTCAGTTGAATGTAACCTCAGCCTTTATCCAATGAACACAGCTTTTATTCTTTGAACATGGAGATAAATTTAGTTGAATGTAATTCGTTTCTGTCAACTTTGCAAGAACTCTCAATCTATATATCAGTTATAATCAATTGGGATTATAGTAATTTCTTGAACTGAGCATAGAAACTGAATTTAGTACTCATAGCGAACTGACTTTAGCTGAATATGAACTTATTAACATTCTTATATTGCAACTTTTGTTAGGTTTAGGATCATGTGTGAAATGAGAAATTGAAGCTTCTTTTTGGTATGAATAAATCTACCTTTGTCACAAATGTGAATAATCAAGGAAGGATGGAAAACAAGGTAGGATGGGAAACCAATATTGGTATGGTGATATTTGTTGTTAGGTTAGAGAAGACGAGGCCTCCATGAATTTGACATCAATAATTAGATAGCTCAAAGGTGGTTAACAAAAGATATATGCTAAGTAAATTTATTGGATACTGCTATAACCCAAGCAAATCATTAACGATGTAAGTTTGTGTAGTCATAATCTAGCATAACAACCCGTTAGCGAGTCCCTTTATATTAATGGTGATTACCTCTGGTACTCTTTGAGTTTATCGTTTTTGATTTTTAAAAATTGAAAACTGACAACTTCACATGTTTTGTCTCTTACAGATTACTTATTTATCGTCTGGTCTTTTACTAAAGCAACTGAAACTGTCAATAACTGAAACTTCCACATGGGCAAGGCACGAATGACACATCTTTTGTAGCCTCTCAATCTGGAAGGGGAAAAGAGAAAGTTGACAGTACTGTGTGCTGTGGTTAAGTGAGTACCTATATCGGGATTGCCTTACCAGGTAGCTAATCCATCCACCATAGGCCTAAAAAAATAAGTTAAAAAGTGTGTTCAACTCAAGGGGATCTACTGGTGTGACAATTTTAATTCGCAAATTATAAAGTTTTGATCTTTGAAGTGAGATGGTATAGTTATTAAGGTCGTCTGAAAAGCTTCATTCGGTTCCATATGTTTTTAGGCTCCATGGCCAAGATTATCGTTGCATAGGAAGTCTTTTTCCAAATGTTGGTGATGCACCCAGAATTCTTGCAGCTTAACATATTTGACACAAACGACAGAGTCACAAACAGATAAAAAGGTACAGTATTTTCTAAAATTAGAAAATTGGTATATGAGATGTATTTGAGTAGTTCTTGAGGCAAAATGTCTTTCTGTATTGTTCAGTACAGTAATTTTGTGTTTTGCAAATCACAAAAAGCCACATCAAATGTAAAATAATGTTAACAGCTTCGTATATCCATCTACTTATTTAAATTTATTTTATTTTGATTGTGTTTTTCACTTGTGAGTACACAGGAAATCAATAAAGCATACTGTTTGCTAAGTAGGTGGCTGTGATGTTGTAGCAAGATCATGAAAGCATTCCCTTAAGCAGCGTTCCTTCTTATCACATCTGGTCATCTTATTGCTGGAATTTCATGATAGAATGTTGGACATGGCAACTAGGCACTTAGGTGTGCCAGCTTACCATAAATTTGATGTTGAAGCCTGGATGCAAGGTTTAGGACGATATTATGAGGTGCACTTAAAAATATTTCTGAATCTGTTTTAAGTTATGTAATTGACTGCTTTCTTGGAGAACACAGTAGCTACTGCGGTTTTGTATAATTAGATTCGAATTATGCAGATATCAAGTGCATCAAATTGTAGACTACTGATGAACTCAAATAAGTACATTTTATTACTATCATTTATCCTATTAATTTGACTTGTTTTACTATATTATGTATGAGGATTGATACTTAATCGTTTACTTTTGTAATTCTCAGGTAAAAACAAGCATTTGGTGAAACTTGGCGATTTTGGACTAATTATGGAGCAAAACGTGCATAAAGTGAAGAGTCTACTGAAATGGACAAGATCAAGTCAATTCTGCTCAAGATGCGCCGCATCTCACTCATGACATGCGCCGTATCTCTATTAAGATATCACCAGATACGATCCAAGATACAAGAGGACATGCGCCGCATCTAATCATGGAGTTACGCCACATCTTCTGGCGGTGTACGAATATTCCTGAATATTATAATCTTGGACCCCACGCGAAGTTAAGTACATGCGCCGCATCTACTTACTAGATGCGCCGCATCTTCCCTCAGACAGAAACTATAAATACCCCAAGGCCAGACGAATTTCATGTGCATTATTTTAGTTCCGAACATTATAACCTAAGTCCGAACAGAAGAACCGAAGGACGAATTCAGTCTAGGAGGCAGCACAAGACACACCTAAATCAAAGATACAAGAGCTGTAAAAAGGTGCTGCATGTGTTTAATTCATTAAGTAGTTTTGTTTTATTGTGTTAGCAAACTTTAATTCATCAGGATTGGTGGCTTGTGTAATGTGACAACGAAAGATTGCACTCCCTTTAATACTTGCTTTCCCATCAATTAAAGTTTATATGTTGATGTCTTTGGTTACTACTTATTAGTGCATTGATAACCTCTGTGTTTATTAGTGGCTTGCGGGCATTTGACTGCGGGACATAATGTGGCTCCCACGGTTATTACTAAATTGATCACTTAGGAATAACTTTTAGACATAAGTAATCATTAAGGGTTTACTCGCCGATAAGAATAGGACCAACGAGAAAGGGTTAACTACATACACTTCATATAAAGCTATCAATAAAACAAGTGACAATCTACTTAATCATAAGGACAGCCCTCTTATTGTCTCGAGTATCTATCTGTGTACGTGTGTGCTACTTGCTGATTCGTTCCTATTGGTTTATTTTATTATTTAATTGCAAACAAAAATCGTGCCAGTCTCTCAGGCTGAAACCCCCTTGCGTTAGGATATTAAAATACTGATTAGAATAACGAGATAATACGTTCCACTCCTAGTGATCGACACTCTACTTACCATTATATTCATACTGACCGGGTACACTGCTCGTTAAGTGTGTGTGTTATTGATAAGTCGGCTAAATATAAATTTAAAACTTGAGTAGGCATTAAAACTGCTAAAACTATACTACGACACGCATACGCATCAAGTTTTTGGCGCCGCTGCCGGGGAGTGAATTGTTATTATCTGTTAATTTGATTAGTATTTTAATTAGGTTTTTCTTTTTATTAGATTAATTGCATCATTGTATTATTTTGCATATTTGTTGTACTGTGTGTTATTTGTTTTGTGTTATTTGTTTGCTTTTATTTTTGTTTTTGTTTATTTTTGTTTGTGTGTTTTTATTTTTTGTTTTTATTTTTCGTATTTTTCTGTTCTGCTATCGTTGTACTGTGCTAAATCAAACGATACGGCGCATTCTTAAATTCTAAAGCGGCGTATCTATTTTCTGAATAAAGTCTGATTAAATTTTAACGTATTAAGATACGGCGTATCCAACTTTTTGGATACGGCGCATCGTCTGCAGATATCAGCTATTTGTATTCTTATATCCGTTTCTATATTCATTAATTTCTCTTCTAGCGAACAAATCCTACTGATGATTTTACCTTGGATGACAGATTTTGCTATGGAAGACATCTCAGTGAACGGATATCTTGCTAAGGAATGCTTGTTTTCAGATTCATTCAATGTGCTCATGATCGATGCAGATTTATTCTCTTGGGAGACTCCTCTTGAAGCTGCTTTTAAGGAATTCATGCGTTTATGCAACATTGACAAAGAGGTATTCTCTTATGATGTATTTGTGAGGTACACTGGAGAAGAATTGTCGCTCTTATGGCCTATCATTGAAGCCGAAGGATTGAACTGGACTACTATCGAAGAAGATGATGGGAAATTCTATCTTGCATACATGGACTCAAGCAACAACAGCTGTGGTGGAGGCAACACCCAAATCTCTTACATGCCTTATTCCGAACAATACTGGGGATTAAATGAGAACTATCAGGATAATGACATGAATTATGCTTTGGCGGAGTTTCTATTTCATGGCAAGTTGGTAAGATTGATAGACCTCTCCCTCAATGATTGGCTAGAACTCAAATATGGTAGTTCGGAATTTGCCCCTGCAAATGAAGTCAAGCAGATTATGACTTCATGGTTGACTCGGAGTTTTAAGAAGCAATTTAACGAGTTCATGGAGATAAAAAAGAATATGATTGGGAAGGCTTGCTTTGACGTTAACCACGATCCTAACGATGTTCATTTTTCAGAATGGTTGGCTAGTAAGTTCAATAACCATAAGAGCATGGATCGTGCTACCAAAGATGCATTATGGGTATATTGGATGAGAGGAGAAGATGAAGAAGTAGAAAGCGATTATGGGTCGTCACTTCATGATTCAACAATCAATGAAGGCATCGAAGAATTATTCAGAATAGACGTTGATTTGTTCGATTATGAGACACCCTTGTGCAAGCAGTTCAAGGAATTTAACTACCTTCTTCAAGTCGACGAAGATGTGCTTACTGGAGATCTACCAGGGTTCAAGACGTATGACGATTTCAAAAACACCTGGTGCTACGAATATAATGACCAAGTACCATGGGTTTGGGATAAACCATGGGAATATGCGCACATCAATCACACCTGTACACCTTTCGTTTTCAAGGATGGGAGTAGTGTTTGGCCGACCTGTGATTATAAGAGTGATGAAACCTGTAATGGGGGAAGTATAATTGGGATGAAACGGGTTGGAAACGATGTAACCTTTGAAGATTATGAGTAGTATGATAATGTTGAAGACTGCCCACAAAAAGCGGAGGCTTTGCAAGAAAAGGGTAGAATTGAACGCTTGAAAGGACTTAAGGGAACATCGGGTACTACTTTCTGGGAATGGGTACATGGACAATTTGATGATTTCACAAAGCTTAGTCGACGGCTACAATGGGAATTAGAAAGAGAATGGGAAACGATTCAAAATGATAATAATGAGTCATTGATTGAAGAAATAGATGACTATTTGATTAAGGATCCTTATTTTAAGTTTGTTGACAAGGACGAAGAAGAATTCACCAAAAGAAAGTGTCAACTACTTGGGATCCCTTACAATAAGCCACCCGCAATGATTTGTGAGAAATTTAAAGTTATCAAATACTCTTTGGGACCTGATGAGGGTTATGTTGCAGTGAAGACCAAGAGTTATACTAGATTAAGTCGAACAGAAGAAAACGTTGCGGAACTATACGGGAACATCTTTCGAATGCAGGAAGAAGGATGGACCGTGGCATGGACTAAATAAAGAGCTGAACGTGAGTCTAACTTGAAGACTCTGGAATAAAGACAAGTGCTGGCCGGGAGACAACCCGGATTTATCTTTTATTATTCTGTTTGTGTCGAGTCAGTCAGGCCCGCATGAGGATACGGCGCATCTCCATCCTGAGATGCGATGCATCTCCTGCAATGGTCATATCTTATTTTAATTTTTCTGCATTTTTATTTTCCGACTTTAAAACTTTTTATCAGTTTATTTTAATGCGGCGCATCCCTGGTTAAGGATGCGGCGCATCTATTATTCTGATCCGTATTTATTCCAGGCTCGATACGGCGTATCTTCTTCCATAAGATACGGCGCATCGACTGACCTGATGATTTTCAGTTTTAATTTTTATGTTTTATTTTTATCTAACTACTAATGTATTATGCAAGTTTGAACCTTTCTTACCTTAGGTGTGTTTTAAAGTATTGGTGGTATTATAGTTTCCTGGATTTCCTGTGGATACATCAAGTATGAAGCTTTAACGTTCTAATCCACAAGAAAGATGATTTTTGCTCTTATACTAATGGAGGATCATACCGAGCAAATCTCAGGGGAGTTTTTCTGTTCTAATTCTTTTATTTTCCAGTTTTTAACCTTTTATACAAACAACGAGGACGTTGTTTAACTTAAGTGGGGGGATTGGAGAATTAGAACACTTAACAATTACTTGTCCTAAACTTTTTCAAAAATTATGCTTAAAATGTGCTTAATATATCAAACTTAAAATTTTTTTTAGCATGTTTTTGTTTAAGATCTAAGTTGCATAGCTGCACACATGACGTTATTTTCAAAAATTGTGATTTTCCAAAATTCACAAATCTATGAGTGTGCCGGTGACTTGTAAACTTTAGAACTTGGCTTGTATACTATTCGAGACCACCATAATGAGTATTATTTTATATAATTGGAATGACTTGTCTAAATTGGTAAAATTCTAGGATTACACCCAAAAAGCCTATTATATGTTATGTGTTATTAGCTAACTACACTGGTTAGTTAACCCCCGTATAAACCCTTTGTTACTCTCATTTTTAGAGTAAGATACCCCTAGAAAAACACTCAGAGCCATTCCTTTCGTTTCTTACACCTATGATTAAAATGTTTCGTTACACCTTACACCTTAGCCTACCTGTAGATTAAAATCCGTGGTTTGGTTAATTGCTATAGGCAAAGTGTGTTTCCTTACATTACCTGTGTTCGCGTGCGTAATTCATTATCTATGGTTAGGTCGGGAAATTGCACAATGCAATTGGAGTGAAAGTAAATATTTTATATCTTTGAGTTTATTTTTCGTGTGTTTACTACTTTCACTATTAGCGTTATTTCTAAAAGTATGAAAAGTATGAAAAAATTATCCAGAATTATCATTATAGTGATGTGGTGAAATTTTACACATCTATCTTTATGATTAAAAAAAAAAAAAAAAAAAAAAAAAAAAAAAAAAAATCGAAAAAATAAGAAAAGAAAAAGAAAGAAAGAAAAGTTGGATGTTTGTTTTAAACCAACGATGTAAAGTTATGTAAGTGGTTCATATGGCCACTATTTGTTGTATTATATTTATGGATTGAATGGGAATTGGCCGTTATGGGAACGCCAATTAAGGTTTATTCTTTGATTAAGATCTTGTTGAGTATAATTCGTGTCTACCTAAAGCGTGTGTTTCAAGTGTTAAAGCGTGAGTTATTCTATGATATGAGTCTTATTCATGGGATGGTTGGGATAGTGATTAACCACACTTAGGATTTTAATTTATTTGTTTTGTTTATTTTTCATTTTACACCAATTTATATCCCAAATGTTATCCATGCCCTGTATTATTCTTTATCCAACCAAACCTTTGATTTATTGAGATTAGGGATTTGAGCAATCTTAAGTATCGTAGTCGTGGATTCGGCTATGTATTTATGATTTTGTCGCCCTTTTTGATATATTATTATTGGTGAAGTTTGGACCTATCTTTAGCCTATTCGAGTTAAGGATTTGAGCAATTGCAAGTATCGTGTTCGTGGATTCGATCATGTATTTGTGATTTTGTCGCCTTTTCTGGAATTTGAGATCGATAGTGAATAAGAATAATTAACCCTTAAGCCTAAAAACCTTTTTTACCGCTTTAGACTTGTTATTCCTTAGCTTTAGTGGTGGAGATGTGTATACTTGCCAAGCTTATGATAGAATATTCGTCGCGACTGGACAGTTAAACGATTAGATTTGCTTTTATCTAAGATATTTTATTTTACTTCTAATTCGTTAAGTGTTTAGTTGTGTGATTATGAAATAAACGAATACATGCTTAATATAAAAATAAATCCTAACATCTTTTAGGATACATTTTCATAAGATTAATTCTAAGGTTTACTTGGGGACAAGTAAAGTTCAAGTGGGGGGATATTTGATGAACTCAAATAAGTACATTTTATTACTATCATTTATCCTATTAATTTGACTTGTTTTACTATATTATGTATGAGGATTGATACTTAATCGTTTACTTTTGTAATTCTCAGGTAAAAACAAGCATTTGGTGAAACTTGGCAATTTTGGACTAATTATGGAGCAAAACGTGCATAAAGTGAAGAGTCTACTGAAATGGACAAGATCAAGTCAATTATGCTCAAGATGCGCCGCATCTCACTCATGACATGCGCCGAATCTCTATTAAGATATCACCAGATACGATCCAAGATACAAGAGGACATGCGCCGCATCTAATCATGGAGTTACGCCGCATCTTCTGGCGGTGTACGAATATTCCTGAATATTATAATCTTGGACCCCACGCGAAGTTAAGTACATGCGCCGCATCTACTTACTAGATGCGCCGCATCTTCCCTTAGACAGAAACTATAAATACCCCAAGGCCAGACGAATTTCGTGTGTGCATTATTTTAGTTCCGAACATTATAACCTAAGTCCGAACAGAAGAACTGAAGGACGAATTCAGTCAAGGAGGCAGCACAAGACACACCTAAATCAAAGATACAAGAGCTGTAAGAAGGTGCTGCATGTGTTTAATTCATTAAGTAGTTTTGTTTTATTGTGTTAGCAAACTTTAATTCATCAGGATTGGTGGCTTGTGTAATGTGACAACGAAAGATTGCACTCCCTTTAATACTTGCTTTCCCATCAATTAAAGTTTATATGTTGATGTCTTTGGTTACTACTTATTAGTGCATTGATAACCTCTGTGTTTATTAGTGGCTTGCGGGCATTTGACTGCGGGACATAATGTGGCTCCCACGGTTATTACTAAATTGATCACTTAGGAATAACTTTTAGACATAAGTAATCATTAAGGGTTTACTCGCCGATAAGAATATGACCAATGAGAAAGGGTTAACTACATACACTTCATATAAAGCTATCAATAAAACAAGTGACAATCTACTTAATCATAAGGACAGCCCTCTTATTTACTCGAGTATCTATCTGTGTACTGTGTGCTACTTGCTGATTCGTGCCTATTGGTTTATTTTATTATTTAATTGCAAACAAAAATCGTGCCAGTCTCTCAGGCTGAAACCCCCTTGCGTTAGGATATTAAAATACTGATTAGAATAACGAGATAATACGTTCCACTCCTAGTGATCGACACTCTACTTACCATTATATTCATACTGACCGGGTACACTGCTCGTTAAGTGTGTGTGTTATTGATAAGTCGGCTAAATATAAATTTAAAACTTGAGTAGGCATTAAAACTGCTAAAACTATACTACGACACGCATACGCATCAACTACCAGAGCCAAAAATTAGGCATACGATACCGTCCAGAAAGTTCAGCTAATACCCCAAGTACAAAGAAAGGAAAAGGCCACAATCTAACCCCACTAGAATTTGTGCACACGGTAAATGCAACGGCGTGTGCAGTTCCTTGCATGATTGTGTGATTTCCTTAGTTGGTTTTCGGTTATAATGGACAAAGAAAATCATGTTTATGGCGGTAATTTGTTTCTATACAGAAAGCCAACTTCAAATGAATGCTATGAGAATATAAAAGAAAATGATCCGCCTTTATGTGAAAACAATGATGATCCAGATGTTATATGGAAAGGATTTTTACAATCAGTTGACACTTGCTCAGATGTGTATGAAAAATGGGCGGGTTGGGTAACATGTAATGGTTTAGAATGAGTCATATGAATTGGCGTCAGGTCATGTTGACCCTTAAAAACACTTTTGTCTATTTTTTTCCAATTTATAAAGATTTAATTTTTTCAATATAATCAAATAAAAGTATTGTTATATGGATGATTTAATTTTTAAATAAATGAATTACATGGCTTTATTCATTATTGAATAATCTTTGAGTGACTTTTGGCCCGTCTGACCTGTTCAAGATGGTTCATACATCAGATCAGAATAAGTTGTGGTTAGAGAAAAACAGTTGTATTTAAAAATTATATGGAAACAGATAAAGATTACTCCATTTTACCTATAGAAAATGAACTACATGATGTTTATACATGAAAAGTACTATTACCTAAAAATACAGTAACAAGTACTACAATACTATTTTGCTCAGACTATTTTCTATATATTTTCAGGATTTGGAATCGTGGAACCCATTTGGTACAGGATTAAACTGCCTGCTCCAATACGAAGATTAGCTCCACTGAAACGTCCCTCTGCATCACCCAGGTGCCATCATGACAATACTTTATCTAATTGTACTTTCGTTTATGCTTCTATGATATCTAAATTGTGTTGTTCATTGAAATCAGCAACAGTGTCAGAGCATTACCACAAAAAGTTGTTAAAGAACAGGTACTTTTCCTATAAACATGTGTAGAACACTTGCAAGATTTCGTTGATAACTAATTTAAGGTTCAGCGTCTACGACATTCACAAAAATTGTTAACAAGTGGAATACAGCTCTGGATGCAGGGATAGAACGTATACGGAAATGCTCTATCTGATACACGGACTTTCCATACAAATTAATATGAGAATTGAGATTAGGTCAGGTTTAAGTTCTGTTCTAATTGATCATCTCTGTTTATAGCAAAAATTTAGTAACCAGGGTTTTTCTTTGGATCAGATTCTTTAGCGCATTGGCCTGTTTATCTATCTTTCTAAAAGTCATTCGTTGGTGATTGTCTAATGTAGTTGTAGATGTATAACAACGGGTTTTATCTCAATGTCACCCGAGTTCTGAGGAGTTCGAAAAATGGAAAAGAGACTTGCGACACACAGATTCTCCAGAACAAATTAGTTAAGACATTATGTTCAGGTAAACCAACTCTAATTATCTATGCATTACTAAAATTTTCTATAGTATACGATTGTCTGATGTATTGAACCCCTGTTGAGCCCATTAAGTAATCCGCCATGTTGCAACTTCTACTACATACTATCAGACATATTAATTATGCATATAACATGTTTTTATGATAAACAGGGTTATCATTGACTAATTTTGTATACCAGGGTCAACAAAAGTTCAGGAAGGTGCTAAAGGCTCATCTGTACCTATGAATGATTACTTACGCCTAGACCTTAAGGTTCATTTTGGAGTTGGTTGCGACTGTTGTGGGGTAATCTTCTCTTTCTAACGTATTTTATATCCATTTCAAAATCTGTATACAGCTGTTCAGAAGGAACAGTCTTATCTTCAAGGAAAAAAATATGCTCTTCTGGTTCTACACCTATAAAATGATTCTCCTCTTGCAGGAAAATGTTGAATTGGTACTAATGTAAAAGGTGGAAAAAAGGGTGAGTCCTGAAATTGGTCAAAATGGGTCGGGTTTGGGTAACTTTTAGCTCATTTCACCGTTTTCCCCTTTAGCATTGATGCGTTTCATAATAGAGGATTTTATTTAGTTTATTATTGTCACACCCCCAAAATTGGGTCCAGCGGAAGCTTACACATCGCTGGGGTGCAACTCAATTGGTATCATAACACAAGTGTAAAGAACGGTTTTCACAACAATCATTTAGAATATATTCGAGAAGTCAAAAGTGTTAAATTTACATTATGAAAAGTGGTGCGGAAGTTGGCCCATAAAATAAGTTAAGCGGTCCCAAATGTTTTATCAGAGTCTTCTATGACCATGTCATGCCCTGCCAAAAGCCTCTAGTAGCGTGCTATTGCTTAGTTCCTGAAAATACATGCTAAAGTGTCAACACGAGGTTGGTGAGTTCATAGAGTTTGTTTAACAAATAAAGTATTTGAAATAAGATTTTCCCAGCAAAGGCATTGTAAATCCACTCAGTTGCAAATCCCGCCCATAACAAAACTTGCAACCTGTGTGTTCACAACCCACTGCTAACATATAGTAAAAGTAAGGCATGAGTGTATACGAGGTGCGTTCTATAACACTAGAAGACCTTATGCTGCTCACTAGGAGACTTATGTTCGGCTACCCCAAGTGATAGATACTTAGGTCCGTGATATGTTCTGTACGGCTACCCCAAGTGGTAGATACTTAGGTCCATGATATGTACTGTACGGCTACCCCAAGTGTTAGATACTTAGGTCCGCGATATGTACTGTACGGCTACCCCAAGTGTTAGATACTTAGGTCCGCGAGTTGCTTTCAAGGATAACGCAAATAAGTTCAACACAATCATGTATGTAAGCAAGCAGTTAAGCATGTATCTCCCCCAAAGTAGTTTAAAACGTATAAAGTAGGGGCTATGAAACTCACCTGATATGATAGCACAATGATCACAATGTATAAGATGAAAATGAGGCTCGGTCTCTAACCGCGACCTATTATGAATGATATGATCTAGCGTAAGCAATGATACAATGCTACACATGCAAATACGTATGTTAACGATACCACTCGTTAGTTTTGAAAATAACGTTTATCGTCGAAAACTACATTTTTGACGTCTCGGCGAGTTATGAACTACTTTTCGTGTAAATATGTTGAAACGGTACTCCACGATCCTTGTTTGGTGTTTTATCGGTTAATATAATGTTTTCGTCGCAAAATAACACTTTTTATAACTTGTGAAAATATGACGAAACGGCCTCGCAAAACTAGTCGCAAAATATTGTACGTTAAGAGTTAGGAATAGAACTTGACGTTTTTGAAATCCTTGTAACATAATCTCAATGTCGACTCATTTGACTTTTGATCATACGCGCCTCAATCATATAGAAAATCCGCCATGAACTTAGTGATTTGCTAGTTTTACACTTAGAAAATATATGTGTTGTAATGCTGTCAAAATAAGTATAGTTCGTCGGCTTTTCAAAAATTCATATCTCGGTCGTTACAAGTCCGTTTTCAACGTTCTTTATATCCACGCGCTCGTCATAACATGAACTAACATATTTTCAGTAGCTCGGCCCTCCTAGATCACGTCTAACGCCTCGTTTTGTCCCTTGAAGTTCGGCAATCAGCATGCATTTTCTGAAAATAATAGTTTTTGTCTTCTAACTTTAAAAAAATCATATCTCCTTCGTTATAGACTCGTTTTTGTTCATTCCGGCGGCCATAGTTTCGTTTTTGAATGTATTTTCTAAATCTTTGGTCCAAAGTTACACCCTAGCCCCTGAGTTTCCCACGTTTTGCAATTAGGGACAGCAACTTTCTAATAGTGTCTAAAAATGAATTTTCTAGTTTATAACTTGTTCAAGTCCACTCCAATCAACTTCAAAACAACCCTTAATCTACCATACACCTTCTCAAAGGGTCATGGGGTCCTAAACATCCTAAACTATAGTGGTTTTCATGAGGATGTTAGTGAAAGTTATAGATCTAGTGATTAGGGATAGTTTTAAAAAGAAATGGTACCATTAACATAGGTATCTTGCATTTTTAACTAAAACCTCTTGAAAATACATGATCACATAGATCAAATGAAAGGAAAACATGAAAAATAAATGTTCTTGAAGTTACTTACAATATAGTTGAAGATTAAAGAGATTTGGATGATAACTTTGGGGTTTTTATTGCAAAACCCTAACAAAGATCATGTAATGGACTAGTAAATTACTTGTACTCAAAAATTTTATGGTTCTTCCTTCTTGTTCTTGTTGTGCCGTGAGAATGGAGAGACAAAAGAGATGAGTTTGTGATTTTTTTGTGAAAAAGAAGCTAGTTTAGGCTTTATATAGTCCAAGGGCATTTTGGTAATTTCAATGAAAGGGTATAATGGTAATTTCACTATATTTTCGAAATATCTAGATATTTTTGAGAAAATATCTAGATATTTTAGGTTGGATATTTATCTTTGACATACGGAGTGGGTTTTTGTCCCGTTAATTGCTAACTATAAGTCGTAAAGTCACAAAACTTAAAACCGGGTATCCTAAAATTCCTAAATTCATGAAAATGTCACAGAAGGTGGAAAACATATATTTCTCTTGTTGGTAATGTTGTTTGGACATATCGGGATGCCTAAATGATGTTTAAACCTTAAGGTAAATCTCGGACACGGTTTCGTGATTCTTGCAGAAATTATCCGACGAGTGCCAAAATCTCGGGTTATCATTAAAATAGTTTAACTTACGAGAATATGAAATAAAAATTTTGGAATGAATAGTGCCAGTGAATAGTAAAAATGAATAGTAACTCGTGAATAGTAAATTGTCGAGGTTCGGAAAAATGGCCTTGAATTACGAGTTGTGACAATTATCTCCAAATTTCACTTCAAATTTTTTTTTTTTTTATTCTTATTACCATTATCATTTCAAAGAAACACACACGAGCAAGTATACTCGTTCAATTGTAGTATTGTTGATGGTAAATAAGGTTCGTCCCAAGGAACTAGTTAATTGTGATTTTAGTAACATTAATGGTATAGCACTTAAGATTGTCACGATCAAAAGTACTAGAAACGATTTAAACGAACAATGGTTTCAATGTAACGCGAGCAAACAAACAATTAAAGTAAAACATACTTATTTAGGAATCATGACTAATCGAGATATGATGTAGACCATGTTTGGGTGAAACTTAGAAGGCACATATTAATATTCACAAGGACTTCTAATCAAATGGTAATATCAAGGAAATCCATATTTCTACTAGTTTCACGGGTGAGTCCCTTCGGCCAAATCTCATCCCACTACGCTAGCTCTTTCGTAGTAAAATGTATGAAAAGGTTGATTAGTTAAATTGGTTCATACGAGTCTTTTCAACCCATTCTCGTGATTAAATATTTTCGAATCCGTTTAAAACTTGTATATTCGATATTCGTCACTTATCGAACACCAATTTGTTTGTCACTAACTCTTGGAATTAAATAATCATTAGAAGTCTTTTCATCCTTTAAATCCAACAACATTCAACCAACAAGTTTTAGGACGCAAATTTATTTAAACAAACCCATAGAATTAACCACTTTTTACAACCTACTAAACGTCCAACATTCATACAATTAGTCACATCATTCCCAAACAAGTATCACGAATCATTCCATAACAAGTATCATAATAAAACATAAAATTGCATTCAACTTAAACCAATTCAACATGATTAATAATAAAGGAAATTACCCAATAGTAAAATTACAATGAGTAATGAAAGAGTTGTAGCAGTCTTTGAGGCCTCCAATCGAACAAGGGAATCTTCCACCTCTTCTACTAGTTATCTTCCTTGATAATGGCAGAGATTTTTAAGCTCTTTTGGGTTAGAAAGTAGAACATAAAATGGTTAACAAGAAGAATAAAGGAGAAGAATTTTTTTTTTCACAGTAGCCCCATGCCGCCCGGTTTGCGATTATACCGGCGGTATGGGTTGAATATGACCCCCAGGCCGGCGGCATGATTTTTCCGGCCGTCGGTCTGCAGCTTCACTTCTCAAAAAAAAAATTTCTCTTCACTTGCAACAACTAATTCATCTTCAAGATCAAGATTTATCACAACTAAATAGTGGTCCATATAACTAATCATCTAGCATTCAAACACTATTCTTAACCATATACCACATTAAACTCATTTAATCTTGATGAATTATCCCAAAATTTCAACATATATAAACCCTAAATCTTATAACATCAAATTCTCTCTTAATTCTTAATCATTTCATTCAATTTGACTTCAAAACAATCCTTATAACCCATCTCTAGTAAACCCATCAACTAATTGCACTAAATTCAAACTATGTCAAAATCGCCCAATTTAGAACCCTAAAAATCAAATTCGATAGAACAATAAAGAGTAGTTGGAATGGATGTTACTTACTCTTTTTGATGCCATAGGTTATCTATCAACTCAATTGATCTCTATCTCCAAACTTTTGAAATGATGATGATGATGATGAGCTTGTGGTTTTTTTTTTTTTTTTTTTTTTTTTCTTTCTTTTCTTTCTCATAGTTTTTGAACATTCATACTAAACCGAAGGTTTAGTACTTGGACCGTAGGTATGGTTCTAAAAACCGAGGGTCTTGACACAAAATTCATTTTTGTCTTCTCAAAATCATTCATTCATTGAAAAAACATTTCCACAACTTCAAAACACTTCATCATTTCATTCAATTTTATCATTGATCAATTCAAACAAACTAACAACTCAAACTTTTCATATCTTATTCTTATAAATACTCAAGAGCTAAAACACACTTCAACTTAACAAAGAAATGCAAAACATCATAATATTAAGCAAACAAGATAAAAACTCATAAGAACAAAATGAGCACAAGCTTAATCATAAGCTTCTTTATTCTTCCTCATCCTTGCTTCTCTTAATCAAAATAACTCCCAAACCTAAGAATATCCTCCGAATGAAACTTTTCCGAAAGAACTCTATCGGTTTCCTTTGTTTTAAAAGCACGTGTAAATCGGCGTCCACCCGGACTAGTGATCTCTATCTTAGTGTGCCAATCATTATCACCTTCAATCTTTTGATATTTGCTATACCCATCCGATGTCCATTCAATATTCTTGAGCTTAATTGGCATGGAACCAAGGAAATCAACCATTTTCTTGAAAACTATAATGTTCTTGAATGGATTGAAGTAATTCTCCATAGCCAATGCTCTTTCCATATCATCTTCAATGTGATCAAATGATGGGGCTGTTTTCCCATATTTTGGATTGCCTTCATTTCATGGCTTATATCAAATACATCTAACCAATCTTCATCATCCGACTCTCCATCGGCTAAAACTTTTTCTCTCTTCTTCGCATGGTAGATCCTTCTTGTTACTCCATCATCAATTTCCATAGTTCCTTTCCCATTATCAATAATTGCTCCTATTGTGCTCAAGAACGGGCGTCCCACCAACATAGGTGTCTCTCTATCAACAGGTATATGCATAACCAAAACGTCACACAAATAGGTTTGAAATCCAATTTGTAATCTCACATTCTTAACTTTACCATAAGCTTTTGCCACTGAATTATCAGCCATCAATAAAACATCATTGGAAGGAATAGCTCTTCCGAACTCCATAATTTTGTAAAGCATATAAGGCATTATGCTAACACTTGCCCCCGTATCTGCCAATGCATTGATTGCAACAGTTCCATTCACTTTTAGTGGAATGAGATAATTACCCGGATCTTCTTTCTTCTTAGGTAACCCTTTCTCCATCACTTTCTCCTCTTCTTCTTCCTCAATTTCCTTCTTCGTATCAAGCTTCATTTTCTCCACCGAAATTTCATCCCATAACTTCCTATAGTGAGCATAATGTTCCAACACATAAAGTATCGGCTTTTCATTCAATAATTCTTTGAACTTCATAGTAATCTCTTCAACACATTTTGCTTCAAGAATGGGTTCTTTTGTCGGTTTTTCATTTAGTGAGGATGTTTTGTTGGAAGAACCTTCTCCTTTAATGAGAGTGGTAGGGTGTGGCAATGATGATGGTAAAGGTATGAGACCTTTAAAGGGTGGGTATTTTTGCTTCAAACGGGTGGCCTTCCCCATTTTAACCATTTCCATACTTCCATTGAAACCATCTTCATTTTCACAAACATCCTCCATTTGTTCAATCAACCAACTAATATCTTTATCATCTTGCAATTTTCCAACTCTAACTTGCATTTCACCCAAATCAAAATCAATAACACATTTAGTTGCCAACAAGAAATTTCGCCCAAACACCACGGAAGGATCCGTCG
Source organism: Artemisia tridentata subsp. tridentata (assembly GCA_021014915.2). Classification (NCBI taxonomy): domain Eukaryota; kingdom Viridiplantae; phylum Streptophyta; class Magnoliopsida; order Asterales; family Asteraceae; genus Artemisia; species Artemisia tridentata. The sequence continues at coordinate 63,521,884 of CP139501.1, read as the reverse complement.
TTTGTTCATATTCATCAATAACCAAATCCATGGAAAAAGTAAAACCAGGAATATCAATCTTCACATCTCTTGCAATTTTCCTATTATACTTGTCAACTTCAAATTTTCCATTTCCAAATTTTTCATAGAAAGCAATAGTCACATAACTATCATTTTGTCCAAGATTACATTCCGCATCCCAAGCTCCTAATCCTTCCACTCCACACGGTGTGGAATATCTCATAAATGGCTCGTCATATTCTCTCAACTTAGCACGAGTAAAAGTAACTACCCGAGGTTTTTCATGCTCAAATTCCATACATTCAACTTCCTTCCCTTTCTCTTGCAACTTCACCTTTTCAAAATCAATCATTTTCTCCATTCTAGACATAGCATCTTCCTCGTCCATCAATTCCTTTTCCAAATTTTCCAAGTAAGCCAAAACTTCGCTAAGCGTATCCATAACTAAGAATAAACTAAACATACATAACTACATAATCAAACCAAACGTTAGGGGTTAGTAAAAATAAAAATAATTAACTACGAGGAAAAGAAAATCATACAAAAAGATTAGAACAACTAAATACAACCAAGGTACAAGAACAAATACAAGTAATTACCAACAAAGAAAAGAAAAGAAAATTAAAAAAAATATATTAATTATTTTTTATTTTTTTTATTATTTTTTTTTAGCCATACCGGCAGTATCATTTTTTCGGCCGGCATTTTTTCCGAACAGAAGCATTATACCGCCCGGTATGCACTTATACCGGCGGTACGAGTGAAATATATATATATTTTTTTTTAGAAAACCGGAGGTATTGAAATTTTGGCCGGCGGTATCCGTAAACAGTGAGTTTATACCGCCCGGTATAGGATTATACCGGCGGTTTCAGAAAATCATTATTTTTTCTTTTTCGACTGCTGCTGCCAAACCGGCGGTATGGAAAATCCAGCCCAAGGTTTGCAGCAAAATTTTTTCTAAAATCATCTTAAAACTTGTTTTTCTTTATAGATTTCGACATCCTTATGCATAGCACTCATTATTTTAAACTTAATAAGAAGAAGATCAAGGAAACTCAAAATAAAACAAACAAACAAACACTCAACAATCATCAACCAAACACACCAAATATGCAAATAAGCAAAAAAAAAAAAAAAAAAAATTGAAACTAAAATGATGCAAACAAATACTAAAACAACTTATACCATTATATACTAAAAATAATTAAAAATAATCATAGTCCCCGGCAGCGGCGCCAAAAACTTGATGCGTTTCATAATAGAGGATTTTATTTAGTTTATTATCTCCAAATTTCACTTCAAATTTTAAAATTTTTCTTATTCTTATTACCATTATCATTTCAAAGAAACATACACGAGCAAGTATACTCGTTCAATTGTAGTATTGTTGATGGTAAATAAGGTTCGTCCCAAGGAACTAGTTAATTGTGATTTTAGTAACATGAATGGTATAGCACTTAAGATTGTCACGATCAAAAGTACTAGAAACGATTTAAACGAACAATGGTTTCAATGTAACGCAAGCAAACAAACAATTAAAGTAAAACATACTTATTTAGGAATCATGACTAATTGTGATATGATGTAGAACATGTTTGGGTGAAACTTAGAAGGCACATATTAATATTCACAAAGACTTCTAATCAAATGGTAATATCAAGGAAATCCATGTTTCTACTAGTTTCACGGGTGAGTCCTTTCGGCCAAATCTCATCCCACTACGCTAGCTCTTTCGTAGTAAAATGTATGAAAAAGTTGATTAGTTAAATTGGTTCATACGAGGCTTTTCAACCAATTCTCGTGATTAAATATTTTCGAATCCGTTTAAAACTTGTATATTCGATATTCGTCACTTATCGAACACCAGTTTGTTTGTCACTAACTCTTGGAATTAAATAATCATTAGAACTCTTTTCATCCTTTAAATCCAACAACATTCAACCAACAAGTTTTAGGACACAAATTTATTTAAACAAACCCATAGAATTAACCACTTTTTACAACCTACTAAACGTCCAACATTCATACAATTAGTCACATCATTCCCAAACAAGTATCACGAATCATTCCATAACAAGTATCATAATAAAACATAAAATTGCATTCAACTTAAACCAATTCAACATGATTAATAATAAAGGAAATTACCCAATAGTAAAATTACAATGAGCAATGAAAGAGTTGTAGCACTCTTTGAGGCCTCCAATCGAACAAGGGAATCTTCCACCTCTTCTACTAGTTATCTTCCTTGATAATGGCAGAGATTTTTAAGCTCTTTTGGGTTAGAAAGTAGTATAATCAAATCCTTATGGTGTAAGGTTTGATTGTGAGTGTTGTCTCTAAAACAAGTGATTAGGGGTCTTATTTAAGCTTGTAAGACACCCCTGAAACTGATATTCTTCATCAATAATCATAATTAAGAAGCAAATGATCGGACTCAATACATAATGGTGCTTAAAGTGGAGAGTTAATGCAACTCTTCATGTCAGTTTTTCTGCATACCTCAGGTATGGAAATGTAAACCCTGGGTATGAGCTAAACCTCAGGTATGAATTCCATACCTCCGGTATGAGCTCCCCTGATGCAAACCTTGGGTCTTGAAACTAAACCTTGGGTATAGACTCAACTTTCTTCACATAACTTGGCTTTAAGCTAGCATAGAGCTCCAACTTTTAACATACTTTTTGGCTCCTAATTATGACCCAATCCTTTCATCCTCTAACGTACAACCGAAAATGATCATATCATGCATCCATGTATTTTTCTTCGATATTTTCTTGAATTTCATAGCTTTTCTTCGTCTTTCTTGATATTTCCTTGTACCTAGACTTAAACACATCTTCAACAACTTTTAAGCATAAAACCATCATAATCATGACTATATTTCGGATAAAAACACACAAATAACGCTATAAAAACATGTACAAAATGAGCGTTATCAAGCATTTTTTTTGACCCTTTTGAGACAGTACACAACTCAATTTGACCTCAAATGATTGAGTCAAATACTTTGTTTTTAAGGATAATTCCATCAAACTTTAAATCGAATTCAAAATAGGGTTTCAAATTTCACTTTTTAGTTGATATCGGTTCTTCTTACAGATTTATCCACTCATTGAAAACCGGTACAAATGCAAAGATTGCTTAGAGCGGATTGGTTTCGACCTATGTGTAGATTGCTACACCAGTTCCTCTAATCTTCATGGAAGATTTAATCAGCATTGTTAAGTTACTGATATGGAAGTTTGTTATGTGCACCTCTGATATGGTTTATGGTTTCATCAACAGATAAGAAGTGCTCATTCAAGTTCGTATTTGAGGTCAGTCTTGCTTTGCAGTTGTTTTAAATTTTTTATTTAACAGTCAGTAAGTGATGGTTATATGTTTTGCATACAGTTTCCGGAAACAAAAATCAACAACTAAAGTCGGAAAAGATCCAGTTCCAACTTCCTCAGCAAGGGTCCGAGCAGAGGAGTTTCAGTCACGTCTTGGAACTGAGTTTCCTATCTGCATTAAAACAATGGTTTACTCACAAGTCACCAGTGGATTTTGGATGGTAATGCCTTTGTTTTCAACTGTTCACATAGTCAAACTTAAAAAATGACATAACAAGAGAACCCCCACATTTTTCTCTATTTGCAGGGCCTCCCGCTTCATTTCTGCAAGAAGTATCTACCAAAAGATGCTACATTTGTGCTTGAAAATGAAAAGGGTGAGCAATGGGAAGTGAAGTATATTGCTTACAAGGTTGGGCTTAGCGCAGGGTGGAAACATTTTGTATTTGCACATAGTTTGGTTGAAGGAGATGTTTTGATATTTCAGTTAGTCGAGAGTACAAAATTTAAGGTGGCATATATCTATGTTTATCTCTCTTTCTCCCCATATAGACATATACACATTTTTTTTTAATCATAATAAGGCGGACCTTATTTTTGTAGATCTACATATTTAAGGAAAACGAATCGAATGAGGTTGATGGAGCTCTTAGCCTTTTAAATTTGGAAGCACAAGCACAACCGGAACAATTGACTCCAGGCAAGTATCTTGATTTTTTCCTTAATTAATTTTGCTCATTACTTTTATTAATCGTGAAAGAAAAAAATACTATGCAAACAGTCACACCAACTCTTAGAATAAAATGGTCCAAAAGAAACAGAAAAACTCTGCTCCTACTCAACTCAGTAGCCATTCAGGAAACAATAGCGAAGAGGCCAGTTCAGAAGTTCTTGAAGGTTCTAGATTCTGTATACAAGCTGTCTCATTTGAAGAAGTTAACTAAGGTATGCTATTTTAGTTAACTAAGGTATGCTACTTTTAGTTAACTAAAGGTATGCTATTTTATACTGTATTATGTAAAAGTAGCAAAATGAGTGGGTTGTCCAGGACATGCGATCTATTCCTCCATTTAGAGCACGAGTCATTACCTACCCATCATTAACTAAAAGACAACATCTGGTATACAGATTATTAGTCATTATCTGCCCATCATTAACTAAAAGACAACATTAGTCAATTTATCTTCATATGTTATATATTGACTAATAATTTGTATATAGGACATATCAATAGGTTGCTATGCATATTATTATGACGTGTTTTCATTGTTTGATTGCTTTTTTTATTCACAATAGGTCGCTATGATTATAAATTTCATGTTTTTTTTTTGTGTTGTGGCATAGACAAGTATTCAGTGCAGAAGAGTATACATCAGGTAATGCTATTGGAATTTGATGACATGCTTTATATTTGGAGTCTAGGGAGAGTTTAATTTAAAAAAAAAAAAAATCATTTGTTTTGTAGGTTTGCAGGTTTTATGATCAGGCTAATAATATTTTTGGAACTTAAGGAGTGTTTGGCTAAGCATATTTTGGGATAGAAGGTCCCATAAAAAGGTATATTATATTTCACTGTAACAAACTTTAGGTAAAGGCTCCATATTCAACCACTTGTGATATGCTTGCATTATGAATAAAAAGGATGCGTGATCTGTCAGTAGTTATTGCAATTTAAAGGAAAGCCATTAGTACAAACTACTTGAGCTATGCCGTTTTATCTAACAATAGGTGATTTTTATTACACAAGTACCATTTTTGACAATAACAAGTTATCAACCAAACTGCCCTGTTTTGGAGCCAAATCATCAACCAAACTGACCATTTTTATAGCAAAACATCAACCAAACAACCTATTTTTGACAGCTAAAATAGTACAACCAAATTACCCGTGTTGATAGAAAAGAAAAAAAACAACCAAACTACCCATTTTAACAGAAAAAGAGCAACTGTATTTCTATCTTATATAGAGAGTAAATGTAGGATTATCGAAATCTCATATTTTTTAAACTTCAGATAATGAGAAAAAACTGAAAGCTTTGTGAAGTTTTGAAATGTATAGGTCGAAATCTCGGTTTGGCACCATTGTGGCCATTAGAGACATTGTTCATGTTAACTCTATTGGTGTCTCTAAAATAAGAAGGATCGTGGTTATTCAGGATGCAAACTTAGTATTATATTTGTGTTGTAGTTTATAAAAACGAGGACTTTTCATAATTTATATAGATAACTTTATGTTACAGGGAAACCAGATTGATTGTACGTTTTGGGATATCTGGGCCCAAATGTGGAACGAGTATGCTAAAAATCGTTAAACTAAAGGTCATGTTGTCTTCATCTTGCAGTTAGGAAAAGTGAAATATTAGAATGGTAAGTTTTTTGTACTGACTCTTTAAATGTTTAACATGAACTTATTACGTACTTACTTTAACATAAATACTGCTTAATAAAAAGGTAAACCCGCTGTGCATAACGCATTGTTTGGGTCTAAAATTTTCATCTATAAGGATTTTTCCGTGGTACTTGCATTTTGCATTCAGAATCAGTTAACATGGATCAATAATTGATATGTTATAGATTGAATAAATGATACAATTTTATAGATTGCAACCTTTTTCAAGTGGGTGACACACTCGGTTTTTAGCCGTGATTGTGTTCGACAAGAAAATCTAGTATGCATACTTACGAATAGTACCGCGTTCCATATACTATGTCAAACATTTACTGTTGTATGTAACAAACAAAATTCATACTCTTACATATCTTCCTTTTGTATAATTTAGCACATTCAAACTTAGTTTAGCTATCCTTGAACCCATGTAGTTCATGATTTCTATATTGATATGTAATACACGTATCATATTTAGTTATGCAGGCTGAGCGCATGAAGAGCCGGCACAACATGGTTGGTAACTGAATCAGGAACAAGAGATTCACAAACTGAAGCGGCAACTCAATGATGTACTTGAATAAAGAGACAGGTGACTTAGATATTTAACTCTTCCAAGATAGATTTTATAGTAACACATCTGAAAATTTTGAAATGTAATGAAAATATTAATATGTCCAGATTCATTTCGGAAGTACATCTGATACAAGCAGATATATTTGACAGTAAAATGAAGTTCATGCAGCTACAAGGGCTTGACCAGATGCTGACAGCAAAAAACGAAATGTTGAAGGTAAGGTTATCCTTCTATTTATATAATAATCATAATAATATCTATTTGCACCAGCTTTATATCTCATTAAAAACCTCTAGCATCGAGTTTGGTAAGAGACTGGCCACCTCAAATAAGTTCCTTCGTGTAAATAATGAACTTCCTACAGATTGAATAGCCATTGGTTACAACAGTTTTCTTGATAGCCATCGATTTATTACACAAGAGTGTGATAAATATTCTCTTTTGAGCACTTGGTCCAGGTTCTATAGAAGCCATTTCCATTCATCTAGAAATACAAAATAACATGTAGTGAAACATTTTGATGTAAATAGGTTGAACAGGATACCTATTAGTAATTTTACTATCAATTTTCTTTATTGGCTCTTGATTTGTAAACAAGAGCAAAAAAGTACAAATGTAGCAGTTTGATTGACAATACAAACAATACTGAGTATACGCAGCCTAGAGATACAGTCTTATTAAGATTCAAAATTAAGTACAAAAGTGGCAGTTTGATTGAAAATACAAACAGTTTGATTGGCTCTTGATTTCTAATAAGAAGTTTTTGTTGTCGGAGTTGCTGGATAGGTTTTAAGAGTTGAGTGAAATGGGTAAGAAAGAGATCAAGAACAATACAAACAATATTGAGTATTGTGCAACCGAGAGGTAGAGCTTTATTAAGATTCAAAATGATAATATGACCAAGATAAAGGCAACTATAATATATTGTTCGTCAATTACAAGCTTGTCTTTCTTGCGGTTCACAATACCTGTATAAGAAAATAACACATCAGCAAGAAATTCAGTATAATGGCAAAATAAGTGGATTATGTGGGTTGGGTAATAGGTCAGGTCAGGTCTGCTAGCTAATCCTTTTAATCAATTTTTAATATATTTTAGATCATTATTGCATTAAAATGGTCCAAAACTATTATAAAAATTTTAATATAGTGTAGAAGGTCATATTTACAAAAATACAATTCCGAAGGTTGAACGCACTAAATTAGTATTATAGCCACTTTCAACCCAAATGATTTATTCCCCTTGAAGCAGTGTTTCATTTAATCCATTTAAGATAAAACATAACCCATATCGACCCATTCTAAAAGTAAGTGGTCGATTTTGCCTTATCTAGATTATGCCTTTACCAATGAAAGTAGCAGAGATTGTTATATACTGCCCTTTCTTTTTAGAAAAAACATCCCATTTTGTCAGAGGTGCAGGCTTTGGAAGATGTAGGCATGAATAAAAGGGGGTTTACGTAAAGAAACAAGGAAAGGATCTGAGCTATAATTGTAAAGTTAAAGAGTCATGAGCTCTAGAGTTCTGCTAGGTTGAGATATTCTGAGAACATGAATCTATTGTTTGGATACAAAAGTTTAAAAAAAGACAAGCAAAATGTCACTCTTAGTGCGAAACCAGTATATCCACCAAGTATATCTCAGTTACAAGGTTATAGCTTGAGCATCGAGGAAATACTAATGCATATCCACTAGATATGTTCATTGTAGTTTAAAAATTATATGCAGGTACTCGGGGAAAAAGATCCATAAGCTTTCCAACTAACGGTCCTCCAACAATTAGGCATTGGTAGATTAATATTTGTGTTTCTCGCATCATGTCAACTTCTGTATGCCATTTACATGTACAAGTAATGATAACGTCATCCCATATTTCCACAAGTCAAAAGCTGGTTTGAAGTTGTATAATACAATATGAATGATCATTTATTGTATTGTGTTTCTGATTAATGTCAGTGGTTGAACCATCAGATGCTACAATCACTCGGTGAGAAGGTCTATGTGATGCAAGGAAATAAATAGTTATTGTATGATGATAGCAAGAGTGATGTGGACTGGTCTTCATGGATTGACACCGATATAACTGAAGATGAACTGGAAGACCTTGACTATGTGCTCCCGGAAGCAGTCAAAGAGGGTTCAGTTACTACTTCAGGCTCAAGGTCCAAACTATATTGCTGTTCTAGAGGGGCTTAATGGCCGGGTTGGATGGGTTGTGTAGTAGGTCAAAACGGGTAATTTTGGTTCAGGTTAGGCTTAGTGGAGCCAAAACACTTTTTGTCCCAAGTTATAAAAGGTTATGTATAACAATTATTATAAATATGATTCCAAAAATTCTGTAATCTCAATAGTACTTAATATCTTGAATAAAAGATATAGGATGTTTCAATGCTGTAAAAATATAACTTGGCGACATTCGATACTTATAGACCATCATCTTCTAAGTTATTTCTTAATGTTCGTTTAGACTTTAGGCTGTTAAAGATGAAACAGTAACTAGATTGGCTGTTTATAAGGATATAGGTTGAAATCTGGGCTTTAAGTTCTTATTTGTAGATCGCCGTGATGTGCAGGTTGCTGCCAAGCGAACCAATGTTCCTGGGATGAAACAGTTTAGAGGGAGGCCTTAACGATTATCTTTATAACATTCTACTTATTTCAGTCACTCTTAAGCCGAATTTCATGTAGTATTTTGAATGGTCCCTTAAGGTTGAGAAGAGCAATGATAGAGATCCTCTCACAGTCATGTAAATAAGTTTGTAAACACGAAGGTTGTCAAGCTTTATATTTTCACTCATATTCGATAAATGTATATTTCTTTTCGTTCTTAATCCATTAAGTATATAATTTAGTATGTTAATATCTTTTTTTTGCTAACTTACTTTTTTCAACGATAATCATAAGTCTACCCTGCCGATCAACCGGACCATGCAAACGATAATCATAAGTGTAGGCCGCCTTCCTTTTAAAAACAACCCATCTATGCTTTAGCAAATGCAACATTCATTTAAATAAGTTTGTAAACACGAAGGTTTTCAAGCTTTGTAGTTTCTCTCATATTCGATAAACGTATATTTTATTCGTAAAGTAGTACATTCAAAGAATAATCACAAGTCATGCCCCTCCAGTGTAACGGGTCAAAGTGCTTAAATGAAATGTGCCGGTTGTCAAGGTTCTGGAATGAAGGTGTCAAACAGGCAACTTGGCCCATCTATGATTTAGCAAATGCAACATTCATGTAAATAAGTTTGTAAACACAATGGTTGTCAAGATTTATATTTTCTATGATATTCGATAAACGTACAATAAAAATTTCAAATAAAAAACATTACAAAATAATATACTCAAAATAATAAACAACTAATAAGATCATTAAAATACCTAGGAAAAAGGAAATGTATCCCGGTCCAAAAACAAAACGAACTACAAAGGTATTTCTATACAAACATAAACCAACATATGTTAATTATAACTATACAATATAGCTGATATCCGTAAATTATAAAATAAAGTTATAACTATACAAGACAACTGATATCCTTACATGACTAAGTTAAAATTTACATCAACTCATACTAAATTGTACATAAATAACAATAGCATAACCATATTTACGTAAATTACAAGTCATGCCGGCCCATCGGGTTTGAGGGTGGTAAGATTTAGTTTTTTCTTCAATCGGAATATTAATAATGTTCACAATAGTCGATATAACCTCATAAACCCTCATTATCACCTTCACATTCATTATCACCTTCTTCTTTGGATACTCCTCTAACCGATTTAATGAAGTTGCACACGTCTATTCCATCTTTCTTATACATTCGTTTAACATCTCGTGAACAACCATATCATCTTGGCATTCACAATAATAGTTTGTCCAAGAACTACAAATACACTAATAATGACAACGTAAAACAAAATAAAACCAACTTTAAAGAATATGGACAATTTCTACAATACATAACGTGTAAATTACAAAAGGAATATTACAAAGCGTGCCCGCCCATTGGGCGGGCTTCGACAACTAGTATATATATATATATATATATATATATATATATATATATATATATATATATATATATATATATATATATACACTAGTGGTCATGGCCCGCCCGATGGGCGGGCATGACTTATAATTATCGTTGACATATATTTGTATAGCGTAAGAAGGGTTTTAAAGAATGGTTGCAAAAAGTGGACATAATAAGATATAAACGTACCTGTTTTTATGTTGAATGCGTAACAATGAAAATAAATGAACATCAAGATTTATAGAACAATTGAAATATACAAAAAAATTTGTAACAACATAGTATATGAATTAAACTCAAATGAACGTTAAAAATTATAGAACAATTAAAAAATACAAAGTAAATTTATGAAAATTTACATCAAGTTTAATCTCAATGACACACCGCACAAGTCTATTTAGTACTCTTACTACATGCAATTTAATGGGCATGTCTTATAATTATGGTTGGAATATTTTTCTATAGCGAAAGAAGGTAGTAAAATTATATTTTAATACATACTCCGTAGGTAATAATCAAATATGACATGATCAAATGATACCGGGTTTAGTGATACAGTCAATGCACATTTTATAGTCTTACAATAATGAAATAATCAAATGTCATGTTTTGCATTTTCCATGGGTGATATGCAAACTGTATTGATTTGATATGTTATATGTATATCGTTTGCATGGTCCGCCTGAAATATAATTTAAAACGGTTATCGTTTGCGTGATTAATATATAAGGAACGCGGGCATGACTTATAATTAAAAACTTAAGTTAATGAAAAATAAGCTATAAACATGAATGCATTAAGAACGAAAAAGAAATAAACGGTTTTCGAATATGAGAGGGAAAAAAGTTTCAAATTGGTACGCAAGAACAAAGTATCAAAGCATAGCCCGCCCGATGGGCGAGCAAGCCCCCATTGAATAATATTAAAAAAAATTAAGTTAACGAAAATAAGTTATAAACATTGTTAATCACTAATTCAAAATGAATGTATACTCCTGTCAATTTGTGATTTGCTAATATTACACCTAATCAGATTAAAAGTTGTTGTGTACCAAACAAAGCCTTAACTTTTAGTGCGTAAACTCTAAAGGCCTTTATCATCATGTATGTTCTAGCCAGCCAGCCAACTGTGTCGCAATCCATTGATTTACTGTGGTTAAACTGGCTTTATCTACTTCGCCTAGATTGAGGTGAAGTTGTGGGTCTACTGATTTAGTGATGAAGGTTTTTTGTTTGTTTTCATTTTGTGAAACCATTGAGCTAAATGAACACTATCTTCTGGTTGGTTTCCTTCTAAGGCTTTTCTACCTGTGATTAACTCCATTAAGATCACACTGAAGCTGAATACGTCGATTTTTATTGTTACTCGACCCGTCACTGCATAAGCATACATATATAAATTAGCAAATGCAAATTTTAATATGTGGTCATCAATAATCAAGATGAGTTGATCAAATTAAGTTACACACCTTCTTTTGCTAAAGAAAAATTTACCCTTCCAAACAGACATATTCATTCTCTAGTAGAATGGAAATTTTAAAAATAGATCAGTAATACTGATTCCTGGTACCACAGAGTAGTATTGGCTATCTTAGATTCCTAGTACCAATCAGTATTTTAATCTTATCTTTTTTGTTGTTGTAAAATTTTACATATTTTGATAAGCATACATGCTAAACATTACTTTCAGTCCAATAACAAAAGTCGCATAAACAGAGAAATTAACAAAGTTTTCATGTGTTATATTATAGAAATATTACAACAATAAAAAGAAGCATACCATAAGCACAAGAACACCTTTTCCCTTTGGTAACATCAGGGAACAAAACAACTTTTTCCTTGAGTTGAGCAACAATCACATCATTTAGATCAATCATTTTTAGACCAAGCCAAGGCCACACAACTCTCCTGCATAATAAATTTACAATAATTTAGTCAATTATAAAAAGACTGTAGGGTCTTTTAAGTTCTACCTCATGATTTTAGTCAAATTGTGAAACCAAAAAAAGGGAAAGACAGAAACCTATTCCAAATCTCCATCATCACAAATAATGAAGATTCAGATCTAGATTTTAATTTCCATAACAGATGAGCAACCGAGACCAAATCACTACCAAGGTTCAGATGCTTACCCTTTTGTTTTTAAGTGCTCTATAATTTTGGATACAGAGTCAATTGGTACATAAAAGCTCAATCCATTAGCTTCCAACACTTCATGATGGGTTAACACCTATAACTTCACCATCAATATTCACAAGGGGTCCACATGAATTACCCTATACCAACAAAATCACAAGATATTTAGATTCATTTACAAATTCAAACAGATGAGATGATGATTAAAAGAAAGTTAAAGTACCGCTTGATAGCACAATCAGGATCTGGTGACATTAAGAACGGGGATGTTTGAGATTCCTGGCCAAACAGGATAGCCACAGGCATTAACAATGGCTATAGTATTCCCTTGAAGGTCCTGCAACTTCGGTTCTAGGGTTGTTTCGGTTGATTTTTAAAACTGTTCTTGCTATATCCATGTCGCCGGGTCGTTCAAGATACACGTGATCTTGGTTTGTGTCACCAACCTTCATATTTACCAACATGATTTACCATCAAAACCACAAAAAGTAAACCAAAGATCAGGCACTAAAAGATAAAATGGGCCACCCAAATTTCATGTATTGGTTCAGTCTATCTACAACAAATTATACTAGCGTAATATCACTGGAAAATGAAACTGCAATTAGTCAATGTGACATATATTGCGACGGACATGTCGACCTGGTCAACATCCAAAGGGTAGGTTAGCAATTTCTTTTAGAGTGAGTCACTAAGATGTTAGTCGCCTTTCATGTGGCAGAATATAACACTATTTTGAGAAAGCCGTCTTTGGATTTAAAATAAACAGAACACACAAACCAATTAAAATACCACCCTAAACATTGATATTCTTTCAAGTTGGTGTTCATTGGTTTCCGGCTGCAAATTTACAATGGCAGTATTTGGGATCGCTTATCTAACCGCTTAATTCAAAATGCTTACTTCAAAATGATTATTCAAAAGCGGTTAGTTATAACTGCTTACTTTAAAACATATATAAGCTAGCTGCTTAATTCAGAATGACTGTTAGTCATTCTTTACATTAAAATGACGGCAACAAACTGCTTAATTGCAAGTGCTTGTCAGTTCAAATCTTCACTGAAAGTAGTTTTTTGCAATTCCCATGTCTGACATCAAAGTGAAGAAAACATTTAATGGCTGCTACTTTAATAATGTGGAAGCTACGATTTCAAATCTAATATGCCCCAATGATAATCAATTTTCCAGTCTCAAATACTACCTAATAATGTGGAAGCTACAATTTCAAACCAATAAGCCCCGATGATGAGCAATTTTCCAGTCTCAAATAGTACCTAATCTAATAATGAGCGATTTTTTTTATGCAATCCCAAAAAGAACCTAATCTAATAATAAGCAGTTGTTGCATCAATGTTTAGATGCCTTTGAGTCAACCAAGCCCATTCTCCTTGAATTTTACGAAAACGAACACTTAAATTAGTGACTGCCACCCGTTCTACATTAATTATTTTATTATGGGTCAAAATAGGGTATATTGACCCGCGAAACTTTTTTTTCTGATTGTTAAACTATTTATGCATAATTAATGCAGGTAAATAAGATTAGTATGATCTATAACTTAGATATTATTTTATACAAATTAGGTACCACAGTCAAAGCGAGAGATTTACCACGCGGTCAAGTAGACCGTCACAAACATTCAAGCTTCCGATTTCCCCATACTTATTCACCTCCTAAAACATGTCTCGATAAAAATCCTATATAGTTTACCAAAGAAACACCAACATCATGGAATCAACCACAAATTTCAATCTTACTGATAAATACATGCATGGATGATACCAATTTAGAATCCTACCAGCTTAAGCAAATCACAGTTCTGCTTCTGGGAGGTCGGCAACATTCTTGAAGCTAATGAGTTAAAAGAGTTGCTCTATATGAATGTTCCACCCCCGTTGTTTCCCTCAGAGCACATTGTTCAGGTACAACTGTAAGGATCATATCCGATAATCAGTAGGTATTAAATATTATGACAGGTACCTTAAAGGTATAGGGTCTAGAGGAATACTGATCGAGCCCATGTCAAAATCCATTGTTAAGCAAATTTGTATAGGAATTTACCTCGATCAAATGGGTGTGTATGCTTGGCGAAGGCAGGCAAGCCAACTGATGCGTTGCTACTAGGGGTGGAAACGAGCCGAGCCGCTCGTGAAAAGTTCGGGATCGGATCGGATCGGGCTTGGTAAAAAGCTCGAACGAGCCGAGCCAAAACGAGCTCGAGCCCGAGCTCGAGCCTAAGTTTTGGCTCATTTAATAATCGAGCTCGAGCTCGAGCTCTATAAAAAAAGCTCGAGTAGGCTCGCGAGCCTAAACGAACCCTAGAAATATATACGTATATATATTGTCTATACGTATAAACGAGCTTAAAAGTAGTAAACGAGCTCGAGCCTTATGTAATTAACGAGCCGAGCTCCATTTTAACTTTGTTTTCTCTAAAAATCATACAAATTAGTCGAGCCCGAGCTCGAGCTCGAGCTTGTGAAAATTTTCACGAGCCGAGCTCGAGCTCAAAATATTAGGCTCGAAACGAGCTCGAGCTCGAGCTCTATATATATAAACGAGCCGAGCTCGAGCTCTGGCAGGCTTGGGCTCGGCTCGGCTCATTTTCACCCCTAGTTGCTACCTGGTACATCAACATGTAAACAATTAACAAAACATCAGCCAGGGAAAAAAAGGTAGACCAATATGAAAAATGATCGATGATTTAGCATTAAGTAGTTACGAAAGTAATGCACATACAAAGAAACAACATAAAAAAAAGTCTGCACATATATTAGGCAACCGTTAAAGGTGTGTTAGCACCAACTTGCCTGTAGCTGGCATTTGCTGTTGACAGCTATCCAAACCCGAAACATCAGATACATCATTCATTCATCTGGATGTACCTATGAAACTATGAAAAGGTTGAAACCAAACATGTTAACAATAACAGACTTTGTGAGCACCGAAACAAACCCTAAGAGTTATAAAATCCAAAAAAGGTAACTTCAATTAGATCAGGCTGAAGTGTATAGTGGCATCAATAGAATATAGGAAAACCAAATACTAACCTGGTTTTTTTGGGTGTTTTTTGCATTTGGTTTTTATGTCGGCGATGGTTTGTGTTGTTGTTGTGTGACGGAAAAGACAAAGGATTTACAGATAAGAAAACCAAATACTAATCTGGTTGTAGTAATTGTGCAGTGTCTCCAATCTAACAATCAAATCATAAGGCGTTTTCTGCAATTTCTTATGGAAAACCAATTCACTTTGGAGGACTTTGCACCCATTTTTTTTGAAAACAAACCCGTGCCAACCAATTGCATTACCCTGATGATAATTTATAAATAAGAGAAAAGGTTAGATGAGGTATAAAAAGTGAAGGTGAGTACTTACATGTCTTTCTCCATAAAAATGAGATCAAGGAACGGGATAATGTGCTGGGCATACGAAACTATTAGCCTTTATGCGGAGGGACTTTTTCAGTTTCAGGGGTAAATCTTCATGGTCAGGAAAACTTCAACCTACAAAAAATTTTGTCAACAGTATTAATATTTGTGAAGGATTACACAAACACTTGGGATGTTGATCTTAATAATTTGTTTGGGATATTTAGGAATGAATGTGATTTAGTACGCGGAATTTACTATAACACACTTAAAGGAACAAAGGTGATGAATATGCAAACGTGAATTATTTGGAACAATGAACACAACGTGAATAACACAAAACGATTCAATATTATTTATGAGATAATACGGGTGATCTAAACTATCACCAGGATTACAAAGGTAACCTTGAATCTTTGATTTGTAAAAGGATTTGTGAATTTGTAACTAAGTTACTAGAGAGGTTGTTATGTTTTAGGATATTACAAAGTATTTAGTTGAAGAGATATTTCTAAGGTGGTGACTAAGGGTTCCTTTTATAGGATAAGGAACCCTTTTTACATGTTGTCAAGTTGCATAAGATAACAAGACTTTCTAACCTACTATTACAACTTCCAATGTAAAACACTTAGTATTATCTACTGCACGACATAGAAGACTGAACTACTTTTACTTAACATGTTACATTGTACAAAGACTAATAATACAACTAAAATATCTACAAATAAATATCTAACAACTTGACGTTCAAACTGGCAGGACCTTCATTAACTAGCAGTACCTTCTCACCCAGAAGGTACTGTTAGTTTATCTTCAACTTCTTCAAAATGAACTAGCAGTCCTAATACTTGATCTGGCAGGCTCTTTGACTTGAGCATTTTATTCCCAAAAATATTGATATATATGTAGTAATTAAATTTTGTTCTTGAAGCAAAGTTATTTTTGTAACAAAAACATTAAAATGTAACTGAAAACGCTAACCTCATCATGCCTAGTCCAATAATTCTCCAAATGTTTTCGCAACTCGGATTACATATCTGATATATAATTGTAAACAACATAAGCTTTCAAAGAAGGCGGCAACAACTGTCTAAGAAGTCAGCAATGCAACGATTGATGGATGCCCCATCAAGTCCTGTGAAAAACTTAACGCATGATTAAGCACATAATTTGAAGAATGAGGTTGACTATTGTGAAGATAAAATTGAAATTGGAGTAAGCACTCAAAAACTTTTTTCATCTGTTCCAAATTGATTCATTCTAAACTCAAAAATGAAAAACACTTACCTAAATGAATCGGTTTTTTTAGGCTAAAAGGTTGTATGCCTTTTGTGCGACTTGCATGGCTAGAAGCAATAGCAAGTTACCCCAATCAAGCCTTTGTTCCTCACAAACCAACAAATGCTTGAGCATAGCGGTTACATGAGATACAATAACTATTGGTAACGTAGGCTTTTAATTGCTTCATGATGGAGGAGTGACTTTGATGTCTAGCTGCAACAGTTCAAAATCAAAAGGATGTAACACTAAATATGAAAACCAAAATATTCATCTGCAATTGAAACGGAACACACACATAAAGAAATAAATTGGATGGATACGATATCATCTCCAAGAGAATAACTTCTCCTGTTATTGTCTTAAATCATTCAAGAAATATGCTTAGTTTACGTCGAGAAGTCAGGTATAACGCTACTAAAAGTCAGTATCTAATGCTAAACACATATCCAGCATAACCATGAAAAAGAGGGATACTAAAACTATAACAAAGTTAACAGAACCTGTATTGGTAAAGCCACACCAACTTTCGTCATGGTGTCAAGAACATATTAGGGTTTCCATCCCATTGCATCTCCAATTCCATGGTAATTTCTCCAGCGGTAATTTCATCCACAAAAACTCCTACATGATAGCAACTAACTTTTCGATTCATGAACTCAGTATCTCTTATCAACTTAATTTAAAAGTATTCTAATAATGGCTAACAATGAATTAGACAACCTTGTAGATTGTTCAATGCAAACTTATATCAAATTAAAACTAAAGTTAGATTATTATACCTGATCTTTAAGATGCAGCACCATGGATGAAGACAAAGGTTGTGAAGAATTGGTTGTAGGGTTCGAAGATGGTTAAGAAGCACAATATAAATAATTACATTAACGGTTGATCATCATCATCATCAAAAACCTATAAAAACCAAAAAACACCATCACTATAAAAAAAAATGAATGAAGCACTTTAGGGTTTTTTCTGAGAGGAAGGAAGAAGAATGGTGAGGTGTTATGTTTATCGTGTAGGTGTTCTGTATGATCGTGTATTGTTTTTGATGGGCTTAGGGTTTTTTTAAATCAAATTCCAGTTGCTTGGTTTATAGATTATAAGTTGCAACGTATATTCCAAACAATGTGGTGGCTCAATGGTTAAGATACATGTTACTCTTTCAAACACCCATAGCTCGAACCATGCCAGTATCATTTTTTAAAGATTTATTCCGAAATTTTGATAGGATTAATAGTTGCTTAGGTGGAAAAAATGTGATTACATGGCAACGACGTAGACTTATGTGGCATTAATGATGATGATGTGGCTTTATCTAGTCATGTTTATCCTTTGTTTTTATATATATATATATATATATATATATATATATATATATATATATATATATATATATATATATATAGGGGCACTTTCTTTTCAGAACAACTTTAAGTGCAAGAACTGCGAGAATCACCTTTTTACAACTAATAATACACAATGTACATCATTTAAATGCTCCATAGCATTTTTTTATTTTTAATTAATTCAAAAGGGTATAATAGTAAAAGACATTTTAATATTATTTTTGTTTTTTTTTTTTTTTTTTATAATTCCCGATTTTAATAAATCTTAAAATTCGTTTTCTTTTTTCTTTTTTTTTTTTTTTTTTTTTTTTTTTTTTTTTTTTTATGCTAACAAGTTTTCAAATAGTCATGGTGCGTACATGTTTTTTATACCTAATCATTATTTAATTGAAATCTCAAGGTGCATGCATTATTTTTTTTTTTTCAAATAGGCAAAGGTGCATACATGTATTTTTTTTATTTTTTTTTCCAAAATAGTCAAGGTGCATACATGTTTTCAATTAGTTAAAGTGCCATACATGTTTTTTTTTTCTTCCAAATACTCAAGGTGCATACATGTTTTTTTTTCTAGCAAACATTTTTTTTTTTTTTTTTTTTTTTAATTATTATTCAACCTACCAATATTTTTACCTGATCATATATTTTTTTTTGAAAGTTTGAAACGCAAATTAAAGAACGTAAATCATTATAAAAAGGAAAACCAGAGGAAATGTTACATTTCACTTGATTACAAGTACAAAATCACATGCAATAATCATATTTCTCGAAAAGTCGCAAATTATCATCATGTATATTCGTGTTCATCAACTTCCCGGTATTAAATGATATCATCATCTTCATCAATCAATCTGAAACAAGCATGCACGAAAAACAATTAAACCACAAACAAATAAGAAACGAAAATTAATCACAACAACTAGCATAACGCATATGCACAATCTTGTTTATATTAAACTAATGATGTAAACATGTTTTTTAATCATAAAACACAAAACATATGTGTTTTATAATCCAAAACAAAAAACATATATGTTTTATACGTAAACATATATGTATTATTTATGAGATAATACGGGTGATCTAAAATATCACCAAGATTACAAAGGTAACCTTGAATCTTTGATTTGTAAAAGGATTTGTGAATTTGTAACTAAGTTACTAGAGAGGTTGTTATGTTTTAGGATATTACAAAGTATTTAGTTGAAGAGATATTTCTAAGGTGGTGACTAAGGGTTCCTTTTATAGGATAAGGAACCCTTTTTACATGTTGTCAAGTTGCATAAGATAACAAGACTTTCTAACCTACTATTACAACTTCCAATGTAAAACACTCAGTATTATCTACTGCACGACATAGAAGACTGAACTACTTTTACTTAACGTGTTACATTGTACAAAGACTAATAATACAACTAAAATATCTACAAATAAATATCTAACAACTTGACGTTCAAACTGGCAGGACCTTCTTTAACTAGCAGTACCTTCTCACCCAGAAGGTACTGTTAGTTTATCTTCAACTTCTTCAAAATGAACTAGCAGTCCTAATACTTGATCTGGCAGGCTCTTTGACTTGAGCATTTTATTCCCAACAATCCTCCCCTAAACTTGTTATTCCCTTTAAAATAAACAAGTTTCTTATGAATAAAATCCATACCTTGAGGATCTGAGGGAACTCTTCCAAAAACTTCACTCTCTATTCTTCCTTTTACTTTCTCATTGTTCAAAAATGCTCATCAACAAACTTTGAACAACTTCTGACTTTTCTTCATCTTTATCACACCTTAACCTCTTGGAAATCATGGTTGAAAGAACTTCATAGCTCAGTGGATACTCTTTTTCAGCTAACATAAAGAGCTCAATCCCACTTTGTGTAAAAAGATGATGCACACTGCTAAGACTTAGGAATTCCCATGTGGTGGTAGGATCATGGTATGGAAACTTCCAATGAACATCCTTTGGATTAGGATCATACATCCTATTGAACTCTACCCAAAGTACTTGTTCCTTAACATCAGTGTTATTCTTAGTGTTTAGCCTGATTTGAACTAAATTCCACAACTCTTCTAAATCAGCTCTATCACATGCCCTTATCAGATTCTCAAAATTTTTGAAGATGGCAGTTTGACCCCCAACCCTGGTTATCTTCCATGCCTTTCCTGACTTATCATGGTGAATCTCCCAAACTATAATAGGGTGTCTAGACCTAATTGGATCAGCATGTATAATTGTTGGGAAAGCAATTATCATTTTACTTACTTGTTCTGGATCCAATTCTGCTTCTTGTTTCTTTTGAGCATCTTTCTTTTTCTTTGAAGGTTTAGCATCAGATAGGATCTAGAAGTAATATGTCTTGTAGGCATTAAGATAAAGGAAGTTGATTTCTTCATGAGTTTTCTTCTTCAGTTGAGATTCAGTCCAATTAGCTTGACTTCTTAGAAACTTCTTCATGAAAATCACTTGATCTTTCTTAGATGAGCCCACCTTAAAACCTCTCTTCTGGCTTTCCTGAATCTTTTGAAAAATATTATCCAGAGCTGCTTCTTTATATTTGTTGTTGATAAAAGTTTCAAGATCTGTTGTTTTCTCTTCAGTGTTAAGATTTTTGTCTTCCAAAATTAAGTTAGCTTGACCTCTCACAATCGGATCATTGGCAATGATACATTGTATCTGAGCATCAAATGTTTCCTGAGCAGCTTGAGTGTCAAGAAGAACTTGAGCAACATCCTTTTGCTCTTGCATTTCTGCAAGCAGTCTTGAATCTTCTAAATCTTTTTGCATTTCTTCTTCATGAAGCTTTTTGGAGACTTCCTCATCTAAAGCCATCTGCACTTGCTCTCTTTTCTTCAACCTTTTGGGCCTAGGTTCATCTTCAACCATAATTTTCTTGCCCTTATCTTTTGGTGTTGGTTCTTGACATGGAGCAGCAGATTGTTCATCAGCAACAAATAACCTTCCTTGAACAAACAACCCCCCCTAAGGCTGTGATTCCCTCTTTCTTTTGTAAACATTTTCAGTAGTACCTCTATAATCCATAGCCAACAGCCTCTCAATTTGAGCAGGCTCTTTTGCACTAGCAGGCTCTTGCCCTGTACCAGCAGGCTCTTCATCATATACTTGTGTTCCTTCATGAAATTGAAACTGAGCCTCCTCTTCACCTTTTGAACTACCCATCCTCCCCTTTTTGGAAGAGAGACCCATGCTTTCTGCATCTGAACTTGAAGAACTAGATAAAACCAATTGTGAAGATCTTTTACCCTTCAGCATCTTCACTTCAGCCTCCAATTTCTTAACCCTCTTAACTAGCTTGATGTTGATCTTAGAAAATTTTGTGTTTTGTCTTTGAAGAGCATTTTCCAAGAGTTGCACTTTCTCCTTTAGTTCCTTCACAGTCTGAGAATCCAGACTTTGATGTTGAGGTGATTGGGATGGTGAAGCATGATATGATGGTGATGGTGTTGTTACAGATGGTACTGGTGATGGGATTGGTGATGGATGATGAGATGGTGATATGTATCCAGGTGAAGAACTTGGTGATGATGGTTCAGATGATGTGGATGGTTCTTCAGCATTTTGTGGTAACATTTCCTCAAAAAGTGGTACTTCTTCCCTATTAAAACCAATTTTCATATTTGAAAACACCTTGTGTGAAAGTTTTGGAGTTTCATAAGGTGAGTATGGGGGAAGTAACAAAAGTTTTGATTTGGTGATTATGCATTGAATAAATCTGGGATACATCAAAAACTTTGTTTGACTATCCACATTTTTAACCAATCCTTCAAAAATATGTTTTGAAAAGTTGAATTTTCTGTTTGTTGCCAAGCAAATGAGAGCTGTAGCCATGTTACCACTAAACTGCTCCCATGAGGTTTTCTTTTGGCTTAAACAATGAAGGATGGTATGGATCAAAAATCTCCATTGTGGGGTAAAATGCTTTTTAAGAAAAGTGAGTTTATTAGAATTTACATTATACCCCATTCTTTCCAAATTTTCAAAGATTTCAGTATCAGGCAATTGACTAATACCATCTGAATCATCCAATCGAAGATGTCTTCTAATGGATGACTCGGTAAGAGTCAAGGTTTTGCTATCCACTTTGGCTTTTATCTTTTGGTCCCCATTTTCAAGAGTTTTAACTTTAGCCGTTTTCCAAAATTGTAAAATTTGTGATTCATAAATAGTGGGATTTACAAGTAAAGCAAACCTGATGTAAGAATCATTTAGAAAGTCCACTATTTGATGAAAAGATTCATTATCCTCAGACTTTTCCAAAAATGCTAACTGGTTGTGACGTTTAACAAAAGTTAGATCAGCCATGGTGAAGGTTAAGGAAAAATTTGATTAGGATGGTGGGATTTGATTGTGGTACTGGTAGAAGATGAAAGGTGAGTGTTAATTGTGATAAGGACTGATGAAAGATATTATGAGAGATTTACTTTTAACCGACAATGAGAAAATTTATAATAAGTAAATGAAGAGGCGGTTAAAAAGATCTTTTATATGAGAAATATAATATAATATAACATCAGAAATTTACAGAATTACCCCAACGGCTAATTTTAACTACCAGACCTAACGGCTATAATTTTAACTGACAGACTCAACGGTTATCTAGCAGTACCATTTTACTCTACCAGTACCAAAATTTGAACTACCTGTACCTTTGATTTTGAAAGAAAATTTTACTTGGCAGTATCTTTGAAATTTTAGCAAAAATCCCTTATAGTTTTTAGCAAACTATCAGCTATCAACGGATTTGTCTTGTCTTTACCAAAAGCCATTTGCTTTGGACTAGTCAACTATTTACTGTAAAGTATGGTTAGTTAAATACCATATAGTTTTTGGTAAACTATCAACCATCAACGGATTTGATTTGTCTTTACCAAAAGCCGTTTGCTTATGGACTAGCCAGCTCTTAAGTTTGTAAAACTTGGTGAACTGAATACCATCTCCACATCATGATCCTTGTTTTGTTATCAACTTGAGTAACCTGAAATTTGTTAGTTGCTGACCAAAAGAACAGAGTACAAGATGATGACATAGCTTATTCTGGAATATTATATATATTCAGAAAGGCATGCTAATAGATGATTTCACTTGTTGAAACAAGCATCCAAGATACACAGCACCATTGCCTCTTATAATTCCTCCATCCAAGGAAATTGCACCATCTTTTAGTCCAAGATTGGAGCAATGTGATGATATTGTTAAAGTCAAAGATCAGAAAGCAAAGCACTTGTTTTATTGCATTGAAAACATTTAAGCATCAAGATGAACAAAACAGAGCAAACTTTATACTAGCAGGACCAATTTTGAACTGACAGTACCTTTTGACTAACTAGCAGTACCATGTTTAAGAGCCAGTACCATATATTTTATGTACAAAAACACATGTATTTCAAAGATTTATCATTCCAATACCTGCTACCAGGTATTTAAATCTACCTAAATCAAAAGCTTTTGGTGAAAAGGTCTGCAAAATTATTTTCAGAATCAATTTTGACAATTTGTATTAACCTTTTCTCATTGCAATCTCTTATGAAATGGTGTCTGATTTCAATGTGTTTTGTTTTTGAATGTTGAACTGGATTTTTAATGATACAAATAGTACTGCTATTGTCAATGTAAATAATGGTGTTAAGAAAATTGTACCCATAGTCAAGCAATTGATTTTGGATCCAAAGTACTTGCCCACAACAACTTGCACCAGCAAGATATTCTGCTTCAGTTGTAGAGTCGGCCACCATTGTCTGTTTCTTGCATTGCCATGATATGAGTCTGCGGCCAAGAAATTGACATCCACCAGTTGTGGATTATCTGTCTAGGGTTGCACCAGCATAGTCACTATCAGAATAAGCCACCAAATCAAAAGATGATTCCCTTGGATACCATAGACCCAACCTAGGTTGACCCTTGAGATATCTAAAGATCTTTTTGACTGCTGTGAGATGAGAAACTTTGGGATTTACTTGAAACCTTGCACATACACACACTGGGAACATGATATCTGGTCTTGATGATGTAAGGTACATCAAGGACCCAATCATTGATCTGTAATTGTGCAAATCCATATCTTCACCCTCAGCATCCTTGAGTAACCCCTTTTCTGAATCCATTG
This sequence comes from Artemisia tridentata subsp. tridentata, assembly GCA_021014915.2. Lineage (NCBI taxonomy): Eukaryota > Viridiplantae > Streptophyta > Magnoliopsida > Asterales > Asteraceae > Artemisia > Artemisia tridentata. The sequence continues at coordinate 63,497,296 of CP139501.1, read as the reverse complement.
GAGTACTTGCAACCTTAGAATCTGCAAACTGAAACTTCCTCAGGATCTCTGCTACATGCTTATCTTGGCTAATAAATATGCCTTCATTTGATTGTTTCACTTGGAGACCCAGAAAGAAAGTAAGTTCCCCCATGGAACTCATTTCAAACTTACTATGCATAAGTTTTTCAAACTCCACACACAATTCTTGGTTTGTGGATCCAAAGATAATGTCATCAACATAAATCTACACTAGCAAGATGTCTTTCTTGGTTCTTTTGATGAACAAAGTTGGATCAATCTTGCCTCTTTGAAATCCATTTTCCAATAAATAGAAAGCCAATGTTTCATACCATGCCCTAGGAGCTTGGTGTAGACCATAAAGAGCCTTGGTAACCCTATACACCTTTTCTGGATATTTTGCATCAATGAAGCCTGGAGGTTGAGAAACATACACTTCTTCTACAATAGTGCCATACAAGAAGGCACTCTTAACATCCATTTGGTAAACAGTGAAGCCAATGAAAGAAGCATAGGCCAAGAATAGCCTAATTGCTTCAAGTCTTGCAACAGGAGCAAAAACCTCTTCATAATCCACCCCTTCTTCTTGAGTATACCCTTGGGCCACCAATCTTGCCTTATTTCTGATCACAATCCCCCTTTCATCTTTCTTATTCCTGAACACCCATTTGGTTCCAATTGCCCTGTGACCTTTGGGCAAATCAACCAGTTTCCAAACCTTCTGAAGCTTGAATTGAAGAAGCTCTTCTTGCATTGCTTCAACCCAACTTGAATCATCTAAGGCTTTGTTAATGTTTTTGGGTTCAGCCTGTGAGAGAAAACATGAAAACAGGCATATGTTGGCAACTTCATGATTCTTTTCTTCATAGACAGATGGGATAAACCCTTCTTGGTCTGAAGACAAGACTTGAGTTCTTGTTCTAACACCAGAATCAATGCTACCAATCACATTATCAATGGAGTGATCTTTGAGAATTCTTGTGTTGTGTGTTGTAGGAACTTCATAGGTAAGTGGAAGATTGCCAATCCCCACTTCTTTTGGTAAGGAATCATCTGATTGAACATTTAATGGTTCAGCAGTACCAACTTGTGAACTGGCAGTACCATCAGGTGAACTAGCAGTACTATTTCCATCTGCACTACTTTCTTGATTCTCTTGACCCTGAGTTCCATGATCATCTTCAACACCTTCATTTGCTGTATTTGAAGGTTCTTCATGACTTGAAGATAAATCCAATCCTTTCCAAATTGGCATCAAGATGTAATCTTGATCTTTAGGTGTTTCAACATTGTCTTCAAAACCTGCATTATCATTAGTATTTGTACCTGCAACAGGCACATAATTCATAGATTCTGAAAGCCTATCAATGTCAAACATCCAATCTGGCCCAATGCCTTTAACATTTGGTAGTTTCTCTTGAAACTCTATGTGCAGATTTTCTTCCACTAGCCTAGTGCAACTATTATACACCCTATAGGCCTTACTTTGCAAAGAATACCCTATCATGTAGCCTTCATCAGCTTTTCCTTCAAACTTAAAGATGGTGTTCTACCAAAGAAAAGTTCATAAGGAGTCTTTTTATGGGGTTTAATCACAAGAACCCTGTTCTGCACATAACAAGCAGTACCTACTGCTTCAGCCCAAAATGAAATAGGCAACTTAGAGTCTACTAACATTGTTCTAGCAGCCTCTATTAGTGTTCTATTTTTCCTTTCTGCTACTCCATTTTGCTGTGGGGTTCTAGCTACACTAAATTCTCTTTTTATTCCTTTTTCTTTGCAAAATTCATCCATAACCCTATTCTTAAATTCTGTCCCATTGTCACATCTAATTACTTTCACTTTCTTATCAGCTTGGTTTTCTACCTCAGTTATATAGGACTTAAGGATCTCACTAGTTTCATCCTTAGTTCTTAAAAAGAAAACCCAAGAAAATCTGCTGTAATCATCAATAACTACAAGACAATATTTTTTACCATTCAAGCTACTCACAGAAGTAGGACCAAAAAGGTCCATATGAAGCATGTATAAAGCTTGAGAAATTGAGTTATGGGACTTGGGCTTACAAGAAGTTCTATGTTGTTTGCCTTTAAGACAATCAACACAGGTTTGGTCATTTTGAAAAATCTTTTTGGGTAAACCTCTAACCAAATCATATTTTGCAATTGTATTGATTGTTTTAAAGTTTATATGACCAAGCCTTCTATGCCATAACATAGATTCATCCAATGAGGCTTTTGCTACTAGACAAGTTAAACTCTCCTTAGGAACAATGTTCTTTAAATCAACACTGTACATCTTGTTCTTTCTTGGGATTTTAAGAAGAATCTGACTTTCATCAGGAATTTTAAAATCAGGAGAAAGAACCATGCATTCATTGTCAGTAAAAAGAACATTGTTCTTTTTGTCACACATTTGTGAGACACTGAGGAGATTAAACTGAAGCTCTTTCACAAAGTACACATTTTCAAAATCTAATTTACTGGTTTTGATTGTACCTTTACCAGTAATTTTTCCTTTGATTCCTCCCCCAAAGGTAACATATCCTCCATCAAATGATTTGAAGTCTGTGAGGTAAGACCTGTTGCCTGTCATGTGCCTTGAACATCCACTATCTACATATCCTTGATCAGCAATATCATTTGAATGTTCCTGCACATATATAAACATATTAGTTTCCTTGGGGTACCCAAGCCATGACTGACTTGGGTTTGCCTCGTGCATCAATGAAATCAAACCTCTTTAGGACTGTTGATGCACCTTTTGATATGAGTGGTCTCCATATCCAACATGCTGAGGACTTAACAGCATTTTCCCTTTTAACCCATTTTGTGGTCCTTGGTCCGACAGTACTACTTTTGGCAGTACCATTTGGTCTAGCAGGACCTTTTGGTTTTGGTCTCTAATCTTGTGTTTTAACCACAGATTTCTTTTCAATGGGACTTTTCACAACTCTTGGTACATGTTTGAAAGTATTTCTTGCACCATTAGTAGTTGGTTTTGAGTTAACAGGCTTATTTGGTCTAACAGTATGATTAACTTTTGGTGTGTTAGACTTCACAAAACTTTTTCTGGGGTTTGTTCCATTTGTTTTAGACCTTGATGTACTCCCAGAAACCCAATTGTTACAATAAGCATGAGTATGATTAAAACTACCACAGTAATAGCAGGCCTTATTGTACATAACAAAATCATCACCAAGTTGGTGTGACTTAAGATTGTTCCAATTTCTCTGGCTACCTCTAGGTTTGCTATTACACTTAGCACAACATTCAACTGTTTTTAGAACAGTTTTAGCCTTTGTCTTAATCTCTACACTTTTAGGACTGGGTGGTCCTACTTTGTTTCCTTTGTTTGAAACAGTCTCTTTTTCCTCATCATTAGATGTCCAATCTTTAATAATTGGAGCATCTGAGCTCTTATCAGTGAGCACCCTTTTGTTAGAGAGTGAAGCATCACTAGCACTCTCAAAAGGTTCACTTTTCTCTACAGGTTTCTCTAGTGGTTTATTGGTGAATTCATGTAAACCTGATTCTGCAAGATCTAAACCTGGGGGACAAGGGATTCCTCTGTAAGGAGGTGGACAAGTCTTGTATCCAATCCCAGATTTGATTCTCTTGTTCATTTGATTTTCAACTATCCTTCTATTACAGTCAGAAGCAGTTTCTAATGTGGTAATAGTTAGTTGAATATTATCCTTTGCCAGTTTTACTTTAGCAAACTCAGTTCTTAACAGGTCTATTTCAGCATCTTTCAAAAATATTTCCCTATTAAGAATGCCTTTTGTGTCAGAAAAAGTGAGTTCATTTTCCCTAAAGTGGATTATCTGTTTCTCAAGTTTGGCCATACCACACTTATGATTAACTTGGTCTTGATGAGTTTTTCTTTGTTCTACTTTCAGTTCATCATAAAGCTTTATTAAAGTTTGTAATTCTTCAAAAACTTCACAAGTATTAGAACATTTAGTAATTTGTACCTCAGGATTGGTGAAAGCCATTAAAGCCATTTCATTTGAAGTTGACTCCTCTTCACCCATAAAGCTCCAATCAAAACCCAGCCCATCAATAGCTACCATAGCTTTAGGCTCAGTGATTTCCACAGCCTTGCTCTTGTTCTCAAAGCTTCCCTTGTTCTTGTTCTCAAAACCTCTTCCCTTATCATCCTGCTTCTTTGGTCTTCTACACTCTCTTGAGTAGTGACCCTTCATGTGGCAGTTGTAGCACTCCACTTTAGACTTTTCATACCCAGCAGGCTCATTACCATTGATGGTAATCTTCTTTCCAGTCCTCATCAGAAATTTCTTAGCCCTCATGCTAAGAAGTTAATTAATTTTCCACTTTATGTCCATTTCCTCAAGATCTTCATCATTGATCTCTTGAATATCTTCAAAAGTCAATATGGAACCATTGTGTTGTGATGTCAGGAAAGCACAACCAACTGTTTCATCTAGAATTGTTTTGTTACTGCTAGAAGTATTGGCAGTACCAAAATTTTTGTTGGCAGTACCTTCTTCTCTACCATCTTTTTCTTCATCTACTATCCTTGAGGTGCTGGGAGATGACACAAAGGCCATATTCCCTGAGCTTGAACTAGTAGTCTTCTTCACTTCATGCTCTACTATCCTGAAGTTACTGTAAAGATCATTAAGACTTATGTGATCAATATCTGGTTTGTTTTTCCAGACAATGACATGCGTGGCCCATTCAGAGGGTAAACTCCTAAGGAATTTGGAGTTTAAGTCTTCTTGAGATATCAGCACTTCATGAATGGCTAACTGACTTGAAATCTTTTGTAGTCTATTGAACATGCTGTCCAAAGACTCATTTGTTGTGGCTGAAAAGTTTTCAAACTGTTGTTTGAGGAGAGTTTTCTTAGTTTTCTTGGTGGCATCATTTCCACCAAATCTAGCCACAATAGCTTGAAAGAGGGTTTTAGCACATTTGTACTTGTTGAAGATCAAAAGCTGGTCATTTGGAATAGACATGAGAAGCATACTTCTGGCCTTAAGATCATTTCTCTTTTGGATTCTTTCTTCTGCGGTTGTTAGGTTCACTTGCACATTTGTTACAATTGCATCATTTACTGTGGAGGTGGTGATTGTAGGTTTGAATGAGTTTCCTTCTTCAATAATCTCCCAAAGTGCATAGTCTTGCACTTGGAAGTATTGCTCTACCCTCAGTCTCCACATATCAAACTCATTATGTTTGAGTAATGGAAGTTTTGCAGCCACATTGGTTTTAATGTGTTCAACATCCATTGTTCTTTTAAATCGTAAATATTAGCCTTGCTCTGATACCGCTTGTGAAGGATTATACAAACACTTGGGATGTTGATCTTAATAATGTGTTTGGGATATTTAGGAATGAATGTGATTTAGTACGCGGAATTTACTATAACACACTTAAAGGAACAAAGGTGATGAATATGCAAACGTGAATTATTTGGAACAATGAACACAACGTGAATAACACAAAACGATTCAATATTATTTATGAGATAATACGGGTGATCTAAACTATCACCAGGATTACAAAGGTAACCTTGAATCTTTGATTTGTAAAAGGATTTGTGAATTTGTAACTAAGTTACTAGAGAGGTTGTTATGTTTTAGGATATTACAAAGTATTTAGTTGAAGAGATATTTCTAAGGTGGTGACTAAGGGTTCCTTTTATAGGATAAGGAACCCTTTTTACATGTTGTCAAGTTGCATAAGATAACAAGACTTTCTAACCTACTATTACAACTTCCAATGTAAAACACTTAGTATTATCTACTGCACGACATAGAAGACTGAACTACTTTTACTTAACGTGTTACATTGTACAAAGACTAATAATACAACTAAAATATCTACAAATAAATATCTAACAACTTGACGTTCAAACTGGCAGGACCTTCATTAACTAGTTTTACCTTCTCACCCAGAAGGTACTGTTAGTTTATCTTCAACTTCTTCAAAATGAACTAGCAGTCCTAATACTTGATCTGGCAGGCTCTTTGACTTGAGCATTTTATTCCCAAAAATATTGATATATATGTAGTAATTAAATTTTGTTCTTGAAGCAAGGTTATTTTTGTAACAAAAACATTTAAATGTAACTGAAAACGCTAACCTCATCATGCCTGGTCCAATAATTCTCCAAATGTTGTCGCAACTCGGATTACATATCTGATATATAATTGTTAACAACATAAGCTTTCAAAGAAGGCGGCAACAGCTGTCTAAGAATTAGCAATGCAACGATTGATGGATGCCCCATCAAGTCCTGTGAAAAACTTAACGCATGATTAAGCACATAATTTGAAGAATGAGGTTGACTATTGTGAAGATAAAATTGAAATTGGAGTAAGCACTCAAAAACTTTTTTCATCTTTTCCAAATTGATTCATTCTAAACTCGAAAATGAAAAACACTTACCTAAATGAATCGGTTTTTTTAGGCTAAAAGGTTGTATGCCTTTTGTGCGACTTGCATGGCTAGAAGCAATAGCAAGTTACCCCAATCAAGCCTTTGTTCCTCACAAACCAACAAATGCTTGAGCATAGCGGTTACATGAGATACAATAACATTGGTAACATAGGCTTTTAATTGCTCATGATGGAGGAGTGACTTTCATGTCTAGCTGCAACAGTTCAAAATCAAAAGGATGTAACACTAAATATGAAAACCAAAATATTCATCTGCAATTGAAACGGAACACACACATAAAGAAATAAACTGGATGGATACGATATCATCTCCAAGAGAATAACTTCTCCTGTTATTGTCTTAAATCATTCAAGAAATATGCTTAGTTTACGTCGAGAAGTCAGGTATAACGCTACTAAAAGTCAGTATCTAATGCTAAACACATATCCAGCATAACCATGAAAAAGAGGGATACTAAAACTATAACAAAGTTAACGGAACCTCTATTGGTAAAGCCACACCAACTTTCGTCATGGTGTCAAGAACATATTAGGGTTTCCATCCCATTGCATCTCCAATTCCATGGTAATTTCTCCAGCGGTACTTTCATCCACAAAAACTCCTACATGATAGCAACTAACTTTTCGATTCATGAACTCCATATCTCTTATCACCTTAATTTAAAAGTATTCTAATAATGGCTAACAATGAATTAGACAACCTTGTAGATTGTTCAATGCAAACTTATATCAAATTAAAACTAAAGTTAGATTATTATACCTGATCTTTAAGATGCAGCACCATGGATGAAGACAAAGGTTGTGAAGAATTGGTTGTAGGGTTCGAAGATGGTTAAGAAGCACAATATAAATAATTACATTAACGGTTGATCATCATCATCATCAAAAACCTATAAAAACCAAAATACACCATCACTATAAAAAAAAATGAATGAAGCACTTTAGGGTTTTTTCTGAGAGGAAGGAAGAAGAATGGCGAGGTGTTATGTTTATCGTGTAGGTGTTCTGTATGATCGTGTATTGTTTTTGATGGGCTTAGGGTTTTTTTAAATCAAATTCCAGTTGCTTGGTTTATAGATTATAAGTTGCAACGTATATTCCAAACAATGTGGTGGCTCAATGGTTAAGATACATGTTACTCTTTCAAACACCCATAGCTCGAACCATGCCAGTATCATTTTTTAAAGATTTATTCCGAAATTTTGATAGGATTAATAGTTGCTTAGGTGGAAAAAATGTGATTACATGGCAACGACGTAGACTTATGTGGCATTATCTACGTGACGTGGACTTAATGATGATGATGTGGCTTTATCTAGTCATGTTTATCCTGTTTTATATATATATATATATATATATATAGGGGCACTTTCTTTTCAGAACAACTTTAAGTGCAAGAACTGCGAGAATCACCTTTTTACAACTAATAATACACAATGTACATCATTTGAATGCTCCATAGCATTTTGTTATTTTTATTTAATTCAAAAGGGTATAATAGTAAAAGACATTTTCATATTATTTTTGTTTTTTTTTTATAATTCCCGATTTTAATAAATCTTAAAATTCGTTTTTTTTTTTTTTTTTTTTTTTTATTTATTTATTATTTTTTTTTTTTATGCTAACAAGTTTTCAAATAGTCATGGTGCATACATGTTATTTATTTGAAATCTCAAGGTGTATGCATTCTTTTTTTTTCTTCAAATAGGCAAAGGTGCATACATGTATTTTTTTTATTTATTTTTTATTATTTTTTTTTTCCAAAATAGTCAAGGTGCATACATGTTTTCAATTAGTTAAAGTGCCATACATGTTTTTTTTTTTCTTCCAAATAGTCAAGGTGCATACATGTTTTTTTTTCTAGCTAACACTTTTTTTTTTTTTTTTTTTTTTTTTTTTTTTTTTTTTATTATTATTATTCAACCTACCAATATATTTACCTGATCATTATTTTTTTTTGAAAGTTTGAAACGCAAATTAAAGAACGTAAATCATTATAAAAAGGAAAACCAGAGGAAATGTTACATTTCACTTGATTACAAGTACAAAAACACATGTGATATCGCAAAACAATTTTATACAGTACAAGGGGTAATTGCATCGGAAATATGCAAAGCCCAGGTTCGTTGTCCCGACGAAGATCGAATGGAATTTGTGTTCCCGGAACGTGATTCGTGTAGTGAATGAGAAAAAGAGTGATTGATTTTTGAATTACACTACTAATATTAAAATAACAAACAAGATAAACTAATTAAACTAAACTAATAGAACAATTAAACTAAGCATTTAACCTAAAAACAACTAATAAAAACTACTAATAAAGCTACGAGTACAAATAAACTAAACATGTGAATTTAAAAATGAAAACCTGAATTTAAAACGTTACGCTACGAAATTTAAAAACGCGAATAAAAGTGAAAAGCCAAATTTTAAAAACCTAAAATTTTGAAAATAATTTTCCTAAATTAAAACTGATAAAAGAAAATTTTTGAAAAAAGAAAAATATTTTTTTGACTTTTGAATTATTTATTACGCATTAAAAACTAATTAAACTAAATTAATTTATAAAAAATACTAAACCTTAAAATAAAAATCTGAAAATTTTTGAGTAACTACTTTGAAGTAAAAGTAAACTAGGAAAAATAATAAAGGTGAAACAGCTTATTGAAATAAGCTGTTCAACAGCTAAACAGCTTAAAAAGGTTTAAATGAAAACAAAGACAAACTAAATTAAATATAAAATTTTGTAAATGATAACTAATTAGAAGAGCTAGCGCAGTTGGTAAACGTGGGGGTTTTGCTAAGCAACTGACCTGGGTTCGATACCGACTAAACCTAAATTTGGCTAAACCTTTTTTTTTTTTTTTTTTTTTTCTTTTTACTCAAACACACAAAGCAACATCAGATTAGATCTAGGTTCGAATCCAACATACTCCAATATTTTACTTAACTCTTTTTAAACACAACTAAGATATGTAAACTAAACTCATGTCTTAAAATATGAAGAACAAGAATCACATATAACCACAATAGCAGAAACTTACAACTTAACCAGATCTCAAGCATAACAAATTTAACCTCATAACAACTTCCACATTCAAAAGCAAGAAGAACAAGCGCAGAAGAAAAATAATGAACCGAATAAAACTAAATAAACTTAAATTAACACAAGATTAAATTACAACTAAGTATGAAATACAAGGTACCTTAAAAAAAAACGCTAAAATAAACCTTCAATTAAAATGGTCTATCATTTTTCTAATACATGAAAAATGGGACAAGAAAAAAAAATATGCTAATCGACTCTACTTATATATCTTCTTTTTTTGTGTTTTTCTTGTGAGAGAGTTCTTGTGTCATCTTGTGCTTCTCTTTCGACCCTTGGATCTTATCGTGATGACCACTTCTTTAAATCTCAAGCGTTGATCTCCTTCTTGTCCTCGGATTGCCATCGTGGAGGGGGGGGACCAAAGACAAACCCATGTGGGTGTCTTGGCCGGTAGTGTGAGGTGGTGATAGGAAGATTAGTGGGCGGGGGATTAGGGGTGGAAGAGAATAGTGTAGCGAATTAGGGTTGAGTTTATGGCTTGATTGAGATACTGACCAACAAAAGGGGGAATTGACTTTTTATTTAACCGGCTTTAGTATTTAATTAGTGATTGGGTCGGGTATTATTTTTTTGGTGGATGGGCCGGCGTGGGTTTAAGGGTTTGTTGGGCTTGGGGCGAAATGGGTTGATAGGTGTTTAGTTTTGGGGTGAGTGGGCCTGCGATGGTTTGGGTTTTAATTTAAGTGTGTTGTTAAAGGGTTTAAGTGGATCCGGTAGTGTAGTTTTAATAAAAGTAGGATGAGTTGGATTATATTTAGGAACCAAATTTGTAAACATGTAAATTGAAGGGACCAACCTTGCCAATTTTGTAAAATTAATCCGAGGACATATTTTGCCAATATAAAAATAATCCAAGGGTCATTCTTCAAAAATATTATCTTTGACGAAATTTTCCCGGCTCCGGCTCTATAAATCTCTTTTCCACGTCTCGTGCTCATTTTCTCGGATTTTGCTTGATTTTGTCCTTTTTCCATGATATCCGTACCTGCATCGAAACAAACACAAAAACACAATATCTTTGGCATTTATGGTTAGTTTTTGGTCGTTTTGGGTCCGGTTTTGGTCAAATAAAAGTATGTGTTTAAGCACATACCAAAATTCCCCCAGACTAAGATATTGACGTGTCCTCACGCAATGTTATAAAAACACGTTTTTAAAACCAAAAATTTCCAATCTCTTTTTACTAACTTTGAGAAGTAGCAAAATTTTCAAAAGAGATTAAGAAATCTTAACTTCTAAAAACTCCCCGATTTTCCTTTTATTCTATTTTTGTATTTTTCTCATAATCATGTGACGGCTTTGTTGACAATCATTATCTCACGATAACTTTTAGGGTCATCGAGTAGGAAACACGACTCATAAAGAAGTGACCATACGGATAAAATTCGTCGTTCCTGATTTTTCACGAGTCCCCAAACTAAGCTTAAAAACGACATCATTGTCATTTACAAGTTAGATTGCCAACACTACTCAGAAAGCTAATTGTGGACTCCTTGTTCCCAAATTCCTATTTTCCTCTATTTATTTTATTTTTGGTGAGAAATGAATTTCTTCAAATTCTCATTTCGATAAGTTTTAATCCGATAAAGATACCTAGTTTAGACGCTAAGTAGTTTCCAAACCTTCCCTCGAAAACCGTTGCATACAAAAATGAGGTCCACATCAAGGTCTCTGATTTAACACGATTTTGAGGATATCCCTTTTATTTGCGACCGAAACAACTCATCTACGAGTCCAGAGACGGAAGCCTTTATTAGGACACCCCCGGAGTCGAAGTTTGGCATTTTTAACACTATTAAGCACATTAACGTATTTAGTCCTTGGCCCTTTATAACAATCACAACATCGGCTGCGAACCGGCAAGATGTGATAGTCTATTATGACCTTGGAATTTTTCCTCTGCCTTTATTAGAAGTCTACAACATCGGCTGCGAACCGGCAAGATGTAGAAAACTTTTTATGGCTTTGGATTATTATTATACATTTTCATATTAATTAATTAATTGCCAAACCCCAAGTCCTACGGCTTTTATAACAATCCCAACATCGGTTGCGAGCCGGCAAGATGGAATAGTCTATTACACCGTAACACTGGCAGTACCTTGATGTGTACCCAATTCTTATAAGCAAGAATTCTCTAAGGAAGAAATAAAAACTAATTATCGCCAAAACCAAAATACCTTTAATTATTCCTAGATTTCTATTTTTGAGGTGAAACAAGCTTATGGGAACAAAAAGCCACAAATAACTTCGATGAGCTCTAAAGAGATCCAACTACTCCACGTTTAGCAATCTAACTTATAAACAACTCTATCATTTCTCGTTCTTCGCAAATTTAAAATCTTAAATAATAAGATCCGCGAATGCTTAGCCTTATAATCAAGCCATGCATATATAAAGTCAAATACGGGAACTTGCAAACTCTTAAAAAGAATTCGCGTTTTATAGCTCCTTGTGTAAAAGACTAGCACAAGCTTATAGATTATAAACGGTTAAGGGGACAAGCTAGGGCTCAACACGCCCGGTCAAGTCAGAATTTTATTCCTACTCTCACCAGCGGAAAGTCAACAAAAATGTCAAAATTTATTATATTTTTGCAAAAAAATTTTTAAATTTTTCTCATTTTTTTGAATTTTTTCAAATTTTGAGGAAAAACGGGGTTGCGAGAGAAAACGGCAAAAATCAAATCGAAAGATTACCCCCCCAGACTAAAACGAGACATTGTCCTCAATGTCTTAAAGGTAAGGGTTCTCCTACATAAATCTAAGGCCGTTTATGAATTATGCCAAAGATAAACGTAAAACGATAAGATTAAGGATATCGGATGAGCAACGAATGATGAAACTCGAGTGGAGAGAAGCAGACCACGAGCACGAGAGTCTTCATCAATCGGGCTAACCTGGACATACACAAACAACCACGAAACACAAGAAATGGAAGAGGAACCCTCCTCACTACACTTATTAGAGAGAAAATAGAAAGAAGATAGATGGATAAGCATGGGGTGCCTCCCACGAAGCGCTTGTTTAGTATCGAGTCGGAAAGCTTAGACTCGCCCCGAATTTAATTGTTCTTGGGGGAGCAAGTGGAAGAGAAAATCTCCATCGGACTTTCATTCAAGATGTTTGGATAAACATTGAAGTGCTCGAAAGTTCCACTCCGATGAGATAGACCCGGCTCAAAAGAATGAGAGATGCCGGGGTCAAAAATTTTGTCCTCACTCCCGAGCGAGTGAATGGAAGGACAATCTACCTTGTAGGAGAAGAAAGGTAGAAAAACTCGAACGACATATGCGAAGTCAATATAAGGGCGATCCCCAAAAGGCACTGTCACATATGTCGGAGAAAGAATATTCTTTTGAATCTCGGGATTAACAATTGAGGTCATATTATCAAAAACATTAGAGTCTTTGACCTCATCGTTCTCTAACACTTCAATAAACAGCGGATTAACGTTGCTAGAAAAGCAATCGTCATCAAATTCAAAAAGAGTGTTAGAGAAAATCCCGGAAGTAACCTCAGAGATGTCAAGAGATTCTCCAAAAATTGGAGAATCACAATCTCTGTCAAATATCTCCTCAGACTCACTTGGGGTTGGGACAAGGTTCTCAGCACTAGACTTTATGAATTCGTCCGATTCCTTTTCAGGAACAGTGCTAAGATGCTCATCCCCCATAATGAGAGAGTCCTCGGGTCTAGATTGAGAGGTTTGAGAGATGGTATCATTTAAAGGAATAGCACTCTCCTCCTCGTCGTCATCTTCGTCATCGAGCATGCAAGCCTTTTTAAACAAGAAACGGTTATGTGCTGCACGTTCAATGGCGAGTAAATCTTCCATAGATTCACCATGACGATCCTCTTGTGTCTGTTTAGCAGCCCAAGCATTAAATGCATTCCTCACATCATGAAATTTTTGGAATACATTTTCGAAAGCAGAATCCAGAAGATCATTCATAATATTATGAATTTCTTGGAATGATTCTTGAGGAAATGGCTGAGGCTGCGTTTGAATCGTTTGATACTGTGGAGGTTGGTCATGATAAGAGTAGTCATAATTGTCACAAGGGCCGTGCTCATAGACAAGCGGGCTCCTTGTTTGACAATCAGAGCTATAGTGAGGACCTCCACAATACTCACAACAATAATATTGTTGTGACTGATTCGGTGAATTATATGGATAATGGTCATACCCGAAATTTTGATTACATGGAACTTGTTCATAGACAAACGTGTTCCCTGTTTGACAATCAAAACCCGGGTGAGGACTACCTCCACAATATTCACAAGAATATGTCTCCATCTGGTGTTGTGGGGGCTGGTCGAAAAAGTCGGTTGTTTCATGGTAGGAATAAGGATTTTGGTCATAGACAAACCCGTTTCCCGATTCCACCATGCTACAACCGGGACAATTCCCGCCATTATGAGGACCTCCACAACACTCACAACAGTATGATTGTTGTGACAAACTTGATGTATAAATCATACAAAGTTGACAAAGTAAACCAGCTTTTAATGGATCTCCACAATTTAAGCAATTAAGCTGGTCATTGAAAGAACTTGGATTCGAATCATAAGCGAATGCAGTTTCAGCTTTAGAGTATCGGATACAAAGTTCGCAAAGTAAACCAGCTTTTAACGGATCTCCACATACTAAGCAATTATGCTGAGTGAGTGAGGATGGCTGGGGTTGTGGAGGGTGTTCGGAAAAACTTTGAGAATTATCGATGGAATTAAGCTCTCTTTTGAGGGCTACTTCACACCAATAACAAGATCCTCTTGGGTTGTGATTTCCACACCGCTCACACGCACACTTTGAACAACGAAGACTGTCAATCAACGGGCTTTTACAATCAAAACAAGTATAGCCCAATGACGACATGAGAATTAAACATTAATGAGGGTTAAGAAGATAGAATTAAACGGTTAAGAGGATAAGAAGATACGAATTAAACGGTATGAGAGGGTAAAGAGATAAGAATCAAACGGATAAGAGGATTAAGAAGAATATTTTTGGGTTTTTTAAAATTTTGAAACATTTAAAAGAAAAAGAAAAATAATTTTTGAAAAGAAAATCTTTTTGGGTTTTTCAAAGTTTTTCAATTTTTTTGGATTTTTGGATAAAAATATTCACAAGATATTTACGAAACTTCACGAGGAAGGGTCTTCAAAACACGAATCGAAAAACGGAATCACGCACTCACTTCAACCTTCCCCGGCAGCGGCGCCAAAAATTGATATCGCAAAACAATTTTATACAGTACAAGGGAGAATTGCACCGGAAATATGCAAAGCCCAGGTTCGTTGTCCCGACGAAGATCGAATGGAATTTGTGTTCCCGGAACGTGATTCGTGTAGTGAATGAGAAAAAGAGTGATTGATTTTTGAATTACACTACTAATATTAAAATAACAAACAAGATAAACTAATTAAACTAAACTAATAGAACAATTAAACTAAGCATTTAACCTAAAAACAACTAATAAAAACTACTAATAAAGCTACGAGTACAAATAAACTAAACATGTGAATTTAAAAATGAAAACCTGAATTTAAAACGTTACGCTACGAAATTTAAAAACGCGAATAAAAGTGAAAAGCCAAATTTTAAAAACCTAAAATTTTGAAAATAATTTTCCTAAATTAAAACTGATAAAAGAAAATTTTTGAAAAAAGAAAAATATTTTTTTGACTTTTGAATTATTTATTACGCATTAAAAACTAATTAAACTAAATTAATTTATAAAAAATACTAAACCTTAAAATAAAAATCTGAAAATTTTTGAGTAACTACTTTGAAGTAAAAGTAAACTAGGAAAAATAATAAAGGTGAAACAGCTTATTGAAATAAGCTGTTCAACAGCTAAACAGCTTAAAAAGGTTTAAATGAAAACAAAGACAAACTAAATTAAATATAAAATTTTGTAAATGATAACTAATTAGAAGAGCTAGCGCAGTTGGTAAACGTGGGGGTTTTGCTAAGCAACTGACCTGGGTTCGATACCGACTAAACCTAAATTTGGCTAAACCTTTTTTTTTTTTTTTTTTTTTTCTTTTTACTCAAACACACAAAGCAACATCAGATTAGATCTAGGTTCGAATCCAACATACTCCAATATTTTACTTAACTCTTTTTAAACACAACTAAGATATGTAAACTAAACTCATGTCTTAAAATATGAAGAACAAGAATCACATATAACCACAATAGCAGAAACTTACAACTTAACCAGATCTCAAGCATAACAAATTTAACCTCATAACAACTTCCACATTCAAAAGCAAGAAGAACAAGCGCAGAAGAAAAATAATGAACCGAATAAAACTAAATAAACTTAAATTAACACAAGATTAAATTACAACTAAGTATGAAATACAAGGTACCTTAAAAAAAAACGCTAAAATAAACCTTCAATTAAAATGGTCTATCATTTTTCTAATACATGAAAAATGGGACAAGAAAAAAAATATGCTAATCGACTCTACTTATATATCTTCTTTTTTTGTGTTTTTCTTGTGAGAGAGTTCTTGTGTCATCTTGTGCTTCTCTTTCGACCCTTGGATCTTATCGTGATGACCACTTCTTTAAATCTCAAGCGTTGATCTCCTTCTTGTCCTCGGATTGCCATCGTGGAGGGGGGGGACCAAAGACAAACCCATGTGGGTGTCTTGGCCGGTAGTGTGAGGTGGTGATAGGAAGATTAGTGGGCGGGGGATTAGGGGTGGAAGAGAATAGTGTAGCGAATTAGGGTTGAGTTTATGGCTTGATTGAGATACTGACCAACAAAAGGGGGAATTGACTTTTTATTTAACCGGCTTTAGTATTTAATTAGTGATTGGGTCGGGTATTATTTTTTTGGTGGATGGGCCGGCGTGGGTTTAAGGGTTTGTTGGGCTTGGGGCGAAATGGGTTGATAGGTGTTTAGTTTTGGGGTGAGTGGGCCTGCGATGGTTTGGGTTTTAATTTAAGTGTGTTGTTAAAGGGTTTAAGTGGATCCGGTAGTGTAGTTTTAATAAAAGTAGGATGAGTTGGATTATATTTAGGAACCAAATTTGTAAACATGTAAATTGAAGGGACCAACCTTGCCAATTTTGTAAAATTAATCCGAGGACATATTTTGCCAATATAAAAATAATCCAAGGGTCATTCTTCAAAAATATTATCTTTGACGAAATTTTCCCGGCTCCGGCTCTATAAATCTCTTTTCCACGTCTCGTGCTCATTTTCTCGGATTTTGCTTGATTTTGTCCTTTTTCCATGATATCCGTACCTGCATCGAAACAAACACAAAAACACAATATCTTTGGCATTTATGGTTAGTTTTTGGTCGTTTTGGGTCCGGTTTTGGTCAAATAAAAGTATGTGTTTAAGCACATACCAACATGCAATAATCATATTTCTCGAAAAGTCGCAAATTATCATCATGTATATTCGTGTTCATCAACTTCCCGGTATTAAATGATATCATCATCTTCATCAATCAATCTGAAACAAGCATGCACGAAAAATAATTAAACCACAAACAAATAAGAAACGAAAATTAATCACAACAACAAGCATAACGCATATGCACAATCTTGTTTATATTAAACTAATGATGTAAACATGTTTTTTAATCATAAAACACAAAACATATATATGTTTTATAATCCAAAACACAAAACATATATGTATCTTTCCAAAACATATATGTTTTATAATCCAAACACAAAACATATATGTTTTTTTTTAACCTATACTAATCCCAACAAATATTTCCAAATGTCAACATATACAGAACTATGCAATTCAATATCTATAAGATAAACGTCAACCTATAAGAAATACATCAACCTGTTTACATGTCATTTTTCTTAACTTCGAGAACCTTACTGATTTCTAAATTTCTGATCATTTAAAATTCTTGAATTCTTTATAACGAGAGGAACCATTAATATCACATTTTTTTACAGATCTAAAACCATTTTTCCATATCTATATATATTTTTTTCCAAATCGAAACCAATATTTCTAAACCACAAAACTCAACCTACTTAACTAAAAACAATGAATCAATATAAAAGAAAAATAAAGAAAACCAACCTCATAACAAGCGTGTTCATTAAAATAAGGAGGATTCAAAATGGTCGGTGCGGCTGGGAACGAGAGGTTATAAAGGCCAACTGTGAGTACGATGCAAAGAGGCCATAGGGTTGGTTGTGATTTTATGGTGACAGAAAGAGGCGGCGGCACAGATCTTGGGGTGGCAGTTTTTAGGGTTTATAAAGAGAAGAGATAAGTGAGGAAGAAAGAGATAAAAATTGAAATGATTTAGATCCATATTTTGAGGACGGTTTAAAAAAGAGTGAGATGAAATTCCAATGGTACCCTTTTAGATTTATAAATAATGGTCTAATCTATCAGCTAATTACATTAATGGCACACTTCATTATAGCCATTGATCACACAATCTAATGGTCCATAAGAGTTCTCGCAGTTCTCACAATTAAAGTGTTACTGAAAATAAAGTTACGCTATATATATATATATATATATATATATATATATATATATATATATATATATATTATATATATATATATATATATATAATCATTACTGTTAAGATGAACCGTGAATATAAATAAAAAACTAAAATTTCTAGTTTATTCTGAAAAAAATTGACATGAAACTAGATGCATTTTCAAGCAAAACTCTTAAAAAATGTTTTTGAAAACAAGTTTATCTTCATAGCTAAAAAAATTGATAAGTTTTTGATAAAAAGTGATATTAGTAAAAAGAAAATCTGATAAAAAAACTATACACAAATTTAATAATAATCGCTGAAAAAAAAAAGAAAAAAAAAAAAACTTATTTTCCTAATACTAATTAAATTGTGAAGTTAAGGACCAAATGTGATATTAGTAAAAAAAATATATATGAAAAAATTTTGAGAAGATAGTAAAGATAAAATAAATAAGAATCGCTGAAAAAAATTTCAAAAAAAAAGTTGGTTTAAATGTGAAAGCGAACTGTGATATTAACGATTTTATTAAAAAAAAGGGATATCTTCTATTTTGTCACTCCGCTTTTTTCAGATGGTTGACTAGATGGAGGGTTATTTTGAAATATAGCCGTTACATTTGAAAAAAATTTGATTTAAAAAAAATGCAAACCAACGCACGATGGTGGATTAACGCACCACCCAACGCCGTTGGAATTGTGTGTATGCCGGTATGGTAACGCCGACAACGCCAGTACTCTAAGATAAGATAGTTTTAGACTTTAAATATTTCGAAACCTATTACATTCTCGATGAAATATATAAACACCCTACTTTATCTTAACATTAATATATTATATTATGTTATATAAATAGTATAAATTATGATTTCAAAACGGTTATTTCAGTTTATTTTGTAAATGAATATTAAAAAAAAGGATGAAAAAAAAAAAAAAAAAAAAAAAAAAACATACAAGCTATAGTCCCATAACTGTCGGCAGTACGACCCCACTTCTTTCTATGAGCGCCCTCAAAGCTGACGCGTTAGTCCTCTCTTATTACCTTATTTGCACCGGCGTAAGGAGGTACAATCAAGTATAGTATAATGCGGCTTATGGTTCTAGTAGCACAAAATATATAAAAAAAAAAAGCACTCCAGGGGAGACCCTATTTTTTGTATATTACCTCGTTACAGCACTAAGGGGTCCAGAAATTTATGAAAATATCAAATATTTTCATAAATTTCTGGACCCCCTAGTGCTGTAACGAGTTAATATACGAAAAATGGGATCTCCCCTGGAGTGTTTTTTTGTCGTATTATGAGTTATTAGTATCTTTTATTATATAATAAAAGAAAACCAAGTGAGGAAATCTGTATTTTGGAAAATCAAATCTTTCCTTCTTAGGTAATAATTAAATTAGTTTGATTTTTTTAAAGAAATGTACAAAAATAATTAACCTTAAATATGTCCTCATTTAGTCGAAATATAACAAAATTCGTTTTTTCAATCAAGGTTTATAAAAAACTGAAAATACACATGTACTTCATAGCTTATAATTCATAGTTTTGTGCCAAAGTGTAAATTTAGGAAAGAAAACGCGCTTTCACCATCCGTCTATCATTAATCCACAGTTCTATTGCAACACTCCAAAAAGCTTCACTTCTTATCGCCGGTGTATATTCACCGAACATCGCCACGATTCTCCATCAACAACTACCTATTTATCATCAAAAGATTCATATATGACCTAATATAATGCATGTTTTCTGTTTCACGAATTAAAAGTATATTAATCTTGAAGTTATTGATTTATGCAATAATTAAACTCCAAAATACATCGTTGTGGTTTACCCCGATTCTCACTATACGTCCCTCTTGCAAAAGTTTCAACAGATACATCACTCCGTTAGAAAAAGTTAACCTATATACATCAATCCGTTAAAATAAGGACAAACGGCGCAAATTATTTCTCCGTTATCTCCTAACGAGATAGAAAATATTTACATTGTTAGCCCTCTGGTTTAACTGTATTTGCACCGTTAGTCATTTTTTTACATTTTCGTCCGTTTTTTATCTTTTCGTCTGCTTTTTTACGTTTTCATCTGCTTTTTTACATTTTAGTCGCTTTTTTTACGTTTTCGTCTATTTTTTTAAGTTATCGTCCATTTTTTTTACGTTTTCGATGTTTTTTTTTACGTTTTTGTCTGTTTTTTTTTTAGGTTTTCGTCCATTTTTTTCTACGTTTTCATCTGATTTTTTACGTTTTAGTCCGCTTTTTTACGTTTTCGTCTATTTTTTTACATTTTCGTCCACTTTTTTACGTTTTCATCCGTTTTTTTTTTTACGTTTTCTTCTGCTTTTTCACGTTTCCGTCCGTTTTTTACGTTTTCATCCGTTTTTTTTACATTTTCGTCCATTTTTAAACGTTTTCGTCCATTTTTTTTACGTTTTCATCTTATTTTTTACGTTTTGAGATACAAACTTGAGATCTTTTTTAATCTTGTCTAACTCTTATGTTGTATTAACTTGTTTTAGCAAGTTATATTTAATGATTAGGCAAATATGAAGCCTTTTTAGTCGAAGGATATATCGAGGCCTTTTTTACCTTTTAGAGGTTTTGACTATATAACTATCTATCTAGTTTTACGTTATATTGTTAAAGAAAATCAATACATAAAAGGATACTATACTTTTCTCTCTCAGAAAGTTATTTCATTTGATTTCACACATGTAAGACAATAGATTATGTGTAAACTATACTTTCGTTTTAGTCTAACTCTATCTTCTTTTAGGGAGGAACAAACTTTATGCTATAACTAAAACCTCACATCCAAAAGTGTACATATATCTATTTGCTTTTTTATGAATGAAAACAAAAGAAAACGGACGAAAACGTGAAAAAAATGACAAAAACGTAAAAAGACATACGAAAACGTAAAAAAATGGACGAAAACTTAAAAAAGCAGACGAAAAAAAAAAACAGACGAAATAAAAAAAAGAGAAAACGTAAAAAAAAAAAAAAACGGACAAAAAACGAAAAAAAAAGCGGACAAAAACGTAAAAAAACTGACGAAAACATAAAAAAATGACGAAAACGTAAAAAAACAAGCAAAAACGTAAAAGAAGGGCGAAAACTTTAAAAAATGGACGAAAACGTAAAAAAATGGACGAAAACGAAAAAAATCGGACGAAAACTTAAAAAAAAACGGACGAAAACTTAAAAAAGCGGACGAAAACATAAAAAGCGGATGAAAACGTAAAAAGATGGACGAAAACATAAAAAACGAACAAAAACGTAAAAAAATAGACGAAAACGTAAAAAAACAGACGAAAACGTAAAAAATGGACTAACGGTGCAAATACAGTTAACCCAGAGGTCTAACGGTGCAAGTATTTTCTAACTCGTTAGGAGATAACGGAGAAATAATTTGCGCCGTTTGTCCTTATTTTAACGGAGGGATGTATATAGGGTAACTTTTACTAACGGAGTGTTGTATCTCTTGAAACTTTTGCGAGAAGGATGTATAATGCGAATCGGGGTAAACCACTTGGATATATTTTGGAGTTTACTCTTTTTTATTTGTGCGTACCATTGAATTCGTAAAAAAATATTGGATTTTGATTAGTAACATAAAGTCAGAATAAACCAATCTGCTACATCTCAATTGTTTGATGAAATGATACAATGAAAAGACTTTTAATAAACTTTCTCATGTATGTTGATAGATTATTTTGTTATCGAAGCTGAGCTTAATAAACCTTCCTAATTTCTTGATTGTTTGACATGCTTCTTAAGTGTTTGTTGATTTGCTTCTTCGAGGGTCATGGATGTTTTGTGAAGATGGCTCTTTTTGTTGTCTCCTTGATTTTTTAGATGTGTTTCTTGTTAGAGTTTATTGTATAAATATTAATATACGTATGTCCGGTTTCGAACCCGAGACTCGGGATTGCACACAATAACGTAAGAGTTCCAATGGTTGAATAAATTAAATATATTTATGTATTTTATTTATTCATTTCATGAACAAAACACTTAATGACAGTTAGTACTTAACGGGGTTAGAGATAACGACCGTTAAAGGACTAAAAGTGAAAAGAAGAATCTAGAACCCATGTGTATGGGTTGGATCGGCTGGAAACAGCCATGGGCTTGGGTTGGCCGATTCTAGGAAGAGTAGGGAGCAAGTTTTGTGGTTTAGGGTTTAACTATAAATACAATTCATTGTGTTTAGGTTTTTCTCTAATCTTGAATCCCTAACTTGCCAACTTCTTTTCTCCTCTTCTTTTCCAAGCTTATATTTAGTCGATCCATTTTTTTAAGTTCACTAGAACTTGGTCGAGCTAAATCGCTTACAAGTGTTGGTATTGTTTGTGATTCTTGAACCTAGCTTATCCCATTGGAACGCTAGATTACGTGTGTACAAGAACGAGTGACTAGTTTATTTTAACTAGTGTTTTTCCTCTTGTTTGGTTCGACATACCCTATACTTTATTAGGGTTCATACTTGTTCTTGGTGATTGCAAAAAGGTACGTGTCTATTTAAGTTTAATTAATTACATGTTCTTGTAGATCTATCCGCTGCGTGTTCTTTGATGCTTATATGTTTATAGTTTATTATGATTCATATATTCCAACAGTGGTATCAGAGAGCCTCGTTTAAGAACTTGTAATTAATTACTTAAACCTAAAAATTGGATCTTGTAGAGATTACATGCAATAAAATTTTAGGGTTTGTTTATTTTTTTTAAAAACCCTAATATGGTCCGATCCATATATATTAAAAATTAGGGTTTTAGTTTTTTATTAAAACTTGAGAAACCCTAGGATTGCATGAAAATTTTTAGGGATTAATTAGTGAGTACCGTATGTGATGTTACTAATTAATTAGATACGTACATGAGATATTGACATGATAATATGGAATGCATGATTATGTGATCAATATGGTATCCTTGATAAATCTTGCATATTTGTCATGGTATGATTTGTATGTTTTGTATTGAATTATTTGCTACATGATTTAAATAAATCTTAAATTGGGGAAGACCTCAATATATATATTAATTAAAAAGTTATGTGCAATGTGGTATCTAACTAACTAAAACTTACGCGGCCAAGTTATTTGGCGTCTGTGGACCATTGGGCACAATGAGCTCGAAAACCAATGGGAGTTTTGTTAGTTACATACATTTAAAATTTCTCATAGAATTAATATTAGGATTTATTGAAAAAGGTTTGCATGTGGCTATATGATATCGTGGATGATCATATATTTGTTATTATGTGTTTATTTATTTTTTGTAATTACTTGATCTTTTGTGTTTATATATTATGATGGATTGCAACACACAAGAGGGTAATTTTCATAATAAAAATAAATAAGACTAATAAATATGAAACCTTTGTAGTAATTTTATTTTTTGCCAAGTCTTACGTGCCGATAGTGGTTCGCTTCGCACGGTAATTTGCTCCCAGGCGAGACTAGCAATTAATAAATTACAACATAAAATTGTTTTAGCAAGAAAATCATATTTTTTTAGTTGATTGATTGCAACTGTACAAAAGTGGTCGAAGCGGCGGACCTATTATTGACAAACTATAAAGTGGGTTTAAGGTTGGCTCACATTAAATTGTGACCTTAGAGGGGCACGGTTTTAACCAGCTTCTGCGGCTGTCGTCCCTCCGCTCGCCTGTGCGTCAATAATAGACTTACCAAGTACACCATGAGAAAGTACGAAGCATCTTAAGGCAATGTTGTAATTTGCTCAACGCCTCAATTAAAAAATTTGATGATTTGAGCTACGAATAAGTAAACGGTTTTGTTTTTGCAAACATATATGATACAAAGATGAATGCATGACATCTTTGTACATATTTTTTGATTTTACACATCAAAACTTATTACCCTTCAAATTTAAGTTATATGCCACCCAACTACAAAAAGAAACACCTAAGGTTTCATCCTACATCACTAGCAGCCAAAGCTGAATGTTGATGTTCAAAGGGTGGTCATCTAAGGGTAAATTGAGTACTTTATTGCTAGCAGCCAAAGCTGATCGCAATAAACCGACATCAATTTACTGTTTCTTAAGTTGGTTAACTTAATTGGGCACTTTCATTACTAGCAACCAAAGCTGTTGTAATGGAACGGTGCCAAGGCATAAAGATTTGGGGATGAAACATGCTTACATTTTGCAACTGATGTTGGCAATATAATGTAAGTCCCAAGATTTCTAGGAATTGCAATTTGACATTGGCAATTGGGTGATCCCGTACCTTATTGAGCATTTTCATTGCTAGCAGCCAAAGCTGATGTAATGAAACGGCGTCAATTAGGATCCTAGTTTTCAGTGAAAATTAAATGGTTTTTTTTAACCAATGGGTGTTTAATTTTCATATAATGTTTTATTATCGAAAGTACTAACTTTTGAACTTTTTTCTGTAGAAATGGCCCAACCCGAAAACTCGTCAAACTTAACCTCTTGTTTCAAGATGATGCTTTAAAAAGAGAAATTCACTGGGACTAAGAATTTTAACGATTGGTATCGCAATCTAAGGCTTGTTCTTAGGATTGCCAAACGTTATGAATGTCTTACTGAGGACCTTCCGGTTGCTCCTCCTGCTAACTCGCCTAATGAAATACTTAGGGAGTTCAATGAAGCCTATGACAAGCACAATGATGCGGCTTGTCTCATGTTATCGGGAATGGACACTCAACTGGTTAAACAGTTTAAGAAATATGGCCCGAAAAACATGATTGATGAATTGACACGTATGTTTCAGAAACCTCCTATGGCTGAATTGTATGATGTACTTGACAACTTGGGCAAGTGCAAGCAGGACGCAACAACACCCGTAAGTACTCATGTGCTTGAAAAGAAAGGTTATCTTGACCAACTAGATGCACTTGATTGCGGGTATGTGGAAGACGTTAAAGTTGGCCTCATCAACAAATCCCTCAATGAGGAATTATATGGTGACTTCGTGCACAACTTTAACATGCATTGCAAGGGGAAGACTTTTTCTGAATTGCATGCAATGCTCATTGAACATGAGAAGGGACTCACTAAGAAAGCTCCTACACCTGCTGTTATGGCAATAAGAGGTGGTAGAGTAGCTAAGCCCGGTAAACCGAAGCATCGGAAATAAGAGAGTCAAGTCTAACTTGGACTCGTCTTATTTATGGCACTGCCGTCTTGCTCACATAGGCAAGAATCGCATGGAAAAGCTGCAACACGATGGGCTTTTGAAAAATATCAATGATGATTCAGTTGATAAATGCGAATCTTGCATATCTGGGAAGATGACAAAGAAACCTTTCCATAGCAATATGGAGAAGGCTTCGGATCTACTTGGATTGATACACATGGATGTGTGTAGTCCACTTAGACATGTGTCTAAACGCGGTGCTGTCTACTTCTTGACCTTTATGGATGACTATAGTCGTTATGGTTATGTTTATTTACTTAAACATAAACATGAAGTCTTTGAGACATTCAAGGTCTTTAAAAATGAAGTAGAATTACAACTCGGAAAGAAGATTAAGGCACTTCGATCCGATCGTGGTGGTGAGTACTTAAGCCAAGAGTTTAAGGATTATCTGGGTGAGTGTGGCATTGTGCAACAACTCACTTCTCCTTATACGCCACAGCAAAATGGTGTATCTGAAAGGAGAAATCGTACCTTGTTAGATATGGTACGATCCATGTTTAATCTTACAACTCTTCCCTTATCCTTTTGGGATTATGCTCTTGAAACGGCTGTTCACGTGTTGAATAGGATTCCAACTAAGAAGGTTGATAAGACCCCACATGAAGTATGGACTGGAAAAGCTCCCAACTTTTCTTACTTAAAGGTCTGGGGTTGTGAGGCGTTTGTTAAACGTGACTCACCTGATAAACTCCAACAAAGATCTGTTAAGTGTATCTTCGTAGGATACCCTAAGGAAACGAAGGGTTACTACTTTTACTTCCCACCTGAAAATAAGGTCATCGTGGCTAGGTACGGTGAATTTCTTGAAGATAATATAATATCTCAAGAAATCAGTGGGAGAGTATATGATCTTGAAAATGATCATGAAGATACGTCACCTTCTGAAGGCACTAACACACTTCCTGTGGAACCTGAAAGTTTAGGTCCTCCACCTGAAGTAGAAGTGGTACCCATCCGTAGATCTTCAAGATCTGCAAAGGTTCCTGACCGTCTATGTTTAAACATAGAGGATGAGGAATCTACACTATTGGATCACATTGATGAGCCAACTAGCTATAAGGCTGCCATTAATAGTCCTGAAAAGGACAAATGGCAAGTAGCCATGGATGGGGAAATGCAATCCATGAAAGACAATAAAGTCTGGATTGAAGTAGACCTTCCACCCAATGCTAAGGTAGTTGGGTGTAAGTGGCTCTTCAAGAAAAAGACTGACATGGATGTCAACGTACACACCTATAAAGCTCGTTTGGTGGCTAAAGGCTTTACCCAAACATATGGTGTTGACTATGAGGAGACATTTTCTCCTGTGGCCGACATTAGAGCTATTAGGATTCTTATAGCCATAGCTGCCTACTATGACTATGAGATTTGGAAAATGGATGTCAAAACTGCCTTTCTGAATGGTCGCCTAGATGAAGATATCTATATGGCGCAACCTGAGGGGTTTGTGAATCCACAATTTCCTGAGCGTGTATGCAAACTTCAAAGATCCATTTATGGATTGAAGCAAGCATCCAGGCAATGGAATAAGAAATTTGATGAGGAAATCAAGAAGTTTGGATTTACTCAAAATTTCGATGAGCCATGTGTATACCACAAAGTTAGTGGGAGTAACACTACTTTTCTTGTCCTATATGTCGATGACATATTAATCATGGGAAATCACATACCAAGCCTTAATGAAGTTAAGGATTATCTTGGTAATTGCTTTGCCATGAAGGATTTAGGAGAAGCAGCGTATATCCTTCGAATCAAGATCTATAGAGACAGATCTAAACGGTTAATCGGATTAAGCCAAAGTGCTTACATGGATAAAATATTGAAGAGATTCAATATGCAAAATTCCAAGAAGGGATATTTGCCCATGCAGGTGGAACACGACTTATGCAGCGAAATGTGTGCTTCTACACCTAAAGAGGTGGCATACATGAAGAAAGTTCCGTATGCTTCGGCAGTTGGGTCAATCATGTATGCAGTTAGATGTACAAGGCCAGATGTGGCATTCGCTCAAAATTTGACCAGTCGTTATCAGTAGAATCCAGGGAAAGATCACTGGCATGCTGTAAAGAACATTCTTAAGTATTTAAGGAATACTAAAGATATGTTTCTTGTTTTCGGGGGAAATCCAGACGCAGAACTGAATGTTACAGGTTTCTGGGATGCGTCCTTTCAGACTGATAAAGATGATACGAAGTCTCAGACGGGTTACGTTTTTGTCATAAATGGAGGAGCTGTGGACTGGAAGAGTAAGAAGCAGAGTACAACGGCCATGTCTGCTACAGAAGCTGAGTACATTGCTGCATCGAAAGCAGCACAAGAAGCTGTTTGGATAAGGAAATTCATTAAGGATCTAGGAGTGATGCCTTCTATAGAATTACCTATAAATGTGTATTGCGACAACTCTGCTGCAATCACATTCGCCAATGAACCTAGAGTTATGAAAGGCGCCAGACACTTTAAAAGAAAGTATCACTATGTTCGAGAACAAGTCGATGATGGTGAAATAAAAGTACTCAAAGTTCACACAGATGACAATCTGGCTGATCCTTTCACGAAGGCATTACCTAAGGAGACGTTTAATCGTCATGCTCAGGGTATTGGTCTTCGTTTAGCAGATAGTTTCATGTAAATCTGTTGGATTAGTATTTTGATAGGGACGTGTAAACAATTATTATTTTAATGAAATAAAGTGCGGATAACGTTTATTGTCATTATTAATATTTGTGTCCTATATTTGCATGTTTAAATCCGTGAATAATTTATTTATTCTAAATAGTCCGTTGTCAATTAATAATATGGGAATATTATTGAACTAAGACAAATGTGAGGATTGGTAGAATGTACTGTAAGGTTAAGACATCAATGTCACATGATATTCAATATTGGATAAATTGAATATAGGACTTATCCCAACCACATGATTATACTTTATGGATCATAGTCATCAAGTATATCATGAATATTTATCCTCAGACTTGAGATGCCAGATAATTTCCGAGGATGTAGCTCATTTTCTGTGAGATAGTCTAACGCTATCCGTAAAAGGTAGTTATAAGGGCTATTTTCAGAAATGATGCGAAGTTCGAGGGTTATGGTCGCAGTCAATAAGGGATTTGTTCCTTCAACTTTGTGTTGAAGTTTAATACTGCTTGGCCACTCGTATGATTAACAAGATGTTTGCGTGCGCACGCCCAAAGTCTATCTGGAAGACGTTCAGATGTTTTGGTAATCTTGTTCAATTATGTATAAACGAGAAACTACTGTTAATTATGGAATGACAAAGATCCATATCCAAATTAACGCGGTATTAGTAACAAAAGGATAAGTATGATGATTAAATCATCACGTGGTTTTTCCAGGAAAACCATACTCGGATCGAGCTGGGGGCATTGGGATCTGTTAAGCTAGACTAGCCCATGTCATTACTATATTAATGTATATCCAAGTAGGAGCTGTTAGAGTTTAGTGTATAAATATTAATATACGTATGTCCGGTTTCGAACCCGAGACTCGGGATTGCACACAATAACGTGAGAGTTCCAATGGTTGAATAAATTAAATATATTTATGTATTTTATTTATTCATTTCATGAACAAAACACTTAACGACAGTTAGTACTTAACGGGGTTAGAGATAACGACCGTTAAAGGACTAAAAGTGAAAAGAAGAATCTAGAACCCATGTGTATGGGTTGGATCGGCTGGAAACAGCCATGGGCTTGGGTTGGCCGATTCTAGGAAGAGTAGGGAGCAAGTTTTGTGGTTTAGGGTTTAACTATAAATACAATTCATTGTGTTTAGGTTTTTCTCTAATCTGGAATCCCTAACTTGCCAACTTCTTTTCTCCTCTTCTTCTCCAAGCTTATATTTAGTCGATCCATTTTTTAAGTTCACTAGAACTTGGTCGAGCTAAATCGCTTACAAGTGTTGGTATTGTTTATGATTCTTGAACCTAGCTTATCTCATTGGAACGCTAGATTACGTGTGTACAAGAACGAGTGACTAGTTTATTTTAACTAGTGTTTTTCCTCTTGTTTGGTTCGACATACCCTATACTTTATTAGGGTTCATACTTGTTCTTGGTGATTGCAAAAAGGTACGTGTCTATTTAAGTTTAATTAATTACTTGTTCTTGTAGATCTATTCGCTGCGTGTTCTTTGATGCTTATATGTTTATAGTTTATTATGATTCATTTATTCCAACATTTCTTTAACACTAGCTCTTTTGTATATTTTATACATGGTTTGGGATGGAAGATACCATCCTTGATCAACCTGTTTTATAAACCATGCTATAATTAATGTATTTCTTTGTTTGAGTTAAGCTTTGTTAATTCAATACACAAGTGAAGGAATGCAAGAAATATGGGACTTGGTGGTAATTGTCACATTGTTTCCATGTTATGGCCCTTCAGTTCTATGGAATCATATCATCTTGCTTGAACTACATACATCTATGTTTTTTGATTAATTTTACAAATTTAAGGTATTGTTCTTAAGAAGATCACTGATTGCCGCTTCTTAGTGTCTTAAGAAGATCACTGATTGTGTCTTCTTCACACTATTTATAGCAATGTTCGTTGATTAATTTTACATTTTATTTATTATTATTATTATTATTATTATTATTATTATATTATTATTATTATTATTATTATTTTATTTATTATTATTATTATTATTATTATTATTATTATTATTATTATTATTATTATTTTTATTTTAAATGTGAAGTATATATTAACACAAAACTTGAACATAGTTTACAAGTTCAGCCATAAGGATCAAATGGACAGGCCCAAGATCCAAACAATAACACTGAAATTCAATTGAGACTACAACAGGAATACAAAGAACTGATCAAACATGGCTTCTTAGTACTTACATTTCCATACTAGCAAAGGCTACATTTCCTGTAACAATACTATCACTATAAGCCATTCCAGTGTAGAATGACCTAAAGGACAATATTAATAGGCCTCACCTTATGGTGAAATTCCATTGCGGTGACTACATTTCCTTTATGAAGGTAGCCCATAAATCAGTCTGCAGCACCATCCTCAAAGAAAGACTATAGGCCAGCATCCATGGAAGGCTTCATCAATTGCATCAGATATTAATTTTACAATTAAGCTCAACTTATGTATACTTCCTTGGTCAACTTCTTTCCGAGACCCTACTTCTATTTAATATGATGAAGGTGCTCATTCATGGAAATTGTTTCCACCACGCTTATGAAATTATGTAAATATAATCATTATGAGTTATTGTTTTTAGTTGCATACAGGGTAGTTTGTGTTTACATGAACGCTAGCCATTTTATTGAATATTATCTTTTATTTTTGGTGGAATGATGGTTCGAATTAGATATACTGATAAGGTTTGATGATTTTTTTTTTGTAAAAGTTAATTTTCTCTATTATAGTTAGTATCATTTTTATGTAGGTGCTGCAATGATTTTGCTGTATATCAAAGCCTTAAAGGTATCCATCAAACAATGTTTTGTGTATGGGGCGCTCTGATAATATTTTTAGCTTGACGTCTTCACAATACATTATAAGTATTTTAGTTGTATTTGTGTTGTTTTCCCCTTATCTTCTCTTAATAAATTTTCAGGATTTACATCAAAAGGGATATTAAGCAGTGTGTCGGCTTGCTGAGATCAGTTACCTTTAATAGCTTTTATTTTTGGTGGAATGATGGTTCGAATTACATATGCTGATAAGGTTTGATGATTTGTTTTTCGTAAAATTTAATTTTCTCTATTATAGTTAGTATCATTTTTATGTAGGTGTTGTAATCATTTTGCTGTATATCAAAGAGTCAAAGGTATCCATCGAACATTATTTTGTGTATCGGGTGCTTTGATAATATTTTTAGCTTGACGTCTTCACAATACATTATCAGTATTTTAGTTGTATTTGTGTTGTTTTCCCCTTATCTTCTCTTACTAAATTTTCAGGATTTACATCCAAATGGATATTAAGCAGTGTGTCGGCTTGCTGAGATCAGTTACGATTAATTTATTTGAACTAAGGTAATAAAGTTAGAGTAATAATTCTTCTGATAATATCAAAATATAGGTAATAAAGTTAGGTAATAGAGGTTGATGACTTGATTATTAATAAGTATGCTCTAATGAACTGGTGGATCCAGATGACCAGTTGACCACTTTTAGGGTGTGTTTGGTATGCTGCCATGAATGACAATGGGTATGAGTTTGATAGTAGTGGTGGGTCCCTCACCTATGAAAGATTTATTCCCACCTCTCTTGATATATATGGAGTATGGATAATATCTCACTTTTATAGTCATAGTGGTGGGCTCCCTCATCTTAAACAAATACCCTTAATCACTTTCATAGTCATAGTTTGATTCCTATAGTGGGATACCAAACGCACCCTTAGAATATTATGATGTATATCAATAGCTAAGGCCCATCTCTTAAGGTCTTTACCGTCCTTGATGCGAATGATAACCATTTATTAAAATGAAATAGTTTTGTTGTGACTTATTAGTTCATTGGTTGGTGATTTAAAATTTTGTGGATAGTTCTATGTATCATGTTGTTTTATAATTTTGTGGACCATTCTAAATTTCAGGTTTTAAAGCCACTAAATAGCTTTGTTCTTTAAATTTTAGCTTTGTTGTTCAAGTTTAACGGTTTTGGATGTTATTAATTCAGGCATCAATATGAGTTTTGCAATTTTGGGCTTTTGTCCAGAATCCTATTAGTACTCAATCATATAGATGGACTTAAGAATGTATAAAGTTTGCAATATTGAAGTGATGTTTTAGCAAAGATCCTTCTTTTGGGCACATTTATGGGTTTTTATATATTCACACTGAAAGTATTTGCAAGCTTAATGTGGGAAACTGAGAAATGCTAGAAGGCAAATTAGTATTTTTGGACGTTGGTGTATATGTCAATGCCAATTATAAACATTTTGCTTCAAAAGTAATGCTGTATTGAGTTTGCGTTTATGGCTCTTTTAAACATAATGAATTTGTTGTTTCCTTTTTGCAGCTTGTCGCATTTGTTATTCAAGAAGAAAGCGACACCACCCATTAATAAACCAATAATTTTTATGGCGCCTCATGAGAACTGAAGAACAATTGAAATCGTATCTATAGTTTAAAGAAGGGGCTAAATGTCGTGATGAGATACTTCTTGACCAAGATATTGATCTCTTTTGCTATACATGCAACTAGTTATAATACCCGTGCACGCACGAAGTTGATTCTAAAAGTTTTAATTATGTATGAACATCAATTAAAAAAATAAACAACTTAACGTGGCCTAAATGATTTTATTTTCGAGATTAAAAATTGGAAATCTTATGTACATACGTTATAATCTATTTATTATTTTTAGCTAATGATTTTAGATTGGAAATTATCTTTCATTATTCAAGCAAAATATCTTGCAATAACATTTTTTTAGTTGTTTTACAATTGGTACATAGTAAAAGAGTCTTCATTAATATTTCAAAGATGATAAGATAAATACTTGACATGCATGGGATGTTCCCAATACGAAAATAAAAAAGATATCACGCAAGTAGGTTGAAAAATCAAATGATTTATAGTTGGACATGCAGGAGAAGCATTTACATCTTTCAAAAACTACAGCATTATAGATGCTCATTTAGCACCCCATATCAATATAGATTTCAAGCTAGACTCGCATAGAACGACTGCATCAAGGATTCAAGTATTTTCCTCAAATTTCAAATCACTACCAACCCAATTTTATTTTCTTTTGAATATCATCATATTCCAAATAATTGAGTACAAATTCAGACCTTATATGTTACATTAATGTTGGAACTGAATCTATCACAGTGTAGAAATTATGTGCATATAATGATGTGTTTACTCAATGTTGCTATTTTAGGGCCATTCTTCCACATACACCCTTACTTCCAGCAATATGGCACTTGCAATAAGAGCATCTTTACTTATATCAAGTTAAAAGATTGAAGAAAAGATCATTAAAATACATTAAAAAAAAAGAGATGTTCTAACCTACCGACCTATTGATACCATACATGACCTATTGTAAGAGAAAAAAAGAAGCTTAATTACCTCAAAGTCTACTCATTTCCCCTTAGAGTAGCCACTAACACAGCATGCTAACTATCTAATAACCTATACAAACATGTTACTGTTTCCAACGACTAACACCAAGAAAGAAATGCACATCTAGAGAACTTAAGTACTTGATCTTCTAAGTAGCTCGTTTTACCTTGAAAGATGGTACATCATGCAAGAAGCAAGATCATCAAGTTTTGCTGACGTGCTTGGTTCTCCAATAACATCACGAAAAGAATTTGCAGCTGAATTCGAAAGAGAGTCTAGGTTGTGTCCTACTTCCAAAAAAACACCCATTGGCCACAACATAAATCTTTTGCAAGCTTCTTGATGCTAGCACACAAACCTTTTGCTAGCTGTGTGATGCGCCATGCTTTCATGTAACATGATCCTGATGTGAACTGGAAATTCGCCAGTGGATCAAGTTCATAGTCATCATATCTGAACGAAAAATCTCATTGCAGATTATCATTCGTATACACAGGTGTTTGGATATGCGTTCTAAAAGTAATTACATGATTAAATAATCAAAATCAGATAATCGACTATAATAAGACGGGCTAATGCTGTCGAAGATCAATCTTTGACTGTATGGAAAGTTCTAATTATTCAAAAGAATATAATCGTGATTTGTGAAATATAAAGCTGTACTCACCGAGTGAAATGAGAGCTTGAATCTCAAATTGGTCTTTAAAAGAAGTTAATTAGTGCTCAACATGTTAGATCAATTTATTCAAAGAACAATAACCAAGCAAGTTGTCATACTTGAAATTTTGGAAAATCCTATATAACATAATTAAACTGTGTAAGATCTAACCTTTTGATTGTGTGGATCTATTCGGGTGGCCTTGGATCTTGAAAGATCAAGAATCCCATGGTGCAAGAGTTAGATGTTAGAGAGATGAAGAACTAGAGAGAGGTGGGAGACTCTTGAAAGGAAAACTGGAAATATTAGATTAATTGTGTGAAGAGTTCCACCCTTCCCATGTGTGGGAAGGGTTTATATACTTACTAATATTTGTGCCCCTAGTGGGCTGTAGAGTGAGCTGACAGTGGGGAAAGCCCCGACCCACTCCACAAATATAAATACGACTAATATTATTAATACTAATACTAATATTACTAAGCAAATATAAATAAGCCTACGAGCTATGTGAATGCTAAATAGATGCTCGGGGTGACCGAGCCTTCATCTGAATATTTATATTCCTAACAATCTCCCCCTAAGGGAGGTCACCCCGGAAATAATAATTTGAATTCTAGCATTCTTTCTTCTGAACTTGTCTTTATAGCTCGTAGTCTTTGATTCTTCAAAGTCTTGTATCTTTGTGCATTTTGCATCCAATAGTAATCATTTGATGACTGTTTGTTTGTCTTGGATGATCTTTGAGTATTCTTTGACTTTATCATCCAACATTTGTTTCCAAGTCATCTTACAGCAGTATGTCTCCACGTGATGTGATAGTCTTCGAGCCGACATGCTAACACTATTTGGTGTCATGATCTTCAGCATCAGAGTTTGCAGAAGCTGTGTTAAAGGTCTTTAGGTTGATCATGACTTCTTTGATTAAGATGATGATGTAGTGTGAACATGTGGTAGAGGATTGGCATCTTTTCTACAACCAGCTACAACTGCAACCAGCTACAACATTCAATAGCTTCAACCGCATTCAGCTGCAACCTCAATCAGCTACAACCGCAAACAGCTGCAACAGCAATCAGCTTCAACCGCCAGATGTTCCTGCATTCGACAGTTAGCAATAAAACGTCCGGTACTTACAGGTTCGGACTTCGAGATTGTTAACAGCATAGTGTGAAAACTCTCTCTAATCCTTACCAAGACCGTTCCTAATCGAAAACCCACAGAGGGCTTTTTAAGATCATACCGTAGTATATCAACGATTAGGTGAGTCGCTGGAGATCACTCCATGACTGTAGACCGTTTGAAACCGCCGCGATCACTAAGCGTAATCCATAGGGAATTGCCGAAGTGACCTGCTTTCAGGGCTGTTTGATGATGACCCTGGCTGGAATTTCCATTCAATCATTGAGAATTACATTTGTAAATTCCCTCATAAATGTTCTGGCAATTGCTAAGATCTGCGTAGGACTCATAAGTTTACAACTGGTGTCCTTAATGTTGAACAGCCAGTGTAGAAATAATTCGTGTTCCTATGAGATCTTATTATGCATCTCGTGGCTCTAGACTCGATAGTGCGTTTTGATTTAGTGAGCGGAGGCTGGAGAGAACTGCCACCTTTTCAATATCATCTAACTCAGAGTGAGAGAGACGATAGAAATGTATTGAACTCCGTGACAATTGAAACAAGAATCCTTTGAGGGACCTTGAGTGGCTAGGGAGGGTTGTGCAGCATATCACTGGGTCCATGATACTTTGTCTTCAATGTCAACAATCAACTAAGTGATTCTGACAGCATATGAATTGACCCGGTTTCTGCCTAAGTTTGTAAGGAGGGCTTCTTTCTTTTCACCCTTTATCTTTAAAATTCTTTTTCATTCTTCAACCCCTTCAGTGCTTACCGAGACTTCATTACTAGAACCTTGTTGGGTTTGTTCCAGTACTAGCTCCATCTCAGTCGGCACTCTTCCCTAATTCACATTTCTCCTTTTTTTTTTAATCATACCTAAGGACTTCTACACTATCTAGTGGATTGTCCCTGGGTAGATCCCTCCGGCTCTGGCGGGATCGTGGGAACTTGAGCCTAACCTAACCATCCTTATAACTCCATGCATTCATTAAAATGGTCAGTCTTTGGTATTCTTCCACGATTGCCATAAAACCAAATCCTTGAAAAATCTCTCAAAGTGTTCATGATTAAGAAACACATTTTAGTAACACCTTGAGAGTTTTGAATTTTTCAAATGCTCCCCCTCAACACGTGCTCAAGTGTTTTAATTATAAATTTGCACATGTCGGGTGAAGCTCGCACTTTTGAATTGATTGATTTTTCAAGAACATGATCATCGCGAGACACGCTTACATCACTAGTAAACTAGCTTGAAATTATTAACCGTCCAGATCACATTCAAGGAAAATCGCTCGAAATCGGTACATTCTACTCAGACACGTCCTTTGCGAGACACGCTTACATCACCAGATAAACTGGCTTGAAATTATTACCCGTCCAGGACATATCCTTTCGACTACTGACTTTAGCTATCGTCAATTCATTTGTCAAGTCTGAGTCACGATCTCTTGCGATGCCAAATCCTTTTTGTTTCCACAAAACATTTGCTCCCCCTCAATATGTGCATCGATATACGAAAGAGTTTAGCACATATGAGAGAGCTTACATTCATGTCCAAAACATCACATTTTATCAGATTTCATATTTA
Source organism: Artemisia tridentata subsp. tridentata (assembly GCA_021014915.2). Lineage (NCBI taxonomy): Eukaryota > Viridiplantae > Streptophyta > Magnoliopsida > Asterales > Asteraceae > Artemisia > Artemisia tridentata. Next base: position 63,460,612 of record CP139501.1, on the reverse strand, counting down.
AATCACATTCTCTCCCCCGATCAAAAATTTCAAACCATTTGAGATTTGTGATCCCAATTGATTTAAATAAGTTAGAAAAATGTGGGAGAAAATGTGTCCGATTTAATATTTTCTGATAATGGAACATACTATGCTCCCCCTTAAACTAAGAGGGAGATTCACTGCTTATTATGCACAATTCGAAAATTATGACACAAATGATGTTGACATTTTTGCGCAGATGATGTAATCACCCGCTTTTCTGAGTTAGTAGTCAGTTGTCAACATCAATCATCCATCCACCAACAAATCTTTCCCACACATTGAAGATCTCCACTTGGCGAGATCAGAATACGAACTGCTTTGTTGAAGTGAAGGTGGTGGTGGTGATGACAGTGTTGTTGTTGTTGTTGCTGCCGACGTTGTTGTTGTGGTGAATTTCGAGCCAATCAATAGAGTTTGAACGTCTGATCAAATGGTTAGAATGGGAACTGGCACATTCATTTTGGCTATGGAATCTGCTTAAGAATATCAACACAGATATGCATACATACAGATACACTATTCCTTAATAGCTACCCTTCAGTAGCTTGCCACATTATAATACCAAGTTCATCTTATAATCAAACCACAATTAGGAAATATGTCAAATCACTATCTAGCATGAAGAGCAAATAGCAATCATGAACATGGCAATTCACACAGATTTAAATATTCAATTCAGGATCTTAGGAACATGATTCTATCATGATAGCTATAAACCTAAGCGAATCCTGAGAACATATGCACAATATCAACAACAATTAAGCAGCAATCGACTAACAAGAGTCAAACTACAGTTGAAACTCATTCAATCAGATCATACACATGTCATAGGAGTATTCAAAAACATCAACTGCAACTGGTTTTCTTACTTCTTTTAGGTTTTGAGTATTAAAGTATTTAGGGGATTACACGAGGATTCCAAAGTAACACAAATGAACCTTCTAGATATATAAAGCTAGGAAACTATAAGCACATTGCACCTAATGTTCTAAACTTTCTAGCAATTCACACATTTGGCCATTTGATATAAAATTTTAGCAAGATCCTCTTCAACTAATACCCCATTAACTGCAAAACCATTTCAACAAGTATGAGTTAACCAAGAAACCCGTTTGATGATATAAAATTTGAATTCACTCTCCCCCTCAATCAATGACCCGTATTAAAGATTTGTAGTCGTTGATTGAGTGACAAATTTTATGCATAATCCAAGTTTAAACAAATTTCATACAACACATATTCACCAAGTGTCTCACAAATAATTTTCAGAAGAATCTTAGAATGAAAACTATTTGTATGCAAAGAAGATTTCTCTTCTTTTTTCCAGAAATGATGCACTGAAACGTACATCAGATCGAAGAAACATGGATATAAAGTAATCCATGCCCAGGTGAACATCACCCAGTTGGAGGAACAGCCATCTTTTTGGCGACGTGCTTTCCCCATTTTGAAGCGCGGGTTGCTATCTAAAGTAATAGCAAGCCATTTAGACATGTTTTAACCATCCATTTTAACTTCTGCTCGAGCTTCATTTAAAGACCCGTGCCATTATTGAATGACATTTCTAAGTCCGTAAATGTTATCGATAAACAGAAGACATGCCTAGGTGAAACTATTTTTGGTATTTTCTATTTTTTAATTTTTATGGTTTTTCTGGTTTTACGTTTCTCTATTTACAATTAGCAAGATTTCTATATATCTATTTACAAAATGGTATAAGATATGAAAAAGAATGTAAGAAGCAAAATATATACAAGGATACGAACCAGAAACCATTACTCCTCAGCATTCTGAATCTTCTCCGCATTCATCACTTGACTTGCTGAAGAGCAATGTGAGCACTTTTAATCAGGGATTGATTCTGGCTTTTCACTCTCCCCGAATTAGTGCTCTCCCCCAATCTGACAACCTTTCCTGATGAACACCCATAATAGGAAGAAGAAGAAGTCTTTTGATAACCAAATGCATGCCGTCTTTAGTCTTCTAATACTCCCGTCCTTGAGTAACGCCGTCAAAAACCTTAGGCATCTTTTCGATAGTTTAAGTTGAGCCTTAACTGAAATCTAGCTTAACCCCACAACTCATCAAACAAGAACTGTCATGAGGTTAAGCTAAACCACAAATTTAAGCCCAGTAACAACTTGATTTCAGCTTAACCTCACAACTCATCAAACAAGAACTGTCATGAGATTAGGTTAAAATCAAGTTGGACCTAACCTTAAACTACAGAACAACTTGAACCTAACTTAACTCCACAACTCATCAAACAAGAACTGTCATGGGATTAAGTTAAATATCAAGTTGTAAGAAAAGAACTCAACATTTTTGAATGTAGAGAAGACTGTAGACTCGACCTTCTTCAAGATTGCCCAATGTGGAGGAACAGAATACCAATCATCTTCATCTCACCAAATGCCTTCCAGTAACCTTACATATAACCCATCAGCCCGCAGCATACACATGAGATGATAACACCCAACAGAGAATGTAGAGTAGACTGACGACTCGACCTTCTTCAGTCTTAAGTATAACACCAAAGTAACAAGTTGAACCACTGATCATCTATGCGGTTATCAACACCGGAATAAATGATTAAGCCCGATCACGTGAACCTGTTGTGCGTCCTTGGTGTACACATTTCTCTCCCCCATGATGGTTACGATTAATCGGAATCATCATCATGATGTGTACATGTAGCCTAATGACGTGTACATGAAGCATTGACTAGAAACCCTTTGTTGCTGATTGTACCAGCCCGTGAGACTATGTCATTAGCATTCCATGACCATGTTCTTCAACACCTTGATAGACGGAGGAAGATGTAGTGTTGGAGAACCATGGTTTGCACGACTCCTGAACTGACGTATTCAGGAGTCGTATGACCATTTCTCAATCATCAATCAACATGTAGAATAATATTCACCCTTTCCCCCCTTTAAAAATTGCATATGCCTGCTAACTGCAATTTTTGATGATTGAACTAGTGAATATGAATACCAACGGTAAGTAGCTCCACTTGACGGTTCTTGAAGACTAACATGTTGTTTATTCACCCTTTCCCCCCCTCAAAAATTGCATATGCCTGTCAACTGCAATTTTTGGTTGAATACGTGAATAGAAATATACTCCAATATGCGCCGATCCACTTGAAAACTGAATAAGAACGGAAAGAGCATAAAACTTGTTGATGAGAATGGCCATAAATAAGAAGATTCCTCTTCTTTTGAAGATAAAGTGCACTCAAGCGTACACTTTTCTTTTCTTTGAAGAACGAGGCCTGCACTGATGTGTACAGACATCATAATGATGAAGAGCGAGGCATGCACTGATGTGTACAGACGTCATATCTCTCTCTTTTACTACTTCTCTCATCTAACTCGTTACCAACCCCATTATCATTTTGTCTGCTTGATGCAGTGACCACTGATGGAAAAAGAAACCCAATATGATGAACTTGAGACTGAAGTAACATAACCCGAACTTGTGACTTAAACTTGTACTAATGCGAGACAAAGAGCGGTGCAGAGACTTCGTGCAACATCGAATCCCTAAGTACTCTATACTCTTCAACCAGCCAACCATCAAGTATAAGACGTACATCACCTCTTGGATATCCACAACTTTGTGTGACACTGAGCACTACAACGTGACTCCTTAAAGTGATAATTATTTTGTAATAGGGAGAAAGAAAAAATAACTAGATATCCAAGTCCTCGTCATTGAATTTAAAGCTCGAACAAGGATCTCGAAGAATCTTCATCCAACCTCCCCGATATCTTCAGATACTAAGTGCACGCACTCATGAAATTTCACTTCAGCCTCAAATAAATAATACTGAACAAACGCCGTAGTCACATCTTGTCGATTAAGTGCCCCAATCCAGCCATTTGTGATGTTATAGCTGAACTTTGATAATGGTTTTAACCCGATCATGGTCAAGAGCGCATAGCCCATCAACACGGGATTTTACAAATCTATGATTTAAACCGAGAAATAAGTTCTTTCGCGGGATTTTACAAAACCAAGAAGAAACCGTGAGCAGTAATAGATTGAATGTGGCATGACTGATTTGATTTTGGTGATTATCAGATTGGGTTAAGAATATCTTGTGAGAATTACTGAGCACATCACAACTTTTAAAACCTTCGTCCAACTACCCAACCTCGTACACAAACAACTAATTGTGACCATTTGCTGAAGGAAACCCGATATACCAATATTTCAAACTGAAGTAGAAGTCCCCAAATTTGTTACTTAAGCTTGCACTAATGTTGGAAGAACGGTGTAGAGAATTAATGCTCCAAGCAAATCTCTAAGTGCTCAATACCCAACCAAAGTATGAGACATTACCACCTCTTGCGATTACCGACAACGTCATTAACGTGTGACACTGAGTACTCCCATGACTCTTAAGTGATAGTTACCCCGACTGCTGGTAACTAGAGAACCCAAGTCCTCAACTTATCTTAAGCACGAGCAAGTTATCATTAAAATCATGCATCCAACCAACCCCGACTTCAAGATAAAATAAGTAGACGCCTTCGTGAAATTTAACTTCAATCTCAAATAAAGAATACCAAATTAACTTCGTGATCATTTTGTGCAGTTGAATAGTCAAAGGGATAAGAAACATGCTCTAATTCTTAGCAGTGCCCATGACTCATAGTCAGTCCTATCAAACAAAGCTGTCTGACCCAGCTACTTGGATGTTATCAGGTGCAGTGCATGGAATAGTTGTCGTACTGTGTACAGGATTTTACAGTTCTTGAGATTTAACCGAGAAATAAATTCAAGAACAAACTGCACAACAGTAAGTATCAAACTGCTGAAATCTTAGGCAAATTGCTAAGACCCAAACCACTGAAAGCTAAACCACTGAAACTGGAACCGCTAATATTCAAACCGCTGGAGACTGAACCACTGAATCCTGAATCGCTACGATCTGACCCGCTGAAACCGGAACTGCTAAGATTCAAACCGCATGAAATGACCTTTTTGCCAAAGCTGAGAGTTCGTGATGTTTGTGAATTTGTCAGTCACAATCCATGGAAAGAGACAAATAAAACTACAACAACGAAGATGGTGATTAAGACTCTCTTGAAGTAACCCCTTGCTTGTCTCCTCATCAATAGTTTAGCAGATTAATAAATTCCCTGAAGCTCATAATATGCCAAAACCGCTTGATGAAATATGTTTAACTTTAGAATGTAAAAGGTTAAACCACGTCTCTGAACAACCACCTCCTATCTTTAAGTCTGACCACCTCTTGAGAAGATCTTGTACTACAATCCCATTAGAAGCTTGAGAAGCAACAATCACTTGATGAAGCTTGATAAAGAACAAGTTCGCGACTTATACTTGCACTAAATTGTGATTTAGAACCTATATTGAGCACAACATCGTAACTCCTTTAAATATAGGTAGTGATATATACCCAACCTTCCATCCTTTATTGTATATATCCACTTCTTGAACATCCAAGTCTAATCACAGAACTACGCTCGAGCAAGGGTCATCAAACATCGTGCATCCATCCACCCCGAGATGTTTGTGACACTAAGTACACCAACCCGTGAATTACCAAACCAACCAAGCTACCATAATTTCCCAATTTTGCCGATCTCGAAGCACAAACTTATCCCGAAAATAATAGTCAAACCCCGTAAGTTATATTATGTCAAAATCCAAGTCCCGCCTATTTGTCCAAAATTAATTTCACGGGATTTTACAGCTCTTGAGATTTAAACCGAGAAATCGAATCTTTCGCGGGATTTTCTAAAATCTACAAGAGAAACCGAGAAATCAACAAGAATAGCCTAGAGTGAAGTGCAATACTAATCTTCGAAATTCAGGTCAAAGAAGTCAAATCTCAACTTGATCAACTCGCAACAAGCCAAGTCACAGTTTGACAAATTGCAACAAGTCAAATTGCAATCAACCAAGTCGCAATAAGTCAAATCGCAAGTGTAAACTCGCAACGTCAAATCGCAACTGGTCAGGTCGCAATCCGTTAAATAGCAAAAAGTCAAATAGCAACTTGTCAACTCGCAATTAACCAAATCGAAATTTGTTAACTATAACTCAAATCGCAAAAAGCAAATTGCTGGCTCACTCAAATCATAGGCACCAATAGGACAATGCTGCCAAATCCACAACTCTGTAATTACGTTGACATTCATATACCCAAATACTAGCCGTGACGTGTGTATCCTTGTAAAAATATGTACAATAGAAGCCCATGTATTCATTCAAAAAATCAGCACAAAACAAATCCACCAAATCAATCGTATGTATACACACAATTTATACAGTCCGCCAACCAACTCCTTCAAGCCCATGTGTACCCGTTATAGTTGAAGCCCAAGTTATTCAGTCCACCAAACAAATCCGAACACACCCTGATCCAACTCCATACCTTTGACCCGATCCAAGTATTAATCTGTTATAAGTATGTCCTAACCCCAATAACACTCTTCATTTAACTTCGCCCCTCTTTCATCTTAATCCCCCTTCTAACCCTAAACACCAAATAATCCGCCCCCATCGAATCCTATCTCTATCAAGCCCTAAACTCAGGTCCACGACAAAACAGCGCCTCTCCTAATCAAAACTCTCAACAAACTCATCTTCCCATCTCAGTTACCATACTTCATAAGTCCCAATCGACCACAAACCCTAATCGTAAAACATATCCGCCGAAGAAAGAACAACGCAACCACGAAATAGAAGCCAAAAAGAAATATGACAAATACGTAGCTTCAAGATCAGACGAGATATGCGGCTTCACGATCAGACGAGATATTTGGCTTCAAGGTCTTGATGAGAAGATCAATGGTAGGTGATTTGTTGTGTTCGGTGTTGTCTTCCAGATCAGATAAATATCATGGTAGGTTACTTGTTAGGGTTGTACTTTGAAAACAGTGAGATTAGTGATAGATGATGTGGATTAGGTGTTAGGTTAGAATAGATTTTGTTATTGATGTTGGTAAAGCTTCATTCGATCTATTGTAAATCTTTTCGAATCAGTTGCTTTTGTGAAATGGGATGTGAATGTTTGGTTCTTTTGACAGTTGTTGTACATTCTTCTTTGTGATAGATATATTGGATTCGGATTTGTAGTGTTGTAGTATTTGATTCTGAGTTTGTGAATTCATATTTAATTGTACCAGCCCGTTTGTGTTACTGAGTTTGTGTCTAGTGAAGATGCAATATCAAGGACAAGTCACTAGGTTTATTAAGAACAAACCCAGATTAAGAGACAAATCACTAGTTTATGGAAATAGGACAAAATGCCACCCCATTAGAAATTTTGGCAGCATTTGGTTTAGATTAGGCCAGACAAATGGCCACAGACAAATCGCCCCACAAACAAATGGCTAACCACACAAAACGCCTACAAGCAGACAAGACTGTCACTTTCATCCTTTTTTGTCTTCTTATCCGGTTTTAGTTAAAAACCAAAACTGCACATAGCAAACCAGGCAAAATGCCACAACCTTTTTCCCATTTAAGTTACACAAATCGCTACTTTCTCAACTTGTTTGACCAGTCAAACTCACTTTTTCGGAAAAAACCAGATCTGAGTTTTTCTCATCATCAAAACGCCACAATGAGCTACACAAATCGCCAATAAGAACCTAACAGGTACAATCTTATTGTAGTGAACATAATACCACAGACTACAAGCAAAATGGACCAATAGTGCATCTCGTATCTTTTTGTTGTGAGCAGAATACCACAAGCCACAAGCAAGATGGGCCAATATAAATACCACAATGGACCAAAATAAATACCACAAGTCACAAGTAAATAAATACCTAAATCCTTGTTGTGAACAGACACAATCTTTTTGACTTAACACAAGGTAGGACAAACAGCCATGAAAAATGAATATGAGCCCCACACTTAAGCAGCTAACATAATATATGTTCGAACAGTCAAAGAGATTAACATATTTGTAGAACACAATTGTTGACCAAAAAGCATGAATTCACAAAAAGGACTGGTCATATGGACTTGTGAAGCAGATGTGTAAAACAATTTAGGAAAAATGGTTCGAACCTAACAAAATAAAACCTACACACAAGTGAACATGATATTCGAGCACAGACCAAAAATGAAACCGAGAGAGAGGAAACCCCGAATCCAAGCACAAGTACACACAATCACTCGAACCTAACCATGGCTCTGATACCAATTGTAAGATCTAACCTTTTGATTGTGTGGATCTATTCGGGTGGCCTTGGATCTTGAAAGATCAAGAATCCCATGGTGCAAGAGTTAGATGTTAGAGAGATGAAGAACTAGAGAGAGGTGGGAGACTCTTGAAAGGAAAACTGGAAATATTAGATTAATTGTGTGAAGAGTTCCAAGAGTTCCACCCTTCCCATATGTGGGAAGGGGTTTATATACTTACTAATATTTGTGCCCCTAGTGGGTTGTAGAGTGAGCTGACAGTGGGGAAAGCCCCGACCCACTCCACAAATATAAATACGACTAATACTATTAATACTAATACTAATATTACTAAGCAAATATAAATAAGCCTACGAGCTATGTGAATGCTAAATAGATGCTCGGGGCGACCAAGCCTTCATCTGAATATTTATATTCCTAACAAACTGTACATAAGTGTGGCCTGGGCAATACAATCTAGCATGTGCACACAAAGGATACTACCAAGACCATCACCATTCTCCTTTGAACAATTACTTTTGAAAAAATCTTAAACTAAGAATAGCCGACAAAGATGACAATATGCTGACTTTTTATTTGCATAGAATTGTTTGCTATGTGGAATTAAGCAAAGAAAATTGACAATATCCCATAATTTCGTATTCAAACAGCTATAGGTTTCGCTAAGTTCAACACATAAATCAAATGAAATTACAACAATTAATCAAAACACTTATAAAGTGACCACTTAACAGAATAAGAGTGCGAAAAGGTCAAAATACTTACAGAATTTACCCTGTTGAGGAAGAGTTAGGACTTTGAGCTATTCTTATGGACTTTTTCAGTTGAGCTATGTTCCATTTTTTTCTGTATAAATTTAAAAGCTTTAACTCAGATAACCACATCACATATCTGGGCAATCAACACTTATCAAATTCCAAACTCAAATCACTTTAGTAAATTAGAACCCTGGGTCAATAGATCGACACAATTTTAAAATTTTCTGATTTTATTCATTCAATCTTACCGAATAACGAATGATTAACAAAACAAAGGGATGAATGAATTATTACCTTGGCTTCAATTTCTGCTAATTAATGGATTACACTCTGGACATTAGTTAACTCCATCAATTTATCATCAGGAGATTTAGTTTTCTAATTTTCTAGAAAAAGATCATATAACTTAACAAAGATGGTTCTGAATTAACTGAAACTGCCAATTTCAGTTTTTAAGATCATTATGAAGAAATTCAGTTTTGAATGACTGAATTAGGGTTTGGAAACAGATATTGGGAGAAATTCTCGGGGAAGGTGACACGTCAAAAATTGTCGACGTGTATAGTTTGGTTTTGTGACATATACTTCTTAAATATCCTCTTTTAATAAAGGTTTAGATAGATGGGTTATTAGATACTTCTCTAAAGCTTCATGATTGGCGACTAACACGAGATTAGTCCATAAAAAGATTAACCCTTTTCAGAAAAGAATCAAACTTGATAGCCACCACCATTTGACTATCAAATGAACCAGCATTGTTACCTTGATAGCCACCACCACGACCACTGCCACCTCTGCCAGGATTAGCATCTTTGTAACCTCCACAAGCTTATTGTTGAGCTCATGATAGGTCTTCTGAAGAACTCTGTCACCCGCATACTTAGTATCAAAGGAGGTAAAACCAAATCCACGAGGTTTGTTGGTATTTTTGTCAAACATAATTACTACATCAGTTACATCTCCATAACTTCCGAAATATTGACGAAACTGCTCCTCTGTTAAGGTGGCATGCAATCCACCAACAAATATTTTACATGATAACCCTTTTCACAATGTTGGCCATAGAGGAATGAATCAAATTAGCCAATAAGCTACTGCATAAGCTTACCCAAACACCCTTTAAAACAATATTGCATTGAATAATTTCAAAATTTTCTTATCTCTTAACCAATAAATCTCTAATATCTTGTATCCAAACCATTGTCATTTGATATACTTTGAAGGGTTGCTAAGTACGTCATAGTTTTTAACAACAATAAACTTTCACATTTGTATAGCCAAACAAAAAGGCTAAGGGTCTATGTCATAGCTTATAAAAACTACTAATATGCTTATCGCATATTAACCGAATAATTTTGAGGGTGTCTGGGATAGCTTATTTAAACTTCTTATCTGATTAGAAGCGCACATAATAGCCAGTTTGAATAAGCAAGTTGAAACTATAAATTCATAACGCAATAAGCAATGAAGCAGTTTTAATAAGCATTCCCAAACACTCCCTAACAAACAGTCCCTACATATTTGCTACATGTTTCCAATAGAAAATTCATCATACCAGCTATAAAATTATTCTAAAATGCCATAAGCAGATAAACATTTTTAAGACAGTCCCAAACACCTCTAAATGTGACCACTTTACGTTTACACCAAACACATCTACATTGCCAATAGAGAATCAAATGGCTACTACATATGAATAAGTGCATTAAAATTACTAATATAAGAGATTAGACGACATGTTGTAAATCAGAACCATTTTAGTATGGTGTTTAGGTTAATGAAAGAGATTATAATATAAAGGTCGAAGTTTCAACCCATTTACTTACGAACGGGGCATTTTTTGGGTGTCCCTAACAGGTCAAATGTAATACTCCACCTCCAGTAAGTTGTTCAAAAGGATCAGAAATTACCTTGAAACTGAATAGAACACATACAAACCAAATGCATACACTAAAAAACATGAGCATACCTTCAAATCTAGTACACTTTGAAACATAAACGACCAATTATAAACTAAAAAATATACTTGGGTTGGGAGCCTTTGAGACATTTAGATTCAGTGTAGCAAATACACATTTTTTTGGGGGGGAGATCGCTTGTGTTTACTTAAAGTGTTAAGATAACAAAAATTTAGCATATTTTTCATTGTGGCACAAAAACAAATAGTTGATATGCATCTTTTATAAAATAAAGGAAAACCCATACCACATATCATAATTCAAAACAAATCCATGATGTATCAACACAATCAAGAAAAGTGGTTTTTAATAAGTTAATGCCTAATATATTAACAATCATCCAGTTTTAAATTTTTGATCTAAATTATAATGAATGAGATTTATAGTCGAACCATATTTATGATTTATATCACTTAAACATTATGAAAACACAATAAAATCAAAACAATGAGAGAATATTATGGAAACCAATTGAATCCCGTCAATCTTGCAAAATCAAAAATTAAAACTGATTTACTTACACAATGGATACAAATATCATGAACACCTTCGGAATCCTGGAGTCAAATCATCGACGATTTTGTATGAGATCGAGAAGCAGAGGTTGGGATTGTTATGCCAGAATAAAGATGGTAGTATAAGACTCCGTTCTATTTTTAATTACAATTTAGTCCAAAAGTATGGGAGAAAGCCCTTTCAGTACATGTGTATTTTTAGCTTTTCTCTATGTAAAACGAAAATCATTTATTTTTAGTCAAATTAAGAAATATTTAATATTTTTCATTAAATATCTTTGAAATATAAATTTTTTAATAAATTAATTATTACTAAATAAGGTATGATTTGATTTTTTTGAAATGCAAAAGTCAGTTTTGTTTTAATATAAAAAATAAAAGATTAATATTTACAAGAATGGGCTTAAGTTGGTTTTTGACTGATTACTAGAGGTGGTGAAGCGGGTGTGTTTGGTAATGGGCCAAACTGGACAATTATTTGCATGGGTTAAATTGGGTCATGATAAGTGACAACCCATCGAGTTTTTTGTTCATTTTTGTGAATGATTATTAGGAAGTTATTTTGTGAGCTACTTTTAATAAGTTCAACAATGATGATTTTTGTAAAAAAAATTTGAACTTATAATACAATCACTATAATAATCTATTCACATTCTAAATAAGTTTTGCGTAGTGATGGTAGATAACTAATCAAGTGGTGGCCAAGTAGATAGCCAAGCCATGTTTGTTGGGCCTAAAAAAAACCGAGTGGTGCTAACAACATGGCTCATGCTTCAACAAATATATTAGTATTACTCATCAATGTCATTCAGATCAACTCTAATAAAAAATGATGGAACTTAAAGGGACGCATAAGAGAGAGCTACAAGAAACTTTGACTTAGCACGAACTTCTAGAACACGTAATACTAGATATAGTTGGCAATTTTCAGCCATAAAGTTTATAGCTAATAGGGGAACATATCAGATGGGTCGAAACGGGTTGAAAGTAAGAATTGACGTATTTATTATCTATAACAAATGGAGAAAATGATCTCTTTGACTATTACACATTTAACCCGGATAATAAGTTACTGAGGGAGTGTCTGGGATTACTTATGGAAGAGTTTCATCATTAGTTATGAATTTAGGTGGTTATTTTTCAAACCAAGAGGTGCTATGCATCTTTTAAACCATGCAACTCATTTATGTTATAGGAATTGAGGAACTAGAAAGAAAATTCTACGCAATTGATGCTCTTTTGAAGAATTGTATTATAAGTAGTTATGTAAACATTAATACAAAAGATTTGAAACTTCAAGATAATTATACAATAATATTTATAAGTTGTTTGGATAAAAAAAAATGGTTAATGACATGTAATAGCAATGTACTTTCGCATTTGTTCACTTATCTGATATAAATCCAAAAACGTATCACAATACCCATCATACGTATGCTTACGTGCCTTTACAGGCAACCGGCTACACCGGTTAAATTGAACATGTGAACTTTTTTATTTTTAATTTTAAGTTAATTACATGAAGTTAGGTATTTAAAAATACCCATCAAACTTTGTCATATGTTTTAAAATACCCATCAAACTTTGTCATATATTTCAAAATACCCATCAAACTTCCTCAAATGTTCACTTATCAGACATGTACTCAATTTGACATGGATCATAACGGTACAAATTTATGATGTATCATGTACATTTGTCAGCTAACGTAGATTTTGAAGAAAAAAAAACTTGTTTTTTCTGATATCAACCCAAAGGAACACAAAGTTTGATGGTATTGTGGAACTTTTTTGGGTTTATATCTGATAAGTGAACAAATGAGAAAGTACGTTGCTATTACATGCCATTAATCCTAAAAAAATCACATAAAAAATATATGATATAAATAACTAGAAATCAATTCTTAAAAATACACAATATATAAACCCGCGCGTGCACGGGTGTTATAAATAGTAAAGTAGTAAAATGTAAATATGAAAAGAAAGACGAGATTGCCCACAATCCCTCTCCAGAAGAAACATACAATTAAGTAACACAAATGTGTTCTAAAGAGTAGTGATATGGAAGCTTAAAATTTATACTTAAAAACATGACTAGTTTATTCATTACTTGACATGTGTTTTATTCATTTTATCTTTTCCCATCTCTACTTTCAATCTTGACACGTGTCTCAATCATTTTGTTAGGCATATATTTAGACACAAGTTTTAGGCATGAGAGTCAATGTAGACTTCCTGTTCTAAAATTGGTTAGCTGAATCCTATTAGATTTTAATAACATGACTACTTCATAAATTAAACACGGAATGTAAGGATCAATAACACATAATTAGTTAACCGAATATTAAAGTAAACGTACCTTTGATTCTAGCTAAACAAGAATCAACTTCAAGTATTCTTCAATCAAGATTAAGAACCCTAATTAAAGTTTATAACTGGATTAACGAATTACCCCTTACCGTTTAATAATTCAATCCAAGATATTAACTATAGTGAGTTAATACCACGTTCTTGTACACACGTACTATAACGAATTAATGTTTATGCTAGTAACAAAACCACAAACGATTTTTTGCTCAAAAAAAAATCGATCAACCCCTTTGAAGGGTTTGGTCGATCGGTTTTGATCAAGGAAAAGAGAAGAGATAACAATTAGGGTTATTGTGTATACAAGTGATGCAAAAAAATGACCCTTGATTTTGTATTTATAATAATTGTATCTTGGAGGACAAGTTGAATAAGGATTGGGTTAGCTCAACCCTAACCACGACCGGCCATAGCCCAAGGGGAGCTTCCGGATCCTTCTCAACTTCCAATTTACAATCTAGTCATTCTCTTTAATATTTAACGGTCGTTAGTCAATTGTCGTTAGCTACTAACGTTCGTTAGTCATTATTTGTGTTTTAATAATTAAATATATAACGTTTTATATATATAATTATTATCAATTAATTCTCATATGTAAAGTGTGCAATCCCGTGGTCTCGAGTTCGATTCTAGACATACAAGTATTAATATTTGTCTACAAAACTAACAGCTCCCACTTGGACATCTATTAATAGTGTAATGACATTGGTTAGCGTCTAGCAACACGCCAATGCCCCCATTACAACTCGAGTAAGGTCTCCTGAAAAAACCTTTTGATGATTCATCATCATACTTATCCTCTTGTTTATAATACCACATTAAATAAGGATATCGATCTTAGTCATTCCTTTATTTAACTATTATGTTTCTCGTTGTTTGTGATTGAGCAAGATTACCAAATCTTCCGAACATATTCCAGATAGTTCTTGGGCATGGCCATGCAAACATCTTGTCAACCCTACGAGGGGCCCAACAATATTAAACTTCAAAACGAATTTGAAGGAACAAATTCTTTATTGACTACAAGAAAAAACCCATGAACTTTGCAACACTTCTGAAAACAATCCTTATAGCTACCAGTTACGTATAGCGGTAAATTGCTTCACAGAAATGCACTACATCCATGACAGTTCTTTGGTATCTCAAGTCTAAGGATAAATATTCATGATTTACTTGATGACAAGATCCATAAAGTACAATCATGCGGTTGGGATAAGTCCTATATTCAATTCATTGAATATCATGTGAAATTGGTATGTCAACGCATCAATATACTTTCAAGTATATTCTACCAAAACTCATATTTGTCTTAATTCAATGATATTCCCATATCATTGATCGACGACGGACCATTTAGAATAACACAAGTTATTCACGGATTTAAACATGTAAATATATGATACCATCTATTATTAATGAAAATAAATCTACCAAGTACTTTAATTCATTGTAAATAATAATTGCTTAACTTCCCTTATCCAAATATTAAATAGATCAATGCATGATAATTATAGTTAATGAATTATGCCTCAAGTCATGTCAATCATACTTGTTGACAAGACATAAATCAACTAATTTTGATGTATCGAAATTTTGAGAATACTTATTTCAAGAATTCAATTAGTGAAATTCTTGTATGTGTGCATTCAACTATCTTGACATTGCCACATAATATTTCATAAAATGCGTGACATCCTCAACCACCAATTTATGACAATTAAACTTTCAAACCTTTTATAGTTTAAAGTATTCTAATTCTTTAATGTATAATGCAACTTTGCTCTTAGTTGAGTACAACTAGTTCATATGGCCATTAACCAAGTATGAAATCCTACCATGACTATTATTGAGTGTCATCTCAATTTAAACCAGCATTATTGTATATAAACAACAATATGCTCTTTAAGAATCCGTAAAATTAATATCCACTGTGTAATGTTTGATGCCTTCCAATCTTTCAAGATTTTTCGGCTATAACAATTACGCAACAATTTTCCATATTGTTCAAACTTAGAATTTAAGAGCAATTTCTGGCTGAGGATGTAATTCTATATCCAACCATATTCATTACACTTAGTTATCTAATAACTTTCAATTAGATATCAATGTTGTCAAATCATCTTTCATCCAAGCATGATACAACAAATAATATGATGTACATGAAAAATCCTTGTGTCAAGCTTAGATTTCATTCATGTTGTATCTTTTCAAAGATATGTATCCATTTAGACTTTCTAATAATATATCATGTTCTATTAGAATTAATTATTTTACCGCTTATGTTTATAAGACCAAGAGTAGTGGGCGTTGAAGTGGGTGTTGTTGCCCTTTCAATGGCCGTTGGACCACCACCATCAAACGTTGAAGCCCGTTGAATTGGCAAAAAATCAACACCCGTTGATCTAACAACGGGCGTTGAAGTTTGTTTGTTTACTTTTTTATTTAATTTTATTCTTTAAAATGTAATTTTATTTATTTTTATTTACTTTTATTCCGTTAACAATGAGTATGGAAAATAAAAAACATTCCGTTAACAAAAAAAAAAAAAAAAGCAATCCATTAAAAAAATAATAAATTCCATTAAAAAAAAAAACATACATTAAAAAAAAACATACAATTTATTAAAATTAAAAAAACAAAACACAAAAACAAACAACCTAAAAATTAAAAATATTTGTTCCAACATGGTGCTTCGCGATTGTCCAGCTGGCGAGGTGCTTGAACGCGACCCCGCCGTGTCTCTCCTTCCACAGCTTCTTCGCGTCCTCCAGCTGGTCATCCTCGTCATCCAGATCGTTGGCAGACTCACGATAACAACGTTCAAACTCGAACATGTCCGCCCGGAGCGCATGCCACTTGGAGGTGATCATGTCCATGTTCCGGTACTCGTTCTCTCTACCAAGCGAGAGGTGAAAATCGCGCTTCACCCTAGGCCAAAAGTCTTTTTTGGTATCATTAGTCTCAGCCCGTAAGAAATGACCAATGCCATTTCTTCGGTTTCTTCCCATGCAGAACGAGAATTGCCAGCCATTTTTTTTGGTGATTGTGGTCGTTGACGGCAAGGTGGACTTTAGGGTTAAAGTTTTTGAGGTTAAAAGGTAAAAGTGTGGTATTTATAACCTATCGTTAACGTTAAACGTTAGGTCAAAAGTAAACTTTAACGCCAAAACAGGTAAACGTTAACGTAGAAAGTGTAAAAAATTGAATGTTAACATTCAATTCTGACGCGGTAACAGTGGTAAAAATTCAATGTTAATAGTCAATCCTTATCTTTAACGCCAGGATTTTTTTATTTTTTTTTTTTTTATTTTTTTTTTTTTTTTTTTTTTTTTTTTTATGTTTAAGTAATTTAAATCTAATTTTTAATCTTTAACGATGTAATTTGTATTTTTAAAGTGTTAAAAAAAAAGATGTTAAATAAATAAAAAAAGGAATCATCACACTCATAGCTTCAACGCCAAAACCCACTACTCCCATTTTGTAAACAATTTTTATTATGACACAATGGACACTTGTCGCAATTTGCCCCCACCCACACTCACATCACTACTCTTGGTCTAACAATAAACATATATTCCAAGGTTGTATGTTTATTTCCTAAATCTTCAAGTGAAGTTTTCTTCCAAACTAAGACTTAACATTTAACGTATATGGAATGTTACTTCATATATGTTATACAACATATATGAAATAAGAAAATAAACATAATACTCCCACTAGCTTTCAGGAATACTAAGGAATTATCTTATTTTAATTATAAATCAAAACTTGGATTTAATAATTAAACATAAGTATATCTCCTAGATGAATGCATTAATTCATTCATGAATTATTGCACTTTGTACACTTCCAAAGATTATTTAAATTCAAATACTCCTTTTGATTACTTATAGTCCTCGCACAAGTGATTACTCAAGAAAGAGTTTTGATATTCTATTGTCAATTTTATATAAATGAAACTAAGGATGACAATCATAATCTTTATATATTTAATGTGACTAGAAAGAATATTCAATCACAGTTAATTGCTTAAGTGTGATTAATAATCTTGTCATAAGACATACATTATATACAACTAACATTTAGTGGGCTACTTAGCCCATTTTTTTTTGTAACCCGCTCCAGCCAAAGTCCGAATAATAAATCGGTTGTTACTGGGTGCCCTGAACTATTGATCCTCACTCACAAGCTTTGTTTTCCTATGAGATCCGAAACGTTCAGCTCCGTGACGTAAACCCGACGGCGATTCAAGTTTTTCCGAGCCGACCATATGGGTTTTGTGGCAACTACAGTTGCCTGTGAGGAGGTGCACAGTGCTATGAACAGTGATAATATTTTTTTTAATGCTTTTGTGGTTGTTCTTATGCCATATGTTATGGTTACAGTATCCCCTTTAGTTATATCCACAACTTTAGATCTAAAATATGTGTGGTCATGATTTTTTGATCAAAAAAATTGGTAGCCGTGTTCTCTGAAGAAACCCTCTGAAAGCATACGTTGTAGGTTCAACTTATTATGTTTTGTTGTGTTTTGTTGTTCTTATTGGTAATTCTATGATGTTAGATTTAGGGTGTTGTTGTGTTTAATTGTCACCATTATTGTTGTGATAACTGCTATTATTTTTGCCTTGCAAGTATTGCTATTTTTTTTTTAATCTCAGATTTAGTGTTTTGTTGTTGTTATTGCTTGATTTACCAATTTCGTTTATTTAATTTTGGCTGTTGCTAATTTTCTGATGTCAGATTTAGGGTTGTGTTGTTATTGTCTGATTTAGGGTTTTGCTTCATTTAATTCGACACTTCTTTTTTCTTATAGTTGTGGTGTTGGAGCTGCACCTTTTGGATCTCAAATGATATTGGTGATTGGAGGTTTGAACCGTAACTTGGCAGGGCAAGGACCAGATGGCATGATAGCTTACTTCCTATTATGCAACCGAGTTTCTTTGCAGCCATAGCGGAATTTGGACCTCTTTGACCATTTTCGATTAACAAAACTGAAGCTAATGATATATTGTATTAGCTTTATGGTTTCTAACTTTTAGAAACCATAGGTTTATATGCCGTGAAAATCCCGGAGGAATGGCTAGGTGGATTCGATAAAACATGAGATCGTTTGCATCATGGCCGGCCGAGCTTCGTAAGCTTGCACCCACGACGGGGTTTATTAAATTGGGCTTTATTAAAGTGTGGATGAAAAGATTAAACACGCCAACGACATTTTCATTGTGGTTGCAGCCATGTCGGGTATGTTAGTTAATAGTAATATACCATTTAAAATGACGCCGATTTGCTTGCCGTTTTTCCGTGCTTTCTTGGTGGGCTGTTTCGATCCAACATAGTAATGGCCTATGATGATTAATCGTTATTTTCTGAGTAAAATCCCGGATGAATGGCTGAGTGCATTCGATAAAACATTTAGATTTAGGGTGTTGCTGTGTTTAATTGTCACTATTATTGTTGTGATAACTGCTATTATTTTTGCCTTGCAAGTATTGCTAATTCTTTTTTATCTCAGATTTAGTGTTTTGTTGTTGTTATTGCTTGATTTACCGATTTCGTTTATTTAATTGTGGCTGTTGCTAATTTTTTGATGTCAGATTTAGGGTTGTGTTGTGTCTGATTTAGGGTTTTGCGTCATTTAGGGTTGTGTTGTGCTGTGTTGTGTCGAAGAGGGTAGAGGGAATATGGTTTGTTCATTATTTGTTGTCGTAGCCGTCAGTTGTTTATGATTTTTTTTAATTTTTTAATTTTTTTTGAAACTGTGGTTGATGGAAATAGGATTTTTCTTGGTCGATGTTGTTGTTGTTAGATATGACGATGGGATTTAGCACACATAATTGGTGCGGTTTTTTGCTCTCTTTTTTTCTCATCTTTGGATGGTTTTTATACCTGCTTCAAGCATTAATACATCAGCAACATCTCATATTCATCAATCATGAGGATGGTTTGTATACCTTCATTAATACAGGCCTAATAATGAGGAATAAGTGTACACTAAAGACTAATCTTTTCGTTTTCTTAAGGCACTCATGATTCCATTCGAAGCTCTAATAGTAGGCAATATGTATTTACCCTTAAGCATGGACATTAAACAATGTACTTACACATGAAGTCTCCCACATTAATCATGAGCACTTTGCATTTATAAGACAACGCAATCTTTTAGTATATAGGATTTTTTGGATTTCTTATCTTTTTTAATATAATAAAAGAATTACATCATTTCGCATTGATTTTGCAAAATCATTCTTGTTGAAAAAAAATTGGACTAATAGGAGAGCTTCATTTTGCCACGTAGACGAAATCAAGCAATTTGATTAGTTAATAAAAAGTCAAAATGGAATCCAATTTGGTTACAGATTGCAAAATTTCGTCATATAAAGCTGGTTATGAAAAAAAAAAAAAAAAAAAAAAAAAAACGTGGCGTTGGTGGTAACTTTTTAATTTAATGGGGTGCAAATGTAAAAAACTAAAAACAAAAACAGGAGCCATGAAAAGAAAACCTCACAGCTTTTATTAAGATGAACAACCCACATCATTCGAATCATCGTATCCTACACAAGAGTTGAGATTAATTAAGAATCAAAATTATCTAAACATCTATTGAACTAATTCTAGGCATTCATTTTTTCATAAAAAAAAAAAAATAATAATAATAAATAAATAAATAAAAAAAAAAAAAAAAAACTTTCCACCTCTTTTTTAAAAATAAAATATTTTTCAAATGCTAAATCGTCAAGTGAAAACAAAAATACACTATCGCGACAAATATTTTTTATCTTTTAGTATACGGGCATTTCGATATACTTTCGACCATTTTTTTTTACAGTTACTTATGGAAAAATCACATGTGTGATTTCATAAATTGCATGTGATTTGTGATACAAATCACATGTGATTTTTCCAGACATAACTGAAAAAAAGAATCGAAAAAAAATTCGTCGAAAGTATATCGATGTGCCCGTCTATAAAAAGATATTTAATTCTCGTCGCGATAGTATAATTCGTTTTGCTTAACGATTAACGATTTGCAAAATATTTAATTTTAAAAAAAAATGCACACACACACACACACATATATATATATAGGGTCGCTTTATTTTCAGAACCATGTTAAGTGCGGGAACTCTTTTAGACCAATAAGATTTTTTTAAATATTAAAGATTATTATTTAATCATAAGGGTATTTTAGTAAAAAACAATTTTTATAATATTTTCAAATTTTTTATTAATCCCGTTTCAAAAACATTCCTAAATTTTCGGAATTTTTTTTTTTTTTTTTTTTTTTTATTTGTAATGTGTATCCAGAATTCTACAAGAACATATGTGTTTTTGTTTCTTTTTTTTTTGAAAAAAATTAGGTGCATGCATGTTTTTAAATAATGTAAATTTAAATGTCTTTCTATAACGTAATTGTTCCCATTTTTTTATCAACCTATCAATATTTTTGTCTAACCATTATTTTTTAAGAAGTTTGAAACACAAATCAAAGAAAATAAATCATTATAAAAGAAATAAATAAGATTTATATACTTAAATGTTACATTCCACTTAATTACAATAACATAAAACACGTATGCAATAATCGTATATCTTCAAAAATCACAAATTATCTTCATGTATATTTTTGTTCATCCACTTCTCGGTCTTCAATGATATCGTCATCTTCATCAATCTGAAACAAGCATGCACAAAAACAATTAAACCATAAACAAATAAGAAATAAAAAATAATCCTAACAACTATTATAATGCATATGTAAAATCTTGTATAACATGTATGTTCTATGAAAACCAAATGTGTACCGAATAACATGTATGTTCAAACAAGTATGTTCACCGAAAAAACAAGAATGTTTAAACACGAATTCCACGTTTAATCTAGACATGTATTATCTACACATGAAAAACAGCCATGTTCAATGTAAAAAACAAGTATGTTCACTGAAAAACGAGTATGTTCAAACATGAAGTCCAAGTTTAATCTAAACATGAAAAAAAATATATGTTCATCATCGAAAACAAGTATGTTCAATGTAAAAACAAGAATGTTCAATGAATAACATGTATGTTCAAATTCATTATAGCATATGCGTCCAAACAAGAATGTTCAATTTTTTTTATGTATGCAAAACATATATAATCCAAACACAAAACATATATGTTTTATCCGTAAACATGTATGTTTTAGGCTCATCTATTGGTAAAACACATATGGTACTAAGTCACTAACTAAATCCAGTGTCCTGACCTGAAAGAGGCTAACTTGGGTAATCTGATCACCATATGACCAGTTTCTTGCTCATGTGTTCTAATGAAGTGACTTATCACTAAATTACCCAATGGACAAACAGATTTAACCCACGTTGCATCGACCAATTGAAAACAATTCACCACATGACAAATCGAATGAATATACCACTACCACACATCATCGAAAAGTCAATCAACAGCAGCAACCTCACAAATTCTTTAATTTGCTTTACAACCGACAAACCCAATTAAAGTTTAATCCACCCATAACTTTAATTGAGTACGAGGTAATATTTTCACTTCAAACCAGTATTAAAGAATCACAGCCCCCACACAAAACAATATCACCAATCATTGATTGAGCAAACGACACAACCATTTAATAATTCTCGCCCAATTTACAAGCCCCACTATATTGACCAAAAACCACAAGCGACAAACAATCATAATAAACCAATACCCCTACAAAAGATAGATTTGAAATATCATTTGAAACATCTTGATCTAAAAAAACCAAACGTACACATACTGTTGAAAATGCACAATACAAACCTTATAATATGTGACAAGATTCTTCCATTTGGCTTTACGCTGCTGGAAAAAAAACGCAACCGCCACATCATAACCGCCACTGGAAAAATGCAACGACAAAATACAACAGCTACAACTGGAAAAAACAGTGGTTCGCGGTGTAGGTTTCACAGATCGGATGTTTAGGGGAGTGGATTGCACAGATAAGATGAGGGGGGTGTTGATTGGGCGGTTTTAATCATTGCACGATTTGATCTTCTGGTGATGGAGGCAGAGGAGCGGCTAGGTTTAGATGAGGGGGATGGAGCGTGTGTGAGAGAAAAAGATGAGAATAGGAGAGGATTAAAAGGGTGGCGGTTTCTACTCCATAATTTATGCAGGCACTTTTTTTTGGATGTGACTATAATACCCTTCAGCCATTTAAGTCATTTACAAAAGTTTTCCTATTCTTTTCATTAATGACACTAATGGCACATATCATCTCATCCATTGATTAAAATATCCAACGGTCCAAAGAGAGTTCTCGCAGTTCCCGCACTTAACAGGGTTCTGAAAATAAAGATACACTATATATATATATATATATATATATATATATATATATATATATATATATATATATATATATATATATATATATATTTCCTTAAAAAATAGATGATCATTATTAATTTATTGAATCTTTAAAAAATATTTAACCTACATTGAATTTTTCCCTCCAGTTCTACTATGCCTACAATTAATGACTGAGAAACAAATTTGTACTCCTTCCATCCCAAAATAATTGTTCCCTGACAAAAAACACACAGTTTAAGAAAAAACATAATTAATATTGCTTTCTCTCTCTTACTTTTTTGTCAAATGACAAGTTTACCTTTAACCAATTAATTAACACTTCTTTAATGTTTGTAATATTAATTTTAACCAAAGGTAATATAGTAAACTTTATCAAACTGCACTTTCTATCCACTTTTTATTTTTGTATGGGACAATAATTTTGAGACAACCGAAAAAAGAAAGAAGGCCAATAAAATTGGGACGGAGGGAGTAGTATTTTGTGTTTATCTCTTTTTATGTGTCTTGTACATTTGTTTCTTCTCTCTCTTTCGCTCTCTTCACAATCCCGTTCTCTCTCTAGATCACTCAATCATAAAGCAATCGATAACAAAATGATTTTAAAGTAAAGGGTGGTGGCTCACACATCAATCTTTTGGGTTCTGCATCCACATTTATTATCGTTACTTTTTTTTTCCGATGAATTGGCCATGTGAGAGACTAGACTCCTACATTCTCTCACTTGTCAACTTCATAGTTCCATGCTTATTTCATCCAACGTGTCAATGGTTATTTGTCTTTGGTCAAAAAGATGTGGATTGGCAGGGACACCTCAACCATGTGTACCTACAAGGTACCCACCACCCCTACCCGGCAAAGGTGTGATGCCTATGAAATGCCTAACTATGATACCCAATACATGCTGCGAGCCTGAATCGAACCCGCACCCCTCAGTTGGTCAAGACATACATGTATTGGGCCCAAGCTTTAACTGGCAGCCGGTGGCCATCTGCGCTAAGCAGTCAATGGTTATTTGTCTTTGCCTTTAATTTCTAAAATTGGTCGGGCTTAACGGGGTGTTTAAGATGTGTCTTCCCCCCCTCTTCACCTGACGTGTCCAGCTTATAAGACTACCATCCTAAGATGCATTGTCCTTTCATTTTGTTTGAGATGTAGGTTGTGTGCAAAACCGACATGGATGTTGGTTGTGTGTATAAATTTGTGCGTTGTCACACCTTTTTGGTGACGATGTTAGTGCTGGAGTGAAAAAGTTATGTTACGTCGAGCACCTAAACTTATATTCTATTATGTTCAAAGGAAATTTTGCTGAATATGTCTCTAATTAATGCCAAAGAAACCTATCACTTAAAAACAAAAAGTTGATTAGTTGTTAGACGTGTTTCTCATATATATATAAAGTTGAAAAAATAGATAAAATATAAAGTTGAAAAGATAGTATTAGTACAAAACTTGGGCTCGAAATATGGACTAGTATAGGCTAGCTTCACGTCGGGTGAATCTTGAACTAATTGAATGTATTTTGCTGTGTTCTGCTAAGAAAAAGGAAACAACACCGTCAGCTTCACCGCGAAAGGGGATTTCGCGGTCAACCTCGGGTGTGAGAGTAAGTAAGTGTAGAGAGAGAAAGTGTATTTATTGAGAGAGTGGTTGAGATACCGCTGAGAGTGGCAGAGTGCCCTCTATTTATATCAAAGGTCCTCTTGTCGGGTTGCCTTGGATCACGTGCTATGAAAGTGATGTTTTTGGGCGGCAAACTCCAAAGTCAACCCCGCATCTTGGCATCTTGCCGGTGATAGTGATGCTTTTGGGAGGGAACTGCGGAGTTTCCCTGTATGAAGTCTGCCTGGGTCAGCTATCTGGGTGCCGACGATATTCCTTACTCTTTTGGTTGATCCGTGGTCCAGACCTATTTGGGACGTTCCGGGCTTGGTATTGGTCCGCGGCTAAAAGTATCTGCACTATCCTGGTCTGGATGGGCGGACCAGAGAAGTTATTACCTGTCCCGTCTTTGGGTCTTGGATTGCTGCATCTAGTATGTCCGACCCGGACCTTTGTGAGTCCTGGGGTACTATACGTCATCAAGTCCCCCCAGTCTAGTATACTTGCCATGTCGGTGTAAAGTGTGCTAGAATTAGTTTTTATCCACGGGTTCCGCAAATTTGCTTAACGCCACGTGTTGTCTTGCTCTAACTTTAACAGCTGTCCTTGATGGTTGTGATTGATCCCACCCATCTATATTCTGACTGACACGACGTTTGGTTATCTTGGATCACGTGCTATGAAAGTGATGTTTTTGGGCGGCAAACTCCAAAGTCAACCCCTCCTCTAGGCATCTTGCCGGTGATAGTGATGCTTTTGGGAGGGAAATGCGGAGTTTCCTTGTTTGAAGTCTGCCTGGGTCAGCTATATGGGTGCCGACGATATTCCTTACTCTTTTGGTTGATCCGTGGTCCAGACCTATTTGGGACGTTCCGGGCTTGGTATTGGTCCGCAGCTAAAAGTATCCGCACTATCCTGGTCCGGATGGGCAGACCAGAGAAGTTATTGCCCGTCCCGTCTTTGGGTCTTGGATTGCTGCGTCTAGTATGTCCGACCCGAACCTTTGTGGGTCCGGGGGACTATACGTCATCAAGTCCCCCCAGTCTAGTATACTTGCCATGTCGGTGTAAAGTGTGCTAGATTTAGTTTTTATCCACGGGTTCCGCAAATTTGCTTAACGCCACGTGTTATCTTGCTGTAACTTATACAGCTGTCCTTGATGGTTGTGATTGATCCCGCCCGTCTATATTCTGACTGACGCGACGTTTGGTTATCTTGACCATTGGTTTTCTGCATCCATCATGACCGATCGTTTGTCTTGATCCTGGCCATCCACATATTTATTTTACATGTGTCGCCCATCCATCTCTTTCTCTTTCCTCTAGGGTTGGTGAGATTGTGGGTATAAATACACACATATCGCCTTCATTTGAACTTTTCTACTGTTTCAAAAATTCAAAAAATTCCTATCTCTTTTTCAACCCCCCCTGTTCTTGAGTATCTTCGCCGTCTTTAAGCTTTCAGGTTAGATTCTTATCACCCTTAATTCTTCCTTCTTTGATTAAAAAATGGTGGAAACCATAAAGACAGTTACTTCTAAACTTACCGAAAAGGATCTTAGAACCTTCTGCGATAGATTCAATATTAGCGATGCCTTAGAACCTGAGTTGCATGGGCCAGAAGCCACGATTAGGGATAGTCTGGAGGGTAAGATAGGAATTTACACCTGCCTCATAGAATTTGCCAATTTTCGGATTCCCTTGTCAAGATTTTTCTTGAGCGTTTTAGAATATTTTAAGGTAAACTTCTCCCAACTTTCTACATTAGGGGTGGCTAGGATTAGTCAGTTTGAAATACTGTGTCGTGCCCATGGAGGTGTACCTACTGTTGCGCTATTCCGTAGGTTTTATTGTAACGGGATGAGCAATGGTTGGATGATATTTGAGAAGCATGGGGGGGGGGGGGGGTTAAGGGTATAGAGATTCCGTGTTGTTATGCGGATGGTGGCTTGGATTCGCTTAAAAATTGGAGAGATCATTTTTTCTGGATTAAGTATTCTATTATTCCTATCTCGGTACCCTGGCATGAATCGGTTTCCGTTGACAAGGATACTCCACCTTCCGGCGATGATATAGATCTTGAACTGTTGGAGGCCCTAAACTTGAACCGGGTCAAGTTTAAAAGGTATTCGGAGAATTTTCGGTGTGTTATCGGTCTGAGTCGGGTATATGATGATAAGGATACCCGCCCAAGATTTTCGGACGCGGATGGGAAGGGTAGGTGTTTGTTGTAGTTATGTTTGTTATTCTTCTTCTTTTTCTTTTCTTCTTTTTTTTTTTTTTTTTTTTTTTTTTTTTTTGTTTTTTTATTTACACCTCCCACTTTGTTTCAGATATGTCACTTTTGGATATTGTCAACACTGCTGATCCCTTCAAGGTGAAGATTGGTGAAAGGACATTGGCTGAAAATGAGAAGACTTTACTTGAAGAGACTACTCGCCGGGTTGTTGAGCCTTCTGAGGGTACCATGGTGCTTATTGATCGCACCATGGAGGATGAGCTAAAAGATGCCAAGGCCAAAGCTGGGAGAAATAGGGTGAGCCAATCAATTCCATGGCCGGGTCAGAAGAAAAGTAAGCATGGTAAAAACACTCCCCGTCCTTGGGGGCGCAAGGAGACCCCTGCTTCCATTGTGCATGCAGATGTTGGAGCATGTGAGGGCAGTGCTGCTAATGCTGAGGTCCTAAAGGATGTTGGGACGAAAGTTGTGAAGAAGACTGGGACGGAGATTGCAAAGGAGACTGTTCATGTTGACATAGGGAAAGTTCAGGAGAGTAATACTGCTGGTCATAACCTTTTATCTCCAATTCTTGAATTGCAAGATGAGTCTGATTCTCTTCGGCATGGGGATTTGAGCACTGATTTGGTTGCCAGGAGAAGACGCAAGACTACTATTTTTTTCCTCAGAGTCTACACATACCGGGCCATTGAATCCGGATTCTTCATCTGTCAAGGAAACTAAGCATCTTGATTCTGGTGCGGATTTTTCTGATATGCAGCTAGATGAGCATCCGGAGCCAACCCGTCCTTCCGCTGCCAATGATGACGGAAATCCGGGGGAAAGCTCTTCCCGTTGTTTCTATGATTCTCAAACTGTAGATACCGAGGAAGCCAAGAATGTTTACGCTCTTAAGTGGATTGTTTCGAATGGCTTCAAGATGAATGATCCTTGGGTTTGTAGGAGTTTTGTTGACAACGTTGCTACTCGGGGTTACTGGTCTGAGTTACGGAACTTGTCGACGCATGACTTTCTTGAAAAGTACAACGTGGGTGTTTCTCAACAAGTTTGCATGAATTACAAGGTTCGTTTACGCTTCAAATTTGAGATTGACCAGCAGGAAAAACTTGAACGAAGAGTGGAATGTCGGGACAAGGGGATTGGTAAGTTGAAGGAAAAGATGATCAGGTTTGAGAAGGAGTCAGAGGAGTTGCAGAGACTTTGCAGCCGGGTGTCTCAGTTTGTGGCTGACGCTGGGGAGAAGAATGAAAAAAATGCTAGCTTGGAGGTGGAGAAAGCTGAGTTGTCAGGCACGATGACGGGGTTGGAAGTGAGGAATGCTTCCTTAACAGAGTAGGTAGTTGGACTGGAGAGAGCTCATGTTAGTTTTTTGGGGGAGATAAAAGGTGAAGAAAGATTATGGCGAGATTTGAACCATCTTTCTGAGTCCGAGCGGATGCAATTTGATAAGGAAATTGCCAAGCTGGATGCCAAGCTGAACACTCTGAATTTGTTATTTGACGAGGATCTTTTCCCCAATTACTTAAAAGTTTATGCGGCCAAGAGGTGGGTGATGAGAGGATTGTGAAATACAATATGTAGGATGTTAGTCCTTTATAACGAGTGTATATGATACTTTGAGTGAATATGATTAAGTATGCGGAATCTACTTAACTACACTTAGAAGGATATTCGTTATTGGAAATGGAACAGTGATGCTTGTTATTGGAGCAGAAAGTATAACACCAAAATGATTCAATATTATTGAGAATAATACGAGTGATCTTCACTATCACTAGGGTTACAAACCTTGAATCTCTATTACAAAGATAACTATTTCTTTTTATGTTCAACTAACTATTTTAGTCAATTTCTAATAGTTACACATTAACCACACACGCTTCTAAGCTAAGATCTTCCTTTTATAGTCCAAAGAAGATCTTTACAATATTGATAAGTCTTGTCGAACTACTTGCTTGTTGAGTGTGTCAGTAACTAAGATACAACATGTTCTGTGTATTACAACTTGTTGACTGAACACTTATCTAAGATATTATCTACCGTATATACTTGAATTTTATGCACAAAATATCTTTTTATACTTATCCATCCAGCAGTAGTATACGCGACACTTATCCTTTCAGTAGTAGTATGAGTCACTCCAATAGCAGTATTCAACCAGTAGTACCTTCTTTGTACTAGCAGTACTAAGGGGCCGTTTACTTTCAACTTAATGTCCTGTTTGGTAACAAAACTGGCTGGAAACAGGAAACTTTGGTGTTTCTTTTTAACTTATTGCAAAAGAGAATCCTTAATGTGGAAGGGGGCAAAATTTGATACTGTTTCTATTCAGGACGTCTTAATACGATTTTTTTCCCGAACTAGTGTAGGTGGAAAAAATAAATTCGAAAAATTTAGAAAACTTCGAAAAAATTTATAAAAATTCAAAAAAAATTTAAAAATTCGAAAAATTTATAAAAATTCGAAAAATTTATGAAAATTCGAAAAAATTTATAAAAATTTTAAAAAAATTCAAAAAATTTTAAAAATACAAAAAATTTATAAAAATTGAAAAAATTTATAAAAATTCAAAAAATTTATAAAAATTCAAAAAAATTTATAAAAATTCGAAAAATTGATAAAAAATCAAAAAATTCAAAAATTTTATAAAAAATTTATAAAAATTGAAAAAATATATAAAAATTCAAAAAAATTTATAAAAATTCGAAAAATTGATAAAAAATCAAAAAATTTGAAAATTTTATAAAAAATTTATAAAATTTCAAAAAATTCGAAAATTTTATAAAAATTCAAAAAAACTTATAAAAAATTTGAATTTATTAAATTTTTTTTTGAATTTTTATAATTTTTTTTGAATTTTAAAAAAATTATAAATTTTTACAAATTTTTTGAATTTTTAAAAAATTATAAATTTTTATAAATTTTTTGAATTTTTTAAAAAATTTTATAATTTTTTATAAAATTTTCTAATTTTTTGAATTTTTATAATTTTTTTGAATTTTTAAAAAATTATAAATTTTTACAAATTTTTTGAATTTTAAAAAAATTATAAATTTTTATAAATTTTTTGAAGTTTTTAAAAATTTTAATAAGTTTTTTCGAATTTTTATAATTTTTTCTAAAATTTTAGAATTTTTTGAATTTTTATAAATTTTTTGAATTTTTAAAAATTTTCGAATTTTTTTAAAATTTTTATAAATTTTTTCGAATTTTCATAAATTTTTCGAATTTTTATAAATTTTTTCCACCTACACTAGTTCGGAAAAAAACTCGTATTAAGATGGTCAATTAAGCATAAAAAAGAAACAACATATATCCACACAGGACCTAACTAAAAACAGTACACATATATCCACACAGGACCTAACTAGAAACAGGAAAAAAAAGAAACAGCCCCTAACTTATCAGTTAGTACTGTTAGTTATAATTTGAGTAGTCTTTAGATACACACTAGCAGTTAGTATTGTTAGTGTATTCTTCTCAGCAGTACAAACCTTGTGAACATATAATTCCAAACACTAATCTTCAGAACATTTAATTCCCAACAATCCTCCCCTAAGCGTGTGATTTTTCCCAAATCAACACGTTTCTTCTGAATTAAATGAGGATTGTGAAGATCTTTCAAACACTACATAGTCAGACTCTTGATCTGAGCTTTTCTTTGTTCTTCAAGATTAACTATCTTTCTGTCTAACTCATCTGCTATCTGTGAATCACTTTCAGTCATCTTCTTTGTCTTTAATACTAGTAGCAGTACCTTGCTTCTTCACCAAATATTTCCTAAAAGATGGTGCAATTTCCTTGGATAGAGGAATTATAAGAGGCAATGGTGCTGTGTATCTTGGATGCACTCCAAGAAGTCAAGTCATCTCTCACCAAGCCATGCAAGTGATGAACAAAAGTAGTGAACTGAAATTGAAACTGAAAGAACTTTCTTCATTAGAACTTTCTCCATTTGTATTGCTTCATCTCTTCTAAATATATATAATACTCCAGAATCTTGTCCAAATTTCCAACATGATCTTGAGATAGAGCTTTATCATTTTAAGCCAAAAATGTTCTAACATGAAGAAGAGAGATGAAAGAGCTTATTCCCAGCATCCATCATCATCTTGTATGCTCTTGTCTTTTCTTGAACTTGATCAAATTTGGGCAATCTTCATCCCCAATCTTTCTCCTTATTTGATCAATTTAAACTTCCTCCCCTGATTCTGAGCATACACAAACACATCCCTTGATTGGTTAACATTCCTTCCCTTAATCCATGCCATGTACCACAATATTTCCTCCCCTGTTTGGAAGATCGCTCAACATCATCTGAACTTTTTCTTTGAAAATTTCCTAAGTTCATCTTCCATTTAGAACAACTTATCAGACAATGTTGTACATGTAACCATCAATTCCTTAAATTTCAATTATGCCCTTATCACTTCCAGGTGTGTTAACTCCTGTGAGAGGTGAATCATGGGGTATTGACTCATAATCCATCATTTGATGGTTTTCTGAGCCATTTTTGAATCCCAAAGATTTTAAGAAACTTGATTTTATTATTGAGAAATCATACTGCTTACAACCATTTTGTAAGGATTAAGTGTGTAACAGAAACTTAATCAAGATTTTGGTTTAAATTAACCTCTGGTTGTGTGAGAATCAATGTTTTCAGTTATAAATAACTGCCTGTGTACAGATAAACCCATTCAAAGGGCTTTCTTGACAGGGTTTCCAGCTCGTGGCAATTGTTGCCTCTAACAGAAGTGTTAGATTCACTTTTGCTCGCTGTTCTTTCTATCAGATGTCCTTAGACTTGCTCATTATACTAATGAAAGTATAAAATGATAGAAAGTGAGTTGTGTCAGTTACTATCTGACCAATTGAGCCATCAAGTCAATGTGAAACATCATAATCAGGTTTCAAGAAAGAAGTTTTAAAGAATCAATTAACTTAGGTGTAAAGCTTTGTTAATGAATTCCCAAACTCTTCCCATCATGAACCTATTATGTTAGTAAATTGTATCATCGTTCTGCTGCTCATACATTTCACTTGAAACTTCCTTTGTGCTTAAATTGTCATACCTGAAAATGTTAGTCCAAAACCAAGAAAACAAAATGCAAAGCATTTGTCTTATAGCAGTAGTATTATAAGACTAACAGTATGAACCAAACAATCAAAATTTGTATTAGCAGTACAAACATTTCAATAACAGTACCAATTTACAAAGTTAGCAGTAGAAACTTAATTTATGTACAAAACACAGAGTTTTAAATCATTGAGGATTAAGCATTCCAATACTTGGTACCAAGTATTGAAACCTTCCAACATCAAAAGCTTTTGTGAGAAGATCTGCAAAGTTGTGATCAGAATCAATTTTAAATACTTGAATCAACCTTTTCTCATTGTAGTCTCTAATAAAATGATGTCTAATTTCAATGTGTTTTGTTTTAGAGTGTTGCACTGGATTTTTAATTATGCAAATTGTACTACTATTATCAATATATATGATAGTGTTCATGAAATTGTACCCATAGTCAAGAAGGTGATTTTGAAGCCAAAGTACTTGACCACAACAACTAGCAGCAGCTACATATTCAGCTTCAGTTGTTGAAGTAGCCACAATTGTTTGCTTCTTACACTGCCATGAAATAAGTCTACATCCAAGGAATTGACATCCTCCAGTTGTTGACTTTCTGTCCAAGCTTGCACCAGCATAATCACTGTCTGAATATGCTACCAAGTCAAAAGGTGATTCCCTAGAATACCATAGACCCAACCTAGGTTGACCTTTGAGATATCTAAAAATTCTCTTGACAGCTGTTAAGTGAGAAACCTTAGGAGTTACTTGAAATCTTGCACAAGCACAAACAGAGAACATGATATCAGGTCTTGATGATGTGAGATACATCAAAGAACCTATCATAGATCTGTATGTGTGTACATGTACATTTTCTCCATCTACATCTTTAAGAAGAGGCTTCTCAGAGTCCATTGGTGTGCTTGCTACCTTTGAATCAGCAAATTGAAATTTTCTTAGAATCTCTGCAACATATTTATCTTGGCTGATAAATATGCCTTCACTTGACTGTTTAACTTGCAGACCCAAAAAGAATGTAAGTTCCCCCATGGAACTCATCTGAAACTTATCATGCATAAGTTTCTCAAACTCTAAACACATCTCCTTCCTTGTAGATCCAAAGATGATATCATCCACATATACCTGCACTAGCAAAAGATCCTTCTTGTGCTTCTTGATGAATAATGTCTGATCAATCTTGCCTCTTTGAAATCC
Organism: Artemisia tridentata subsp. tridentata; assembly: GCA_021014915.2. Taxonomy (NCBI): domain Eukaryota; kingdom Viridiplantae; phylum Streptophyta; class Magnoliopsida; order Asterales; family Asteraceae; genus Artemisia; species Artemisia tridentata. The sequence continues at coordinate 63,427,317 of CP139501.1, read as the reverse complement.
ATTTTCTATTAAATAGGAAGCTAGTGTTTCATACCATGCCCTTGGTGCCTGATGAAGGCCATAAAGAGCTTTGACTACCTTGTACACTTTGTCTGGATGGTCTGGATCAGTGAAACCTGGAGGTTGTGAGACATACACCTCCTCTTCAATAGTACCATATAAGAAAGCACTCTTGACATCCTTTTGATAAACCCTGAAGCCCATAAATGAAGCATAAGCTAAAAATAATCTAATGGCTTTAATTTTTGCTACTGGAGCGAAAACCTCTTCATAGTCTATCCCTTCCTCTTGTGTGTACCCTTGGGCTACAAGTCTAGCCTTATTTCTTATCACTATGCCCCTTTCATCCCTTTTGTTCCTGAAAACCCATTTTGTGCCAATTACCCTTACACCTTTGGGTAAATCAACTAGCACCCAAACCTTCTGAATTTTAAATTGGAGAAGCTCATCTTGCATAGCTTCTACCCAGCTTGAATCATCTAAGGCCTTGAGAACATTTTTGGGTTCTGCTTGTGAGAGAAAACATACAAATAAGCAAGAGTTTGTATACTCATGCTGCTTTGATGCATAAAGAGCATCAAGAAGCCCTTGTTGGTCTGAAGACAGAAGTTGCTTCCTTGTCTTCACCCCTGATTGTACATCTCCAATCACATTGTCCAGGGAGTGGACTTTGTGAATACTTGTGTGTGGTGTAGAAGAAACATGATATTAAGGTGGGAAATTGTTGAAATCCACCTAATCTTCTGAGAATTCTGCTTTAGTTGATTCTGATGGGCCAGTGGTAAAAACATTTGGCCTAGCAGTAGAAACATTTGGCCTAGCAGTATCTTGCTCTGTCTCAGCAGTAGAAACATCATTTGTACTGCTACCTTGATTTTCTTGTTCCTTAGTCTCATCTTCCTTGTTTTCACCTTCAATCCCTTCTTTAGCTTCATCAGAAGAAGGTTCATCATTTATTTAAGTTGAATCCACACTTTTCCATATTGGCATCATCACATAATCTTGATCTTTCTCTTTTCCTAACTCTGCCTCATTCGTTGTATTATCAACTTCTGAACCTGAAACATTATTAGTTTCTTCAACAATTGGCACATAATTCATTGATTTGGTTAGTGTCTCAAGATCAAATAGCCAATCTGCACCTTCACATGCTACATTGGATTTGTTCTCTAAAAATTCCACATGCAGGTTTTCCTCTACTCTCCTAGTTCTTGAGTTGTATATTCTAAATGCTTTGCTATTAAGAGAATATCCAACTAAGAATCCTTCATCTGCTTTGCAATCGAATTTTCCTAGATGGTCTAAGGTATTTATAATTGTCACATGACATCCAAAAGGTCTAAGAAATCCTATTGCAGGAGTTCTACCTCTAAAAAGCTCATAGGATGTCTTATTGTGAGAATTGACAACCAAAACCCTGTTCTGGACATAGCAAGCAGTATTAACTGCTTCAGCCCAAAAAGTGATAGGCAACTTAGAGTCAGCTAACATGGTTCTAGTAGCTTCTATAAGTGTCCTATTTCTCCTCTCAGCTACTCCATTCTGCTGAGGAGTTCTAGCAACACTAAATTCTCTTCTAATACCTTTTTCTTTGCAGAAATCATCCATAACTCTATTCTTAAACTCTGTCCCATTATCACATCTAATGACTTTTACCCTTTTGTTTACTAAATTTTCTGTCTCTATAATGAATGTCTTAAGAATGCTAGAAGTCTCATCCTTAGAACTTAAAAAGAAAACCCATGTAAATCTGCTATAGTCATCAGTAACAACTAGACAAAATCTTTTATGCTTAATACTACTCACATTTGTAGGTCCAAATAAGTCCAAATGAAGAATAAACAATGATTGATCAATAGAGTTAAATATCTTGGGCTTAAAAGTGGCTTTATGTTGTTTGCCTTTAAGACAAGCAATGCATGTTTCGTCATTTTCAAATCTTTTCTGAGGTAAACCTCTTACCAAACCATCTTTGACAATTTTATTTATGGTTTTGAAATTAATGTGACCAAGCCTCCTATGCCATTTCATAGATTCATCCAATGTGGCCTTTGCAACTAGACAAGTAAGTGCCTCTTTAGGAACAATTTTCTTCATATCAACACTGTACATGTTGCCCTTTCTTGGAATTTTAAGAAGTACTTGACTTTCATTAGGCATCTTAAAATTAGAAGAAAGCACAAGAGATTCAGTGTCAGTAAAAAGAACTTTGTTCTTTTTGTCACACATCTGTGAGACACTAAAAAGATTATACTTAAGCTCTTGCATATAGTACACATCTTCAAAATCCAATTTACCGGTTTTAAGTGTACCTTTACCAGTAATTCTTCCTCCTATTCCCCCTCCAAAGGTAACATATCATCCATCCAATGAGTGAAAGTCTGAAAGATAAGACATGTTGCCTGTCATGTGCCTTGAACACCCACTATCTGAATATCCTTGATCTTCATCATCTACTTGTGAATGTCCCTGCACACAAATAAAAGAATTAGTTTCTTTGGGGAACCCAAGCCATTACTGACTTGGATTTGCCACGTGCATCAATGTAGTTAAATCTTTTGAGAACAGTTGATGCACCATTAGATTTAAGAGGTCTCCTAATCCAACATGCTGAGGCCTTAACAACATTAGCCCTCATTTCCCTAGCAGCAGTATGAACTTTTTGCCTAGCAATAGAAACTGCTGGCTTTGCAGTTGTACCCTTTAGTTTCCAAATTTATTCTTGGACCACTGCTTTTGATTGAAAAGGTCTTTTAGCAGTTTTAGATGCATATGTGAAAGTTGTTTTTGCATTTTGAACTGCTGGTTTTGGGTAAACAGAGTAAAATGGTCTGGCAGTAGAAACTACTTGTCTAGCAGTAGAAACTTTTGGTCTAGCAGTAGGAACTGCTTTTGGGCCAGACTTTAATGAAACTGCTCTGGGTGTTGTTCTAGTAAAATTAGAGTGGCTTTTAGGTGTTTGCTTTTTTAAATTCACCCTATTGTTTGTATACCCAGTTACCCTTTGGTTGCAGAAAGCTGCAAGATGGTCAAAATCTCCACAAATGAAACAAGCTTTGTTATAGAAGTCAAAGTCATCACCTAGTTGGTGAGACATGAGGTCATTCCAATTCCTTTGGTTACCTCTGGGTTTGTTTGTTGTTCTATATTGCTCACAATATCTTACTGGTTGCCTAACATGTGTAACATTTGTTTTAGGCCTAACAGTATCATTTTTGACTACCTTAGGAACACTTGTTCCTGCTTTCTTAACAACATCAGGTTTAGACATAACCTGTTCTTCTTCATCATCATCAGATTTCCAGCCCTCAATGATTGGACCATCTGATTTCCTACCAGAGGACACCTTGTCCTCATGAAGTGAAGTGTTACTTACACTCTCACTTACTTTTATAGGTTCATCAACAACTACATTTGTGTGTTCTAGGTCTATCCCTAGGGGTGCAGGGATTCCTCTGTAAGGAGGTGGGACAGCATTATATCCTAACCCAGACTTGGCTTTGTTGATCACTTGACATTCAATTATTTTGCTTACCCCCTTAGAGGCATGTTCTAATGTTTCTACACTTAATTGAATGTTGTCTTTTTCTTCTTTAAGTCTAGCATACTCAGTTCTTAAAAAGCTAATTTCTGCATCTCTAAAAAATATGTCTTGTTTAAGAAGAGCTTTGTCATCAGAAAAAGCAAATTCATTGTCTTTATAGTGAATGATCTGCTTCTCTAGGATAGCTAAACCTACCTTATAATCTATTAAGTCTTGATGAGTTTTATTTAGTTCTAACCTTTGTTCATCATAATGTTTTCTTAAAGTTTCTAGTTCTTTAAGAGCAGTGCAAGTATTAGAACAAACTTTATCATTTTGTACCTCAGTAGCAGAGAAGGCCATGAGAGCCATCTGAGTAAAAGGTTCTTCTTCATCTGCCATGAAACTCCAATCAAAACCTAAGCCATCAATAGCTACCATAGCTTTTGAATTTGGCTAAGTAACCTCCCCTGTTTTGGACTTGCTTCCAAAACCTTTGCTTTTGCCATCTTGATGCCTTGGTCTTCTACATTCCCTTGAGAAGTGCCCCATCATGTGGTAGTTGTAGCATTCTATCTTTGATTTGTCAAAACCAGCAGTATCATTGCTGCTGATAGTGATTCTCTTCCCTGTCCTTTGATAGAATTTTTTAGCTCTCATGCTAAGAAGAGAAATTTGCCATTTTAGGTCCATCTCCTCCAAATCATCATTATTGATTTCTTGGAGGTCTTCATGAGTAAGCATAGACCCATCATTCTGGCTTGTGAGAAAAGCACAACATGTTTTCTCATCTAAAATACCAAAAGTACTGCTTGATGAACTAGCAGTACCAACTCTCATATCAATCTTCACATCTTCAACTCGATTTGAGGTACTAGGAGATAACACAAAGGCCATGTTCCCAGTGCTTGGACTAGCACTTCTAGCTTTCTTCACATCTTGTTCCACAATTTTGAAGTTGCTATACAGATCCATAAGATCCATGGTGTCAATGTCTGACTTGTTTTTCTAGACAACAACATGCATAGCCCACTCTTCAGGTAAGCTTCTCAGAAATAAAGAGTTTAGATCTTCTTAAGGTATATCCACCCCAAGAATTGTAAGTTGGCTCACAATCCTCTGAAGTCTGTTAAACATGTGGTCTAATGATTCATTGTTGGTTGAAGAGAAGTTTTCAAATTGCTTGAGAAGAGTCTTCTGGGTCTTCTTGGTGGCTTCATTCCCACCATACCTTGCAACAATGGCCTCAAATAATAACTTAGCATCTTTGAACTTGCTAAAGTTTAAAAGTTGATCATTTGGAATGGTCATCATCAGCATACTTCTGGCCTTGAGGTCATTCTTCTTCTTGACTCTCTCTTCTGCAGTTGTTGGGTTGGTATTAACAGTTTTCACTACTTTACCCTCAACTGTTGATATAGAGGGTGTAGGTTTGAAAGAGTTTCCTTCTTCAATGATTTCCCAAAGTGTATAGTCTTGCACTTGGAAATACTGCTCTATCCTTAACCTCCAAATGTCAAACTCATTCTGTTTGAGCATTGGCAACTTTGCAGCAACATTTTTCTGAATAGATTCCACGTCCATTTCTTCTTCTTCTAAATCAAAGATATCAACCTGTCTCTGATACCAATTGAGAGGATTGTGAAATACACTATGTAGGATGTTAGTCCTTTATAACGAGTGTATATGATACTTTGAGTGAATATGATTAAGTATGCAGAATCTACTTAACCACACTTAGAAGGATATTGGTTATTAGAAATGGAACAGTGATGCTTGTTATTGGAGCATGAACACAGAAAGTATAACACCAAAATGATTCAATATTATTGAGAATAATACGAGTGATCTTCACTATCACTAGGGTTACAAACCTTGAATCTTTATTACAAAGATAACTATTTCTTTTTATGTTCAACTAACTATTTTAGTCAATTTCTAATAGTTACACATTAAGCACACATGCTTCTAAGCTAAGATCTTCCTTTTATAGTACAAAGAAGATCTTTACAATATTGATAAGTCTTGTCGAACTACTTGCTTGTTGAGTGTGTCAGTAACTAAGATACAACATGTTCTGTGTATTACAACTTGTTGACTGAACACTTATCTAAGATATTATCTACCGTATATACTTGACTTTTATACACAAAATATCTTTTTATACTTATCCATCCAGCAGTAGTATACACGACACTTATCCTTTCAGCAGTAGTATAAGTCACTCCAGCAGTAGTATTTAACCAGCAGTACCTTCTTTTTACTAGCAGTACTAACTTATCAGTTAGTACTGTTAGTTATAATTTGAGTAGTCTTCAGATATAAACTAGTAGTTAGTACTGTTAGTGTATTCTTCTCAGCAGTATAAACCTTGTGAACATATAATTTCAAACACTAATCTTTAGAACATTTAATTCCCAACAGGTGATAGAGCATGGTTTCTGGTTAGCTTTTTGGAAGCTCAAAGAGTCCATGGAGTTTAAGGTTCCTCTTGCTAAGTGTTTGGGGTTGGCTATTGAAGAGGGGATGAGGTAAGGCTTGGAGGTCGGGGTAGAGCACGAGAAAGCTGGACGCACTTTGGCACAGATTGAGGCGTATGATGTTGATGCCTGTGCAAAATATGTGGCGTCTGTAATGGATTTGGATATCCTTTCTTTCTCCTTGCTAGATTCCCTTGAGGCTTGTGCAGATTTGCCACTGGAACGGCTTATGGCCTTGTTGGTTTTGGAGGGTAACCCCAATGATCTGGAGTGTAGGCTACCACAACCTTCTTGAGATCAACTTCTTGTCCCTGCATATTAAGAGAGGGGCGGAGCTCGTTCTGCCAATCCTTGGGACCGGATCATTCCTCTTGATGAGGCTATTGCTGCTTCTAAGGCAAGGGCTCATATTTGGGCTCTTGGGTTGGGGACCGGAGGTATGTTGTCTATCCTTGACAGGCCCGCTTCTCAAGAACCTTCAGTTGTGCTTTCATAAAATGCCACCTCTGTGCCTGCTATCTTGGATCCAGTGAGCATTGCTCAGTCTACCCCTTTATGTCCGGTGACTGGTCCTACCGGGGTTGATTTTGCACAAAATGATGACATGTTTTATACATCCATCCATGGCAACATCAATCCTGCTGACTTTGTTTGATCTGTTGATCCTATGGTGATATTTGAACTATATTGTCAGATCTTTTCTGTGAAGCTTTCTTTAACTTTGTTCCTTTGGCCATTATTGGCGGTATTTCAACTATACCGTCAGGCCCTTATGTGAAGCTTTTAAAACTTGTTCTTGGAATTTGTAAGTGACCAATAGTTGAGCCCATGGTTATCATGGTTGCTTTCTATGGGTTATTCGATAGTGTTTCGTGACATGTGTGTCCGAAGAATCCATATAATATATTTGAACAACTTTATATATTTGTACTTGGTTGTTTCTATTTGTTATTTTTCCGGACCGTTGGTGGTCGGACGGTGTTAACTATCTTTTTTGTTTCCGCACATATATTATTCCAAGGATAGTTTAATTTGGTCAATGGGCTTGCAATACCACTTATATGTCTGAGTCAATTATGAGGTTGCTCATCCTTGTATCGGGCTTGCAGTACCTCTTACGTACTTATATGTCTGTGGGCTTTGGGATGGTCAGATATATATATATATATATATATATATATATATATATATATATTATATATATATATATATATATACACATAGGGTAGGGATACAATGAGAAGGATCTTATAATGAGAAGGGTAGGAAAGATTGTGGGAGTGACATGTGTCATTCCCATGCCACATCATATGACATTTGTCACCTACCACCACACCCACCCCCACCCCCCCACGAAATTTTTTTTCCCGCCAAAATTTATACTGCATCACATTTATAATTATATTTACTGCATCACAACTATGATTTTACTACATCACGGTTACTGCATCACAATTATGATTTTACCGCATCACGGTTACTGCATCACAATTATGATTTTACTGCATCACGGTTACTCATCACAATTATGATTTTACCGCATCACGGTTACTACATCATGCTTACTGCATCACAATTATGATTTTACTGCATCACGGTTACTGCATCACAATTATGATTTTACTGCATCACGGTTACTACATGCACTAAAATCATAATTGTGATGCAGTAACTTTATAAATGTGATGCAGTATAAATTTTGCCTGGAAAAAAATTTTTTGTGGGAAAAAATTTTTTCGGGGGGGGGGGGGGGAGGGGGAGGGGGAGGGGGTGGGGGTGATACATATCATATGATGTGGCAATGTGACACATGTCACTCCCACAATCCTTCCTAGACTTTTCATTATAAGACCCCTTCTCATAATACCCCATCTCTCTGTCTTTCTCTCTCTCTCTTATATATATATATATATATATATATATATATATATATATATAATATTACTAGCATGGTACCGCGCGTTGCGGCGGATACCATGGCACAGGCTTCAAATGATAATATTGTGGACGAATAAATTGACGTTCCAACCCATAATTAGTAGTACTATCGTTGAAAACAACACAATCTATAATGGTTTGTTGTTGTACGTGTAAAACTAATCGATATTCAGAATTTCAGATATTCAAAAATTTAGATATTCATTCATGTCCCGATAAGTAAATAACAAATTAACTTTGTACTCCAGCTCATATAATCTGTGACTATTTTATGCCTACTCTAAGACAAAACGTAAGCTACCCAAAGTGTATATTATAATCCATGAGGCCTATTAATTAGTTATTATCATCTAATAACATACCATGACAAATCAATATAAATCAAAGATAGTTTAAGCCCATGAAATTTCAAAGAAAAGAGTATAAAAAAACCAAAGGCTAAATATACAAACAGAAGCTAGCAACTTGGAAAAAATATATATATATATATTAATATATATATATATATATATATATATATATATATATATATATAATTTTGTTTTTGTATCTTTTGCACTACGTATCACATTTGCATATCCAAGGCAGCATTTTTTTCATCTTTTAAATTTGCAATATCAAATTTTTCAAAAGCGGTATGGGTGTCATTGGGACTGCAACCATTTTGTCATTTTCAAAATTTGCATATCAAATTTCAAAATTTTCAAAAGTGTCACTGTTTGTAGATCTTAAAGAAACCTAGGATAACCGTAAGACCACCTTCCAAACCACTCTTTGTAGATCTTACAAAAGATGATGAAGCAATAACACCACCTTCCCAAGCCACTCCACACTCACCATCACCACCTTATGCACCCTCTAAAACATCCTCTACCTACACAACATCTTCATCATCCTTCTACACTACATCATCCATGGAGTACACACCATCCCCCTTCACTCCATTGGACAATGCCATGCCAATTTCACCTCCAACAAACCTACCACAATCACCATCTCCTATCATGGCACAACCAAACCAACCACAACCCTTTGAGCTACATAGTGCTAATTGCCTATGTTGTCTCCATAACCGTAATCTCATCTACTTCTTAAGAGACGAGATTCATTTCATGTTCTACTTTATAGAACATCTCTTGACACCTCCACCACCTCAAATGGGGCCCCAATCTCCACCACCTCCTAACCAAAACAACTAAACACTTGCTTGTTTAGTCCTCCACAATAAACTCTTAGGACCCCTCTTGGAAATGAAGCTTGCCTCTAGTCATTACGAATTTAGGCTTCTTGTTATCTTCCTTTGTGATTTCTATGTAGTCATACATTACTATGACACTTGTTTGTTTTATGAATGAATGTTTTTATGTGGAGGTTTTTCTTTTAAGGGATTGGTTATTTGTCACAATGTGCTACTTGTTAGATATTGTATATTTGTCATCTAACTTTGTTTTGTAGCACGATCCATTGCTCGATTCCTTGGTATTCTCCAAATGAGGGGGAGTATACATTAAGGGGGAGCCTTAGCCACCTTTTTGATTTGACAAAAAGGGGGAGAAATGGGAGTAAACTCATTAAAAACTTGTTAAAACTAATTTTAACCTAAAATGAGTTTATGTTTTGTCATCATCAAAAAGGGGGAGATTGTTGATGCAAATAATGTTCTAAAAACATTATTTATATCTTTCGATTACTTCACGTTTTAATGATGACAAAATGTGAACTCACGTTACGTTAAAATTAACGTTAACAAGTTTTTAATCGGAAGATCCCGTTTCTACGCAAATCACTCTAGAACAAAGTTACAAATTGAACTAGTGATCAAAGAAGTGATTTTGTGTTCTTGAGAATTCACATTTTAAATGTGACAAAACATTTTTTCAAAAATATACATGACAAATTATTTTTGAAATATTAAGAAATGTTTTAATGGAAAAATTAGTTTGAAAATCATAACGGCTATTTCCCCCCCCCCCCCCAAAATCAGCTCCAACCTTCCCCAAATAAGTTTTCACCCGAAAAGACAAAAATTGGAGCGTCTTTGTCTGGCATGGCTCCACGGTTCCACTAAATTTAGTGGAGCCGTATGGTATTTAACGGAGCCGTCCGTACAATTTTTTTTGTAACGTTCAGATTTTCTTTGCCTATAAATACCAACCCCTTTCACAGATTTTAGGCATCCTTTCACACACTAAAATTTCTGAGTTGAATACTCTCTTCACATTTTCTTTCTTTGATCTCTAGATTAGTTTTTTCTTTTGTTCAAGAGTGATCCAATCATCCTTCAAGTGATCCTCTTCATACCTCTTCACTAGCAAGAGAAGAACACAAGTATCCAAGTAGATACAAGGTGTTGTCATTCCTCTTCATTTGCAAGAGAAGAACTCAAGATCTTCAAGAAGATACAAGAGTTATAGTTGTTAGGTTGTTGTAACACTTGTTACATCCTTGTTGTATCCTAGTATACATCAAGATTATCTTTCTTTTGTGAGAGAGTGAGTGAAGATCATTGTGATCTTAAGAGATAGTGAAGATCTCTTGAAGCCATTGGGCTTTTGTGTGAGTAGTCAAAGGATCTAGAGTAGTTTGATTGAGTAGAGTGAAGTGAGAGTTGATCTTTGTGATCTTGTTGAGATCTTGGTGATCTCTTGAAGCCATTGGGCTTGTGTGTTTGGTCACGTGGACCTTGGTAGATTGGTGCTAGCTAAGATTAGCACTCGACATCTAGCTTAGTGTCGGTAAAAGGATAAGCGACGTGTACGGTTTTCTCCGCCTTAAGGGAGGTTGTTGACATAGTGCTTGAAACTCTCGAGTGTGGTACTCGGGGAGTGGAGTAGGGCGAAGAAGAGCTTCGTAGCCGAACCACTATAAATCCTCTGTCTCGGTTTGATCTTTCCAACTCTACTCTTTACTTTTATTATTTATCATTAGTTAGAATTGTGTCTAGTTCATATTGGTGTTGATTGATTACATATAAGTGTTCGAATCAAAGTTTCCAATATCATACTTTTAAAACAAGATTTTTAAAAGAAGTTTTTTAAAACCGGTAAACTATTCAACCCCCTTTCTAGTTTCCCACACCATGAGAGCCATATGAGGGGAAGCTTCCTCTTCATCTGCCATAAAACTCCAGTCATACCCCAAACCATCAATAGCTACCATATCTTTTGATGTTGACTCATTAACCTCCACAGTCTTGGGCTTGCTCCCATAACCTCTGCTTTTACCATCCTGCTGCCTAGGTCTTCTACAATCTCTTGAGAAGTGCCCCTTCATGTGACAATTGTAGCATTCTATTATGGACTTGTCAAACCCAGCAGTATCATTGCTGCTGATTGTTAGCTTCTTTCTAGTCCTTTGATAGAACTTCCTAGCCCTCATGCTAAGGAGAGAAATTTGCCACTTAAGATCCATTTCCTCCAAATCATCATCATTGATTTCTTGGAGATCTTCATGAGTAAGCATAGACCCATCATTCTGGCTTGTGAGAAAAGCACAACATGTTTTCTCATCCAAAATACCAAAAGTACTGCTTGAAGAACTAGCAGTACCAATGTTTAAGCCACCAGTACTAACTCCTACATCAATCTTTTCTTCATCAACTTTCCTTGAGTTACTAGGAGAAGACATAAATGCCATGTTCCCAGTATTTGAAGTAACACCTCCAGCTTTCTTCACATCTTGTTCAACAATTTTGAAGTTGTTGTACAAGTCATTCAAACTTATTGAATCAATTTCTGGCTTGTTTTTCCAGACAACTACATGCATAGCCCATTCAGTTGGTAAACTTCTTAAGAACTTGGAGTTTAAATCTTCTTGAGGTATTTCTACACCAAGAACAACAAGTTGGCTTACAATCTTTTGAAGCCTATTGAACATGTTATCCAGTGATTCATTGCTTGTTGAGGAGAAATTTTCAAATTGCTGCTTAAGAAGAGTCTTCTGGGTCTTCTTGGTGGCATCATTCCCACCATACCTTGCAACAATAGCCTCAAAAAATGTTTTAGCATCTTTGAACTTGCTAAAATTTAGAAGCTGATCATTTGGAAGAGTCATCATCAGCAAACTTCTGGCCTTGAGGTCATTCTTCTTCATCTGCACTTACTAGGTTGATTTCAAATGTTGTTTCTTCTTTACCATCAACCATTCTTGTAACAGTTTTAGGCTGAAAAGAGTTTCCTTCTTCAATAATTTCCCAGAGTGCATAGTCTTGCACCTGAAAATATTGTTCTACCCTTAATCTCCACATATCAAACTCATTTTGTTTGAGTATGGGCAACTTAGCAGCCACATTTGTTTGAATAGACTCCATGTCCATTTCTTCTTCTTAATCGTGAGTATCAACCTGGCTCTGACACCACTTGTGAGGATTTTTATTGCTAACGAATACACAAAGGTTGTTAGTCCTTTATAATGTGTATGAGATACTACGAGTGAATATGCTCAAATATGCGGAATCTACTTGAGCACACTTAGAAGAAGACAAGCGGGTTTGATCTTTGGAACAATGATGAGTATAATGGAAAATGAACAAAGATAGTATGAAACTAAACGATTCAATATTATTAAGAAATAATACGAGTGATCATAATATCACTAGGGTTACAAATAACCTTGAATCTATTACAAAGTGAACACTTTTTCTTATCACTAAGATTTTCACAAAGTTGTTCTACTTAGATGTGTGTGTTGCATGCGTATCTTGTGTCTTACTTACACACTCTTTCTATTTAATATATATAATACAATACACTTGAGTATTGAGTGTGTAAGTATCCTAACTTGTATTATTTCTTTTGTACCATACCTAATATCTCCTTTTTATAATTCCAAGGGAGATATATACAAGTTAAGTATCTACCAACTATTCTTGACTTAATCGGCACAGAAAACCATATTACCGCAAAGTCAAACACGTCAGACATCCACTAAGCTGTACCTTCTTTTGCACCAGCAGTACTAACTTAAGTTAGTACTGCTAGTTATAACTTGATTAGTCTTCAACAATACACCAGCAGTAGAATGAATGCACTAGCAGTAGGATTTGTTGAACGAGCAGTAGTATCTGACTTAGAGTATTTTCGTCATCTTTTCAGCAACACCAACAGTAAATACATACTTAGACTTTGATAGATTGTGCCGTTGAATATAATTCCCAACAACATGCATAAGAATAATGAACTTTGAATTAACATGAACCAACACCCTTCTCATAATGAGAAGGGGTATTTATAGTGTTTACATAAGTAAGGGGCATTCCCTAGTAAAAGAAATAAATAAAAGGTCATGGCCTATGGGCCTTGTACATAGGCCGAACCTTAATAACAAACATAAAGGCCTAAATAGTAAAGCAACCTATTACATACACTATGACCGATACTTGATAATATGAAATGTGTTCCCAACACGTTTCTTCCCATAAACCTCAAAAGACATATTTTAATCAAACATTTCATCAAAAACAACATCAATATGCTATTTTTGAGGGGGAGAAAAATAAAATGTGATCAAAATATGTAAGCAAATGTGTGGAATCTCGTATGAGCTCGATTTAGATATAACAATTGAATTGACGAAACTTAAGTGTCAGTAATCGAAAAGACTTATCCTGGATGGGTAATAATTTCAAGCTGGTCTAACTAGTGATGTAAGCATGTCTCGAATAGGACTTGTCTGAGCAGAGTGTACCATCTCGATAGATTCTCTTTGGATTTGACCAGGACGGGTAATAATTTCAAGCTAGTCTAACTAGTGATGTAAGCGTGTCTCGAATCGATCATGTTCACTGAAAATTGATCAATTCAAAAGTGCGAACTCTACCCAACATTCGTAAACTCGTCTTAAAACTTATAAGCACATGTGAAGGGGGAGTATTTCTGAAAAATACAAAACTCTCAAAGTGTTATCAAAATATGTTTTATAATAATAAAACACTTTGAGAGATTTTCACAAAAGGTTTTATTACATGTGATCAATGAACCTAGGATAATCATGGAGTATTAAGGAGATTATGGTTAGGTTTATGTCCTATGATCCGCTAGAGCCAGTGGGATCTATCCAAGGACAACACCAATAGTTTAGTACTAGAAGTCCTTAGGTATGATTGAAAAAAGGAGTAAAGTTATGAAAGGAGAAAGAAGGGGTTGAAGAATTAAAAAGAAAAGTTTATGAAAGGGTGAAAAGAAATAACCCTCCATGAAACTTAGGGTAGAAACCGGGTCAATACATCTGCTACTGGTCGTCACTAGATGACACTGGTATTGAAGACAAGATGTCATGGACCCAGTGACGCATCGCACAACCCCTCCTAGCCACTCAAGTATCTCTTAAAAGATATTTGTTTCATTTCTCACAGAATACCTTGCATAATCTATCAACCTCTCACTCCGAGATGAGTTGGTATTGAAAAGGAGGCACTCTACTCCATGCCTCCGACTAATAAACCAAAACACACTTCATCGAGTCTAGAGCTACGAGATTCATCAAAAGATCTCTTAGGATACACTTTCCAAAGCATACACTTGTGTTCCCCAAAAAGAACACAAGTTGTATAAGAGTCTTTTATGAGATCTCTAGATCTTTTCTTACATATTATGGTGGTTACTTGTTTCAAACGGTCTACAGTCGTGGAGTGATACTTTGGTATACTTCAGTGGCTCACCTGAATTGTTGGTATACTTCGGTATATCTTCGTAAGCCTTCTTGAGGGTATCCAATTCAGGAACATCCCTTGCAAGGATTAGAGATGTGTTTTCACACTATGCTGATAATATTCTCAACGTAACCTGTAAGTGCTGGAAATCCCACTAAGGAGATTCCTTTCATGAATCGAGACCTGATGACGTAGGTCGTTACTTGGATTTATCCAATGTAATGATAAATGTCCCTAACGGGATTTGGACGACTGATGTGCCCAATCAAGGTGAATGGAATCAAGACATTCATCAGTATAACAGTCGTAGTGAACAATTCTCTAAGAAAGGTTCACCATGATCGATTGGTGATTATCACTAACCTTTACCATGCAGCTACCGATAATCATTCCTTGGAAGTAAGACCGTTACCCTCATGATTCACCAACTCACACTCAAGATCCACATGCTCATACCAACATCACGAAAGATGAAGTTCTCACCAAAGTTCAAAGCAAAGTTCTGAAAGATTCTACGTCAATGTCAAAGAATCTACAAAGTTGAAAGGCAAAGATCAAATCTATGATATGAGAATTCTACAAGTATGAAGATTCAAAGTCAAAAAAAGTATGCGCATATTGGAGAAAGACGTATAGACAACAGAGTAAGGACGTTGATGAAGTCAAGGCAAAACCAAAACAAGATCACAACCACAAGAACAAGAGACAAAGATTAAAGAGACGTCTAAACCATAAGAAGTAAAATACGTCAAATGACCTATGATGATGACCAACCCTTAGGGGGAGATTGTTAGGAACACGTTATAAGTTAAAGTGTCAGTCATTATTATTTATAATAGGTCGTAAGTTAATATGGCTTATAATTGTTTGTTATTAGGATCCTAGCTCATGTAGTAAGCCCATGGGCTTCATAGGATTCTTCAAGATCTAGGGCAACACCCCATCTCTTATATGATACTATAAAACCCCCTCCTTTGAAGGGAGAGGGTGTTGGTTCTTGGTTATTTCACTTTCATTTCTCTTACACAAGTTCCTTCCACTCTCTTTCTCTCTCTAACTTTCCCTCTCTAGAATCTATGTTGTGTGTGATAAATATTGTGACCAAACATCCTTACTCCCTAGTTATCTCCTACTGATTTGTCGAATTGTCACGTCCTTGTTTTAATTGAAGCATTGTATTCCTTAATATTGGTCATGGGGAGGTGCCGAAGTCCCCAACTCTATGAATCTAAGTCTTCCCTAAATCCCTTAAAGTCTATTAAGTAATCTATGATCTACAAGCCGCAATTAAGACACAATAAATACAACGAGAAAAACCAATAGTGCACTCTATGGTTGCGTTTTATAAGACGTTCAAGCTAACACATAAAAGAAATTAGCCAGTTTTCTTATCCTAAACACGAGACAATCAATTAAACAAGAGACAACAAATTAATATTCAATAACTAGGTTTCATTAGATCTAAGCAAACACTAATTAACTTAAGCTAACTTGTTAAAGTGAAGAAAAGAGAAATGTGGAAAACTAGAAGGGGGGGGGGGTTGAATAGTTTTATGTCTTTTTAATTTATTATAAAAACTTTGTTTACTTTTAAAAACTTAGATTCGAATTTATGTGAACTCAACTCTTGAACAATATGAACAAATATAAGTAAATCTAAATTAACAATGCAAGTAAAGTAATGAAATGAAATGAAAGATAGAGATGGAAAGATCGAACCACGAGACAAAGGATTTATATTGGTTCAGCTACAAGGACACCTTCCTTGCCCTACTCTACTCCTCGAGCACCTAACTCGAGAGTTTTCTTCACTATGTCAACAAGCTCCCTTATGGCGGAGAAAACCTTACATAACTTTCGCTTACACCAATTTTATAACACAAAGCTAAATGTCGAGTTCTAATCATAGCTAGAACCAATCTCACAACTTCAATCACAACTTCTTCACGAATTCTTCACATCATCTTCACTATGGCTTCACAACTTCTTCACGACTTCTCACGACTACTACACACCACAACTACTTCACAACTTCTACTCTACTTCTTCTTCACAACACTACAATTTCTTCACAACTACAATCTAGTTCACAACTATACACTACTTCTTTGTTGGAGTATGCTCGTGTCATAATTACTAATTATATGGATAGACATATATGAGCCTATGGGGTCACACACATATACACTGAGGTACCACTTTATATCGTCTTTATTGTATTTACGATATATAAATAATCGTACGTAACTCGAGATCACTATTGGGCATCTAATGACTAAGTAATGGACTTAATCTATTGGACTTGGATAACAAATGGGAAGCCCAATTTGAGCCCATGGGTGGCCGGCCATATGGAGGCCTTTTAGAGAGGATTGGTTTTGAATTTTGGTCAATGATATATTATAATTAATCTTATCATAATCTAAAAACTAATTGCCAAAAATCCCTCCCTCCTTTCCTCCTCCATATACACGGCTCAAATAAAATACCCATCTAGGGTTTTTATTTTTTTCCATCTCTCCTTTGATTCTTGATCATTCAAAGGTGTATAGCAAGGTTACGGGGTTTAAGGACTAGCATCCATTGGTATACGGTGAAGTGTAGTGTGGACATTCATAGAGGTGATCTCCTTTGGTCACTTGGTTTCATAGGTGGTTCGTGTATATTGGTGAAGGTGACCATACGATTCTACCGATCACGCTACAAAGGTATAAAACTTGTTTGTTTTAATCATGATTGATCATATGACTCTATGGATCCGTTGTTAGTGATGTTTTCCGCTGCGTATATATTATTAATTGTTAATTCATATCATACATCACCTATAGTGGTATCACGAGCCATCATATGATGTCATATGATCATCGTGTATGCGTAAAAATGGCTAAAAACACATGTTTTTAATGGATTTAAAAGTATATTTTCAAAACAGCCCCGGGGGCTAAATTTTTGTAAATAGGTCGACCCATATGGGGTCTAATGACCTAGACTTTTTCATCCTATGGCCATTTGTTATGCATACTTTGATTGCTATACTTGTTTGGTACCCGTAAAATGGCCTAAAACGCGTTAATTTGATAGATTTGTAACATGATTTCAAATCCGCCCATGAGGCTTAATTTTATGTGGTAAAATGATGTTAAGAAGGTCCTAATATCAATAGGTTTTGAACCTATGGCCATTTGACACGCGTACCAATCGGGGTTTTAATTCTTGTTAATTAATTCTTCGATTTCGTTGGCTAACAATTTATTTCTTGTCATTTATTTTGTTATCCATGGCAAATACATGCATGTTTGCCCATGGAGTTAGCCACCACCATGTTTTTTTCATAATATTATGGTATTATTATGTGTATATGCAAAGCCGATGAAAACCTAGACCACTTATGCCTTGTGATGTTGTGATTGTTGGTTGATTTCTTGTTTTTGGGATTTGCCATTGTTTTGGCACTTTTGTAATGTAATTCATTTTGGTTTTGCCATTGTTTGGGCATTTTTACAATATATAGGAAGTAGATTAGTTTTATTTCACTTCATATATTTTGTAATCAAAAGCATGGAATCAATGGCAAAAGAATGAAGGACTTTGGAACAAAAGTAGCTGCTGGACACACTGCTAGGAAAATGCGATTTCCAGGAGATTGGTAAGGTATTTTGGGCTGAATTTTTTTTTTGCAGGTTCACAAGACATAGGCCTACAACTTTGTCAACTGGGCCAAAGCATGAGGAGGTCATCTTCCAGGCCGTTTGAGCCTTCAAAGACAGAAATTCTGGGCTGACAGAATCGATTTTCCATGTGCATAATGGGCTTTTACTTGCCCATGATCGTATTGGGGCAAGTGGGAGCCCTCCGTGTAGTTGTGGTTTATGTCCCTAGTTGACTCTTGGTTCTCGTGATGGCTCACGAGGCCAAGCATAGGATTTTCATCGGTTGAGGCTTTGCATATTGTGGTTGTGTGTTTGTTTGGTTGTTTTATATATGCTATGATTATATGTAAAACGGAAAATGTTTTCTAAAACTTGAAACGGAACACAAACCAATTTGAACTAAGTCTTATGATTTAGTTTAACTAAGTTTAAATATAGATTTCAAACTTAAAATCATTGTTTTCTAAATAACACTTAAACTAGTTAAATTTGTTTATTTATTTATTGTATTGTCCAAACTTAACTATAATCCACTTAGGATTTATATTAGTCTTGAATATGGACAACTTGACACACATAAATTAAAATAATGATTAGACTTAAGTTAAGAAAAGTTTTTAACTTGTGCTACGAAGAATGAATGCATGCTTCTTTCGTACACATTTTTGATCCACATCAAAATTTTACCCGTCAAAATTTAAGTCATGCCGTCCAATTGTTGAGAACACTTGCAATTACCTTTTGCCTATGCGTGGGACCTAGGTTGAATTGTAACCCAAGGTGACTATTCTCTATACGTGGGACCTAGATATATTCTCACACATTTTCAAATTGGATGACTTAATCGAGTTAAGCGGTGAGACCTTGACACGAGGCAAAGATGGGACCAAACATGCCTACATGACTCTAGTTGTTTGACACTAGATGCCATGAGTCTCATAAGTGTAACACCCCAACCCGGCAAGGGTTAAGATATCACGATAATGGCTTCATATCAGTTCAAACAAAGCATACATCTATAGTAATACAAGAAATTTCAAAGGTTACAATTGAAATACAAAAATTTACAAGGTTATAAATGAAACTTCCGATAAATACTAATTCTAAAACAATATAACTTCTAGTCAATTCTAATCCAGAATAGCTATCAAGTCTTCTAAGTCCAAAAGTACTCTCCACTCATTCCCCGCTTCCTACTAAAACTTGCCGCAGGAAAAGAAATGCGGCTGAGCTACGAGAGCTTAGTGAACAGATATAACAATAATAATAGTAGTAGAAAATAGTACAGAGTAACTGAAACAAAGGTCAAACAGAATATAATATGGTTCAAGGGATAAGTCAATGAATAAGTATAAAGGAAAGAGAAAAGGGATAGTAATCCACCACGAGCCCAGAAACAGATCATATCACATCGTAACCATAAATCTTCAAATCATATAGAGGGGAGACCTCTCAGATAATCAGATAATATGAGGGGTGTCCTCATTCTTCAAATGGAGTAGCTAGCTCCCAGATATATGTGAAAGGCGTGTATTGCACACAAGCACCAGTCACCAGACAATAATAAATCATATATAGATAATCCACTAAACAGAACAGATCTAGGATTGCAATCCATACGCCCCCCGAACCATATACCAATCATAATAAAGCGCGCATAATCAAATGGGGACGGTGTGAGGAATCACTCACCCACACATGAGTCATGCCAGTGGTGCATCACAGACATGGACATGGAACTCCCATGCCTAGTGTCACAGAGTTTGGCTCGGGTATCAAACTAAGAGTCAGATATCATATCAAATCAGAGTGTCATATCAAAAGGTCCATATCAAATGAGTTCATAACAAATGGTTCATAACAGATATATCAGATGTAATGCCAAAGGTCCAAATCAGAGTTTACCAGATCAAGGTTCATATTAAGTAATCAAGTCAAGGTTCAAATCAAAAGTTCATTTCAAAAGTTTCTATCAAAAGTCCATTTTAAACAATCCTTTATTCATGATTTTCATAAAACGATCCTTTAAAGTAGTCTTCATAAAAATAATCTTTCAAAACGGTTTTTATAAAGATAGTCTTCAAAATATAGTGTAAAACCCTATAATTTGGGATTCTCAATTTTACGTCTAATTTAAAATTTTTCCTAAAGTTTATAATAATATATTTCGAACCCTAAACTATATGTTACGATTAATAATACATTAATAAAAATTATCCTAAATTGAGTATAAAAGCCTATGTAAATAATTTACCTTCCTAAAGATTCCTTCCAAATTTTGTGAAATAAATTCCACCAATTTTGGTCAAATCTTGATACGCATAACTGTTCCAAATTAAATACAATTAAGGCCCAAATTGATTCACATTAAAACTTACCATGTATGCCACCCGCTCCTCCCTAATCTTAACTATATCATATACACGCTTATATGTTCCTCTTTTCCTTAATCATTCGAACAACACAAAAAGAATAACACGCAAAACTGCTGCTACTTTTCTCTTTCAAGTTCAAGTTACAGTGGCCTTGCTCGTGGGTAGAAGGACTGTTGCTGTAGTATAATTCGTGGGTTAGGATTGTAAATTCGAGGGTTCTATTTTTTTTTTCGATCTTGTGTTCGTTGACATCAGAAGGTATCATCAGCCTTTGTTTTCTTGTTTCATTCGACACTCATATTCATGATAATCCAAATCTAAAACACATATATGTAATTGTTATATTCTAAATCTGGACTTGATAATCTTGTTAACCCTTAATGTGATATAAAAACATGTTAATAAGAAACCACATGAAATCATAAAAACCTGCTATAATCGACCCATGTGATCTGCTTGTATTCAACCCTATAATCTGATATAATCAACTTGTGATCTGACCCATTCGAACCCTTAAATATTTGACCACACAGACCCTTGTAGTTTTTTTTTTTTTTTTTTTTTTTTTTTTCTGTTTGACATATGATCTAACCTACGATCTGTCCCTAGACGACCTCTGTTGTTTTTGACATAATCTGATCTAAACCGTAACATAATCAAATCCTTAATTCGTGCTTCATAATCTGGAATAAAACCTAGCATAATTAACTTGAGGCGTGTGAAATTAATAGGGTGGATTAGGGTTCGAATTCGTGATTCTATGTGTCAAGGTGAGGGGAGTTATTTGATGTACATGCGTGTGTGTGTGGTGAGTCGACCATATAGTTTATTAAGTGTCTTAACGTGGCTAAGTTAACATATGAAATCCGTTTAATAACCAGGTCTAAAACCTGTTAATTAACTTGTTGCAGCTAAGCATTAAAGGAAGGGTTCAAGTGTGTTTTAAAATAAATTGCATACTGATTTATATAACCAGACCATGATTAAACTTGATGATGTATTTTTGCATGAGTGTGTCTTGTATGCATGAGAAACATTAACCAAATCGCAACCGTTTTGTCCCGTCATTTGTGTCGACATGAGGCTGTGTTTTGGTGTGGGTGTGTCGTTTGCATGCTTCATCTTAGAGGGACGTGTAGGCTATTTTAATATGAAGATTTTAGGATCTTATGTGAGTGTATGTGTGCATGATCAGATTTGTGAAACCAGTATGAATATGGTGGGACGTATATGTGTGTGTAAGCAAGTCTCGATGGGTCCAATGTGAGGGCTGTAAATCCAAATAAAATTACTTCTTGTTAACTGTGTGGGGTAAGTGAAGAAAACTGGTCAGTGTTGGAGTGTGGGTCCTGAGGCGAATTCTAAGCAAAAGTAAAATGTGTTTAGGTGTGTATAGGTTAAAAAGGAAATTAAAAGGTATTTTGTGTTTATTTTGTAAGCTAAAGGGTTTAAATTGTTAATTGCCAAAACTAAGGGACCTAACTTGTGAACACCTGTAACTTATAGTAATTACATTTTACACCCTAAATTTATGAGAATTGCATATTAATCCCTAAACTCATGATAATTGCATAATAAACCCTAAAACTTACGAAAACTACTTATGAACCCTAAACTTACGTAAAGGACATTATGAACCCTAAGCTATGAATATGATCATCTTTAATACTTTAATTTGACATACGAGAATGTTAATAATCAAAGTTACCTAAAATGGAATGAGAACTAAAATGAAACCTTATGATCATATGAAACTTATAAGAGAACTTGTGATTATTTGTAGATCGGGTGAAGAGGGAGTTATCATCCATCTCTATTTCTGTCGTTGCTTTGATTTTGGTGTGCTTTGTCGAGGTACAGATATTCTGCTTCTTTGATAAGAGGCCTTCATTCTCTGATTACGATTCATATTAGGTTTCCCTATACCATTGCTATGTTCCCTTCATTCATGGACTCCGATTATTGAACCATCATGATATTGAACCTTTTATGATTATGAACCCTTCATTCATGAACCTTTGCTTATGAACCTTTGCTTATGAACCTTGCTTATGAACCATGATTATGAACCTATGATTATGAACTTATGAAACAAGACATTGACCTATGCAAGTAAACTAAATACATGATTCATGATACTTGACCTTGACCCTCAGTTTGAAACTACGAGCCACTCACTAGGCATGAGGGTTTCATGTCCATGTCAGTCGATGCACCGATGGCATGACTCTAGGGCAGGAGAGTGATGACATGTCCCGTCCCTGCACGTTTATGTTTATGATTCATGTTTATGTAGAGGCAGATTATGGCCACCGGGGGCGTATGGATGCATCCTAGATTTGTTCATGTTCATGTTATGTTATGTTATTCATGGTGACTGATGGTGTGTGCGATACACGTCTTTCACACTCCGGGAGCTAGCTACTCCAACCCATGATTGAGGACACCCCTCATATTTACAGGATACCCATGATTGAGGACACCCCTCATATTCACAGGATACTAAGAGGTCTCCCCTCTGCATGTGTACGATTATGGTTATGATTATGATTCATGTTATGTTATGGGCTCGTAGTGGATTTCTGACTCCCTTTACCATGTACCCTTTTACCTTTCCTTATGATACCATGTACTCTTACCTTTCATCTTGATACCATGTATTCATGCTTCCACACTCTTTTAATCATGTAAATTATTCATTATACTACTGCTTGTTACGTTATATCTGTTCACTGAGCTCTAGTAGCTCAGCCGCGTTACTTTTCTCGCGGCAGGTTTTAGTTGAAAGCTGGGTAAGAGTGAAGAGACTTTGGACCTAGAAGACTTTGAGTAGAAGCCATTAGAAGAGATGTACTTATGGATTTGATAGGCAAATTTTATTTTCCATTGTAACCCCTTGTATTGCAAGATTTCTTTTGTAACCTTTGAGAACCAATGTATTACTATTGATTGTATGCTTTGTTTGATCTGATATGGAGCCATTAGTGTGATACTTCTACCCTTGCCGGGTTGGGGTGTTACATATAGTTTTCATAAAAGTTAGTAACATTTTATATAAAAGTAGTTTCGCATCATTTATAAACATCTTTTTAAAATGGTTTTTCTCAAAATATTTCCATGGTATAACTAAAAGGTTTTCATAACATAGGTTCATAATAGAGGTCATATCATATGGGGTCAACAGAGAAAGTTCAAGCAAGGGTCTCATAGCAATGGCATCAGTTCAGAAACTAACAGATCAGAATATGAAAGCGATCATGAGAAACCTTATAAGAAAGGTCAGAATATCTGTACCTTAACCGCCAACGAAACATAACATAAGGATAAGAAATCACTCCTCCTTCAGCGAATCTACACGAATTAATGATCGGCTTATTATTAATAACTTATTCAAATCAGATTTCTCATTTTAGTCGGCTCTCCCATTTTTAGTAACTTTTCATATTTAGTAACCTTCCAAATTGAGTAACTTTATACTTTAAGGTTACAAATGACAATTAAATAAACTTTAAGGTTTAATATCACCAGTATCATAGTTTAGGGTTTATTATGACAACTTCCAAAGTTTAAGGTGTATTTATGACATTTACCAAAGATGAGGGTTTAAATGTGTGAACTATTAAAGTTTAAGGTTTAGAGCGTAATTAATTCAAATAATGTCTCACTAGTTTGAATTAGTATGGCAATTATCCCTTTTTGTTTGTCATGCATGGGTACAGACCACCCAAACCCCACGTAAATTTTCATGATTTAATTTATGGTTCTTATATACACATACGTCTAACATATCATGTGATTTCGAAGGCACTCTAGGCTGCGCTTTACACAACAGGTAGGACACAACGATATTCTCTAGGCGTTGCGATAGATTGAGACCGAGACAAGGGCACAAAACGCGAGACCTAAACAAGGTTATAACAGACTGAACAATTCGAAACAAGGCATACAAGCGAGACGCACCCACACACCGTACATACCCAACAGCCCCTCGTATCTCATGACATAAAATCAAAATATATGCATGTCCTTTCTTCATACTTCTTTAAGTTTTAAAAACCCTTTTTATAGCTTATAATACGTACCCTATTCACGTTCAAATGACCACATCACAATCACGTATACAAACAGTTTCGAAGATCCAAAGCAGAAACGAGGTCGACCTAAACGTTTCGGATTTTATTTGACTAAGGGACTGAGATACGACTACCACAACCGTCATAAGCCTCGACCTAACTGAGCCACATAACGCGACACAAAAACACCCATATGACACACCCCAAAACAACTCCATTCGACACCAACCCACTCCCTTGTACATACATCAAATAACGACCCAAGCAACCTTAGTTTCCTTTTATTCGACACACATTCACCATCGCAACTTATGTTCTTGGTCTGTTTTTAACAACACACAAACACCACCAAAATATTCATGTTCGACACACACATACCCACATGCAATACAAACCGAAACACAACCTGGTTTACACCTTCTTAACCTTAACAACATGCATACGTACATTCTATCCCTTGTTTCAATTAGTTTATATACAGGTTTAAGCCAAATAACAAAAGATCAAAACTAAAACATGCCTCAGATTTGAGTTAGCCAAAAGACCTCAAGTCGACACATATGTATATCATTTTAGGCGATACAAAATACTTCATTTAATGTGACCAAAATAACATTTCATTCGCATCCTTATTAAACGAGCATATATCAGTTTTATTTTACATGTTATATACATGTATATGTTATGTGTATGACGAGAACAACAAGGACGAAGGCAAGGATACCTTGGGTCGAAAATGAAGACGAAGCAGTGAACCCAGAACTCCAAAACCATAAATCCTATTCGAACCAAACCAAAACCTTCGAATAACCCCGCGATCACACCAAGCTACACGATCACCCTCGTGGCAGAAAACGATGACTCAAGGTTCGAATATCGTGTCGACACTACCACACCGAAACCACAAATAATAAGCCTTCGAACCGAAAACAATTACCCACGTCCAAAACTCCTATCGAACCAGCAACCAGACCACGATCATGAGCTCACAAAGGACCACGAATGAACCTCCTTTTGCCCCCTTTCGATCGACAGGAATAATGAAAGAAAAAGTGTAGCCGCCATTTTGTGTTTTGTGTTAGGTTTTAGGGTTTGTGAAGTTTGCTTCGTGAATTAAGTGTTAAACGTGTGTGCGGGTTTTCCATATTTACACATGAGGACGAATAGAAGGAATGATGTGCACCTTGTTTCATTTTTGTGGTATTATATACGGATATAATAAAAAAATTAAGAGGAGCGTGGGTATTACTATGGCAAGTAGTAATTGTCTTTGATTTCATTTTAATTGTGTCTGTTATTATGGAGCTTGATTTATGGCTAACAAAGTGGGCCTTCTAATCTTTTAATGATAGTCAAATCGTGTGTTCACAATACTAAAGAAAACGTGTGCTAAAGAGACCAATAAAAACGTATGTTTTAATTTGTGAAGGCTTTAGGTTATAAGTTCATATTGTATAGTTTCGAGTCATAACATGATATATAACTCAAGTTTTAATTTATAGCGTATTACATAAGTTATTAAATTTTCAAACTTTTTAGAGGGTATTTTGGTCATTTCCGATTGTGGTGATTTTGGGGTTTTACAATTCTTCCCCTCTAAATTTTTTTTTTCGTCCTCGAAAATTGAAGTCTCAAGGTTAAACGAAGTCGTAGCAAGTCGCAAAAGATCATCACAACATTCTCATGTCCGAGGAGGTTCTTCCAAAAAGATCTTTAGACCAAAGTTTCTCATGACTCAGATTGAAACGAGGTGGGATCGAGTTTATCAGAATGAGACAAAATAAGTGGATTCTGATCAAAAGGTCCATGCGACATAAAATGGGCGATAGGCGAATCTTCTGGAAAACTCATATAGAATACGAACAAGATTTCAAATCAAATTAACTGTATCAACAGTAGGAAGTTTTAAAAGGAGTTCAAGATTCATAACTGAGGTCAAATGGATTCAAATCGAGAGTTCAAACTCAATCAGATATCTAATGAACGGAAGCAGAGTATACGCATAGATAGGATGAACCTAAAGTCTCACTAATCACGGATAATCTGACGGAGATCAAATTCTAAACTTCTTAGGTACTCCCCAAGATATCCTATGGCCACAATGAGTGCACGTTATATGGTGTAAGTACTATCACGTTGATCAGGCGTCATAATACTAGCACCACATGAGTATGCCTTCATGATAATCATACTTTATCTCGAGTCGAATTCAAAACCACCTATCTTAATCCACCTAGTACTTCTACCGTCTCAGAGGTCAACAAAATCAAATATCATCATCAAAAGGGAAACAAAAATATTCGCAAGAGTATCAAAATTCCAGATTGCCTAGCAGAAGTGAGGTACGCCGTCACAAGCATCATATCTTCCACAATTGCCAAAATCTCTCAAAACAAAGCCATCACCGAACATACGAAAAATAAACACGAACTGAAATGCTTCTAGGGAACTCAAATCATTAGAGGGTCTTATTACTTCATCACGAAACTTAAGAGATTCAACGGAAATAAAATTTAATCGCCAAGAACTTCGGCCTTCATAAAATCAAATCTTCCAAACATGAAAGATCTGTTTCAAAATTCCACTCATTCAACATCTCCAATCTCTTCAAGTCCGGTTAATCTGTCTTCGTCTGTCCATCAATCGGGAAGTGAAACCAAAATCGGAAACTTGTGTCTGGTTCGTCGAGCCTCCTGCAGTTCTTCTTGGAATGTGATGGAGTGTTGTGGATTTCTGGCACGATCTTTGAATCTCTTCATCATCCAGTCTGCTTCCGCTCTCAATTCATCTTAGTACAACCAAGATGAATAGGGAAGTGAGACTGTACGTCTTCATCAGCTCCAGGTTCGCCATCTTGACTAGATCTTCTGCACCGCCCACACTTCTGCATTGAAAGGAATGTCTTCACTCTTCTGGGTAGCCTCCGTTGTTGTTAACTCCAGGTCAGGCAAAGAACACCGTTGTCTCAACAAATATCCATCTCCCAGAATGCACAAATGATCGTCAAATTTCTAACAAAGTGCAAAAATGATTTTCATGCTTTTCCTCGTCTCCGAATGTACTATTAAGTCATACAATGACCATTTGTCCAAGTACTCACGAGAAAACATCATTTATCAAATTCACAAAACAGTCAGAGCTGTAGCTAATACTATTAGCGTCACTAACCGTCATAGCAGTCGTTTACGAATATGGAAGGCGATTCCAAGAATAAAATCAATTTATATGAAGGAAACTTCGCGCTCTGAAATTAAACAAACACATAGTCGTTCCATGGTGCTGGAATATTGGCTCCTAATAGTAATACGGTTCAGATTCTTCCTAGTCTTCGGTTGCTGCTCATTCCGGTTGCTCAAATCAACTAGTATGATTCTGGACACATCTGAAGACACCTTCGTTCGGTGACTAGACAATCTCTCGGTAACATGTCAAATATTACTTCACCCTCCGGTGGTTCAAACAGGAATCATATTCAAGGAATTCAGGGTGCCAAAAGCTCTCGAGATAAGGTTCATTCATTGGTATACGAAATGGTTTCTAGAAAAACTTCATAACCGCGAACGTAACACACGAGTCTCCAGAGTAATAGTGATAGCAAAGGGTTTAACAATCGGTAATCGTAGTAAGGAGTTCAAAATTGTTGCAAACGCCAAAGGTGAGACATAGAAGGGTAGTTGTCAATATTTAGATTGATCCATCAACCAATTCCTTGCCAGAATAAAATCGAAGTTTAACTATTCGAAGAAAGGCAGATCAGCATAGCAAGGCTTATCGTTCAAAAGTGAGGGGGAAAGATTTTTATACTTGTGGTTACACACCACAAGACCTCTCATAGGAATAGGGATGGGTGAAACGAAATCAAATAGTGTCGGAAGATTCATAGATACTTATCAAAAGCAAGAGACAAAAACAAAACATATCAAGTACGTCATCGCCATGGTGATTCTCAGAGTGCCCGAAGAGGCGTCAAAATGATTTACGAAAGGATCAGAGATCAGAGTCAAAATCTGAAGATAAGGATCAAATAGTGTCAGGCAATTACTATGCAATTCTCAATGCCTTCAAGATTTAATCAGGTTCAAATCTTAGGTGGTGCAAAGCATAGGCTTTCGATTTCCAAAAGTGATATCAACAGACTCTAACCAAAAGCAAGGCATGAATCAGAGTGATGCGGAAGCAATGATACTTAAACAAATGCCTTATAGTCTACCCATTCCTCACCGGTCAAAACTTAGGTTCCCATGGGGAAATCCTAAAGAAAAAATTTCAAAGGTTGTCTTACGAGCGCCTACAGGGAAAACTTAGTGGTCCAAACTTCACAAGTCAAGGGTAAATGTATTACGAGTCGCAGCCTGTCTCTGATACCATAATTGTAACACCCCAACCCGACAAGGGTTAAGATATCACGATAATGGCTTCATATCAGTTCAAACAAAGCATACATCTATAGTAATACAAGAAATTTCAAAGGTTACAATTGAAATACAAAAATTTTCAAGGTTACAAATGAAACTTCCGATAAATACTAATTCTAAAACAATATAACTTCTAGTCAATTCTAATCCAGAATAGCTATCAAGTCTTCTAAGTCCAAAAGTACTCTCCACTCATTCCCAGCTTCCTACTAAAACCTGCCGCAGGAAAAGAAATGCGGCTGAGCTACGAGAGCTCAGTGAACAGATATAATGATAACAACAGTAGTAGAAAATAGTACAGAGTAACAGAAACAAAGGTCAAACAGAATATAATATGGTTCAAGGGATAAGTCAATGAATAAGTATAAAGGAAAGAGAAAAGGGATAGTAATCCACCACGAGCCCAGAAACAGATCATATCACATCGTAACCATAAATATTCAAATCATATAGAGGGGAGACCTCTCAGATAATCAGATAATATGAGGGGTGTCCTCATTCTTCAAATGGAGTAGCTAGCTCCCAGATATATGTGAAAGGCGTGTATTGCACACAAGCACCAGTCACCAGACAATAATAAATCATATATAGATAATCCACTAAACAGAACAGATCTAGGATTGCAATCCATACGCCCCCCGAACCATTTACCAATCATAATAAAGTGCGCATAATCAAATGGGATGGTGTGAGGAATCACTCACCCACACATGAGTCATGCCAGTAGTGCATCACAGACATGGACATGGAACCCCCATGCCTAGTGTCACAGAGTTTGGCTCGGGTATCAAACTAAGAGTCAGATATCATATCAAATCAGAGTGTCATATCAAAAGGTCCATATCAAATGAGTTCATACGCCCCTCGAACCATTTACCAATCATAATAAAGCGCGCATAATCAAATGGGAACGGTGTGAGGAATCACTTACCCACACATGAGTCATTCCAGTAGTGCATCACAGACATGGAAATGGAACCCCCATGCCTAGTGTCACAGAGTTTGGCTCGGGTATCAAACTAAGAGTCAGATATCATATCAAATCAGAGTGTCATAATCAAAAGGTCCATATCAAATGAGTTCATAACAGATGGTTCATAACAGATATATCAGATGTAATGCCAAAGGTCCAAATCAGAGTTTACCAGATCAAGGTTCATATTAAGTAATCAAGTCAAGGTTCAAATCAAAAGTTCATTTCAAAAGTTTCTATCAAAAGTCCATTTTAAACAATCCTTTATTCATGATTTTCATAAAACGATCCTTTAAAGTGGTCTTCATAAAAATAATATTTCAAAACGGTTTTTATAAAGATAGTCTTCAAAATATAGTTTTCATAAAAGTTAGTAACATTTTAAATAAAAGTAGTTTCGCATCATTTATAAACATCTTTTTAAAATGGTTTTTCTCAAAATATTTCCAGGGTATAACTAAAAGGTTTTCCTAACATAGGTTCATAATAGAGGTCATATCATATGGGGTCAACAGAGAAAGTTCAAGCAAGGGAATCATAGCAATGGCATCAGTTCAGAAACTAACGGATCAGAATATGAAAGCGATCATGAGAAACCTTATAAGAAAGGTCAGAATATCTGTACCTTAACCGCCAACGAAGCATAACATAAGGATAAGAAATCACTCCTCCTTCAGCGAATCTACACGAATTAATGATCGGCTTATTATTAATAACTTATTCAAATCAGATTTCTCATTTTAGTCGGCTCTCCCATTTTTAGTAACTTTTCATATTTAGTAACCTTCCAAATTGAGTAACTTTATACTTTAAGGTTACAAATGACAATTAAATAAACTTTAAGGTTTAATATCACCAGTATCATAGTTTAGGGTTTATTATGACAACTTCCAAAGTTTAAGGTGTATTTATGACATTTACCAAAGATGAGGGTTTAAATGTGTGAACTATTAAAGTTTAAGGTTTAGAGCGTAATTAATTCAAATAATGTCTCACTAGTTTGAATTAGTATGGCAATTATCCCTTTTTGTTTGTCATGCATGGGTACAGACCACCCAAACCCCACGTAAATTTTCATGATTTAATTTATGGTTCTTATATACACATACGTCTAACATATCATGTGATTTCGAAGGCACTCTAGGCTGCGCTTTACACAACAGGTAGGACACAACAATATTCTCTAGGCGTTGCGATAGATTGAGACCAAGACAAGGGCACAAAACGCGAGACCTAAACAAGGTTATAACAGACTGAACAATTCGAAACAAGGCATAAAAGCGAGATGCACCCACACACCGCACATACCCAACAGCCCCTCGTATCTCATGACATAAAATAATAAATATATGAATGTCCTTTCTTCATACTTCTTTAAGTTTAAAAAACCCTTTTTATAGCTTATAATACGCACCCTATTCACGTTCAAATGACCACATCACAATCACGTATACAAACAGTTTCGAAGATCCAAAGCAGAAACGAGGTCGACCTAAACGTTTCGGGTTTTATTTGACTAAGGGACTGAGATACGACTACCACAACCGTCATAAGCCTCGACCTAACTGAGCCACATAACGCGACACAAAAACACCCATATGACACACCCCAAAACAACTCCATTCGACACCAACCCACTCCCTTGTACATACATCAAATAACGACCCAAGCAACCTTAGTTTCCTTTTATTCGACACACATTCACCATCGCAACTTATGTTCTTGGTCTGTTTTTAACAACACACAAACACCACCAAAATATTCATGTTCGACACACACATACCCACATGCAATACAAACCGAAACACAACCTGGTTTACACCTTCTTAACCTTAACAACATGCATACGTACATTCTATCCCTTGTTTCAATTAGTTTATATACAGGTTTAAGCCAAATAACAAAAGATCAAAACTAAAACATGCCTCAGATTCGAGTTAGCCAAAAGACCTCAAGTCGACACATATGTATATCATTTTAGGCGATACAAAATACTTCATTTAATGTGATCAAAATAACATTTCATTCGCATCCTTATTAAACGAGCATATATCAGTTTTATTTTACATGTTATATACATGTATATGTTATGTGTATGACGAGAACAACAAGGACGAAGGCAAGGATACCTTGGGTCGAAAATGAAGACGAAGCAGTGAACTCAAAACTCCAAAACCATAAATCCTATTCAAACCAAACCAAAACCTTCGAATAACCCCGCGATCACACCAAGCTACACGATCACCCTCGCGATCACACCAAGCTACACGATCACCCTCGTGGCAGAAAACGATGACTCAAGGTTCGAATATCGTGTCGACACTACCACACCGAAACCACAAATAATAAGCCTTCGAACCGAAAACAATTACCCACGTCCAAAACTCCTATCGAACCAGCAACCAGACCACGATCATGAGCTCACAAAGGACCACGAATGAACCTCCTTTTGCCCCCTTTCGATCGACAGGAATAATGAAAGAAAAAGTGTAGCCGCCATTTTGTGTTTTGTGTTAGATTTTAGGGTTTGTGAAGTTTGCTTCGTGAATTAAGTGTTAAACGTGTGTGCGGGTTTTCCATATTTACACATGAGGACGAATAGAAGGAATGATGTGCACCTTGTTTCATTTTTGTGGTATTATATACGGATATAATTAAGAGGAGCGTGGGTATTAAATGGATGAAAACATAAAAAGACAGACGAAAATGTAAAAAGACAGACGAAAATGTAAAAAGACGGACGAAAACGTAAAAAAACAGATGAAAATGTAAAAAATCGGACGAAAACGAAAAAAATCAGACGAAAACGTAAAAAATCAGACGAAAACGTAAAAAATCAAACTAAAACGTAAAAAAACAGACGAAAACGTAACAAAGGACTAACGATGCAAAAATTTTAACTAAAAGGACTAACGGTGCAAACATTGCTAACGACCGTTAGGTTAAAGGACTAATGGTGCAACGTACTTAACTGCAAGGACTAACGACCATTAACTAGGTTAGAAATTGGACTAAAAGTGGAAGCCACGTGTACTTTTGGACTAAAATCAATCATTTTTTGAATTTTGGACCAAAAGTGAAATATTGGTACAACCACAAGGACCAAAAATGTAGTTTACTCTTTTAATTGTGTCTGTTATTATGGAGCTTGATTTATGGCTAACAAAGTGGGCCTTCTAATCTTTTAATGATAGTCAAATCGTGTGTTCACAATACTAAAGAAAACGTGTGTTAAAGAGACCAATAAAAACGTATGTTTTAATTTGTGAAGGCTTTAGGTTATAAGTTCATATTGTATAGTTTCGAGTCATAACATGATATATAACTCAAGTTTTAATTTATAGCGTATTACATAAGTTATTAAAATTTCAAATTTAGAGGGTATTTTGGTCATTTCGGATTGTGGTGATTTTGGGGTTTTACAATAAGGATCTAAGAGTTGTACATGTAATACAATTGGTGATCGTCGCCAACCAATTGAATCTACTATTGCTAGCAGATCAACTGATGTGATAGTAGAAGCACAATGTGGATCTTAGCCCTTTCGTAAAATTAATTGTTTTAAATTGTAAACATGGGGTAGTTAAATTACAAAAGGATAATTATCGAAAATACTAAAATTGAACTTTGTGAATTCAATTAATGAATTAATGCAACACAACCGTAAACAAAAGTTTGTTCCTTTCTTGTTAAAAGGACGAAGTAAGTCGTTCTTCCCTTGTAAGAAAGAGATTTGTTCCTATCCCTTTTCTTTATGAGGAAAAGCCATAATAGGAATATTTGAATTTTCCTGATTCTAATCAAACTCAAGAACACCTACTCTAGAAATCGTGATTTCTTGTACAAGTCAAAATGGTTAAGTATGGTTACACATCTCATTCTTTCAAGGTTGTTCTATAACCCTAGTCTCGGTTTTCAAACCTTGAAGAAATATAAGATATTTGGATAACTAGAGAACACGTTTTCTATAGCTACCAAACTAAAATGAGTTTCAATAATTAGAAGACGAAAATGTCAACAAACCGCAAAGTGGTAAAGGCAATTACTAGCATGATTACCTAGCAGTTTGTCTTAACCCAATAAACCTACTAAGGTCCTACATACCCTTGTGGTAAAATAGACCAAGTATGGAGGAAATGCATGCCTATTTTCAAGTTAAAATAGCAATGATGGCTAGCCCATCATCTATATGTTAGAACTTGATGCATGATTCGCTGGAATCAACACATAAATATGTCCAAGGAATACAAGGCAAGTTGTAACCCCGGGTCGTTATCCCCGATGAAGGTTTGAATGGAATTTCGTGTTCTCGAATCGTGAAACGTGTTTGAATAGTGAAAATGGAGAGATTTTGGATATTAAATAACCTACAACTACGGGAAGCATAAATAGGCTAAGGAAAACTTAAGAAGCATAAAATACAAGACTATAAAGCATAAATAAACAAAAACGCGAAATAAATAAAAAACAAAAATAAAAACCGGAAAAGACACAAACCTAAAAACATGAAATCTAAGAAATATTAATCCTAGGAATACCAAATTAATTTTCCTACGTCCTAAATGACAAAAGAAAATTTTGAAAAAAAGAATTATATATTTTTTTTTACTTTATTTAATTAATTATGAATTAAAAACTAAATTAAAAAGAAAAATAGATTAAAAAGATTAAATGTAACCAAAAAAATTTGGAAAAATACAGGGAGCTACTAAATGTTGAACTAATCCTAGTAAAAAATAAAAGGGAGACCTCAGCATATTCAGATAAGCTGAAAATAAGCTCTAATGAATTAAGCTAAAAAGAAACAATTGTGTTAAATAGAAACTAAAGTTGAATGAAGACAGAATATTACCCTAGTGGAGTTGGTTGTGTTATGGTTTTGTAAGTCAAAGGACCCAGGTTCGAATCCCAGTTCCTGACATCTTTGCTACTTATTTATTTTTAATTTTTTTTTTTTGCTTTTCTGATTAAAACTAATTAAGTACTTGACACTAAGCATTTTCTAACACTACAACCTTTATTGAATCTTAATAAATAAGCAGGAATATAAGCCAAAAGAAACTGACAGTTAACTATTGAATGAAATGAAGTAAATTTGTACTCTAATGGGTGCAAAAGCTATAATTAAGCTAGGGAAGGAAATGAAACAGCTAAGGGTGCCTATGTGGAGAGTAAATAAGCTATGGACAACAGAAAAAGCAATAGGGGAAAGCATTAAGCACTACAATAAGCCAAATCAGCTCAAATGGCTGCTGATATGCCCTTGGTGCAGGGCAAATCTAGCCTACTTTAAGCCTGAGAAAAGTACTTAAAGAAAAATCCTAAAATTCTAAAAGAAATAGCAATGACAAGATAAGCAATAAAATTACCTCTGTGTAAAAATTTAGCTAATTCTAACTAAAAATAAGCAATTGAAAAATAAAAGAAAACTGCTAAAAATAGCAAAATCCAAATTTTGGATCTGCTAGTAACTGAAGTGGAATGAATTTGGCTAACATTGAACTAAGGCCTTAAGGGACTATATCAATTCTGAATTCTACTTACTAGGTCGAAGTGAACACAAAGACCACAAGAACAAGTGCCAAGTGAGCTTATAGCTTTTAGGAGCTTATTGAATCAGCAACAGTCCTATTACCTCCACAGTCACTAATTTTCTACACAACCCTTCAAAACAACTAGAGAACTTCTAAAAACAACTTATATAGGCTAAGATAATTAAGATCAAACTAAAAAAAAATGCACATGAACAGTTTTAACCCAAATTTGACCAGTTTGACTTTTTTTTTTTGACTTTTTGGAAAACATTGAGATTAAACTGAATTGGCAATAAGGAAACTTACAGTAAGCCTAATTAAGCTTATATAAGCTTAAGAAAACTGAAAAGAGAGTTAATGAAGTGTAAATAACAATAAATTAAATGTCACTGAATTATCATAAAACTTGAATTATCCTTAAACGAGTACAGAGCTTTAAAACTGAAATAAAATTACATTAATTCTAAATTAAGCTAAAAACTAAACACTTATCTAAATTTAACTCATACAGCTTAATTAAACTACTCTATTTTTACTCTAAAAATCTACTCTAAAATTAACTACCGATTATCTAATTAAAAATCTAACTGCTCTTCTGGTTGCTTGGTGAGGTATTTATACCCTCCAAAAGTCTTCCTTGGTCTCCCCGAACAAATCCCCATCATCCAATTAAGTTAAATCAATCCTGGTCGTTGATCCCAATTTTGGCGAGAAAACAGGAAATGTGGGTTTGGGTTAGCCTGGCTTTTGCACGTGGGGAGTACTTGTGAAGTAGCTAAGTGTAGGGGGGGAGGTGTGTGTAGGTGAAAAGAGGGGACAAAGTTGTTGGGGGAACATGGTTGGTATCACAAGGTTAGGCGGCAAAAGGTTTTGGGGCAGAGGGAAGAAGAGATTGACTTTTCTTCTTTGACTGGTGTGTCTAAAATAAAAGACGGGTATGGGTTTTATTTTGGGCTTTTTGTTCTTGTGGGCTGGGGTTGTAGGATTAAAAGGGTTTTAGGTTATTAGGATTAGGATAAAAATTGGATAAGGTATAGAATTAGGTTTAAAGTTTAGGGACCACTTTTGCCACATTCTGAAAATCCAGGGACCAATCTTGTAAAGTCTGAAAATCATCTCCAAGGACTATTTGTGACACTTTGATATTCTCGGAGGTTGATTTTGACATCTTGATCAATTTCTCGGTCCAAAATCGTAAATTTCGTCCCCGTCCTCGGCTTTTCACGATTTTCCAATCTTGTGCTCGGTTTTGTCCGTTTTTGCCCCGTTTTCAATCCTTTTGTACCTGAAACACATAAAAACACAAACCAATAATATTTGCAACAATATTTGATCTAAGTGGGTGTTTTTGGTCATTTTCTAGTCTAAATGGGTATAAAAATGATGAGTATTTACACACTCATCAATCCCCCACACTAAACTATTGCTAGTCCCTAGCAATCCGATCATATGAAGTAATGAAATGATCAAAAGAATACCAAGTATACCCCGTTTCGAATTTTTATTCAATGCGAGAAATTTAAACTAAAACAAAAATAAAATGCTTGATTTCCAAAAATGGTATCATGGAACGGGATTCACACAAATTGGGTGTCTCCAGGGAATTAAAATCGTCATCCTCTTTTTTATACTCCCAACTAAGCTTAAACTCAATGTGCAAAAGTTTTTTGTAAAATGCTAACGCTACTTATACTAATAATCTATGTAAGTCGAGACTTAACTTTTCACTCCCATATTTATTATG
This sequence comes from Artemisia tridentata subsp. tridentata, assembly GCA_021014915.2. Classification (NCBI taxonomy): domain Eukaryota; kingdom Viridiplantae; phylum Streptophyta; class Magnoliopsida; order Asterales; family Asteraceae; genus Artemisia; species Artemisia tridentata. Next base: position 63,389,963 of record CP139501.1, on the reverse strand, counting down.
TTTAGGTGACTGTGCTTATATTCAAAATTTTGATAACAAAAATCGACGTTTTTATAAAACTTTGACTAATACTAGTTAAAAGATAAATTTAAAATTTACAAAAGCAAGCTTCAAAATTTATTGCATTTTGCAATATCATTCCATTTTATTTCCTTTTTATTTTTTTCATTTTTTCATTTTTTTCATTCATCTTTTTTTTTTTTTTTTTTTTTTTTTTTTTTTTTTTTTTTTTTTTTTTGATACTTAACTTTGTGCAATAAAAACTAACGGAGTTTCACGGGAACCAAGACCTTAAACCTTCCTGGAATAAAAGATCCAAGGGTCGTTACAACGGAGAGTTCCAAGACCTTAACGCCTTTCAGAATTAAGGGTCCAAGGGCCGGTGTAAGAGGGTAGCCAAGACCTAAACGCCTTCCGGAAATAAGGATCCAAGGGCCGATCTTGAACCTTAGCTTTTTAGCACATTTATTTATTATTTAACTTTTACATTACTATGACATATGCTTGTTCCGAAGTTTAAATAAATCTTTGAACTAGTCTTTTTCAAAATCGTATGAAATAATGATTTTGTGTGTTCAAATGTTTGAAAATAAGCACTAATTAAGTCAGATTAGGAGCTACTGGGAGGAAAAGCCATAGATTACTTATATAAGCTCTAAAGAGAACCAACTACTCTACACTTAGCATTTTCATTTTCACAAATCGTAAAACCTTAGTCTAATCGTTAAGGAAGCAGCCAGATCAACACTCTGGCAGAGTCGGGATTCCCTTTGTTCTAACCTAATCAAGACTAAACACTACTTTTTTTAATTGCAATTTCTTATCTAAAAACGACAAAAAAATTTTAAATTTTGGCCAAAACGGGGGTACTAGGGCACTAGAAGGTACATATGTGACAAAAATCGCGAGAATTCCCCCCCCCCCCCCCCCACACACTTAGAATTGAATATTGCCCTCAATATTCAAAGTACCGGCTATTATGCCGACACTTAGAACGTAAAAAGGTAATACTAATAGCCAAGTGTGTGAAAGAATTCTCTATTTTCACAAACAGGATTAAAAAGATATCCCTAGATAAACGTTAGTAACAAGATCGGATATTGGGCGGCTGGATTGAAAACAGGCGCATCAATCATCACGATCTAAGGGAAACCTGCAAACAAGGGCAAACAACACACAAAACAAAGCACAGTAGAGGAATCCCCCCACACTTAGTGTCAGAAAATAGAAAGAAGTCAGAAACATGGGTTGTCACCCATGAAATGCTAATGTTTTTGTTAACCGAGTCACTAGCTTGACTCGACCCCGAATTCATTTGTTCTTGGGGAAGCAAGTGGAAGAGAAAATCTCCATCGGACTTTCATTCGAAATGTTTGGATAAACATTGAAGTACATGAAAGTTCCACTCCGATGAGATACATCCGGCTCAAAAGAATGATAAATTGAGATGCCGGGGTCAAAAACTTTGTCTTCACTCCCAAACGAGAGAATGAGAGGACAAGCTACCTTATAGGAGAAGAAAGGTAGAAAAACTCGGACGACATATGTGAAATCAATATAATGGCGATCCTCAAAGGGCAACGTCACATATGTCGGAGAAAGAAGAATATCGGGATTAAGAACTGAGGTCATATCATCAAGTTTATGAGTGATAGAGTCCTTGACCTCATCGTTCTCTAACTCTTCATCAAAGAGAGGATTTATGCTAGAAAAGTACTCGTCATCAAATTCAAAAAGAGAATTCGAATGGACTTCGAGACTTTCATTTGAAACGTCCTCATCAGCAAGTGATTTGTCATCACTAGTGGAAAAATCATCATTTGAATTGAAGAGGGGGTTAGAAAACGTCCCAAAAAAAGATCAGTAGTGTCAAGAGGATGATCACTACAAATAGACGAATCACATTCACAGTCCGATATATCCTCATACTCACTTGGGATTGGGACAAGGTTCTCAGCACTAGACTTTATGAATTCGTCCGATTCCTTTTCAGGAACAGTGCTAAGAGGCTCATCCCCCATAATAAGAGAGTCCTCGGGTTTAGACTGAGAGGGAAGGATGGACGTGATTGCAATAGACTGAGGGAGTTGAGAAATAATATCACTCAAAGGAATAGTACTCTCCTCGTCGTCGTCATCTTCGTCATCGAGCATGCACGCCTAATTAAATAAGAAAAGGTTATGTGCTGCACGTTCAATGGCGAGTAAATCTTCCATAGATTCACCATGACGATCTTCTTTGGTCTGTTTAGCAGCCCAAGCATTAAATGCATTCCTCACATCATGAAGTTTTTGGAATACATCTTTGAAAGCAGAATCCAGAAGATCATTCCTAATATTATGAATTTCTTGGAATGATTCTTGAGGAAATGGCTGAGGCTGCGTTTGAATTGGTTGATACTGTGGAGGTTGGTCATGATACGAATAATCATAATTGTTACAAGGACCATGCTCATAGACAAGCGGGGTCCTTGTTTGACAATCGGAATTATAGTGTGGACCTCCACAGTATTCACAACAGTAAAACTGTTGTGGCGGTGAATAATATGAAGATGTGTCAAATCCGGATGGTGTCTGATTGTTATAAGGGTTCTGCTCATAGACAAGCATGTCTCCCGTTCGACAATCATATCCCGGATGTGGACAACCTCCACAAAATTCACACAAGTATGTCTCCATATGATGTTGTGGGGGTTGGTTGAAAAGGTCGGGTGTTTCATTGTAGGGATTTTGGTCATAGACAAACCCGTTTCCCGAATTTACAATGCTACAACCGGGAAAATTTCCACCATTTAGAGGTCCCCCACACCATTCACAACCATAGTTGTAAGATGAAGACATAAAAAGAATTAAACGGATAGAGGGTGAGAAAAAGAATTAAACGGATAAGAGGGATACGAAGAATATTTTTGGTTTTTTAGAAACATTTTGAAAAATATAAAGGGAAAATAAATTTTGAAATGAAAATCTTTTTGGGTTTTTTTTTTTAATGAGAAAATATTTACGAAGATTCAAAACACGCAACGATAAACGAGAATTGAAAATTCGCGTCAGCCCTCCCCGGCAGCGGCGCCAAAAATTGATTCCCTGGAATCAACACATAAATATGTCCAAGGAATACAAGGCAAGTTGTAACCCCGGGTCGTTATCCCCGATGAAGGTTTGAATGGAATTTCGTGTTCTCGAATCGTGAAACGTGTTTGAATAGTGAAAATGGAGAGATTTTGGATATTAAATAACCTACAACTACGGGAAGCATAAATAGGCTAAGGAAAACTTAATAAGCATAAAATACAAGACTATAAAGCATAAATAAACAAAAACGCGAAATAAATAAAAAACGAAATAAAAACCGGAAAAGACACGAACCTAAAAACATGAAATCTAAGAAATATTAATCCTAGGAATACCAAATTAATTTTCCTACGTCCTAAATGACAAAAGAAAATTTTGAAAAAAAGAATTATATATTTTTTTTACTTTTATTTAATTAATTATGAATTAAAAACTAAATTAAAAAGAAAAATAGATTAAAAACATTAAATGTAACTGGAAAAATATAGGGAGCTACTAAATGTTGAGCTAATCCTAGTAAAAAATAAAAGGGAGACCTCAGCATATTCAGATAAGCTGAAAATAAGCACTAATGAATTAAGCTAAAAAGAACCAATTGTGTTAAATAGAAACTAAAGTTGAATGAAGACTGAATATTACCCTAGTGGAGTTGGTTGTGTTATGGTTTTCTGAGTCAAAGGACCCAGGTTCGAATCCCAGTTCCTGACATCTTTGCTACTTATTTATTTTTTATTTATTTTTTTTGCTTTTCTGATTAAAACTAATTAAGTACTTGACACTAAGCATTTTCTAACACTACAACCTTTATTGAATCTTAATAAATAAGCATGAATATAAGCCAAAAGGAACTGACAATTAACTATTGAATGAAATGAAGTAAAATTTTACTCTAATGGCTGCAAAAGCTATAATTAAGCTAGGGAAGGAAATGAAACAGCTAAGGGTGCCTATGTGGAGAGTAAATAAGCAATGGACAACAGAAAAAGTAATAGGGGAAAGCATTAAGCACTACAATAAGCCAAATCAACTCAGATGGCTGCTGATATGCCCTTGGTGCAGGGCAAATCTTGCCTACTTTAAGACTAAGAAAAGCACTTAAAGAAAAATCCTAAAATTTTAAAAGAAATAGCAATGACAAGATAAGCAATAAAATTACCTCTGTGTAAAAATTTAGCTAATTCTAACTAAAAATAAGCAATTGAAAAATATAAGAAAGCTGCTAAAAATAGCAAAATTAAAATTTTGGATCTGCTAGTAACTGAAGTGGAATGATTTTGGCTAACATTGAACTAAGGCCTTAAGGGACAATATCAATTCTGAATTCTACTTACGAGGTCGAAGTGAACACAAAGACCATAAGAACAAGTGCCAAGTGAGCTTATAGCTTTTAGGAGCTTATTAAATCAGCAACAGTCCTATTACCTCCACAGTCACTAATTTTCTACACAACCCTTCAAAACAACTAGAGAACTTCTAAAAACAACTTATATAGGCTAAGATAATTAAGATAAAACTAAAAAAAATGCACATGAACAGTTTTAACCCAAATTTGACCCGTTTGACTTTTTTTTTGACTTTTTGGAAAACATTGAGATTAAACTGAATTGGAAATAAGGAAACTTACAATAAGCCTAATTAAGCTTGTATAAGCTTAAGAAAACTGAAAAGAGAGTTAATGAAGAGTAAATAACAATAAATTAAATGTCACTGAATTATCATAAAACTTGAATTATCCTTAAACGAGTACAGAGCTTTAAAACTTTGAATTTGAAACTGAAATAAAATTACACTAATTCTAAATTAAGCGAAAAACTAAATACTTATCTGAATTTAAGTCATACAACTTAATTAAACTACTCTATTTTTACTCTAAAAATCTACTCTAAAATTAACTACCGACTATCTAATTAAAAATCTAACTGCTCTTCTGGTTGCTTGGTGAGGTATTTATACCCTCCAAAAGTCTTCCTTGGTCTCCCCGAATAAATCCCCACCATCCAATTAAGTTAAATCAATCCTGGTCGTTGATCCCATTTTTGGCGAGAAAACAGGAAATGTGGGTTTGGGTTAGCCTGGCTTTTGCACGTGGGGAGTACTTGTGAAGTAGCTAAGTGTAGGGGGGGAGGCGTGTGTAGGTGAAAAGAGGGGAAAAAGTTGTTGGGGGAACATGGTTGGTATCACAAGGTTAGGCGGCAAAAGGTTTTGGGGCAGAGGGAAGAAGAGATTGACTTTTCTTCTTTGACTAGTGTGTCTAAAATAAAAGACGGGTATGGGTTTTATTTTGGGCTTTTTGTTCTTGTGGGCTGGGGTTGTAGGATTAAAAGGGTTTTAGGTTATTAGGATTAGGATAAAAATAGGATAAGGTATAGAATTAGGTTTAAAGTTTAGGGACCACCTTTGCCACATTCTGAAAATCCAGGGACCAATCTTGTAAAGTCTGAAAATCATCTCCAAGGACTATTTGTGACACCTTGATATTCTCGGAGGTTGATTTTGACATCTTGATCAATTTCTCGGTCCAAACTCGTAAATTCCGTCCCCGTCCTCGGCTTTTCACGATTTTCCAATCTTGTGCTCGGTTTTGTCCGTTTTTTGCCCCGTTTTCAATCCTTTTGTACCTGAAACACATAAAAACACAAACCAAGAATATTTGCAACAATATTTGATCTAATTGGGTGTTTTTGGTCATTTTCTAGTCTAAATGGGTATAAAAATGATGAGTATTTACTCACTCATCAATGCACTTCCTTGAATACCTAAGTACATGTTTACTTGTCAAAGTGACTCACATTAGCAATAATGTGTAGATATTGAAAGAAAGAAAGAAAGTATCCAATCACCACTCACTCTCCACTGGTGATGAAACACATGAAGTGTTGTCTAATCCAGTGGGAGCTACGTGATTATATTACTGGTGACTAAACACATGTAATGTTGTCTAATCCAGTGGGAGCTGCAAGCTTTATTACCTTGCAAGTTGCCCATCTTATTTCCAGATTGTCTTGAAATAATACGTTACTTTCCACATGTTAAGCATCACAGTTTATATAAGAACCATTGCATAAATTTTATAAGATAGCTTATCGCGTTCCTGATGTTGCTTCCTGAAATGTTATCTATAAACTTGTTATGCATGATTCATTATTAAAACGATAATGTTCTACATATCTAAATTTTGATTTTGACTAAAATCATATGTTATCTTAGACATGGTCATATTGCTCATACAAACAAACAAGCGTAGTGTTGTCTGTATACTCTCATGATGTTGTGCCATGCACAAGTGGGAGAAATCTTAATTTTGTGCAAGGTACAACATAAAACAATATGACTAATGGTTTTTCTTGACTGCAAAGTAAGAAACTAAGATTCTACTAGGACTTCTACACATAAAATGTATGTTGCCCTAATTAGAACAAATATCAAGATAACATGAAAAGCTACTTCAACATATTCACTGAATTGTTTAGTAAATATGATTATGTTTTCTTGTAAAGTCATAATCATGAAGTATGAAATTAACTTGAATTTACTATTGAGGCCAAGTGTCGGCGCTCGTAATTACTTTAGTTGAATATGTTTAGGTCTCTTGTAAAGACACAAACATCAATTCCGTAAATTGTTGAATGACTTATAACGTAAAGTAAGACGTTAATTTGTTATGTCTTCTTGTTAAGACATGTACACTTACGACGTATAATAAATGTTTATGTTTTCTAGTCAAAACATGCACATGAAGTAAAGTATGCAGTAGGCTAAAATTACTATTGAAGCCATATGGTTTGACTTGGTTGGCAGATATGTAAGCCAAAAGGTATAAGTTCATCTAATGAGTTGTGTGATAGCCTCACAACATCAGTCCTCATGGAATACCACAACTTTATGGTATGTCCATCATGGAAAATCAAACACTATTGATATTGTTTGATCTTTGATGACTTAAACTGTCTTACCTCCAAAGCTATCAAGGTTAGAAATTGAATGTGCCATGTGTACACTCAATATGGTTCCTACCCAGAAGGAATTTAAGACACCATTGTATTATGGCATGGGATGAATCTCATTATGTCTTGATTGAAGTTCTAAATTTGTTAACTACCTAAGAGTAAGTAATTAACAAACTAGAGTCAAGAACTAACGATGTATTTTGGATGTCCCACTTGAAAACAATTTATTGTTGCTCAAGATGCTGAGTGTCTAGAGATTAGTCTCTACACACAAAAGCAAGTAGGAGAACCGTTAGATCTTGAAGATATTCAAGAGCAACCTTCTGAATATACTTGCTAATATCATACTAAGGTTGAACATGCATATGTTAAACCATAGATTGATATCTCTCATTCATAAATCCGTAAGGATACTTCTTGCACCTGAATGATATAGTTTTTTATATATCAATGCTAAGGGATATAAGTTAGAGGATCATAGTGAACCTGCTAACTATAGAGATGCATTATCAGACCTTGAATCTGATGAATAGCTCAAAATTATGAATGTTAAGATGCAGTCCTTGGAAGACAGTCACTCATGGAGCTTGATTGATCTCTTACCAATCAGTTCGACTGTGAGGTTTAAAATGAGTTTCTTGATGAGAAGACTCAAAAGGACAAACTTGTACACACATTTAATGCACGCGCAGTAAAAGGAGTTTACTCGTACTCAAGAAATTGACTATGACTAAATCTTCCTACCTACAAACGTTAAATGTATAAAGATGATTAATTGTCATACCTGTTTTCATGTAAATGAAATATGACAATAGGATATCAAAACACTTTTCTTGTTGATTACTTTTGCGAGGACGATGAGTAATCAAAAGGGTTTATGAATCCATATAATCTTTATTATGTATACAAGATAAAAGAATCCATGTGTGGATTAGATCATGCATCTAGGAGCAGAGATCATAAGTTAATTATAAAATCATTAATTTGATTTTGATTAATAAGATTACTCCTAAGTATACTGAGAGCGAGTTGGAGCACTGTATTTATTTTCTTAAATCTCATATGTCATTAACATATTAGAAACAATATTCCATCTAAGCTAGACTTTAATCCTTAGCTTGGAATGAAGTTTCCCTTGAGGGATTTATAAAATAAGACATACAACCTTGTTATGTATATGTTTATTAGAATAAACATAAGCGGTTATTATGTCTAAGCACAATATGACACTTTATTGAGGGTAGTCTCAATGATCAATCTCACTTGATGAGATTGAACACATGAATAGAAATCTTAGGTTCGACTAAAGGATTCATCATGTAAGTCATATTACGCATTGGACTATATATATCATTTGCATGAATGCAAGATGAGTTGATAATAACAAATATCTAAGTGAAAGTCATTAGATAATTGTTAAACGAACATTATAATGGACCTACAAAGTACCAAAGATATGTTCAAATGTTTACGGATATTTGAGGAGCTCTGTTTTGTTTGCATCCACTAATGCTTATTTAACAGAGATGATACTCAACCCTAGTCGTGGTAGGATGTCATCATGAATGATGACATTGCTGACTAGATGTGCTCGACTGAGAGCATTAATGCGTTATAAATTAAAAGAATAAGAATACTTTACAGTTTAAGAAACTGTTCAGATGACTGTCTAATATAGGTGTTTTTGCTGGCTTCAAACACCCTATGGAATGTATTGTTGCAATACTCGTCTTGTACTTGAATGCACACATACAAAGGACAATCATCATTCAAACCTTTCATGAGTTTTGAAACAAGTATTCTCAAAGTTTACCCAGATGACTACTTGTTGTCTTGTACAACATGATTCGATCATGGTGGGAACATCGGATTCCGACCTATGAGTAGTCTTATGCATATCTGTTTTTAGTATTTGGATAATGGAACAGTAAGCAGTCATATTATATAATGAATTGATATACCTGGTATGATTGTCTTCATTTATACTACTGTGTTCTATATTTGCATGTTTAATCCATGAATAATTTATTTATTCTAAAATTATCCATTGCCAGTTGATGATACGGGAGTATCATCAAATTAAGGAAAATGTGAGCGTGTTGGTGATTTATTTACCAAACTCACATGTTGTTCATTGTGATGAACATTGGATTGACCCAACCTACGAGTTTCACTACATGGATCGTCGTTAATAGTGAATCTCGTAAGTGGTTATGTCTCTTATCCTTAGACTTGAGATGCAAGTAGGTCTTGCATGTGTGGAATTTCATTCCTTGATGTGGTTAAACGCTGTCCTGAATAAGGTAGTTATAAAGACCATCTTCAGGAGTGATATGAAGCACATGAATGACACGTGCAGTCAAAATAGGATTTGTTCCTCCACATGTTATGGAGTTAGATACTATTGGGCCCCTCGATGAATTGGACAGATGTTTGTATGGCCGTACCCAAATGAGATTAAGATGAATCTTAATCCACTTGGTAATCTTGTTCAATATCTATATCGAGAAACATAATGGTTGAACTATTAGAATGACATTTGATCCATGTCTAATGTTCAACATGGTATCTGTAACAAAAGGATGGATGACATATAAACCATTTAAAAAGAGACGTTTAAGAAACTAACCTCGCATATTTCTAGGGGCATTGGCGTGTTGCCAGATGCTAACCATTGCTTGTATAATTACTTGATTATTATGACGTCGCAAGTGGGAGCTGTTGGAGTATGCTCGTGTCATAATTACTAATTATATGGCTAGACATATGTGAGCCTATGGGGTCACACACATATACACTGAGGTACCACTTTATATCGTGTTTATTGTATTTATGATATATAAATAACCGTACGTAACTCGGGATCACTATTGGGCATCTAATGACTAAGTAATGGAATTAATCTATTGGACTTGGATAACAAATGGGAAGCCCATTTTGAGCCCATGGGTGGCCGGCCATATGGAGGCCTTTTAGAGAGGATTGGTTTTGAATTTTGGTCAATGATATATTCTAATTAATCTCATCATAATTAAAAAACTAATTGCCAAAAATCCCTCCCTCCTTTCCTCCTCCATATGGAGGCCTTTTAGAGAGGATTCGTTTTTATTTTTTTCCATCTCTCCTTTGATTCTTGATCATTCAAAGGTGTATAGAAAGGTTACGGGGTTTAAGGACTAGCATCCTGCAGAGATCAAGATCCGTGTTCAGGAGGTCGGGGGAATTCAAAATAAAGATTAGACATGGTATTATTAGATGAATGAATGGGGGAAGGTGTGTGTGTTTTCTAGAGAGAGAGAGAGAAACCACACCCACCTTCAAAGAATACAATGAATTCCCTAACTTCCTAGTCTCAACTAGGAGGCTATTTATACAAAGAACCTAGCTTAACTATCCGCTAATTGCTAAACTAGTCCCTATACATAATAACTATTGCAATTCCTAACATAACATTACTTTTAAGGCTAACAATCTCTCCCCAAAGTGATGTTATACGGGAATTGCTTACAAAGTTCCCTACAAGTAAAATATAAACCATTAAGCACAGAGAATGGTCTTCAAACTTCATCACTTCGTTCAGCTTGCAGAATCTTCTCAGCTTTCATTTCTTTACTTGCAAAAGAACGTGAGCAAATCTAATTAGGGTATAATTCTGGGTGCCCTGAGTGCTCTCCCCTAATTAGTGCTCTCCCCCAAACTGACAACCTTTCTGATTACTGCCGTGATTCTGAAGAAGTCTTTTGATAGTTAACTGCATCCCGTCTTTTGTCTTCTAACACGCAGCGGAAAATGTAGAACAGACTGAAGACTCGACCTTCTTCAAGATTATCCATTCGGGGGAATAGAGTATCAACATCTTCTTCTCACCAAATGCATCCCAGTTATCTTTCATATGATAAATCAGCCCATAACGTACACATGAAATGATAACACCAAAGAAACAAGTTTAACCACTGATCATCTTGATTTTGATGCCCGAAATTGGTGAAGGTGGATAAGGTAGAAGTGCGTAGAAAAAAGATGAGTTGAAGATAAGACATAGAATCAGCCAATCTCTGACACAAATCATTTCATAAATCATTAAGCCCGATCACGTGAACTTGTTGTGCGTCCTTGATGTACACATTTCTCTCCCCTGCTGGTTACGATTAATCGGAAGCAGCATAATGATGTGTACATGAAGTATTAACTGGAAGCACTTTATCATTAAACCAATCAGCCTGTGAGAAGATGTCGATAAACCCAATCTACTAACAATACCATTTAAGATGTCTAACTCTTTATCAACCTCCTGTATCAAAAACAACATCTTTTTGTAGTAACCACATGAGAAGATAACCCAATATGACGAATTTGAGAATGAAGTAAAATCACCCAGATTTGTGACTTAATCTTGTACGATCCTTATGACTAAGAACGGTGTACCCTATACCCTTAACAAAAGTATTAGTACAAAACCTCTTGACGTATCCTAACTACTTTGTGAGTATAGAGAGAAAGAATCACAAAAGTAACTAGGTATCCAAGTCTTCGTCACCATTAATATATACCCAAACAAGTCATCTCCGCGGGATGGTAGAAAGAAAGAAGATGAAATAAGTACACGCGTCCATAAAACCTTACTTCAAACCCAAATAAATAGTAACGAATCATCCCCGTAGTCACATTTCATTGCAAACTTTAGCCATTGTCATTTGATAGTGAATCTTGATCAGGATCGTTTAAGCAATACGTGGTGTTTTGAGGATGTTGACCGGTAATATTTTTGAACTTGGCACGAAAAACAAATATTTCACTAAAAGCAAAACCATACGTCAAATGCAACTTCACATGATACTTAATATTAACCAATAATTTCTTCATATGAAAAGCTTCAACCAATCACTTGATGAGGACACGTGATGTTGGATATTCTTATAATACTAAAACACGCAATACCCTTTAGTAGCACACGTGAACAACACAACACGTAACCCTTATCAACAACACATGTCCATGCAAAGTAACCACATGCAACTCATTTCAACAAAACACGTCCATGCAAGGTAAACACGTATATCAACTTTCACGTGATATCAACTTCACAATGTACGTATATAATATCCATAGCAGATGATGAAGCATGTTAAACCCCATGAACAAAAAAAAACCCATTGTAAAGACCACGTCAATCTAAACTTCAATAAAAGCGAACCCAACAAACCCAACTTAACTTCATGCTTACTCAATGTTACGTTCAACTAAATGAAGCTCAATGTTACTGATGAAGCCACGACAAAGTGAGTAGGTTGTTTGATCAAAGGTTTGTTCGATGAAAGTTTATGGTTCGATGAGTCCTCCTTCGATCAAGTATCCGATTTACTAGATCATGCTTTGACTACACATGGTTCAACAAGAGTTTGCTTCGATGAGAGCTCGTTTGACTATGTTGGTCCTTCGGTGAATGACTAGTTCGATCAAAAAAATTTCGGTCAAATCCAAGTTCGATCAAACAATAAGTTCGATGAAATCCTAGTTCGATCAAACAAGAAAGTTCGATCAAAATGATAGTTCGATCAAACAAGGATTGATGTTCGATCAACTAGAAGTTCGATCATTGAAAAGTTCGATCACCAAAATTCGATCACCAAAGTTCGGTTACCAAAATTCGATCACCAAAATTCGATCACCAAAATTCGATCACCAAAATTCGATTAACAAAGTTCGGTTAACAAAGTTCGGTTAACTAGCAAGTTCGATCAAAAAACAAACTTCGGTTAAAAACTAAGTTCGATCAAAACGAAGTTCGATCAAAACGAAGTTCGATCAAAACTAAGTTCGATCAAAGCGAAGTTCGATCAAAACGTAGTTCGATCAAAACTAAGTTCGATCAAAACGTAGTTCGACCAAGACAAACTTCGATAAAAACTAAGTTGTTCGACTATAGTCTAACTTGACTATGTGAACATGTTCGATCAATTTCCCAGTAGTTCGACTATACCCTAACTCGGGCAAGCAAACTCGATTACATGAACAAGAAGCTCAATGAATCTCGCCTGATGGACAGTAACGTCGCCAAAATCACTTTTTCCACCTCAAAACCCCACGAATCGCCCCTGGTTAGCTCGTGATACCAATTGTAGAGATCAAGATCCGTGTTCAGGAGGTCGGGGGAATTCAAAATAAAGATTAGACATGGTATTATTAGATGAATGAATGGGGGAAGGTGTGTGTGTTTTCTAGAGAGAGAGAGAGAAACCACACATAGCTTCAAAGAATACAATGAATTCCCTAACCTCCTAGTCTCAACTAGGAGGGTATTTATACAAAGAACCTAGCTTAACTATTCGCTAATTGCTAAACTAGTCCCTATATATAATAACTATTGCAATTCCTAATATAACATTACTTTTAAGGCTAACATCGGTTGGTATACGGTGAAGTGTAGTGTGGACATTCATAGAGGTGATCTCCTTTGGTCACTTGGTTTCATAGGTGGTTCGTGTATATTGGTGAAGGTGACCATACGATTCTACCGATCATGCTACAAAGGTATAAAACTTGTATGTTTTAATCATGATTGATCATATGACCCTATGGATCCGTTGTTAGTGATGTTTTCCGCTGCGTATATATTATTAATTGTTAATTCATATCATACATCACCTATATTCTTCACTTCCTAATACAACTTCTTCACGCCTCAACTTCTTCACACCTTTGCTTCTTCACACCTTTACTATACTTCTTACACACTAAACTAATCTAACCACTTTATGTTCAAACCTATCTAATTAATTTACACACCTTATACACAAATGAATGAATGATTTACAAAGTTTACTAAACTAAATACTTAGGTAACAAGATGATACTAAGTTGTAATACTTCTAGTCTTGATTGATAGAAGTATTCTTCTTTTGCACTTGGATGGTAGAAGCTTGGATCACTTAGAAACCAATGCTTAAGAATATATGATCAAAGGATTTAGAAAGATATAAGAAGAGATTTAGAACAGAAGGTTTGGGGTGCAAAAGGTGAGGAAAAAGTCCAGGAATGAACCAGTATTTATAGGCAAAGCTGGGGGCTAGAGGAGCGTGGGCGGTCCCCTTAAATAGGGGGCCGGTCCCCTTAATAATTAAGGGGGCCGCCCCTTATATCCGTTGCCCAGCTTTGTCTTTTTGTGGGGAAGGTTTTTCTGGAATATTTTTGCCATTTTTGGTTGAAAATTTGAATTCATAAATTTATTATGGATTAAACATTTTCCTTTAATTTCCAAAAATGATTTTGTAAAAGATATAAAATGTTTGTGTCATTTTATAAAAAATCTAGTGATTAAGAAAATGTTCCTTTGATCATATAATGCATTAGGCATTTGTTTATTCATACCTTAAGTGATTAAGTTGTTAAAATAGATATTTACAACTAAATACTTGTTTACGTTATAATCTTTCGTTTAATGATTTTACATTTTGTGATTATCAAAATGTAGAGGTATCGAAAAATATTAATAATGTTTTTAGGCATTATTTATATCAACAATCTCCCCCCTTTTTGATGATTACAAAATCTAAACTCATTAAATTAAAAAATTAATTTTTAGACAAGTATTTAGTGAGTTTATATCTACTTCTCCCCCTTTTTGTTGAATCAAAAAGGTTATGCCGACAAGTTACGAAATTTGTCGGAACGAGAACTCCCCCTTGATGTGTGCTCCCCCTCGTTCGAGGGCACCAAGGAGTCGAGCTATGGAAATCTTGGCTGCAAAAATATTAGAAGTACAAGCATACATAGCAAAATATGGAATATAAAAACAACAATCATGACAAACAACAATCATGGCAAACAAATATTAAGAACACATAGCAAGACATTCATTAATTTAAAGTGATTATGTGAAACACATAATCATTGCAACGACATTTAGTATGCTTGAAACATATAACAAGAAAAAGGCCCTAAATTGCCAAAGAGAGCTTTCGGACTTGCTTGCGACACGAAAGCTTGGAAAATAAGAAACATAGGCATATAGTATGCTTAGATGGTTGATGGTAGAGTGTTTGGGATGGAATTGGTTGAGTGAGGGTAAGAATGTTGGATTAATAGAGGTATATTTTTGGAGGTGGAGAGTTTGGAGGTAGAGAGTTTGGAGCGGAGTAGGTTGATTGAGGGTTAGAGTGTTGTGCTAGTGGAGGTGTTGTGATTGAGGGGGAGTGGAGGTGTTGGATGAGATCTAGTGATAAGATACTTAATCCAAGTGAAATGTTCATTTAAGGCAATGATTTGTTTTTGGAGAAGGATACGACAAGGACAATAGTTGACATGATTATCAACTTGATTCAAGTTATGGGTTTGAGTAGGGTGAGGATGGAGGATGGAGGTTGGCCCTTGTTGCGTTGTGCAAGGTGCATAGCAAGGAGATCACTACGGTCATGGATTTGGTTTATCTCTTCACGGAACTTTTCCTTTTCCGTGGGAATGTAGATTTGATCATTTGGTGGAAGTGGATGAAATTGGGGTGTGTAGTTGGAAGTAAAGTTCGATGTTTGACCAATATGATGAGGGTTTTGAAAGGTTTCAATGAGGTTAGTTTAAGGTTGAGATGTGTAGTTTGGAACGAAGGTGGAGGTTGAGGTTAGTTTGTGATGAAGAAGAGCTAGAAGGGAGTTGATCCAACTTGAGTTGAGCAAGTTGTAAGGCAAGAAGAGCACTAAGCTCATGGGCTTCATTAAGTTCTTTAATGAAATTCAAGTGTTTGGAAGAAGGTGATGATGGTGGAGTGTGGTTGTTATTTTGGATGGATGTTTGGATATGCAACATAGAAGTAGCATGTGAGTTGGTAGGAAGTGGTGGTGATACTTTTGGTGGTGGAGATATTTTTTGAGTTTGGGTAATCATTAATGGATGAAGATGAAGGTGTGAAAGAAAAGGATATTACATGAGTGGAGGGTGTTTTGGATGGTGCATTGGTAGGTGAAACAAGATGTGAGGTGTTGGCGATGAAATTAGGATTGTTATTTCGAGATTGAGCATGTTCTTCATAAGAATTATTTGGGTGAGATGAAGGTGTATTTTTGGGAGTAAAGATGGATGGTTGGTTATTATGATGAGGTTTGTGAAAGGGTTCATTCGAATGAGCTTGAGGATTGGGAGTATAATTAGGAACAAATGTGGGTGGAGGTGTTGGTTGTTTAGCCACATCATTTGTTGTGATGGACTTGTTTCGGGGGTTTGGTTTTCTTCTCCAAACGGGTTTTTCGGTCATCCTTGCTAACCTTGAGGATTTTGGCTTTGGTTTGATGGGAGATGGCATGATGAGATGATGGAAGATTATGAGGAATGGGAGTGTTTATAGTGTAGGATTGATGGGATTAAGGAATGGATAAAATTTGTTGGATGGATTGGAATAAGATATGTTTGTGAATTTTGGGAAGTATAGGATGAAATGGGCTAAAAAGTAGAAAAGGAAACAGCACCTTCGACCATCAGATGGCCGGTCCCCTTAAATAGGGGCCAGTCCCCTTAAATATTAAGGGGGCCGCCTTATGATTTAAGGGGGCCGCCCATTATGAGGTCTCCAGGTTACTGGAAATGGGTTTTTGGCAGAAAATTGTAGAAAGGGTTGTGTTTTTGGGTTTAGTTTCAAGCAAGTCCAACTCTTTGAGGCAATTAAGCATGTAATAGATATTTATGCAAAACATGTTAATTAAATAGATTAAGCAAACAAGTAATTTCATCTAGCATGTAAACATACTCATCAAGCAAGTAATATATATGGACTAGGAAACAATAAACTACACCAAGTATTTTCTTAATTATATGTGTTGGGTACGCTTCTCGCACCAAAATGTGACAACATATGTATGATTACATTAGTTATCTTATTTGCCACAAACACATGGACTAAAAGTGTCATTATTGTAAAGTCATGTGTTTTGGCCCTATATATACCCCTCCTAGACTTCACTAGGAGGGTTGAAGCTTGTGTTTATTTTCACCTTTCCTATTATCAATAATATCATCAAGTTTTCCTCTTTATCCTTCTTTACTCTCTCTCTCTAACCTTCACCATGAAGATGATGATCTTTCATCATCCAAGACCTCCCGATTCAATATATTAACCAAAACACGATCCATCAATTGGTATCGGAAGCCACGGTATTAGTTTTGGTTGATTTATGTGATATTTTCTTGTCAAAATCGTATTTATTTGAGGTTCAGATCCGTTTGTTATTTAATCTGTTTGTGATGCTGTTGCAATATTTTATTGTCAAAAAGTACCATAAACAGTTTATCTACGTTGTGTGTATCTGGTCCATTTTGTTGTCTGTATACATCTTTATCCTTTTTTATGTGACTGATTTGATTAATTGCCGTGAAGACTAAATGGGTTGGTCTTTTTTAACCCGTGAATATTGTGGTAATATTGCTGATATAAACTGATCAGAAAAAGAGTCAAAAGGCGATCGGAAAATATAGTCGGAAAATTTTGGCCGGAATCTCGCTGGATTTCTTGGTCAAAAAGTCAAAACCCTTATTTATCGCAGTTGCTTGTAAAGCAAATGCGATAAAACCCTCTTCTATCTGAGTTCGGTTTCTTGTACAAGAAATGCGATAACATCCAATCTCGATAATTTATCGCTGTTGAGCTTTTATCGCAGTTGCGTTTATTATCGCAGTCGAGTTTTTATCGCAGTTTCGACAACGCTTATCGCAGTTGGTACAAGATCACTTATCGCAGTTGGGTCAAGACCACTCATCGAAGTTGTGACTAATGACCTCTTATCGCTAATGGGTTCAACAGTCAACCGGTCAACGGTCAATCGGTCAAACAGAAAAAATAAATAAATAAATAAAAAAAAAAATAATAAATAAAAGTATGAAGATGAAGCAGATTCAGTCCATTATACGAACCAACGTCACTAATTAACCACAATCACTCCCAACACAAATCCTGTCTATCCTAACAACTCACCTTCAATTCCCTCTCCAATCCACTCTCATGACTCAAATTTCAACAAGACTCGATCAATCTCCCTACAAGATCTCAGCTCATTTTTTTTTCGTGGTAATCATACATATACCAAGACCGTTGAAGGCCTAACACACGAAATTAAAACATCATCGATCTATATTTGTGAAGCATAGCTTCATTTAATATACGAAACAAGCAAGAAAGGAAAATAACAAATCTGTTTTTTCTCTTTTCTTTGTTCATTCAAAAATACAACAAAACAAAACACAACTACAATTAAACCTACCCGAGACCCATTTGAGAAGATCTTGAAGCCGAAAAAGCTTTCTTGATTTGAATAGAGCAGAAAAACTTAATTACAACAAGGTGAAGGTTCGGTGGAGATTGTTGTAGTGGTTATGTTGTGTTGATTTGTTTGGATGAGATAAGAGATGATGGGATTGAGATGAGATAAGGCGAGTTTGTTAATCGGTTTGTGAGTTGATGGAGATTAAATTTGACTGTATCTTTTTAAGATACATGATGAAAGGGGGCGGATTTATTTTGAAGGAGTGAGGCGGATTGTTCTTGATTTATGAGAGATTAGGGTTAGTGAGGTGCATTTAAGGTATTATTTATAACCGAGTAATTAGGGTTATATCAATTGATTGGATCAAGCCTTTTGGGTGCTTAATGGACCCGATTTCTCATATCAATCACAATGAGCCAAAATATTTTTTGTAAATGGGCTGGATGGATTATAGTGGTGTTGGGCCAAGTATGTGTGGATTGTTATAGCATGTCACCAGGCCGAATATGTGACAACCTTTTGCTTATTATGATAGTTTATCGTATAATTTTTTTAGCAAATGGTTAATTGTTCACAATGTCAAAGTGACTAAATTATTTCACCGGAATACGTTTTTGACAAGATCGGGATAAAACCATTATCATAGTTCACTTAAACCGTCAAAAGGCTAGTGTTGGGTATTGAACCGGAATATGTGACTACGGAGTTAATTCTTTATTATTTATTTGAGGATGAAGTGGAATATCACGGGTGCGTGTACTTAGTATCTTGAAGATATCGGGGTTGGTTGGATGCATGATTCTTCGAGATCCTTGTTCGAGCTTATAACCTTCAAAATGATTAAGACTTGAGTTATCTCGTTATACCTGATGTAAGGAGTTACGTTGTTGTGCTCACAGTGTATAGCCATCACTTTAAAGGAGTTACGTTGTAGTGCTCAAGTGTCACACAAAGATGTGGATGATTCAAGATGAGTTCATATACAGTAAAGGATGGTTGGATGGGTATATGAAACGACCTATGCTTAAAGGAGTTACGTTGTAGTGCTCAGTATAGGTACTTAGTCAGACAATAGTGCAAGCTTAAGTCACAAGTTCGGGTTATTTTACTTCAGTCTCAAGTTCGTAATACTGGGTTTTCTCCATCAGTGGTCACTACAAAAAGCCGTCAGAATGATAATGGGGTCGGTAAAGAGTTAGATGAGAAGAGTTTAGAAGAGTAGAGATTCTATCAGCAGTTGATTCTCACGGGCTATTTATGGTACTTCACACATCTTCGCTTAATTGGACATACAGGGTGTACGCTGCCTCCGTTTCCATCGTAACCATAGTGTGTATGCTTCCGATTCCGCGAAGACATCGTGGGGGAAGAGAGAGTAGATGTGCTTTGACTTTCTTTGACTTTCTTTGCATTTTTTGCGAAAACACTTTTTTTCCAGATGGATCTGCATTCAGGGGGAAGAAATGTGCACATCAGGGACACATAACAGACTCACGTGATCGAGCTTACAACTTTATTACTACCGGAAGACGTCCGCAGAGATGATCAGTAGTTCAGTTTTGTGATTTTGGTGTAATCGTTTCAACTTTCGCAGAGTGTGATGTGCGAAGTAGCCTACTTATGTGAGAAGATCTTGCTGATTTCTTGCATGTTACCCCTGAACGGAGCTTCCGCATTAAGCATAATCGTTTGCTTGGTGTGGTTTACAATGTCATCTACAAATTCCGCTGCGTACTTACAACCTTCAAAAGTTAGAAGACGTGTTAACTACATCAAAATTTCGAATTTGCTAAAGACGATTGTCAGTTTGGGGGGAAGCTGATTCAGAAACTTCACCAATAAGAAGTGTACGAAGAAGCCGTTAAAGACATGCAGCATGAATTGGGGGGAAGTTAATCCAATTCATGTTTATTACATCATGTGACTACGAGTAAAGAAAAGTTCTCAAGCCGGGGTACAAGATAAAGACAAAGAGCGTCAACTGTAATCATCCTCAGCACATGAAGAGCTTATGAAGACCTTTCTTTATTTGTATTTTTTTTACTTGTAGGATATGATGTAAGTAATCCCATATGTTGCCACATTGGGGGAAGATTGTTGGGTACGCTTCTCGCACCAAAATGTGACAACATATGTATGATTACATTAGTTATCTTATTTGCCACAAACACATGGACTAAAAGTGTCATTATTGTAAAGTCATGTGTTTTGGCCCTATATATACCCCTCCTAGACTTCACTAGGAGGGTTGAAGCTTGTGTTTATTTTCACCTTTCATATTATCAATAATATCATCAAGTTTTCCTCTTTATTCTTCTCTACTTTCTCTCTCTAACCTTCACCATGAAGATGATGATATTTCATCATCCACGACCTCCTGATTCAATATATTAACCAAAACACGATCCGTCAATATGTAAGTGGGAAGATTAATGAACTATTTGATGGATCCTAATGTGTGCCTATTTGCAATAAATGGGAACTTAAGATAGCATGGACTTCTAGACTTGTTACAAACAAAATCTTAATAGACAAACCATGGTCCGCTTGATTTGACTTAGTTCACTTATAAATGTCATGTACATAAATATAGATGACAAATATGAGATCACCATGCATGATTTAAAGAAATGTTTTTAGCATTATTCAACAATGTTTGAAAGTGGGTTTTTATTTCAAAATGTGTTTATGAAGAATGGGTAAGAAAGAAAATAAAATTCCCAATCTTTGACTTTGATCGAAACATAATTATGGACATAGATTAAGAAGAAAAATGAGATAGTAAAACATGTTAATAGAAAAGTGAAATAGTCATCTAAAAAATTATTTTTCCAAAATGTGAAGTTTCTGTATATTTTTAAAGATACTAGATTTTTGACAACAAATACCATTAATCCTAGATTTTAAAAAAATGGTTGTTAAAGATCTCATGCTCAAGGGAATTGGTTAAGGCTATTGTCACATGCTACCCTTTTCTACATATCCTATGGTCATAAGGAAGTGATGACGAAATTCTATATGTTTGATGCGAGAGTGTTGAATGGGGTATAACCTAACATCTATAGCTCCTTTGTTGTCGCACACTTATCTAACTTAATGCCATAGTCTACGAGAGCTTGTTTCATCCATAGTTTTCTAACACGAGAAATCTAATCTTACTTCTATGTTAATGATTAATCCACTTAACTCATTTCACATCATCACCATGAGTTTTCTATTAGTGGACATAGAAGATTTCCATTTTAAAAGTTATAGCTTAAAAGGGCCAAGGGAAAAGAATAAGTGATTCTAGGTTATAAGTAGATTCATATAAGCTATTATGTATGTGTGTGTATATATATATATATATATATATATATATATATATATATATATATATATATATATATATATATAACTAGGCATTATGAGCTAAATGGGCATGAAATAACTAGTCATTAATCTAAGCATATATTATAACAATGAGCTTAAAAGGAAAGCGTACCTTTTAGTCTTCAGTAGATTTTTCTTCAAACGCTTCAAGGTGTCATATTGGCTTATAGAAGCCAAACATAGATGAGTTTCCGAATTATTCAATGAGTGACGATTTAGCCACTTGGTCCCCATTGTCTCATTTGTCCAAATATGTTTGAACCAAACATGGTTTGCATTTGCATGTATGGTGAAAGTATTCCCCAAGGGTTGAAACTTGGTTGAAGTGAATAATTCCACATTGGGTGATTATTATTATTAGGAAAGTTTTGTCTACCTTGATTTCTTCTAGGTTGAGGAGTTTTAGACCAAGGATGAGGATTATTTGGTCTATTTGGAGGTGGAGTTTTAGATCTTAATTTTGGTTTAGAAAATCCGGTTTCGGCTTTTAATGATGGTTTATAAAAACTTTTTACTTCCTCATCACTCGCAATAGGTATTTTTCTATCTTTTATAAGTATATAGTTAGGTTTTGACTCTAATGGTTTTTGTATACTAGATTGACATTCAAACTTTACAATTTTATTTTCACTAGTTGAAACATTATTTGTGTTGAATCCTAGACTGGTTTTATCTCCCGAAGTTCCTTGAACACTTATTATTTTCTTAAGTGAATTACTACTATTTTTAAACTTGTCAAGTTTGGAAATTTCATCTTTAAGTTTTTCGTTTTCATTTTTGACCTCTAGACATGTTTTACATTCTATAAAAAAAAATTTCCTTTTTCTAAATGTTGTAGTTTAATTTTTAATTCGAGTACTTCATTTTCTAATCGATTATTAATATGTTTTAGTGATTTATTTTTAGCCATGACTTTTTGACTTAATTTGCGTAACCTATTATATTCATTATCTAGGTCTTTTTCGTCTAATCATTGATTTTTGTCACTAAAGTATTCGGTTTCGGAAAGTAACTCATTGGATGCCTTGGCAATAAGACATTTTTCATCCTTTGTTATTTCTTTCTCATCTTCATCGCTGTCACTCCATGCTCCTCCAATGAACGCCTTTTGATTTTGATCCCTTGACAACATTGGACATTTTCCGATGAGATGATTTGGATCACCGCATTTGAAGCACTTCCTTTCGCTCTTGCTACTTTTGTCGTCTTTGTTTCTTTGGAATGCCTTTCTTTCATCATGTGGTTGTCTAAC
The DNA here is from genome assembly GCA_021014915.2 of Artemisia tridentata subsp. tridentata. Lineage (NCBI taxonomy): Eukaryota > Viridiplantae > Streptophyta > Magnoliopsida > Asterales > Asteraceae > Artemisia > Artemisia tridentata. The sequence continues at coordinate 63,367,075 of CP139501.1, read as the reverse complement.
GAATCTTCCTCTTCTTTTGAAGAATTTCTTGAAGTCTCTTACGGCCATGGCATATTCTTCGTCATCACTTTCGGAGGTTGAGCTATCCTCGTCACTAGATTCCTTCCTACCTTTCAATGCAATTTACTTGCTTTGCTCTCTTTTTCCTTTGACCATCTCGGAGTCTTTCTTTATTATTGATTCGTAGACTTTCAAGTTGCCGATCAACTCGTCAAGTTGAAGAGTTGACAAGTTCTTCGATTCTTCAATCGCCGTAACTTTAGCCCGCCATTTTGGATGAAAAGCCCTAAGAAATTTCCTAACAAAATTCTTACTAGAAAAACTCTCATCAAGTGCTTTTAAACTTGTGATGATAGTGTTAATGTCACACCCCCAAAATCGGGTCCAGCGGAAGCTTACGTGTCGCTGGGGTGCAACTCAATTGGTATCATAACACAAGTGTAAAGAACGGTTTTCACATCAATCATTTAGAATATATTTGAGAAGTCAAAAGTGTTAAATTTACATTATGAAAAGTGGTGCGGAAGTTGGCCCATAAAATAAGTTAAGCGGTCCCAAATGTTTTATCAGAGTCTTCTATGACCATGCCATGCCCTGCCAAAAGCCTCCAGTAGCGTGCTATGCTTAGTTCCTGAAAATACATGCTAAAGTGTCAACACGAGGTTGGTGAGTTCATAGAGTTTGTTCAGCAAGTAAAGTATTCGAATAAAGATTTTCCCAGCAAAGGCATTGTAAATCCACTCAGTTGCAAATCCCGCCCATTACAACACTTGCAACCTGTGTGTTTACAACCCACTGCTAAAATATAGCTTGAGTAAGACATGTAAGTATACGATATGTGTTCTATATCACTAATTGACCTTATGCTGCTCACTAGGAGACTTATCAATGCTGCTCACGAGGAGACTTATCAATGCTGCTCACAAGGAGACTTATCAATGCTGCTCACAAGGAGACTTATCAATGCTGCTCACGAGGAGACTTATCAATGCTGCTCACAAAGAGACTTATCAATGCTGCTCACGAGGAGACTTATCAATGCTGCTCACTAGGAGACTTATCAATGCTGCTCACGAGGAGACTTATGTACGGCTACCCCAAGTGTTTGATACTTAGGTCCGCGAAATGCTTTCAAGAGTAACGCAAGTAAGTTTAACACAATCATGTACGTACGCAAATAGTTTAAGCATGTATCTCCCCCAAAGAGTTTAAAACAATTATTAAAGAATAAGAGTGGGGCTATGAAACTCACCTGATGCGATAGCAACAATGATAATAATGGATAAGATGAAATGAGGCTCGATCTCTAACCGCGACCTAATATGAGGATATGATCTAATATAAGCAGATGAAGTGATGCTACACATGCAAATACGTATGTTAACGATACCACTCGTTAGTTTTGAAAATAACGTTTATTGTCGAAAAATACATTTTTGACATCTCGTTAAGTCATAAACTACATTTCGTGTAAAAATGTTGAAACGGTACTCCATGATCCTTATTCGGAGCTATATAGTCAAATATATTAGTTTCGTCGCAAAATAATACTTTTTATAACTTGTGAAAATGTGACCAAACGGCCTCGCAAAACTAGCCACAAAATATTGCACGTTAAGAGTTAGTAATAAAACTTGTCGTTTTTGAAATCCTTGTAACATAATCTCAATGTCGTCTCTTATGAGTTTTGATCATACGCGCCTCGATCATAAAGAAAATCGGTTATGAATATAGTGTCTTGCAAAACAATTTCTATACTTAGAAATATTTCCTTATAATGGTGGTTTTCGGAGATATTCGGAAAATCATATCTTACTCGTTATAAGTCCGATCAACGAACGGTTGATTGATTTGGAAAATAGGCCAGGTGTACTTCATTTTAGTTACTGATGAAAATTTCTCAAAACTGACTCGATCAACGGGAAAATAGCTCGCAACATGGTGACTTGAAAGAAAAACTGTTTTACACTTGTAATATATTTTGCTATTAGAAGCTGTCAAAATTAAATAAGTTTCGTCGGGTTTTCAAACGTATATATCTTGGTCGTTACAAGTCTGTTTTCAACGTTCTTTATATCCACGGAATCGTGGGACAACATACTAATATATTTTTGAAAATTCGGGTCGGATAGATTACGGCTAATGCCTCATTTTGTCCGTTGAAATTCGTGCAACAGCACGTATTATTTTCAGAAAATAGTTTTTCGTCGTTAAACTTTGAAAAATCATATCTCCTTCGTTATAGACTCGTTTTTGTTCATTCCAGCGGCCATAGTTTCGTTTTTGAAAGTATTTTCTAAATCTTTGGTCCAAAGTTACACCTTAGCCCCTGAGGTTTCCACGTTTTGCAAAAATGGACAGCAACTTTCTATTAGTGTCTAAAAATGAATTTTCTAGTTTATAACTTGTTCAAGTCCACTCCAATCAACTTCAAAACAACCCTTAATCTACCATACACCTTCTTAGGGTGTCATGGGTCCTAAACTTCACAAAATATTGTAGGATTTCAAGGGAATGATCATAGGCTTTATATATACTTATAAAAACCATAAAACTTGTAAAGTGGTATGAATAACATATGTAACTCGCATGTTTAACCATTATAACTTGAAAATACATGATGTTAATGATCAAATGAAAGTATGAGATGATGAAAAAGTTCGCTTGAAGCTTACTTGAAGATTGATGAGTTTGGATGGACAAAGATCACAACCTTGGAGTTTTTATTGCAAAACCCTAACAAGGATCATATATGGAACTAATCTAACACTTGTTCATGAAAAGTTTTTGATTCCTCCTTGGTTCTTGTGGTTTGCCGTGAGATATAGAGAGGAAAAAGAGATGAGTTTGATCTTGTTTTGTGATAAAAATGAACTAGTTTAGGCTTTATATAGTCCAAGGGCATTTTGGTAATTTCAATGAAAGGGTATAATGGTAATTTCAATAGATTTTTGAAATATCTAGATATTTTTGAGAAAATATCTAGATATTTTAGGTTGGATATTTATCTTTGACATACGGAGTGGGTTTTGGTCCCGTTAATTGCTAACTGTAAGTCGTAAAGTCACCAAACTTAAAACCGGGTATCCTAAAATTCCTAAATTCATGAAAATGTCACGGAAGGTGGAAAACATATATTTCTCTTGTTGGTAATGTTGTTTGGACATATCGGGATGCCTAAATGATGTTTAAACCTTAAGGTAAATCTCGGACACGCTTTCGTGATTCTTGCAGAAATTTTCCGACGAGTGCCAAAATCTCGGGTTATCATTAAAATAGTTTAACTTACGAGAATATGAAATAAAAATTTTGGAATGAATAGTGCCAGTGAATAGTAAAATGAATAGTAACTCGTGAATAGTAAATTGTCGAGGTTCGGAAAAATGGCCTGGAATTACGAGTTGTGACAGTCTCCACCCGTTAGAGGAATTCAGTCCCTGAATTCAGCTCACTCGTTCTACGTACGTACGTTCTCATGCTCGGGTTTGATGGGGGTAAACTTTCCCATGATCGAGCATAGCCTTCAAAAAAACTCTAGGTAACCGATTTTTACTTAATCCCACAACTCGTCAAACAAGAACTGTCATGGGATTAGGCTAAATCGGTTTGAGGTTGTCGATTCAAATTTAATCTCACAACTCATCAAACAAGAACTGTCATGAGATTAAACTGAATCGGCTCGGGTAACAACTTGACTCTTGGCTTGATTTTCGCAACTCATCAAACAAGAACTGTCACTAAATCAAGCTAGGAAACAAGTTGTCAGAAAGAATGGATTCAACATCCTGAAATGAGGTATTTTGAAAGTTTGGCTCGATAATGGAATTGCTTACACCGATCAAATCAATCTGGACATAATTCTATTATAACTACTCTTAGTATTGCAAAATTCATCTCTGAGTCGAACATAGGTGGTCAGGCTATGTCCCACTATCCCGGGTCGAATATAGATGACCAGTCTATATTCCACCGAGGTTCAATGAATTTTGGAATACTCAGCTTAGTTATACTAATACTATGTCCTTCACATGTAAAGGGTGGTTCAAAAGACTAAGGCAAGTGATCAGGCTTGAGGTCGAATGATGAAACTACGTAAGGAAAAGGTGTAACGCTGTGACGTGCATGATATGCAAGCATACTTATATGGAATACAATTATAGTAATCAAAGAGAGTAAGTGAGTATAATCTATCTGGCAATAAGATGCAAATCTCATTAAATATGTCAGCAACAAACCACAAATGAGGCATCAGCTTGGCAGGCAGGTACGTGGCGGTCATAGGGTTAAGTTTTCGTAAAAGTAGCTATAGTTTAGGTTTTAAAATTACCCAATTCTCTATAGCCTAGGCTCTGATACCAATCTGTCACACCCCCAAAATCAGGGTCCAGCGGAAGCTTACGTGTCGCTGGGGTGCAACTCAATTGGTATCATAACACAAGTGTAAAGAACGGTTTTCACATCAATCATTTAGAATATATTTGAGAAGTCAAAAGTGTTAAATTTACATTATGAAAAGTGGTGCGGAAGTTGGCCCATAAAATAAGTTAAGCGGTCCCAAATGTTTTATCAGAGTCTTCTATGACCATGCCATGCCCTGCCAAAAGCCTCCAGTAGCGTGCTATGCTTAGTTCCTGAAAATACATGCTAAAGTGTCAACACGAGGTTGGTGAGTTCATAGAGTTTGTTCAGTAAGTAAAGTATTCGAATAAAGATTTTCCCAGCAAAGGCATTGTAAATCCACTCAGTTGCAAATCCCGCCCATAACAACACTTGCAACCTGTGTGTTTACAACCCACTGCTAAAATATAGCTTGAGTAAGACATGTAAGTATACGATATGCGTTCTATATCACTAATAGACCTTATGCTGCTCACTAGGAGACTTATCAATGCTGCTCACGAGGAGACTTATCAATGCTGCTCACAAGGAGACTTATCAATGCTGCTCACGAGGAGACTTATCAATGCTGCTCACAAGGAGACTTATCAATGCTGCTCACGAGGAGACTTATCAATGCTGCTCACTAGGAGACTTATCAATGCTGCTAACGAGGAGCCTTATGTACGGCTACCCCAAGTGTTTGATACTTAGGTCCGCGAAATGCTTTCAAGAGTAACGCAAGTAAGTTTAACACAATCATGTACGTACGCAAATAGTTTAAGCATGTATTTCCCCCAAAGAGTTTAAAACAATTATTAAAGAATAAGAGTGGGGCTATGAAACTCACCTGATGCGATAGCAACAATGATAATAATGGACAAGATGAAATGAGGCTCGATCTCTAACCGCGACCTAATATGAGGATATGATCTAATATAAGCAGATGAAGTGATGCTACACATGCAAATACGTATGTTAACGATACCACTCGTTAGTTTTGAAAATAACGTTTATTGTCGAAAAATACATTTTTGACGTCTCGTTAAGTCATAAACTACATTTCGTGTAAAAATGTTGAAACGGTACTCCATGATCCTTATTCGGAGCTATATAGTCAAATATATTAGTTTCGTCGCAAAATAATACTTTTTATAACTTGTGAAAATGTGACCAAACGGCCTCGCAAAACTAGCCGCAAAATATTGCACGTTAAGAGTTAGTAATAAAACTTGTCGTTTTTGAAATCCTTGTAACATAATCTCAATGTCGTCTCTTATGAGTTTTGATCATACGCGCCTCGATCATAAAGAAAATCGGCAATGAATATAGTGTCTTGCAAAACAATTTCTATACTTAGAAATATTTCCTTATAATGGTGGTTTTCGGAGATATTCGGAAAATCATATCTTACTCGTTATAAGTCCGATCAACGAACGGTTGATTGATTTGGAAAATAGGCCAGGTGTAATTCATTTTAATTACTGATGAAAATTTCTCAAAACTGACTCGATCAACGGGAAAATAGCTCGCAACATGGTGACTTGAAAGAAAAACTGTTTTACACTTGTAATATATTTTGCTATTAGAAGCTGTCAAAATTAAATAAGTTTCGTCGGGTTTTCAAACGTATATATCTTGGTCGTTACAAGTCTGTTTTCAACGTTCTTTATATCCACGGAATCGTGGGACAACATACTAATATATTTTTGATAATTCGGGTCGGATAGATTACGGCTAATGCCTCATTTTGTCCGTTGAAATTCGTGCAACAGCACGTATTATTTTCAGAAAATAGTTTTTCGTCGTTAAACTTTTAAAAATCATATCTCCTTCGTTATAGACTCGTTTTTGTTCATTCCAGCGGCCATAGTTTCGTTTTTGAAAGTATTTTCTAAATCTTTGGTCCAAAGTTACACCTTAGTCCCTGAGGTTTCCACGTTTTGCAAAAATGGACAGCAACTTTCTATTAGTTTCTAAAAATGAATTTTCTAGTTTATAACTTGTTCAAGTCCACTCCAATCAACTTCAAAACAACCCTTAATCTACCATACACCTTCTTAGGGTGTCATGGGTCCTAAACTTCACAAAATATTGTAGGATTTCAAGGGAATGATCATAGGCTTTATATATACTTATAAAAACCATAAAACTTGTAAAGTGGTATGAATAACATATGTAACTCGCATGTTTAACCATTATAACTTGAAAATACATGATGTTAATGATCAAATGAAAGTATGAGATGATGAAAAAGTTCACTTGAAGCTTACTTGAAGATTGATGAGTTTGGATGGAAAAAGATCACAACCTTGGAGTTTTTATTGCAAAACCCTAACAAGGATCATATATGGAACTAATCTAACACTTGTTCTTGAAAAGTTTTTGATTCCTCCTTGGTTCTTGTGGTTTGCCGTGAGATATAGAGAGGAAAAAGAGATGAGTTTGATCTTGTTTTGTGATAAAAATGAACTAGTTTAGGCTTTATATAGTCCAAGGGCATTTTGGTAATTTCAATGAAAGGGTATAATGGTAATTTCAATAGATTTTTGAAATATCTAGATATTTTTGAGAAAATATCTAGATATTTTAGGTTGGATATTTATCTTTGACATACGGAGTGGGTTTTGGTCCCGTTAATTGCTAACTGTAAGTCGTAAAGTCACCAAACTTAAAACCGGGTATCCTAAAATTCCTAAATTCATGAAAATGTCACGGAAGGTGGAAAACATATATTTCTCTTGTTGGTAATGTTGTTTGAACATATCGGGATGCCTAAATGATGTTTAAACCTTAAGGTAAATCTCGGACACGGTTTCGTGATTCTTGCAGAAATTTTCCGACGAGTGCCAAAATCTCGGGTTATCATTAAAATAGTTTAACTTACGAGAATATGAAATAAAAATTTTGGAATGAATAGTGCCTGTGAATAGTAAAAATGAATAGTAACTCGTGGTTAGTAAATTGTCGAGGTTCGGAAAAATGGCCTGGAATTACGAGTTGTGACAGTTAAACCTAGCAAAAGCATTATCTATTGATTCCTCTTCCGGAATCGTAAATTGTTCATATTGTTGAACAAGAAGATCTATTATATTATCTTTGACTTGACTATTACCTTGGTGAGTTATTAGTAAGGAGTTCCAAATTTCTTTTGCGGTTTCACACATAAAGATCCTTTCGTATTCTTTAAGTGGTAATGCATTATAAATAACCATTTTTGCCTCATTATTTTTAGCAAGTTTTCTTTTTAAATCATCACTTTGTTTTTCAAAAGATACTACTTCATCCTTTTTAGTTTCGGGATTATTTTGAATAGGGGGAAAATCACCAAAGGTAATAACATGCCAACGATCAAGATCTTTTGATTTCACATAAGTTTCGAATCTATTTTTCCAATAAAGAAAACCATCACTTTCAAATAGCGGTGGTCTTTGCATAGATTGCCCTTCTAAATATTTTTCCGATTCCATAGATCGATTCAAGTTTTAAAATACAATATATTTTAAAAATCTTGTTTGACGTGGCTCTTGATACCAATTGTGAAAAACTAGAAGGGGGGGTTGAATAGTTTTACGTCTTTTTAATTTATTATAAAAACTTTGTTTACTTTTAAAAACTTAGATTCGAATTTATGTGAACTCAACTCTTGAACAATATGAAAAAATATAAGTAAATCTAAATTAACAATGCAAGTAAAGCAATGAAATGAAATGAAAGATAGAGATGGAAAGATCGAACCGCGAGACAAAGGATTTATAGTGGTTCGGCTACAAGGACACCTTCCTTGCCCTACTCCACTCCTCGAGCACCTAACTCGAGAGTTTTCTTCACTATGTCAACAAGCTCCCTTATGGCGGAGAAAACCTTACACAACTTTCGCTTACACCAATTTTATGACACAAAGCTAAATGTCGAGTTCTAATCGTAGCTAGAACCAATCTCACAACTTCAATCACAACTTCTTCATGACTTCTTCACAACTTCTTCACTACGGCTTCACAACTTCTTCACGACTTCTCACTACTACTACACACCACAACCACTTCACAACTTCTACTCTACTTCTTCTTCACAACACTACTATTTCTTCACAACTACAATCTAGTTCACAACTATACACTACTTCTTCACTTCCTAATACTACTTCTTCATGCCTCTACTTCTTCACACCTTTGCTTCTTCACACCTTTACTATACTTCTTACACACTAAACTAATCTAACCACTTTATGTTCAAACCTATCTAATTAATATACAAACCTTATACACAAATGAATGAATGATTTACAAAGTTTACTAAACTAACAACTTAGGTAACAAGATGATACTAAGTTGTAATACTTCTAGTCTTGATTGATAGAAGTATTCTTCTTTTGCACTTGGATGGTAGAAGCTTGGATCACTTAGAAACCAATGCTTAAGAATATATGATCAAAGGATTTAGAAAGATATAAGAAGAGATTTAGAACAGAAGGTTTGGGGTGCAAAAGGTGAGAAAAAAGTCTAGGAATGAACCAGTATTTATAGGCAAAGCTGGGGGCTAGAGGAGCGTGGGCGGTCCCCTTAAATAGGGGGCCGGTCCCCTTAATAATTAAGGGGGCCGCCTAGATAATTAAGGGGGCCGCCCCTTATATCCGTTGCCCAGCTTTGTCTTTTTGTGGGGAAGGTTTTTCTGGAACATTTTTGTCATTTTTGGTTGAAAATTTGAATTCATAAATTTATTATGGATTAAACATTTTCCTTTAATTTCCAAAAATGATTTTGTAAAAGATATAAAATGTTTATGTCATTTTATAAAAAATCTAGTGATTAAGAAAATGTTCCTTTGATCATATAATGCATTAGGCATTTGTTTATTCATACCTTAAGTGATTAAGTTGTTAAAATAGATATTTACAAGTAAAAACTTGTTTACGTTATAATCTTTCGTTTAATGATTTTACATTTTGTGATTATCAAAACGTAGAGGTATCGAAAAATATTAATAACGTTTTTAGGCATTATTTATAATAACAAGAAACAAGTAATCAAACAACACATAGACGTATTGAATGTTTAAAAGAATAACTTATCTTCAATGAAACATGAGTTTTGCAGGCAGTAAAACCCTAATAAAAGCTGAGAAAATCGCTCCCTAATTGATACTCCAAGATGTTACATGAATTATGAAAATATATATAGTTTTACAACTCTGATGGCATCCCCTTATAGGTTGTGACACCGTCAGCTCGCCGTCATTAGGGTTTCGTCTTGTGCAAGTCGCTGTTCTGACGGCATCATCTTGAATGTCTTGATGTCGTCCCCTTTGTAAATGTTGCCGTCTCTTGTTAACTTTGTAAATGACTCTGGTCTTCAAAATACACCTGACGCCGTCAGGTTGTAGTGTCTTCAGATTCTTCTAAGGCGTCACTTGTTAATTGTCCACCAAAAATCCATCTTCAGTAACATGTGACGGCGTCACTTGCTAGACTGTGACACCGTCAGGACTCCTTTCCTGACAGATTTTGAGACTTGGTCGTTTTCTTCACTTTTCTTGTCGATTTAAGCTCAAAACAAGCCGATTTCTAGATTTTCCGTCCCAAATACTTAAAATGTAAAAAGAATCAATTTAGGGAAATATTTGATAATATAAATACGATTTTGGCCTTAAATGACCCCTTGAAAAGGTACCAAAGAAGTCCTTATCAAATATCCCTACACTTGGGATTATCTTGTCCCCAAGCAAATGTGCTTTTATCCTAATCAATTTACAAGTTCGAGGTCATTTAACATTAATATAAAAGTAATTACTGTTGGGATTTAAAGCTTCTTCATGATACTCCTGCTCATTGTCAAGATACTGCTGCTCTAAGGTTTTAAGACTACTCATGAAAATATGCTAAGCGTGTTTCTGCTACTGGTGTAATATTAAGACTGCTTGTACAAAGTTAGTACTGCTGAAGAATTACAAGGAATATACACTAAGTGTGTTAGTGCTACTAGTACAAAGTTAGTGCTACTCTTACAAAGATAATGCTGCTGATGAGTTAATGCTGCTGCTTCAAGAGTTAAGACTGTTAGGCTATTTAGTTGGTTATGTTACAACTGTTAATGAGATATACATGTAAAGTCTTTTAGATAAATATAGAAAGATTTATAAAAGATTTATCTTAGAGAACAAGTTATTGTAAGCCGACTAGGACTCCTTAGTATATAAAAGGAGGTCCTAGGGCATTGAGTTAGATATACCAATACATGAGATTAGAAAGTCAATTAGCTTCAAGGTTGTAAACCCTAATACTGTTGAGTATTCGTATTATTCTTAATAATATTGAAGCTTTGTTTGATTGTTTAATATTGTGTTCTTGTTTTACTGTTATATTAAAGAGTTCTTCTTAAGATTAAAGTTTAGATTCCGCATAAACTTTAATACATTCCAAGACAGTTTCTATACTAGTTGTGTTAGATTTATCTACCATAGCTAATCCTTTAAAAGCTAAGGGAATTCGATCAAGTGTTCAACTGGGATCAACAATTACAACTTAAAATTGTTCCACTTTAGTCACCATAAGCACGGAAATTATATACTAGCACCTCACATAAAGTGTTTGGATTCTCACATCTCTCGGGTGTATAAAGTTATACAACATGAATGGAAACGGGAAAATAAAACACTATCTACCTGTCATAGCACATAGATTACCATAGGCTTGAGAACGGATCAAACCTCCACCACTTTTGCGTAAGCACCTAGGATAAACTATCAAAGGGGTTTTTTAAAGGGTTGTAACGTTAGGTGTAAGGGGATGGAAAAACACGATTTTGTTGAATAAAGGGAATTTTACCGGTGGCAAGTCAATAATCTAAGTCAATCACACGTACAATGAGGCGTTGCTAAGCCAAGACTCGACTCAACTCGCTAACTACTAACTCCTTTTGTATTTTTCTGGACACTTTCTTGACTTAAACAAAAGATAAAAGACGGGATGGTAGTCCGTATGTTTTTTTTTTCTTTCTTTTTCTTCTTGCTTTTTTCTTTTTATATTTTTTTTTCTTTTTCATTTATTTTCAATTTTTTTCCTTTTTTTTATATATATTTTTTCATACACTTTTGCCATACCATCCAAAATATACATCATTACAAAGGGATTTCTTGCATCCTCCCTACACTTGAACTTTTACATAGATAAAAACTAACTAACGACCCGAATTAAGAAAATCAAAACACGTGGAGTACCTTAAACATTAACGCACATATGGGGGTAATAGAATTGACATTCTTCCCCATTAACCTATAATAACTAGTACTTTACCCATGAGTCCCAATCGTCCCAAAACTGTATTTACAAGATATGACTCGAATTAGCAACCATGTAACCAACCCGACAATTAACAAAGGGTTTAACACATAAGTTGTAACAATAATGCACTAAAAATGAGTGAAAACAAGGTAGGCTAAGGATATTTGGGTGTACATTTGGGGGTGGATTGTAAACAATGCCCTTCATTAATATTTTGGAATCCACTGAAATATTACGAGAACCGCGAAAAGGATAGGCTCTGAGGGGTGTACTAAGGTTATCTTGTACTAAAAATGAGTACATCGTAAAGGTGTGGGAAAATTACTTGACCAATGAAGCCAACATAATTATAAAACAGGTTTAAAACAAGGGTTATCCTAATGCCTCTTATAATTTAGTTAATCCTAACTACACGAATGTAGTCTCACTAGCGATCTCGGGATGCATCACAAACGCAAGTTCTAGAATCTATATACTACCGGTACACTCATAAGCATTAAAGGTGAATGCTTTTTCCTATAGATCTAAAGGCGAACCTCACATTTTGGGGTTGGAAATTTTTTGAGTGGAATCGTTTTTGTGCTAGCTATATAATTCCTATCCATTAGACACTTATTAAAACTAAAGCTTCACTCCTATATGTTGTAAAAAAAAATTAAATTTGGTGCTAAAATCACCCTAACAAGTATCTCTTTTATTTTATTACACATTTCCTAGTAAACAAAACAAATATCAATCAAGTTATAGTTTCTATGGTATCCCATTTTACCCTCTCCACACTTAAATTAAACATTGTCCCCAATGTTCTTGAAAAGTATCAAAGTTATGACAAAGGGAAAAATAAAATAGATGAAAGAAACTAATACTCCCCTGATTTGCTCGGCATGGGCCATGTGAAATATGGTTAAATCCTCCTCCAAGAAAATAAACTTCAATAATTGCTCATCATACTTCATCTTTTATCTTCTTCTCCAATATAACCTGTAATTCACTAAGAAAACAAACACGAAACCTCGCATAAAATCAGCGGTAAACACTATATATATATATATATATATATATAATATATATATATATATATATATATATATATATATATATATATATATATATATATATAAACTAAATCCTAGAAAGCGAATAAGATATAAAATGTTTACAGATTCCTGGAAATTTAAAAAGTTCTGGAAATTATCAAAAATTAAATTCCAGCAGAAAAACATAATTCTGGAATACTGTGCTACTACAGTGCCTGACGCCGCCAGGTTGTAAACCCTGACACCGTCAGGTTGTAAATCCTAACGCTTGACCTGACATTATTTTTCTGTCTGGAAAATTTCTGGAAAAATCTGCTTATTAAAACCTCTAAATTCTTCAAAACATTCATTGTGACTCGATACAAAGCATTTGACTCAAACAAACACACAAATATATGCTAATCATTAATTGTTAACTTTTATGTTCGAATTTATTGTTTTAAACAAATATAATCTTCCATACACTTATCTTTTTGTAAAATACCTTTAAATGCAATTAAGATGAGGTATAAACAAAATAAAGCATTTTCACAAATTATATTCGAAACATGAAAGATTAAACAATGATGATAAGACATATATATGAAGAAAAAAAATATCAAAAAATCAAACAACAAGCTTGGGTTACCTCCCAAGAAGTGCTTATCTTTATTTACGAGTCTTGTAGCTAGACTCAACGTCATGGCCTATTACGTCTTCTAGCACAACTTATGTGCCCATTCATACTTCTTAATCCAAACTTTGTCAAACCTATATTCCGGGCCTAGATCTACACATTCTGAATAATAAGTCCTTTTTCTTTCATAATTAAAATCATCCTCAATTTCATAATCTTTAACTTCATAGGCTCGAATTACATCAACTTCCAAATCCTTAAGGTTCTTTAACTCTTCCCTCTTATGGGGCATCTTAAAAGTGATCTTTTCTACTCCATTAGAAAAATGAACTATTCCTTCATCTTAATCACAAAGCATCTTAGACATTTCTACAAACGGTTTTCCTAACACAATCTCACCTATGTATTGGTCTATGATACCTCTAACATCTTCTAGGATTATGAAATCACATTGAGAAGTAAAATTTACCAGAAAGACATGCAACCCTTCAACTCTTCCAATAAAATTGCACAATCAATTAGGGCTATATGGATCTTCTCTAGGTTTCAGTTTTCCATTCATGATCCAATTGTAATAGAGCCTAGACATAATATTCATAGGTGCTTTTAAGTTAATGTATGTGTTCTCTCTATACATATAACCAACCATGCAAGAGATTTTGATATTCATATCATTGCGCTTCCTAATCCACGGTTTCTTTCGATATTTCAAGTGGCAAGGGTACTTTAAGAGAAACTTATGATAGGCTAATTCTTCATATGTTGGAAAGAAATTTTTAAAAACCCTTTAGTAATCTTCTAGTTCCTTTTCCAAGTCATTACTAGAGGCAATGTTATTCGTACAAGGACCGGTTCTAAGCTCAATTTCTCTTTGGATTAAATCATTAAGCTTCCTAAGTTCATTGATTTCCCTCTTAATTTGGTCACGCAATGAAGTGATTGCTATGGGTGGAATGGATGGATTCGCGTTTTCCATACTGGCAAATGGAATAGTTGATGAAAACTTTTTCCAAACAAAGACATAATGAAAAGATAGACTACAAGAAAGCTAAAAATGAAAAACAAAAATCTCACTCGATAGGAATCTAGTGAGTAGAACTAAACAAGATAGAAATCGAACATAAACTATTTACTATTCGCCGGCAGCGGCGCCAAAAACTTGATGTGGGGGATTGTGAACCTCACAAGTAGTTTTACAATCCTCCTAGGCAGTGTACCTAATCATTGTAGTGTAGTATAGGAAAGACTCGGAGGATTGATCGTTCTCTAGGGGAATAGTATTGTTAGGTCAAAATGTATGTCGAATTAGGTCCAAAGGTGAGGGATGATTCTTTTTGTGTTTTTATATTTTATGAAAGCAAGTAAAAATCTCGGAGTTTTTAAGAGTGGGCGGTTTAGCTACTAGCTAACTAAACCAAATCTAATAATAAAACTAAATAAACTAATAAACAAGAAAAGTAAAGTGGTAACTTCTTATGATAGGAAAAGTGTGTTCACTTAGATATCCTTACTACCTAGTTATCTCCTACTGATTTGTCGAATTGTCACATCCTTGTCTTAATTAAACATTGTATTCCTTAATATTGGTCGTGGGGAGGTGCCGAAGTCCCCAACTCTATGGATCTTAGTCTCCCCTAAATCCCTTAAATTATATTAAGTTATCTAGGATCTACAAGCCGCAATTCACGCAATAAATACAATGAGAAAAACCAATAGTACACTCTATGGTTGCGTTTTATAAGACGTTCAAGCTAACACATATAAGAAACTAGCCAGTTTTCTTATCCTAACGCGAGGCAATCAATTAAAGAAGAGACAACAAATCATTATTCAATAATTAGGTTTCATTAGATCTAGGTAAACATTAATTAACTTAAGCTAACATGTTAAAGTGAAGAAAAGAGAAACAAGTAATCAAATAACACATAGACATATTGAATGATTAAAAGGATAACTTATCTTCAATGAAACATGAGTTTTGGGGGCTGTAAAACCCTTACAAAAGCTGAGAAAATCGTTCCCTAAGTGATACTCCAAGATGTTACACGAATTATGAAAAACATACGAAAATATATATATTTATACAACTCTGATGGCGTCACCTTATAGGTTGTAACGCCGTCAGCTCGCCGTTATTAGGGTTTTGTCTTGTGCAAGTCACCGTTGTGACGACGTCATTTATGATCTCTGACGTCGTCATGAATGTCTTGACGCCGTCCCCTTTGTAAATGTTCTGGGTCATCTCTTGTTAACTTTTACATGGCTCTGGTCTTCAAAATACACCTGACGCCGTCAGGTTGTAGTGTCTTCAGATTTTTTGAGGCGTCACTTGGTAATTGTCCACCAAAAATCCATCTTCAGTAACAAGTGACGGCGTCCCTTGGCAGAGTGTGACACCGTCAGGACTCCTTTCTTAAAAGATTTTGAGACTTGGTCATTTTCTACACTTTTCTTGTCGATTTAAGCCCAAAACATGCCAATTTCCAGATTTTCCGTCCCAAGTACC
The DNA here is from genome assembly GCA_021014915.2 of Artemisia tridentata subsp. tridentata. Taxonomy (NCBI): domain Eukaryota; kingdom Viridiplantae; phylum Streptophyta; class Magnoliopsida; order Asterales; family Asteraceae; genus Artemisia; species Artemisia tridentata. Next base: position 63,351,260 of record CP139501.1, on the reverse strand, counting down.
TAAAATGAAAAAAGAAATGATTTAGGGCAACATTTGATCATTTAAATACGATTTTGACCTTAAATGACCCTTTTAAAAGGTACCAACTAAGTCCTTATCAGTTACTTTTGCTAGCAACCTTAAAGGAAAAATCATTGGCAAATGTACGGTTTCTAATGACTCACTGATCACAATTCGCATTTTCAAGTCTTTTCTATGCACGGGATTGCATCATTTCAATTTACGTATGTTCATTAAACGTTACCACTCAGTCATTACTACTAATATTATACTCAAATACTCCTGACTATGATCCTAAAATATTTTCATGCAAATTTTAATGATATAAAAATTATATTATTAATTTACCCGGTGTTTTGAAACCGTTTGCTATATTTTCCGGAAAACGCTTATAACGACGTCGGATTACGATATTTCATCACGATCATTATTTTAACACCCGATTCTTATCAGTAACATGATTTTATAATTTTTACAACTTCGGCGTATTTTATTTCAACTCGTCACGATTTATTTTCAGTTAACCCGGTACCCGATAACACCTAAAATATCCACTAGCAAATCAATACTTGCAAAATATCTAATAAGCAAAAGATTTCTATCATATCTCTTCCATTTTTCTTACACTTGCCGCCCCACCCATGACTTTTTTTTTCTTGCCTAATAAACCAAAATCCTTTAATGCTTATGTTTACATAAAGTTTGATTTAATTTCATATAACACATTTACATACAATTTCACTAACAAAAACAAGAACCATTCTCTCCCTTTTTCTCTCTTCATCCCACGGCAAGAAGGAAGATCCAAGAGAAGAACCACAAATTTTTGAAGCAAAAGTTATATTCAAGTTCTCTTTACATCCCTTGTTAGGATTTTGAAATAAAAGTCCCAAGGTTTTAATCATTTTCATCCAAGACTCTTCAACAATTCAAGTAAGCTCAAGAACATTTTTGATCATTTCATACTTCCATTTTGTTCATATATTGATGTATTATCAAGTTATTTTGGTAGCTAGTCATGCAAAAGTTATGTTATACATACCACTTTACTTATTTTTCACTAAAAACACTAGATCTGTACGTTTTATTAACATCCCCGCGAAGCCCACTATTTTTAGTGATGTTTAGGACCCATGACACCTTAAGAAGGTGTATGGTAGGATGTGTGTACTTTTGGAGTTGTGTTGTAGTTGTTTGATCAAGCCGCGAACCAAGAAAACGAGTTTTAACATATATATATACCCGCTGTCCAGAAATGTAAACTTTGGAAAAATCAGTAAACATGGCGTTATTTTAGCTTTCATATATAGAAAGTACTCTCAAACACGAAAACGTGGTCGCTTGAATCACTAAAAACCGAGTTATAATGAAGGAGATACGATGTTTTAAAGTTAGCAACGCAAAACTATTATTTTCAGAAAATGCGGGCTGTTGGCCGAACTTCAGGGGACAGAACGAGGCGTTAGCCGTAGTCTAGCTGAGCCGAGCCACTGAGAATATGTTAGTTCATGTTATGACGATCGCGTGGATATAAAGAACGTTGAAAACCGACTTGTAACGACCAAGATATGAATTTCTGAAAATCCGACTAACAAAACTTATTTTGACAGCCTCACTATAATTCCAATATTTTCTAAGTGTAAACAGTTTTTGCGAGGCACCATCTTACGAGCTATTTTCCCGTTGAGCGAGACGGTTTGAGCCATAAACTCCTTTAGGTGAAACGAAGTATTCCCGGCCTATTTTCCAAATCAATCAGCCGCTTGTTGATCGGACTTATAGTGAGTAAGTTATGAATTTCCTAGTATCGCCAAAAACAACCATTATATAAAAATAAAAAGTGTAAAACTAGCAAGTCGCCAAGTTGATGACCGATTATCTACATGATCGAGACACGTATGATCAAAAGTCAAAGGAGACGGCTGAGAGATTATGTCACAAGGATTTCAAAAACGTCAAGTTCTATTCCTAACTCTTAACGTACAATATTTTGCGACTAGCTTTGCGAGGCCGTTCGGTCATATTTTCACCAGTTGTAAAAGTATTATTTCGCGACGAAACTATTTTATTGGACGATAGAACACCAAAAGAGGATCGTGGAGTAACGTTTCAACATTTTTACACGAAATATAGTACATGACTTGCCAAGATGTCAAAAATGTAGTTTTCGACGATAAACATTATTTTCAAAACCAACGAGTGGTATCGTTAACATACGTAAATGCATGAGTAGAAGCATTTCAGTTACTTATATTAGATCATATCATTCATCATAGGTCGCAGTTTGAGACCGAGCCTCATTTTCATCATATCCTTAGTGGTTATTGTGCTATCATATCAGGTGAGATTTCATAGCCCCTACTTTTATACGTTTTGAATTACTTTTGGGGGAGATACATGCTTAAATTACTTTTCTCGTTTATCAAATACATTGTGCATTGGTATGCAAGTCATCTATTCTATTGTGCATTGGTATGCAAGACATCTATTACATTGTGCATTGGTATGCAAGTCATCTATTCTATTGTGCATTGGTATGCAAGACATCTATTACATTGTGCATTGGTATGCAAGTCATCTATCCTGTTCATTCTATGTTAGCATTGGGTTGTAAACACACAGGTTGCAAGTCTTGAATGGGCGGGGCTTGGAACTGAGTGGATTTACAATGCCTATGCTGTGGAAACTTTCTCTAAACGCTTTTCAACTTATTTATAACAAACTCTATGAACTCACCAACCTTTGTGTTGACACTTTTAGCATGTTTATCTCAGGTTAGTAAGGTGATAGCAGATGCTTGGAGCAGAGAGTCTTAGGGCACGTTTTTATGAAGACTTTTGCTTTTATCATTTACCATTCGATATACTTTAAAAACTTATGTACTATACTACCTTGGGATCTTTTGCTTGTAAACTATGACTTTTATCTATTCGAATGGTAACTTTTCAAAACGTCTCATTTAGAGGTCGTTTTCTATAACTTGTACTTTGTGCCCTGAAGTAGCATCCCAAAGACACTATCGTTCCGCTGCGATAATTTGGGGGTGTTACAGATTGGTATCAGAGAATTGGTTATAGAGAACTAGGTTGCTTTTAGAGCCTAGACTATAACTACATACAATTAGACTCTCCTCCCTATCGCCTTGCATTTTTCATACACGTACGCTTGCTAATAACTATTCATCTAGACCTACGCTATTAGATATTTTATGGTACTGATGGGGAAGTCCCAAACTCTAGTCGAGTCATCAGAAATGTGGAGCTCAATAATAACTGGTTATTTAACTCAATCTTGTGACAGTTCTTGTTTGATGAGACATGAGATTGAGTTAAATAAAGGTTACTATTTAGCTACAGTGATTTGATGATTCGCGGAGGATGGGAGTTCTCTTGAAGATACTTTTTAGAGACTAAACCTTACCGTGACTTTAGCACCTAAGAGAAGCTATATATACCGAGTGCGACATTCCCTAGATACCCACTTAAGCAATGTCTACCACTGAGATATGTGTGCCTGGTGATATGTACACCTGTGAAAGGAAACATTTATAATTGTGGTGGCCAACATAATTATAAGTGCTTCACGACCCACGTGTACATGTGACTATGCTTACGTAGATCGGTGTTGGCACAACTTAGGAAACAACTGGTGGCGTGGTATTATGCATGAGGATGTTAAGTATAGACTTTGGATAATCAACAGCTTTCCCTCATCTCTGACGTTCACTAAATGTCCTTCCTCGCAGAAAATCATGGCACCAAGGAGAGTGACTCGTAGTTCTGGCCGAGGAGGTGCAACACCAAGGGGTGGAAGGACTGGTGGACGTGGAGGTAGAGGAGGTGGTCGCGGCATTGACAACAATGACAACAACGATGGTGGAAATCCTGATTTTGCCACCATCATCGCTCAGAAACTTCAAAACTTGCTTCCCACTATTGTCACTCAAGTTAGCAATCATATCAACAACTCGGGAAACCACGGAAGCGGAAATGACGACACCAATGGGGTAGGTGTGAATGAGACTGCCACGCGTGCAACTGGATGCACGTATAAGGAGTTTACGGCATGTAAACCAATAGAGTTTGATGGTACTGGTGGCGCCTTGGCATATACACGATGGGTAGAGAAGATGGAGTCGGTGATCGACATCAGTAATTGTGCCGCACATCAGAGGGTGAAGTATTCTGCATGCTTACTGTTGGGAAAGGCATTGACTTGGTGGAACACACAGATTCAAGCTAGGGGTAGGGAAGCAGCCGTAGGTATGACATGGGACGACTTTACGGCACTACTGAAAGAGGAGTATTGTCCGGGCAATGAGATGCAAAAACTGGAGAATGAACTTTGGCATCATTCTATGATAGTTGCTGGCCACGCAGTCTATACGGACCGATTCCATGAGTTAGCGAAACTAGTACCTCATCTGGTTACCCCTGAATCTAAGAGGATCGAAAGGTACATCTATGGCCTTGTTCCTGAAATTCGAGGAACTGTAAAGGCAACTGAGCCTCCCACAATCCAGAGTGCAATATTGAAGGCTGGAGCTCTCACAGATGAGATGGTTAGGAATGGAACTTTGAAAGACAATGATAAAAGGAAGGGACCGAGTGAGTCGGAAAAGAAATTGGGCACGGTGGTTGACAACAAAAAGGCAAGAACCTTTGCGGCAACTAGTTCTGGTCAGAAAGGGTATGAAGGACCACATCCTAAGTGTACGAAATGTGCTTATCATCATCAGAAGTCTGCGCCCTGCCGCGTGTGTACAAATTGCAATCAGTGGAGTCATTTTACAAATCAGTGTAAAGCGCCAGTGAATCTGGGCAACATAAAGAATAACCAAAGGACATGTTACGAGTGTAACAGCCCGGATCACCTCCGGCATGCCTGTCCTAGGTTGAATAGGACACCAAGACAAATACAGGGTAACCCGACTCTAGCTTTAGCAATTGAGGGAAACAACCCACAGCCGGAAATCAATATTAGTCCACCAAGGGGTCGAGCATTCTATTTGGGTACCGAGGCAGCCCGCAACGCGTAACGGGTATGTTTTCCCTAGACGATTAAGCATTCTATCATATTGTCCGATTCCAGTAAGTTATAGCTTTGCCCTGCTAAATTCATACCAAATGTTATTGACCTTAGTTATATTGATTTGATTGGTGTAAGCAATTCCAAAATCGAGCCAATCTTTCAAAAGACCTCATTTCAGGATGTTGAATCCATTCTTTCAGACAACTTGTTTCCTAGCTTGATTTAGTGACAGTTCTTGTTTGATGAGTTGCGAAATCAAGCTAAGAGTCAAGTTGTTACCCGAGCCGATTCAGTTTAATCTCATGACAGTTCTTGTTTGATGAGTTGTGAGATTGAATTTGAATCGAAAACCTCAAACCGATTTAGCCTAATCCCATGACAGTTCTTTTTGATGAGTTGTGGGATTAAGTAAAAATCGGTTACCTAGAGGTCTTTTGAGGGCTACGCTCGAGGATGGGAAAGTTTACCCCCATCAAATCCGACCACGAGAAAGTACGTAGGTAGAACGAACGAGCTGAATTCAGGGACTGAATTCCTTAACGGGTGGAGACTGTCACAATTCGCATTTTCAAGTCTTTTCTATGCACGGGATTGCATCATTTCAATTTACGTATGTTCATTAAACGTTACCACTCAGTCATTACTACTAATATTATACTCAAATACTCCTGACTATGATCCTAAAATATTTTCATGCAAATTTTAATGATATAAAAATTATATTATTAATTTACCCGGTGTTTTGAAACCGTTTGCTATATTTTCCGGAAAACGCTTATAACGACGTCGGATTACGATATTTCATCACGATCATTATTTTAACACCCGATTCTTATCAGTAACATGATTTTATAATTTTTACAACTTCGGCGTATTTTATTTCAACTCGTCACGATTTATTTTCAGTTAACCCGGTACCCGATAACACCTAAAATATCCACTAGCAAATCAATACTTGCAAAATATCTAATAAGCAAAAGATTTCTATCATATCTCTTCCATTTTTCTTACACTTGCCGCCCCACCCATGACTTTTTTTTTCTTGCCTAATAAACCAAAATCCTTTAATGCTTATGTTTACTTAAAGTTTGATTTAATTTCATATAACACATTTACATACAATTTCACTAACAAAAACAAGAACCATTCTCTCCCTTTTTCTCTCTTCATCCCACGGCAAGAAGGAAGATCCAAGAGAAGAACCACAAATTTTTGAAGCAAAAGTTATATTCAAGTTCTCTTTACATCCCTTGTTAGGATTTTGAAATAAAAGTCCCAAGGTTTTAATCATTTTCATCCAAAACTCTTCAACAATTCAAGTAAGCTCAAGAACATTTTTGATCATTTCATACTTCCATTTTATTCATATATTGATGTATTATCAAGTTATTTTGGTAGCTAGTCATGCAAAAGTTATGTTATACATACCACTTTACTTATTTTTCACTAAAAACACTAGATCTGTACGTTTTATTAATATCCCCGCGAAGCCCACTATTTTTAGTGATGTTTAGGACCCATGAAACCTTAAGAAGGTGTATGGTAGGATGTGTGTACTTTTGGAGTTGTGTTGTAGTTGTTTGATCAAGCCGCGAACCAAGAAAACGAGTTTTAACATATATATATACCCGCTGTCCAGAAATGTAAACTTTGGAAAAATCAGTAAACATGGCGTTATTTTAGCTTTCATATATAGAAAGTACTCTCAAACACGAAAACGTGGTCGCTTGAATCACTAAAAACCGAGTTATAATGAAGGAGATACGATGTTTTAAAGTTAGCAACGCAAAACTATTATTTTCAGAAAATGCGGGCTGTTGGCCGAACTTCAGGGGACAGAACGAGGCGTTAGCCGTAGTCTAGGTGAGCCGTGCCACTGAGAATATGTTAGTTCATGTTATCACGATCGCGTGGATATAAAGAACGTTGAAAACCGACTTGTAACGACCAAGATATGAATTTCTGAAAATCCGACTAACAAAACTTATTTTGACAGCCTCACTATAATTCCAATATTTTCCAAGTGTAAACAGTTTTTGCGAGGCACCATCTTACGAGCTATTTTCCCGTTGAGCGAGACGGTTTGAGCCATAAACTCCTTCAGGTGAAACGAAGTATTCCGGCCTATTTTCCAAATCAATCAGCCGCTTGTTGATCGGACTTATAGTGAGTAAGTTATGAATTTCCTAGTATCGCCAAAAACAACCATTATATAAAAATAAAAAGTGTAAAACTAGCAAGTCGCCAAGTTGATGACCGATTATCTACATGATCGAGACACGTATGATCAAAAGTCAAAGGAGACGGCTGAGAGATTATGTCACAAGGATTTCAAAAACGTCAAGTTCTATTCCTAACTCTTAACGTACAATATTTTGCGACTAGCTTTGCGAGGCCGTTCGGTCATATTTTCACCAGTTGTAAAAGTATTATTTCGCGACGAAACTATTTTATTGGACGATAGAACACCAAAAGAGGATCGTGGAGTAACGTTTCAACATTTTTACACGAAATATAGTACATGAATTGCCAAGATGTCAAAAATGTAGTTTTCGACGATAAACATTATTTTCAAAACCAACGAGTGGTATCGTTAACATACGTAAATGCATGAGTAGAAGCATTTCAGTTACTTATATTAGATCATATCATTCATCATAGGTCGCAGTTTGAGACCGAGCCTCATTTTCATCATATCCTTAGTGGTTATTGTGCTATCATATCAGGTGAGATTTCATAGCCCCTACTTTTATACGTTTTGAATTACTTTTGGGGGAGATACATGCTTAAATTACTTTTCTCGTTTATCAAATACATTGTGCATTGGTATGCAAGTCATCTATTCTATTGTGCATTGGTATGCAAGACATCTATTACATTGTGCATTGGTATGCAAGTCATCTATTCTATTGTGCATTGGTATGCAAGACATCTATTACATTGTGCATTGGTATGCAAGTCATCTATTCTATTGTGCATTGGTATGCAAGACATCTATTACATTGTGCATTGGTATGCAAGTCATCTATCCTGTTCATTCTATGTTAGCATTGGGTTGTAAACACACAGGTTGCAAGTCTTGAATGGGCAGGGCTTGGAACTGAGTGGATTTACAATGCCTATGCTGTGGAAACTTTCTCTAAACGCTTTTCAACTTATTTATAACAAACTCTATGAACTCACCAACCTTTGTGTTGACACTTTTAGCATGTTTATCTCAGGTTAGTAAGGTGATAGCAGATGCTTGGAGCAGAGAGTCTTAGGGCACGTTTTTATGAAGACTTTTGCTTTTATCATTTACCATTCGATATACTTTAAAAACTTATGTACTATACTACCTTGGGATCTTTTGCTTGTAAACTATGACTTTTATCTATTCGAATGGTAACTTTTCAAAACGTCTCATTTAGAGGTCGTTTTCTATAACTTGTACTTTGTGCCCTGAAGTAGCATCCCAAAGACACTATCGTTCCGCTGCGATAATTTGGGGGTGTTACTAATGACTCACTTATTATAAATGATGTGGTACATGTTAATAACTTAGCTTTTAACTTGCTTAGCATAGGAAAAATATGTCATTCTAAGTGCAAAGTTGTTTTCTCGGAGCATGAGAGTGAAATCATTAATGATGGTAGAATCATAGGAAAAGGGACTAGGAAACATGGGTTATATGTGATGAAATTAGGAAATAACCATAAGGATCAAATTCGCCTAGCCTCAATGGATGATAGTTCAACCTTATGGCATAGGAGATTAGGGCACATAAACATGCGTTTGATTCAATCGCTTGCGTCTACGGAACTAGTTAGAAACCTTCCAAAGCTTAAGTATGACCAACATTTTTGCGATGCTTGTAAAATTGGCAAACAAACTCATGCTAGCCATAAGGCTAAAAATATGGTTTCTACTGAATGGTGTCTAGAATTCTTGCACAAGGACTTGTTTGGTCCATCGGCTATCCGAAGCTACGGAGGAAACTTCTACACTTTGGTAATAGTTGATGACTACTCAAGATATACATGGACAAGATTTTTGAAAACTAAAAATGAAGCTTTCGAACAATTTGAAATCTTAAGTAAGAAAATTCAAAATCAACAAGGTTGTTCAATCATTTCTATAAGAACGGATCATGGTCAGGAATTTGATAATGAGGCGCAATTTAGAGCTTATTGTGATGCACATTGGATAAGTCAAAATTTCTCAGCTCCAATAACTCCTCAATCAAATGGTGTAGTAGAAAGGAAAAACTGAACATTACAAGAAATGAGTAGAACCTTATTGAATGAGTAATCAATACCTCAAAAGTTTTGGTGCAATGTCGTAGATACCTCAACCTATATCTTGAATAGGATTCTCCGTAGACCATTCCTAGGTAAAATGCCATATGAACAATATAGAGGTAAGAAACCCACACTAGAATACTTCAAAGTGTATGGAAGCAAGTGCTTCATTCTCAACACTAAAGACTACCTTCCAAGTTTAACCCAAAGTCTTACGAAGGTATATTTCTAGGAAATTTACAAAATAGCAAGGCTTACACAGTCCTAAATAAGGATACTATGAAAGTCAAAGAATAATTGAACGTTACGTTTGATGAATCTCCTCCCCCTCCTAAAACAACACCCTTGGTGGATGATGATTTAGATGAAGAATCTACAACGAAGAAAAAAACCAACTTAGACCTAGAAAACCAAGTCGATCAAGACAAAGATGATGAGAATGAACCCTTGGAAGAATAAACCATAGTGAACATTAGAGAGTCCAAGAATGATCCATTAGATCATGTAATAGGTAGACTAAACGAACAAACCCTTAGGTTTCAAGCACAAAAAAAAAGTAACTTCTTTTGTTTCATTTCAACCATTGAACTTAAGAATGTTAATGAAGCCTTAAAGGATGAAAGTTGGATAGTGGCAATGCAAGATGAACTAAACCAATTCATTGCTAACGATGTTTGGGAGTTAGTACATTCACCTAAAAATGTCACTATCATAGGAACTAAGTGGGTGTTTAGAAATAAGCTTGACAAAAATGGTATAGTATCTAGAAATAAAGCAAGATTAGTAGCGCAAGGATATAGTTAACAAGAGGGAATAGATTATTGATGTGCTACAACGTGTGCAAGTTTTAAATTTTATAAAACACCATTTATCCGATTATCTATTTAACACATACGAGCAAGTATACTCGTCCGCAATAGTAAAGGTAGGTAAGTCGAGATCGTCCTAAGGGATTTATGATTATTGTAGTTAAATGTAACAAGCGTTTGTAGAACGGGTTGTCAATCCAATTTTAGCAAAAATTCAATAGTAACAAGATCAATAAATAAAACGTATACTTGTGTGACTCATGCCCCAATTGTATAGAGTATCCATAAAGTTTGGTGTAACTTGTAATGATGCACAATATAATTTAAATGATTAACAATCAATGGTTTATATCATGGTAAATCATTGTTAAGAATTCTCCCAATTAGTTAACCTTTTCGGCCTATTTAACTAATACGGTAATTCTCTTGAAACTCCTTTTGTTTTGAAAAGTATATCCTATCTTATTTATTCTTACGAATCCTTTCGGCCTTTCCTTGTGATGACATCATTTCAAATCTATTTTAATGAGTAAACATGATGATTGCCATACATCATGATCATTTTAGAATAAAAACATGAAGAAAATCCTTTCGGCCTTTTTATTCTTTATATGTTTTTACCAACAAATTAAGCATGACTAGATGTTATTTCAACAAACTCATAAAATAAGAAAAGTTTTCATGCATCACTCTAGATAAGAATACTCATACAATAGTTACATCATTCACACAAGTATACCAACAAATTACTTTATATCATTCATCATAATAAAACACAAGTAACAAACATAACTTTCATTAAACTTAAAGTAAAAGTAGTTCATTGCAAAATGAAACAAGATATACCTATCTTCGAATTACAAGGACTAGAATCGTGGAACTATAGCAACCACACTCCTCCAATCGCCTAATATGACCCGTAAACAACTCCAAACTCGAACTAAGCACTTGAAACTTGAACTCAATGTTTCCTAGACGTTTTTACAACACTTCTTGACTTTCGGGAAATATAAAATGAGTGAGTAATAGCCTTGGTGTAAAGCTTATTAATTAGTTAGAATGTCACATTTAGTAAACTAGCCTATGATCTAATATATATATAGGATTCACTTAATGGCAAAGTAAAAATGTCCCTAAGATTTAATAACTAGAAATCATCAGCCTCTTATGATTAAATTGAAGTAAAGTCGTCATTAAATGTGAATTTTGTAACAGCAGGTCCATCCATCTGATCGGATCAAGCTCCATCCTATCGGATCCCCTCTTTTGGTACACCTCAACCGAATCGGATGCGAGTGCATGCCGATCGGCTGGAAGCCTTCTTTACTCACATTTTTTACTTTTCTTTATCTCGACTCGTTGCATGCTTTATTGATTGTGGCACTGATTTCTCCATAGAACTTAATAATTTCTTGATATAGAATCTTAGAAATCTTTGTGCTTCCAAATCACTGACTCCTTGCATGGTTTCAAACGTTGCTTCAATCTCGGGAATCTTCCAAATGTGAATAATTACTCAAATTTTTTGTCTTTTCATCATCTTTTCCTGTATTTGGCTGCATTCACTTGCATATACACTTTTTGATGATTAAGTAACAAAAACATATAAATATAACCAAATATGATGCACAAAACTGACGATAACGCAACTAAAAACATGCTCATTCTGAGCGTTATCAGATTCCCCCACACTTAATTTCTGCTCGCCCTCGAGCAAGTCTAGCAATTTAGAAAAATGATTTCAATGGTATCGATATCGTGATTCCCAAAAATCTAACAACCATTCCAAAAGAATAATTGTTAATTTGAATTTCTATGTGAATATTCCTGAAACGTAAACAAATTAATCTTAAGCTTGATAACATAACTAAGCACCTCACAAATGATTTTGGAATTCACTCAACACTCATATGTAGATTGGTTGGTATATGTAAATCACTCATTGCCTAGTCATGATTCCTGCGTCTTACCATAAGCTTGTACAAGTATCAAAACAAACAAATAAAACATCAAAGAGGACTTTTATTCGGGTTTAGGTTAAAAGGGTTGTCGGCTAACATCCAAGCATTTTATACAAGAATATAATAGATCGCTGGCGTGAATTTTTAACTAGCCATACAACAGATGTTCACTAGAATGTACCTTGGCTTGCTGGCGCGTTCTTTTCATGACGGATGATCACCGAAATACACACTAGATCGCTGACGCGTCATTTGATTACTATATCCGGATGCTCGAAAGCTAACAACGAATAAAGTAATTTGGTAAAGGTTAGAGATAAAGCATGGGAATTATTTGTGATTAGTTTCTACAAAATGAAAAATAAGAATCAAGTCCAAATTCCGTTCCCAACTGTTTATACCACAAATGATTACTTTCCAAACTTATTCGATCGTCATTTCGAATCCTCATACTTACTTATCACCTCTTACCACATTGGCTAATCACTTTATTCACATTTTGTTTTCCAGTTAAACTTTCTCCTTTCATATCAAAGTGTGGCCAACGCGTAATCATCAAAAAATAAATAGTGTTCGAACTTTGAGTGAACTTGATTCGGGTAAGGCTAAGGTGTAAAGTGTAAAATATTTTTGTACTTTTCTGGATTTAATCAAAAGAAAAGAATGGCTCAGAAGGTGTAACTAAGGGTATCTAGCGTTAAAGATAAACGCTAACAAATGGGTTCCAAATACGAGGTTAACTAACCGATGTGGTTAGCAAAAATTATTTTTGTAAATGGATGGCCATTTGGTGTAAATCATAAATTGCCTCTTATCACTTGAATATATTTTTATCACTCGAAAGTGATTTTAACCATAATGCATAACAAGTACAAGTTCTAGAATCAACATAATCACCGGCACACTCATAACAAAATATATAGCATAAAAGATGTATGCTTTATACAAAAAGGCTTAAATCCTCACAATTTAAGGTGAAAAAGGCTATAACATGTACTAGTAAATGTTATCGAATCCAGGATGAATTTGCTCTCATAATTTGATTAAGTTCCAAAAATTTTCAAATAGCCTCATTTTACCATTGAAATAATCTAGTTATTTTTAATATATATTAAATAACATACGTATGAAAACGACTAGAAAATCAAGGGCAAATGAATTCTAGTTACTCGACTCTAAAATTACCTAAAAGTTAAAAATAAAAAATCATATCATTCTTCCTATTTTCTTCCCTCCCCCACACTTAAATTTTGCACTGTCCTCAATGCAATAAAAATGAACTTCAAAGTAAAGGAAATGGGAAAAACTTAGTTAAAAAGATACTACCAGGGTAAATACGCAATATGCATATTTGATCACAAATTAGCAAATGAGTTCTCCAGCTCCAAGTATTGACCAACAATAAGCTTCCTGCATATCAACCCTCCAAATACTGCAAAAATATACGAAACAAACAAAACAAACAAACACAACTAAAACAAACCAAAGTAAATTAAAAAATAAACCGTAGTTAAAGTACGTTATTAATCCTAAAGAAAAGGTTAAGAAAGTAGAAATAGAAATAGAAATAGTTTAACACACATAATTGTTTTTGGAAACCAACACCAAATTGAATCAAATCATGATCAACCGATCATGCATCATCTTCATCCATGTCTCCATCTTCCTCACTACCTTCAGTCTCGTAGTTTTCGTCCTCATCGAAAACTGTATAGACTTTTTGCCTCTTCTTATGCCCGGCTCCAGATGATGATCCTCCCACATCAGAACTAGAACCTCCAATCTCGGGAACTCTACCATACACTGGTATTGGTTCGGGAAAAGGTGCATACCCAGGATACGGGCCAGGATAAGGATCATACGTGAATGGATATGGTGGAACATTTGGTGGGTTGTTGCTAGGCGCCTCATAATTGGCTTCTCGTGCCATGTGTTGGAGAATCGGCATTGAATAGTCATAATTATAGTTGTCCCTCATCATCATCGAATCTCTTCAAACATCCCTACGCTCAATATCATTCAACTCATGGTTCCAATCTCCCCATCCCGAGTCAAAACTACTCGGTCCATTTCCATAAACATTTCCCGTTAATGGTGCTGGTGGTGCAGGTACCGGCTCAGTCCAATCTCCCAACGTCCTTCTCTTCCTATCCAACGCTTTTCTAAATCCTTTATCAACTTAAGTCTCACTCACCTCCGGATCAGAACACTTATCTAACTCATCTTCATCAAAAATAAACCAAATTCTTTGCCAACCTCGTCACATAGTGACCTCCAAAAATGTCAATCTTGTCCTTAATCCTCGGGGCTTTCCTAGAAAGATACTCGGCTATGATCCAAGCCGCATTCCCTTTTTTAGTCTCCTCCAGCAATTTCATCACCCTCAAGTCGGGTTGATTACACTTATCTCTACTACCTTTCCTATGCAAAGTTCCCCACACTATTAACTTGTGCAAAATCTTCATCAAAGGGTTCCTCAAGGTTGATGAGTTTCTCCTAGAACATGCTGGATCGCCAACTCGATTCCAATAAGCAGGAATACCATCATAATCATTATGAAACCTTTCTAGTCTAAGGAAATGGACCACGAACTATCTATGCTCAATCTTGTGTGGCTCATACAAACCAAGAGCTACTACAAACCCCAGCAAAGTATACTCATACTTTCTCCCACACAACCTAAACCAAACACAAACTTCCCTCATGATGTTGTTTATATTGACTTTCCTTCCAAAATACGTAGTCGATAATAATTCTCAACATCATTCGTGGTAAACATCTTCATGAATGCTAAAAGCTCTCTCCCATGACAAATATTCAAAATTGTCCCCATCATTGGGATAGACATAAGTCATCCTCATCATGTCCCTCAACTGATTCTCACACTCATAATCCGTGAACAAAATCCCAATTAATCAAATGCGGGATACCAATTTTCCTAACCTGCAATTTGGAAAGGCGTTCCCTATAAGCGTGCTTTTCCTCTCTTGATAGCTTATTGAATTTGAGGTACTCATTAGTCACCAGCTGTAGATCATAGGTGACTTTCTTCTTTGCATTCCTTTGACAATATTTTTCTATGATCGGGTTTCTCGGAATTGGTGTTGAACTTGAAGAACCTACAATATTTCTCTGTAGAAAACATAAATATATTTGAGTATAGGAGTATTAGAACCAACGCTACACATTATAGAATTCCCTTTGTTCCATTTTGAAAATTTCATTTTTCCTTTACCGAGAGCGGCATGCCTTCCATCCGATCGGATGGTTCTCTGAATGCAGCCCAACTGATCAGTATGCACTCGCATCCGATTTGGTTGGGTGTTCTGCAGTAGGCATAATCCTTCGACGAATTCTCGATCGATTCCTATCACTTCTACCCCTTTCCTATCTTTTATATGAACTCTTATGTCGATTTCTACATCCTCAATTCATCCCTATATCTATCCAAAACATCTCCACATGATTTCTTAATCATTCTTAGAACACTAGAAATATTTTATGAATTCAATTCCTTAATTGGTGCTCTAATCAACAATGTAGTAACATAAAATCATTGAGAAACAAGCCTATAACATTTGGGAATTATCAATTGCAACCTAATTCGATTCTAAGTTTTTACCTAATTGAATCCAAAAATTCAATCAATTAATTCTCTCCCAAAACTTAATCAATCAATGTAATTCTTTTTGCAATGCATTCCTCTATCAATTACCCATCTATTCCTAAAAGATTACGTCTCAATTCGAAGTCTATCAGAAATCCCCAAATTATGACCTAATTTAATAAATTCGAATTAAAGTCTAATTAAACCAAATTGATGATGTTACTTACTTGTTTTAGAGCCATGGATAATCTCTAAACACTCCTGTAACTTCCAATTAACACTTATGGTCGAATTTCTTAGACCCAATTTTGCTGGATTGTGTGTGTGTTGGTTTCTTGTGATTTTTGAAATTGTTGGTTTATATATTCAACTCCATCCGATCAACTTCATGATCCAACCGATTCGGTTTGGGTTTTTGAAAAAATTCACTTTTGCTTGTCTACACACTTTTGTGAGGTTGTTGGAACAAGTAAAAATGAGTTTAGCTTCAAAAACACTTGTTTTGTATGTAAATTTTCCACCACACTTTGGTCTACCAAATTGTCCAAGTCTATATCTACTAACACTAAAACCAAAACTAACACTAATAATCTCAACTAAAAACTTAAACTTAATAATCATAAAAACTTAATAATAGAAAGAAGTCTTAACATAAACCTTAAAAAGAAATAACCGAAATGCAAATATTAAAATGCATAAAATAAAAGAAACAAACAACTAGCACAAGTTCGTGCTTTATTCTTCAACTTGTTGATCTTCTTCATCCTTGAAAGTATTCATGCTTTAGGATGTCCTCACTTTGAAATTTACCGGATAACTTTCGTTTTGTCTTTTGTGTCTTGAATCTCCTAGCAAAATTTCTTCCACTTGGGCAAACAATATCGAACTTAACATGCCATTATCCGTCTCCGTCTTCCTTCTTGTAAATACTTGGACCGTCGGGCCCCCATTCCAAATTCTTGAGTTGGACGGGCAATGATCCAAGGAAATCTGTAAGCTTTTTAAACACAAAAACATTTTTAAATGGATTCAAGAAAGCCTCCATCGCTAGAGCTCTTTCCATTTCATCTTCGATATCAAAGAAAGTAGGAGTAACCGGCCCATATTTAGGCCTACCTTCCTCATCTATACCTACTTCAAAACAACCCAAGTACTCTTCCTCTTCATCCTTCTCACGCATTTCTTTCACCATCTTTCTCCTTCGTTTTAGGTAATAAGTATGCTTCAAAATACCATCGTCTATGGTCATCGTACCATGCCCCATATCAATAATAGCCCTGCAAGTCCTTAGAAGTGGCCTACATAACAAAAGTGGTAGGTCTTTGTCAACCGGTATGTTTAGTACCAAAAAGTCGGCTAGAAAAGCTTGGTACCCAATTTGAACTCTAACATTCTTCACCTAACCCAAAGCCTTTTCTTGAGAATTATCGGCCAAAGTAAGATTGGATTGATTCGGTTGAGGGTTACTAAGTCGTAACTTTTTGTATAAGGGATATGGCATTACACTTACACTTGACCCGGTGTCGGCCAATGCGTACATAGGCGTTGTACCATTCACTTTAATTGGCAACACAAAGTTTCCCGAATCACCTTTTTTCTTTGGCAATCCATTCTCAATAATTCTCTCTCTTTTCCCTTCATCAAAATCTTTGTCTTCATGCCTAGACCTCGCCATCATAACCACATCTAACTTCTTGTAAGCCATATAATTATTCAATACCTCTATCACGGGCTTCTTCTCCCTAAGCTCATTGAATTTCTGCTCCAAATTCTCAAGGATAGCTTCTTTTTGCTATTAGGTCAAAGGTTTAAAGGTTGGTGGTGGAGTGGGTGGTGATGATGTGGAATCCTCACTTTTGGAGGTTGAGGGTCGCATTAACTTATTAAGGGTGGTTTTCCTTCTATTAGCCTTCCTAATTTTGACAACTTCTACCTTTTCATCATTAACTTCTTCCATATCTTCACATAACTCCGTAAGCATAACTTCCACTTCCTTCTCTTCTTCCAACTCGGTAATATCGATCATCATTTCACCAAGTGCAAAATCAAGCTTACACTTAGTAGTAACAAGAAAATCTCTCCCGAACACAACTTCCGGCTCATCGGTGTTTCCATAGTATAGAACAACAAAATCAACCTTGAAAATGTGACCATGAATGTTAACACGCACGTCTTTCACTTTCTTCCTTCCGTAATCCTCGTAATCAAGCCTAACATACCCAAGCTTATCAAGCACATCCTCGGTGATATAGTTATCACCATATTCCATATTCAATTGCGCATCCCAAGCTTTGACCCCTTCTACACCACATGGTGTACCGAACCTCATGAATGGTGAGTCAAACTCCTTAGGTGGAGCTCTTGTAAACACGACAACTTTGTTCCTCTTTGGTTCACAAACTTGGTTTTCTCCAACTACCTCTAACTTCTCGAGATCCATCTTGCTTTCCTCTACCATACTTCCTAGACGCTCCAAGGAATTCCCGCTATCCTTGAACATTTCCTCCAAATTCTTCAAGTCCTCCGAAACTTAACTTAGGTTTTCCATTTTACTAAGGTAAATAACAACTATAACATAACCAACAAAACACAAAATTGAAATCATTAGCATTAGGGGTTAGTCATAATCGAAATATACTTAAAATTAAAACATAAATGTAAACCAACAAGTTTGAACACTCAAAAATAATAACAACTAAAAATTTGAAATTTTTTACTGAGGCCTACATCCGATCGGCCTGTTCACCATCCGATCGGATGGTGGTTGATCTCTAAACCAAAATCTCTAAACCACGAATGATCATGTCGGTGCCAACTAAACTACCGTTAGCTAGTTCAATGTGATATGGAGTGTCTAATGTGGTTGGTTCAATGTTGAGTAATGGTGCAAATGCAGTAGAAACAAAACTTCTATCGGCTCCTGAATCAAATAGTATGGATGCATAACGATTATTAATGAGGAACGTACCCGTAACGACATTCGAGTCCTCCCCGACATCTTCTCCTCCAAGGACATAAGCTCTTCCTCTAGCTGTTACACCTTGATTATTGTTTCCCTGATTCTTTCTCTTCGGACATTCCTTCTTGAAGTGTCCAACTTCTCCACAACCAAAGCATGTTACTGGGGGCTTCTGATTATCAACCACAATCGGAGCCTTGCAATCCCTGGTCGAATGACCAACCTTCTTACAGTTCCCACACGGATTCAGACAATTTCCAAGGTTATGATGGGTTTGACATTTGTTGCACTTGGATAAAGTACCATTGTAACCTCTTTTCTCAGCTCGACCTGCAACATAGGCCTTTGCAGTTTCCTGTCTCTTGGGTGGTGGTTGAGTAACATTGCTACTCTGGTTGTTATCCCGATTTCTTTTGTTGTTGTTGTTATTGGAATTGTTTTGGTTGCTGTTATAGTTGTTCTTGTTTCGGTAGTTGTTGGAATTGTTGTTGTAGTTACGGTTACTGTTGGTGTTGTTGTTGTTGTTTGAGGTAATTCCTTTCTTCACTATCTGAGCCATGAGTTTCTGAGACATTCTGATTGCCTCATCCAATGTTTACGGGTCGAAAGAAATCACATCACCACGGATGTTGTGAGGTAATCCTCCAATGAAATTCTCTAATAGCTTCTCAGTGTCCGAAACCATTGTCGGACATAATGCTGCCAATTCCTGAAACCTCCTGATATATGCCTCAATATCATTACCTGCTGTCACTAGCTCATAAAACTCTCTTTCCATCTTTTTCACTTCTGTTCGTGGGCAAAACTTCTTTGTCAGCAACTTCTTGAATTTGTCCCATGTAAGCTTGTGAGCATTCTCCATTCCCATGGGCTTTGCATACGAATTCCACCATGACATAGCTTCCCCAATGAGTGTACTAGTAGCAAACTTTACTTTGCTGTCCTCCGGATAGTTGCATAGAAGGAATACTGATTCTGTCTTTTCAAACCATCGGATCATGGCAGTGGCCCCTTCAGTGCCTTTGAATTTTTCCTGATCACCACTCTTGAAATCTTTGTACGTACATTTACGACCATTTGTACCATTGGTATTTGTTCCTGCGGCTTCCGCAGTTTCTGCCCGCGAAGCGGCTTCAGCAGCAGCTGCAGCTACGGCAGCAGCTGCAGCTACGGCAGCTCTTTCTGTAACCAATGCTGCCTCTATACTGTCGGCAACAAGCTTTCTGACCTCGGCTGGTGTCATAGCAGTAGTGGCTCTTTTGGGTGGCATAATTCTTCACAATCACAAACGATAACAACAATGAGAATCCACAATAGAAAACGATCATCATACACAATATATACAACCACAACATGTATATACATCCACAACACGTATAAATACAACCACAGCATGTATAAATACAATGAAACCACAACGAAACATCATAAATATAATCACAACGCACATGAATATAATACATGAAAATTTCGGTTATATTTGTTTGTACTACAAGCAAAAGACAACAAGTCCTAACTATGTCCCACACCCCGGGACTAGGATAATAATGTACAAGCTAAATGATAAAGGTCTAACACTAGGCACCTCCTCCGGGTGCTCCATCTAGCCTGCGGAAAATCCTCTGAAGATCCCTAGACATAGCAACAGCGATCTCCTCTAGGTGCTGAACTCGAAGCTGAAGATCAGTCTCCCTAGTCTCTGATGCAGACATCCTAGCCTGAACTGAAGATAACTCACCGGCCTGGCGATGATGCTCATCCTGGGACATCTATGCCCTGTCGAACAACTCAGGCATCTCCTGCCTCAACTAGGTAATACGCTCAGAACTCTCTAGCTGTCGGGACTCCAATCCCTGATATGAAACATCTATAGCAACTCTGCCTGTGACTAGTCCCTCGACCTCCTCCTCTATAGCCTCAATCCGGCTCACTGGTATCTCCTCCACATAGTCTAATGCCCTGTCAATCTGTCCCTGAAGCTGATCTAGTCGCGAGTCAAATGTAGCAGCAGTAAGTAGTCTGTCAGCAGCAGCCCTCGAGCTCTCACCAACCTCGAATCTGCTGGGTGGTGCTGTCTCTGCGGCATCTGAAGTATCTAGTGATGGAATATCAAGACGTGCCCGCTTCTTGAGCGGTAGGTCTGACATAGGAGTAGGATCTCTGGTATGAACTGGTGCTGATAGGGATGGCAAAGGTGGAGACAATGATGATAAGGATGGTAAGGGTGATAATGGTGATGGTGTACTGAATGCCACACTCCTCCTCGCTGTCAAGCGGCGACGGAGTGGATGAGATAAAGTAAGCGATGATGGTGGTGGTAGGGACACGAATGCAGCTGGTGACCTGACAGTGAGACGATGAACCCGCTTAGCAGCAGTGCGCTTCATGCGCGGCCCACCTGGATATGTACGGTAAACTCGACCATAGGGTACAAACTCTCCTGGCTGGATAACTGGAACAACTCTGGGACCACGACGGATCACAAGTGACATTGGTGGGGTAGGCATGACTTCCCCCTCCTCAAAGGGTTCTGTCTCAGCCTCTGACATCACAGGTGAAGATTGTGGAGTAGGCTCCACAGATGACAAAATGATAGTGGGTAGTGAGGGTGATGTAACCGACTCTAGTAAGATGGAGGGTAGTGAGGAAATATCGTCTGACTCAGAGTCCGATGAGATAACAATAGGGTGTGAATCCGAAGATATCACTGTGACAATAGATGTGAAATAAAAGTAAATAAACATTTACACAATGTGGGTTATGATGAAATGATATATGTATGAAATCGCAATCACTACATGTGATATAATGAATATGCACTTATGCTACAATGATGAGATGCTACAATGATGAGATGCTATGATGGTGTAGTTATAGTCTAGGATATAATGGACAACCTAGTTTGCTATAACCTTTGCTCTGGTACCAATCTGTCACACCCTTAAATTTCGTGACTTGCAGCGGAATGAAGCATTCAGGGGCGCGACTGGTCATAGCACCACAGTTACAGTTATATTGAACGACCTAAAGTGTCGTTTAGAAAATACATCGTTTGATTATTTAAAAACATTCAGAGTTACAAAGCTAGGTCCCAAAAGATGAAACAAGTTTTCATAAAACAAGTTAATACAATTCAAACGATGGATAAGTGCATAAAATATAAAGTGAGACGCGTCGACTCCGCGACTCCATGATATGTCCTTATGCAAGCCAACATGCGATACCTTAATTACCTGAAAATACATTGCTAAAAATGGTCAACAAAAATGTTGGTGAGATCATAGGTTTATGTAAATGAAATGTTGTACGGTTACCATAAGTATAAAGTGTATGACAAAACCATGCCACATAAAAATGATACATTAGCTCTAAGCTCATGACCCCGAAGCTAGACTGAATGAAATGCCCCAACTGAGTATTTGCCAATCACTCTAATATGACAGAAATTAAATGCGTTCGTTTGACCAGTTGGTGCTACCAACCCGAACGGAGGAGTCACCCTCAATAGATCTATTTACTCACTCTCGGTTGCTAACAATTAACGGTCCATGATAATAAAAGGGGACTTTAATCTGGGCAATGATGTAACTTAAGCAATGTAATGAGTTTGTATACTTTGGTCCGCATATGAAAATGGTGCAATGTATTCTCCCCCGAGAGT
This sequence comes from Artemisia tridentata subsp. tridentata, assembly GCA_021014915.2. Taxonomy (NCBI): domain Eukaryota; kingdom Viridiplantae; phylum Streptophyta; class Magnoliopsida; order Asterales; family Asteraceae; genus Artemisia; species Artemisia tridentata. Next base: position 63,328,952 of record CP139501.1, on the reverse strand, counting down.
TTATGAATCAAATAAACAATTGAAAACGGGGCTATGAAAACTCACCTGATATGATATAGCAACAATGACAATGATGGATATCATGAAATAAAGCTCGGTCTCTAACCGCGACCTATTATGAATGATGTGATTCAATGTAAGCAATAATACAATGCAACACATGCAAATACGTATGTTAACGATACCACTTGTTAGTTTTGAAAATAACGTTTATCGACGAAAAATACACTTTTGACGTCTCGTAAAGTTATAAACTACTTTTCGTACAAATATGTTGAAATGGTACTCCACGATCCTCGTTTGGTGTTCTATCGGCAAAATGTAACGTTTTCATCGCAATTTAATATTTTCCTTAACTTGTGAAAATATGCCCAAAATGGCTTCGTGAAACTAGTCGTGAAATATTGCACGTTAAGTGTTAGTGATCAAACTCGACGTTTTTTAAAACCTTGAAACAATGTCTTAATGTCGTTTCATTTAACTTTTGATTGTACACGCCTCGATCAATTAGAAAATCGGCTATCAATGTTATGTCTCGCAAAAACACTAGTTTTTATACTTAAAAACACTTTCTATTAGTGGGCTGTCAAAATAAACATGGTACGTCGGGCTTCAAACGTGTATAACTCGGCCGTTATAAGCTCGTTTTCTACGATCTTTACATCCATGGCTTCGTATAAACATGAACTAACATAATCTCAGTAGGTTGGGTCGTCTAGATCACGTCTAACGCCTCGTTTTGTCCTTTGAATCTCGGCGATCAGCAACTAAATTTTCAGAGAATTAGTTTTCGTCGTCTAACTTTGAAAAATCATATCTCCTTCGTTATAAGTCGGTTTTTAGTGATTCTTGCGGCCACGGTTTCGTTTTTGAAAGAAATTTCTGAATATGAAGGCCAAAATAGTTCAAAAGTTTCTGAGTTTTCCAGACTTTGCATTTTTGGAAAGAACCTTATCTATACTTGTTAAAACTCATTTTCTTGGTTCTAAACTTGATCATACTACTTCAAATCAACTCCACAATTTCGCAAATCCTACCATACACCTTCTTCGGGTGTCATGGGGTCCTAAACATCACCAACCTTGGTGGATTTGATGAGATCATTAGTGAAACTTATAGATCTAGTGTTAAAGATAGTTTATGTGCAAAAGTGGTATCTAAAACATAAATATGTTGCATGAATAACTAATATAACTTGAAAATACATAAACATATGAATCAAATGAAAGTATAAGATGATCAAAATGTGTTATATAATATGTATGGCCATGATAATTATAATTTTCTGCAGGGGCGTATGGATGCATCCTAGATCTGGATCTGTATCTGTTACATATGTTGTATATGTTTTTTATCTGGTGTATGGTGATTGTGTGCAATATACGCCATACACACATGGGAGTTCGTTACTCCATTTATGTTACTTAAGAGGTCTCCCCTCTTTTTGATTTATGAGAAAGTGAAGATTATGTTATGTTCGAGCCAGTGGTATTATGATTCTGTTTATGCAGGCGACTGCATAGATTCCTATTACTTAACCTATACACTATGTTTTCCCTTACATTACAGTATGCCTACTTATGTTTCCCCATTGTACTTCACTTGAATTTCACATTTATATTTCTGTTTTCTATTATCATATATTCGTTCACTAGGCTTTTTAAGCTCAGCCGCATTTCTTTTCACCGAGGCAGGTTTTAGAGGGAAGCTGGGATATGAGTGAAGAGTGCATAAGAGCTCTTAGAGGACTACAACTTTGATAGCTACCTTGGATTAGAGTTGACTTGGAGATTTTCATTACTAGACTTATTGTACCTTTGCTGTAATCCTTGTATTTCATTTACCTTAGATTTCATTTGTAACATTTGAATTTAATTGTATTATTAAAGTCTTCCGCTTGTGTATGTTCTGTTGACACCATGAATGTGATATCTTAACCCTTGTCGGCCTGGGGTGTTACACCAGACACAGCAGTGCATCCATAGTTTTAAAGAAGTATGATTATGTTGATGCACAAGGCAGATCCAAGTCAGTAATGGCTTGGGTCCCCAAATTGAACTGATTTTCTTACTTTATGTGCAGGGTAATCCACAGGTGGAATTAGAGGATAAAGGAGTATTTGACAGTGGATGCTCAAGGCATATGACTGGAAACATTTCCTATCTCACTGATTTTGAAGCAATTGATGGAGGATATGTTACTTTTGGGAGTAATCCCAAAGGAGGGAAAATAATAGGTAAAGGTACTATAAGAACTGGTAAATTAGATTTTAATAATGTATACTTTGTAAAAGAGCTTAAGTTTAATCGATTTAGTATCTCACAAATGTGTGACAAAAAGAACAGTGTTCTTTTTACTGACACTGAATGTTTTGTCTTAGCTCTTGACTTTAAGTTGACTGATGAAAGTCATGTTTTGCTTAAAGTTCCTAGAACAGACAACATATACAGTGTTGATTTAAAGAATATGGTTCCCAAAAGAGGTTTGACTTGTCTCTTTGCAAATGCCACATCTAATAAATCTAAGCTTTGGCATAGAAGGCTTGGACATTTAAATTTCAAACCAATTAATAAATTGGTTAAGGGAAACCTTGTAATAGGGTTATCTTCAAAAGTCTTTGAAAATACTGAAATATGTGTTGCTTGTCAGAAGGGAAAACAATACAGAGCTTCTTGTAAGACCAAAACAGTGAACTCTATAAGTCAGCCTTTACATATGTTGCATATGGATTTATTTGGACCAACATTTGTGAAAAGTTTGATGAAAAAGATGTATTGCCTAGTTGTCAAAGACGATTATAGTAGGTTTACTTGGGTTTTCTTTTTAGCATCAAAGGATGAAACCAGTGGCATTCTTAAGGCTTTCATAACCAGGATAGAAAACCTAGTTAATCATAAGGTTAATGTGATAAGATGTAACAAGGGAACTGAGTTCAAGAACTGGGATATGAACCAGTTTTGTGAGATGAAAGGTATTGAGAGAAAGTATAGTGCAGCTAGAACTCTTCAGCAAAATGGTGTTGCTGAGAGGAGGAATAGGATACTTATTGAGGCTGCTAGAACAATGTTAGCTGATTCTAAATTACCTACTAATTTTGGGTTGAAGCAGTCAATACTTGTAACACCCCAACCCGAAAAGCGTCAAAATGTCACATTATGGTGCCAATCAGAACATATAACGCCAGCGGAAGTCTTATAAATAAAAGGATAACAAAGGTATTCTAAAATAATAATGGAATACTAATTCTAAACATAATGAGTTCCAAAACTAAAATACAAATCTGAACTAAATCTAACTGAAGGTGAAATCAAGTGTTATCTAGAACCAAAAGGTATCTATTATTAGGGTAGTCCACTAAGAGCTCCTATGCACTCTTCACTCAATCTCAGCTTAAAATCTAAAACCTCCAGTAGGAAAAGAAATGCGGCTGGGCATAAAAAGCCTAGTGAACAGATATAACCAAAATGAATAATCAAACATATATACGTATAAGGAAAGGGAAACATAAGCTCATGCTGCAACGAATATCAGATGTTAAACGAAATAAGAGATCACGGATCAACTGAACAAAATGTCATATATCATAAGAAGCAAGACAGAAGTGAGTCATAAGTATCATAAGGAAATCCATAATCAAACATAATCAAATCATAATAGCATAAGGAAATTCCCAACGAGCTCAGAAAGCATGCCACATGCTTAGTCACCAAATCATAATCACAATCATAATCATATATCCGTCAAATCATAAGTGTACAAGGAGTAGCTAGCTCCAATGTACCAGAAGTGAAATGGGGTGCATGGTACGCACTACCAATCACTAAGTCAAACCATATCCAAACAGACAAATACCTAGGATGCATCCATACGCTCCCTGCAAAACAGATTACATATGCAAGTACGAGACTATACATACATATAACAGAATGGCCATGTGCGCAATAATCATATATATATCAGAACAGAAGGGAACGCCGTGGATCAATCACACCTCCAAAGAAAGTATCATGCCATTGGTGCCTCAATGATATGGCCATGGTACCTCCATGGCTAGCTTAGAAACAGCTCGGGCAACAGAACAGAACAAGCAAAGTAAAGCAAAGCAAAGCTATCCTTAATCATAACAGAGCTACTATAGCATAATCAATCAGAGCATATTAACAGAACATAATCTCGTATCAATGAGATAATATACAGATCATCATAACAGAATGGATAACAAACAAAATCATATCAAACGGATCATATCAAACAGAATCATATCAAAGCAAATGAATCAAGTCAAGGATCGAGAAACCAAAACCCTTACTGAGAAAGGGTAGAATATTTGTACCTCAAACCGCAAATGAAACCATATCAGAAAACACATAGGTCGGAAGTTGACTGGATATAAACACACACGTTATGTAGGGGATACTTTGAGTATATACTTGATAGTATGCGGAATTTACTACCAAGTACTTAGAAGAATATAAGTTTTTGTTTGATGATTGATTAAGTAAAACAATAAGAACACACAATATCAATCAAACTATCACTTCAATGTATCGAATGATTACAATATGAACGTGAAGGATATTAGGTATATCAATGTATTCGATCTGAATGATATATGTATGATGTATATGTACCAAACCCTAATCTAAGGATCTCCTTTTATAATGTAAAGAGTCCTTTACATGTTAAACATCTAACCGAATCATTCTATACAAATAAGATATATACCATATCTTTTCCATAATTATCTTCACACGGTTTCACCTTGATCTCTCAAGCAGTTCTAACTGTTCTTCCTTCAGCAGTCCTAAGTGCTCTTCCATCAGCAGTCATAACGCTCTTCCATCAGCAGTCTTAACTGTTCTTCAACCGTACTAACTGCTTAAGTTTAATTCCCAACAATCCTCCCCTAAACTTATGATTTCCATGCAAATCAATAAGTTTCTTGAATTAAACATCTGATTTCGTTGATGGGATGGATTCTTTCAAACATTTGTGTTTAATCATGAAACACTTTGGGAATTATCTTTACTTATCATACTCTTTTGGTCAACTCTTAAAAAATTACCAAAATTAATTAAATTCCATCAAGGAATTAATTCCTTATACCAACCTAAGAGTTAATTTTTCATATCAACCACACATTGAATGCCATTAAACCTTCATTAACTCTATAAAAACTCACATATCCACACAAAATCTTCTTCAACACAAATCTTTAACTCTTCAATCACAATGAATTCTTCTCCACTAAACATCATAGAAATTTCATCTGACTCTTCTTCAGATTCTGAAGATTTAGGTTGGAGCAACTATTTTCCACCAAACTATTCTTCAACTTCAAGAGTTAATCTTTCAAAGAAAAAGAATGAAGTATATTCGTCCGATGAACCTTCCTCCGATGAACTTCCTCCTTATGTGGATGATTCATCCTCCTCATCTGAATCGTCTGACGATGATGAACTTCGAAAACTATCAGACTTACTAACCAAAGAAGAAACCTGAGAAGCCTGAGAAGAAGCAAGTTCCATCTCCAAGATCAGTAATACTGGCACTTCCTTGCAAGAAGGTGTCTGACATCATGGGTAGCAGAGGAGCCCGCAGCAAAATCATGTCGGATATCACTGGAAAAGGAAAAGGAAAGCTTAAGTAGTTGTGTTGTGTAGGTTGTTTTGTTAGTAGTTGGTAGTTTTTGTTGGTTTTTCCCGTATGAAGCTTTGTAATGAATCCACCTTTATTAATGAATAGACTTTAAGCACTTCTTTATAATTCATCTCTGTCTTCTTAATTCCTCCCCTGAATTTCATAATCAGCAATCATCTTTAACAGCAACTAGAACAAACTTTAATCCTCCCCTGTTTGGAAGAATCCTCACCATCAGATGAACTAGAACATAAGTTATCCAAGCTCAGCATCCAATAAGACCATTTGTACAAGTTACCATCAATTCAGTTGTATAGTTTTAAACTGCTCTCAACACTTCCAGATGCATTACCTTCTGAGAGAGGTGTATCACATAGCATAAACTCAGTAGAAACCATGTTTTAAATAATCAGTACAAACTGGTGAAGCCAGCAGTTCAGACTGTTTACTCCAGCAGTACTAACTGTTAGCAAAAAGTTTTCAGAGATAAAATCAATTTTTAATTTTAATGTGGATTCGAAAACATTTTTGTCCACTTATAGTTTTTAGCAAACTATCAGCTATGAACGGATTTGACTTGTCTTTACCAATAGCCGTTTGCTATGGACTAGCCAACTCTTCACACTTAGATTTGGTGAGTTGATAACCAACCAGTTTTTGGTAAACTGTCAACCATAAACGGATTTGATTAGTCTTTACCAGAAACCGTTTGATCTGGACTAGTTGATTCTTATGTTGATTAGACATGGTGAATCAATTACCATTTGTTGTGTGACAAGTATGCACACTTGACAATCCAAACACCATACTTTGTAAAGCACAATCCAAAGCAAAAAGCTTTTCTTAACCTGAAATGTTAGTCCAAAACCAAAGAAAACACAATACACAATATTCTCTTTTAACAGTTATTCCATTTGACTAACAAATTCACAAGCAGTACTAAAAATATTCAAGCAGTCTCAACTATACAAATAGCACAACTAACAGTACAAATTTCAAAAACATTTAGACACTAATCTTTTGAAGGATTAAGCATTCCAATACCTGTTACCAAGTACTGAAATCTGCTTACATCAAAACCTTTTGTTAAGAGATCAGAAAAGTTGTTATCAGTGTGTATTTTAACAACTTGTATTAACTTCTTTTCAGCACAGTCTCTTATAAAATGATGTCTAATTTCAATATGTTTAGTTTTTGAATGTTGAACTGGATTCTTAATGATACACATTGTACTGTTATTGTCTATATGTATAATTGTGTTTAAGAAATTGTACCCATAATCAAGCATCTGGCTTTGAATCCATAGAACTTGAGCACAACAACTTGCAGCTGCCACATATTCTGCTTCAATAGTAGATATAGCCACCATAGTCTGCTTCTTACACTGCCAAGAGATTAATCTTCGACCTAAGAATTGACAACCACCTGTTGTAGACTTTCTATCCATGCTAGCACCAGCATAATCAGAATCAGAGAATGCAACAAGATCAAATGCAGACTCTTTAGGATACCATAGCCCCAAGTTAGGCTGTCCTTTAAGGTATCTGAAGATCCTTTTTACTACTGTGAGATGAGACACCTTAGGAGTCACTTGGAATCTTGCACAGGCACACACATCAAACATAATATCAGGCCTAGATGAGGTAAGATACATCAGAGACCCAATCATAGATCTATACATGTGCACATCCACATCTTCACCACTGTGATCCTTTAATAACAAATGTGTCTCCTTGTCAATTGGTGTGCTAGCAACCTTGGCATCTGTGAATTGAAATTTCCTTAAAATTTCACCAACATATTTATCCTGAGAGATAAATATACCATCTGACTTTTGCTGTACTTGAAGACCTAGAAAGAAGGTAAGCTCTCCCATAGAACTCATCTGAAATTGGTCTTTCATCAGCTTTTCAAACTCCTTACACATCTGTTTCTTTGTAGAACCAAAAATGATATCATCTACATAAACTTGGACCAGTAGAATATCACCCTTGTCCTTTTTAATAAAAAGAGTTTGATCAATTTTCCCTCTATGAAACCCATTCTTCAGTAGATATTTAGCAAGAGTTTCATACCAAGCTCTTGGAGCCTGATGCAATACATATAGAGCTTTCACCACCTTATAAACCTTGTCAGGATGCTCTTGGTCTATAAAACCTGGAGGTTGTGAAACATAAACCTCTTCATCAATAGTACCATACAGAAATGCACTTTTCACATCCATTTGATAGACCATAAACCCCATAAATGAAGCATAAGCAAGAAATAATCTTATTGCTTCAATCCTGGCAACTGGAGCAAAAACTTCCTCATAATCTATACCCTCCTCCTGAGTATAGCCTTGAGCAACCAATCTTGCTTTGTTCTTTATCACAATGCCCCTATCATCCTTCTTGTTCATGAATACCCACTTTGTACCTATCACTCTCATTCCCATTGGCAGATCAACCAGAACCCAAACATTTTGAATCTTGAATTGAAGTAGCTCTTCTTGCATAGCTTCAACCCAACTTGATGATTCTAAAGCCTTTAACACATTCTTGGGTTCAACCTGAGATAGAAAACATACAAACATACACTCATTCTCATCTTCATGATGTTTCTCTTCATAAACCACACTGAGAAATCCATGATGATCTGGATCCTGTGTTTGCCTTCTGGTCTTGACTCCAGATTGTACATCTCCTATGATATTGGTAAGTGGATGATTCCTATGTACAATAGTATGGGGAGTAGAAGGAACTGCATAGCTAGTAGGCATGTTTTGCAGACCATCTCCAAAGAAATCAAACTCATCAGCTTGAGAAGCAGTATCAACTGGTGAATCAAGATGAGGTTGACTTGGTCCAGCAGTATCAATATTTTGCTCAGCAGTTGGAACTTGAGGTTGAGCAGTACTAACTCCATTGGAACTGCTCGTTGGAGTTTCAGCTTCTTTACCATTCTGACCACTTGTTTCAGCAACATATTTCTCTTTGTCTACACCACTTGATGAAGGAATATCATCTTTCTTTGTAGAAGACTCATTCACAGGACTTTCTTCCATGACAGGTATGAAAATGCAATCATCATCTTCCTCTTTTGAACCTGCATCATTGTTAGTATTTGTACCCGTAACAGGCACATAATTCATGGAATCTGAAAGACTGTCAATATCAAAGATCCAATCTGGACCTACACCTGCAACATTTGGTTTATTCTCCAAAAATTCTATGTGCAAATTTTCTTCTACTTGCTTGGTGCTTGTATTGTACACCCTAAAAGCCTTACTGTGCAGAGAATAACCAACAAAGAAACCTTCCTCAGATTTCCCATCAAACTTTCCTAGTTGGTCTTTGGTATTAAGGATAGTAACATGACAACCAAAAGGTCTCATGAAGCTTAAAGCAGGGGTTCTACCTCTAAGAAGCTCATAAGCAGTCTTATTGTGAGGTTGTACAACTAAAACCCTATTCAACACATAACAAGCAATGCTAACTGCTTCAGCCCAAAATGAAACTGGTAGCTTAGAGTCAGCTAACATTGTCCTTGCAGCCTCTATAAGAGTCCTATTCTTCCTCTCAGCTACACCATTTTGCTGTGGGGTTCTAGCTACACTAAACTCCCTCTTAATACCTTTTTCTCTGCAAAAGTCATCCATCACTCTATTCTTAAATTCAGTCCCATTGTCACATCTGATTATTTTAACCTTCTTTTCAACTAGGTTTTCTACTTCAACAATAAGGGTCTTAAGTATTTCACTTGTCTCATCCTTAGTTTTCATAAAGAATACCCAAGAAAACCTACTATAATCATCAGTGACAACAAGGCAGTATCTCTTAAAGTTCAAGCTATTCACAGAGGTAGGACCAAACAAGTCCATATGTAACATATATAAAGCTTGAGAAATAGAGTTCTGGGTCTTTGGCTTACATGAGGCTCTGTGTTGCTTACCCTTAAGGCAAGAAACACAAGTTTGGTCATTGAGAAAAGTTTTGTTTGGTAAACCTCTTACCAATCCATGTTTAGCAATATTGTTAATGGTTTTAAAATTAACATGACCAAGCCTCCTGTGCCACAACATTGATTCTTCCAATGTGGCTTTTGCAACAAGACAAGTAAGTCCAACCTTAGGAACTAGTTTATTCATCTCAACACTGTATGTATTATCCTTTCTGGGGATTTTAAGCAATACTTGACTTTCATCAGGTAGCTTGAAATTAGGAGAAAGTATAAGACAATCAGTATCAGTAAATAAAACTTTGTTCTGTTTATCACAAATTTGTGATACACTGAAAAGATTGTACTTAATTTCTGGTACATAATACACATTTTCAAAATCAAGGTTACCAGTTTTAATTACCCCTTTACCAGTAATTCTTCCTCCAACACCACCACCAAAGACAACTGGTCCTCCATCCAGAGCAATAAAGTCTGAAAGATATGACATGTTGCCTGTCATGTGCCTTGAACATCCACTGTCTGAATATCCTCTATCTTCTTTGCCATTAGAGGGATGTTCCTGCACACAAAATAAAGGTGTTAGTTTCTTTTGGGGATCCAAACCATCACTGGTTTGGATCTGCCTTGTGCATCAAGATGAGAAAACTTGTTTGAGGTCTTTGATGCACCATTGGGTTTGGTAAAATGTTTATCCCGATGTGCTGAGGCCTTGACAGCATTGCCCTAGTTTCCCTTAACATTTAAGTGCCTAGCAGTTGGATTTGCTGGTCTAGTAGTTGGAACTGCTTGTTTAATCTTAGGCACCCACTTCTGATTAGTCATTGCTGTTTTCTGATAAAAATGCCTTTTAACTGTTTGTGCATGATTTGAAAATTGTTTTGCACTAGAAGCAGTTTGCTTATTATTGAAACACTTATTTTGACTAGAAGTTGAAACTGTTTTGATGTCAGTCTTTAACATAACAGCTTTAGGTGACATCTTATGATTTGCATTAGGGTTTGTCAATCTAGTTGGACCATTTTGAGTTACCCTAGCATTGTTATTCCTGTTCACCCTTGCACTCCCAGTAACCCTCTTTTTCCATGGGTTAGAATCACAATAAGCAGCCATATGCTCAAAACATCCACAAACAAAACATACTTTTCTAATCATAGCAAACCTATCATCCATTTTCTTAGATTTTGAGTGATTCCAATTCCTATGACTACTCTCAGAACTTGATGATCTGTTCTTATCCCTATACATCTTAGCATATCTAACATTTTTCCTAACTGGTTTTATGTTTTCAGTTTTTACCACTTTAGGAGCATGTTTAACTTCTACCTTAACAATATTAGGTTTTTCCTTAACCTCTACATTCTCATCATCAGATGTCCACTCCTCAATAGTTGGAGCATCTGAGTTCCTATCAGAGGACATCTTTTCCTCAGACAGAGATTTATCACTAGCACTCACAAAAGAATCTTCTGCCTTAACAAATTTAACAGGATTCTCACTAACCTTAACACCATATCCAGGAAATTCCATATCCTTAAACTCTTCTAAACCTGTGTGAGCTAAATTAATTCCTGGTGGAGCAAACATTCCTCTAAAAGGGGGTGCAACTGACTTATAACCTAAACCAGATTTAGCTTTGTTAAGTATTTGACTCTCTACAATCTTCTTAACTCCATCTGAAGTATATTCAAGAGTGTCTACACTTAACTGGATGTTTTCTTTCTCCTTTTTAAGCTTCTCTAGTTCATATACAAGTCCACTCATTTTATTTTCTTTTATTTCCAATTCCCACTTTAAAAGACCTATCTCATCAGTAAAGTTTGACTCATTCTGTTTATAAAACACAATTTGTTCTTCCAAAACAGCTAATCCTCTTTTATGATTTGACAGACTAAAACTTATTTGATTAAATTCAACTCTAAGTTCATCATACTGTTTCTTAACATTTTCATAATCTTTTAAAGCATGACAAGAGTTTGAACATTTTTCAAGTTTATATACCTCAGTGTCTGAGAAAGCCATCAAACCCAAGTTAGCTGATTCCTCTTCTTCCTCCATGAAGCTCCAATCAAATCCAGCTCCATCTACAGCTACCATAGCCTTGGAAGAAGGCTCTTCAACATTTACTGTTCTCCTTGACCCTTGCTGATTCTTAAACCCTTGACCCTGGTTGCTTTGTTGTCTTGGACCTCTACATTCCCTGGCAAAGTGCCCCATCTTGTGACAATTAAAGCATTCCACCTTAGACTTATCATACCCACCAACATCTCTTCCATTAAAGGTAATCTTATTCCCAGTCCTTTGGTAATACTTCTTAGCCCTGATGCTTATCAAAGCCAACTGCCACTTTAAATCCATAGCTTCTAAATCATCTTCAGCAATTTGAAGAAGATCTTCATTAAAGATCTTTGAGCCACCAGACTGTTCTGATACAAATGCATATATGGTCTCTTCAGTCAAGCCAGCAGTACTAGTTTTTACACTAGCAGTGCTAACTGTTGGTATAGCAGTACCAACTGCTTCTTCATCTTCATGATTAGAACTGTTTGAAGAAGATACAAAAGCCATATTCCCTGAACTGGAACTGGTGCTACCACTCTTCTTGACCTTTTGCTCAACAATCTTGAGATTATTGTAAAGCTCATTCATTGTCATATTCTCCAGCTCTGGTTTATTGCTCCAAACCACAACATAAGTGTTCCATTCAGCAGGTAAACTATTTAGAAACTTCATGTTGAGGTCTTCTTGAGGTATCACAATCTTCAACACAGTAAGTTGACTGATGATCTTTTGAAGCCTATTAAAGATTTGATCCAAAGTTTCATTGCTTGATGCAGTGAAGTTTTCATAACTTTGCTTGAGTAGGGTTTTCTGTGCCTTCTTGGTAGCTTCATTGCCACCAAATCTTTCCACCACTGCTTCAAAGAGAGTTTTAGCCGACTCGTAATGGCTAAAGTTCAGCACTTGATCATTAGGAATTGCCATTAGTAACAAATTCCTAGCCTTCTGATCATTCTTCTTTTTGATTCTCTCCTCGTTTGTAACTGGCTCAGTGTTAAGCTTTGTGACCTTGGAACCATCAGCACGTGTTTCTTCAACAGCAACTGGTTTGAAGGAATCACCATTGATAATAATATCCCATAATGCATAGTCTTGCACCATGAAGTATTGCTCTATTCTGAGCCGCCATAAATCGTATTCATTCTGTTTCAGCATGGGAAGTTTAGCAAGGATTGAGGTTTGAGGTGTCTCCATGTCCATCTTCTTGAATTGCTAGTGAGTAAATACTTCTGGTTCTTCTAGACTCAAAGTATCAGAAAACTGGCTTTGATACCACTTGACCGGATCTAAACACACACGTTGTGTTGGGGATACTTTGAGTATATACATGATAGCACGCGGAATTTACTACCAAGTACTTAGAAGAATATAAGTTTTTGTTTGATGATTGATTAAGTAAAACAATAAGAACACACAATATCAATCAAACTATCACATCAATATATCGAACGATTAAAATATGAACGTGAAGGATATTAGGTATATCAATGTATTCGATCTGAATGATATATGTATGATGTATATGTATCAAACCCTAATCTAAGGATCTCCTTTTATAATGTAAAGAGTCCTTTACACGTTAAACATCTGACCGAATCATTCTATACAAATAAGATATATACCATATCTTTTCCATAATTATCTTCGCACGGTTTCACCTTGATCTATCAAGCAATTCTAACTGTTCTTCCTTCAGCAGTCCTAACTGCTCTTCCATTAGCAGTCTTAACACTCTTCCATCAGCAGTCTTAACTGTTCTTCAACCGTACGAACTACTTAAGTTTAATTCCCATCAGAAGTTACTGCTTCTTTAGCGAATCTACACGAATTAATGATCGCCTTATTATTTAAGAACCATGTCATAAGTTATTAATGATTCAGTACTTATTGTTGTTCTGATTGACATATTAGGGTTTCATGCTTTAAATAGTAACTTATCATATTTAGTAACCTTTCATATTTAGTAACTTTACATACTTAGTAACTTAGGGTTACATTCTTAATTAATCAAACTTAGGGTTTATAGGTACTTCCAAATCATATATCACTTAATTAGGATATGTTCGTAAATCTGGATCACATTCTTTTCATTTTTAAGGCCTGCCAATTAAGCTCGAAAATATCCAAAATAATTACGTGTGATTCTCCTATTAGTTTAGTATCTTACAAATTTTTTGTAGATTTTATTATCAAGCACAAGTACAGTTTTAAAAAACATCTTTCTAGACCTACCCAGAAAGTTAACTGCAGATACATACAGAAAGTTTGCCTTTAATTAACCAATTTCGACACTTCATAAAAATCCAAAAAAATTTCCAAACGTCACAAATAACTTAAATATTAAACCTCTAGAAGGAGAGCTCTTAACTCCTTGTGGTTTTAAAATTAAAAATCACAAACATTAACTGATTTTCAGTCCTCAAAACTCAGATTTGACACATGATCCCATCAAATTCAAAAACATGACCAATACAACTCTAATTCACTCCAAACCAAATGGAAAACTTAATTAAGACATTAAACTAGGTTTAGAATCAAAATTAAAGAATTAAACACTTATGAAACTTGAGTTATGGTGCACACAAATTCAGCTTACAAAACTGCCTTATTTAAAAATCCGTATTAGGCCATAGTACAACATGTTCTAATTATAAAAACGTACACGAGAACTTAAAATTCACAAGGCATGTTTTAAACATCACTTAACACAAACTAGTAACATGTTAATTCAGTTTTAAACTCCCACATAAACGTCACACAAACAGCCCACACACACGAAAAGATTTACAAGCCAAAACCAAGACACAAACCTCACATAAAATCATGATTCTTTCGTTAATAAACCACACCTAGGGTTTCTATCTTTGTCGTCATATTGATGATTGTTCATAACAGATTTTTAGGGCTGGATTAGTGTTGTATTGTAATCAACATGGATGGAAATGAACGACACCAAAATAGTCCCAAATACACGACACAAAACAATTACAAAGGGGCATATCTCTTTATTATTTTTGTATGATTTCATGTAGCTGATTAACAAGACAACCACACATGTATTCCAACATGATTCTAGTCTTGATTACACCTATGAAAGTGTCAAATGAAAGAGAACAAAAGGAATTAAAGTAACCTTTATGTCGACTTGAAGAGGAAAACGAATAGGAAAAAAAGATTAGGGTTCAGATTAACCACCAAATAAACTCCAACGACTTAGCAAAATCTTGGTCAACAATTCTTCTTGCCTCTCCTCTTCTTCTTCTTGGCAGCAAAGAGCGTTCATGTGTGTGAGTGTTTGTGTAGCATATTCAATAACATATAACACATATAAGATGTGGATTTGGCCGATTCACTTAGAGAGAGATAGAGAGAGTTGGGAAGTTAGAGAGAGAAAGTAATATGTGTTAGATTAGAATGAGAGGAGTTCCAACCCTCTCCTTAGGAGGAGAGGGGTATTTATAGTACTAACTAGGTTGCCCCTAGAGGGCTATGAAGTGAGTTGACATTGGGTAAAGACCCGACCTAACTCCACAAATACTAATAATAATAATACTAATACTTCTACGAGTTACTTTATACTAAATAGATACTCGAGGTGATCGAGTCTTCAAATAAATTCTTAGCCGTTTTGACGTTTTAGTCGACATTTTCCATTATGTTTTTGTGGTTGATTTATAGAGTGCACATTGGAATGAACAACAATCCGTGAATAAGGAGATTCTTCAGAACTTGGTTTTAGGAAAGGAATACCAAAGAACGGATCATTATTCAAGCGTGCAGCTTCAATATCATGAGAGTCATTATCAACACCATGAGGAATAAGTGGAACATTAGGTGTTGAAGGAGAGTCGTATGACCATTTCTCAAATCTCAATCGACATGTAGTTTATTCACCCTTCTCCCCCTCAAAAATTGTATATGGCTGCTAACTGCCATTTTTGATTGACCGAGTGAATAAGAATACAATCAATGATAAGTAGATCCACTTGATAACTGGAAATTTGTTTATTCACCCTTCTCCCCCTCAAAAATTGCATATGACTACCATTTTTGATTGAACGAGTGAATAAGAATACCATCAACGGTAAGTGACTCCACTTGATGACTGACATGTAGTTTATTCACACTTCTCCCCCTCAAAAATTGCATTGGAGGTTGCCATTTTTGATATAACGAGTGAATAAGAATATACTCTAATGAACGTTGATCCACTTGATGACTGAATGAGCATGGGAAGAGCATGAAGCTTGTTGATGAGAATGGTCATAAACAAGAAGGTTTCTCTTCTTCCGAAGATAAAGCGCACTTAAGCGTACACTTCTCTTTTCTTTGATGAACAGGGCCTGAAGAGTTGTTAGCAGACGCCATTATGTTGACATTGAGGCCCGAGGCTTGAACTGCAGTGTTCAAACGTAATTGTCGTTGAAGATCGAGGCCTAAACTGATGTAAACAGACGTCATTTGTCACTGAAGAATGAGACTTGAACTAATGTGTTCAAACATCATTGTCAATGAAGAACGAGGCCTGAACTGATGTGAACAGATGTCATTTGTCGCTTCCCCTCATATGTTGTGAGTAGGCTGAGTCCAAATGTCAAGGGACGATCTATACGACCTGCATTTGAAAACAGACAAAAATAGAGAGTTTGGAGTGCTGGATCCCCAATTTAAGTTGGGATCCAGTTGGTTAGTGGGAACAGGAGCATCATTTTCCAGAGTCTCAGTAGGAGTTAGAATTCTAGTGGAAGTAGCCTTTTTTCTGTTTGTTTCTACGTTGGTACATAGTTAACGATGTATGAGGATTGTTAAAAAATCTCTCAGTGATGATGCTTTCACTAGTACTAACGTGTTTAGTTTGTATTAAAGGCATTGTTTCGGATTTAGTAGACCTAATTAAAGGGCACTATTCTCCTATAGGGAATTTCCTTCCAGTTGGCTTCCATTGACGTACATGCACTACTTTAGACTTAGTTATCCTAGTTAAAGGGCACTGTTCTCCTAAAGTGAATTTCCTTCCAGTGGGCATCCATTGGTAACCAACATGAGCAAACATCTTTCCTGTTGCTTTCCAAGTGTGCTTGACATGCTTGGCTCTCCAAACTTGCGTGACAGGGGTTTTGTTGGACGACTTCCAAAATTTCTCAACACATTTATCATGATTACCCGAAATTAAACATTCATTACATGTTTTGCAAAGAGAATTAGGATTTGAATTATGATTCTTTTTGTTCAAATCTGACTTGATGTTTCTCATGTGGTCTTCTACTTTCTTTTTGGGAACACTTTTAGCTGGTGAGGTCCTATAATTCTTTATATTTCTCCTAGGTTTTGACTCGCTAGATTTAGTGTTTTTGTTAACTCCTATAGAAGGACTGATGAGAATCTTAGTCTTTTTCACTTCCAGTTGCTGAACATGTTTTGATGTGTTGGGATTTGATGTTTCCAAAGGTGCCTCAAAGGTTACATGCTTATTCTTAATTGTAGAGGATGATGCAACAAATCTATCTCGCTTGCTATCAATCTTAGGACATGTTCCAATGACGTATTCTAAAAGTTCCTGAGATCGTTTAGTGAGGAAGCAGGCATCTACAACTGCTCTATCAAGTAGTTTCTCTATCCTATCCTCTTCTACAATCTCACGAAGAGTGTCAAGACTATCCTTAAGATGTGTGAGATAATCATGATGGGCAGACCTATTGTTCCTAAGGGGAAGTTGAATAGGCACAACGTCAACAACATGCTTACTACAAGTAGAAACCTTTGGAATAGCATTCTCACTAGTGACAATTCGCAATTTCCCTTTCACCTGAGTCTTTAGATTCTCGATCTCATTTAGCAAAGAAGTTATCTGTTCATTGTGATTGTTTTGTGTGACTTTAATTGAATCATATAACTCTTTGTAATGCTGTTTGACTTTTGAATTTTAAGCTCGAAAACACTCATTTTCATAGTGTAACTTATTGATGGTGTCTTGGTATTGAAAATTCTGAGAATCTAAAGACAATGGTTTATGGGTGCCAATTGCTTCACTCTTATTTGACTTTAATTGGGCAATTTGAGCCCTCAATTGTCGAATCGTGTTAGTGTGAGCTTGATTTTTTTCATCGCGTTTGCTTAATTCAAAATATGTATCAAATTCAGGAGCATCCAAAGATGTCTTGGCATTTGAGATTTTCATTCTTTCTTCTAAATGTTGATACTTTAATTGGAAATTAAGATTATCAACTTCTAGTTTTGAAAAACGTTTAACCATGTTATCATGGTCATCATTTTGAATTTTCTCATGTAATTTCAAATTCTCCCCCTCAAGCTCAACAACACGATTCTGGGTAACATTCAATGCAATAGAATACTCATGAAATTGACAGGCATTTAATGCAGAATCAGTAGCAATATAAAATATATCCTGTGCAATACATCTAGCAATCAAATTCTCATTGGTGATGAGAATGTTCTTTCTCTCAATCTCACGACTCTTAAGTTCTATCGCATTTTGGGATACCTCGTTTTCCATATCTTTAAAGATTCCTTTCATCTCATTTACTTCAGTTTCAAGGGTTTTTTGCATGCCCTCAAAATGTTCCTTAAGGAGGTTAAAGAATGGGATAACCTCAGTTAAGTAGCACCGTTTTGTTTGTTCAAAACCCCTTTCCCCTTCAGTAATTCCCGTTGGCGTAATTCTCTTCTTACATGTTTTATCAAAATCAGCAAATAGTTGACAAAGAACGTATATGCTAATTAGGGTTTTACATTCAGTGGGAAGAGTCAAAGGAACTAAGTGCCTGGGTGTATTGGGGGGATACACCGTAGCTGCCGCAATTTTCCTAAGGGGTGGAGTTTTGGCTTTAAGTTCATCGGCCTTTCTCTTTTCTATGTCCAAAGACCAAAATATTTGTTCAGGCGTCAACAAAGTTTGAGGAGCAAAAACAGTCAAACGATTTTCCTCATAATAATCATGGGGTTTGATTATAATTCGTTTGGCTATACATTTGGGATCCTTCATTTTCTCAGTCATTCTTTCTCTATTTCTCACTTCTATCTCATTACTCTCTGCTAATGATGACACATCAGGAGGGGCATGATCAGGCTTAAACATCACATTTGCATCATATAAGGCAGGTTGGGCTACTTTAGCACTCCTAAGAAGAGCTAATTTAGGTTCATCTACATTATTTTCACTATGCTTATCACACAAATTTTTGTGCTTTTGAATCATTTGAGCAATTTGTCTGGTTTGGTCTTGTGTGTACCACTTGTTTTCAAGCTTATTCTTTAACATTTTAAGTCTGGAGAAATCATTTAAGAGTTTTGTTTCTTTTTCTTTGAAATCTTGTTTTAGTGTATTTACACTCTCTTGGACTTCCTGTTTTTGTTTAACAGTCTGATCCAGTTGTTTTCGCAAAGAATTCAACTCCTTTTTCAATGTTTCTTCCCTTAAATTACGTTCAGTTATAAATGTACGCATTTGACTATCCATTTTCTGCTCACGTTCAGTTAACTCAAATTTTGCACGTTGTTCATATATGGCCATCTGATCTTTATAGATGTTAAGTCTAGTGGTCAAGGTGTCATCAGGGATAAAAGCAGTGTACTCATGCAACTCATGATCATCATTTATAACAGAAGATGCACAACTAGGTACAACAGACGCTTCGTTGTGTTTCACACATTGTTCATATGGGATAATATCGCTATTTCCCATATTAGCAGTATCTGACTCAGCAACGTTTGTCTGTTGTACTTTGTCGGGAATCTTTTGTTCATGCAACACATTATCATCATTAATAACAGAAGATACCCTACTAGGTTCAACAGATGCTTCGTTGTGTTTTACATGTTGTACGTTGTTCATAGCATTATCTGGCTCAACAACGTTTGTCTGTAGCTGATGGAGCTCTTTCTCTTGAGAATTCGGGCACACAGAGTTCCTATTGGCACTAACATACTCAAACACGTTTATCTGTTGTACATCTTTGGGAATCTTTTGTTTGTCAATCATGTCATACGATTTGAGTACCTCAAAAATGACTGAATCCGTAGTTTTTGACATGATATGAATGTGCACGGGATTTTACAATTCTATGATTTAAACCGAGAAATAGAATCTTTCACGGAATTTTACAAAATCAAGAAGAAACCGTGATTTGATTACTTGAATATGTTATGATGAAAGTATGGTAGACTTGGTGATCTGTTGTATAGTTGTGATTCGGTTTGGTTGATGCAAGTTGCTACGGTGAAATTATGGTCTGAAAACTTAAAACCTCAATAACTTCATTTTGGAGCGTTTTGACAGGTAATTCGCTGAAAACGGAGTTACGGTTCAAAAATTATGGCGGTTTGAAGTTTTGACCTAAAAAATCAACTTTGGTCAAACCACAAAAACCCCAAAACGCAGAAACCACAAACCGCAGAAGACCACAAACCGCATAAGACTACAAACCGCAGAATACCACAAACCGCAGAAGACTCAAACCGCAGAAGGTCCAAACCGCAACGACCTAAACTGCAATAGTTCAAACCGCAGAAGCCAAACCGCAACGACCCAAACCGCAATTAAAGGCAAACCGCAATACGTCAAAACGCAGTCAGTTAAACCGAAAATAGTCAAACCGTAGCACCTCAAACCGCAAGAAGTCAAACTGCAGCACCTCAAACCGCAAGAAGTCAAACCGCAGCACTAATCGACAAACCGCAAAGGAAAAAACGTCGCTTTCACTGCATTTTGTCTTTTTCCCGTTTTAGTTAAAATCCAAACCGCAATCCCAAAACAGTTCAAACCGCAACAAGTTCTTACCAAAATAACACAAACCGCAGCTAAGAAACTTTTACCGAAAGACAAACCGCAAGGAAGAAAATGCGTCCGAATGTCAAACCACAGTCAAGAAAACACCACTAATCTTCCAATAACTAACACCGACACTATTGTACGTTATCAATAAGGATGCAAGATAGTTTTGTAAACATGAAAGTACAAAGTTTTAACGATTTGAACCACAAACAAAGCACAAATAGTGATTTGTCTTCCTTTTCAAGTCGAACCATAAAACAAAAACAAAAATGCCAAAAACACACCCCAAATATGTGAATATGCAATCACTCGAACCTAACCATGGCTCTTGATACCAATTGTATCATATTCAATAACATATAACACATATAAGATGTGGATTTGTCGATTCACTTAGAGAGAGATAGAGAGAGTTGGGAAGTTAGAGAGAGAAAGTAATATGTGTTAGATTAGAATGAGAGGAGTTCCAACCCTCTCCTTAGGAGAAGAGGGGTATTTATAGTACTAACTAGGTTGCCCCTAGAGGGCTGTGGAGTGAGCTGACAGTGGGTAAAGACCCGACCCAACTCCACAAATACTAATATAACTAAACTAATAATAATAATACTAATACTTCTACAAGCTACTTTATACTAAATAGATACTCGGGGTGACCGAGTCTTCACATGAATATTTATATTCCTAACAGTTTGTTCTCTGGTTTTAGATCGATGCAAAAGAGAATGGGTGGGAAGTGATATACGACTTGGAATAGGTAGGGTAAAAGCATGTGCTAACTTTGGTATGACCGTGTATTTGATAATGATAATGTTACATGCGATCTTATATCTTTTGTAGTGATACTCATGTTGATCTTATCCTTTGTATACCAACGTCCCAAAAGAGTGGGATGGGCCAAAGAGAATCGGTTAGGCTTGGACTAGGATAGGAATTTGTTATTTAGGTAACTTAATATATATTTTAATTAGTCTTGGATTAAATTCAGATAATGTAGTTTTATTTATAAGGTATAGTTTTATGACATATATTTAATAGTTCAACTTAGGTTAAAATTCAAAATGGGGCAAAAATTATGGTTCAAATATTCTTGGTTTTACAACTCTCCCATTCTAAAAAGAAAAATTCGTCCTCAAAATTGAAGTCGCAAAAGTTAGATGGAGACGTACCAATTCACGAAAAGAAATAACAATAAATAGCCTCACGCCCAGAGAGGTTCTTCCAAAATAATCTTCACAAACGGATTAGTTTTATTTCTCATGACTCGATCCCGACAAACTAGGATATTCCCTTGCTCTCCACAAAACACAAATCATAATAAATCTGATCCAATGAATATGAAACAAATATTCAGCAGATGACGATTGTAATCTCATAAAGAGATACATGAAACACATATACACATAAGGTAATTACGGAGGTAGTGTTAAACGGTAAGAAAACTCCATCAACTTTATCCAGATTCTGAACAAACTAACTTGCTAATAATCAGAGAAGCACATATTGAATCATCAAACGTATCAAGAGTTTCATAAAGGGATGGGTAACCTATTCGTACCGACGATCAACTAAGCACATATCGGAGTATCAAAACATATTCGCAAGCATAATGAATAGGTAGGATAATCGTACGAATATGAACGAATCTAGGGAATAACGTATCGCGAACTAAATCTTCCTCATATGCTAAAAAGTCTAACACGGGAACACCATACGGATCACACAAACTCCTGGTCTAAAATTTCAAAGTTTCTCTTCCACAATGATAACTAATCCATTAGTCACTGTAATGAACTTCGGACCTTCAATAAGAATCTCTCCGACTTAATTCAACCACAAGGTGTTCTACATCTCCGTTCATTCAGAACTCTGTAAAGCAACTCTTTTTCACCTGCACGCAATCTATCTTAGTGAGCAAACACAACCAGACCTGGCACTTGTCAAATTTCTCACTCAACACGTCTTCTAAGTTTGAATAGTTTTTCTGTTTGTCCATCAGTCTGAGGTGCAAAGCATTACTAAACTTGAGTCTGGTTCCTTAACCCTTCTGTAGTTCTTCCGAGGAATATGAAGTAAAAACGTGATTCTCTGACACGATCACTGCAGGTGCGCCATGTAGCTTGAATAATCTTTTGTCGAAAGAAATCTCTGCCAATCTTCTAAAGTGAGCCGACCTAGTCAAATGATCTACTACAACCCAATTTGTTCTGTAATTCATAAATGTACGCGGAAATCCCGTTACAAAGTCCATGAAGGTTTAAATCCCACCTTCACATAAGAATGTCTATAGGCTGAAAAAGACCACTTGCATGCTGATGCTAAATCTTAACCTATTGGCACGCTAAACACTTCGCCACCAATATAATCATAATCATCTTCATACCATTTCATCAAAATTTCTGCTTCAAGTCTCTATGCATAATACTACAACTAAGATGGATAGAGCAAATAGAAATGTGTGCTTCAATCAAAACCATTTCCTTTAAGTATTCTAACATATATCATATTCCACCATTTTGTTCCTGAGCTTCCTTGTATCTGACGCAAATCACTCCCAAGTCATGCGTTAGATAATTCACCTTCTACGGTTCTAGATGTATTGATGCAAAACTAATAATCTTCCCGTGTTGCATAAGGACACAACTAAGTCTCCTTCTTGAGTAGAAACAAATCTCTTTTTAAGCTTTTCAAAATTCTTCTCTCGTTCTTCATCCCAACCAAAATTTACTCTTCGAGGATATTACATAAAGCTTCTTCTGACGTAGAAATTTCAACACAAAATACGAAGATGATCCTCATGTTTCTTTTTCGTCTCTGAATATACGAATATGTCATACTATAACAAATTGTCCAAGTAATCATGAAAGACATGATTTATCAAATCCATAGGAATAGTCGGTGCAGTAGCCAATACAATTGGCATCACAACACTCATAGAGATCATAACGAATACGAAAAGCAATTCTAGGAACATCTCGCTCCTTTACACGTAATTGAAAATAATCAGATCTTAAATCAATCCTTGAGAAAATTCACACCTTGGAGTTGATTTATCAAATTTTTAATTTGAGGTAATGGATAACGGTTCTAACGATAATACTATTTAACTTCCAGAATTCACTACATAACCTTATACTATCATCATCCTTCTGCACGAATAAAACAGGAGCACCCTACGGAGACACACTCGGACAGGTAAAACCACTTTCTATAAGTTGGTCCTTCAATTCTTTTCATTCAACCGATGTTGTTCAATACGGAGTTTCAGAATTAGGTAAAACATCGATCTTATACGGATAGAGTTCTGACTCAAATAACTTACTGCTCTCAGCCACTTCTCAAGACATCCTATGATCCCAATAATTTCAAGTTATATGATGTAACTATTATCACGTTGGCCAGGCGTATTAATATCTACACAAGCGTGAAGGATTACCGTACGAGTTTTCAAAGCAAGGTGATCATAATTGTTTACCAGGTTGGGAACCATGGTACAGAATTTTCGGTTACTCAAATCGCCAACGATGACAAATCTAATATGACCGTTGTTAGCATCTCGATACTCAGTCAACAAATCTATATCCAGAATAACATCGAATCAAACATTCCCAAAGGAAACAGATTAGCAGAACGAATCTTACCTTCAAATATCTTCAAAATGTACTGGACAATTTCGATACATGTGACGGATAATCACAAGATTTCTCGTAGAGATGGAACAAGGCATAGCAAATTTTAATAGTGCAGAGGGGACCTTAATATGCCTAGCAATAGCAAGAGAAACTACAGAATGTGTCGAACACATCGTATTCATACATATACGAATTCTCTGAATGGACGAAAAGGCATCTAAACGAATGACAAACAAATCAGATATCGAAATTCAGAAGAATGCGGTCACATCAGAAAGTTAAACCTTTAAGGCATTACTACAAAGTCTCAAAGCATTCTAAACTTATGTTGCATGTCCTGATAAATTTTCTAATTCTCCGGAATGAGTGATTTTATAAAGGCTTAACCGAAAGCAGAGGTACTAATCAGAGTGGTGCGTAAGAAAGATAGCTAACCAATTCCTTATCATATAATCTACCCAATCCTCACCGGTCATAACTGAAGTTCCTACGGGGAGAAACCTAAAGTAAATCCTTCAAAGGTCATTCCATAAGCTCCTACAGTGTAAACCTAAGGGTCCAAATCTTCACAGGTCATAACTTATGTGCTACAAGTCGAAGCCTGAGCTCTGATACCATAATTGTAACACTCCAACACAACAAGGGTCAAAATGGCACATTATGGTGCTAATCAGAACATATAACGCCAGCGGAAGTCTTATAAATAAGAGGATAACGAAGGTATTCTAAAATAATAATGGAATACTAACTCTAAACATAATGAGTTCCAAAACTAAAATACAAATTCGAACTAAATCTAACTGAAGGTGAAATCAAGTCTAATCCAGAAGCAAAAGTTATCTATTATCAGGGTAGTCCACTAAGAGCTCCCATGCACACTTTACTCAATCCAAGCTTCCAATCTAAAACCTGCCGCAGGAAAAGAAATGCGGCGGAGCTTAAAAAGCCCAGTGAACAGATATAACCAAAATGGATAATCAAACATATATAAGTATAAGGAAAGGGAAACATAATCTCCTGCTGCAACAAATATCAGATGTCAAACGAAATAAGAGATCAAAGATCAACTTAACAAAATGTCATATATCATAAGAAGCAAGACAGAAGTGAGTCATAAGTATCATAAGGAAATCCAGAATCAAATAAAATCAAATCATAGTATCATAAGGAAATGCCCAACGAGCTCAGAAAGCATGCCACATGCTTAGTCACCAAATCATAATCATAACCATATATCCGTCAAATCATAAGTATACAAGGAGTAGCTAGCTCCAATGTACCAGAAGTGAAATGGGGTGCATGGCACGCACTACCAATCACTAAGTCAAACCATATCCAAACAAACAAATGCCTAGGCTGCATCCATACGCTCCTTGCAAAACAGAATACATATGCATGTACGAGACTATACATACATATAACAGAATGGCCATGTGCGCAATAATCATATATATATCAGAACAGAAGGGAACGCCGTGGATCAATCACGCCTCCTTAGAAAGTGTCATGCCATTGGTGCCTCAATGACATGGCCATGGTACCTCCATGGCTAGTTCAGAAACAGCTCAGGCAACAGAATAGAACAAGAAAAGTAAAGCAAAGCAAAGGTATCCATAATCATAAAAGAGTTACTATAGCATAATCAATCAGAGCATATCAATATAATATAATCTCTTATCAATGAGTTAATATACAGATCATCATAACAGAATGGATAGTAAAAAGAATCATATCAAATGTTAATATCAAATGGATCATATCAACGAATCATATCAAACGGAATCATATCAAACCAAATGAATCAAGTCAAGGATCGAGAAACCAAAACCCTTACTGAGAAAGGGTAGAATATCTGTACATCAAACCGCAAGTGAAACCATATAAGAAAAACAGAAAGGTCGGAAGTTACTCATTCTTCAGCGAATCTACATGAATTAACGATCGCCTTATAATATAAGAACCATGTCACAAATTATTACTGATTCAGTATATATTGTTGTTCAGATTGACATATTAGGGTTTCATGCTATAAATAGCAACTTTCCATATTTAGTAACCTTCCAAATTTAGTAACTTTACATACTTAGTAACTTAGGGTTACATTCGTAATTAATCAAACTTAGGGTTTATAGGTACTTCCAAATCATACATCACTTAATTAGGATATATTGGTGAATCTGGATCACAATCTTATGATTTTTAAGGCCTGCCAATTAAGCTCAAAAAATTCTGAAATATTTATCAAGCACAACTAATGTTTCAAAAATTTTGTAGATTTTATTATCAAGCACAACTACTGTTTCAAAAATCATCTTTCCAGACCTACCCAGAAAGTTAACTGCAGATACATACAGAAAGTTTACCTTTAATTAACCCATTTCGACACTTCAAAAAAATCCACAAAAGGAGAGCTCTTAACTCCTTGTGGTTTGAAAATGAAAAATCACAAACATCGATTGATTTTAAGTCCTCAAAACTCAGATTTGACACATGATCCCATAAAATTAAAAAACATGACAAATACAACTCCAATTCACTCGAAACCAAATGGAAAACTTAATTAAGACATTAAACTAGGTTTTCAAACAAAAAATCCAGAATTAAACACTTATGAAACTTGAGTAGTGGTGCATACAAATTTAGCTTACAAAACTGCCTTATTTAAAAACCCGTATTAGGCCATCATACAACATGTTCGAATTATACAAACGTACACGAGAACTTAAAATTCACAAGGCATGTTTTAAACATCACTTAACAAAAACTAGTAACATATTAATACAGTTTTAGACTCCCATATAAACGTCACACAAACAGCCCACACACACCATAAGATTTACAAGCCAAAACTAAGACACAAACCTCACATAAAATCATGATTCTTTCGTTAATAAACCACACCTAGGGTTTCTATCTTTGTCGCCATATTAATGATTGTCCATAACAGATTTTTAGGGCTGTATTAGTGTTGTATTATAATCAACATGGCTGGAAACGAATGACACCAAAACAGTCCCAAATCCACGACACAAAACAATTACAAAAGGGCGTATCTCTTTATTATTTTTGTATTATTTCATGTAGCTGATTAACGAGACAACCACACATGTATTCCAGCATGATTCTAGTCTTGATTACACCTATAAAAGTGTCGAATGAAAGAGAACAAAAGGAATTAAAGCAACCTGTATGTCGACTTGAATAGGAAAACGAATGGGAAAAAAAGATTAGGGCTCGGATTAACCACCAAATAAACTCCAACAACTTAGCACAATCTTGGTCACCAATTCTTCTTACTTCTCCTCTTCTTCTTCTTGGCAGCAAAGAGCGTTCATGTGTGTGAGTGTTTTTTCTTTGGATTTGGGTCGATGAAAAAGAGAATGGGAGGGAAGTGATATACGAATTGGAATAGGTAGGGTAAAAGCGTGTGCTAACTTTGGTATGACCCTGTATTTGATAATGATAATGATATATGCAATCTTTTATCTTTTGTAGTGATACTCATGTTGTTCTTATCCTTTGTATACCAATGACTATAACATCCCGTAAATTACCCTTTCATCTGTAAATAGTAAACGAAGGCTAATCTATCGTCACTATTTAATTAACCATTTTTACGGGCTAAATTTTTTCTTTTATTCAACTATGTTTTATTCTCCTAGTCTCACAATCAAGACAATTCCATTATCTACTTAGTATTGTAAGCTTCTCAACATTCATTCATTGTCTATGTAACATATTTACAAGTTCTCTATACCCTTATTCCTATGCCTCACCAAACATTAATCTCACAAACCCACTCTCACTTTATGTCGACACAACGAAGTTAAATGTTTAGATACGTTTATTATTATGGAACTCGACCCAATATGAAAATACATATTCAAGATACATTCACCACCTTGTAAAACATGCATAATATCACATGATTAATATATCACAAGATCACTAGTTCACTGCCAAAGTTTATGCGTCTTAACTCCAATATTTGGTCACGCTAACCTGAACCCATAGCACTACTTTCATGCATACATTATAATCAAATAAAGCCTAACTTGTTTCATCACAACCTATACGTACAGTAGGTATTTACACAACTTACACACAAGCTAGTTTAATTTATCTCTCACTCACAATACTTCCTCTCACACAACAAAAACCCAAAGAACAACATCAAATTCATTTTGTCACTATTTTTTTGGCCTTAACTGCCGATTAATCCCACCACAAGAAACCATGATTTTATTTTTGTTTTCTTTGGTCGAAACTATACAAGAACCATTCACAAGTTATACAACCCTTTTAAACTTCACATGCTACAAAACCGAACCGACCTTTGATATTTTCATAAGGGAATCAGTTCTTAGACAACAACTAAAAGCCAAGAGATCTTTTCTTACACATTAAATCTTACTGCCACACTCCACTTCTCATATTTCACGCCACCACAAAACAAATATATATATACAAGAAATAACTACAAAATGAAACCCACTTGACTCATTCTTAAACTCCACGTGCTACAACCAAACCGAACCCCTTGAAAATTTAGTGATAAGCAAATCACATGCAATATATATTCACTCACGTACACAACTCTCACACACTTGAGCATACACACTAAATTCATACCAACAACATACTTTCAATTCCTTGCTCACTATTTTTCAGTCGAGAAGGAAGAACCAAGTTATCTCACAAGGTTTAAAACTAAAACGTTTTGAAGATATTAATACACCAAATGAAAAGCCAACAACAAGGCTTGATTTATAGTTGTTTCCCTTCTTTTTTTTGTTCGAACCCGCCCAAGGAAATAAGACCAAGCCACAAGAATAAGCATTCAAACTCTTTGTTTCTTCCCTTTGTTGGTGAGTGACGGCCAAAGAATCAACAAAAGCTCCATCATTTAAGTCACTGCCACACTCAACCTTACTTTCACACTCTATTCTCACACCACAACACAACAAACCTTTGAGCACAAAAGCTAACTTACAAATGAAACACACTTGAACTCCACATGCATGAACGAACAACTCTATATAAGCATACATGCAACTCGACTAACCCACACACATTTCACACTCACTCTTAAACTCCTAACATGCAATAACAGTCATAACAGCCGCACAAACAAGAAGCTACAAGACCAGAAATATCACACAACAAATCCTTCGGTATTAATGTTACACGAACAGCAGGAAACCTTCTTCCTCACTCGAACCCATGTATACACAACACACTAAAATAATCCACAACCATGTTGGGGAAAACATTCGAAGACCAAAAATCCCAAGAGTAATCGGGTTCAAGTTTCTAAGCCAAAGGGAATACTTTGGTCTATTACATTTGGCACTTGAGCAAGTCTTGTGGTTTTCTGCTTCATTCCAACGTATCACAAGCCTTCTCCCAACTTTTGTAAGTTATTTTAATCCACTTCTATTCCATATCAACGCCTAGTATTCACTCATGCATGCTCTCTTTTCCTTTATTTCGAACGTATATTCCGTCTTGTTTTTACGTACACACTATGGTTCCTAGGTTCGAACCACGTTTCGCATGATTATTTAGCCTCCAAGGATCATGTATAAACTCACTCGACATACTCATGCACCCATTTACTTCAAGAACGATATCATTTTTGAATCAACATTGAACATTTAAAAACTCGAACTAAAAATACTTAGAAAAAGTTCTAAGTATTTTGAATATTAAAGACGTCCCAAACAGCCACCTTAAAGGCCTTGTATCTTTGAATACACACAAACGACGCACACCTATTTTTACTCATTTCAAATCACCACCTAGCAAGCTTTAAAATTTGTGTTTTGAACATTTTACGAAAAGCTCTTTAAAGTCCTAATAAACGCTCCATTTAAACGCTACAAAACTGATTTCCAGACTTAGATTATTTTCAAGTTTTTTAGATTTTTAATCACGTGCGACTAGGCCACAAACTCGTATTGTATCTTCGAATTTTCGAACACAACACTTAAATATTTTTAGACCATCTCATTTACAACCTGAGATACTACACTTTTCATGTTTTGAGTTCTTAAAAATAAAGTCAACCCGTCACTTATTTTCGCCCATTCTGAACGACCAAATCATA
Source organism: Artemisia tridentata subsp. tridentata (assembly GCA_021014915.2). Classification (NCBI taxonomy): domain Eukaryota; kingdom Viridiplantae; phylum Streptophyta; class Magnoliopsida; order Asterales; family Asteraceae; genus Artemisia; species Artemisia tridentata. The sequence goes on along the minus strand of CP139501.1, from coordinate 63,298,783 downwards.
GTTTTAACCAGTAACATTTTAAGAAAATCTTATATAATCCGAATTGGGCTAACTTAAAGCCCAATAACACTTAGCGATCCACCAGCCCACTGAGCCCATATGAAATATTTTTAGAATTACAAAAATAATCCAAGTCCAAGCCCAAAAGTATTTTCATGTCCTCGCCTCCAAATTTCTTAACGGGCCTTGTTTTAATTCGTTTTAAGGCCCAATATATCAAAATGAATTTTTCTGGTCAAACCAACAGTTTACTTAAGCTTTAATAAGCTAAAATAAGCTTCTAAAATTTTTATAGAATTTTTCCACAAGTTTCCATGCAAAAAAGGACTAACCTTGCAAACTAGTTACACTTTAAGGGACCAAAACTGCCAACCTTGTAAAAATAGGTTCTGAAACAATAAAAACAGTATCTTTGGGATAGAAAATGACTTTATAATAAAGTATAAACTCAGATTGTCATTTGGGTTAATTTTGGGTTGAAAATGTAATTTTTATAAACTAGGGACTAACGGTGTAACGCAAACACTGTTAGGGTATAAAGTGTAAAAACAGAGAAAGTTCAAGAGTAAACAGAAACATTATAACATTTTTATTTCCAATCCTCAATCTACACAATACACCCTCACCTCTTGCATCGTTTCATCGCAAACACAAACTTATTAACTACATTTTATATATAACGACTTTTAAAACTCCTCGACTCAACGTTTTGTCTCATCCGATTCGAGACGACGATCATTATGACTTCTAGATCATAACTACAAAATAATATTATTGATAATATTATTTTGAACTCCAAACCTCTTAAATCATTCACACTCACATCACCGATCAAATCGTCATACGATTCCTCATATCACATTCATTAATCGTGCTGAAACGAATTCTCAAACATTATTATTATTCAGGTCATGTGTAAAGCTAACTCTGAAATCTCAACTGAAATTACGTTTCAGTAAATTCACTTTCATCATTATTGCTATTGCACCAGGTGAGTTCATAGCCCCACTTTTCTTGTTTACAGTTTTATAAAACTCTTTGGGGGAGATACATGCTCAAATACAATGTTTTATACTTATTCATAAGTACTTTTAACTGTTTACATACTACTTGAGTTCCATAGACTACTCTTTTATCTACTCTGAATTACTTTTGAAGGCGATACATGTTCGCTTCACATATAAACTTTACTGAATTACTTTAAACAACGTACTTAATTGATGAAACGCTCTACTCGTTACTGAGACGTAATACTTGCTTTTAATTATAAAAGTACTTTTAAACCTCTACAAATTATTATGAATTTATAAATCCACTCTATACATTTTTATATCTCATGGAGAGATACCTGCTATAAACATGATTACAAATGATTTTCAACTGTATGCTATACCTGATTTACTATTGCCTAAGTTTACCTTTATTGCCATGTTCGACGTCCCTCATATCATGAACCTTAATCACTTGCGAGTGAACGTAAATAATTGTGAATAGATCTATTTGGGACTGACAATCCCCGTTTGGGTCTGCTAGGATGAGCCACCCAGGCGCACTTTATTTGAACAAACTTATGGGTCATTGGCAAATACCCATCACGAGGGCCTATATACTTTACATCATTTTTGATGCCTGTTAAGCGTTGAGTGTCATGAGACTTAGAGCAATAGAAAACAATACTGTAGTCATGATATAGTATTGTCACTATTTTATTAAACTTGAACTTGTTATCACTATATAGTAGAAAATCACTACTTGGCAAACAATAACTATTTTTTCTTGACCCGGTTAGGGCAAACAAACGAACTATGGGTATATAACAACTTAACCCACTACTTGTTTTATATATAAACCAACTAAGGGTGTATAATATCGTAACCCACTGCTTATTTATTTAATAATTGTATTTGTTACAATTATTTCCTAAACTTGGAAACTATTGAAAATCAACTGATTTTATGCAAACTATATGGATTCACTCACAACTTGAAATTGATAATCAACTGCTTTAACTTTAAACTCTATGGATTCACTCACACTTTGATTTTGACAAATCAACTGGTTTAACTATAAATACTATGGTATTACTCACTATTTGATTTTGATAATCAACTATTTATTTACAACTACTATGGACTCACAAACTCTTTGATTTTGGAAATCAACAATATTTACTCACAAACTCTTTGATTTTGTAAATCAACAGTTTTCAACTACAAACTCTATGAACTCACCAACCTTTGTGTTGACGCTTTTAGCATGTATTTATCTCAGGTCCATGATAAGCAAGGATGGCACGGAGGAGCACGGATTCTTATAAAGGCTATAAATTTTATTATCATTCGAAAACCTTTTTAATAAACTTTGAAACCACTGGGACCTTATTTTGTAAACTCTGATATTCGAATGATAAATCTTTTAAAACGACCAAATTGGTGATCGTTTTCTACTATTCAACTGTTGTGCCATGAAGTAACACCCAATTTAAATTCCGCTGCATATCACAAAATTGGGGGTGTTACAGATTGGTATCAGAGCTACAGTTATAGAGAAACGGGTCTAAAAGAGGTCCGAACTATAACTACTTTTACAAACAAAACATTTTATAGCCTTTCGCTCTCCGTGCATACCATCCGCCAGATGCTTATGTGACTTCTAGATAGTTTTGCTACACCAACACACTAATATATTAATATATATATATACTCCCCAACTATTTCGAGTACCGTACCAACCATCCTTAATTATCTTACTCCCATCTTTATAGATGCGTGTGAAATACTTTTGCCTGTATTTCCGAAAAATCCGCGCATGGATTATTTTGTGGATTAGTACGAGTGTTAAATCAGAAATTCTTAAGTAGGATGGTTTACAATGTCTTTATTTGAATGATTGGGATGCCTTTTATTTAAATAAAGAAATCGCAAAGCGCCGAACCATAAGTTTATATTTCCTTATTTACATTGTTTGGGACGCCTCTCTATGTAAATAACGAATTATAAATAAGTGGGCTTATTTGTATCTATAATAACACGAGTATGAAACCGATAATCACGAAAATTCATCAAACACACAGCATAACTCTTATTAGAAACCATAAATATTGATACATAATGATATGATTAGCATTGGTAATGTTAATATCACAAATATCACTAAGAAAGGCATAACATCACCAATCGGTTGACCCGTTATGCTAATGAAAAACACCACTACCCCAGCAAGAGCAAGAACCACGACTGGGTGCAACACCTCGAATATCCTGTACGACAAGAACACACAAGTTTTTAATGCAATAAAACATTAATACATGGTGTTAGTATACGGATTCAAAGCAACACTCTTATCGTAATACTATCTCTTACCCCCATATTTCATCTGCGCTGACGGCCAAAACCACGAGTGCTATGAGAAGCGCTATGACCTCGGCCAGGGACTCCAGATCTTCATCTGGGACGTAAGCCAAGAAGACGGCTGCAGCAGCGTACATAATTACAAGAACGGTGTAGGTGTAAGACATTTTGTAAATGTTGGGTGAGAGAAATGTGGGTAGTGAGGAGTGAAATCCGGCACATATATAGAAGAGTAGCAGTGAGGCTACTATTCTAGCCGCTTACGTTCACTATTCCTCACACAAAGACAAACAAGATTTCTCACTCCCTAAAGCTGGAATTCAGCAACTTTCTCTACATACACCGAATCCTCATCCGAATATCTCTATGTAAGAATCTGTTATCAACAAAACTCTTTTGTTTAACGGGTAGGTTACCCGCACAGATTCTTGTAATTGGAAACCATGTGAAATTTTAAAGGAATAACAATAGTCATTCCAAAAGAAATTTTTCCAAGTTATGTTAACTATGGAAATAGTAAAATTCACATGAGATTACAATAGTTCCATCCACTATTAAGACATTATGAACTACACAATGGTCCTACTTATTCCTCTAACGTTGTGAATTTCATGACGCTTCCTCTAAACTCCCAGACATTGTATGTGATTACAATGGTCTCAAAATTTCTTCGTAACCTTACGTCTTACCACTTTGAATTTATCATAAAACTCTAGTGGTCCCTATTTACTTAGCAAACACTGTAAGTAAATACAGTGACCTCTACTTTTCTTGGACACTGTAAGTGATACAGTGATCCCTATATTTCAACCTCAGGCACTGTAAATTCTACAGTAATCTCAATTAAATTCAAACACCATATTATTCAAATAAACTTGACAGAAATACTTAAACATTACAAACGATACTGGATTAAAACATCACATAAACATAAACCTAGACTTCAAAGGTAGTCCGGATGATCCCAGGTTTGAGAGTTGTTGGATTGATAACCGTCATCATATGGATCAAAGCTCGCCAATTTCTCTTCTTCCCATTGAGCTTCCAACCTGCTCAAATCCCGCTCCATGTCAGAAGTCCAACCACCATCATCAACTGCCACATTTTCCTCGAAACTTGGCTGGAAGTGATCCAGATGAGGCAAATGTTGTTGTTGCACAGCCACCCTTGGTGTAGATGAACTTGATGCACCTTGTTGTAGTTGTGGTTGTTGTTGCTGTTGTGGTGGTGGTGGATTTTGTTGTTGTTGTTGTCGTTGTTGCTCAACCCTAGCAGCCTCAACATTCTCTTCCAAACTCCAACGGACCTTGTTGGAAACCTGGTTCTCTATCTGATGAACACAAGCCCACAACGATTCGATGACAGCAGCATCCTTACAATATTCATCATACAAAAACGTGTCGATCACATACTTCCTATCATCTGAAATGTCTGTGCACATGGCATAGCTTTCTCTAAGTCGTCGTTTCAGTTGCTTCATAGCCTCAAACTGCAGGATGACCTTTACAATAGCATTTTGACGATCCACGTCACTACCCTCAGTTTTTGCCTTGATAAACAATTGAAATTGTTCAGCGGTATGTGGTAGCTTACAAGCCATTGATTGTGTGTGTAGAATAACACAAGCATGCCAATAGTATTTATAAGGGTTTGAAAAATATTTTTCAATTATTTTATTCTGAAAAATATAACCGTTTGTATTCAAACGGTAAAACTTTCAAAATTTGTGTCTATTAAAACTAGCAAACTAGTTCTGGGATACATGGTAAAAAAAAAAAAATTTACTTTGGCTTTCACATTTCAACGCAAGAGGCAGGAACAAATCGCGTTAAACATGCCACACCATGACTTAAAAATCATGAACATGCCACGTACGAATAACACTTTCCGTACGACTTGACTACTCAATCTCTAGGAAATTGTAAACCTCCTAACGCCCTCTCGAAACTCTCAGGCATTATACGAGATTTCGATGATCTCGAAACTGCCTCGTAACCATATATGTCATGGAACGTGTGTTCAACGTTTCATATTCGCCAAACCAAACTTACTCTTGAAACGTTTGGGCCTCAGCCCATGGCTACAGTAACCTAACGCACCCTTGTTTCTCTACATTCATCTATTTTGATCCGAAACTCTCATTGTTTAAAAATCTATTACCTACAAACTCCTTGTTTGACGGGTAGGTTACCCCCATAAATTTTTGATTTTCAAAATTATGAACCATGTTTATTTTCAAAACGCGATAGAATAACAATCTTCAATGAAAAATTTTTTTTCTCAAGTCAAGCTGACTATGGGAATAGTGATTTTCACATGTACCACAATAAATTCGACTCCTACATAAATAAATAAAGATTCAGATCCTTTGTCTATACGTACACTCTTTCCAAACACCTCGTATAAAGGGTTGCCCAGCATACGATTTCATAACAACTTATCATGCGTAAATCTTCATTCCAATAACTTCCACTTATTGCAAAACAACCCTGACAACCATCTTAGACTGGAATCCCGGGACGGGATTCGGTTTAACGTGTAGGTACTATAACATCCCGTAAATTTCCCTTTCATCTGTAAATAGTAAACGAAGGCTAATCTATCGTCACGATTTAATTAACCATTTTTACGGACTAAATTTTTGCTTTTATTCAACTATGTTAATCTAAACGTCGTAACAATTCTCACCTTCTTTGTGACAAACTCACATACATACCACATTATCCCAAATAGCAAGCCACAAAGCCTTGTTTTATTCTCCTAGTCTCACAATCAAGACAATTCCATTCTCTACTTAGTATTGTAAGCTTCTCAACATTCCTATGCCTCGTCAAACATTAATCTCACAAACCCACTCTCACTTTATGTCGACACAACGAAGTTAAATGTTTAGATACGTTTATTATTATGGAACTCGACCCAATATGAAAATACATATTCAAGATACATTCACCACCTTGTAAAACATGCATAATATCACATGATTAATATATCACAAGATCACTAGTTCACTGCCAATGTTTATGCATGTTAACTCCAATATTTGGTCACGCTAACCTAAACCCATCGCACTACTTTCATGCATATATTATAATCAAATAAGTCTAACTTGTTTCATCACAACCTATACGTACAGTAGGTATTTACACAACTTACACACAAGCTAGTTTAATTTATCTCTCACTCACAATACTTCCTCTCACACAACAAAAACCCAAAGAACAACATCAAATTCATTTTGTCACTATTTTTTTGGCCTTAACTGCTGATTAATCCCACCACAAGAAACCATGATTTTATTTTGGTTTTCTTTGGTCGAAACTATACAAGAACCATTCACAAGTTATACAACCCTTTTAAACTTCACATGCTACAAAACCGAACCGACTTTTGATATTTTCATAAGGGAATCAGTTCTTAGACAACAACTAAAAGCCAAGAGATCTTTTCTTACACATTAAATCTTACTGCCACACTCACTTCTTCCATATTTCACGCCACCACAAAACAAATATATATATACAAGAAATAACTACAAAATGAAACCCACTTGACTCATTCTTAAACTCCACGTGCTACAACCAAATCGAACCCCTTGAAAATTTAGTGATAAGCAAATCACATGCAATATATATTCACTCACGTACACAACTCTCACACACTTGAGCATACACACTAAATTCATACCAACAACATACTTTCAATTCCTTGCTCACTATTTTTCAGTCGAGAAGGAAGAACCAAGTTATCTCACAAGGTTTAAAAATAAAACGTTTTGAAGATATTAATACACCAAATGAAAAGCCAACAACAAGGCTTGATTTATAGTTGTTTCCCTTCTTTTTTTTGTTCGAACCCGCCCAAGGAAATAAGACCAAGCCACAAGAATAAGCATTCAAACTCTTTGTTTCTTCCTTTGTTGGTGAGTGACGGCCAAAGAATCACAAAAGCTCCATCATTTAAGTCACTGCCACACTCAACCTTACTTTCACACTCTATTCTCACACCACAACACAACAAACCTTTGAGCACAAAAGCTAACTTACAAATGAAACACACTTGAACTCCACATGCATGAACCGAACAACTCTATATAAGCATACATGCAACTCGACTAACCCACACACATTTCACACTCACTCTTAAACTCCTAACATGCAATAACAGTCATAACAGCCGCACAAACAAGAAGCTACAAGACCAGAAATATCACACAACAAATCCTTCGGTATTAATGTTACACGAACAGCAGGAAACCTTCTTCCTCACTCGAACCCATGTATACACAACACACTAAAATAATCCACAACCATGTTGGGGAAAACATTCGAAGACCAAAAATCCCAAGAGTAATCGGGTTCAAGTTTCTAAGCCAAAGGGAATACTTTGGTCTATTACATTTGGCACTTGAGCAAGTCTTGTGGTTTTCTGCTTCATTCCAACGTATCACAAGCCTTCTCCCAACTTTTGTAAGTTATTTTAATCCACTTCTATTCCATATCAACGCCTAGTATTCACTCATGCATGCTCTTTTTTCATTTATTTCGAACGTACATTCCGTCTTGTTTTTACGTACACACTATGGTTCCTAGGTTCGAACCACGTTTTGCATGATTATTTAGCTTCCAAGGATCATGTATAAACTCACTCAACACACTCATGCACCCATTTACTTCAAGAACGAGAACATTTTTGAATCAACATTGAACATGTAAAAACTCGAACTAAAAATACTTAGAAAAAGTTCTAAGTATTTTGAATATTAAAGACGTCCCAAACAGCCACCTTAAAGGCCTCGTATCTTTGAATACACACAAACGACACACACCTATTTTTACTCATTTCGAATCACCACCTAGCAAGCTTTAAAATTTGTGTTTTGAACTTTTTACGAAAAGCTCTTTAAAGTCCTAATAAACGCTCCATTTAAACGCTACAAAACTGATTTCCAGACTTAGATTATTTTCAAGTTTTTCAGATTTTTAATCACGTGCGACTAGGCCACAAACTCGTATTGTATCTTCGAATTTTCGAACACAACACTTAAATATTTTTAGACCATCTCATTTACAACCTGAGATACTACACTTTTCATGTTTTGAGTTCTTAAAAATAAAGTCAACTCGTCACTTATTTTCGCCCATTCTGAATTGACCAAATCATAGTTTTAACTAGTAACATTTTAAGAAAATCTTATATAATTTGAATTGGGCTAACTTAAAGCCCAATAACACTTAGCGATCCACCAGCCCACTGAGCCCATATGAAATATTTTTAGAATCACAAAAATAATCCAAGTCCAAGCCCAAAAGTATTTTCATGTCCTCGCCTCCAAATTTCTTAACGGGCCTTGTTTTAATTCGTTTTAAGGCCCAATATATCAAAATGAATTTTTCTGGTCAAACCAACAGTTGACTTAAGCTTTAATAAGCTAAAATAAGCTTCAAAAATTTTTATAGAATTTTTCCACAAGTTTCCATGCAAAAAAGGACTAACCTTTCAAACTAGTTACACTTTAAGGGACCAAAACTGCCAACCTTGTAAAAATAGGTTCTGAAACAATAAAAACAGTATCTTTGGGATAGAAAATGACTTTATAATAATGTATAAACTCAGATTGTCATTTGGGTTAATTTTGGGTTGAAAATGTAATGTTTAATAAACTAGGGACTAACGGTGTAACGCAAACACCGTTAGGGTATAAAGTGTAAAAACAGAGAAAGTTCAAGAGTAAACAGAAACATTATAACATTTTTATTTCCAATCCTCAATCTACACAATACACCCTCACCTCTTGCATCGTTTCATCGCAAACACAAACTTATTAACTACATTTTATATATAACGACTTTTAAAACTCCTCGACTCAACGTTTTGTCTCATCCGATTCGAGACGACAATCATTATGATTTCGATATCATAACTACAAAATAATATTATTGATAATATTATTTTGAACTCCAAACCTCTTAAATCATTCACACTCACATCACCGATCAAATCGTCATACGATTCCTCATATCACATTCATTAATCGTGCTGAAACGAATTCTCAAACATTATTATTATTCAGGTCATGTGTAAAGCTAACTCCGAAATCTCAACTGAAATTACGTTTCAGTAAATTCACTTTCATCATTATTGCTATCGCACCAGGTGAGTTCATAGCCCCACTTTTCTTGTTTACAGTTTTATAAACTCTTTGGGGGAGATACATGCTCAAATACAATGTTTTATACTTATTCATAAGTACTTTTAACTGTTTACATACTACTTGAGTTCCATAGACTACTCTTTTATCTACTCTAAATTACTTTTGAAGGCGATACATGTTCGCTTCACATATAAACTTTACTGAATTACTTTAAACAACGTACTTAATTGATGAAACGCTCTACTCGTTACAGAGACGTAATACTTGCTTTTAATTATAAAAGTACTTTTAAACCTCTTCAAATGATTATGAATTTATAAATCCACTCTATACATTTTTATATCTCATGGAGAGATACCTGCTATAAACATGATTACAAATGATTTTCAACTGTATGCTATACCTGATTTACTATTGCCTAAGTTTACCTTTATTGCCATGTTCGAAGTCCCTCATATCATGAACCTTAATCACTTGCGAGTGAACGTAAATAATTGTGAATAGATCTAATTGGGACTGACAATCCCCGTTTGGGTCTGCTAGGATGAGCCACCCAGGCGCACTTTATTTGAACAAACTTATGGGTCATTGGCAAATACCCATCACGAGGGCCTATATACTTTACATCATTTTTGATGCCTGTTAAGCGTTGAGTGTCATGAGACTTAGAGCAATAGAAAACGATACTGTAGTCATGATACAGTATTGCCACTATTTTATTAAACTTGAACTTGTTATCACTATATAGCAGAAAATCACTACTTGGCAAACAATAACTATTTTGTGTTGACCCGGTTAGGGCAAACAAACGAACTATGGGTATATAACAACTTAACCCACTACTTGTTTTATAATGAACCAACTAAGGGTGTATAATATCGTAACCCACTGCTTATTTATTTAATAATTGTATTTGTTACAATTATTTCCTAAACTTGGAAACTATTGAAAATCAACTGATTTTATGCAAACTATATGGATTCACTCACAACTTGAAATTGATAATCAACTTCTTTAACTTTAAACTCTATGGATTCACTCACACTTTGATTTTGACAAATCAACTGGTTTAACTATAAATACTATGGTATTACTCACTATTTGATTTTGATAATCAACTATTTATTTACAACTACTATGGACTCACAAACTCTTTGATTTTGGAAATCAACAATATTTACTCACAAACTCTTTGATTTTGTAAATCAACAGTTTTCAACTACAAACTCTATGAACTCACCAACCTTTGTGTTGACGCTTTTAGCATGTATTTATCTCAGGTCCATGATAAGCAAGGATGGCACGGAGGAGCACGGATACTTATGAAGGCTATAAATTTTATTATCATTCGAAAACCTATTTAATAAACTTTGAAACCACTGGGACCTTATTTTGTAAACTCTGATATTCGAATGATAAATCTTTTAAAACGACCAAATTGGTGATCGTTTTCTACTATTCAACTGTTGTGCCATGAAGTAACACCCAATTTAAATTCCGCTGCATATCACGAAATTGGGGGTGTTACAATGACCCAAAAGAATGGGTGATGAGTGTGTAAATACTCATCATTTTTGTCCCATCTGAACTGCAAAAAAACATTTAAAAACACTAAGAAATGCTTCAAAATACAGAAAATATCTTTGAATTGTGGTTTTATCTGTTTCATGTGCAAAAGGTTTAAAAACGGGACGAAAATGAACATTTTTGGATTGACTAAGAAATAATTGTGCATTTGATCAAGTGAAGATGAAAAGTCAAAGACGGAGTCAAAGTCAACCCCCAAAATCCCAAAATAACACAAATGGTCCCTGGAATTAATTTTCACTATTGGCAACTTTGGTCCTTAGATTTTCAGCATTGTACAATTTTAGTCCCTAAGGTTTACCAAAAATCCAATTCCCAATCCTAAATAAAAATCCAACTGCTAAATTAAATAACCCAACCCACTTATTATAAACCCCAGCCCACTACCTAAACATTACCCAAGCCCAATCCCAAAACCCAACCCGATCCATCTTTTTGATAAAACCCAAGGTTTGACTCAGTCAAACCTTTCTCCTAAACCATCAACCCGCCAAAACCAGTCACCAATACCACCACCATTTTCCACCGCCTCTCTGACAAACCCACCACCTTCAACCTATCCCACTTTACCTAGGAAACCAAAAGGCATTAAATGCCTCTTCCCCATCCCAAGTTACCAGTCCTAGTGGTATTTCCCACTCACTCAATTTTGGCGCCAAAAATCTCTTTCAACAGCTGAGATCAGTTGAAGACTATCCAAGGGCTCAGAAAGATTCAGAGGAAGAGATAGGACTAATCCCACTTTATTTTTGTATAAATAGATAGCAATGTAAGCCTTAATGGCTAAGTAGTTAAAAGTAGCATAATCGTATTTCATTTTCAGTAGTGATAATTTGTAATTTCAAGTTTCAACAATCAATACAAGTTAAATTAAGTGTGTTTGATATCAATCTTTGTACAATTCCAGTAGCTAATGATAATTCCAATTTCCATGTTGTACTGAGAAATCAAATTAAGTTAAGTGATAATTGAAATAGCTTCTTAGTTGTTTCTATAAGCTTATGCAAGCTTATAATAGCTTGTTGTAAGTTTATACTAGTTTAAATCAGTTCTATTTGAAGAAATCAAGAAAGTCAATGAAAGTCAACATAAGCTCTCAATAAGCTCTCCTGAAGGGAAAAGCTATTTAGGAAGGCTTTTTCTGGGTTTTCTAGCTTGTGTGAACAAGCTAGGAGTGTTCTTGGTCCTTGTTTCATTGTTCCATAAGCCATAGCAGTTGTAAGCTTTTTCTCAATTTTAGCATAATTCCTATTTCCACTGTACTAGTGCTTATCTTTAGCTTATTGTGTTGTTTTTCTGCTTATTAATAGTTTCTAATCATATTTGATCTGTTTTATCAGTAGTTAAATAGCTTTGCATTGCTTTACTTAAAAACCTTTAAAAAAGCCAAAAATAGCCAAATAAGGCATAGCTTAATCTATTGCTTATTTACCTGTTAAAAGTTACTTATTAGAGTTTAATTAAGTTAGTTAATCAGTAAAACTAGAACTTATAGTCTAAAATAGTGTGTTTCACTTGAAAAATCATCACAGACCCTCAAAAAGGGGTGTTTGGTTTATGCAGTCAACAAGGTCAATCAAGCTTGTACTGTTCATTGACCATTTGCCCTACTTGGATCTTGCTTAAAATAGTCCAGATAAGCTGTTTTTAAGTTGTTCCAAGTCCATTTGGTTGGACTTGTGATTTTGAGCCATCTGTGGAAAATTTGGAACCTTAACTGTCCATATAAGCTAGAATAAGCCACAAGCTCATCTTGCCCTTAACCTTGGCTTCTTTAAAGTCCTTTCAAACTATTTAGTGCATATCAGAAGAGTTGGATTGGATTTGTGCCCTCTGCACACCTCTGCACACCAACTCTGCATTAGCAGACTCAGTATACACTAAGCAGACCAACCCCTTCTTCTCAGCTTATTTGTGACTTATCTAGAAAAGCTGAGACCCTGGATTTTTGTTTGCAAGTAGTTCATAGCTAGCTTTAAGATTCTATGCTTGGATTCCACTTCATAGCTTATTTAATAGCTTAAAATAAGCCTGCAAATTCCCCTTTTTCCCTGCCCTGAGCCTGCACTCAGCTTATTCAGTTTTTCATCATCTGATCTAGTGCTTAATTGGAGTTCAATTGGCTTATTAGAATTGGGGCTTTTTGGTTTTTAGAGTAGCCAATAGTACTAGCAAGATTTTGCCCCCATAAGCTTCCAGTTTTCTGCTTATTTTAAGTGCTTAATCTGCTCTGCAAGTTGGCTATTTTCCTGAGTTTTCTGCATAAGTTTTGCAACTGCTCAAGTGCTTATTTTGCTTATTCAGTGAGTTAAGCTGTTTGATTTAAGTTGTTTTATACTTAAAAAAGTTGTTTAAACTAGTCCTGAGCCTTTGGTAAATTTTTGAGCTTTATTGCTTATTTTTGGGCTTATTCCCAAACTGCTTTTCAGCCCAACTGCTTATTAGGGTTTAGTAAACTTTTGATTTTAATTTTCTTATATTAAGAATATTAATTTAGACTTAACTTGAATTTTTCAGATTTTTCTAAAGTCATTTGCTATTTTTAATCTTTTAATTAGTTTAAATTAGTAATTAAATCATAATAAATAGAATAATAATCAGAAAAATATAATTTTAATTTTCAAAATTTTATTTTATTAAGTAGAATCTAGAAAAATATAATCATCTCTGTAGACCTTAGGAAAAATAAAATATAAAATAAGTGATAGTTTCTATTTAATAGATTTTATCTTTTTAAATTTTTAATTAAGCACTTTTCATTTTTATAATTTTCTTAGCTTCTTTTCACCTCATAATATTTATAGAAAAAGTTTTAGATTTTTCTTTGTTCATTTAGTATTTATTATAAATTAAAATAGTTTAAAAAGTAATTAAATAATAAATAATTAATAATAATTAGTTAAAAAGTGTTTAATTTTCTTTTGTATATTTTTTTTTTCATATATCAATTAGAATTAATTTAAAAAGCAAAATCTCATATCTAATCATCAGTCACTCTAATTCCCAAACTTAAACAATTTGCCCATTCCAGCCTCGTTGGGAAACGATCCGGGTAATCACTTACCTGGTTTCACACTACACACACAAACGTGAGTTTTTGCAAGTATCCTTTTTCACAAAGGGGTGATTTGCATTTATTCACGCGTATCCGTCATTGCATAATATTTATATACGCATTTTTGCGCGGATCCCAACGACCCAAAAGAATGGGCTAGGCCAAAGAAAATCGGTTTTATTTATAAGGTATAGTTTTATGACATATATTTTATATTTTAAATTAGGTTAAAATTCAAATGGTGCGAAAATTATGGTTCAAATATTTTGGGTTTTACAACTCTTCCCTCTAAAAAGAAAATTTCGTCCTCAAAATTGAAGTCGCAACATTTAGACGGAGACGTACCAATTCACGAAAAGAAATGAAAATAAATAGCCTCACGCTCGGAGAGGTTCTTCCAAAAAAATCTTCACAAACTGAATAGTTTTATTTCTCATGACTATATCCAGTCAAACTAGGATAGCCCCAGGCTCTCCACGAAAAAAAATCATAACAAATCTGATTAAACGAATAAAAAAAAAGTATGTAGCAGATGACGGTTGTAATCTCACAAAGAGATACATGAAACACATATACACATAAGGTAATTACGGAGGTGGTGCTAAACGGTAAAAAAACTCCATCAACTTTATCCAGATTCTGAACGAACTAACTTGCTGATAATTACAGAAGCACATATCGAATCTTCAAATTTATCAAGAGTTTCATAAAGGGATGGGTAACTTATTCGTACCGATGATCAACTAAGCACATATCAGAGTATCAAAAAGTATCCGCAAGCATAATGAATAGGTAGGATAATCGTATGGATATGAACGAATCTAGGGAATGACGTATTGTGAAAAAAATATTCCTTATATGCTAAAACGTCTAACACGGGAACACCATACGGAGCACACAAATTCCCGGTCTAAAATTTCAAAGTTTCTCTTCCATAATGATAACTAATCCATTAGTCACTGTAATCAACTTCGGACCTTCAATAAGCAGCACTCCGACTTAATTCAACCACAAGGTGTTCTACATCTCCGTTCATTCAGAACTATGTAAAGCAACTCTTTGTCACCTGCACGCCATCTATCTTAGTGAGCAAACACAACCAGACCAAGCACTTGTCAAATTTCTCACTCAACACGTCTTCCAAGTTTGAATAGTTGTTCTGTTTGTCCATCAGTCTAGGGGTGCAAAGCATTACTAAACTTGAGTCTGGCTCCTTAAGCCTTCTCTAGTTCTTCCTAGGAATGTGAAGTAAAAACGCGATTCTCTGACACGATCACTGCAGGTGCGGCATATAGCTTGAATAATCTTTTGTCGAAAGAAATCTCTGCCAATCTTCAAAAGGTAGCCACCTAATCAAACGATCTATTACAACCCAATTTGTACTGTCGTTCATAAATGTATGCGGAAATCCCATTACAAAGTCCATAAAGGTTTTAATCCCACTTGCACATAAGAATGTCTATAGGCTCAAAAAGACCACTTTTATGCTGATGCTAAATCTTAACCTATTGGAACTCTAAACACTTCGCCACCAATGTGGTCATAATCATCTTCATACCATTTCATCAAAATATCTGCTTCAAGTCTCTATGCATAATAGTAGAACTAAGATGTATAGAGCAAATAGAACTGTATACTACAATCAAAACCATTTCTTAAGTATTCTAACATATATCATATTCCACCATTTTGTTCCTAAGCTTCCTCATATCTGTCACAAATCACTCCCAAGTCATGCGTCAGATAATTCACCTTCTACGGTTCTAGATATATTGATGCATAACTAATAATCTTTTCGTGTTGCATAAGGACACAACTAAGTCTCCTTCTTGAGTAGAAACAAATCTCTTTTTTAGCTTTTCAAAATTCTTCTCTCGTTCTTCATCCCAACCAAAATTTACTCTTCGAGGATATTACATAAATATTCTTCTGACATAGAAATTTCAACACAAAATATGAAGATGATCTTCGTGTTTCCCTATCGTCTCTGAATATACCAATATGTCATACTATAACAAATTGTCCAAGTATTCATGAAAGACATGATTTATCAAATCCATAGGAACATTCGGTGCAGTAGCCAATACAATTGGCATCACAATACTCATAGAGATCATAACAAATACGAAAAGCAATTCTAGGAAAATCTCACTCCTTTACAAGTAATTGAAAATAATCAGATCTTAAATCAATCCTTGAGGAAATTCCCACCCAGAAGTTGATTAATCAAATTGTCGATTTGAGGTAACGAATAACGGTTCTAACCATAATACTATTCAACTTCTATAATTCACTACATAACCTTATACTATCACCATCCTTCTTCACGAATAAAACTGGAGCACCCTACAGAGACACACTCGGACAGATAAAACCACTTTCTATAAGTTGGTCCTTCAATTCTTTCCATTCAACCGATGTTATTCAATACAGAGTTTCAGAATTAGGTAAAACGTTGCTCTTATACTGATAGAGTTCTGACTCAAATAACTTACTATTCTCAGGCACTTCTCAAGACATCTTATGATCCCAATAAGTTCAAGTTATATGATGTAATTATTAGGGATAATTACCAAAATAGCCCAAACACAAATGGGCGGTTCCCTATCTAACCCGAAATTCGAAAATAATTGTGTTGCCCAGGGCAACCGGCATTTTTTGGGGCAACCGAAGGATTTCCAGTGTATTTTTTGGGCAACAATCGCCCTTTTTTAGGCAACTGGGGGCATTGCCCAGGGCAACCGGGGTAGAAATATCCCATTTGGGTTTTGGGCTATTTTAGTAATTATCCCTAATTATTATCACGTTGGCCAGGCGTGATAATACTTGCATCATATACACATGCCTTTATTGTAATCACATTCTACCTCGAGTTGTCACTAACCAATTTTCATATCCAGATCAAAGCAAATTCACATTTAGATGGTATTCTTGGTAGTTCATTAACGAATACATCCCAAAAATTTCAAACTACTGAATGACACTCCAGGCGAGTTTCATCAAACAAAAATATCTTCACAACCATAAAGGATTAACGTACTAGTTTTCAAAGCAAGGTGATCATAATTTTATACCAGGTTGGGAACCATGGTATAGAATTTTGAGTTTCTCAAATCACTAACGATGACAAATCTAATATGACTGTTGTTAGCATCTCAATGCTCAATCAACAAATCTATATCCAGAATAACATCGAATCAAACATTCCCAAAGGAAACAGATTAGCAGAACGAATCTTACCTTCAAATATCTTCAAAACTTACTGGACAATTCCGATACTTGTGACGGATAATCACAAGATTTCTCGTAGAGATGGAACTAGGCATAGCAAATTCTGATAGTGCAGAGGGGACCTTAATATGCTTAGCAATAACAAGAGAAACTACATAATGTGTCGAACACATCGTATTCATAAAATAAGAATTATCTGAATGGACAAAAATGCATCTAAACGAATGACAAAAAAATCAGATATCGAAGTTCGAAAGAATGCGGTCACATCAGAAAGTTAAACCTTTAAGGCATTACTAAAAAGTCTCAAAGCATTCTAAACTTATGTTGCATGTCCTGATAAATTTTCTAATTCTCTGGAATGAGTGATCTTATAAAAGCTTAACAGAAAGCAGAGGTACTAATCAGAGTGGTGCGGAAGAAAGATAGCTTACCAATGCCTTATTATATAATCTACCCAATCCTCACCGGTCATAACGGAAGTTCTTACGGGGAGAAACCTAAAGCAAATCCTTCAAAGGTCATTCCATAAGCTCCTACCGTGCAAACCTAAGGGTCCAAATCTTCACAGGTCATAACTTATGTGCTACAAGTCGAAGCCTGAGCTCTGATACCATAATTGTAACACCCCAACATGACAAAATGTCATATATCATAAGAAGCAAGAAAAAAGTGAGTCATAAGTGTCATAAGGAATTCCAGAATCAAACGGAATCAAATCATAATATCATAAGGAAATGCCCAACGAGCTCAGAAAGCCTGCCACATGCTTAGTCACCAAATCGTAATCATAATCATAACCATATATCCGTCAAATCATAACTGTACAAGGAGTAGCTAGCTCCAACATACTTGAAGTAAAATGGGGTGCATGGCACGCACTACCAATCAAAAAGTCTAACCATATCCAAATGGACAAATACCTAGGCTGCGTCCATACGCTCCTTGCAAAACAGAATACATATGCAAGTACGAGACTAAACATACATATAACGGAATGGCCATGTGCGTAATAATCATATATATATATTAGAATAGAAGGGTACGCCATGGATCAATAACAAATCTACAGAAAGTGTCATGCAATTGGTGCCTCAATGACATGGCCATGGTACCTCCATGGCTAGTTCAGTAACAGCTCGGGCAACAGAATAGAACAAGCAAAGTAAAGCAAAGCAAAGCTATCCATAATCATAACAGAGCTACTATAGCATGATCAATCAGAGCATATCAACATAACACAATCTCATATCAATGAGATAATGTACAGATCATCATAACGTAATGGATAGCAAATAGAATCATATCAAATGGATCATATCAGCGAATCATATCAAATGGAATCATATCAAAGAAAGTAAATCAAGTCAAGGATCGAGAAACCAAAACCCTTACTGAGAAAGGGTAGAATATTTGTACCTCAAACCGCAAATGAAACCGTATCAGAAAACACAAAGGTCAGAAATTACACATTCTTCAGCGAATCTACACAAATTAATGAACGCCTTATTATATAAGAAACATGACATAATTTATTACTGATTCAGTAATTATTGTCGTTCAGATTGACATATTAGGGTTTCATGCTATAAATAGAAACTTTCCATATTTAGTAACCTTCCAGATTTAGTAACTTTACATACTTAGTAACTTAGGGTTACATTCCTAATGAATCAAACTTAGGGTTTATAGGTACTTCCGAATCATACATCACTTAATTAGGATATATTGGTGAATCTGGATCACATTCTTATAATTTTTAAGGCCTGCCAATTAAGCTCCAAAAATTCCGAAAACATTATGTGTGCTTATCGTATTAGTTTAGTATCTTCCAAAAATTTTGTAGATTTTATTATCAAGCACAAGTACTGTTTCAAAAATAATCTTTCTAGGCCTACCAAGAAAGTTAACTACAGATACATACAGAAAGTTTGCCTTCAATTTACCCATTTTGACACTTCAGAAAAATCCTCAAAAATTCCAGAACGTCACATATAACTTAAGTATCACCCCTGTATAAGGAGAGCTCTTAACTCCTTGTGGTTTGAAAATGAAAAATCACAAACATCGACAAATTTTAAGTCCTCAAAACTCAAATTTTACACACATTATCAAATAAAATTCAAAAAAATGACCAATACAACTCTAATTCACTCCCAACCAAATGGAAAACTTAATAATGAAATTAAACTAGGTTTACAAGCAAAAATACAGAATTAAACACTTATGAAACTTGAATTGTGGTGCACACAAATTCGGCTTACAAAATTGCGTTATTTAAAAATCCGTATTAAGCCATCATACAACATGTTCTAGTTATACAAACGTACACGAGAACTTAAGATTCAGAAGGCATGTTTTAAACATCACTTAACATAAACTAGTAGCATGTTAATTCAGTTTTAGACTCCCACATAAACATCACACAAACAGCCCACACATACCATAAGATTTACAAGCCAAAACTAAGACACAAATATCACATAAAATCATGATTCTTTCGTTAATAAACCACATCGAGGGTTTCTATCTTTGTCGTCATATTAATGATTGTTCATAACAGATTTTTAGGGCTAGATTAATGTTGTATTATAATCAACATAGCTGGAAACAAACGACACCAAAACACTGTCACACCCCCAGAATTGGGTCCAGCAGAAGCTTACATGTCGTTGGGGTGTAACTCAATTGGTATCACAACACAAGTACAAAGAACGGTTTTCACCACAATTATTTAGAATAAATTTGTTTAACAAAAATGTTGAATTTACATTGTTAAAAGTAGTGCGGAAATAGGCCTTTAAATAAGTTAAACGGTCCCAAATGTTTATTAGAGTCTTCTATGACCATGTCGTGCCCTGCCAAAAGCATCCAGTAGCGTGCAATTGCTTAATACCTAAAAATACATGCTAAAGTGTCAACATAAGGTTGGTGAGTTCATAGAGTTTAGTGTAAAATGTAAAGCGTTTGAATGAAGATTTCCCAGCAAAGGCATTGTAAATCCACCCAGTTCCAAGCCCCGCCCATACAAGACTTGCAACCTTTGTGTTTACAACCCGCTGCTAAATAAGATCTGGTTTATGTAAACAAGAGTAATATATGGACTACAAGATTAAAAATAACTTTGACAATGTCGTCATGACAATGTTGTCATATAATTAATTCTGGCAATGCCGCCATGACAATGTCGCCATATAATCAAATCTGACAGTGTCGCCATGACAATGTCCCCATATAATCAATCCTGACAATGTCGCCATATAATTAAAATAATACGTAATTAACAGTCCCTAACATAGGCAATTAATAGTTAAACACGTGATACTTTCGAGTAACAAATTAAATATTTAGCCAATAAATAATGTTTGAAAGACAAATCGCATTTCAAGTATAACAAGCATGGAGTTTAATTGTAAAAAAACATGTATTCTTTCCCAAAACAGTTATAAAACAAGTAAAAGTAGGGGCCATGATAGTGTCATTGACAAACCGCGTCACAAGTCAAACCTCTTCACAAAGAAAAGTCAACCCGCGACGGTTCAACACAACAATCGATTTAATAACCGGATAAGTGAATACCCGGGTCGAGGTCCCAACGAGGCGTGAAATTGAGGATATCGTTTTTGGTTTGGTATTAAAATGCTTGAAAAGACGAGGGTTGATTGGTTTTTAATATCTACTTAAACGAAAATTAAAATAACGCGAACGATAAACTACGAACGAGTAAAAACGTCAAAATATTTAAAAATTAATCCTACGAGTACAAAAATAATTTTCCTACGTCCTAAATATAAAAAGAAAATTTTGGAAAAAAGAAAAATATTTTTTTGACTTTTTAATAATTTTTTATAAATTAAAAACTATTTAAAAGAAAATAATTGAATAAAAATACTAAATGGAAAAAGAAAATTCTGAATTTTTTTTTCTAAAATAATTTAAACTGAAGTGAAGCTATGAAAAATACAAAAAGTGTCCCAGCTTATTTCAATAAGCTGGGGATAAGCAAACAAGTTCGGATTAGATTAAAAGGGAAAAGAAAAAAATAAAAGGGTTTTGAATTAAATTTTGTAAGTTAAAACCAAGAGAAGTTAAGAGTGCAGTGGTTGGGTTGCTTGCTTGTGGACTGACAGACCTGGGTTCGAATCCCAGGCTGGTCAGTTTTTGATTAGTACTATTTTTTTTTTTTAGTTTTCTTTTAAAAACTCAAATCAACAAGTGAATCAACCAAATTTAAAACTTAATTTTTTTTTTTTTTAAACTAAAAGATAACTCAGACAAGCTCAGTTTTTGGATCAGTTAGGACATGCTACTAATAAGCTAGCAAAACCAAATAAAACTAAACCAAAATAACTATAATGCTAAATAAGCTAGGACAAGCTACTAGTAAGCTAATACATATGGAAATAAGCTGAAACATGATCAATAACTAAAAACACAACCAAACGACAAAGAAAAACAGAAACACACAGAAACAAGCATCACATAACCAAAAAGGTTCTAAATGTCTGCTGATTCAGCAGGGCAGAATAGAGGTAGATGGCTAGTTTGCAGGCCAATTTAAGCTAAGTAAATAAGCTCTAAACTTCCAAATAAGCACTAACAGATCTAGATTAACTATCAAACTATTTGAAAAACAAAATTCGAACTCTAAATCCTATTTTAACTACACTAAATTTTGAGATCAAAAGGGGCTAGTGAGGCAAGAACAAAAAAATGCAGGCTGCTATAGGGATAACATATATCAGCTCTTAACTACTTTTAAACTACCAAGAACTATAATAAGCAGTAACAAGCAAATAATAGACAGAAAATAAGCAGTACCATAAGCAGTTTATAATAAGTTATTTTAAGGCTTTTTCTAACTTTTTTAAGGCAAACTAACTTATACTAACTAACTACATACTAACTACTACATCTAGCACATTCAATACCAATTAAGAAGAAAATAAAAACTAGATAAGCAAAAATAAGCAGTAAAATAACAATAGGCCGAATATAAAAAAAATAAACTTATATTAAATCAAGAGTAAATTACAACTGAAGAAAATTACAAACCTTAAATTAAAATGCTAAAATAAACCTAAGGAAAAAAATGACTCTGCTACTCCTATTTATACTCAAAAAAAAAAAATACAAGAAACCCTAGCGAGCTGTATTTCTTTCGTGTGTTTTGTTTACCCTCTTGCTACTTGTGTTTCTTCCATAGCCCTTGGATCATTTCTTGCTCCCCACAACTTTTATTCTTGATCGTTGATTCTTCTTTTGCCCTCGGATTGCTGAGGTGGAGGGGACCAAAGACAAGGTCATGTGATATGTTTGGCTGGTAGTGGTGGTGAAAGGGATGGGGAGATTAGCAGAGGATTAAAGAGGGAAAGAGGGGTTGAAGAAGATAAATAGTGAATTAGGGTTCGATTGGGATTGATTGAATTGGGGATTTGACTGGAAAGAGGGGTTTGACCCCGTGATATATTATTAGTTATAATGGGTGGGTCAGGTTTTAGTTTAATAAATGGGTTGGGCTGGGTTTGGTTAGTGTGTAGCGGGCTGTGGAGGGTATGTTGGGTTGGGGTTTTTTTTTTAAGATCCGGTTGTAGCTAAGGGTAGATTAAGGATTAAACCAAGGACCAAAGGTGTAATTTATGAAACCTCAAGGACCATTTCTGCCATATTTTCAAAGTTCTTCAAGGGTCCATTTTTGCCAAATGAGAATAATCCAAGGGCCATTCTTCAAAAATATTATCTTTGACGAATCTTTCCCGGCTTCGGCTCTATAAATATCTTTTCCACGTCTCGTGCCCGTGTTTTCCCGATTTTTCTTTGTTTTTGTCCTTTTTCTTTAATAAGTTGCCTGCATAAACATAAACACAAAAACACGAATATCTTTTGGCATTTTGGTTAGTTTTTGGTCTATTTGGGTCCGATTTTGGTCAAGAAAAGGTATGTGTTTAAGCACATACCAGTAGGGGCCATGAACTCACCTGATGTGATAGCAACAATGGTAATAACAAATATGCTGAAATGAGGCTCGGTCTCTAACCGTGACCTAATATAAGGATATGATCTAATGTAAGCAAATGAAATGATGCTACACATGCAAATACGTATGTTATCGATACCACTCGTTAATTTTGAAAATAACGTTTATCGTCGAAAAATACATTTTTGACGTCTCGTTAAGTTATAAACTACTTTTCGTGTAAATATGTTGAAACGGTACTCCACGATCCTCGTTTGGTATTCTATCGGTAAATATAATGTTTTCGTCGTAATTTAATATTTTTCTTAATTTGAAAATATGTGACCAAATGACTTTGCAAAAGTAGTCATAAATGGGTGCTCGTTAAGTGTTAGTGAATCGACTCGGTGTCTTTGAAAACATGTAAAGATGTCTTGAAGACGTGTCATTTAACTCTTGATCATACGGGTCTCGATTGATAAGAAATACGGCTCTCAATATAGTGTATTGCAAAAATGGTTCTTCTATACTTAGAAACATTTTTGTTAAAAGCTGATGGAATTTTAGTGAAATTGTCGGACTTTAAACGCGTATATCTTTGTCGTTATGTGCTCGTTTTCTACGTTCTTTATATCCACGGCTTCGTATTAACATGAACTAACATAATTTCAGTAGGTCGGGTCATCTAGATCACGTCTAATGCCTTGTTTTGTCCGTTGAAATTCGTCAAACAGCACGCAATTTTCAGAAAATTAGTTTTCGTCGTCAAACTTAGGAAAATCATATCTTCTTGGTCGTAAGTTGGTTTTTACTCATTCAAGCGCCCACGGTTTCGTTTTTGAAAGTATTTTCTGAATATTTAAGCCAAAATATCCTCTGAGTTACTAAGTTTTCCAGATTTCACGTTTTTGGACAGACCCTTTTCTATTGTTGTTAAAACTCATTTTTATGGTTCAAGACTTGATCAAACCACTTCCAATCAACACCACAACAAATCTAATCCTACCATACACCTTCTTAGGGTGTCATGGGGTCCTAAACATCACCAACAATGGTGGATCTCATGAGGATATTACTAAAAACCTTTAGATCCATAGATCTATGTAAAAAAAATTAAAAATTAAGCATTGAGTGGTACGTAACATATATATAATTTGTATGATTAGTTGCTAGCACAACAAAATACATCAAATAAAAGTATGAAAAGATTGAAAAGTTCACTTGAAGCTCACTTGATGCTTTGAAGAGTTTTGGAGATAATAATGTAAGAAACCTTGGGATTTTTATTTCAAAATCCTAACAAGGAGTATAAAAGAGACTTGATTATAACTTGATCTTGAGAAATTAATGGATTTCTTGCTTGATCTTCTTCTTGGCCGATCCTAGAGTGAGAGTGGAAGAGATATGTGTGTTTTCTTTTACTAATATTTTAATAATTGAAGTATTGGTAATATAATAAGGCTTGGAAATAAAGTTGGACAAAGGTACATAAGTTATTAATGAAGTAAGTAAGAAATTTCAAAGTGTAAGAGATTTGAATGGGGGTGGCGTACAAATGGGATGAGAATGAAGATTTTGTAAGAAATATTTGACTTTTATGTAAGATCTTGTTAGATATTTAGAGCTTTAGAGGATACCGGGTACTGAGCTAGCTAGAAATGAATTTTAACGATACCTCATTGAATATGACAATGTTGAAATAATTAAGAAATCACATTACTGATAAGAATCGGGTATTAAAATAGTCGTCGTGTTGAGATATCGTGATCCGACGTAGTTTTAAGCGTATTCCGGAAAATATAGCTAAAGGTTTCAAAACACCGGGTAAATTAATAATATAATTTTTATATCATTATAATGAATATAAAAATATATTAGGATCATAGTTGGGAGTATCGGGTATATTATTCGTAGTAAAAACTAAGTGGTAACGTTTATTAAATAAATGAACATACGTAAATTGAAATAATGCATATCCGTGCATGACCTAATATGCAGATAATGTTATTGATGATATGTAGACTACCCTAGTCTATATGATGTGTCCTTACTGATGATGCATGAATACGCAGCTAAACCATACTGGTTACACGAATTTGAATACCCGTAAACCTAGTTTACGAAAAGGATGAACGCTAACCATGAATAGTGATTTTCCTCCGGGAATGAATATTGTTTCGTGAATAGTAATTTTTTTTTAAACATCCCAAAGTCTCAAACTGACTTCAAAAATGATGAATAGTGAAATGATGAATAGTGATTGGTGAATAGTACTCCGTGAATAGTAACTTGTCGATGTTTGGAAAATGACCTGAAATTACGGGTTGTGACAAACACTCCCAAATACACGACACAAAACAATTACAAAGCGGCGTATCTCTTTATTATTTTTGTTTGATTTCATGTAGCTCATTAACGAGACAACCACACATGTATTCCAGCATGATTCTAGTCTTGATTACACCTATAAAATTGTCGAATGAAAGAGAACAAAAGGAATTAAAGTAACCTATATGTCGACCTGAAGAGGAAAACGAATGGGAAAAAAAAGATTTGGGCTTGGATTAACCACCCAATAAACTCTAACGACTTAGCACAATCTTGGTCACCAATTCTTCTTGCCTCTGCTCTTCTTCTTGTTGGCAGAAAAGAGCGTTCATGTGTGTGAGTATTTTTTCTCCGATTTTTGGTCGATGCAAAAGAGAATGGGAGGGAAGTGATATACGACTTGGAATAGGTCGGGTAAAAGCGTGTGCTAACTTTGGTATGATCGTGTATTTGATAATGATAATGACACATGAAATATTTTATCTTTTGTAGTGATACACATGTTTTTCTTATCCTTTGTATACCAACGACCCAAAAGAATGGGCTAGGCCAAAGAAAATCGGTTAGGCTAGGACTTGGATAGGAATTTGTTATTTAGGTAACTTAATATTAATTTTAATTAGTCTTGGATTCAATTCATATAATGTAGTTTTATTTATAAGGTATAGTTTTATGACATATATTTATTATTTCAACTTAAGTTAAAATTCAAAATGGTGCAAAAATTATGGTTCAAATATTATGGGTTTTACAATACTGCATGCTATGTGTAGAATATAAGTAAAGTTGTTAAGCCTCACAACAAGACCCCTTATGAACTTTTACATGGTAGAAAACCATTGCTAGATTTCTTAAGACCATTTGGTTGTCCTGTTACTATCTTGAATACCATAGATCACATAGGCAAGTTTGATGGCAAGGATGATGAAGGTTTCTTTGTTGGATACTCAATGAATAGCAAAGCTTTTAGAGTATTCAATAGTTGGACCAGGAAAGTGGAAGAGAACTTGCATGTTAGGTTTAGTGAGAGTACACCTAATGTTGCAGGGAGTGGACCAAACTGGTTGTTTGATATTGATTCTCTAACAAAGGCAATGAATTATGAGCCAGTTGTTGCAGGTACACAATCTAATGAGTCTACAGGTACAAAAGTTAATACTGATGCAGGTACACAAGCTTGGAAAGAGACTAAACAAGCAAAGAAGTACAGTTTTGCTACCTATATGGACTATAAATCCACCTTTCTTAACCCAAGAATCAAAGAGTTCACAAGTAGATGATCTTGATGAAGATCCAAAAGATGATAAAGAAGAGGGTGTAAAATCTTCTGATGATGATAAAGTGTTTAATGAAGAAAAGCAGACTGATGAACATGTAAAGGGTGATGTATAAGATAATGTTGCCAATAAAGAAAATAACACTAGAAGTACTAACTCTGTTAATACTGCTAAGCGAAGTGTTAATGTTGCTGACAAGGAAGCCTTTGCTTTTGATGCGGATAAGTATCCACATGATCCAAACATGCCTCCATTGGAAGAAATATATCCTGATACTGATGATGATGTACTTAGTGAATAGGCTGACCTCACCAATATGGATAAGGAAATTCCTGTCAGTCCTATTCCAACTACCAGAATTCACAAGAATCATCCTAAGGAAGAAATCATTGGAGAACCACAATCGGCTATTCAAACAAGAAATATGACAAAGAGTTTGAAGGCTCAAGGCTTCTTTGCCAGATCCCTTCATCAAAGAAACAGTCCTAAAGACCTTCAAAACAGTTTATTTGCTTGTATTCTATCACAAATAGAACCCAAGAATGCACATAAAGCATTACAGGATCCAAGCTAGGTGGAGGCTATGCAAGAAGAGCTTCTGCAATTCAAGCTTCAAGAAGTTTGGACTCTGGTAGATTTGCCTAATGGGAAGAGGGCAATTAGTACTAAGTGGTTTTTTAGATGCAAAAAGGATGAAAAATGCATTGTGATTAGAAACAAGGCATGATTAGTAGCTTAGGGATACACTCAAGAAGAAGGCATTGATAATGATGAAGTATTTGCTCTAGTTGCAAGAATTGAAGCTATAAAGTTATTCTTGGCTTATGCTTCATACAAAGACTTTGTAGTGTATCAAATGGATGTGAATAGTGCTTTTCTATATGGGACAATTGATGAAGAATTTTATTTCTCTCAACCACCTGGTTTTGAAGATCCAAATTTTCTTGACAAGGTTTACAAGGTGGATAAAGCACTTTATGGTTTGCATCAAGCTCCTAGAGCTTGGTATGACACATTGTCAAAATATCTGTTGAACAATGGTTTTAGAAAAGGGAAGATTGACAAGACTTTGTTTATCAGAAGACACAAAGATGATATCTTGTTAGTTCAAGTTTATGTTGACGATATTATCTTTGGATCAACAAACAAGGTGTTATGTGTTGAATATGAGAAGCTAATGCATGGAAGATTTCAGATAAGTTCTATCGGTGAACTCACATTCTTCTTAGGGTTACAAGTCCAGCAAAAGAAGGATGAGATATTTATCAGTCAAGATAAGTATGTAGCTAAAATTTTGAAGAAGTTTGGGTTTATTGTTGTAAAGCCTGCAAAGACTACAATGGAAACTTCCAAGCCCCTGCTCAAAGATAAACATAGTGAAGAAGTTGATGTCCATTTATACAGATCAATGATTAGCTCATTGATGTATCTTACAGCTTCAAAACCTGACATTATGTTTGTAGTGTGTGCCTGTGCAAGATATCAAGTTACACCAAAAGTTTCACATCTTAATTTTGTGAAGAGAATTATTAGATACTTGAAAGATCAAAGTAAATTGGGCCTTTGGTATCCAAAAGATTCACCTTTTGATCTCGTTGCATACACTGATAGTGATTATGATGGAGCTAGCATGGGTAGAAAATCAACAACAGGAGGTTGTCAATTTCTAGAATGCAGGTTAATTTCATGGCAGTGCAAGAAACAAACTGCGGTTGCAAAATTCAACAACAAAAGCTGAGTATGTGGCTGCTTCAAGTTGCTGTGGATAAGTACTCTGGATTCAGAATCTGTCACACCCCCAAATTTCGTGACTTGCAGCGGAATGAAGCATTCAGGGGCGCGACTGGTCGTAGCTCCACAGTTACAGTTATATTGAATGACCTAAAGTGTCGTTTAGAAAATACATTGTTTGATTATTTTAAAACATTCAGAGATACACAGCTAGGTCCCAAAAGAGGAAACAAGTTTTCATAAAACAAGTTCATACAATTCAAACGATGGATAAGTGCATAAAATATAAAGTGAGACGCGTCGACTCCATGACTCCATGATGTGTCCATATGCAAGCCAACATGCGATACCTCAATTACCTGAAAATACATTGCTAAAAATGGTCAACAAAAATGTTGGTGAGATCATAGGTTTATGTAAAGGAAATGTTATACGGTTACCACAAGTATAAAGTGTATGACAAAACCATGCCACATAAAAATGATACATTAGCTCTAAGCTCATGACGCCGAAGCTAGACTGAATGAAATGCCCCAACTGAGTGTTTGCCAATCACTCTAATATGACAGAAATGAAATGCGTTCGTTTGACCAGTTGGTGCTTCCAACCCGAACGGAGGAGTCACCCTCAATAGATCTATTCACTCACTCTCGCTTGCTAACAATTGACGGTTCATGATAATAAAAGGGGACTTTAATCTGGGCAATGATGTAACTTAAGCAATGTAATGAGTTTGTATACTTTAGACCGCATATGAAAATGGTGCAATGTATTCTCCCCCGAGAGTTTACAAATCAAATAAACAAATGAAAACGGGGCTATGAAAACTCACCTGGTATGATATAGCAACAATGACAATGATGGATATGATGAAATAAAGCTCGGTCTCTAACCGCGACCTATTATGAATGATGTGATCCAATGTAAGAAATGATACAATGCAACACATGCAAATACGTATGTTAACGATACCACTTGTTAGTTTTGAAAATAACGTTTATCGACGAAAAATACACTTTTGACGTCTCGTTAAGTTATAAACTACTTTTCGTGTAAATATGTTGAAACGGTACTCCACGATCCTCGTTTGGTGTTCTATCGGCAAAATGTAACGTTTTCATCGCAATTTAATATTTTCCTTAACTTGTGAAAATATGCCCAAAATGGCTTCGTGAAACTAGTCGTGAAATATTGCACGTTAAGTGTTAGTGATCAAACTCGACGTTTTTGAAAACCTTGAAACAATGTATTAATGTCGATCAATTAGAAAATCGGCTAACAATGTTATGTCTCGCAAAAACACTAGTTTTTATACTTAAAACACTTTCTATTAGTGGGCTGTCAAAATGAACATGGTACGTCGGGCTTCAAACGTGAATAACTCGGCCGTTATAAGCTCGTTTTCTACGTTCTTTACATCCACGGCTTCGTATAAACATGAACTAACATAATCTCAGTAGGTCGGGTCGTCTAGATCACGTCTAACGCCTCGTTTTGTCCTTTGAATCTCGGCGATCAGCAACTAAATTTTCAGAAAATTAGTTTTCGTCGTCTAACTTTGAAAAATCATATCTCCTTCGTTATAAGTCGGTTTTTAGTGATTCTTGCGGCCACGGTTTCGTTTTTGAAAGAAATTTCTGAATATGAAGGCCAAAATAGTTCAAAAGTTTCTGAGTTTTCCAGACTTTTCATTTTTGGACAGAACCTTATCTATACTTGTTAAAACTCATTTTCTTGGTTCTAAACTTGATCATACTACTTCAAATCAACTCCACAAGTTCGCAAATCCTACCATACACCTTCTTAGGGTGTCATGGGGTCCTAAACATCACCAACCTTGGTGGATTTCATGAGATCATTAGTGAAACTTATAGATCTAGTGTTAAAGATAGTTTATGTGCAAAAGTGGTATCTAAAACATAAATATGTTGCATGAATAACTAATATAACTTGAAAATACATAAACATATGAATCAAATGAAAGTATAAGATGATCAAAATGTGTTCTTGAAACTTACTTGAATAGTTTTGATGAGTTTTGATAAGAAATGAGTAAGAAACTTTGAGGTTTAACCACAAAACCTTAACTAGGAAGGTAAATGGAGCTTGATTATGACTTTAACTTGGAAAATTTATGGATGATCTTTGGTGTTCTTGGTTGGGCCGAATGGGGAAGAAGAAAGGAAGAGAGAAATTTTCTTGATTTAGCTAAATGTGTATGTGATATGTGTTGCTAGTTAGTGGAAGGGAAATTAAATCACACAAAATTCATTAATGAGTTTTGGAGTATTAGCCTAAATGGGGGGGGGGGGGGGGTTGTCCCCCATTTAAATGAGTATTGATAGTTTAGTGTATACATTGAGTGTTATCGGGTACCGAGTTAACTAGAAATGAATCATGACGAGGTGAAATGAAATACGACGAAGTTGTAAAAATTGTAAAATCATATTCCTTGCAAGAATCGGGTGTTAGAATGATTATCGGATTGAAATTTCGTAAACCGACGGAGTTATAAGCGTCAAACGAAAAATATAGCGATTGGTTTAAAAACACCGGGTAAAGTAATAATATAATCTCTATATCATTATAATTAGTTTGAAAATGTGTTAGGATCATAGTCGGGAGTATTGGGTATAATGTTAGTAGAAATGACTGAGTGGTAACGTTAATTAAACAATTAAGCATACGTTAATGAAAATCACACAAACCCATGCATGAACTGATATGATAATGATGTTACTGATGATATGCAGACTACTCTATTCTGTATGATGTCCCTTTACTGATGTTGCATGAATACGCAGCTAAACCTAACTGGTTACGCACATTTGAGTACCCGTAAACCAAGTTTACGACATGATGAATGATGCCCATGAATAGTGATTTCCCTCCGGGAATGAATAGTATCATGTGAATAGTAAAAATTTTGACGACTTCTCAAAGTCTCAAACTGACTTAAAAAATGATGAATAGTGAAATGATGCATAGTGATAGGTGAATAGTGATTGATGAATAGTAACTCATAAATAGTAAATTGTCGGGGTTTGGTAAATGACCTGAAATTACGAGTTGTGACAGCTGACCATCCTAAAAGGAATTCAGTCCCTGAATTCAGCTGATGTTGGTCTCTGGAGTGGTCTCGGTGAAAAGATGTGGGTATTTGAGTCGCATCTGGTCTTCCCGTTCCCAAGTAAACTCAGGACCTCTGTGAGAATTCCAGCGACCTTTGACGATCAGAATTCAACTTTGTTTCAACTGTTTTACCTCTCGGTCCATGATTTCTGCTGGTTCTTCCACAAAGTTAAGCTTATCATCGATCTGAATTTCTTCCAATGGGATTACGAGCGTTTCGTCTGAAAGACATTTCTTGAGGTTTGAGACATGAAACGTGTTATGTACATTGCTGAGCTCTGACAGAAGCTCCAGTCTGTACGCTACCGGACCGATCCTTTCCAGAATATTGAACGGCCCAATGTATCTCCGGTTCAACTTCCCGCGTTTCCCGAATCATATCAAGCCCTTCCAAGGCGAGACTTTCAACATGACTTTGTCTCCAACCTGAAATTCTAATGGTTTGCGTCGAACATCGGCGTAACTTTTCTGTCGGCTTCTAGCTGTTTTGAGTCTTTCTCGAATCTGGACTATCTTTTCTGTTGTTTCTCTAACCAACTCTGGACCAGTTAGTTGTACATCACCAACTTCGGCCCAACAAACTGGGGACCTGCACTTACGACCGTAGAGTGCCTCGAATGGTGCGGCTTTTATGCTCGAGTGATAACTGTTATTGTAAGAGAACTCGATCAATGGCAAATGGTTAGCCCAACCATTTCCAAAGTCAATCACACATGCCCTGAGCATGTCTTCCAATGTCTGAATCGTTCTCTCGCTCTGACCATCGGTCTGAGGATGATAGGCGGTACTCATGTCTAATTTAGTCCCAAATGAATCTTGCAATGACTCCCAAAAGTTTGAAGTAAAGCGACTGTCTCTGTCAGAAATGATGGAAATTGGTGCACCGTGCCTTGAGACTATTTCCTTGACGTAAAGTCTGGTGAGCTGATCCATAGTATAAGTCTCTTTGATTGGAATGAAATGGGCTGACTTGGTGAGACGATCAACTATTACCCAAATAGCATCGTAACCTCCTGATGTTTTGGGAAGTTTAGTGACAAAGTCCATTGTAATGCGTTCCCACTTCCACTGGGGAATCTCTGGTTGCTGAAGTAATCCTGATGGCTTCTGGTACTCGGCTTTCACTTTAGCACAAGTAAGGCATTTACTGACATACGTAGCTATCTCTGCTTTCATATTCGGCCACCAATAAAGCTTCTTGAGATCCTGATACATCTTATCAGAACCTGGATGAATGGAGTTGTATCCAGCTTCTATCCTTGAAGCATAATGTTCCATCTGATCTCCTTACTAAACCGTTTGCATTATCTTGCATTCCTTTGAGTGTTTCACTTGGTAGGTTTTCTTCCTTGAGTGCCTCGACTTGGGCCTCGAGGATCTTTGATGGTAGTGGTGAAATGATTGTCATTCCCAATGATCTGACTCTCAAAGGCTTGAGTCTCTCTTTCCGACTGAGTGCATCTGCCACAACATTGGCTTTTCCTGGGTGATATCTGATTTCACAGTCGTAATCACTAAGTAGTTCCAACCAACGACGTTGCCTCATGTTAAGTTCCTTCTGATCAAGAATGTACTGTAAGCTTTTGTGGTCTGTAAATACTACACACTTTGTTCCGTAAAGATAATGCCTCCAAATCTTGAGTGCGAAAACCACGACACCCAACTCTAAGTCGTGAGTAGTGTAATTCTTCTCATGCTTCTTAAGCTGACGAGATGTATAAGCTATCACCTTCTCGTTTTGCATTAACACTGCCCCAAGTCCTTTGTGTGAAGCATCGAAATATACCACGAAGTTTTCAATCCCTTCTAGCAATGACAAAATTGGCGTGCTGCAAAGTTTCTGTTTCAATAACTGAAAAGCGGTCTCTTGCTTTTCTCCCCAATTGTACTTCTGGTTCTTTTGTGTCAACTTGGTCAGTGGCTTAGCTATCTTGGAAAATCCTTCAATGAACCTTCTGTAATATCCGGCAAGTCCTAAGAATTGACAAATTTCTGTGGGAGTTTTTGGTGTTGCCCAATGTTTAACTGCCTCAATCTTTGCTGGATCAACATGTAGTCCCTGACTATCAATGACGTGACCAAGAAATTGTACTCTGCGGATCCAAAAATCACACTTTGAGAATTTGGTGTACAGTTTCTCTTTCTTGAGCAGCTCTAAAATTGTTCTAAGGTGTTCTCGGTGCTCTTCTTCATTCCTTGAGTAAATCAATATATCGTCAATTGATGCGTGCGATGTGTCGTTGCGGTTTAGCAGTATTAATGCCTACTCAAGTTTTAAATTTATATTTAGCCGACTTATCAATAACACACACACTTAACGAGCAGTGTACCCGGTCAGTATGAATATAATGGTAAGTAGAGTGTCGATCACTAAGAGTGGAACGTATTATCTAGTTATTCTAATCAGTATTTTAATATATTAAGTTAGCTATACAACCTATTCTAACGCAAGGGGGTTCAGCCTGAGAGACTGGCACGATTTGGTTGCAATTAAATAATAAACTAAACCAATAGGCACGAATCAGCGAATAGCACACACGTACACAGATAAATACTCGAGACAATAAGAGGGCTGTCCTGATAGATAAGTAGTTTGTCACTTGTTTTATTGCTAGTTTTATATGAAGTGTATAGTTCGATGCAACGCACCGAGATTAAGTCCTTTCTCGTTGGTTCTAATCTTATCGGCGAGTAAACCCTCAATGATTACTTATGACTATCCTATTTATCTTTCTTCCTACTTTTCTACAGACCATAGAATGCATAGGCGATCTAATAAATAGGCGAGGGCAGAGGCATTGCGACCCGATCAACGCTCAGCTAGACACAGAGGTTATCAATGCACTAATAAAAGTCACCAATGACATCAACATATAAACTTTAATTAATGAGAAAGCAGTTTTAAGGGAGTGCAATCTTTCCGTTGTCACATTACACAAGCCACCAATCTTGATGAATTAAAGTTTACTAACACAATAAAACAAAACTACTTAATGAATTAAACACATGCAGCACCTTCTTACAGCTCTTGTATCTTCGTTTGGGTGTGTCTTGTGTTGCCTTAATCGACTGAATTCGTCCTAGGTTTCTGTACTTTGGTCTTCGGATATAATATGTCACCTCGAAATTCGTCTGGTCTTGGGGTATTTATAGTTTCTGTCTGAGGGTAGGATGCGGCGCATCTAGTAAGTAGATGCGGCGCATTGACTTAACTTCGCGTGGGGTCCAAGATTATAATATTCAGGAATATTCGTACACCGCCAAAAGATGCGGCGTAACTCCATTCTAGGATGCGGCGCATGTCCTCTTGTATCTTGGATCGTATCTGGTGAAATATTGATAGTGATGCGGCGCATGTCATAAGTGAGATGCGGCGCATCTGGAGCAGAATAGTCTTGATCTTGTACATTTCGGTAGACTCTTAACTTCTTGCATGTTTTGCTCCATAATTAGTCCAAAATCGCCAAGTTTCACCAAATGCTTGTTTTTACCTGAGAATTACAAAAGTAAACGATTAAGTATCAATCCTCATACATAATATAATAAAACAAGTCAACTTAATAGGATAAATGATAGTAATAATATGTACTTATTTGAGTTCATCAAATATCCCCCCACTTGAACTTTACTTGTCCCCAAGTAAACCTTAGATTTAATCTTATGAAAATGTATCCTAAAGATGTTAGGATTTATTTTTATATTTAAGCATGTATTCATTTTTGCCATAATCACACAACCAAACACTTAACGAATTAGAAGTAAAATAAAATATTTCGATAAAAGCAAATCTAATCGTTTAACTGTCCAGTCGTGACGAATATTCTATCATAAGCTTGGCAAGTATACACATCTCCCCCACTAAAGCCAAGGAATAACAAGTCTAAAGCGGTAAAAAGGGTTTTTAGGCTTAAGGGTTAATTATTCTTAATCACTATCGATCTCAAATTCCAGAAAAGGCGACAAAATCACAAATACATGATCGAATCCACGAACACGATACTTGAAATTGCTCAAATCCTTAACTCGAATAGGCTAAAGATAGGTCCAAACTTCACCAATAATAATATATCAAAAAAGGCGACAAAATCATAAATACATAGTCGAATCCACGACTACGATACTTAAGATTGCTCAAATCCCTAATCTCAATAAATCAAAGGTTTGGTTGGATAAAGAATAATACAGGGTATGGATAATATTTGGGATACAAATTGGTGTAAAATAAAAAATAAATAAAACAGATAAATTAAAATCCTAAGTGTGGTTAATCACTATCCCAACCATCCCATGAATAAGACTCATATCATAGAATAACTCACGCTTTAACACTTGAAACACACGCTTTAGGTAGACACGAATTATACTCAACAAGATCTTAATCAAAGAATAAACCTTAGTCGGCGTTCCCATAACTGCCAACTCCCATTCAATCCATAGGTATAGTATACAACAAATAGTGGTGATATCGACCACTTACATAACTTTACATCGTTGGTTAAAAACAAACATCCAACTTTCTTTTTTTTTTTTTTTTTTTTTTTTTTTTTTTTTTTTTCATTTTTTCTTTTTTTTTTTCATTTTTATTATTATTATTTTTTTATTTATTTATTTATTTTTTTAACTTCAACACATACAAAGATGTGTAAAATTTCACCACATCACTATAATGATAATTCTGGATAATTTTTCCATACTTTTCATGACTTCAGAAATAACGGTAATAGTGAAAGTAGTAAACACACGAAAAATAAACTCAAAGATATACAATATTTACTTTCACTCCAATTGCATTGTGCAATTTCCCGACCTAACCATAGATAATGAATTACGCACGCGAACACAGGTAATGTAAGGAAACACACTTTGCCTAAAGCAATTAACCAACCACGGATTCTAATCTACAAGGTAGGCTAAGGTTTAAGGTGTAACGAAACATTTTAACAAAGGTGTAAGAAACGAAAGGAATGGCTCTGAGTGTTTTTCTAGGGGTATCTTACTCTAAAAATGAGAGTAACAAAGGGTTTATACGGGGGTTAACTAACCAGTGTAGTTAGTTAATATCACATAACATATAAGGCTATTTGGGTGTAATCCTAGAAATTTACCAATTTAGACAAGTCATTCCAATTATATAAATAATACTTATTATGGTGGTCTCGAATAGTATACAAGCCAAGTTCTAAAGTTTACAAGTCACCGGCACACTCATAGATTTGTGAATTTTGAAAAATCACAATTTTTGAAAATAACGTCATGTGTGCAGCTATGCAACTTAGACTTTAAACAAAAACATGCTAAAAAATTTTAAAATTTTTATATATTAAGCACATTTTAAGCATATTTTGAAAAGTTTAGGACAAGTAAGTGTTAAGTGTTCTAATTCTCCAATCCCCCCACTTAAGTTAAACAACGTCCTCGTTGTTTGTATCAAAGGTTAAAAAATGGAAAATAAAAGAATTAGAACAGAAAAACTCCCCTGAGATTTGCTCGGTATGATCCTCCATTTGTATAAGAGCAAAAATCATCTTTCTTGTGGATTAGAACGTTTAAGCTTCATAATTGATGTATCCACAGGAAATGCAGGAATCTATAATACCACCATGGCTTTAAAAGCACACCTAAGTTAAGAAAGGTTCAACTTGCATAACACATTAGTAGTTAGATAAAATAAAACATAAAAATTTAAAAAATGAAAATCATCAGGTCAGTCGATGCGCCGTATCTTATGGAAGAAGATACGCCGTATCGAGCCTGGGATAATTACGGATCAGAATAGAAGATGCGCCACATAGTTAACCAGGGATGCGCCGCATTAAAATAAACTGATAAAAAGTTTTAAATTCGAAAATAAAAAAATGCAGAAAAGTAAAGATATGACCATTGCAGGAGATGCGTCGCATCTCAGGATTGAGATGCGCCGTATCCTCTGCGGCCTGAAACAAAAATAAAATAAAACGAAATAAAGGATAGGATGCGTCGCATCTGGTTACCAGATGCGGCGCATGTGTTCACCACCCAGACTGCTATCAGTCTGGTGTAATATGGCTCCTTCCATGGTTTATCTCTCACGTCTTCTCGTGCTCTCATGCTGAACTTAATGCCAGTCTTTGTCAAGCATATTAAGAAGTATAAACTGAAACATCAAATGCATAAATGAGAATATAGATTAGTACAATCCAAAATGAATAATAATAATGTGCATGGAATAATGTCAAATAACACGTGGAATCAAGAGATCAAGGGTCAGTGTGGTCGTGTGGGTGGGTCCCTGAGGTGCTGGCATCATCAGTCCTAGGCCGGACTCTGCGAGCGTATGCACGTGTCACTCCCGCAACATAAGTACCATCTGAACGGGTGTGGGTAATACCCTGCTGCTCCAAAAGTCTGCTCACACTCATAACCAGCCACTCTGAGTCCCTCCTCATGCCATCTACAATGCCTCTCAAGGCTCTCAACTCCCCCTCGACTGCCTCGACTCTCTGACTCACTGTGCGTACAGGGACTGGTGGGGGTACTGGTGCCTGCGGCTCCTCCTGATGGGCTGGAGCAGCAGCCGGAGGTCCCTGAGGGCCTCCCTGCTCCGCCTCTGGCCCTGCAGCTCTGGCGGGCCCTAATCCTACCCAAACGTAGTCTCCCATAGCCAGCTGGCATATCCCAAGCCTAACCAAGTAATCCCTGTCAATAACCGGGAGATGGGTCATCACAACCTCCAGCCCCGCTGGAATCTCCGCTCCAATGACTCCAAAATGGCGGGCCAGCCGAGAAACAAAATGCCCGCCAGTCATATGGCTCCTCTGATCTCTCCCTGCAGCTGATCGGTGGAGGTAGTGTGCCAAAAAGTGGGGGATGTTCACTGACAACCCCTCATCCATGCTCCTAAGGAGGAAGATGTCCAGAGTGGTCACCTTCTCAGGTGACTGACCCCTCCCAGCAATGGTAAGTGCTATCAAATGGTGGCACAGCCTCCTCATCGGCTCCCTGATCAAAGTGTAAGAGGGGGTGGAAGTAGTGATATCACCCCCCGAAGAAATCCTGTCCCAGTAATCACTGAATAATCCCCTGTCAGGGACCGCTCTCAAACTATCATCCCAATATCTGGCAATCCCATCTGACTCAAGCTCCTCAACTGTATGCAAATCCATGGCCAGAATGAACTATCTCATAGACATCTGCCTCGGCACCCCACCCAGCCTAAACACAAGGGTGTCAGCAGTATCCAACCCAGTATCCGTCTCTCTGTAGTAGACTGTACTGAAAAACTCCATCATGAGCTCTCTCACCAAGGGCTCGTCAATCCTGAACAATCTCTCCCAAGCAGAAGATCTGAATACCACCTCATCATCATCACCAGTAACTACCATCTCCATCCTGCGTCGTAAACTCTCAGAAGTATGTCCTTCCCCAATCAATCCCACATCGGCGAAATCCAAAACCTGTACCCTGAATATTCTCCTGAAGTAAATCGACTCAAGTCTCCGTAAGTAATCCTCCAAAGTGCCAGGGGTTAGTCCCATATTCTCGAAACGTAACCACTGATGTCTTTGTGCTACCTCTGGTAATGCCATCTGAAATAAATTTTCAAAGTTAGTAAGTAATCTGCAAGAAAGGTAGATACGGCGCATCTGATTTAATCAGTGCGGCGTATCTGCACAAAGTATAAGGGATGCGGAGCAAGAGATGAGATACGGCGTATTGGGATGCGTCGTATCTAGATCAAGTAATACGGCGTATCCAGAATTTTATTGATTTGGAAATAGGTCGATACGCCGCATCAATTAACCTAGATGCGCCGCATCTAAAAGTATATCAGTATAAAATAAAGGGGATCAGGCAGGCTTTTCAAGATTCCGTATCCGTGACGTAAACTACCACTAAATATCACAGTATCATTTACCCCTTATATCAGTTCTAATAGCTCATTGCACCACTACTAATCTATTTTCCCACTAAATATTCAAAATCGAATTCTTTTTCCCAAATTTTCGTTCAAATCAAACTAGGCCAGAAATTCGATTATTTACGCAAGTTAAACACGGGGAAGATCATCTATTACAAGCCCTAATCATATCTTTATATCATTTAAGCACAAATCAAATTAATCATATAAACCCTAATTTTCGTATCAACCAAGATTAAATTGAAATGGAAGAATTACCTTAATTTTATGATTAGGTGGGGGATTATAGATCGGATTAGAGGATGGATTCGAGATAAATGTTCGGATTTAGATTATAATTTCACTGTGTGTAAGTTCTTAACAGTGTGAGTTTTTGCGGTAAGAATTTTAGATCCGGCGCATTCCCGTCGTATTTATAGGGCAAAACGATGCGCCGTATTGAAAAATTGGGATGCGCCGTATCTATTTAATTTCGTTGACTAGTCAATGAATCCTAGATGGTCAAAGATACGGCGCTTTAGATATTTAGATCCGCCGTATCGCTATATTAGTGAACGAAATTTAGATGAGGAACGTACCTTGGCCTCCGCAACACGATTCTTTATACACCAAATTGGGGTAAAACGGTTACACCATACGATATAAATGAATTCAAAATAAGAGCAATAGGTATAAACGTTTATTAACAATTGTAATCTTATTGTTTAGTGGATAAGGATTTATTCCGAGGTTAGGAACAAATATCGTTTTTAAGCATACAAAATTAAGATTACAATTTTAATCAGATGTATTATATGGATAATAAAATTGAGATTATATAGTAGAGAACTTTCCTTAGGGCTGGTTGAATTATCGTTGAGGTTACCTGGAGTTCTATTTCAAGAATTTAAGACGTTCAATGTTACCAGTATTGAGTTTTCCTCCACTCTCGTAGTCTTATGTTTGATCACTCCAGCTAGCTTCTCTCGGTTTGGTTCAGAATGTAATCTTTCATGGTGATGCTTGAGTCATCATTTATCCTGAAAATAAACAACTTGCACACGAGAGTAGCGGACCGATCAAAGTAAATATCAAAAATCAACTATATTTATCAAATTATATTCGTCGTATTAACAAAGGTTAATGCGCCGTATTTTCGTTACGTTTTAAAATATAAGATTTTTGATTCAGAAGATACGCCGTATCTGTTTAATAATTCGAAAACTGTTTTTAATTAAAATAATAGATACGCCGTATCTGCTAAAGCAGATGCGTCGTATGGCGTTAACGTTTAGAAATTTTTTTTATCAAAAACAGATACGCCGTATCTTGGGGAAAAGATGCGTCGTATCGAATTAATTAAACGCGTTGTATTTTATAAAAATTAAACGCAATACGCCGTATCTGAGAAATCAGATGCGCCGTATCGTTCGATTTAGCTCAGTACAACGATAGCAGAATACAAAAAAAAATACGAAAAATTAAAAACAAATAAAACACACGAAAATAAAAACAAATAAAAGCAAACAAATAACACACAAAAACAGAAAATATGCAAAATATTACAATGAATGCAAATTAATCTAATACACAACAAAATTAGCGGTTAGATAAAAAAATTAAAAACCTAATTAAAATACTAATCAAATTAACAGATAATAACAATTCACTCCCCGGCAGGGCGCCAAAAACATGATGCGTGCGATGTGTCGTTGCGGTTTAGCAGTATTAATGCCTACTCAAGTTTTAAATTTATATTTAGCCGACTTATCAATAACACACACACTTAACGAGCAGTGTACCCGGTCAGTATGAATATAATGGTAAGTAGAGTGTCGATCACTAAGAGTGGAACGTATTATCTAGTTATTCTAATCAGTATTTTAATATATTAAGTTAGCTATACAACCTAATCTAACGCAAGGGGGTTCAGCCTGAGAGACTGGCACGATTTGGTTGCAATTAAATAATAAACTAAACCAATAGGCACGAATCAGCAAGTAGCACACACGTACACAGATAAATACTCGAGACAATAAGAGGGCTGTCCTGATGATAAGTAGTTTGTCACTTGTTTTATCGGCGAGTAAACCCTTAATGATTACTTATGACTATCCTATTTATCTTTCTTCCTACTTTTCTACAGACGATAGAATGCATAGGCGATCTAATAAATAGGCGAGGGCAGAGGCATGGCGACCCGATCAACGCTCAGCTAGACACAGAGGTTATCAATGCACTAATAAAAGTCACCAATGACATCAACATATAAAC
Source organism: Artemisia tridentata subsp. tridentata (assembly GCA_021014915.2). Lineage (NCBI taxonomy): Eukaryota > Viridiplantae > Streptophyta > Magnoliopsida > Asterales > Asteraceae > Artemisia > Artemisia tridentata. The sequence continues at coordinate 63,256,832 of CP139501.1, read as the reverse complement.
TTTAATTAATGAGAAAGCAGTTTTAAGGGAGTGCAATCTTTCCGTTGTCACATTACACAAGCCACCAATCTTGATGAATTAAAGTTTACTAACACAATAAAACAAAACTACTTAATGAATTAAACACATGCAGCACCTTCTTACAGCTCTTGTATCTTCGTTTGGGTGTGTCTTGTGCTGCCTTAATCGACTGAATTCGTCCTAGGTTTCTGTACTTCGGTCTTCGGATATAATATGTCCCTCGAAATTCGTCTGGTCTTGGGGTATTTATAGTTTCTGTCTGAGGGTAGGATGCGGCGCATATAGTAAGTAGATGCGGCGCATTGACTTAACTTCGCGTGGGGTCCAAGATTATAATATTCAGGAATATTCGTACACCGCCAGACGATGCGGTGTAACTCCATTCTAGGATGCGGCGCATGTCCTCTTGTATCTTGGATCGTATCTGGTGAAATATTGATAGTGATGCGGCGCATGTCATAAGTGAGATGCGGCGCATCTGGAGCAGAATAGTCTTGATCTTGTACATTTCGGTAGACTCTTAACTTCTTGCATGTTTTGCTCCATAATTAGTCCAAAATCGCCAAGTTTCACCAAATGCTTGTTTTTACCTGAGAATTACAAAAGTAAACGATTAAGTATCAATCCTCATACATAATATAATAAAACAAGTCAAATTAATAGGATAAATTATAGTAATAATATGTACTTATTTGAGTTCATCATCAATGAATACGATCACAAACTTATCTAGATATGGCTTGCACACCCTGTTCATGAGATCCATGAACACAGCTGGTGCGTTGGTTAGTCCGAACGGCATTACCTGAAATTCATAATGGCCATAGCGTGTTCTGAATGCTGTCTTCGGGATATCTCCCTCCCGAACCCTAAGCTGATGGTAACCCGATCTCAAGTCGATCTTGGAGTAATAACTGGAACCTTGCAACTGATCAAACAAATCGTCGATCCTGGGAAGTGGATAACGATTTTTCACCGTTAATTTGTTTAGCTCTCGATAATCAATGCACATTCTGAAAGATCCATCTTTCTTCTTTACAAACAAAACCGGTGCTCCCTAAGGCGAGGAACTCGGCCTAATGAATCCTTTATCCAAGAGCTCTTGCAATTGGTTCGACAACTCTTGCATTTCTGAAGGTGCAAGTCGATAAGGTGCTCGAGCAACTGGTGCAGCTCCCAGCACTAAGTCAATCTGAAATTCGACTTGGCGAGTGGGTGAAAGTCATGGTAAGTCTTCTGGAAAGACTTCTGGAAAATCTTTAACTGTTGGTACATCCACTAGTCGCTTCTCCTCCGACTTCTTTTCTGTGATATGAGCCAAGAATGCATAACAGCCCTTCTTTATGTATTTCTCTGTTTTAATGCATGAGATGATGCTGAGTCTAGTCCCACTGCGTTCTTCGCGAACGACCAATGTTTCGCCATCATAAGGAAGATGAACAACTTTTTCATCGACGAATGATTTTTCATGATGTTGAGATAACCAATCCATACCGATGACAATGTCGAAACTTCCAAGTTCTACTTGCATGAGATCTATATTGAATGGGTGATTGAGAAAATTGAGAGTGCAACCACGAATGATCGTGTCGGTGCCAACTAAACTACCGTTAGCTAGTTCAATGTGATACAGAGTGTCTAATGTGGTTGGTTCAATGTTGAGTAATGGTGCAAATGCAGTAGAAACAAAACTTCTATCGGCTCCTGAATTAAATAGTATGGATGCATAACAATTATTAATGAGGAACGTACCCGTAATGACATTCGGGTCCTCCCTGACATCTTATCCTCCAAGGACATAAGCTCTTCCTGTAGTTGTTCCACCTTGATTATTGTTTCCCTAATTCTTTTCTTTCGGACATTCCTTCTTGAAGTGTCCAACTTCTCCACAACCAAAGAATATTACTGGGGGCTTCTTATTATCAACCACAATCGGAGCCTTGCAATCCCTGGTTGAATGACCAACCTTCTTACAGTTCCCACACGGATTCGGACAATTTCCGGGGTTATGATGGGTTTGACATTTGTTGCACTTGGGTAAAGTACCATTGTAACCTCTTTTCTCAGCTTGACCTGCAACATAGGCCTTTGCAGTTTCCTGTCTCTTGGGTGGTGGTTGAGTAACATTGCTACTCTGGTTTGTTAGGCTATAAAGTTAAAGTACTGCTGGAATATCAAAGTACTGCTGAAAGTCAAAGAACTGCTAATCAAGTCAAAGTACTGCTGCTCGTTGAAGGACTGCTATGCAAATTATTCTAGAATGTTCGTATTAGATTAGAGTTATAATTAGAATTACTTGTCGTTCAAGTATTGTAAACCGACTAGGGTTTTCCTTGTGCCTATAAAAGGATCCCTAGGTTGGCATTAGAGATATACGATTAGATAAGATTTTAGAGAGACAAGTTTACACGAAGAAGCTTGTTAGAAATATTAGTGATTAAAGTTTGTTAGTGAATCTGTGTAAGAAAGCAGGTTCAAGGTTTTAATAATATTCGAAGTTGTTTATTAATTCTTCTTAGCTTTGTTGAAGTAGATTCCGCATACTTAGCAAAGTATATCAGTGTTTCATTATTAATAGTTTTGAATTCATTCAAAGTTGTTAAACCGTAGACAAGCTACAAGTTAGTTTGGTCAGAGTATAACGATCCAACAAGTGGTATCAGAGCTTGTGTGGAGACTCTGATTAAGAAGAAACCCTTAAAACTGATTTATCAACAAACCCTCAACGATGTCGACTGAAGCTGCACCTATCCCATCCATCACCTCACTCAGAATTCCTATCATCAAGAAGGGAGAATATGATCTCTGGAGCATGAAGATAAGGCAGTACCTTGCTATTACTGACCATGCTCTATGGGATGTGATTGTCAATGGTAATGTCGTTCTTGACGAACCTTTACAAGTTAAAGGACAACCCAAACCACCTCAACCAACCTTGTCAGCAGCTACAAAAAGAAATCAAGATAAGGCTCTCAACATACTGTTGTCTGCTATTCCTGATGGTCACCTACTGAAGTTTCATGATGCTAAGGATGCAAAGCAATTGTGGGCTGCGATCAAGACAAGATTTGGAGGTAATGATGCTTCAAAGAAGATGCATAGAAACTTATTGAAGCAGCAGTTTGAAACTTTCACTGTTGGTGAAAGAGAAGGTCTTGATGCTGCCTATGACAGATTCCAAAATCTACTTAGTATGCTAAAAATGTATGGAGCAGAGGTATCTGTTGAAGATGCAAATTTGAAGTTCTTAAGGAGTTTGCCATCTGTCTGGCATGTGGTTGCTACTATGATTAGAGGACAACCTGGATTGGAGTCTATGGACTTTGATGATCTCTACAATAATTTAAAAGTGTACGAGCAAGAGATGAATGGTCATAGTTCTCAGAAAACTCACAACATAGCTTTTGTGTCCTATGAAAACAGAAGCAGTACTTCCACTAAAAGTACTGCTTATCCTTCTCAAAGTACTGTTGGTGATACACAACATGTTTGCACAACCACAACTACCCCCAACCCATCACCAACAAACAACACCAATTCTGATGATGTTGTATGTTCCTTCTTTGCACAACAAGCTACTTTACCTGTTACCTATCAAGAAGACTTGTTGCAGATTGAAGAAGATGCTTTAGAAGAGATTGACATAAGATGGCAAGTAGCTATGATCACTGCAAGGATCAAGAAGTTCATGAACAAGACAAGAAGGGGAATTGATTTCAAAGCCAAACAAGGTATAACTTTTGACAAATCCAAGATTGAATGTTTCAATTGTCAAAAGCTTGGACACTTTGCAAGGGAATGCAAGTTTGCAAAATATCAGGCAAACAGGATGGTTGAACAACCCAAGGTTGAAAGAAAAGAGGTTCCTATTACTGAATCACAACCAAAAGCTATGGTGGCTCAAGAAAATTTAGCAGAGATTGATTGGAGTGCTGAATTTGATGATGAACCAGTAACCTATTCTATGGTTGCAATGGAAGAGTTTGATTGGAGCATAGCTTTCGATGAGGAACCAGGATATGCTGCTTTGGAATCAAGAGATGGTCTTGGAAGCTTTGACTGGAGCATGGAGGATGAAGATGAACCTGTTCAGATTGCTATGGTAGCTACTTCACCAAGTTCATCCAATGTCTCTGAGGTATGCTCTAAGTGTAATGATGTTTATCAAAAGTTGCTTAAAGAATATGTGACTGAAAGAGATAATTGTAGAACAGCTAGGTCTGAGGTAGCTGGTTATCAATTAACTTTAGAGTCAATGGAAGCCAAAATATTAACACATGAAAATAATGAAATGGCTTGGGCAGAAAAATATGAGCAACAAGATTACCAATTGAAATTAAGTGAATGGAAGTTAGGATGTAAGGTGTCTGAATTAGAAAAGATTACTAAGGAAAGAGATGCTTTGTTAGAAAAACTTGGTAGTATTAAACAGGCTGGTCTATCACATGTTCAATTTGTTGAAAAAGAAAGAGTCATAAACAGTAGAGCTGGACTAGGTTATGGTGAAGATAGTAGTTCAGATGAGACCTCACCTAGTGATAAGAAAGAGACCCCACCCAGTGATAAGGAAGAGATTCCACCTAGTGATGATGACCTTACAAGCTCAGAAGAAAACACATCTAGGAATGAGGAACCAATTAGTGAAACACCTCCTGAGTTTAAGACAGATAAGGAGTACCACTCAGTTCCTCCACCCACTGGTATGTTTCAACCACTTAGAACAGATGTTTCTCGTTATGGTGTAGACAACCTAGAGTTTAGGAAGAAGCTTACTGGTCAATTTAGTTCTGAGAAACCTAAGGATGATTTTCAAAGGGGTAATGATCAAAATTTTCCTACAGCCTTTCAAAAACAAGCAGTACCTCCAAAAACTTTTCAAAGTACTGCTGGACACTTAGCAGTACCTCCAAGAGAAACTTTTCAAAATACTGCTCACTATAGGAAACCTTTTAATCATAGAAGAGGATTTGGGAATATGGAGAGAAAATTATGTTATGTATGCTATAGTCCTGATCATTTGATTAAGCATTGTAACTTACACTCAGAATATTTAAGTCAGTTCCCAAAGAATAGACCTGCCACCCATAAGCCAAGAGAGACTAGACCAGTTTGGAATCACTCAAATAGGGTCAACCATAGTAATTTCTCTAAAGACTATAGGTACCCTCACCAGAAAAGAGTGTTTTCCAAACCACCAGCACCTTCACATACTGATAAGTCTCCAGAAGTACCTTCTCAAAGGACTGATAAGTTTTCACCCAATCATGGTACTGCTAACACTTTTTCACATAGAAGACCTAAGAGATTCAATTCATATAAAAGGTCTTACACCTCAAGCAGAGTACCTAGATCAGAGAAACCTAAGGTCAAACGAAATTGGGTTAAGAAAGAAAGTACTGATGGGGAACAAGCAGTACTTTCATCAGATAAGGGTGAAACAGGGAGTGTTGTTGATATTACAACACAGGACATGGGACCAACTCAAATAATCATTGACCATGCCTTTAAAACCAGTGGAGATTACATACTGAAGGAATTCAAGTATGTCACTCCCCAAGGGGAACACAAAGTCAGTAATGGCTTGGGTTCCTAAAAGAAACTAACCCTTTTCTTTACTGTGCAGGGCAACCCAGAGGAGAAGCTTAAAGATCATATTATTGTTGATAGTGGTTGCTCTGGCAGCATGACAGGGGACAAGGAGATCCTGTCAGATTTTAAGGCATATTATGGAGGAAGAGTTGCATTTGGTAATGATCCTGATGGAGGGAGAATCACTGGCAAAGGAACAATCAAGGCTGGATGTATTGATTTTGAGAATGTTAGATATGTGAAGGAGCTCAAGTTCAACCTTTTGTCAGTATCTCATATTTATGACAAGAAGTACCCAATTCTGTTTACTGATACAGAATGTCTCATTCTCTCCCCTGAGTTCAAATTTGTTGATGATCACTTGGTAACATTGAGAGTACCAAGAACCAATGATGTGTACAGTTTAGACTTAAAAAGTCTCAATTCTGCTGGAAGAGCAACATGTTTAGTAGCAAAGGCATCATTGGAAGAAGCACATCTATGGCACAGAAGACTAGGTCATGTTAATTTTAAGAACATCAACAAGCTGGTCAAAGGAAATTTAGTTAGAGGTTTACCTTCCAAAACATTCAAGACTGATCATTCATGTTTGGCTTGCAAGAAGGGTAAACAACATAAAGCTTCATGTAAGAAGCTTGGGGAAAGAGATATTAGAGAACCTTTGGAGTTGCTACATATGGATCTGTTTGGACCAGTTTCAGTAGAGAGTTTAAACAAGAAGAAGTACTGCTTGGTTGTGACAGATGATTGTAGCAGATTTAGTTGGGTCTTTTTCTTGGGATTCAAAGATGAAACCTTTGATACTATCCATGACCTGATAGTAGCCCTTGAAAATCAATTGAGACTCAAAGTAAGAGGTATTAGATGTGATAATGGAACATAATTCAAGAACAAGCATATGGATGAATTCTGTGCCAAGAAAGGGATCAAGAGAGAGTTTAGCATTGCTAGAACACCCCAGCAGAATGGTGTTGCAGAAAGAACGAACAGGACTTTGATAGAAGCAGCTAGAACAATGCTTGCAGATTCCCAATTACCTATTCTCTTTTGGGCTGAAGCCATAAGTACTGCTTGCTATGTGTTAAATAGAGTTTCAGTAACTAAACCTCAGATGAAGACACCTTATGAGTTACTAATGGGAAAGAAACCAAACATTCGTTTTCTAAAACCTTTTGGCTGCTCTCTGACTATTCTAAATACCATTGACTCTCTGGGAAAATTTGATGGTAAGTCAGATGAAGGATATCTATTGGGTTATTGTACAAATAGCAAAGGTTTTAGAGTTTATAACAGAAATACCAAAAAGGTACAAGATTGTCTTCATGTTGAATTTTTGGAAGATAAGGAAACTCAGAAAGGTAAAGGTCCTGATTGGATGTTTGATCTTGATCTCAAGTTCACTCCATCTATGAATTATGTGCCTGTTAGAGAAGAGAATCAGGCTAATCACAAAGAAGATGATTCACAGTACATTGTTCATGGAGTCAATGTTAGACCAGAAGATGTTCCTGACAAAGAACCTGAAGTTACTAATGAGGAACAAAGTACTGCTCAACCAACCAATACAGTATCTGCTGAAGATCAAGCCATACAAGATGAACTTAATAGGATGCTTTTTCAAGAAACTATAGCACAATCCTATGAAGATGAACAAAGAAGGGCTTATGAAGCTACAAAGAAAAAGAGTAAATTTCAAGATACTGTCCACAGTACTTTTGATCAAAGTACTGATGATCCTTTTGACAGTACTTCTGGTGTGTTAGAACAATCAAATTGGAACAATGCTGATGATTCCAATGTTGATGATGATGATTTGGATAATGCTAACATTCCTGGATTAGAAGAAATTGATGATGAGCTTAATCAAGAAGGTATTTTCTCCAATGAAGGGATTGATTTTACTAACTTGGAGTCTGATCTACCAGTACCACCAACTCCTACATTGAGAGTTCATAAAGCTCATCCTCAAAGTAACATTATTGGATCACCCTCTTCAGGAGTGGTTACAAGAAACAAAGTTAAAGGTCTTTCTAAGCAACATCCTGCTTTACTTAGCTTTGTTTACAAACAAAACAGGATGAATCACAAGGATCAACAAACATGCCTGTTTGCTTGCTTTCTATCTCAAGAAGAACCCAAGAAGGTAGCTCAAGCTTTAGCTGATGAAAGTTGGGTTGAAGCCATGCAAGAGGAGCTTCTACAATTCAAGCTTCAAGAAGTCTGGGTATTATGTGATTTACCAGATGGCAAAAGAGTCATTGGTACAAGATGGGTTTTTAGAATCAAAAGAGATGAAAGAGGGAATGTTATCAAAAATAAAGCTAGATTGGTTGCACAAGGATATCGCCAAGAAGAAGGAGTGGATTATGATGAAGTGTTTGCTCCTGTTGCAAGGATCGAGGCAATAAGGTTATTTCTTGCCTTTGCATCATATATGGGATTTCCTGTCTACCAAATGGATGTCAAAAGTGCTTTTCTTTATGGCACAATTTCTGTGGAAGTTTATGTTAAACAACCTCCTGGTTTTGAAGATCCTGCACATCCAAACAAAGTCTACAAGGTGATCAAGGCACTATATGGCCTTCATCAAGCTCCCAGAGCTTGGTATGAGAGACTCTCAAATTTTCTATTACAACATGGTTATAGGAGAGGAGCAATTGATAAGACTTTGTTTATCAAAAGGGATAAGAAAGACATTATGTTAGTCCAAGTCTATGTGGATGATATTATATTTGGAGCCACAAAGAAGTCTATGGTGAAAGAGTTTGAAGACCTTATGCAGAAGGAGTTTCAAATGAGTTCTATGGGAGAATTAACCTTCTTTCTGGGGCTTCAAGTTAGACAAACAAGAGATGGAATCTTCATTAACCAAGAAAAGTATGTTGCAGACATACTTAAAAGATTTGACCTTCCAAATCTCAGGCCTGCCACCACACCCATTGATAACAATAAACCCTTAGGCAAGGATGAAGATGGACAAGCTGTGGATGTCAAGCTCTATAGATCTATGATTGGTTGTCTTATGTACTTAACTGCATCAAGACCTGACATCATGTTTGCTGTATGTTTGTGTGCAAGATATCAGGTTACACCCAAGGTTTCACATATGTATGCAGTCAAGAGGATTTTTCGATATCTCAAGCATCAACCAAAGTTAGGATTATGGTATCCTAAGGAGTCACCTTTTCACTTGGAAGCTTTTTCAGATAGTGACTATGCAGGAGATAACTATGATAGAAGATCAACCTCAGGAGGATGTCAATATCTTGGAAGAAGATTAGTCTCCTGGCAATGTAAAAAGCAAACAATTGCTGCAACCTCCTCTACTGAAGCAGAATATGTTGCTGCTGCAAGCTGTTGTGGACAAGTTTTGTGGATGCAAAATCAACTCTTGGATTATGGATTCAACTTCAAAAACACTCCTATCAATATTGATAATGAGAGTACCATCTGTATAGTGAAGAATCCTGTTTATCACTCCAAGACCAAGCATATTCAGATTAGGCATCACTTCATTCGGGATTTTTATGAGCACAGGCGTATAAATGTGGTCAAGGTTCACACAGATGATAATGTAGCTGATCTACTCACAAAGGGATTTGATGTTTCAAGATTCAACCACTTAGTTGTGAGCATTGGGATGATTAACTACTAGGCTACATTTGAGGGAGGCTTTAGTATTAGTTAGTATACTTTCTTTTAGTGCTTAATGAAAGTATTGGTTTTTAGTAGTTTAGTTTAGACTATATGTTGTATTTGAGGGGAGGCAACATAAATTACTAGTTAGAACTTAAGCATGAGCCATTGACAAGTTCTTGGTTTAAGTTTGAAGTGTTGATTGTGGATAAGAAGATGGAAAGTACTGCTTTGTTGCTTAAAGTACTGACTCAGCAACGTACTGCTTCAACGTACTGCTTACGTGGATGTACTGTTCCAACGGTCAAAAAAATTGTGGGGCTACGGTTAATTAATTCCTTACGACGGAGATAATAAGTTAATCAAAACGGTAACTTTATTATTTTGAGTTTGATTTGTTTCCATCCTATTTAAAGAAACTCTCCCCAATTCCCGCCTTTTACCTTATTTGAGAACCCTCATTCGCTTTTCCACCACAATTTTTTTAACGAAACACACATTCAAAGCGAATCCTTCTCTAAGACTCATCATGGCTAATCGAGTAACAATTAGCAAACACAACATGATCGCTAATCTGGACAAGACAAGGGATAATGTTGATTTTCATGCGATCATTGATTTCTTAACTGGGTCTTCCATCAACTACTCTATTTTAGTTGACCCTGATGTTATTGGTCCCTGGATACAAGAATTTTGGGCTACTGCAACGATTGAAGATGACTCGTTGATTAGGGCTACGGTTGCTGGACGAACTATTCGGATTTCTGAAGCCACAGTTAGAGATCTTTTGATGTTTAATGATGAAGGAGGGGCTGTTCGTTTTGACAAACAAGTGCTTTGGGACACTTTAAGTGATATAGGTTATGAAGGAGATTTTACGAAACTTACTTTTCAGAAGCCTTTGTTTTGTTCTCATTGGAAGTACCTAATTCACGTCTTACTTCATTGTTTAAGTCCCAAGAGTACTTCTTTTGATCAATTTGGTCAAAATATTGCATCTGCTTTAGTGGGTTTGGCTACCGATCAAAGATTCAACTTTTCAAGACTAACTCTTGATGGTATGCTTTCACATATTGCTAATGGTTCACCATTTTTAATTTATCCAAGGTTTGTTCAGTTATTCTTGAACAATCAACTTGAGGATGTCCCTAAACCTCAAAGTTTTTTACCCACTGTCAAACTTCCATCAAAGGTGTTTACTTTTCTATCTAAAAAGAGTGTCAAGTTTTCTAGAACCAACACACCTTTGACTTCTCATATATTGGGAGGTGCACAAGTTGTTAGAGATGCAGAGCAAGAGCAAGAGCAAGAAGCAAATTCTGAATCAGCAAGCCAAGAGTCTCTAGTTTCAAGAGAAGTTAGTATTCCTCAACCTACTGCTTCTCAACATACTGCTTCTCCACATTCTGCTACTCGGGAAGATACTGCTCCTATGGACATTCCTACTCATGAGGAGTCAGACCAAGGTATGCATCAACCACCATCTCCTAATGATTATTCTTCCACAAATATGTCTAAGCAATTTGAAGAAGAAGAGGCAGAGTTGGATAATTATGCTTTAACAAGGGAGTTAAGGAGGCTGAAAAAGGAAAGTGAGGCTCAAGCTGCTAAGATAGTGAAATTACAGACTAAGTTTCAAAGATTGAAGAAGTTTGTTTGGCCACTAGTTCAACACCATAGATTATGGGTAAAGTCTCAGAAGCAGAGTGGTCAGAAACCTAAGAGGTCTTCTCAGTCAAAGAAGAAAAAGTCAAAGAAGCATTCTTCATTCCAATTACGGAGGAATTTAGAGAATTTGAATGAAGATGCTGGTTTTGAACAAGATGCTGGATTTATGGATGATACTCAGATGACACCACCTGAAAATATCCCTCAAGATACTGCTGAGAGGAAGAGTGATGAAATAGAGAAAATCAATTTGGAAGAAGCTGCTGTTGAAGTAAGAAGTGGTGATACTGAGGAAATAAATTTGGAAGGAGCTGAGGCTGAAAGTACTGCTCAACAAGGTACTGAGAGGCAATTTACTATTACACCTAGAACTTTGGATTTTGAGGAAGATATTGGTCCTTCAAGTCAAGTTCAAGAGGAAGTTGGCCCTTCTAAACCAGCTCAGGAAGAAGATGTTATAGCTCATACTAACAGTGATGATGAAACAATTGCTGACATTATGCTTAATATGTCAAGTCAAAGAGGCATCAGTATTCATGAAGTTCAACAACAACATCATACTTCTTCTCAACCTACTCAGGAGATAGATCCAAAAGATAAAGGTAAAGGGATCTTGGTAGAAAAGAAGAAGAAGAAGATGACATTGGCACAGTTAAGACAAATTCAGATTGCCAAAAATGAGGAAGCAGCTAGACTATTGCAAGCAGAGATAGATGCTGAAGAATCAAGGAAGATTGTTCAATCACAAAGGCCAATTAGTAAAGCTAGAGAAAGGAATGATATGATAGCTTATCTGAAAGGTCAAGGATATACAGGTTTAGTCAGATTGACATATACAGAGATGAAGGATCTGTATGATGCTGTTAGAGAAGCTATAGAAAAGGATCTTGCAAGCATTATTTCTTTTGAAGATAAGGAGCTTGAAGATAAAAGAAAGGAAAGAGCTGTTACAAGAAGCTCAAAGAGGAAAAGAACTACTGATGAACAGCCATCAAAGAAGTTCAAGGAAGCATTTGAATTAAGAACAGACACAGTTGATGAGCTAAGGAATTATCTTAGAGTTGTTGACTTTGAACATCCAGAATTGAAAGAAGATACTAATAAGAAGTCCAAGATATCTACTTTTTCAGTTGTAGAATCACAAGAAGGAGATTATCTGATCTTTCATAGACAAGATGGAAGTTTTAGAGTGTTCAATTCATTATGGGATATACTACATCTGATTGACAGAGATGATATGCTTCAGTTATATCTCCAAGTGCAAACTTATTTTGAGCATATTCCACCACAAGGAGTAGGTTTGATATTATTAGGAGATCTCACAACAATCTGGGAGACAGAGGAAACAAAGGACAGTACTTTGTGGGAAAATCAAGACAACTGGGAGATTAACAGATGGAGATTCTTTGAATCAGTTGGAATACATGTTTTGGAGTTAGAAGATGGCACTATGATTCATATGCTAGCAGAACAGAGATATCCACTCACAAGAGATCTGATGATCAGGATGCTAGAGCATGGCATGGAAGTGGAACAAGAGAATGAAGTAGCATTGATGGTCATAAAATTGTTTATCAAGTGGACAACTGAATCTGAAGATTAATGCATAACTACTGGTATGGTTTAATTATTATATAAATCTTTTGAAAAATAAGTACTTTCTTCAAAGTACTGCTAGTCAAACAGTACTTTCTCAAAGTACTGCTTGCAGCATGAAACCAGTAAAATCTTTTTGATAAAATCAGTAATTTTTGATAAGTGCAAAAACATTTTGAAGCACAAAGATTAAACAGCAACAAATGGTTTTGAAAGCAACAGCATGGTGTTAGTACTTGTACTACACAACAAATGGTAATCAACTCACCATGTTTAATAAACAAGAAAGAGTTTGACTCATCATGAGGGTACGGCTCTGATGTGATTATCAAATCCATTTTTAGTTGACAATTTACTAAAAATTGTATGGTTTTCAACTCACCATATCTATATTAGTGAAGAGTTGGCTAGCCCACAAGATAATGGCTTTGTGGTAAAGGCTGTGGAAAACCATTATATGGTAATTAGTTCACCATGGTAGTGATTGTACTAAAAGAACTAGCTAGTCCAAAAGCAAACGGCTATTTGGTAAAGACTACTCAAATCCGTTGATAGCTGATGATTTGCTAAAAAATCATATGGTTATCAATGTACCATGGTTTTTCCTAAACCTAAACATTGGCTACTCCAGAGTTAATGGCTTTGGTAAAGAGACATCAAAATCCATTAAGTTTTCAATGATTCACTTCTCACAGGAGTTAACACACCTGGAAGTGATGAGAATAGTATGAAACTTTTAAGATCTGATGTACCTATTGCCAATAATGATGCTGAGTTGCTGACAAGATATGATGCAGAAAAAGAATTGTTGCTGATGAAGATTGAAGATACCGATTGCATTGATGATGACAAAACAACAACGAGACAGATTTCAAAGATACAACCTTTCCTTGAAGATAAAGTGTTGAAGTTAAAGAAATACAAAGGAACTTGAAATCAAGCAAGTAGAATTCAAGTTAGGGGAGGATTGTTGGGCTATAAAGTTAAAGTACTGCTGGAATATCAAAGTACTGCTGAAAGTCAAAGAACTGCCAATCAAGTCAAAGTACTGCTGCTCGTTGAAGGACTGCTATGCAAATTATTCTAGAATGTTCGTATTAGATTAGATTTATAATTAGAATTACTTGTCGTTCAAGTATTGTAAACCGACTAGGGTTTTCCTTGTGCCTATAAAAGGATCCCTAGGTTGGCATTAGAGATATACGATTAGATAAGATTTTAGAGAGACAAGTTTACACGAAGAAGCTTGTTAAAAATATTAGTGATTAGAGTTTGTTAGTGAATCTGTGTAAGAAAGCAGGTTCAAGGTTTTAATAATATTCGAAGTTGTTTATTAATTCTTCTTAGCTTCGTTGAAGTAGATTCCGCATACTTAGCAAAGTATATCAGTGTTTCATTATTAATAGTTTTGAATTCATTCAAAGTTGTTAAACCGTAGACAAGCTACAAGTTAGTTTGGTCAGAGTATATCGATCCAACATGGTTGTTATCCCGATTTCTTTTGTTTTTGTTGCTATTGGAATTGTTTCGGTTGCTGTTATAGTTGTTGTTGTTGTTTCGGTAGTTGTTGAAATTGTTGTTGTAGTTACGGTTACTGTTGGTGTTGTTGTTGTTGTTTGAGGTAATTCCTTTCTTCACTATCTGAGCCATGAGTTTCTGAGACATTCTAATAGCCTCATCCAATGTTTGCGGGTCGAAAGAAATCACATCACCACGGATGTTGTGAGGTAATCCTCCAATGAAATTCTCTAATAGCTTCTCAGTTTCCGGAACCATTGTCGGACATAATGCTGCCAATTCCTGAAACCTCCTGATATATGCCTCAATATCATTACCTGCTGTCACTAGCTCATAAAACTCTGTTTCCATCTTTTTCACTTCTGTTCATGGGCAAAACTTCTTTGTCAGCAACTTCTTGAATTCGTCCCATGTAAGCTTGTGAGCATTCTCCATTCCCATGGGCTTTGCATACGAATTCCACCATGACATAGCTTCCCCAACGAGTGTACTAGTAGCAAACTTTACTTTGCTGTCCTCCGAACAGTTGCATAGAAGGAATACTGATTCTGTCTTTTCAAACCATCGGATCATGGCAGTGGCTCCCTCAGTGCCTTTGAATTTTTCCGGATCACCACTCTTGAAATCTTTGTACGTACATTTACGACCATTTGTACCATTGGTATTTGTTCCTGCGGCTTTCGTGGTTTCTACCCGCGAAGCGGCTTCAGCAGCAGCTGCAGCTACGACAGCTCTTTCTGTAACCAATGCTGCCTCAATACTGTCGGCAACAAGCTTTCTGACCTCGGCTGGTGTCATAGCAGTAGTGGCTCTTTTGGGTGGCATAATTCTTCACAATCACAAACGATAACAACAATGAGAATCCACAATAGAAAACGATCATCATACACAATATATACAACCACAACATGTATATACATCCACAACACGTGTAAATACAACCACAACATGTATAAATACAATGAAACCACAACGAAACATCATAAATATAATCACAACGCACATGAATATAATACATGAAAATTTCGGTTACGCAGACCGATATCATAAAATAGCACAACGAAAATCCTGCATAGTAGAGTCACACTTGATATATTTGTTTGTACTACCAACAAAAGACAACAAGTCCTAACTATATCCCACACCCAGGGACTAGGATAATAATGTACAAGCTACATGATAAAGGTTTAACACTAGGCACCTCCTCCGGGTGCTCCATCTAGCCTACGGAAAATCCTCTGAAGATCCCTAGACATAGCAACAACAATCTCCTCTAGGTGCTGAACTTAAAGCTGAAGATCAGTCTCCCTAGTCTCTGATGCGGACATCCTAGCCTGAACTAAAGATAACTTACCGGCATGGCGATGATGCTCATCCTGGGACAACTGTGCCCTGTCGAACAACTCAGGCATCTACTGGCTCAACTGGGTAATATGCTCAGAACTCTCTAGCCGTCGGGACTCCAATCCCTGATATGAAATATCTATAGCAACTCTGCCTGTGACTAGTCCCTCGACCTCCTCCTCTATAGCCTCAATCCGGCTCACTGGTATCTCCTCCACATGTCCTAATGCCCTGACAATCTGTCCCTGAAGCTGATCTAGTCGCGAGTCAAATGTAGCAGCAGTAAGTAGTCTGTCAGCAGCAGCCCTCGAGCTCTCACCAACCTCGAATCTGCTGGGTGGTGTTGTCTCTGCGGCATCTGAAGTATCTGGTGATGGAATATCAAGACGTGCCCGCTTCTTGAGCGGTAGGTCTGACATAGGAGTAGGATCTCTGGTATGAACTGGTGCTGATAGGGATGACAATGGTGGAGACAATGATGATAAGGATGGTAAGGGTGATAACGGTGATGGTGTACTGAATGCCACACTCCTCCTCGCTGTCAAGCGGCGACGGAGTGGATGAGATAAAGTAAGTGATGATGGTGGTGGTAGGGATACAAATGCAGCTGGTGACCTGACAGTGAGACGATGAACCCGCTTAGCAGCAGTGCGCTTCATGCACGGCCCACCTGGATATGTACAGTAAACTCGACCATAGGGTACAAACTCTCCTGGCTGGATAACTGGAACAACTCTGGGACCACGACGGATCACAGGTGACAGTGGTGGGGTAGGCACGACTTGCCCCCTCCTCAAAGGGTTCTGTCTCAGCCTCTGACATCACAGGTGAAGACTGTGGAGTAGGCTCCACTGATGACAAAATGATAGTGGGTAGTGAGGGTGATGTAATCGACTCTAGTATGATGGAGGGTAGTGAGGAAGTATCGTCTGACTCAGAGTCCGATGAGATAACAATAGGGTGTGAATCCGAAGACATCACTGTGACAATAGATGTGAAATAAATGTAAATAACCATATACACAATGTGGGTTATGATGAAATGATATATGTATGAAATCGCAATCACTACATGTGATATAATGAATATGCACTTATGCTACAATGATGAGATGCTATGATGGTGTAGTTATAGTCTAGGATATAATGGACAACCTAGTTCGCTATAACCTTTGCTCTGGTACCAATCTGTCACACCCCCAAATTTCGTGACTTGCAGCGGAATGAAGCATTCAGGTGCGCGACTGGTCATAGCACCACAGTTACAGTTATATTGAACGACCTAAAGTGTCATTTAGAAAATACATCGTTTGATTATTTAAAAACATTCAGAGTTACAAAGCTAGGTCCCAAAAGATGAAACAAGTTTTCATAAAACAAGTTCATACAATTCAAACGATGGATAAATGCATAAAATATAAAGTGAGACGCGTCGACTCTGCGACTCCATGATGTGTCCATATACAAGCCAACATGTGATACCTTAATTACCTGAAAATACATTGCTAAAAATGGTGAACAAAAATGTTGGTGAGATCATAGGTTTATGTAAATGAAATGTTGTACGGTTACCACAAGTATAAAGTGTATGACAAAACCATGCCACATAAAAATGATACATTAGCTCTAAGCTCATGACCCCGAAGCTAGACTGAATGAAATGCCCCAACTGAGTGTTTGCCAATCACTCTAATATGACAGAAATGAAATGCGTTCGTTTGACCAAGTTGGTGCTACCAACCCGAACGGAGGAGTCACCCTCAATAGATCGAGGTGTGTACAATCAAAAGTTAAACATGGTACGTCGGGCTTCAAACGTGTATAACTCGGCCGTTATAAGCTCGTTTTCTACGTTCTTTACATCCACGGCTTCGTATAAACATGAACTAACATAATCTCAGTAGGTCGGGTCGTCTAGATCACGTCTAACGCCTCGTTTTGTCCTTTGATCTCGGCGATCAGCAACTAAATTTTCAGAAAATTAGTTTTCGTCGTCTAACTTTGAAAAATCATATCTCCTTCGTTATAAGTCAGTTTTTAGTGATTCTTGCGGCCACGGTTTCGTTTTTGAAAGAACTTTCTGAATATGAAGGCGAAAATAGTTCAACATTTTCTGAGTTTTCCAGACTTTTCATTTTTGGACAGAACCTTATCTATACTTGTTAAAACTCATTTTCTTGGTTCTAAACTTGATCATACTACTTCAAATCAACTCCACAAGTTCGCAAATCCTACCATACACCTTCTTAGGGTGTCATGGGGTCCTAAACATCACCAACCTGGGTGGATTTCATGAGATCATTAGTGAAACTTATAGATCTAGTGTTAAAGATAGTTTATGTGCAAAAGTGGTATCTAAAACATAAATATGTTGCATGAATAACTAATATAACTTGAAAATACATAAACATATTAATCAAATGAAAGTATAAGATGATCAAAATGTGTTCTTGAAACTTACTTGAATATTTGATGAGTTTTGATAAGAAATGAGTAAGAAACTTTGAGGTTTAACCACAAAACCTTAACTAGGAAGGTAAATGGAGCTTGATTATGACTTTAACTTGGAAAATTTATGGATGATCTTTGGTGTTCTTGGTTTGGCCAAATGGGGAAGAAGAAAGGAAGAGAGAAATTTTCTTGATTTAGCTAAATGTGTATGTGATATGTGTTTCTAGTTAGTGGAAGGGAAATTAAATCACACAAAATTCATTAATGAGTTTTGGAGTATTAGCCTAAATGGGGGGGGGGGGGGGGTGGGTTAGGGGGCTGGCACATGTGGGCTTTAGGAAGAGGATTTGATGTTTAAGCAAGACTTTGTCCCCCATTTAAATGAGTATTGTTAGTTTAGTGTATACATTGAGTGTTATCAGGTACCGAGTTAACTAGAAATGAATCATGACGAGGTGAAATGAAATACGACAAAGTTGTAAAAATTATAAAATTATATTCCTTGCAAGAATCGGGTGTTAGAATGGTTATCGGATTAAAATTTCGTAAACCGACGGAGTTATAAGCGTCAAACGAAAAATATAGCGATTGGTTTAAAAACACCGGGTAAAGTAATAATATAATCTCTATATCATTATAATTAGTTTGAAAATGTGTTAGGATCATAGTCGGGAGTATTGGGTATAATGTTAGTAGAAATGACTGAGTGGTAACGTTAATTAAACAATTAAGCATACGTTAATGAAAATCACACAAACCCATGCATGAACTGATATGATAATGATGTTACTGATGATATGCAGACTACTCTAGTCTGTATGATGTGCCTTTACTGATGATGCATGAATACGCAGCTAAACCTAACTGGTTACGAGCATTTGAGTACCCGTAAACCTAACTGGTTACGCGCATTTGCAATCAAACAGGCTGAACCTTTTGTAGGTTCAGATGATTTCATATCAAAACTGTACATGTTGTGTTGTCTGGGAACTTTAAGAAGGATCTGATGTTCATCAGGCATCTTAAAATCCGGAGTCAATACAAGACATTCCGTTTCAGTAAAAAGCACCTTATGCTGCGTATCACATATTTGTGATATAGAGAAAAGGTTAAACTGTCCAAGTTCTTTTACAAAAGATACATTGTCAAATTCTAAATTGCCCACAATGATTCTTCCTTTTCCAGTAATCTGCCCCTTGCTTCCTCCAAAGGTAACAGAACCTCCTTTGAATTCCTGGAAATCCTTCAGATAGTCCTTGTTACCAGACATGTGCCCAGAGCACCCACTGTCAAAAATTCCTCTATCTGCCATATAGCTGAGTGGATGATCCTGCACAAAAAGAAGAGATATTAGTTTCTCTTAGGAACCCAGGCCTGAGTAGGCTTGGGTCCGCCTTGTGGATCAACATATTTGAAAGTCTTATATGAAATTGATCCACTGTTGCTTTGGGATTTATAACTGTAACTGTGGTGCTTTGGGATTTATAAGTCTTATATGAAAGTCTTATATGAAATTGACTCTAAGTTACCTATTTCATTTTGGGCTGAAGAAGTTAGTACCGCTTGTTATGTTCAGAATAGGGTTTTGGTTGCCATGTCACTATTCTTAATACCAAAGACCAATTAGGAAAGTTTGATGGGAAATCTGATGAGGGTTTCTTTATTGGTTATTCTTTGCATAGTAAAGCTTTTAGGGTGTATAATAAGAGCACTAGACATGTAGAGGAAAATCTGCACATTGAGTTTCAAGAGAATATACCAAATGTTGCAGGTGGGGGTCCAGATTGGTTATATGATCTTGATATGCTTTCAGATTCTATGAATTATGTGCCTATTACAGGTACAAATACTAATGATAATGCAGGTTCAGAAGATTCTGATGAAGATCATATCTTGATGCCTATTTTGGAAGACAGTCCATTGTATGCTTCTTCTTTAAAGAATGATGATGTTCCATCATCAAGTGATGTTGATAAAGAGAAGAATGATGGTGAAAATAGTGGACAAGATGGTAAAGAAATAGAAGTTCCTAAAAGCGGTACAAATGGAGTTAGTACTGCTAAGCCATGAAGATAAGAATGAATGTCTGTTTGTGTGTTTCTTATCACAAATAGAACCAAAGAATGTGCTCAAGGCATTAGAAGACTCAAGTTGGGTTGAAGCAATGCAAGAAGAACTGCTTCAATTCAAGATTCAAAAAGTATGGGTCTTAGTTGATTTGCCAAATGGAATGAGAGTTATTGGTACTAAGTAGGTATTCAGAAAAAAGAAAGATGAAATGGATATAGTGATAAAGAACAAAGCAAGACTTGTAGCTCAAGGCTATACTCAGGAAGAGGGAATTGATTATGAGGAAGTCTTTGCACCTGTTTCTAGGATTGAAGCAATAAGGCTTTTTCTAGATTATGCTTCATTTATGGGTTTCATGGTCTACCAGATGGAGGTAAAGAGTGCAGTTCTATATGGTACAATTGACGAGGAAGTTTATGCTTCTCAACCTCCAGGTTTTATTGACCCAGATCATCCTGACAAAGTATACAAGGTGGTGAAAGCTCTCTATGGCTTAGATCAAGCTCCAAGAGCTTGGTATGGAACTTTGGCTACTTATCTATTCACGAATGGGTTCCATAGGAGAATGATTGATCAGACTCTTTTTATCAAGAAGAACAAGGGTGATATCTTACTGGTTCAAGTATATGTGGATGATATCATCTTTGGTTCTACCAAGAAGGAGATGTGCAAAGAGTTTGAAAAGCTAATGAAGGATCAGTTTCAGATGAGCTCTATGGGTGAGCTTACTTTCTTTCTAGGATTACAAGTACAGCACAAACCAGAAGGAATATTTATCTCTCAAGATCAATATGTAGCTGAAATATTGAGGAAGTTCCAATTTACAGATGTTAAAGCTGCTAGTAAACCTATTGATCAGGAGACACATTTGCTTTTGAAAGATCAAAGTGGTGAAGCTGTGGATGTGCACACATACAGATCTATGATTGGGTCTTTGATGTATCTTACATCATCCAGGCCTGATATTAAGTTTGCAGTATGTGCGTGTGCAAGATTTCAAGTGAATCCTAAGGTGTCTCATTTGACTACAGTAAAGAGGATATTTAGGTATCTCAAAGGACAACCAAACTTAGATCTGTGGTATCCTAAAGACTCTCCATTTGATTCGGTAGCATATTCATACAATGATTATGTTGGTGCTAGTACGGATAGGAAGTCTACAACTGGTGGTTGTCAGTTTCTGGGATGCAGACTTATCTCATGGCAGTGCAAAAAGCAAACTATGGTGGCCACTTCTACAACAGAAGCTCAATATGTGGCTGCTGCTAGTTGTTGTGCTCAAGTTCTTTGGATTCAGAATCAGTTACTTGACTATGGGTATAATTTCTTGAACACAATTATTTTCATAGACAATAGCAGTACAATGTGTATAATTAAAAATCCAGTTCAACATTCAAAAACTAAACACATTAAAATTAGACATCACTTTATAAGAGACTGTAATGAAAAGAAGTTAGTTCAAGTTGTCAAAACTCATACTGATGACAACTTTGCTGACTTATTAACAAAAGGTTTTGATGTGACAAGGTTTCAGTACATGGTAACAGGTATTGGAATGCTTAACCCTTGAAAATTCAATGTCTAAGTGTTTTTGTTACAAAAAGGATTTTGTACTGCTAGTTGTGTCTGATGAAACTAGTTGTGTATAGTTTGTACTGTTTGAACAAATTTTGGTACTGCTTATATACATGTGTTAGTCACTTTTGATAGCTGTCAAAATGGAAATACTTTGTTTTGTATTTTTCTTTGGTTTTGGACTAACAATTGTAGGTTGAATAAGCAAATTACTTGTAGTTTGTGACTTATGTGTTATGGAGAATATGGTACTTAAAGTGTGTAATCTTAGAACACAACAAGTGGTAATTGGTTCACCATGTCTAACCCACATCAAGAACCAACTAGTCCAGAGCAAACAGTTTTTGGTAAAGACTTCTCAAATCCGTTTATGGTTGATAGTTTACCAAAAACTATATGGTTATCAACTCACCATATCTCGCAGTGAAGAGTTGGCTAGTCCAAAGCAAACGGCTATTGGTAAAGACACATCAAATTCGTTGATAGCTGATAGTTTGCTCAAAACTATAAATGGGCACAAATGTTTTCAAGTCCACATTGAGTTTATACTGATTTTGAATTTTTTAATAAAAAGTTTGTACTGCTAGTTCTAACTAGCTTTGATACTGAGTTTATGTTCTATGATTCACCTCTCTCAGAAGGTAACACATCTGGAAGTGATGAGAGTAGGTTTGAACCTGAATAGAATTGATCGAAACTTGTACAAATTGTCATATTGGAAGCTGAGCTCAAGCGTCATAAGTTCAAATTCAAGTGATGGTGAAAATTCTTCCAAATAGGGGAGGAAAATTACTCATATTTGAAGATAATTATCTTGATAAATATCTTGATGTTCATATTAGTTCAAGATGATTTTGTGACTCTGGGGAGGATATGCAGAGGTTTATTCAAAGAAGATTCAGAGATAATTATTTGTGAAGATTTTACTTCATCAGTAT
This sequence comes from Artemisia tridentata subsp. tridentata, assembly GCA_021014915.2. Taxonomy (NCBI): domain Eukaryota; kingdom Viridiplantae; phylum Streptophyta; class Magnoliopsida; order Asterales; family Asteraceae; genus Artemisia; species Artemisia tridentata. Next base: position 63,234,427 of record CP139501.1, on the reverse strand, counting down.
CAATTCAAAATCTATACCATACTTAAGTTTTTGAAGAAAATTATGAAGTTATTAAAGATTGAAGATAAGTGTTTGAAAGAATTCCCCCCATCATCAAAGTTGGAGTTTAATTCGAGAAACTTATTGATTTTCCCAGAAATCATAAGTTTAGGGGAGGATTGTTGGGAATTAAACCAATAGTTAGTACTGCCAGGTCAAAGTTACAACTGCTAACAGTACTAAGTTAGTTAGTACCGCTAGTATAGATGGTTAGTACTGATTATGAGATAAAGACAGAAACACGTGTGAAGATAAATATAGAATAGATATTGTGTATATCTTATTAAGTTAGATTGATACAAATATTTGTTTACATGTAAAGGACTCTTTATGTTATAAAAAGAGATTCTTGGTTAGGGTTTCATAATCAGTTGTGAAAATTATATGAAAGCTTCAAGGTTGTAAAACCCTAGTGATAATTGGAGATCACTCGTATTAATAATATTGAAGCTGCTTGATTGTTTACTCGTTGTTCATTCACTACTACATTCATTCATCACACAAACGATATCTTCTAAGTATTAGCTAGTATATTCCGCGTGCTAGTTAATATATACTCAAAGTATCTTCAACACAATGTGTGTGTTTAGATCCTATCAATTTCGCATAGTGTTTAATAAACATTTCAAGAACAGTTTCTATACTTATTTTTTTAGATCTATATCTAAGATAATTAACAAGATCAATAGCTCAACTAGGATCAACAAGTGGTATCAGAGCTTGTTATCTAGAGGCTGAAATCAAGAAGAATTTTTGTTTATTATGATCTGTTCATCATCAACTAAAGTAATGGATTCTGAATCTACTCATATGGCGACTGCATCTAAGGTGCCAATGCTCAAACCTTGTGAGTATGAACTGTGGAATATGAGAATTCAGCAGTATATCAAGATGCTTGACTACTCTATGTGGGAAGTCATTCAGAATGGAGATACACTACCTGCTAAAGCTGTTGATGGGACAATTCTACCCATTAAATCTGTTTAGGACAAAGCTCAGAGAAGATTGGAGATAAAGACTCACAATATTCTTATGATGGGAATACCCAATGAATATCAACTTAGCTTCAGTCATATTCAGAATGCAAAGTCCTTGATGGAAGCTATTGAACTCAGATTTGGTGGGAATAAGGTCACTAAAAAGTCAAGGAAGAATCTGCTCAAGCATCAATTTGAGACATTTGTTGACTCAAGTTCAGAAAACATTGATGCTACCTATGATAGTCTTCAGAAGTTGGTGAGTCAACTACAACTTATGAAGGTCTCAGTGCCTCAAGAAGACATTAATCTTAAGTTTCTGAGGAGTTTACCATCTGAATGGAATACTCATACAGTGGTCTGGAGGAACAAGGCTGATTTTGATACAATGAGCTTGGATGATTTATACAACAATCTGAAGGTGTATGAATATGAAGTCAAAGGATCATCCGGTTCATCTTCTAGTGCAAATAACCTAGCCTTTATGTCTTTAAACAACAAGGGTTCTGGTTGATCTCAAGAAAACTATTCTGCTGCTGGGCATGTGGTTTCTGCTGTTGGTTCTGCTGCTAGTACAAATAGTGACAACATCAGTAATGCTGCTATTTGTGCCTTCTTGGCTGATCTTACCACAAGTACTTCTGTTACTGATCAGGATTTGGAATAGATAGATCCTGATGATCTTGAGGAGATTGATTTAAAGTGGCAGATGGCTATGCTAACCATGAGGGCTAGGAGATTTCTGAAGAAGACTGGTAGGGAACTCAAGTATAGAGGACAAACCAATGTGGGGTTTGACAAGTCCAAGGTTGAGTGTTATAACTGTCAGAGAAATGGACATTTTGCAAGGGAGTGCAGAGCACCAAAGAAGAATAGAGAGAATGTAAGGAAGGTTCCTGTTGAAGAGGTCAAGACTACATCAGCTCTGGTTTCTTGTGATGGCTTGGGAAAGTATGATTGGAGTGACCAAGCTGAGGAAGGACACAATTCTGCTTTCATGGCTGAAGAAGGACAAAAGGGACACAACTTTGCTTTGATGGCCTATGCTTCTTCATCATCTGGTTCAGACTCTGAGGTATCAAATGAGTCTACTTGTTCATTTAAATCATGCTTAGATACTGTAGAAGAACTCAAGTCTAGGAATGAGAGTTTAAGAGTTGAAGTTGAAAAGTTAAAACTTGACAACTTATGGTATAAATATGGTACAAAATCAGTAGAAGAAAAACTTGACTTTCTCAAACAGAATGAGTTAGAATGTGTTGAAAGGATCCACATTCTAGAAGGTCAGCTTTTAATGAAAAATAGTGAGATAAATGTGCTTAATAAAAGGCTAGAGGAAGCAGAACAAGCTAAAGATATAGCCTTATCTGAGAAAGAGAAACATGTTGTTAGGGTAGAGAAACAAAAATTTGCATCTGACCTAGTCAATAAGTCAATTGAAAGTCAATTAATGAGAAGAAGGAGTGGCTTAGGGTACAATGAAGTAGCTCCCCCAGTCAAAAGTGCCTTTGCACCTCCTAGGAAGGAATTGTCTTTCATAACTGAGATAGATGCACAACCTGTAGGTGAAACCAGTGAATCAAATAATGAAACACCTAAGGTAGAGAAGAAGTTATCTGATACCATAATCATTGAAGATGTGTTGTCAGATAGTGAAGATGAACAGGTTGAGTCAACACTTAAGGCTAAAAAGGAAGAAATTTCTAAAGCAGTTGACTCTAAGGCTAAACATGTTGAGTTTGTAAAACCTGTATTAGGTAGTAGGATCTCTAGAAAAATGGCTGAATTTGATGAGAAACCTAGAGAATATCCTAGGAAAACTAATAACTTGCCTAGAGGAAACCAAAGAAATTGGAACAGCCTAATTTCACAAAAATTAGGTAGTGATTTTTAGTTACTTAAGAAAGCTTGTTATATTTGTGGTAGTTTTGAGCAACTTCAACAAGATTGTTACTAATACCAAAAACCTGTATGGAACCAACACACTAGGGTGAACCATAAGAATTTTGCTAAAAAGACTCACCCACATCCTAAGAGTGACATGGTTCCTTGGGAAGTTTTACTGAGGAATGGTGCTACTAAGATAATTATTACTACTGCACCAAATAGGCCCATTGAAAGAACACATATATTTCTACTGTTAATGCAAAAGCAGTTTCTACTGCTGAGCCAAAAGTAATTACAGACACTGTTGTGGGCAATCACTTTTATGTTGTTAAGGCCTCAGCTTGCCGGGTCTGAAAACCTAAAATCAAGGTTTTAGATCATGTTCTCAAACACAGCAGTGCATCAATGGACTTGAAGAAATTTGATTATGTTGATGCACAAGGCAGATCCAAGTCAGTGATGGCTTGGGTCCCAAAGAGAAACTAACTCTCTTACTTTATGTGCAGGGCAATCTACAATATGAGCTAAAGGATAAATGCATTTTTTATAGTGGATGCTCTGGACATATGACTGGAGACCAAAGCAACCTGGAAGATTTTGAAGCTTTTGATGGTGGCTATGTTGCTTTTGGTAATGACCCTAAAGGTGGAAAGATTGTTGGTAAAGGTACTATTAGAACAGGGAAATTGGATTTTGAAAAGGTATACTTTGTAAAAGGGCTTAAGTTCAATCTTTTTAGTGTCTCACAAATGTGTGACAAAAAGAATTTTGTTCTTTTTACAGACACTGAATGTCTTGTCTTATCTTCTGATTTTAAGTTGCCTGATGATCAATCTGTGCTACTTATAGTCCCTAGAACAGACAAGATATACAGTGTGGACATAAAGAACATAATTCCCAAAAGAGATTTAACTTGCCTATTTGCAAAGGCCACCAATGATGAATCCAAACTTTGGCATAGAAGGCTTGGCCATTAAAATTTCAAAACTATAAATAAATTGGTTAATGGAAACCTTGTCAGAGGTTTACCTTCAAAAGTTTTTGAAAACCCTGAAACCTGTGTTGCTTGTTAGATGGGAAAGCAACACAGATCTTCTTGTAAGTCCAAAGTAGTGAACTCTATTTCTGAGCCCCTATATATGTTGCATATGGATCTGTTTGGGCCAACTTATGTGAAAAGTTTGAATAAGAAAATGTATTGCATAGTTGTCACAGATGACTATAGTAGATTTACTTGGGTTTTCTTTCTAGCAACTAAGGATGAGACTTCTGGCATTCTTAAGGCTTTCATAACAAGAGTAGAAAACCTAGTTAATCACAAAGTTAAGGTAATCGGATGTGACAATGAAACTGAGTTTAAGAATAGCGTAATGAATCAGTTCTGTGTTGAAAAAGGTATTTTAAGACAGTTTAGTGTGGCTAGAACTCCTCAACAAAATGGTGTTGCTGAAAGGAGGAATAGGACATTAATTGAGGCTGCTAGGACTATGTTGTCTAAGTCAAAAGTACCCACTACATTTTGGGCTAAAGCAGTTAACACTGCTTGTTTTGTGCACAATAGGAGTAAGGTAGTTAAGCCTCATAACAAGACCCCTTATGAGTTGTTGCATGGTAGGAAACCTATGATAAATTTCATAAAACCATTTGGGTGTCCTGTTACTATCTTAAATACAATTGATAACCTAGGCAAGTTTGATGAGAAAGCAGATGAAGGTTTCTTTGTTGGATACTCTACCAATAGTATAGCTTTTAGGGTATTCAATAAAAGAACTAGGCATATAGAAGAAAACCTGCATGTTAGGTTTAGTGAAAAAACTTCTAATGTTGCAGGGAGTGGACCTGAGTGGCTGTTTGACATTGATTCATTAACCAAAAGTATGAATAATGAGCCAGTGATTGGAGGTACAACTAACAAATCTGCAGGTACACAAGCTAATTCCAATGCAGGTATACAAGCTAAGGTGTATGAATCTACAAAGGAGTTTGTCTTAATTGAGAAATGGAAGCTTAATCAAACTTTCACACCCAAAGAGAAAGAGGGCAAGAGTTTACAAGATGATGCTGTTCATAAAGATGTAAACGGTGGGGATAAACCTTCTAAGGCTGATAATGTCGTTAATGAAGGACCATAAGTTGTTGATGAAGTGCAGAACAAGACTAGCAGTAGTAACTTTGATTCTACTGCTAAGCTAAAAGAGACTACTGCTAAGCCTTTTGATCCCACTACTGCACCAATCTTTTCTACTGCTGACACAGATGGAAGATCTTTTGCTGATGATGACTATCCAGATGATCCCAATATACCTGGTTTGGTCAACATCTATGAAGATACTGATGATGAGGCTTTGGATAGGTTTGGTGCAGAGGCTGACTTAACCAATATGGATAATGCAATACCTGGCAGTCCTATTCCAACCACCAGAATACACAAGAATCATCCAAAGGAGCAAATTATTGGAAATGTTCATTCTGCTGTTCAAACAAGAAGTAAAACAAAAGGTTTCAGAGATTTGTTTGATCAAGGGTTATTTTCTCAATCTCTTCATCAGAGAAATAGCCACAAGGATCTACAGAATTGTATGTTTGCTTGTTTTCTGTCACAAGTGGAACCCAAGAATGCCTACAAAGCTTTACAAGATGGAAGTTGGGTTGAAGCTATGCAAGAGGAGTTGTTGCAGTTCAACCTTCAAGAAGTCTGGAAATTGGTTGATTTGCCTTCTAGGAAAAAGGAAATTGGTACTAAATGGGTGTTCAGATGCAAAAGAGATGAAAGAGGAATAGTGATCAGAAACAAAGCAAGATTGGTGGCTCAAGGATACACTCAGGAAGAGGGAATTGATTATGATGAAGTATTTGCACCTGTAGTAAGGGTAAAGGCTATCAGACTATTCTTGGCATTTTCTTCATTCAAGAACTTCACTGTGTATCAAATGGATGTGAAGAGTGCTTTCTTATATGGGACAATTGATGAGGAAGTATATGTCTCCCAACCACCTGGTTTTGAAGATCCTAATTATCCTGATAGGGTTTACAAGGTGGAGAAAGTATTGTATGGCTTAGATCAAGCTCCTTGAGCTTGGTATGACACCTTATCAAAATACTTGCTAACCAATGGTTTCAGCAGGGGAACCATTAACAAGACTTTGTTCATCAAGAAAGATAAAAAGGATATCTTATTAGTACAAGTATATGTTGATGATATCATTTTTGGGTCTACAAACAAGGTGTTATGTGAGGAATTTGAGAAGCTCATGCATAGCAGATTTCAGATGAGTTCTATGGGGGAACTCACTTTCTTTCTAGGGCTTCAAGTTAAGCAGAAGGAAGATGGGATATTCATCAGTCAAGACAAGTATGTGACTAATATTTTGAAGAAATTTGGCTTTTCTGATGTGAAACCAACAAAGACAACCATGGAGTCCAACAAACCTATGATCAAGGATGAGGATGGGGAAGAAGTTGATGTCCATTTATACAGATCAATGATTGGTTCATTGATGTATCTAACTGCTTCAAGGCCATACATTATGTTTGTTGTGTGTCCTTGTGCCAGATTTCAAGTGACCCCTAAATATCTTACTTGAATGCTGTAAAGAGGATTTTTAGGTACTTAAGGAGTGAACCTAGGTTGGGCCTTTGGTATCCTAAAGATTCACCTTTTGATCTGGTGGCATACTTAGATAGTGATTATGCTGGAGCATGTTTGGATAGGAAATCAACTACTGGAGGTTGTCAATTTCTTGGACATAGGTTGATCTCATGGCAATGCAAGAAATAGACTGTGGTGGCAAATTCAACAACTAAAGCTGAGTATGTGTCTGCTTCAAGTTGCTGTGGACAAGTGCTCTAGATTCAGAATCAATTGTTGGATTATGGGTACAACTTTATGAACACCAAAATTTACATTGATAATAATAGTACAATGTGTATTATTAAAAATCATGTTTTTCATTCACAAACAAAACATATTGAGATAAGACATGTCACAACTCGTAATTTCAGGTAATCTTCCAAACCTCAACAAATTACTATTCATGAGTTACTATTCACCAATCACTATTCACCAATCACTATTCATCATTTCACTATTCATCATTTTTGAAGTCAGTTTGAGACTTTGAGAAGTCGTCAAAAATTTACTATTTACATGACACTATTCATTCCCCGAGGGAAATCACTATTCATGGGCATCATTCACCATGTTGTAAACCAGGTTTACGGGTATTCAAATGCGCGTAACCAGTTAGGTTTAGCTGCGTATTCATGCATCATTAGTAAAGGCACATCATACAGACTAGGGTTGTCTGCATATCATCAGTAACATCATTACCATATCAGTTCATGCATGAGTTTGTGTGATTTTCATTAACGTATGCTTAATTGTTTAATTAACGTTACCACTCAGTCATTTCTACAAACAGTAAACCCAATACTCCCGACAATGATCCTAATAGATTTTCAAGCTAATTATAACGATATAGAGATTATATTATTACTTTACCCGGTGTTTTTAAAAAAATCGCTATACTTTTCGTTTGACGCTTATAACTCCGTCGGTTTACGAAATTTCAGTCCGATTATCATTCTAACACCCTATTCTTGCAAGGAACATGATTTTACAATTTTTACAACTTCTTCGTACCTCATTTCACCTCGTCACGAGTTATTTCTAGTTAACTTGGTACCCGATATCACTCAATGTATACACTAATCATCCAATATCTAAACAAATGGGAGACAAGTATCTTATTAAACATCAAATCTCTTCTAATCTACCCATGTGTGCTGCCCCCTACCCCCCCCCCTTTAGCTAAATACTTCCAAATCTCATTAACGCATTTTCCTTGATTTAATTCCAAATCCCACTAACACAAACACATACAATACATAACCATTTAGCTAAGAAAGATAAAAAAACCCCTTCCACCCCATCTACCCCATTCGGCCACAACCAAGAACACCATCTCAATCCATCACTTTTTCAAGAACAAGTCATAATCATACTCCATTTACCTTCCTAGTTATGGATTTGTGATCAAACCTCAAGTTTATTACTCATTTCTTACCAAAACTCATCAAATCATCAAGTAAGTTTCAAGAACATGTTTTGATCATTTTATACTTTCATTTGATATATATGTTCATGTATTTTCAAGTTATATTAGTCATCCATGCAAGTTACTTATGTTTTACATACCACTTTTAAACATAAACTCTCTAAATCACTAGATCTATAAGTTTCACTAATGATCTCATGAAATCCTCCAAGGTTGGTGATGTTTAGGACCCCATGACACCCTAAGAAGGTGTATGGTAGGATTTGCGAACTTGTGGAGTTGATTTGAGTTAGTATGATCATGTTTAGAACCAAGGAAGTGAGTTTTTAACAATCTAAAATAGGTTCTGTCCAAAAATGTGTAAACTGGAAAACTCAGTAACTTTTGGTATATTTTGTCCTTCGTATTCAGAAAGTTCTTTCAAAAATGAAACCGTGGCCGCAAGAATCACTAAAACCGACTTATAACGAAGGAGATATGATTTTTCAAAGTTAAACGACGAAAACTAATTTTCTGAAAATTTAGTTGCTGATCGCTGAGATTCAAAGGACAAAACGAGGCGTTAGACGTGATCTAGACGACCCGACCTACTGAGATTATGTTAGTTCATGTTTATACGAAGCCGTGGACGTAAAGAAAGTAGAAAACGAGCTTGTAACGGCCGAGTTATTCACGTTTGAAGCCCGACGTACCATATTCATTTTGACAGCCCACTATTAGAAAGTGTTTTAAGTATAAAAACTAGTGTTTTTGCGAAACATAACATTGTTCAAGGCGTGTACAATCAAAGGTTAAATGAAGCGACATTTATACATTGTTACATGGTTTTCAAAACGTCGAGTTTGATCAACTAACACATAACGTGCAATATTTTGCGACTAGTTTCACGAAGCCATTTTGGACATATTTTCACAAGTTAAGGAAAATATTAAATTGCGAAGAAACCGCTACATTTTGCCGATATAACACCAAACGAGGATCGTGGAGTACCGTTTCAACATGTTTACGCGAAAAGTAGTTTATAACTTAACGAGACGTCAAAAGTGTATTTTTCTTCGATAAACGTTATTTTCAAAACTAACAAGTGGTATCGTTAACATACGTATTTGCATGTGTTGCATTGTATCATTGCTTACATTGAATCACATCATTCATAATAGGTCGTGGTTAGAGACCGAGCTTTATTTCATCATATCCATCATTGTCATTGTTGCTATATCATATCAGGTGAGTTTTCATAGCCCCGTTTTCAATTGTTTATTTGATTTCTAAACTCTCGGGGGAGAATACATTGCACCATTTTTATATGCGGACCAAAGTATCTAAACTCATTTACATTGCTTAAGTTACATCATTGCCAATTTAAAGTCCCTTTTTATTTATCATGGACCGTTAATTGTGAGCAAGCGAAGGTGAGTGGGTAGATCTATTGAGGGTGACGCCTCCGTTCGGGTTGGTAGCACCAACTAGTCAAACGAACGCGTTTCATTTCATACATTCAGAGTGTTTGGCAAAGCACTCCCTTTTGGGGCATTTATATCAGTCTAGCTTCGGGGTCATGAGCTTAAGAGCTAATGTATCATTTTTATGTGGCATTGTTTTGTCATACACTTTATACTTGTGGTATCCGTACAATATTTCATTTACATAAACCTATGATCTCACCAACATTTTTGTTGACTATTTTTAGCAATGTATTTTCAGGTAATTAAGGTATCGCATGTTGGCTTGCATATGGACATCATGGAGTCGCGGAGTCGACGCGTCTCACTTTATATTTTATGCACTTATCCATCGTTTGAATTGTATGAACTTGTTTTCTGAAAACTTGTTTCACCTTTTGGAACCTAGCTTTATAACTCTGAATGTTTTTAAATAATCAAACGATGTATTTTCTAAACGACACTTTAGGTCGTTCAATATAACTGCAACTTTGGTGCTATGACCAGTCGTGCCCCTGAATGACTTATTCCGCTGCAAGTCACGAAATTTGGGGGTGTGACAGATTGGTACCAGAGCAAAGGTTATAGCGAACTAGGTTGTCCATTATATCCTAGACTATAGCTGCACCATCATAGCATCTCATCATTGTAGCATAAGTGCATATTCATTATATCACATGTAGTGATTGCGATTTCATACATATATCATTTCATCATAACCCACATTGTGTAAATGTTTATTTACTTTTATTTCACATCTCGTCTGACTCTGAGTCAGCGGACGATACTTCCTCACTACCCTCCATCATACTAGAGTCTGTTACATCATCTCCGATACCCACTATCATTTTGTCATCAGTGGAGCCTACTCCACAGTCTTCACCTGTGATGTCAGAGGCCGAGACAGAACCCTTTGAGGAGGGGGAAGTCGTGCCTACCCCACCACTGTCACCTGTGATCCGTCGTGGTCCCAGAGTTGTTCCAGTTATCCAGCCAGGAGAGTTTGTACCCTATGGTCGAGTTTACCGTACATATCCAGGTGGGCCGCGCATGAAGCGCACTGCTGCTAAGCGGGTTCATCGTCTCACTGTCAGGTCACCAGCTGCATTTGTATCCCTACCACCACCATCATCACTTACTTCATCTCATCCACTCCGTCGTCGCTTGACAGCGAGGAGGAGTGTGGCATTCAGTACACCACCACCATTATCACCTTTACCATCCTTATCATCATTGTCTCCACCATTGCCATCCCTATCAGCACCAGTCCACACCAGAGATCCTACTCCTATGTCAGACCTACCGCTCAAGAAGCGGGCTCGTCTTGATATCTCATCACCAGATACTTCAGATGCCACAGAGACAGCACCACCCAGCAGATTCGAGGTTGGTGAGAGCTCGAGGGCTGCTGCTGACAGACTGCTTACTGCTGCTACATTTGACTCGCGACTAGATCAGCTTCAGGGAGAGATTGAGAGAACATTGTCTCATCTAGACGAGACTCCAGTGAGCCGTATTGAGGCTATGGAGGAGGAGGTCGAGGGATTGATCCAGGGCAGGGTAGCCATCGATGTGTCACACCAGGGTTTAGAGGCTCGTCAGTTGGAGAGTTCAGAGCATATCACACAGCTAAGGCAGGAGATGCCGGGGTTAGTCGACAGAGCACAGATGTTCCAGGATGAGCATCATCGCCAGGCCGGTGAGTTATCTTCAGTTCAGGCTAGGTTGTCTGCATCAGAGACTAGGGAGACTGATCTCCAGCTTCGAGTTTAGCATCTAGAGGAAATCGTTGTTGCGATGTCTAGGGATCTTCAAAGGATTTTCCGCAGGCTAGATGGAGCACCCGGAGGAGGTGCCTAGTATTAGACTGTTATCATGTAGCTTGTACATTATTATCCTAGTCCCGGGGTGTGGGATATAGTTAGTACTTGTTGTCTTTTGCTTGTAGTACAAACAAATATATCAAGTGTGACTCTACTATGCAGGATTTTCGTTGTGCTATTTTATGATATCGGTCTGCGTAACCGAAATTTTCATATATTATATTCATGTGCGTTGTGATTATATTTATGATGTTTCGTTGTGGTTTCATTGTATTTATACATGCTGTGGTTGTATTTATACGTGTTGTGGATGTATATACATGTTGTGGTTGTATATATTGTGTATGATGATCGTTTTCTATTGTGGATTCTCATTGTTGTTATCTTTTGTGATTGTGAAGAATTATGCCACCCAAAAGAGCCATCACTGCTATGACACCTGCTGAAGTCAGAAAGCTTGTTGCCGACAGTATCGAGGCTGCATTGGTTACAGAAAGGGCTGCCGTAGCTGCAGCTACTGCTGAAGCCGCTTCGCGGGCAAAAACCGCGGAAGCCGCAGGAACAAATACCAATGGTACAAACGGTCGTAAGTGTACGTACAAAGATTTCAAGAGTGATGATCCGGAAAAATTCAAAGGCACTGAAGGAGCCACTGCCATGATCCGATGGTTTGAAAAGACAGAATCAGTATTCCTTCTATGCAACTGTCCGGAGGACAGCAAGGTTAAGTTTGCTACTAGTACACTCGTTGGGGAAGCTATGTCGTGGTGGAATTCGTATGAAAAGCCCATGGGAATGGAGAATGCTCACAAGCTTACATGGGACGAATTCAAGAAGTTACTGACAAAGAAGTTTTGCCCACGAACAGAAGTGAAAAAGATGGAAACAGAGTTTTATGCGCTAGTGACAGCAGGTAATGATATTGAGACATATATCAGGAGATTTCAGGAATTGGCAGCGTTATGTCCGACAATGGTCCCGGACACTGAGAAGCTATTAGAGAATTTCATTGGAGGATTACCTCACAACATCCGAGGAGATGTGATTTCTTTGGACCCACAAACATTGGATGAGGCAATCAGAATGTCTCAGAAACTCATGGCTCAGATAGTGAAGAAAGAAACTGCTTCAAACAACAACACCAACAGTAACCGTAACTACAACAACCGTAACTCCAACAACAACTACCGAAACAACAACAACTATAACAACAACCGAAACAATTCCAATAACAACAACAAAAGAAATCGGGATAACAACCAGAATAGCAATGTTACTCAACCACCACCCAAGAGACAGGAAACTGCAAAGGCTTATGATGCAGGTCAAGCTGAGAAAAGAGGTTACAATGGTACTTTACCCAAGTGCAACAAATGCCAAACCCATCATAATCCTGGAAATTGTCCGAATCCATGTGGAAACTGTAAGAAAGTTGGTCATTCGACCATGGATTGCAAAGCCCCAATTGTGGTTGATAATCAGAAGCCCCCAGTAACATGTTTTGGATGTGGAGAAGTTGGGCACTTCAAGAATAAATGTCCAAAAGGAAAGAATCAGGGAAACAATAACCAAGGTGGAACAGCTAGAGGAAGAGCTTATGTCCTTGGAGGAGAAGATGTCAGGGAGGACCCGAGTGTCGTTACGGGTACGTTGCTCATTAATAATCGTTATGCATCCATACTATTTGATTCAGGAGCCGATAGAAGTTTTGTTTCTACTGCATTTGCACCATTGCTCAACATTGAACCAACCGCATTAGACACTCCATATCACATTGAACTAGCTAACGGTAGTTTAGTTGGCACCGACACGATCATTCGTGGTTGCACTCTCAATTTTCTCAATCACCCGTTCAATATAGACCTCATTCCAATAGAACTTGGAAGTTTCAACATTGTTATCGGAATGGATTGGTTATCTCAACATCATGCCAGAATCATCTGTGATGAAAAAGTTGTTCATCTTCCTTATGATGGTGAAACATTGGTCGTTCGCGGAGAACGCAGTGGGACTAGACTCAGCATCATCTCGTGCATTAAAACAGAGAAATACATAAAGAAGGGCTGTTATGCATTCTTGGCTCATATCACAGAAAAGAAGTCGGAGGAGAAGCGACTTGAGGATGTGCCAACAGTTAAGGATTTTCCAGAAGTCTTTCCAGAAGACTTACCAGGACTTCCACCTACTCGCCAAGTCGAATTTCAGATTGACTTTGTGCCGGGAGCCGCACCAGTTGCGCGAGCACCTTATCGACTTGCACCTTCAGAAATGCAAGAGTTGTCAAACCAATTGCAAGAGCTCTTGGATAAAGGATTCATTAGGCTGAGTTCATCGCCTTGGGGAGCACCAGTTTTGTTTGTAAAGAAGAAAGATGGATCTTTCAGAATGTGCATTGATTATCGAGAGTTAAACAAGTTAACGGTGAAGAATCGTTATCCACTTCCCAGGATCGACGATTTGGTTGATCAGTTGCAAGGTTCCAGTTATTACTCCAAGATCGACTTGAGATCGGGTTACCATCAGCTTAAGGTTTGGGAGGGAGATATCCCAAAGACAGCATTCAGAACACGCTATGGCCATTATGAATTTCAGGTAATGCCGTTCGGACTAACCAACGCACCAGTTGTGTTCATGGATATTATGAACAGGGTGTGCAAGCCATATCTAGATAAGTTTGTGATCGTATTCATTGACGATATCTTGATTTACTCAAGGAGTGAAGAAGAGCACCGAGAACACCTCAGAACAATCTTAGAACTGCTCAAGAAAGAGAATCTGTATGCCACATTTTCAAAGTGTGATTTTTGGATTAGAAGAATACAATTTCTTGGTCACGTCATTGATAGTCAAGGACTACAGGTTGATCCAGCAAAGATTGAGGCAGTTAAAGATTGGGCAACACCAAAAACTCCCACAGAAGTTCGTCAATTCTTAGGCCTTGCCGGATATTACAGAAGGTTCATTGAAGGGTTTTCCAAGATAGCTAAGCCACTAACCAAGTTGACACAAAAGAACCAGAAGTATGATTGGGGAGAAAAGCAAGAGACCGCTTTTCAGTTATTGAAACAGAAACTTTGCAGCACGCCAATTTTGTCATTGCCAGAAGGGATTGAACACTTCGTGGTATATTGCGATGCTTCACACAAAGGACTTGGGGCAGTGTTAATGCAAAACAAGAAAGTGATAGCTTATGCATCTCGTCAGCTTAAGAAGCATGAGAAGAACTACACTACTCACGATTTAGAGTTGGGAGCCGTGGTTTTCACACCCAAGATTTGGAGGCATTATCTTTACGGAACAAAGTGTGTAGTATTTACAGACCACAAAAGCTTACAGTCCATTCTTGATCAGAAGGAACTTAACATGAGGCAACGTCGTTGGTTGAAACTACTTAGTGATTACGACTGTGAAATCAGATATCACCCAGGAAAAGCCAATGTTGTGGCAGATGCACTCAGTCGAAAAGAGAGACTCAAGCCTTTGAGAGTCAGATCATTTGGAATGACAATCATTTCACCACTACCATCAAAGATCCTCGAGGCCCAAGCCGAGGCACTCAAGGAAGAAAACTTACCCAGTGAAACACTTAAAGGAATGCAGGATAATGCAAACGGTTTAGTAAGGAGATCAGATGGAACATTATGCTTCAAGGATAGAAGCTCGATACCTCTCTATGGTGGAATACGAGAGTTGATCATGCACGAATCACACAAGTCGAAGTACTCCATTCATCCAGGTTCTGATAAGATGTATCAGGATCTCAAGAAGCTTTATTGGTGGCCCAATATGAAAGCAGAGATAGCTACGTATGTCAGTAACTGTCTTACTTGTGCTAAGGTGAAAGCCGAGTACCAGAAGCCATCAGGATTACTTCAGCTACCAGATATTCCCTAGTGGAAGTGGGAACGCATTACAATGGACTTTGTCACTAAACTTCCCAAAACATCAGGAGGTTACGATGCTATTTGGGTAATAGTTGATCGTCTCACCAAGTCAGCCCATTTCATTCCAGTCAAAGAAACTTATACTATGGATGAGGTCACCAGACTTTACGTCAAGGAAATAGTCTCAAGGCACGGTGCACCAATTTCCATCATTTCCGACAGAGACACTCGCTTTACTTCAAACTTTTGGGAATCATTGCAAGATTCATTTGGGTCTAAGTTATACATGAGTACCGCCTATCATCCTCAGACCGATGGTCAGAGCGAGAGAACAATTCAGACATTGGAAGACATGCTCAGGGCATGTGTCATTGACTTTGGAAATGGTTGGGCTAACCATTTGCCATTGATCGAGTTCTCTTACAATAACACTTATCATTCGAGCATAAAAGCTGCACCATTCGAGGCACTCTACGGTCGTAAGTGCAGGTCCCCAGTTTGTTGGGCTGAAGTTGGTGATGTACAACTAACAGGTCCAGAGTTGGTCAGAGAGACAACAGAAAAGATAATTCAGATTCGAGAAAGACTCCAAACAGCCAGAAGCAGACAGAAAAGTTACGCCGATGTTCGACGCAAACCATTAGAATTTCAGGTTGGAGACAGAGTCATGTTGAAGGTCTCGCCTTGGAAGGGCGAGATACGATTCGGGAAACGCGGTAAGTTGAACCCGAGATACATTGGGCCATTCAAGATTCTGGAAAGGATCGGTCCAGTAGCGTACAGGCTGGAGCTTCCGTCAGAGCTCAGCAATGTACATAACACGTTTCATGTCTCAAACCTCAAGAAATGTCTTTCAGACAAAACGCTCGTAATCCCATTGGAAGAAATTCAGATCAATGATAAGCTTAACTTTTTGGAAGAACCAGCAGAAATCATGGACCGAGAGGTCAAACAGTTGAAACAAAGTCGAATTCCGATCGTCAAAGTTTGCTGGAATTCACGCAGAGGTCCTGAGTTTACTTGGGAACGGGAAGACCAGATGCGACTCAAATACCCACATCTTTTCACCGAGACCACTCCAGAGAACAACATCAGCTGAATTCAGGGACTGAATTCCTTTTAGGGTGGTCGACTGTCACAACTCGTAATTTCAGGTCATTTTCCAAACCTCGACAAATTACTATTCATGAGTTACTATTCATCAATCACTATTCACCGAACACTATTCATCATTTCACTATTCATCATTTTTGAAGTCAGTTTGAGACTTTGAGAAGTCGTAAAAAATTTTACTATTCACATGACACTATTCATTCCTAGAGGGAAATCACTATTCATGGGCATCATTCATCATGTTGTAAACCAGGTTTACGGGTATTCAAATGCGCGTAACCAGTTAGGTTTAGCTGCGTATTCATGCATCATCAGTAAAGGCACATCATACAAACTAGGGTAGTCTGCATATCATCAGTAACATCATTACCATATCAGTTGATGCATGAGTTTGTGTGATTTTCATTAACGTATGCTTAATTGTTTAATTAACGTTACCACTCAGTCATTTCTACTAACAGTAAACCCAATACTCTCGACAATGATCCTAATACATTTTCAAGCTAATTATAATGATATAGAGATTATATTATTACTTTACCCGGTGTTTTTAAAACAATCGCTATACTTTTCGTTTGACGCTTATAACTCCGTCGGTTTACGAAATTTCAATCCGATTATCATTCTAACACCCGATTCTTGCAAGGAACATGATTTTACAATTTTTACAACTTCGTCGTACCTCATTTCACCTCGTCACGAGTTATTTCTAGTTAACTCGGTACCCGATATCATTCAATGTATACACTAATCATCCAATTTCTAGTTAACTCGGTACCCTACCCCCCCCTCCTCATTTAGCTAAATACTTCCAAATCTCATTAATGCATTTTCCTTGATTTAATTCCAAATCCCACTAACACAAACACATACAATACATAACCATTTAGCTAAGAAAGATCAAAAACCCCTTCCACCCCATCTACCCCATTCGGCCACAACCAAGAACACCATCTCAATCCATCACTTTTTCAAGAACAAGTCATAATCATACTCCATTTACCTTCCTAGTTATGGATTTGTGATCAAACCTCAAGTTTATTACTCATTTCTAACAAAAACTAATCAAATCATCAAGTAAGTTTCAATAACATGTTTTGATCATTTTATACTTTCATTTGATATATATATTCATGTATTTTCAAGTTATATTAGTCATCCATGGAAGTTACTTATGTTTTACATACCACTTTTAAACATAAACTCTCTAAATCACTAGATCTACAAGTTTCACTAATGATCTCATGAAATCCACCAAGGTTGGTGATGTTTAGGACCCCATGACACCCTAAGAAGGTGTATGGTAGGATTTGCGAACTTGTGGAGTTGATTTGAGTTAGTATGATCAAGTTTAGAACCAAGGAAGTGAGTTTTTAACAATCTAAAATAGGTTCTGTCCAAAAACGTGTAAACTGGAAAACTTAGTAATTTTTGGTATATTTTGGCCTTCATATTCAGAAAGTTCTTTCAAAAACGAAACCGTGGCCGCAAGAATCACTAAAAACCGACTTATAACGAAGGAGATATGATTTTTCAAAGTTAGACGACGAAAACTAATTTTCTGAAAATTTAGTTGCTGATCGCCAAGATTCAAATGACAAAACAAGGCATTAGACATGATCTAGACGACCCGACCTCCTGATATTATGTTAGTTCATGTTTATACGAAGCCGTGGACGTAAAGAACGTAGAAAACGAGCTTGTAACGGCCGAGTTATTCACGTTTGAAGCCCGACGTACCATATTCATTTTGACAGCCCACTATTAGAAAGTGTTTTAAGTATAAAAACTAGTGTTTTTGCGAAACATAACATTGTTAGCCGATTTTCTATTTGATCGAGGCGTGTACAATCAAAGGTTAAATGAAACGACATTTATACATTGTTACAAGGTTTTCAAAACGTCGAGTTTGATCAACTAACACATAACGTGCAATATTTTGCGACTAGTTTCACGAAGCCATTTTGGACATATTTTCACAAGTTAAGGAAAATATTAAATTGCGAAAAAATCGCTACATTTTGCCGATATAACACCAAACGAGGATCGTGGAGTACCGTTTCAACATGTTTACGCGAAAAGTAGTTTATAACTTAACGAGACGTCAAAAGTGTATTTTTCGTCGATAAACGTTATTTTCAAAACTAACAAGTGGTATCGTTAACATACGTATTTGCATGTGTTGCATTGCATCATTGCTTACTTTGAATCACATCATTCATAATAGGTCGTGGTTAGGAGACCGAGCTTTATTTCATCATATTCATCATTGTCATTGTTGCTATATCATATCAGGTGAGTTTTCATAGCCCCGTTTTCAATTGTTTATTTGATTTCTAAACTCTCGGGGGAGAATACATTGCACCATTTTTATATGCGGACCAAAGTATCCAAACTCATTTACATTGCTTAAGTTACATCATTGCCAATTTAAAGTCCCCTTTTATTTATCATGGACCGTTAATTGTGAGCAAGCGAAGGTGAGTGGGTAGATCTATTGAGGGTGACGCCTCCATTCGGGTTGGTAGCACCAACTAGTCAAACGAACGCGTTTCATTTCATACATTCAGAGTGTTTGGCAAAGCACTCCCTTTTGGGGCATTTATATCAGTCTAGATTCGGGGTCATGAGCTTAAGAGTTAATGTATCATTTTTATGTGGCATTGTTTTGTCATACACTTTATACTTGTGGTATCCGTACAATATTTCATTTACATAAACCTATGATCTCACCAACATTTTTGTTGAACATTTTTAGCAATGTATTTTTAGGTAAATAAGGTATCGCATGTTGGCTTGCATATGGACATCATGGAGTCGCGGAGTCGACGCGTCTCACTTTATATTTTATGCACTTATCCATCTTTTGAATTGTATGAACTTGTTTTCTGAAAACGTGTTTCACCTTTTGGGACCTAGCTTTATAACTCTGAATGTTTTTAAATAATCAAACGATGTATTTTCTAAATGACACTTTAGGTCGTTCATTATAACTGCAACTTTGGTGCTATGACCAGTCGTGCCCCTGAATGACTTATTCCGCTGCAAGTCACGAAATTTGGGGGTGTGACAAGACATCACTTTATAAGAGATTCTTTTACAAAGAAATTAATTCAAATTGTTAAAATATATACTGACAATAATGTTTCAGATTTGCTCACAAAAGGTTTTGATGTGGGTAGATTTCAATTTTTAATTGCTAGTATTGGAATGATTAATCTTTGAAAATTTGTTATCTCTTTGTGTTTTTGTAATGTTTTGTATGGATTTGTACTGTTATTAGATAATAAGTTGTTTCTACTGCTTGCTATGATTTGTGTTTGGTTATGTATTAGTTATATTTAGTCCTACTGCTAGTTGTTTATTTAACTGCCAAGTATAACTATGGATTGTGCTTATTGTGGAATATTCTTTCTTGTGTTTTTGTGGTTTTGGACTAATCTTTTGCAGGATAAGTCAAAGGGGAATGCATGTCTGATGAGAAAAAGGTGTTTGGAAAGATCAGCATACATTCTACTGCTAGCTACAAAGTTTCTGCTGCTAGGAAAAACTTTCTACTGCTCGCTTTGTCACTTCTGGGATTCTACTGCTTGGTTTGAAAGTGTAGGGTCGGTTTTGTAAATTTGGCGCGAATAAAACCTAATTCAATCCGAACGGCTTAAAAACCTAATTGGATCTCAAAATTGACTTTGTGCGCCCAAAATTGATTCAAATTCAAACCCTAACACACTTTTTAACATCTGATTTTAAAAACCCCCAAAATCAAAACCCTAATTAACAATGGCGAAAAGAACATTCTCCGATAACCACAATCAGGTTGCTTTTCTTCAAAAGCCGCATGAAGCTGAAGGTTTTGTTGAGGTAATCGACTTTCTTAATGCTACTCTTATAAGGTATGCATTAACAGCAAACCCTCCTATATATATTTCCCACATGAAACAGTTCTGGTCTACTGCAAAGATCAAAACTAGAAATGGGGAAGAATATTTAAAGGCTGAGGTGGATGGCCAAAGGATAATTATCTCTGAATCATCTGTAAGAGAAGCTCTTCACTTTACAGATGATGTGGAAATAACTTGCCTTGAAAATTCTATCATTTTTCAAGAACTTGAAACCATGGGATACGAGAAGAAAAATGAAGGTTTAAAGTTTTATAAAGGTCTTCTCTGTCCTCAATGGAAATTTTTACTTCATACCATTCTCCATTGTCTGAGTCCTAAAACTACAGGTTGGAATGAATTCATGTAACACCCCCAGATTCGGGCCCAGCGGAAACATACATGTCGCTGGGGTGCTACTCAATTGGTATCACAACACAAGTACAAAGAACGGTTTTTACCTCAATCATTTAGCGTAAAATTCAATTACAAAAGTGTTAAATTTACATTGTTAAAAAGTGGTGCGAAAATAGGTCCTTAAAATAAGTAAAATGGTCCCCAAATGAATATCAGAGTGTCTCGATCCTATAACCATGCCATGCCATGCCAACAGCCGCCAAATGTGATCTAACACTTCAAGAACCTGAGAAATACATGCTAAAACGGGTCAACACGAGGTTGGTGAGTTCATAAGTTTAGTTTAACTGTAAAGCATTTGAATGAAGATTTCCCAGCAAGGGCGTTATAAATCCACTCAGTCCCAAGCCCCGCCCATACAAGACTTGCAACCTGTGTGTTTACAACCCGCTGCCAAATAAACAACAAGTACCATATGGACCACAAGAAAATCAAGGACCAAATATATATTCCAATATATAAAGAGTTATTGCCTAATTTAGTTCACGACACCGAAGCCTTAATATTTATAGTTGGGGCATACTTTTGACGTAACAGTCAAGTGGGGAAACCATAGTTTGTTTGACATATCAGTCAAGTGGGGAACACCCGGACTCCCTAAGTTTCTAGTAAGCATCCGTTTGACATAACAGTCAAGTGGGGAAACCACCCGGACTACCTAAGTTTCTAGTAAGCATCCGTTTGACATAACAGTCAAGTGGGGAAACCACCTGGACTACCTAAGTTTCTAGTAAGCATCCGTTTGACTTAACAGTCAAGTGGGGAAACCACCCGGACTACCTAAGTTTCTAGTAAGCATCCGTTTGACTTAATAGTCAAGTGGGGAAACCACCCGGGCGGGGAATTCAATCCTAATAGATCTATCCACAACATTCGCGCTTAACGGGTCATAACATAGGCAATTAATAGCTTAGTGCACTGGTGTCCATAAGGAAACAATCAGGTGTGTAACAAGTAACACATAATACTTTCGAGTAAAAAGGAATCAAGGGTTTCAACCATTTAGTATTGTTTGAGAAAACGATTCACATTTCGAGTGAAATACACATGGAGTTTAAATAGAAACGAGCATGTATTCTCCCCCAAAATAGTTATAAAACATGTAAAAGTAGGGGCTATGAACTCACCTGATGCACTAGCAACAATGACAATAATGTATACACCGAAAATGAGGCGCGATCCCTAGCCGCAACCTAATATGAATGATATGTTCTAATGTAAGCAATGAAATAATGTTACACATGCAAATACGTATGTTAACGATACCACTCGTGAGTTTTGAAAATAATGTTTATCGTCAAAAAATATATTTTTGACGTCTCGTTAAGTCATAAAGTACTTTTCGTGTAAATATGTTGAAACGATACTCCACGATCCTCGTTTGGTGGTCTATCGGTGAGTATTGTGTTTTCGTCGTAAAAATAGCATTTTTCATTACTTGAAAATATGACCAAATGGCCTCGCAAAACCATCCATAAAAGGGTGTACGTTAAGAGTTAATAAATAAGCTCGACGTTTATAGAAACCTTATAACATTATCTTAACTTTCCTATCTTTGTCATTTTGTCCATACGCGTCTCGTTTAATGAGAAAAATGGCTCTCAATATGGTTACTTGTAAAAACTGTTTTAGACTTGGGAATATTTTCCTTATTAAAAGCTGATAAAATTTTGTAGAAATCGTCGGTTTTCAAATGCGTATATCTTGGTCGTTATAAACTCGTTTTCTACGTTCTTTATATCCACGTCTTCGTATTAATGTGAACTAATATATTTTCAGTAGGTCGGCTCTTCTAGATCACGTCTAATGCCTCGTTTTACCCATTGAAATTCGGGAAACAGCACGTAATTTTCAGAAAAAATAGTTTTCGTCGCTAAAATTGAAATTAGTGTATCTTTCTCGTCGTAAGCTCGTTTTTGCTCATTCCAACGCCCACTGATGCGTGGTTTTGCGACCTTACAACAGGTTTTACCTCTCGAGGGATCTCAAGAGGCTTACAACCCCACCAGGCAGTGTACCTGACCGATGTAGTATAGTGTAGTGGTAAGTACGGGGGATTGATCGTTCTCCACAGGGAATAGTGTCGTTAGGATTGAAAAACTACTCCAATAGGTCTAAGGGTGAGGGAAGATTCTTTTTGTATTTTTATATTTTTTATGAAAGCAAGTAAAATCTCGGGTTTTGAAAGAGTGGGTGCAATTAGTTGCTAGTCAACTAACCCAAATAACTACAAATGCAAATAAAATAAAATAACTGAAAATGAAAAGGTCGTGAAACTTATGTGGAGAGAAATGTGTTTACTTAGATTTCCTTACTCCCTAACTATCTTTTACCGGTTGAGTAGTGTGTATTAATTGCGTGGATGACGGGTGTATTCCTTAATACCAATCGTGGGGTGGCGTACGTACTTCCCCAACTCTACAAGCTCCTACTTCACTCCTATGTCGAGCCGGCTAAGAAGCTCCTAACATGGGATCACTAGAATTCGCTCATGCATTAAATACAACCATAAAAACCTTAGTACGCATTGGTTCATGTTTCTTTAGACGTTCAAGCAAGTTACCGTATAGGAAGTTAGCCAGTTTTCTTAAGCCTAACATCAATAAACAATCATCCAATACAATTAATAACACACTAATAACCAATAATCAATAGCTAGGTTTCATTAGATCTAAGCAACCACAAGATAAATCTAGCCTAGCATGTTAATTAAAAGACAAGAACAAGATATAATCAAACAACACATAGACATAATGATTGATTAAATGATTACTTATCTTCAATTAAACATGGGAGATCCAAGGGTATAAAAACCCTTAAAAATGGCAGAAATTCGACTTAGGGTTTCTCCTCACAAAGTTGCACACTAATGACAAAAAATTGCAAAACTATATATAGAGTTTAGGGGCTGACGGCGTCATGTTATGGATCTTGACGCCGTCACCTCGCCGTGTCTAGGGTTCCCGGATGGCCTTCTTGACGCCGTCCCTCTTTAATGCTCCAAAATCCGCTCTGGCTTATCAAAGGTTGACGCCGTCAGAAATGGGCTTGACGCCGTCTCTTTTTAATTTAAACCGTGATGGCCTTGATCACCTTAAAGGGTGACGCCGTCAGACTTCCTTTGTAAAACTCCCTGGCTTATCATGTGTATTTTTCATATCCACCTCTTTTGCCAAACCAAGACGCCGTCAGGAGCAATCCTTGACGCCGTCAAATGTACTTTTCTAGCCGATTTTGAGACTTTGTCATTTTGTTCACTTATATGCTCCAAAAACGTCCAAAATGCTTCCTTTTCCAGATTTCTTCTCCAAAGTACCTAAAATGACAAAAGGAACGATTTAGGGCAATATTTGATCAAATAAATATGATTTAGGGCTTAAATGACCCCCTAAAAGCGCTACACTTTTCGCTTCATCAAATACCCTTACACTTGAGATTTTCTTGTCCCCAAGCAAATGCGCTTTTATTCTAATCAAAATACAAGTTAGGGGTCATTTAACGCTAATATAAAAGTAATTACAACAAATATTCGTTCCACTTTAATCATAATAAGCACGGAGATTACAAACTAGCACCTTACAAGTAGTGTTTAAAAACTCACATCTCTCAGGTGTCATAAAAGTATATCTCATAAATGAAAACGGATAATATCTCTCACTACCTGTCATAGAAAATAGATTACCATAGGCTTGGGAAAGGATCAAAACCTTCTCCACTAGGCGTAAGTGATGCGTGGTTTTGTGACCTTACAACAGGTTTTACCTCTCGAGGGATCTCAAGAGGCTTACAACCCCACCAGGCAGTGTACCTGACCGATGTAGTATAGTGTAGTGGTAAGTACGGGGGATTGATCGTTCTCCACAGGGAATAGTGTCGTTAGGATTGAAAAACTACTCTAATAGGTCTAAGGGTGAGGGAAGATTCTTTTTGTATTTTTATATTTTTATGAAAGCAAGTAAAATCTCGGGTTTGAAAGAGTGGGCGGAATTAGTTGCTAGTCAACTAACCCAAATAACTACAATTGCAAATAAAATAAAATAACTGAAAATGAAAAGGTTGTGAAACTTATATGGAGAGAAATGTGTTTACTTAGATTTCCTTACTCCCTAACTATCTTTTACCGGTTGATTAGTGTGTATTAATTGCGTGGATGACGGGTGTATTCCTTAATACCAATCGTGGTGTGGCGTACGTATTTCCCCAACTCTACAAGCTCCTACTTCACTCCTATGTCGAGCCGGCTAGGAAGCTCCTAACATGGGATCACTAGAATTTGCTCATGCATTAAATACAACCATAAAAACCATAGTACGCATTGGTTCATGTTTCTTAAGACGTTCAAGCAAGTTACCGTATAGGAAGTTAGCTAGTTTTCTTAAGCCTAACATCGATAAACAATCATCCAATACAATTAATAACACACTAATAACCAATAATCAATAGCTAGGTTTCATTAGATCTAAGCAAACACAAGATAAATCTAGCCTAGCATGTTAATCAAAAGACAAGAACAAGATATAATCAAACAACACATAGACATATTGATTGATTAAATGAATACTTATCTTCAATTAAACATGGGAGATCCAAGGGTATGAAAACCCTTAAAAATGGCAGAAATTCGTCTTAGGGTTTCTCCTCACAAAGTTGCACACTAATGACAAAAAATTGTAAAATTATATATACAACTTAGTGGCTGACGGCGTCACGTTGTAGATCTTGACGCCGTCACCTCACCGTGTCTAGGTTTCCCGGATGGTCTTCCTGACGCCGTCCCTCTTTAGTGCTCCAAAATCCGCTCTGGCTTATCAAGGCTTGACGCCGTCAGAATAATGCTTGACGCCGTCTCCTTTTAAGTTAAACCGTGATGGCCTTGATCACCTTAAAGGGTGACGCCATCAGACTTCCTTTGTAAAACTCCCTGGCTTATCATGTGTATTTTTCATATCCACCTCTTTTGCCAAGCCATGACGCCGTCTAGAACAATCCATGACGCCGTTAAAGGTACTTTTCCAGCCGATTTTGAGACTTTGTCGTTTTCTTCACTTTTATGCTCCAAAAACGTCCAAAATGCTTCCTTTTCCAGATTTCTTCTCCAAAGTACCTAAAATGACAAAAGGAACGATTTAGGGCAATATTTGATCAAATAAATACGATTTAGGGCTTAAATGACCCCCTAAAAGCGGTACACTTTTCGCTTCATCAAATACCCTTACACTTGAGATTTGCGTGTCCTCAAGCAAATGCGCTTTTACTCTAATCAAAATACAAGTTAGGGGTCATTTAATGCTAATACAAAAGTAATTACAATAAATAGTCGTTCCACTTTAATCATAATAAGCACGAAGATTACAAACTAACACCTCACAAGTAGTGTTTAGATACTCACATCTCTCAGGTGTCATCAAAATAAATCTCATAAATGAAAATGGATAATATCTCTCACTACCTGTCATAGCAAATAGATTACCATAGGCTTGGGAAAGGATCGAAAACCTCCTCCACTAGGCGTAAGCACCTAAGATAAACTATCAAAGAGGGCTTTTAAACGGGTTATAACGTGAGGTGTAGGGATATGATAAACACGGATTTGTTGGACAAGGGATATTTACTGGTGGCGAGTTAAAGATCTTGATTAATTACATGAACAATATGGCGTTGCTAAGCCAAGACTAGACTCGACTTAAGCTAAAAACAAAATAACACAAACATAAAATAAACATAAAATGAAACGGGATGGTAGTCCGTATGTTTTTTCTACTTTTCTTTTTCTCATTTTTTTGTATTTTTCTTGGTTTTTTTGATTTTATTTTTATTTTTTTTTTATTTTTTATTTTTTTCATACACTCTTGCCCTACCATCCAAAATAATACATCGTAGGGGCTTTGCATTCCCCTTACACTTGAACTTTTACATAACTTTACAAATAACTATTCTAATGACTCGAATTAAGATAATCGAAACACTTGGAGTACTTTTTTAAAATATTTAGCACATACGGGGGGAATAATGTAGTTCTTCCCCATTACTCCATTACACTAGTACTTTACCCATGAGTCCCAATCGTCCCAAAATAATATGTACAAGGATATGACTCGACTTAGCAACCATGTAATCAATTAGATAATTAACTTGGGGTTTAAACAAATGTTGTCACAATAATGCACTAAAAATGAGTGCATACAAGGTAGGCTAAGGCGATTTGGGTGTACATTTAAGTGGGGTGTAAACAAATTCTTCCTTTAAGTAAAATGCTTAAAGGTCGAAACGAAAAGATAGGCTCTGAGGGGTGTACTAGGGGTATCGTGTACTAAAAATGAGTACAACGCAAATGGTGTGGGAGAATTACTTGACCAATGTAGCCAAAGTAATTATAACAAAAACACAGGTGTAAAACAATGGGTTAATCCTAATGCCTCTTATCATGTAGTAAATCTAACTACACGAATGTAGTCTGACTTGTGGCCTCGGAATGGTCCTAACGCAAGTTCTAGAATCTAAGTGCTACCGGTACACACATCATAGCATAAATTCTTTTTCTACCAATTCTAGGGGCGAACCTCACATATTTGGGGGTGGAAAATTTTTTTAGTGGTACGGTTTTTGTGCTAGTCATATACCTCCTATCCATGAGACGCTCATTAAGATCAAAGTTTCACTCCTAAATGTTGTAAAAAATTTTAAATTTGGCACTAAAATTGCCCTAACAGGTATTTCTCTCAGTTTTATTACACATCTACCATTAAACAAACAAAAATCAAGTGCAATTGTATTCTCTAAGGTATCGTACTTTACCCCCCCCCCCCCCTTACACTTAAGATGAACATTGTCCCCAATGTTCAAATAACAAGATGTAAAAATAAGGTAAAAGAATGAAATCAAATACTCCCCTGATTCGCTCGGTGGATAATGTGGTAACATGGTTAGATCTTCTTCCAAGAGAATGTAGAAGCTCCAAGACTAATGCATCGCCATAAGCTTGATTCCACATACATCTCCTTGTCCAAAATAACCTGTTAAACCTGAGAAAACAAACACGAAAACCTGCATAACATCGGCGGAATAAATTCTCTATAAGGATATAATGCTTGTGGAATGACAATTTTGCAGATTCCTGGAGTTTATAAGTTAGAGATTTAATAAAAACTTTTTATGAAAACAAAACTTTCAAAAATTTCAGAAAATTAAAACCTGACGCCGTCAGGTTGTAAAGCCTGACGCCGTCAGAAATGATCTGACAGAATTCTCATGTTAAGTTTCCGGAAAATTTCTGGAAAAACCTATACCTTACTTCCTGGAAATCCTGCAAAACATCATTATGACTCGATACAAGCATTTGACTCAAACAATTACTAATATGTATGTTAATTTATTATTGTTACGATTCATGTTCATTTGTGTTCTAATAAACTGATTTGGATTTCCCTTACACTTAACTTTTGCAAAATACCTTTATATGTAGTTAAGACGAAGTTAAAAACAAGATAAAGCATTTTCACAATTTAGTTTTGAACATGAATCAATAATAATAATAATTAAACATACATACGGAAACAAATAAAAAAAAACAAACAAATAAATAAACACACAAAGCAAATAAAGCTTGGGTTGCCTCCCAAGAAGTGCTTGTTTTTGTTCGAGTCACGAGCCTGACTCTACCCTTATTTAACGGATAAAGGAGAGGTTTTTCCTACACTTAGGATTAAGTGCGGGTGATAGTAGTGATACACACCATCTTGGTGGAAGTATGCCGCGTGAGGAAAGAGTGGTGGATGAATTATATACTCAAAGGGGTGTGCTCCTTTCATCATAACATTACCTAGTTCACTTTGGTCAATGGGTGAATTAAAGTTTTCTCCTAAAAAGGGATCATCTTCTATCAACTTCGAGAGATTCCTAGTTGGGAATCCATCTTGACCTAATAAACCCGGTTTAAACCCATAATGTTTCTTGTGATCAATCATGAATGGGTGATGTAAGTATGTAAGGTCATGGTTCACTCCTATATTAGCTTCCTCTCTACAAGGCTTAGAGTCTACTACCTTAAACTTAAAACTACCCGGACTATATGGTTTGATGGGTGGGTCGGGACCTAATTCAATTCCTAAGTTCACATCTAAGGATGGAAGATTAGGTAACGGTTTTGGTTCCGGCTCATCAACACTAGGAAATTCCCTAGAACTAAGAGTAAGGTCATCACTAAAAGTGTTCAAACCTATATTCCTCTAGTTGTGCTTGGTTCAAAGGTTCTACCTCCATCGGGATTCCTAAAGTCTCTTCTACTTCTTCCGGGTAAGTCACGGGCGGTGTGGGTGCCTCGAATGATGGTGGGTTTTGTGGAGTACTTGGTGGACTTGGATTTTCTACTTTATCCTCCATCTTATCTTGATTACCTATGTGCTTATTATGTGATTTGTTGAAGTCTATCCCCAACATGCACCTAGGTATCTCAAATCCTTTTCTATTCATCTCAAATTCTTGGTCCGATTCATAAGAATCATTCTCAATAACTTGATCACTATGTTCCATTTGCCTAAAGGATTCCTCATACTCATCATATGTCTTGGTGAAATCTAATCCAAGCATGCAACTAGGTAGTTCAACACTAACCATCTCAGAATCTTGGTTTGATTCTAAGTTCATGTTCTTAGAAACTAGGTCTCTTTGCTCATACGAATCCACCAATTCGTTCCACTTATAGGTCATGGTTAGGAAGCTTTCCTTAAAATTCATCCAAAGGGCCTGACTAAAAGGAATTGATCCAGATAATGCTCTTCTAATAGAAATCTCACATGCATAGAATTCATTAAACCCATCTAACCTTACCCCTAACTCCTTTTGGAAATCACAAAGATCACACAAAAATTCATAGGAATGATAGGAAACAAATCTATTGGTGAAATATAATTGTTCCTCTATTGTCAATGATCTAAATGGAATTTCATCCATCATAGTGACAGATGAAAATGGTTTTACAAACAAAGGGCACAAAGAAAAAGATAGACTACAAGAAAATCTAGAAAAATAAAATAAAAATCTCACTAGAAAGGAGTCTAGTGAGTAGACCTAATAAAATAAAAATTCAACCTAAACAATAACTATTCCCCGGCAGCGGCGCCAAAAACTTGATGCATGGTTTTGTGACCTTACAACAGCTTTTACCTCTCGAGGGATCTCAAGAGGCTTACAACCCCACCAGGCAGTGTACCTGACCGATGTAGTATAGTGTAGTGGTAAGTACGGGGGATTGATCGTTCTCCACAGGGAATAGTGTCGTTAGGATTGAAAAACTACTCTAATAGGTCTAAGGGTGAGGGAAGATTCTTTTTGTATTTTTATATTTTTATGAAAGCAAGTAAAATCTCGGGTTTGAAAGAGTGGGCGGAATTAGTTGCTAGTCAACTAACCCAAATAACTACAATTGCAAATAAAATAGAATAACTGAAAATGAAAAGGTTGTGAAAGTTATATGGAGAGAAATGTGTTTACTTAGATTTCCTTACTCCCTAACTATCTTTTACCGGTTGATTAATGTGTATTAATTGCGTGGATGACGGGTGTATTCCTTAATACCAATCGTGGGGTGGCGTACGTACTTCCCCAACTCTACAAGCTCCTACTTCACTCCTATGTCGAGCCGGCTAGGAAGCTCCTAACATGGGATCACTAGATTTCGCTCATGCATTAAATACAACCATAAAAACCTTAGTACGCATTGGTTCATGTTTCTTAAGACGTTCAAGCAAGTTACCGTATAGGAAGTTAGCAAGTTTTCTTAATCCTAACATCGATAAACAATCATCCAATACAATTAATAACACACTAATAACCAATAATCAGTAGCTAGGTGTCATTAGATCTAAGCAAACACAAGATAAATCTAGCCTAGCATGTTAATCAAAAGACAAGAACAAGATATAATCAAACAACACATAGACATATTGATTGATTAAATGAATACTTATCTTTAATTAAACATGGGAGATCCAAGGGTATGAAAACCCTTAAAAATGGCAGAAATTCGTCTTAGGGTTTCTCCTCACAAAGTTGCACACTAATGACAAAAAATTGCAAAACTATATATAGAACTTAGTGGCTGACGGCGTCACGTTGTAGATCTTGACGCCGTCACCTCGCCGTGTCTAGGGTTCCCGGATGGCCTTCCTGACGCCGTCCCTCTTTAGTGCTCCAAAATCCGCTCTGGCTTATCAAGGCTTGACGCCGTCAGAATAGTGCTTGACGCCGTCTCCTTTTAAGTTAAACTGTGATGGCCTTGATCACCTTAAAGGGTGACGCCGTCAGACTTCCTTTGTAAAACTCCCTGGCTTATCATGTGTATTTTTCATATCCACCTCTTTTGCCAAGCCATGACGCCGTCAAAGGTACTTTTCCAGCCGATTTTGAGACTTTGTCGTTTTCTTCACTTTTATGCTCCAAAAACGTCCAAAATGCTTCCTTTTCCAGATTTCTTCTCCAAAGTACCTAAAATGACAAAAGGAACGATTTAGGGCAATATTTGATCAAATAAATACGATTTAGGGCTTAAATGACCCCCTAAAAGCGGTACACTTTTCGCTTCATCAAAAACCTCCTCCACTAGGCGTAAGCACCTAAGATAAACTATCAAAGAGGGCTTTTAAACGGGTTATAACGTTAGGTGTAGGGATATGATAAACACGGTTTTGTTGGATAAGGGATATTTTACTGGTGGCGAGTTAAAGATCTTGATTAATTACATGTACAATATGGCGTTGCTAAGCCAAGACTAGACTCGACTTAAGCTAAAAACAAAATAACAAAAACATAAAATAAACATAAAATGAAACGGGATGGTAGTCCGTATGTTTTTTCTACTTTTCTTTTTCTCATTTTTTTTGTATTTTTCTTGACTTTTTTGATTTTTTTTTTTTTCATACACTTTTGCCCTAACATCCAAAATAATACATCATAGGGGCGTTGCGTTCCCCTTACACTTGAACTTTTACATAACTTTACAAATAACTATTCTAATGACTCAAATTAAGATAATCGAAACACTTGGAGTACTTTTAAAATATTTAGCACATATGGGGGTAATAATGTTCTTCTTCCCCATTACTCCATTACCCTAGTACTTTACTCATGAGTCCCAATCATCCCAAAACAATATGTACAAGGATATGACTCGACTTAGCAACCATGTAATCAATTAGATAATTAACTAAGGGTTTAAACAAATGTTGTCACAATAATGCACTAAGGACGAGTGCATACAAGGTAGGCAAAGGCGATTTGGGTGTACATTTAAGTGGGGTGTAAACAAATTCTTCCTTTAAGTAAAATGCTTAAAGGTCGAAACGAAAAGATAGGCTCTGAGGGGTGTACTAGGGGTATCGTGTACTAAAAATGAGTACAACGCAAAGGGTGTGGGAGAATTACTTGACCAATGTAGCCAACGTAATTATAACAAAAACACAGGTGTAAAACAATGGGTTAATCCTAATGCCTCTTATCATGTAGTAAATCCAACTACACGAATGTAGTCTCACTTGTGGCCTCGGAATGGTCCTAACGCAAGTTCTAGAATCTAAGTGCTACCGGTACACACATCATAGCATAAATGCCTTTCCTACCAATTCTAGGGGCGAACCTCACATATTTGGGGGTGGAAAATTTTTATTAGTGGTATGGTTTTGTGCTAGTCATATAACTCCTATCCGTGTGACGCTCATTAAGATTAAAGTTTCACTCCTATATGTTGTAAAAAAATTTAAATTTGGCACTAAAATTGCCCTAACAGGTATTTATCTCAGTTTTATTACACATCTACCATTAAATAAACAAAAATCAAGCGTAATAGCATTCTCTAAAGTATCGTACTTTACCCCCCCCCCCCTTACACTTAAGATGAACATTGTCCCCAATGTTCAAATAACAAGATGTAAAAGTAAATAAGGTAAAAGAATGAAATCAAATACTCCCCTGATTCGCTCGGTGGATAAAGAGGTAACATGGTTAGATCTTCTTCCAAGAGAATGTAGAAGCTCCAAGACTAAAGCATCGCCAAAAGCTTGATTCCACATACATCTCCTTGTCCAAAATAACCTGTTAAACCTGAGAAAACAAACACGAAAACCTGCATAACATCGGCGGGATAAATTCTATATAAGGATATAATGCTTGTGGAATGATTATTTTGCAGATTCCTGGAGTTTATAAGTTAGAGATTTAATAAAAACTTTTTATGAAAACAAAACTTTCAAAAATTTCAGAAAATTAAAACCTGACGCCGTCAGAAATGATCTGACAGAATTCTCATGTTAAGTTTCCGGAAAATTTCTGGAAAAACCTATACCTTACTTCCTGGAATTCCTGCAAAATATCATTATGACTCGATACAAGCATTTGACTCAAACAATTACTAATATGTATGTTAATTTAATATTGTTATGATTCATGTTCATTTGTTCTAATAAACCGATTTGGATTTCCCTTACACTTATCTTTTGCAAAATACCTTTATATGTAGTTAAGACGAAGTTAAAAACAAGATAAAGCATTTTCACAATTTAGTTTTTAACATGAATCAATAATAATAAAAATTAAACATACATACGGAAGCAAATAAAATCAAACAAACAAATAAATAAACACACAAAGCAAATAAAGCTTGGGTTGCCTCCCAAGAAGCGCTTGTTTTTGTTCGAGTCACGAGCCTGACTCTACCCTTATTTAACGGATAAGGGAGAGGTTTTTTCTACACTTAGGGTTAAGTGCGGGTGATAGTAGCGATACACACCAGCTCGGTAGGAGTATGCCACGTGAGGAAAGATTGGTGGATGAATTATATGCTCAAAGGGGTGTGCTCCTTTCATCATAACCTTACCTAGTTCACTTTGGTCAATGGGTGAGTTAAAGTGTTCTCCTAAAAAGGGATCATTTTCTAACAACTTCGAGAGACTCCTAATTGGGAACCCATCTTGACCTAATAGACCCGGTTTAAACCCATAATGTTTCTTGTGATCAATCATGAATGGGTGATGTAAGTATGTAAGGTCATGGTTCACTCCTATATTAGCTTCCACTCTACAAGGCTTAATGTCTACTACCTTAAACTTAAGACTTCCCGGACTATATGTTTTGATGGGTGGATCGGGACCTAATTCAATTCCTAAACTTTCATCCAAGGATGGAAGATTAGGTAACGGTTTTGGTTGAGGCTCCGGCTCATCAAAACTAGGAACTTCCATAGGACTAAAAGAAAGGTTGTGATTACTAAAAGCATTCAAACCTATTTCTTCTAGTTGTGTTTGGTCCAAGGGCTCCACCTCTATTGGGGTTCCTATAGTCCCTTCTACTTCTTCCGGGTAAGTCACGGGCGGTATGTATGCCTTGAATGATGGTAGGACTTGTGGGGTACTTTGTAGGTTTGTGTTATTTACCTCATCCTTCCTTGTCTCTATATCAATTATATCCACATCATGTGTTTTAGTAGAAGCTAACCCAAACATGTTCCTAAGTATCTCAAATCCTTCTCTAGCCATTTCAAGTTCTAGGTCCGATTCATAAGAATCTTCCCCGATAACTTGATTGCTATGTTCAATTTTCCTAAAGGATTCATCATGTGTTCCTTGAGATTCAAAGTCATTGATCATAAAACCTAGGTCTTTTTGCTCAATATGCTCATGTTAGGCTAAATCCTCCTCAATTGTTTCCTCAAGTTGTGATGTATACGAACCCATTAATTTATTAAACTTATGATTCACGGTTAGGAGGCTTTCCTCAAAAATTTTCCAAAGGGTCTTATTAAAAGGAGTTGATCCTAACAATGATTGTTTAATAGAAGCCACACATGCACATAATTCATCAAACCTATCAAACTTTACACCCATCTCCTCTTGTATATATCTAAGATCACTTAAAAATTCATTTGAACAACAGGAAGCAAATCTATCCGTGTAAAGTAATTGTTCCTCTATTGTTAATGATCTAAATGGAATTTCATCTGCCATGGTGACAAATGAAAACGGTTTTACAAACAAAGGGCACAAAGAAAAAGATAGACTAAAGAAATCTAATAAAAAGAAAATATAAATCTCACTCGATAGGAATCAAGTGAGTAGACCTAATAAAATAAAAATTCAACCTAAACAATAACTATTCCCCGGCAGCGGCGCCAAAAACTTGATGCGTGGTTTTGCGACCTTACAACAGGTTTTACCTCTCGAGGGATCTCAAGAGGCTTACAACCCCACCAGGCAGTGTACCTGACCGATGTAGTATAGTGTAGTGGTAAGTACGGGGGATTGATCATTCTCCATATGGAATAGTGTCGTTAGGATTGAAAAACTACTCTAATAGGTCTAAGGGTGAGGGAAGATTCTTTTTGTATTTTTATATTTTTTATGAAAGCAAGTAAAATCTCGGGTTTCGAAAGAGTGGGCGGAATTAGTTGCTAGTCAACTAACCCAAATAACTACAAATGCAAATAAAATAAAATAACTGAAAATGAAAAGGTCGTGAAACTTATGTGGAGAGAAATGTGTTTACTAAGATTTCCTTACTCCCTAACTATCTTTTAGCGGTTGATTAGTGTGTATTAATTGCGTGGATGACGGGTGTATTCCTTAATACCAGTCGTGGGGTGGCGTACGTACTTCCCCAACTCTACAAGCTCCTACTTCACTCCTATGTCGAGCCAACTAAGAAGCTCCTAACATGGGATCACTAGAATTCGCTGATGCATTAAATACAACCATAAAAACCTTAGTACGCATTGGTTCATGTTTCTTAAGACGTTCAAGCAAGTTACCGTATAGGAAGTTAGCCAGTTTTCTTAAGCCTAACATCGATAAACAATCATCCAATACAATTAATAACACACTAATAACCAATAATCAATAGCTAGGTTTCATTAGATCTAAGCAAACACAAGATAAATCTAGCCTAGCATGTTAATTAAAAGACAAGAACAAGATATAATCAAACAACACATAGACATATTGATTGATTAAATGATTACTTATCTTCAATTAAACATGGGAGATCCAAGGGTATGAAAACCCTTAAAAATGGCAGAAATTCGTCTTAGGGTTTCTCCTCACAAAGTTGCACACTAATGACAAAAAATTGCAAAACTATATATAGAGTTTAGGGGCTGACGGCGTCACGTTATGGATCTTGACGCCGTCACCTCGCCGTGTCTAGGGTTCCCGGATGGCCTTCTTGACCCCGTCCCTCTTTAATGCTCCAAAATCCGCTCTGGCTTATCAAAGGTTGACGCCGTCAGAAATGGGCTTGACGCCGTCTCTCTTTAAGTTAAACCGTGATGGCCTTGATCACCTTAAAGGGTGACGCCGTCAGACTTCCTTTGTAAAACTCCCTGGCTTATCATGTGTATTTTTCATATCCACCTCTTTTGCCAAACCATGACGCCGTCAGGAGCAATCCTTGACGCCGTCAAAGGTACTTTTCTAGCCGATTTTGAGACTTTGTCGTTTTCTTCACTTTTATGCTCCAAAAACGTCCAAAATGCTTCCTTTTCCAGATTTCTTCTCCAAAGTACCTAAAATGACAAAAGTAACGATTTAGGGCAATATTTGATCAAATAAATACGATTTAGGGCTTAAATGACCACCTAAAAGCGGTACACTTTTCGCTTCATCACCCACGGTTTCGTTTTTAAGATTAATTTCTAAAAATATAAGCCAAAATGGTCCAAGACCTACTGATTTTCCAGATTTCAAAAAAATGGACAGAACCTTTTCTATTTGTTGTAAAAATCAATTTTCTAGTTCAAGACTTGTTTATATCACTTCCAATCAACACCACAACTAGTCTAAGCCTACCATACACCTTCTTAGGGTGTCATGGGTT
The DNA here is from genome assembly GCA_021014915.2 of Artemisia tridentata subsp. tridentata. Classification (NCBI taxonomy): domain Eukaryota; kingdom Viridiplantae; phylum Streptophyta; class Magnoliopsida; order Asterales; family Asteraceae; genus Artemisia; species Artemisia tridentata. The sequence continues at coordinate 63,198,055 of CP139501.1, read as the reverse complement.
CCTAATCTTCACCAAAAATGGTGGATCTCATGAGATTACTAATAAAATCCTTAGATATATTTTTAGAGAGAAAAATAAGTATCAAGTGGTATATAACATGTATATATTTGCATGATTAGTTACTAGAACTTGAAAATAGATCAAATGAAAGTATAAAAGATTAGAAAATTTATGTAGATACTTACTTGAGGTTTTGATGAGTTTTTGAAGTAAACACTTAATTATCCTTTGAGGTTTTTATCTCAAAACCTTAACTAAGATACTAATGGAGTTAGAAATACTAGATCTTGGAATTTTTGGTGAACTTCTCCTCTTGTTTCTTGCCTAGGCCGATCCACAAAATGGAAAAGATGAGAGAAATTGGCTTGTTTACTTGAAGTGATATATTAGAATGTATGTATATTAGAGTTGTAGATATTTTAGGGACAAGAAAAGGACATGCATTTAATGGAGTTAGTGAGAATTTTGTCAAAGAAGCAAAGGAGGGATGGGGGGAGGCGTGGAAAAGGGCAAGGGTAGAAGATTTTGTAAGAAATTTGACTTTTGGTGTATAATGTAGTTATATATTATGTGTTTTAGGTGTTACCGGGTACCGAGTTAGCTAGAAATAAATCTTGACGGAACAAAATAAATTATGACGAAGTTCTAAAAATTATGAAATCACATTCCTTGCAAGAATCGGGTGTTAAAATAATTGTCGTGCTGAAATTTCGCAAACCGACGTAGTTATAAGCTTTTAACGGAAAATATAGTAAATAATTTCAAAACACCGGGTAAATTAATAATATAATTTTTATATCATTATAACGAATGCGAAAGTATATTAGGATCATAGCCGGGAGTGTCAGGTATAATGTTCGTAGTAATGACTGAGTGATAACGCGTATTTAATAAATAAACATGCGTAAATTGAAATTATGCAAACCCGTGCATGACCGAATATGCAGATGATGTTACTGATGATATATAGAATACTCTAGTCTATATGACGTGTCCTTAATGATGTTTCATGAATTCGCAGCTAAACCCTAACAGTTACGCGAACTTTTAATACCCGTAAACCTAGTTTACGTACTAATGAATAATGACCATGAATAGTGATTTTCCCTCCAGGAATGAATAGTATTTCATGAATAGTAAATTTTTTTTGAAACCATCTCAAAGTCGTAAACTGACTTCAAAAATGATGAATAGTAAAATGTGAATAGTAACCCATGAATAGTAAATTACCGAGATGAATAGTAAAATTTTAAAGCTTGAAAAGGACCTGAAATTACGATTTATCACAGTCTTCACCCGTTAAAGGAATTCAGTCCCTGAATTCAGTTCGTGTTGGTCTCTGGAGTGGATTCGGTGAAAAGATGTGGATATTTGAGTCGCATTGCAGTGATAAAAGATAAAACACTCATTAGATAGGAATTCAGAATAGTACATGAAGCTTATATGATAGAGCTAAAAGTGAAACGTGAAAGAAATACAACACTAGTGAGTTTAGGCTTTGGTTTTCTTGTTCCTTAGCTCTTGGCAGTCCTTTCTGAGGTGTCCTAAGTTTCCATATTTGAAGCAAGTCCCCGGGATCCTCTGATTTGCGGGATTCCTACAGTCCTTGGTTTGGTGACCACGCTTCTTGCACAACCCACACGGTTCGCTGCAATGACCTAGGTGATGGAGATTGCATGTGTTGCAGTAGGGTGAATTTCCAGCATATCTCTTCTTGGTGCGCGGTCCTGCAGCATAGGCTCTAACCACTTCTTGTCCCTTGTTTGGCTGTCGAACTTGATCTTTCCTTTGGTTGTCATCCCTTTTCCTCTTGTTTTCGTTGTTGCTGTTGTCGTTGTTGTTACGGTTATTGTTGTAAACAGTAGTTCCCTTCTTCACCACTTGTGCCATAAGCTTTTGAGTTATCCTGATAGCTTCGTCAACTGTAGGTGGATTAAAAGAAATTACATTCCCACTGATGCTGTGTGGTAGCCCACCAATGAAGTTTTCCAACAACTTCTCATTATCTGGAACCATATTTGGACAAAGCGCGGCCAACTCTTGAAATCTCCTGATGTAGGTTTCGATATCATTGCCTATGGTCACCAACTCATAAAATTCTGTTTCTAGCTTCTTTATTTCTGTGCGTGGACAAAACTTCTTACTCAATAGCTTTTTGAATTCTTCCCACGTGAGCTTGTAAGCGTTTTCCATACCAATAGGCTGTGCATAAGAATTCCACCATGACATAGCGTCCTCAATGAGTGTACCGGTAGCGAACTTCACCTTGCAGTCATCTAGAAAATTACATAGAAGAAACACATATTCTGTCTTCTCTAACCAACGGATCATAGCAGTAGCTCCTTCAGTGCCTTCAAATTTTATGGGATCGCCGTTCTTAAAGTCCTTGTATGTACATTTGCGAACATTTGTACCATTAGCCAGTCTGGGAGCTTCTGCCGTCTCCGCCTGAGAAGCGGCTTCAGCAGCCCGTGCGGCTATGACCTCTCTTTCAGTTACTAGTGCTGCCTCTATACTGTCGGCAACAAGCTTTCTGATCTCAGCTGGTGTCATCGCTGAAGTAGATCTCTTTGGCGGCATAACTCTTCAAAACAAGAAAAGAAGAGTGAGACGTAAATAAGACGTTTCCTAAAAGTAGGTGCCCTAATCTGGCTTGTCATAAAATGAAAGCTTGAGGTCGGGTTATGATTAGCTGGTGTGCTTCTAGGCGGTGGTTCATGAGGTGAGGTAGATGTGAATGTTCTTGCAACGATTGGGTACACACACATGAATTTTTGAAACCTTTAGAAATCGAGTAGAGATTCAACCTGGACATAATTTTATTATAACTATTCCTAGTATTGCAAAATTCATCTCTGAGTCAGACATAGGTGGTCAGGCTATGTCCCACTGTCCCGGGTCGAATATAGATGTCTAATCTATATTCCACCGAGGTTCAATGAATTTTGAAATACTCAGCTCAGTTATACTAATACTATGTCCTTCACATTTAAAGGACGTTTTGAAAGACTAAGGCAAGTGACCAAACTCGAGGTCGAATAGTGAGATTACATTAGGAAAAGGCGTAACGCTGCGACGTGAACGATACGTAAGAATACTTATATGGAAGACAATTATAGCAATCAACGAGAATAAGTGGGTATAATTGATCCGATAATAAGACACAAATCTCATCAAATATGACAGCAACAAACCATAAATGAGGCATCAGCTTGGCAGGCAGGCACGTGGCAGTCATAGGGTTAAGTTTTTGTAAATGTAGTTATAGTCTAGGTTTTAAAATTACCTAGTACTCTATAACCAAGGCTTTGATACCAATCTGTAACACCCCCAGATTCGGGCCCAGTGGAAACATACATGTCGCTGGGGTGCTACTCAATTGGTATCACAACACAAGTACAAAGAACGGTTTTTGTTGATCCCAGTTGAGCTTAATCGATCTTGTTAATTATCCTAGATGTGGATCTAAGATAATAGGTATAGTGTAACAACTCGTAATTTCAGGTCATTTTCCAAACCTCGACAATTTACTATTTATGAGTTACTATTTATCAATCACTATTCACCGATCACTATTCATCATTTCACTATTCATCATTTTTGAAGTCAGTATGAGACTTTGAGAAGTCGTCAAAAAATTTACTATTCACATGACACTATTCATTCCCGGAGGGAAATCACTATTCATGGGCATCATTCATCATGTCGTAAACTAGGTTTACGGGTATTCAAATGCGCGTAACCAGTTAGGTTTAGCTGCGTATTCATGCATCATCAGTAAAGGCACATCATTCAGACTAGGGTAGTCTGCATATCATCAGTAAAGGCACATCATTCAGACTAGGGTAGTCTGCATATCATGAGTTTGTGTGATTTTCATTAACGTATGCTTAATTGTTTAATTAACGTTACCACTCAGTCATTTCTACTAACATTATACCCAATACTCCCGACAATGATCCTAATACATTTTCAAGCTAATTATAATGATATAGAGATTATATTATTACTTTACCCGGTGTTTTTAAACCAATCGCTATACTTTTCGTTTGACGCTTATAACTCCGTCGGTTTACGAAATTTCAATCCGATAATCATTCTAACACCCGATTCTTGCAAGGAACATGATTTTACAATTTTTACAACTTCGTCGTATCTCATTTCACCTCGTCACGAGTTATTTCTAGTTAACTCGGTACCCGATAACACTCAATGTATACACTAAACTAGCTAAACTCTAAATAAATGGGAGACATTAGCATTAATTAACATCAAATCTCTTCATATTACCCCATGTGTGCCGCCCCCCTCATCACCCCTAATTCTCTTTACCACTTGATTATAAGACAAAGCTCATTAATGAATTAGTACACATTTTATTTCACTTCCACTAACTCAAACACATAACACATAAACCATTAGCTAATAAAAAGATCAAAACCTCTTCCACCCCATCTCCTATGTTCGGCCAAACCAAGAACACCACCCAAAATCCATAAATTTTTCAAGATCAAGTCATAATCATACTCCATTTACCTTCCTAGTTATGGATTTGTGATCAAACCTCAAGTTTATTACTCATTTTCATCCAAAACTCATCAAATCATCAAGTAAGTTTCAAGAACATGTTTTGCTCATCTTATGCTTTCATTTGATTTATATGTTCAAGTATTTTCAAGTTATATTAATTATCCATGCAAGTTACTTATGTTTTACATACCACTTTTGAACATAAACTCTCTAAATCACTAGATCTATAAGTTTCACTAATGATCTCATGAAATCCACCAAGGTTGGTGATGTTTAGGACCCCTTGACACCCTAAGAAGGTGTATGGTAGGATTTGCGAACTTGTGGAGGTTATTTGAGTTAGTATGATCAAGTTTAAAAACAAGAAAATGAGTTTTTAACAATCTAAAATAGGTTCTGTCCAAAATCGTGTAAACTGGAAAACTCAGTAACTTTTGGTATATTTTGGCCTTCATATTCAGAAAGTTCTTTCAAAAACAAAACCGTGGCCGCAAGAATCACTAAAAACCGACTTATAACGAAGGAGATATGATTTTTCAAAGTTAGACGACGAAAACAGATTTTCTGAAAATTTAGTTGCTGATCGCGAGATTCAAAGGACAAAACGAGGCGTTAGACGTGATCTAGACGACCCGACCTACTGAGATTATGTTAGTTCATGTTTATACGAAGCCGTGGATGTAAAGAACGTAGAAAACGAACTTGTAACGGCCGAGTTATTCACGTTTGAAGCCCGACGTACCATGTTTATTTTGACAGCCACTATTAGAAAGTGTTTTAAATATAAAAACTAGTATTTTTGCGAAACATAACATTGTTAGCCGATTTTCAAATTGATCGAGGCGTGTACAATCAAAAGTTAAATGAAACGACATTTATACATTGTTACAAGGTTTTCAAAAACGTCGAGTTTGATCAACTAACACATAACGTGCAATATTTCGCGACTAGTTTCACGAAGCCATTTTGGGCAAATTTTCACAAGTTAAGGAAAATATTAAATTGCGATGAAAACGCTGCATTTTCCCGATAGAACACCAAACGAGGATCGTAGAGTACCGTTTCAACATATTTACACGAAAAGTAGTTTATAACTTAACTAGACGTCAAAAGTGTATTTTTCGTCGATAAACGTTATTTTCAAAACTAACAAGTGGTATCGTTAACATATGTATTTGCATGTGTTGCATTGTATCATTGCTTACATTGGATCACATCATTCATAATAGGTCGTGGTTAGAGACCGAGCTTTATTTCATCATATCCATCATTGTCATTGTTGCTATATCATATCAGGTGAGTTTTCATAGCCCCGTTTTAAATTGTTTATTGATTTCTAAACTCTCGGGGGAGAATACATTGCACCATTTTTATATGCGGACCAAAGTATACAAACTCATTACATTGCTTAAGTTACATCATTGCCCAGATTAAAGTCCCCTTTTATTATCATGAACCGTTAATTGTTAGCAAGCGAGAGTGAGTGAATAGGTCTATTGAGGGTGACTCATCCGTTCGGGTTGGTAGCGCAAACTTGTCAAATGAACGCATTTCATTTCTGTCATATTAGAGTTATTGGCAAACACTCAGTTGGGGCATTTCATTCAGTCTAGCTTCGGGTTCATGAGCTTAAGAGCTAATGTATCATTTTTATGTGGCATTGTTTTGTCATACACTTTATACTTGTGGTATCAGTACAATATTTCATTTACATAAACCTTTGATCTCACCAACATTTGTTTTAAACATATTTAGCAATGTATTTTTAGGTAATTAAGGTATCGCATGTTGGCTTGCATATGGACATCATGGAGTCGCGGAGTCGACGCGTCCCACTTTATATTTTATGCACTTATCCATCGTTTGAATTGTATGAACTTGTTTTATGAAAACTTATTTCACCTTTTGGGACCTAGCTTTATAACTCTGAATGTTTTTAAATTATCAAACGATGTATTTTCTAAACGACACTTTAGGTCGTTTAAAATAACTGCAACTTTGGTGCTATGACCAGTCGTGCCCCTGAATGACTTATTCCGCTGCAAGTCACGAAATTTGGGGGTGTGACAGATTGGTACCAGAGCAAAGGTTATAGCGAACTAGGTTGTCCATTATATCCTAGACTATAGCTGCACCATCATAGCATCTCATCATTGTAGCATAAGTGCATATTCATTATATCACAGGAGTGTGGCATTCAGTACACCATCAACATTATCACCCTTACCATCCTTATCATCATTGTATCCACCATTGCCATCCCTATCAGCACCACAGATGCCATCAGCACCAGTTCATAGCAGAGATCCTACTCCTATGTCAGACCTACCGCTCAAGAAGCGGGCTCGTCTTGATATCTCATCACCAGATACTTCAGATGCCACAGAGACAGCACCACCCAGCAGATTCGAGGTTGGTGAGAGCTCGAGGGCTGCTGCTGACAGACTGCTTACTGCTGCTACATTTGACTCGCGACTAGATCAGCTTCAGAGAGAGATTGACAGGGCATTGTCTCATCTAGACGAGACTCCAGTGAGCCGTATTGAGGCTATTGAGGAGGAGGTCGAGGGATTGATCCAGGGCAGGGTTGCCATTGATGTGTCACACCAGGGTTTAGAGGCTCGTCAGTTGGAGAGTTCAGAGCATATCACACAGCTAAGGCAGGAGATGCCGGGGTTAGTCGATAGAGCACAGATGTTCCAGGATGAGCATCATCGCCAGGCCGGTGAGTTATCTTCAGTTCAGGCTAGGTTGTCTGCATCAGAGACTAGGGAGACTGATCTCCAGCTTCGAGTTCAGCACCTAGAGGAGATCGTTGTTGCGATGTCTAGGGATCTTCAGAGGATTTTCCGCAGGCTAGATGGAGCACCCGGAGGAGGTACCTACTGTTAGACTGTTATCATGTAGCTTGTACATTATTATCCTAGTCCCGGGGTGTGGGACATAGTTAGTACTTGTTGTCTTTTGCTTGTAGTACAAACAAATATATCAAGTGTGACTCTACTATGCAGGATTTTCGTTGTGCTATTTTATGATATCGGTCTGCCTAACCGAAATTTTCATGTATTATATTAATGTGCGTTGTGATTATATTTATGATGTTTCGTTGTGGTTTCATTATATTTATACATGATGTGGTTGTATTTATACGTGCTGTGGATGTATATACATGTTGTGATTGTATATATTGTGTGTGATGATCGTTTTGTATTGTGGATTCTCATTGTTGTTATCTTTTGTGATTGTGAAGAATTATGCCACCCAAAAGAGCCACTACTGCTATGACCTCAGCGGAAGTCAGAAAGCTTGTTGCCGACAGTATCGAGGCAGCATTGGTTACAGGAAGAGCTGCCGTAGCTGCAGCTGCTGCTGAAGCCACTTCGCGGGCAGAAACCGCGGAAGCCGTAGGAACGAATACCAATGGTACAAATGGACGTAAGTGTACGTACAAAGATTTCAAGAGTGGTGATCCAGAAAAATTCAAAGGCACTGAAGGAGCCACTGCCATGATCCGATGGTTTGAAAAGACAGAGTCAGTATTCCTTCTATGCAACTGTCCGGAAGACAGCAAAGTAAAGTTTGCTACTAGTACACTCGTTGGGGAAGCTATGTCATGGTGGAATTCGTATGCAAAGCCCATGGGAATGGAGAATGCTCACAAGCTTACATGGGACAAATTCAAGAAGTTGCTGACAAAGAAGTTTTGCCCACGAACAGAAGTGAAAAAGATGGAAACAGAGTTTTATGAGGTAGTGATAGCAGGTAATGATATTGAGGCATATATCAGGAGGTTTCAGGAGTTAGCCGCTTTATGTCCAGCAATGGTTCTGGACATTGAGAAGCTATTAATGAATTTCATTGAAGGATTACGTCACAACATCCACGGAGATGTGATTTCTCTTGACCCGCAAACATTGGATGAGGCAATCAGAATGTCTCAGAAACTCATGGCTCAGATAGTGAAGAAAGGAATTGCTTCAGACAACAACAACAACACCAACAGTAACCGTAACTACAACAACCGTAACTCCAACAACAACTACCGAAACAACAACAACTATAATAGCAACTGAAACAATTCCAAGAACAACAACAACAAAAGAAATCGGGATAACAACCAGAGTAGCAATGTTACTCAACCACCAACCAAGAGATAGGAAACTGCAAAGGCCTATGTTGCAGGTCAAGCTGAGAAAAGAGGTTACAATGGTACTTTACCCAAGTGCAACAAATGTCAAACCCATCATAATCCTGGAAATTGTCCGAATCCGTGTGGAAATTGTAAGAAGGTTGGTCATTCGACCATGGATTGCAAAGCCCCGATTGTGGTTGATAATCAGAAGCCCCCAATAACATGCTTTGGTTGTGGAGAAGTTGGACATTTCAAGAAAGAATGTCCAAAAGGAAAGAATCAGGGAAACAATAACCAAGGTGGAACAGCTAGGGGAAGAGCTTATGTCCTTGGAGGAGAAGATGTCAGGGAGGACCCGAGTGTCGTTACGGGTACGTTCCTCATTAATAATCATTATGCATCCATACTATTTGATTCAGGAGCCGATATAAGTTTTGTTTCTACTGCATTTGCACCATTACTCAACATTGAACCAACCACATTAGACACTCCATATCACATTGAACTAGCTAACGGTAGTTTAGTTGCACCGACACGATCATTCGTGGTTGCACTCTCAATTTTCTCAATCACACGTTCAATATAGATCTCATGCCAGTAGAACTTGGAAGTTTCGACATTGTCATCGGTATGGATTGGTTATCTCAACATCATGCCAGAATCATCTGTGATGAAAAAGTTGTTCATCTTCCTTATGATGGCGAAACATTGGTCGTTCGCGGAGAACGCAGTGGGATTAGACTCAGCATCATCTCGTGCATTAAAACAGAGAAATACATAAAGAAGGGTTGTTATGCATTCTTGGCTCATATCACAGAAAAGAAGTCGGAGGAGAAGCGACTGGAGGATGTGCCAACAGTTAAGGATTTTCCAGAAGTCTTTCCAAAAGACTTACCAGGACTGCCACCTACTCGCCAGGTCGAATTTCATATTGACTTAGTGCCAGGAGCTGCACCAGTTGCGCGAGCACCTTATCGACTTGCACCTTCAGAAATGCAAGAGTTGTCGAACCAATTGCAAGAGCTCTTGGATAAAGGATTCATTAGGCCGAGTTTCTCGCCTTGGGGAGCACCAGTTTTGTTTGTGAAGAAGAAAGATGGATCTTTCAGAATGTGCATTGATTATCGAGAGCTAAACAAATTAACGGTGAAGAATCGTTATCCACTTCCCAGGATCGACGATTTGTTTGATCAGTTGCAAGGTTCCAGTTATTACTCTCCAAGATCGACTTGAGATCGGGTTACCATCAGCTTAAGGTTCGGGAGGGAGATATCCCGAAGACAGCATTCAGAACACGCTATGGCCATTATGAATTTCAGGTAATGCCGTTCGGACTAACCAACGCACCAGCTGTGTTCATGGATCTCATGAACAGGGTGTGCAAGCCATATCTAGATAAGTTTGTGATCGTATTCATTGACGATATCTTGATTTACTCAAGGAGTGAAGAAGAGCACCGAGAACACCTAAGAACAATCTTAGAACTGCTCAAGGAAGAGAAACTGTACGCCAAATTTTCAAAGTGTGATTTTTGGATCAGAAGAGTACAATTTCTTGGTCACATCATTGATAGTCAGGGACTACAGGTTGATCCAGCAAAGATTGAGGCAGTTAAATATTGGGCAACACCAAAAACCCCCACAGAAATTCGTCAATTCTTAGGACTTGCCGGATATTACAGAAGGTTCATTGAAGGTTTTTCCAAGATAGCTAAGCCACTGACCAAGTTGACACAAAAGAACCAGAAGTACGATTGGGGAGAAAAGCAAGAGACCGCTTTTCAGTTATTGAAACAGAAACTTTGCAGCACACCAATTTTGTCATTGCCAGAAGGGATTGAAAACTTCGTGGTATATTGCGATGCTTCACACAAAGGACTTGGGGCAGTGTTAATGCAAAATGAGAAGGTGATAGCTTATGCATCTCGTCAGCTTAAGAAGCATGAGAAGAACTACACTACTCACGACTTAGAGTTGGGTGCCGTGGTTTTCGCACTCAAGATTTGGAGACATTATCTTTATGGAACAAAGTGTGTAGTATTTACAGACCACAAAAGCTTACAGTACATTCTTGATCAGAAGGAACTTAACATGAGGCAACGTCGTTGGTTGGAACTACTTAGTGATTACGACTGTGAAATCAGATATCACCCAGGAAAAGCCAATGTTGTGGCAGATGCACTCAGTCGGAAAGAGAGACTCAAGCCTTTGAGAGTCAGATCATTGGGAATGACAATCATTTCACCACTACCATCAAAAATCCTCGAGGCCTAAGTGAAACACTCAAAGGAATGCAAGATAATGCAAACGGTTTAGTAAGGAGATCAGATGGAACATTATGCTTCAAGGATAGAAGCTGGATACCTCTCTATGGTGGAATACGAGAGTTGATCATGCACGAATCACACAAGTCGAAGTACTCCATTCATCCAGGTTCTGATAAGATGTATCAGGATCTCAAGAAGCTTTATTGGTGGCCCAATATGAAAGCAGAGATAGCTACGTATGTCAGTAAATGCCTTACTTGTGCTAAAGTGAAAGCCGAGTACCAGAAGCCATCAGGATTGCTTCAGCAACCAGAGATTCCCCAGTGGAAGTGGGAACACATTACAATGGACTTTGTCACTAAACTTCCCAAAACATCCGGAGGTTACGATGCTATTTGGGTAATAGTTGATCGTCTCACCAAGTCAGCTCATTTCATTCCAATGAAAGAGACTTATACTATGGATCAGCTCACCAGACTTTACGTCAAGGAAATAGTCTCAAAGCACGGTGAACCAATTTCCATCATTTCCGACAGAGATAGTCGCTTTACTTCAAATTTTTGGGAATAATTACAAGATTCATTTGGGTCTAAGTTAGACATGAGTACCGCCTATCATCCTCAAACCGATGATCAGAGCGAGAGAACGATTCAGACATTGGAAGACATGCTCAGAGCATGTGTCATTGACTTTGGAAATGGTTGGGCTAACCATTTGCCATTGATCGAGTTCTCTTACAATAACAGTTATCATTCGAGCATAAAAGCCGCACCATTCAAGGCACTCTACGGTCGTAAGTGCAGGTCCCCAGTTTGTTGGGCCGAAGTTGGTGATGTACAGCTAACAGGTCCAGAGTTGGTCAGAGAAACAACAGAAAAGATAATTTAGATTCGAGAGAGACTCCAAACAGCCAGAAGCAGGCAGAAAAGTTACGCCGATGTTCGACCCAAACCATTAGAATTTCAGGTTAGAGACAAAGTCATGCTGAAGGTCTCGCCTTGGAAGGGCGTTATACGATTCGGGAAATGCGGGAAGTTGAACCCGAGATACATTGGGCCTTTCAAGATTCTGGAAAGGATCGGTCCGGTAGCGTACAAACTTGAGCTTCCGTCAGAGCTCAACAATGTACATAACACGTTTCATGTCTCAAACCTCAAGAAATGTCTTTCAGACGAAATGCTCGTAATCCCATTGGAAGAAATTCAGATCGATGATAAGCTTAACTTTGTGGAAGAACCAGCAGAAATCATGGACCGAGAGGTCAAACAGTTGAAGCAAAGTCGAATTCCGATCGTCAAAGTTCGTTGGAATTCTCGCAGAGGTCCTGAGTTTACTTGGGAACGGGAAGACTAGATGCGACTCAAATACCCACATCTTTTCACCAAGACCACTCCAGAGTTCAACATCAGCTGAATTCCTTTTAGGGTGGTCGACTGTCACAACTCGTAATTTAAGGTCATTTTCCAAACCTCGACAATTTACTATTCATGACTTACTATTCCATCAATCACTATTCACTGATCACTATTCATCATTTTTGAAGTCAGTTTGAGACTTTGAGAAGTCGTCAAAAATTTTACTATTCACATGACACTATTCATTCCCGGAGGGAAATCACTATTCATGGGCATCATTCATCATGTCGTAAACTAGGTTTACGGGTATTCAAATGCGCGTAACCAGTTAGGTTTAGCTGCGTATTCATGCATCATCAGTAAAGGCACATCATTCAGACTAGGGTAGTCTGCATATCATCAGTAACATCATTTCCATATCAGCTCATGCATGAGTTTGTGTGATTTTCATTAACGCTTATAACTCCGTCGGTTTACGAAATTTCAATCCGATAATCATTCTAACACCCGATTCTTGCAAGGAACATGATTTTACAATTTTTACAACTTCGTCGTATCTCATTTCACCTCGTCACGAGTTATTTCTAGTTAACTCGGTACCCGATAACACTCAATGTATACACTAAACTAGCTAAACTCTAAATAAATGGGAGACATTAGCATTAATTAACATCAAATCTCTTCATATTACCCCATGTGTGCCGCCCCCCTCATCACCCCTAATTCTCTTTACCACTTGATTATAAGACAAAGCTCATTAATGAATTAGTACACATTTTAGTTCACTTCCACTAACTCAAACACATAACACATAAACCATTAGCTAATAAAAAGATCAAAACCTCTTCCACCCCATCTTCTATGTTCGGCCAAACCAAGAACACTACCCAAAATCCATAAAGTTTTTCAAGATCAAGTCATAATCATACTCCATTTACCTTCCTAGTTATGGATTTGTGATCAAACCTCAAGTTTATTACTCATTTTCATCCAAAACTCATCAAATCATCAAGTAAGTTTCAAGAACATGTTTTGATCATCTTATGCTTTCATTTGATTTATATGTTCATGTATTTTCAAGTTATATTAATTATCCATGCAAGTTACTTATGTTTTACATACCACTTTTGAACATAAACTCTCTAAATCACTAGATCTATAAGTTTCACTAATGATCTCATGAAATCCACCAAGGTTGGTGATGTTTAGGACCCCATGACACCCTAAGAAGGTGTATGGTAGGATTTGCGAACTTGTGGAGTTGATTTGAGTTAGTATGATCAAGTTTAGAACCAAGGAAATGAGTTTTTAACAATCTAAAATAGGTTCTGTCCAAAATCGTGTAAACTGGAAAACTCAGTAACTTTTGGTATATTTTGGCCATAAGAATCACTAAAAACCGACTTATAACGAAGGAGATATGATTTTTCAAAGTTAGACGACGAAAACTAATTTTCTGAAAATTTAGTTGCTGATCGCCGAGATTCAAAGGACAAAACGAGGCGTTAGACGTGATCTAGATGACCCGACCTACTGAGATTATGTTAGTTCATGTTTATACGAAGCCGTGGATGTAAAGAACGTAGAAAACGAGCTTATAACGGCCGAGTTATTCACGTTTGAAGCCCGACGTACCATGTTTATTTTGACAGCCACTATTAGAAAGTGTTTTAAGTATAAAAACTAGTATTTTTGCGAAACATAACATTGTTAGCCGATTTTCAAATTGATCGAGGCGTGTACAATCAAAAGTTAAATGAAACGACATTTATACATTGTTACAAGGTTTTCAAAAACGTCGAGTTTGATCAACTAACACATAACGTGCAATATTTCGCGACTAGTTTCACGAAGCCATTTTGGGCATATTTTCACAAGTTAAGGAAAATATTAAATTGCGATGAAAACGCTGCATTTTGCCGATAGAACACCAAACGAGGATCGTGGAGTACCGTTTCAACATATTTACACGAAAAGTAGTTTATAACTTAACGAGACGTTAAAAGTGTATTTTTCGTCGATAAACGTTACTTTCAAAACTAACAAGTGGTATCGTTAACATACGTATTTGCATGTGTTGCATTGTATCATTGCTTACATTGGATCACATCATTCATAATAGGTCGTGGTTAGAGACCGAGCTTTATTTCATCATATCTATCATTGTCATTGTTGCTATATCTTATCAGGTGAGTTTTCATAGCCCCGTTTTAAATTGTTTATTGATTTCTAAACTCTCGGGGGAGAATACATTGCACCATTTTTATATGCAGACCAAAGTATACAAACTCATTACATTGCATAAGTTACATCATTGCCCAGATTAAAGTCCCCTTTTATTATCATGAACCGTTAATTGTTAGCAAGCGAGAGTGAGTGAATAGATCTATTGAGGGTGACTCCTCCGTTCGGGTTGGCAGCGCCAACTTGTCAAACAAACGCATTTCATTTCTGTCATATTAGAGTGATTGGCAAACACTCAGTTGGGGCATTTCATTCAGTTTAGCTTCGGGGTCATGAGCTTAAGAGCTAATGTATCATTTTTATGTGGCATTGTTTTGTCATACACTTTATACTTGTGGTATCCGTACAATATTTCATTTACATAAACCTATGATCTCCCCAACATTTTTGTTGACCATTTTTAGCAATGTATTTTCAGGTAATTAAGGTATCGCATGTTGGCTTGCATATGGACATCATGGAATCGCGGAGTCGACGCGTCTCACCTTATATTTTATGCACTTATCCATCGTTTGAATTGTATGAACTTGTTTTATGGAAACTTGTTTCACCTTTTGGGACCTAGCTTTATATCTCAGAATGCTTTTAAATAATCCAACGACGTATTTTCTAAACGACACTTTAGGTCGTTCAATATAACTGCAACTTTGGTGCTATGACTAGTCGTACCCCTGAATGACTTATTCCGCTACAAGTCACGAAATTTGAGGGTGTGACATATAGTGACTGTTCTTGAACAATCTGTTAATTACTATGCAGAATTTAGTAATGAATCTTAAGAAGAATTAACAATTATCACACAATAATTCTCTCAACGATCACCTCAATATATTAATATACGGTTACTCAAAAGTAAAAGGGTTACAACGAACCTTGAAGTGAATACAAGACAAATACGTATGCTAACAATCGTATATTAACCCTAACCCTAGATCCTCCTTTTATATACTTAAGGAGTCCTAGTCGGTTACAAAACTTTCTATACAAGAATAATATCTATTCGTATCTTTACCATAAACAAACTATACATATCTAATAAGCAGCAGTGTCATTACTCTAGCAGCAGAATCCTCTTAGGCTAGCAGTAGAATGACACTTAGCTTATTTAACCATTCGTCAGTTATCACCAGCAGCAGAATAAATATACTAGCAGCAGGATGTTTATGCCTAGCAGCAGAATCATACTTAGTATATTTCTATTTGAGCCATGAGCGGCAGAATAACATTCATAGCAGCAACATCTTCAAAGTAGTAGCAGCTTCTTTTAAACTCAACAATCCTCCCCTAAACTTGATATTTTCTCCCAAAATATACAAGTTTCTTCTAAACACAGATATACACAAGGAGGATGCTTCCAAACACTTTCTACTATGAAGTCTTTGATTTCAGAATCTTTTTATACTTTTTTACTAACTCAAAAGCTTGATGATCTGAAAGAAATGCTCTTTGTAACCTCAACCTACCATGTTGTAACATCTGAGTAAGAATAACAGTATTGTTGGTGATGGGGTAATCTTTTTCCACCAGCATATATACACTTACATCACTACCAATCAACTCATGTACTCCACATGACTGATATAGATACCATTTATGAACCTTGGTTGAACTTAGCAAATCCTTCCATTCAATATCTCTCTCATCTGGCTCAAACATATTCCTTAAGAAGTAATAGTGTAGCCTTTCATAAATCACCTCTGGTCTTCTATCACCATAATTTTCCTTATATAACCTCTAGAGTTGTACTATATCATCTCTATCCATGTAATGTAGCATCTGTGAAAATCTAATAAACTTCTGACATAAGCCATTTGATCTCTTGATTTCCCACCATGCTTCACTTCCATCTTGAACATCATGAGTATAAGAGATGATTGGGTGTTTTGATTCCAAGGGAACTGCATTAGCTACTTCAGGTTCTTCTTGTGGTTTACGAACTGTAACATCCATAATCCTTTTCATGTCATCTACAGTCACCTTTTCAGAATTACTCTCTGTATCACTAAACTTCATTGGTGTTGTTCTTTTCTTCTTCTTTGCTCTACTCTTCAACCGTTTTCCTGTTCTTTTGACACCAATAATTGATTCAGATTTTATCTCTTCCACTTCCTCTTTCTTTTCCTCAATAGCTACTTTTACCTTCTCAACAGCTTCTTTCTCTTTGACATTCTTTTCCTTGACACCTTCAGATATTTCCTTAGGTCTTGTAACTTGAGATTCTGGATTAAGATAACCCCTTGGATCCACTCTTCTTGTAAGTTTCTTAATCTCAGCATCTGTTAAAGGTTTAAATTTCTTCTCCATCTCTTTTAGCAGCTTCAAACTTCTGCTTAACTTGATCATTGGTGAATGGTTTCAATTTCTTCAATTTCCAGTTCTTCATGTTTTTCAAATAATGCTCATGAAAAGTTCTAAACGACACTTTAGGTCGTTCAATATAACTGCAACTTTGGTGCTATGACCAGTCGTGCCCTTGAATGACTTATTCCGTTGCAAGTCACGAAATTTGGGGGTGTGACATATAGTGACTGTTCTTGAACAGTCTATTAATTACTATACGGAATTTAGTAATTAATCTTAAGAAGAATTAACAATTATCACACAATAATTCTCTCAACGATCACCTCAATATATTAATATACGGTTACTCAAAAGTAACAGGGTTACAACGAACCTTGAAGTGAATACAAGACAAATACGTATGCTAACAATCGTATATTAACCCTAACCCTAGATCCTCCTTTTATAGACTTAAGGAGTCCTAGTCGGTTACAAAACTTTCTATACAAGAATAATATCTATTCGTATCTTTACCATAAACAAACTATACATATCTAATAAGCAGCAGTATCATTACTCTAGCAGCAATCCTCTTAGGCTAGCAGTAGAATGACACTTAGCTTATTTCACCATTCGTCAGTTATCACCAGCACAGAATAAATATACTAGCAACAGGATGTTTATGCCTAGCAGCAGAATCATACTTAGTATATTTCTATTAGAGCCATGAGCAGCAGAATAACATTCATAGCAGCAGCATCTTCAAAGTAGTAGCAGCTTCTTTTAAACTCAACAATCCTCCCCTAAACTTGATATTTTCTCCCAAAATATACAAGTTTCTTCTAAACACAGATATACACAAGGAGGATGCTTCCAAACACTTTCTACTATGAAGTCTTTGATTTCAGAATCTTTTTATACTTTTTTACTAACTCAAAAGCTTGATGATCTGAAAGAAATGCTCTTTGTAACCTCAACCTACCATGTTGTAACATCTGAGTAAGAATAACAGTATTGTTGGTGATGGGGTAATCTTTTTCCACCAGCATATATACACTTACATCACTACCAATCAACTCATGTACTCCACATGAGTGATATAGATACCATTTATGAACCTTGGTTGAACTTAGCAAATCCTTCCATTCAATATCTCTCTCATCTGGCTCAAACATATTCCTTAAGAAGTAATAGTGTAGCCTTTCATAAATCACCTCTGGTCTTCTATCACCATAATTTTCCTTATATAACCTCTAGAGTTGTACTATATCATCTCTATCCATGTAATGTAGCATCTGTGAAAATCTAATAAACTTCTGACATAAGCCATTTGATCTCTTGATTTCCCACCATGCTTCACTTCCATCTTGAACATCATGAGTATAAGAGATGATTGGGTGTTTTGATTCCAAGGGAACTGCATTAGCTACTTCAGGTTCTTCTTGTGGTTTACGAACTGTAACATCCATAATCCTTTTCATGTCATCTACAGTCACCTTTTCAGAATTACTCTCTGTATCACTAAACTTCATTGGTGTTGTTCTTTTCTTCTTCTTTGCTCTACTCTTCAACCGTTTTCCTGTTCTTTTGACACCAATAATTGATTCAGATTTTATCTCTTCCACTTCCTCTTTCTTTTCCTCAATAGCTACTTTTACCTTCTCAACAGCTTCTTTCTCTTTGACATTCTTTTCCTTGACACCTTCAGATATTTCCTTAGGTCTTGTAACTTGAGATTCTGGATTAAGATAACCCCTTGGATCTACTCTTCTTGTAATTTCTTAATCTCAGCATCTGTTAAAGGTTCAAATTTCTTCTCCATCTCTTTCTTAGCAGCTTCAAACTTCTGCTTAACTTGATCATTGGTGAATGGTTTCAATTTCTTCAATTTCCAGTTCTTCATGTTTTTCAAATAATGCTCATGAAAAGTTCTAAACGACACTTTAGGTCGTTCAATATAACTGCAACTTTGGTGCTATGACCAGTCGTGCCCCTGAATGACTTATTCCGTTGCAAGTCACGAAATTTGGAGGTGTGACATATAGTGACTGTTCTTGAACAGTCTATTAATTACTATACGGAATTTAGTAATTAATCTTAAGAAGAATTAACAATTATCACACTATAATTCTCTCAACGATCACCTCAATATATTAATATACGGTTACTCAAAAGTAACAGGGTTACAACGAACCTTGAAGTGAATACAAGACAAATACGTATGCTAACAATCGTATATTAACCCTAACCCTAGATCCTCCTTTTATAGACTTAAGGAGTCCTAGTCGGTTACAAAACTTTCTATACAAGAATAATATCTATTCGTATCTTTACCATAAACAAACTATACATATCTAATAAGCAGCAGTATCATTACTCTAGCAGCAATATCCTCTTAGGCTAGCAGTAGAATGACACTTAGCTTATTTCACCATTCGTCAGTTATCACCAGCAGCAGAATAAATATACTAGCAACAGGATGTTTATGCCTAGCAGCAGAATCATACTTAGTATGTTTCTATTTGAGCCATGAGCGGCAGAATAACATTCATAGCAGCAACATCTTCAAAGTAGTAGCAGCTTCTTTTAAACTCAACAATCCTCCCCTAAACTTGATATTTTCTCCCAAAATATACAAGTTTCTTCTAAACACAGATATACACAAGGAGGATGCTTCCAAACACTTTCTACTATGAAGTCTTTGATTTCAGAATCTTTTTATACTTTTTTACTAACTCAAAAGCTTGATGATCTGAAAGAAATGCTCTTTGTAACCTCAACCTACCATGTTGTAACATCTGAGTAAGAATAACAGTATTGTTGGTGATGGGGTAATCTTTTTCCACCAGCATATATACACTTACATCACTACCAATCAACTCATGTACTCCACATGAGTGATATAGATACCATTTATGAACCTTGGTTGAACTTAGCAAATCCTTCCATTCAATATCTCTCTCATCTGGCTCAAACATATTCCTTAAGAAGTAATAGTGTAGCCTTTCATAAATCACCTCTGGTCTTCTATCACCATAATTTTCCTTATATAACCTCTAGAGTTGTACTATATCATCTCTATCCATGTAATGTAGCATCTGTGAAAATCTAATAAACTTCTGACATAAGCCATTTGATCTCTTGATTTCCCACCATGCTTCACTTCCATCTTGAACATCATGAGTATAAGAGATGATTGGGTGTTTTGATTCCAAGGGAACTGCATTAGCTACTTCAGGTTCTTCTTGTGGTTTATGAACTGTAACATCCATAATCCTTTTCATGTCATCTACAGTCACCTTTTCAGAATTACTCTCTGAATCACTAAACTTCATTGGTGTTGTTCTTTTCTTCTTCTTTGCTCTACTCTTCAACCGTTTTCCTGTTCTTTTGACACCAATAATTGATTCAGATTTTATCTCTTCCACTTCCTCTTTCTTTTCCTCAATAGCTACTTTTACCTTCTCAACAGCTTCTTTCTCTTTGACATTCTTTTCCTTGACACCTTCAGATATTTCCTTAGGTCTTGTAACTTGAGATTCTGGATTAAGATAACCCCTTGGATCTACTCTTCTTGTAAGTTTCTTAATCTCAGCATCTGTTAAAGGTTCAAATTTCTTCTCCATCTCTTTCTTAGCAGCTTCAAACTTCTGCTTAACTTGATCATTGGTGAATGGTTTCAATTTCTTCAATTTCCAGTTCTTCATGTTTTTCAAATAATGCTCATGAAAAGTTCTAAACGACACTTTAGGTCGTTCAATATAACTGCAACTTTGGTGCTATGACCAGTCGTGCCCCTGAATGACTTATTCCGTTGCAAGTCACGAAATTTGGAGGTGTGACATATAGTGACTGTTCTTGAACAGTCTATTAATTACTATACGGAATTTAGTAATTAATCTTAAGAAGAATTAACAATTATCACACTATAATTCTCTCAACGATCACCTCAATATATTAATATACGGTTACTCAAAAGTAACAGGGTTACAACGAACCTTGAAGTGAATACAAGACAAATACGTATGCTAACAATCGTATATTAACCCTAAACCTAGATCCTCCTTTTATAGACTTAAGGAGTCCTAGTCGGTTACAAAACTTTCTATACAAGAATAATATCTATTCGTATCTTTACCATAAACAAACTATACATATCTAATAAGCAGCAGTATCATTACTCTAGCAGCAATATCCTCTTAGGCTAGCAGTAGAATGACACTTAGCTTATTTCACCATTCGTCAGTTATCACCAGCAGCAGAATAAATATACTAGCAACAGGATGTTTATGCCTAGCAGCAGAATCATACTTAGTATGTTTCTATTTGAGCCATGAGCGGCAGAATAACATTCATAGCAGCAACATCTTCAAAGTAGTAGCAGCTTCTTTTAAACTCAACAATCCTCCCCTAAACTTGATATTTTCTCCCAAAATATACAAGTTTCTTCTAAACACAGATATACACAAGGAGGATGCTTCCAAACACTTTCTACTATGAAGTCTTTGATTTCAGAATCTTTTTATACTTTTTTACTAACTCAAAAGCTTGATGATCTGAAAGAAATGCTCTTTGTAACCTCAACCTACCATGTTGTAACATCTGAGTAAGAATAACAGTATTGTTGGTGATGGGGTAATCTTTTTCCACCAGCATATATACACTTACATCACTACCAATCAACTCATGTACTCCACATGACTGATATAGATACCATTTATGAACCTTGGTTGAACTTAGCAAATCCTTCCATTCAATATCTCTCTCATCTGGCTCAAATATATTCCTTAAGTAGTAATAGTGTAGCCTTTCATAAATCACCTCTGGTCTTCTATCACCATAATTTTCCTTATATAACCTCTAGAGTTGTACTATATCATCTCTATCCATGTAATGTAGCATCTGTGAAAATCTAATAAACTTCTGACATAAGCCATTTGATCTCTTGATTTCCCACCATGCTTCACTTCCATCGTGAACATCATGAGTATAAGAGATGATTGGGTGTTTTGATTCCAAGGGAACTGCATTAGCTACTTCAGGTTCTTCTTGTGGTTTACGAACTGTAACATCCATAATCCTTTTCATGTCATCTACAGTCACCTTTTCAGAATTACTCTCTGTATCACTAAACTTCATTGGTGTTGTTCTTTTCTTCTTCTTTGCTCTACTCTTCAACCGTTTTCCTGTTCTTTTGACACCAATAATTGATTCAGATTTTATCTCTTCCACTTCCTCTTTCTTTTCCTCAATAGCTACTTTTACCTTCTCAACAGCTTCTTTCTCTTTGACATTCTTTTCCTTGACACCTTCAGATATTTCCTTAGGTCTTGTAACTTGAGATTCTGGATTAAGATAACCCTTGGATCTACTCTTCTTGTAAGTTTCTTAATCTCAGCATCTGTTAAAGGTTCAAATTTCTTCTCCATCTCTTTCTTAGCAGCTTCAAACTTCTGCTTAACTTGATCATTGGTGAATGGTTTCAATTTCTTCAATTTCCAGTTCTTCATGTTTTTCAAATAATGCTCATGAAAAGTTCTAAACGACACTTTAGGTCGTTCAATATAACTGCAACTTTGGTGCTATGACCAGTCGTGCCCTGAATGACTTATTCCGTTGCAAGTCACGAAATTTGGAGGTGTGACATATAGTGACTGTTCTTGAACAGTCTATTAATTACTATACGGAATTTAGTAATTAATCTTAAGAAGAATTAACAATTATCACACTATAATTCTCTCAACGATCACCTCAATATATTAATATACGGTTACTCAAAAGTAACAGGGTTACAACGAACCTTGAAGTGAATACAAGACAAATACGTATGCTAACAATCGTATATTAACCCTAACCCTAGATCCTACCTTTTATAGACTTAAGGAGTCCTAGTCGGTTACAAAACTTTCTATACAAGAATAATATCTATTCGTATCTTTACCATAAACAAACTATACATATCTAATAAGCAGCAGTATCATTACTCTAGCAGCAATATCCTCTTAGGCTAGCAGTAGAATGACACTTAGCTTATTTCACCATTCGTCAGTTATCACCAGCAACAGAATAAATATACTAGCAACAGGATGTTTATGCCTAGCAGCAGAATCATACTTAGTATTTTCTATTTGAGCCATGAGCAGCAGAATAACATTCATAGCAGCAACATCTTCAAAGTAGTAGCAGCTTCTTTTAAACTCAACAATCCTCCCCTAAACTTGATATTTTCTCCCAAAATATACAAGTTTCTTCTAAACACAGATATACACAAGGAGGATGCTTCCAAACACTTTCTACTATGAAGTCTTTGATTTCAGAATCTTTTTATACTTTTTTACTAACTCATAAGCTTGATGATCTGAAAGAAATGCTCTTTGTAACCTCAACCTACCATGTTGTAACATCTGAGTAAGAATAACAGTATTGTTGGTGATGGGGTAATCTTTTTCCACCAGCATATATACACTTACACACTACCAATCAACTCATGTACTCCACATGACTGATATAGATACCATTTATGAACCTTGGTTGAACTTAGCAAATCCTTCCATTCAATATCTCTCTCATCTGGCTCAAACATATTCCTTAAGAAGTAATAGTGTAGCCTTTCATAAATCACCTCTGGTCTTCTATCACCATAATTTTCCTTGTATAACCTCTAGAGTTGTACTATATCATCTCTATCCATGTAATGTAGCATCTGTGAAAATCTAATAAACTTCTGACATAAGCCATTTGATCTCTTGATTTCCCACCATGCTTCACTTCCATCGTGAACATCATGAGTATAAGAGATGATTGGGTGTTTTGATTCTAAGGGAACTGCATTAGCTACTTCAGGTTCTTCTTGTGGTTTACGAACTGTAACATCCATAATCCTTTTCATGTCATCTACAGTCACCTTTTCAGAATTACTCTCTGTATCACTAAACTTCATTGGTGTTGTTCTTTTCTTCTTCTTTGCTCTACTCTTCAACCGTTTTCCTGTTCTTTTGACACCAATAATTGATTCAGATTTTATCTCTTCCACTTCCTCTTTCTTTTCCTCAATAGCTACTTTTACCTTCTCAACAGCTTCTTTCTCTTTGACATTCTTTTCCTTGACACCTTCAGATATTTCCTTAGGTCTTGTAACTTGAGATTCTGGATTAAGATAACCCCTTGGATCTACTCTTCTTGTAAGTTTCTTAATCTCAGCATCTGTTAAAGGTTCAAATTTCTTCTCCATCTCTTTCTTAGCAGCTTCAAACTTCTGCTTAACTTGATCATTGGTGAATGGTTTCAATTTCTTCAATTTCCAGTTCTTCATGTTTTTCAAATAATGCTCATGAAAAGTTCTAAACGACACTTTAGGTCGTTCAATATAACTGCAACTTTGGTGCTATGACCAGTCGTGCCCCTGAATGACTTATTCCGTTGCAAGTCACGAAATTTGGAGGTGTGACATATAGTGACTGTTTCTTGAACAGTCTATTAATTACTATACGGAATTTAGTAATTAATCTTAAGAAGAATTAACAATTATCACACTATAATTCTCTCAACGATCACCTCAATATATTAATATACGGTTACTCAAAAGTAACAGGGTTACAACGAACCTTGAAGTGAATACAAGACAAATACGTATGCTAACAATCGTATATTAACCCTAACCCTAGATCCTACTTTTATAGACTTAAGGAGTCCTAGTCGGTTACAAAACTTTCTATACAAGAATAATATCTATTCGTATCTTTACCATAAACAAACTATACATATCTAATAAGCAGCAGTATCATTACTCTAGCAGCAATATCCTCTTAGGCTAGCAGTAGAATGACACTTAGCTTATTTCACCATTCGTCAGTTATCACCAGCAGCAGAATAAATATACTAGCAGCAGGATGTTTATGCCTAGCAGCAGAATCATACTTAGTATATTTCTATTAGAGCCATGAGCAGCAGAATAACATTCATAGCAGCAGCATCTTCAAAGTAGCAGCAGCTTCTTTTAAACTCAACAATCCTCCCCTAAACTTGATATTTTCTCCCAAAATATACAAGTTTCTTCTAAACACAGATATACACAAAGAGGATGCTTCCAAACACTTTCTACTATGAAGTCTTTGATTTCAGAATCTTTTTATACTTTTCTACTAACTCATAAGCTTGATGATCTGAAAGAAATGCTCTTTGTAACCTCAACCTACCATGTTGTAACATCTGAGTAAGAATAACAGTATTGTTGGTGATGGGGTAATCTTTTTCCACCAGCATATATACACTTACACCACTACCAATCAACTCATGTACTCCACATGACTGATATAGATACCATTTATGAACCTTGGTTGAACTTAGCAAATCCTTCCATTCAATATCTCTCTCATCTGGCTCAAACATATTCCTCAAGTAGTAATAGTGTAGCCTTTCATAAATCACCTCTGGTCTTCTATCACCATAATTTTCCTTGTATAACCTCTAGAGTTGTACTATATCATCTCTATCCATGTAATGTAGCATCTGTGAAAATCTAATAAACTTCTGACATAAGCCATTTGATCTCTTGATTTCCCACCATGCTTCACTTCCATCGTGAACATCATGAGTATAAGAGATGATTGGGTGTTTTGATTCTAAGGGAACTGCATTAGCTACTTCAGGTTCTTCTTGTGGTTTACGAACTGTAACATCCATAATCCTTTTCATGTCATCTACAGTCACCTTTTCAGAATTACTCTCTGAATCACTAAACTTCATTGGTGTTGTTCTTTTCTTCTTCTTTGCTCTACTCTTCAACCGTTTTCCTGTTCTTTTGACACCAATAATTGATTCAGATTTTATCTCTTCCACTTCCTCTTTCTTTTCCTCAATAGCTACTTTTACCTTCTCAACACTTCTTTCTCTTTGACATTCTTTTCCTTGACATCTTCAGATATTTCCTTAGGTCTTGTAACTTGAGATTCTGGATTAAGATAACCCATTGGATCTACTCTTCTTGTAAGTTTCTTAATCTCAGCATCTGTTAAAGGTTCAAATTTCTTCTCCATCTCTTTCTTAGCAGCTTCAAACTTCTGCTTAACTTCATCATTGGTGAATGGTTTCAATTTCTTCAATTTCCAGTTCTTCATGTTTTTCAAATAATGCTCATGAAAAGTTCTCTGTTGCCTTGCAGTTGGTGGTCTATTCACCTTCTTTTTCTTCCTTGCAGCCAAAAACTTTTTCGTGTTCTCCACAACAACTTGTTGAAACCAGTCATTAATACCTTCACTTGTGAAAGTATCTTCCAACTCTACTTTCACTTTCTCCCATGCCATAGCTGCTTCACACCTTGCCTTCTCATCTTCCCATGCTCTTACTTTTGCTTCCATTTTAGCTTGTTTCTCAGATTGTTGCTTTTGTTTTTCCATATCTCTATCATACTCTGCTTGTTCTTCAGCAGCAACTCTCTGAGCTTCTTCAGCATCAAACCTATCTTGCAAGTACTTAGGCCATAAGTGAAATGGAACATCATCTTGATTAGGGTAGGAGTCAAGTTCTTCCACCATTTTCTCCTTACCTTTACCCTTGTAGGTAGGTGGTTGAACAGGTTTTCTTGTTGGTGTAGGTTCTCTTATAACAACTCCTTTGGCTTTTGGTTTTGTTGCAGCAGTAGATTTAGTTTCAGGTAATTGTGGTGATTCTTGTTGTTTTTGTTTTGGTTTAAGGTTCACCATGATCTGAGCTATTGGTATTGTGTCTTCTTCTGACTCAGCAGCAGGTTCTTTCTCCTTAGCAGTAGGATCAACTACCTTAGCAGCAGCATGCTCTGTATCAGCAGCAGAATCGCCTTTAACAGCCTTTTCAACACTTTCAAGAACAACTTCATTCCCAGACCTATCTTTGACCACAAAATCATCTTCACCAGAACCAACATCCATATCCACATTACCCTCATTCTCATTCACTTCCATCTCAACCTCCCCTTGACCCTTGTTTTCCTCCCCTGAGGCCTTGTCTTCATTCCTCCCCTGTTTGGGAGCATCCTCCCCCAAACTTGGTTTGGAAATCTTTGGCTGTGAAGTCCTTGATCTCAGTAACCCCTCAAGATGCCTAACCCGTTGCTGTAGCCTTCTAATTTTAGCACCCTGAGTAGAATTCACCATCTTCAATAGCTTCTTGAGACCAAGCACTTCTTTTGACAATTTTGTACATTTATCCGTCAATTCATTCAATTGTTTCAGAATATCCTCACAACTTCGGTCTGTGTTACCTGACCCGAGAGGTTGATCAGTGGATTTGGCATTGTGTACATTTGTTTTACCCGTCAATTCCTCTGTATCTAGTTCAATTCTAGCCTCAACACTTCGACCTGTGTTACCTGGTCCGAGAGGTGTATCATGGGCATTGGCATTTTGTACATTTTCATCCATCAATTCATGTGTTTCGTGTCTGTCCTCATCACTTCGTGATGTGTAACCTTCCCTGAGAGGTGAATCTTTGGAATGAAACTCAGTCTCAATCCTAGATTGAGCAGCTAAGCCCCCCTTTTTAGCCATTTGGCTGGGGTTACCATCATGTGCATCAGGTTCATGAGAACCCTCAGCAGTAGATGTTGCCAAGGTTGGGGTCTTATCTATGTTGACACTGGCCTGTTCAACTTCTAAGTTGGAAACAGTAGTGTCAGTCCCTTCCTTCATGCCATCTCAATAACCTATGGCAGCCTCATTTTGTTCCATACTAGCACTAGTCTGAGGTAACTCAGTGCTCATTTCATGTGAAGACCTAGGTGAATGGGTATTTTGGGGTTCATTTTGAGATGATTCACTTGAAGATTCAGAAGTGGGTGTGTGATGGGAAACTGTTGGGTTTTCAGCTTCTTCACCCTCAGCAACAGCAGCAGCAATGTTTAAAATATGTTGGGACAAAGGAGTTATTCTCCCAGAAAAACTAGTCCCATTTTTCTTTAAATAAGAAAACATTTTGCTTGTTAATGCAGGAGTTGGTTCAATTCCTGTATGTTCCAAAGGTTCTTTTAATTGACTATTTATGATAAGTTGTAAAAACCTTGGGTAAATATAATGTTTGCCAGAAATATTCTTTTTCAACCCTTCAAAAATCATAGCCGAAAAATTGTATGGTTGGCCTGTGGCTAGGCAAACCAAAGCAGAAGCTTGATTTGCACTAAACTCATTCCACCCAGTTGTTTTAGGGCTAAGACAATGTAGAAGTGTGTGAATAAGAAATTTCCAGTAAGGGCAGAAAAGGCTTTTTGAAAACTTAATTTTGTCAATTTTCTTTTCATACCCTAGTTTTGCAAGTTCCTCAAAAATAGTAGTTGTAGGAAGACAAGTTGTTGCTTCATCATCTGCAAGACGAAGAATTCGTCTTACAGATGTTTCAGTAACAACTATACTTTCTTCATCTACCATACCAATTAACATTTGTTCCCCATTTTGAGTTTCAGCCGTAACAGTCGACCAAAACTGTCGCATGTGGGATTTATATATAGTTGGATTAACTGTTAATGCATACCTAATTGAAGTAGCATTAAGAAAGTCGATGACTTCAGTAAATCCATCTGCCTCTGGGACCTTCTGAAGAAAAGCTATTTGATTGTGGTCGGCGGAGTATTCGTGTCTTGTCATCGTGAATTAGGGTTTTAATTTTAGGGGCTTTTGATCAGATGATAGAAAGATGTGTTAGGGTTTGAATGTGGATTCAATTTTGGGCGCACAAAGTTATTGGTGAGGTCGAATTGGGTTTTTATGCCGTTTAGATCCAATTAGGGCTTTATTCGCGCCAATTTGCAAAATGGTCCCTACACTTTCAAACCAAGCAGCAGAATCCAATAGTTTCAACTTTGAGCAGCATAACGTTCAGCAGCAGAATGGTATGCCTAGCAGCAGAAACTTTTGAACCAGCAGCAGAATGTTCTCTGAACATTCCAATCATCTTTTTCTCATCAATCAAGCATTCCCTTGTGACTTATCCTGCAAAAGATTAGTCCAAAACCACAAAAACACAAACAAGAGTGTTCCACAATAATCACAAGTCATAGCCATACATAGTAGCATAGTAACCAACTTAGCAGCAGACAACATACAGACATAGCAAACACTAGAAACAACTTATTTGATCAATAACAACACAAATCCTTACACACTATTACAAAAACACACAGAGATAAGATTTTTTATTTTCAAAGATTGATCATTCCTATACTAGCAATTAAAAATTGAAATCTACTCACATCAAAACCTTTAGTGAGTAAATCTGCAACATTATTGTCAGTATGTATTTTAACTATTTGAATTAGCTTTTTCTCATAACAATTTCTTATAAAATGGTGTCTTATCTCTATATGCTTTGTTTTAGAGTGAAAAACAGGATTTTTGATGATACACATGGTACTATTATTATCAATATAAATTTTGGTGTTCATAAAGTTGTACCCATAATCCAGCAATTGGTTTTGGATCCAGAGCACTTGTCCACAGCAACTAGAAGCAGCCACATACTCAGCTTCAGTTGTTGAATTCGCCACCATAGTCTGTTTCTTGCATTGCCAAGAGATCAACCTATGTCCAAGGTATTGACATCCTCCAGTGGTTGATTTTCTATCCATACTTGCTCCAGCATAGTCACTATCTGAGTATGCCACCAGACCAAAAGGTGAATCCTTAGGATACCAAAGGCCCAACCTAGGTTGACTCCTTAAGTATCTAAAAATCCTCTTAACAGCATTCAAGTGTGAGACTTTTGGGGACACTTGAAATCTGGCACAAGCACACACAGTAAACATGATGTCTGGCCTTGAAGCAGTTAGATACATCAATGAACCAATCATTGATCTATACAGATGAACATCAACCTCTTCCCCATCTTAATCCTTGAGCAAAGGCTTGTTGGTCTCCATTGTTGTCTTAGCTGGTTTCCCATCAGTAAAGCTAAATTTCTTCAAAATATCAGCCACATACTTGTCTTGGCTGATGAAAATCCCATCTTTCATCTGTTTAACTTGAAGCCCCAAAAAGAAGGTGAGTTCCCCCATAGAACTCATCTGAAATCTATTATGCATGAGCTTCTCAAATTCTTCACACAACACCTTGTTTGTAGACCCAAAAATGATATCATCTTCATAAACTTGGACTAGTAGGATATCCTTTTTTTCTTTCTTAATGAACAATGTCTTATCAATGGTTCCCCTGTTGAATCCATTAGATAAAAAATACTTGGACAAGGTGTCATACCAAGCTCTTGGAGCCTGATGTAGACCATATAGTGCTTTCTCCACCTTATAAACCCTATCTGGATAATCAGGGTCTTCAAAACCAGGTGGTTGCATCACATAAACTTCTTAATCAATCTTTCCATACAAGAAAGCACTTTTCACATCCATCTGATACACTGGGAAGTTCTTGAATGAAGCATAAGCCAAGAATAGTCTGATGGCCTCTATTCTTGCTACTAGAGCAAACACCTCATCATAATCAATGCCCTCTTCCTGAGTGTATCCCTGAGCCACCAATCTAGCTTTGTTTCTGATCACAATTCCTCTTTCATCTCTCTTGCATCTGAACACCCATTTTGTACCAATTGCCCTCTTCCCATTAGGCAAATCAACTAATGTCCAGACCTCTTGAAGCTTGAACTGCAACAACTCCTCTTGCATAGCTTCAACCCAACTAGAATCTTGCATAGCTTTGTGAGCATTCTTGGGTTCTACTTGTGACAGAAAACAAGCAAATTTACAATTTTGTAGATCTTTGTGGCTATTCTTATGATGTAATGATTGAGCAAATAATCTTTTATGAAGCAAAGCATTCAACCCCTTTGCTTTACTTCTGGTTTGTACAGCAGATTTAACATCACCAATTATCTGCTCTTTTGGATGATTTTTATGTATCCTTGTTGTTGGAGTAGGACTAACAGGTATATGAGTCTCCATATTGGACAAATCAGCATCATCTCCAAATACATCCACAACTTCATCATCAGTGTCTTCATACACTTCCTCTAATTCAGGCAACTCATCAAAAGAATCATCAAAGAAATTTCCATCTTTGTCAGCAGTAGAATGCTTGGGAATAGCAGCAGAATCACTATGCTTAGCAGCAGAATGTTCTGTACTACTGACTGGCATAGCAGCAGAATGATTTGGCTTAGCAGCAGAATGGGAGATACTGCTGCTAGCTTTAATTCCTTGACTTCCTTGATTTGCTGTCCTTTCATTCCTTACTTCATCATCATTCTTGCCATTATTTGAAGGTTTATCACCACCTTCTGCATCATCCTTTGGTACTTCTTCATAAACAGCATCATCCTTTGAACTCTTGCCCTCTTTTTCTTTTGATGTGAAAAGCTGATTAAGCTTTCATTTCTCAATCAAGACAAACTCCTTTGCAGATTCATCATCTTTAGCTTGTGTACCTACATTAGGGTTAGCTTGTGTACCTGCAGACATGTTAGTTGTACCTGCAATCACTGGTTGATAATTCATACTCTTGGTTAGGGAATCAATATCAAACAGCCATTCAGGTCCTTTTCCGGCAACACTAGGTGTGGTTTCACTAAACCTAACATGTAGGTTTTCTTCCACATGCTTTGTTCTTTGGTTAAATACCCTAAAAGCTTTGCTATTAGTTGAGTATCCAACAAAGAAACCTTTGTCTGCTTTCTCATCAAACTTGCCTAGTGAATCAATGGTATTTAAGATAGTAACAGGACACCCAAATGGTTTCAAGAAATCTATCATAGGTTTCCTACCATGCAATAATTCATAAGGGGTCTTGTTATGAGGCTTCACTACCTTACTCCTATTTTGCACATAGCAAGCAGTGTTAACTGCTTCAGCCCAAAAAGTAGTGGGTAATTGTGACTCTAACAACATTGTCTTAGCAGCCTCAATTAATGTCCTATTCCTCCTCTCAGCCACACCATTTTGCTGAGGAGTTCTAGTCACACTAAACTGTCTTAAGATACCTTTTTCAACACAGAACTGATTCATCACACTATTCTTAAATTCAGTTCCATTGTCACATCTGATTATCTTAACTTTATGATTAACTAGGTTTTCTACTCTTGTTATGAAAGCCTTAAGAATGCTAGATGTCTCATCCTTAGTTCCTAAGAAGAAAACCCAAGTAAATCTGCTAAAATCATCAGTGACCACTAAGCAATACATCTTTTTATTCAAGCTTTTCATAAAAGTTGGACCAAACAGATCCATATGTAACATATGCAAGGGATCAGAAATAGAGTTCGCCACTTTGGACTTACAAGAAGCTCTGTGTTGCTTTCCCATCTGACAAGCAACACAGGTTTCAGGATTTTCAAAATTTTTTTAAGGTAAACCTCTAACAAGGTTGCCCTTAACCAATTTATTTATTGTTTTGAAATTCAAATGGCCCAATCTTCTATGCCAAAGTTTGGATTCATCAATTGTGGCTTTGGCAAACAGACAAGTTAAATCTCTTTTGGGAAGGATGTTCTTTATGTCCACACTGTATATATTTTCTTTTCTAGGGACTCTAAGTTGCACTAATTTATCATCAGGCAATTTGTAGTCGGGAGATAAGACAAGACACTCAGTGTCTGTAAAAAGAACAAAATTCTTTTTGTCACACATTTGTGAGACACTAAAAAGATTGAACTTAAGTCCATTGACCAAATACACTTTTTCAAAATCCAAGGTGCCTGTTCTAATAGTACCTTTCCCAACAATTTTTCCTCTTTTGGGGTCATTCCCAAAGGCAACATAGCCACCATCCAAAGCTTCAAAATTTTCCAAGTTGCTTTGGTCTCCAGTCATATGTGAAGAGCATCCACTATCAAAAATACATTTATCCTTTAGCTCCTTTTGTAGATTGCCCTGCACAAAAGTAAGAGAGTTAGTTTCTCTTTGGGACCCAAGCCATTACTGACTTGGATCTGCCTTGTGCATCAAAGTAATCAAATTTCTTGAAGTTCATTGATGCACTGCTGTGTCTGGTTTTAGGTTTCCAGACCCAGCAAGCTGAGGCCTTAACAGCATAGAAATGAGTGCCCACAACAGTATCAGTAACCACTTTTGGCTTAGCAGCAGAATGAGAAGTACTGCTATTAACCTGTGTGACTTTTGGTTCAACAGTCCTAAAAATTTCTCTCTTATCAGTTTTGGGTGTTGAATCAGTCTCATCATCCTCACTATCTGACACCCAATCTTCAATGATCACTGTATCAGACTTCTTTTCTACCTTAGGTGCATTTGTTCTATCAGGTTTTTCATTACTTGACTCACCTACAGGTTTGGCTTCAACCTCAGTTAAGAATGACAATTCCTTTTTGGGAGGTGCAAAAGCACTTTTGACTGGGGGTGGTACTTCAGCAAATCCTAAACCACTCCCTCTTCTAAGTATTTGACTTCCAATAGATTTATTGATAAGATCAGTTGCAAGCTGTTGTTTTTCAACTAGTATGACATGTTTTTCCTTACTAGTTAAAGCTTCATCCCTAATTCTTTCAGCTTCTTCAACTCTTTTATTAAGAACACTAATCTCAACATCTTTCATAATAATTTCAACTTCTAGACCATTGATCTTATCAACATACTCTACTTCATTTTGTTTAAGAAAGTCAAGTTTTACTTCTACAGATTTTAGGCCATATTCATAACATAAATTGTCAAGTTTTAACTTATCTACTTCCATTCTTAAACTTTCATTCCTAGATTTAATTCCTCAACAGTATCTAGGCATGATTTAAAAGAACAAGATGACTCATTGGATACCTCAGAGTCTGAACCAGAGGATGAAGAAGCATAGGCCATTTGAGCAAAATTGTGTCCCTTCTTTTCTTCTTCAGCCATGAAAGCAGCATTTGGTCCATCCTCTGCTTGATCACTCCAGTCATAGTCACCTAAGCCATCAAATGAAACCAGAGCAACAGTAGTCTTGGTTTCTTCAATGGGAACTATCCTTGCAGGCTCTTTGTTCTTCTTTGGTGCTCTACACTCCCTAGCAAAGTGTCCCTTTCTCTGACAATTATAGCACTCAATTTTTGACTTATCAAACCCCACATTGGTTTGTCTGTACTTGAGTGCTCTACCAGTTTTCTTAAGAAATCTCCTTGCCCTCATAGTAAGCATGGCCATCTGCCATTTCAAGTCAATCTCTTCTAGATCATCAGGGTCTATCTGCTCCAGATCCTGATCAGTAACAGTTGTGCTTGTAGTTATATCAGCAAAAAATGCACATATAGCTGCATCACTGATGATATCAGTATTTAAACTAGTAGTAGAAACAGGTGCCCCAGCAGCAGAAACAACATGAGCAGTAGCAGAATGGTTGTCATGAGAGCTTCCAGATCCCTTGTTGTTAGAAGACATAAAAGCAAGGTTGCTTGAACTAGACGATGAGCTGGATGTACCTTTGACTTCAGATTCATATACCTTTAATTTGTTGTACAAATCATCCAAAGTCATTGTTTCAAAGTCTGCCTTGTTCCTCCAGACCATTGTATGAGTATTCCATTCAGATGGTAAGCTCCTCAAAAACTTAAGATTGATGTCTTATTGAAGAATTGAGACCTTCATAAGTTGTAATTGACTCACCAATCTCTGAAGTCTATCATAGGTAGCATCAATATTTTCTGAACTTGAAGCAGTAAATGTTTCATATTGATGCTTGAGCAGATTCTTCCTAGACTTTTTGGTGGCCTCATTCCCACCAAATCTGAGTTCAACAGCATCCATCAATTCTTTAGCATACTGAGTGTTACCAAAACTCAATTGGTATTCATTGGGAATACCCATCAATAGCATATTGTGAATTTTGATTTCCAGCTTCCTATAGAAACTAAGAACGTGCTAAAGATAGTTTCTTTGATCGTTTTGAGCCTTAGGGTTCAACAATAACAATGAATATTAATGCACAGCGGAATAAGAACAAATCAATTGTTATTGACACAAAGTTTCTTTTTAACACTTTACGCCTCAATATTATTTGATCAGAATAATACAGTTAAACTAATCTTGTAACAGGAATCAAGAGATCCTTGAAGAGACTAACAACTAATTCTAGTCTAGTCTAGGCGTTTACAATTTACTACGCCCTAGACACACACACACACCCACACACACCTTTATTCTACATTGTGGAAGATACACTGAAAACCTGTACCCTATGTCTCTTTATATAATAGAGACATTAGGGTTTACAAAAGAATAAACTAAAATAATAAAAGATTTCGTTGTAATCTTCCATCTTTTGAACTTTCATCTTTTGTCACTTTAAGCCCTTTTTGTTTCATTCTTCCATTTATTTTGTCTCATCAAATCTAGAATCCCAACAATCTTCCCCTATTTGATGATGACAAAACAAACAAATTCGTGTACGAACTTCCCTAGACGAAGTAGAAAAGTTAAGATGTGATCATCTCCCTGAATGAAACAAACTTGTCTTCCTTGTCTTCCCCTTAAGCCATGCCATCACAATATTTCTTCCCCTTTTTGTTATCAACAAATAGAGAACGAATAAACAATAGAAACTTCCCCTCGAGTGATGCATGTACATAAAATGATTCTTTAAATCTGTAGGCTTTATATACTGTTGAAGAAAAATAATCATTATCAATTTGATGCTGAAGTAGAAGAAATCAATCCTGTGTCTTATGCCTTGTACTAAAAGACTTCGAACGTATACCTAATAGTATAGGGAGACCTCAATCCCTTGACAATAATCACTGAGCACTACAATGTAACTCCTTCAAGTGTTTTATCAATTCGTAGTCACCTGAACGAACAAACAATTATCTTTAAACGTTGTGAGCCGTTTAAGATATGATAAGACACAACCTTGAAAAATTCCACTGCATCATCAAAGAAACAACAAAAACTCCTCTTTGCCAATAAGAAAATTAACTCGAGCCTTTAAATCATTTAAGAAGAAAAATCAAACTCCTAGTGTGTGTGAACTTCCCCAGTGTGTGTGTAAACCAATAACTCCATTCTGAATGACTTCCCACATGGAGAAATAAAGCATCTTCATGTATTGCTCAATCCTCATCTTCCAGAGTTCATACTCACCAGCCTTCAACATTGGTACCTTTGAAGTAGTCAGCATATGAGTAGTATCGGAATCCATTGCTTATGAAGATGATGAACATATCTGATTATACGAAATTCTTTTTGATAGCAGTCTCTAGATCCCAAGCTCTGATACCACATGTTGATCCCAGTTGAGCTTAATCGATCTTGTTAATTATCCTAGATGTGGATCTAAGATAATAGGTATAGAGACTTTTCTTGAACAATCTATTAATTACTATGTGGAATTTAGTAATTAATCTTAAGAAGAATTAGCAATTATCACACAATAAATCTCTAAACGATCACCTCAATATATTAATATACGGTTACTCAAAAGTAACAGGGTTACAACGAACCATGAAGTGAATACAAGATAAATACGTATGCTAACAATCGTATATTAACCCTAACCCTAGATCCTCCTTTTATAGACTTAAGGAGTCCTAGTCGGTTACAAAACTTTCTATACAAGAATAATATATATTTTTATCTTTACCATAAACAAACTATACATATCTAATAAGCAGCAGTATCATTACTCTAGCAATAGAACCCTCATAGGCTAGCAGTAGAATGACCCTTTGCTTATTTCACCATTCGTCAGTTATCACCAGCACCAGAATAAATATATTAGCAGCAGGATGTTTATGCCTAGCAGCAGAATCATACTTAGTATATTTCTATTAGAACCATGAGCAGCAGAATAACATTCATAACAGCAACATCTTCAAAGTAGCAGCAGCTTCTTTTAAACTCAACAGTTTTTACCTCAATCATTTAGAGTAAAATTCATTAACAAAAGTGTTAAATTTACATTGTTAAAAAGTGGTGCGAAAATAGGCCCTTAAAATAAGTAAAACGGTCCCCAAATGAATATCAGAGTGTCTCGATCCTATAACCATGCCATGCCATGCCAACAGCCGCCAAATGTCAGCTAACACTTCAAGAACCTGAGAAGTACATGCTAAAACGGGTCAACACGAGTTGGTGAGTTCATAAGTTTAGTTTAACTGTAAAGCATTTGAATGAAGATTTCCTAGCAAGGGCGTTATAAATCCACTCAGTCCCAAGCCCCGCCCATACAAGACTTGCAACCTGTGTGTTTACAACCCGCTGCCAAATAAACAACAAGTACGATATGGACCACAAGAAAATCAAGGACCAAATATATATTCCAATATATAAAGAGTTATTGCCTAATTTAGTTCACGACACCGAAGCCTTAATAGTTATAGTTTGGGCATACTTTTGACGTAACAGTCAAGTGGGGATACCACAGTCCGTTTGACACATCAGTCAAGTGGGGAACACCCGGACTTCCAAAGTTTCTAGTAAGCATCCGTTTGACATAACAGTCAAGTGGGGAAACCACCCGGACTGCCTAAGTTTCTAGTAAGGATCCGTTTGACATAACAATCAAGTGGGGAAACCACCCGGACTACCTAAGTTTCTAGTAAGCATCCGTTTGACTTAACAGTCAGGTGGGGAAAACACCTGGACTACCTAAGTTTCTAGTAAGCATCCGTTTGACTTAACAGTCAAGTGGGGAAACCACCCGGACGGGGAGTTCAATCCTAATAGATCTATCCACAGCATTCGCGCTTAACGGGTCATAACATAGGCAATTAATAGCTTAGTGCCCTGGTGTCCATAAGGAAACAATCAGGTGTGTAACAAGTAACACATAATACTTTCGAGTAAAAAGGAATCAAGGGTTTCAACCATTTAGTATTGTTTGAGAAAACGATTCACATTTTGAGTGAAATACACATGGAGTTTAAATAGAAACGAGCATGTATTCTCCCCCAAAATAGTTATAAAACATGTAAAAGTAGGGGCTATGAACTCACCTGATGCACTAGCAACAATGACAATAATGTATACACCGAAAATGAGGCGCGATCCCTAGCCGCAACCTAATATGAATGATATGTTCTAATGTAAGCAATGAAATAATGTTACACATGCAAATACGTATGTTAACGATACCACTCGTGTGTTTTGAAAATAATGTTTATCGTCGAAAAATATATTTTTGACGTCTCGTTAAGTCATAAAGTTCTTTTCGTGTAAATATGTTGAAACGATACTCCACGATCCTCGTTTGGTGGTCTATCGGTGAGTATTGTGTTTTCGTCGTAAAAATAGCATTTTTCATTACTTGAAAATATGACCAAATGGCCTCGCAAAACCATCCATAAAAGGGTGTACGTTAAGAGTTAATAAATAAGCTCGACGTTTTAAGAAACCTTATAACATTATCTTGACTTCGTATCTTTGTCATTTTGTCCATACGCGTCTCGTTTAATGAGAAAAATGGCTCTCAATATGGTTACTTGTAAAAACTGTTTTAGACTTGGAAATATTTTCCATATTAAAAGCTGATAAAATTTTGTTGAAATCGTCGTGTTTCAAACGCGTATATATTGGTCGTTATAAGCTCGTTTTCTACGTTCTTTATATTCACGTCTTCTTATTAATGTGAACTAATATATTTTCAGTAGGTCTGCTCTTCTAGATCACGTCTAACACCTCGTTTTACCCGTTGAAATTCGGGAAACAGCACATAATTTTCAGAAAAAATAGTTTTCGTCGCTAAAATTGAAATTAGTGTATCTTTCTTGTCGTAAGCTCGTTTTTGCTCATTCCAACGCCCACGGTTTCGTTTTTAAGAGTAATTTCTAAAAATATAAGCCAAAATGGTACAAGACCTACTGATTTTTCCAGATTTCCAAAAAATGGACAGAACCTTTTCTATTTGTTGTAAAAATCAATTTTCTAGTTCAAGACTTGTTTATATCACTTCCAATCAACACCACAACTAGTCTAAGCCTACCATACACCTTCTTAGGGTGTCATGGGTTCCTAATATTCACCAAAAATGGTGGATCTCATGAGATTACTAATAAAATGCTTAGATCTATTTTTAGAGAGAAAAATAAGTATCAAGTGGTATATAACATGTATATATTTGCATGATTAGTTACTAGAACTTGAAAATAGATCAAATGAAAGTATAAAAGATTAGAAAATTTATGTAGATACTTACTTGAGGTTTTGATGAGTTTTTGAAGTAAACACTTAATTATCCTTTGAGGTTTTTATCTCAAAACCTTAACTAGGATACTAATGGAGAAATACTAGATCTTGGAATTTTTGGTGAACTTCTCCCTCTTTTTTCTTGCCTAGGCCGATCTACAAAATGGAAAAGATGAGAGAAATTGGCTAGTTTACTTGAAGTGTTATATTAGAATGTATGTATATTAGAGTTGTAGATATTTTAGGGACAAGAAAAGGACATGCATTTAATGGAGTTAGTGAGAATTTTGTCAAAGAAGCAAACGAGGGATGGGGGGAGGCGTGGAAAAGGGAAAGGGTAGAAGATTTTGTAAGAAATTTGACTTTTGGTGTATAATGTAGTTATATATTATGTGTTTTAGGTGTTACCGGGTACCGAGTTAGCTAGAAATAAATCTTGACGGAACAAAATAAATTATGACGAAGTTGCAAAAATTATGAAATCACATTCCTTGCAAGAATCGGGTGTTAAAATAATTGTCGTACTGAAATTTCGCAAACCGACGTAGTTATAAGCTTTTAACGGAAAATATAGTAAATGATTTCAAAACACCGGGTAAATTAATAATATAATTTTTATATCATTATAACGAATGCGAAAGTATATTAGGATCATAGCCGGGAGTGTCAGGTATAATGTTCGTAGTAATGACTGAGTGGTAACGCGTATTTAGTAAATAAACATGCGTAAATTGAAATTATGCAAACCCGTGCATGACCTAATATGCAGATGATGTTACTGATGATATGTAGACTACTCTAGTCTATATGATGTGTCCTTAATGATGTTTCATGAATTCACAGCTAAACCCTAACATATTGATGAATAATGACCATTAATAGTGATTTCCCTCCGGGAATGAATAGTGTTTTGTGAATAGTAAATTTTTTTTGAAACCATCTCAAAGTCGTAAGCTGA
Organism: Artemisia tridentata subsp. tridentata; assembly: GCA_021014915.2. NCBI lineage: Eukaryota > Viridiplantae > Streptophyta > Magnoliopsida > Asterales > Asteraceae > Artemisia > Artemisia tridentata. The sequence continues at coordinate 63,158,218 of CP139501.1, read as the reverse complement.
CTTTAAAAATGATGAATAGTGAAATGATGAATAGTAACCTATGAATAGTAAATTTTTGAGATAAATAGTAAAATTTTGAAGCTTGAAAAGGACCTGAAATTACGATTTGTCACAATTCAATACAACTTAAGCATCTGCTATGATTTGTCTGGCCAACGGAAAACCTTTTAATTTTTCGGCTATGATAATGGATGGTTTGAAAAAGAATGTTTCTGGAAAATATTACTTTTACTCAAGGTTTTTGCAATTAATTTTGAATAATCAATTTTCAAAACATAAGGTACATTAAAACCAATTTCTTTGCCCTTTGCTTCAAAAGAAATTATTTTCTTACCTGAAAAAGGATGGTAAAGGTTTTTATGGAACTGTGACACCATTATTTCCTTATATGATGTCATTAGTTCAAAATCAGGGTAAAGGAGTAGAAACCAAAACTACTTCCCAACACACACCCAATTTGGAACAATCATCTGAACAACCTCAAAAGACCCAATCCCCTAGGAATTCACCAAATAAGAACACTGAGCACCCTCAGGCCAGTGTTAGGATGGATGCAAACGAGGCTGTCACAGGTGTGGGTGGTAACATGATGGAAGAGGCTAACACTACTGCTTCTGGCTTAGTAGCTGGGCAGGAAAGTGTTAACATAAGTAAGACCTCAACCATGGCAACATCTAATGTTGAAGGTTCTCATGAACCAGAAACATATGATGGAAACCCCAGCCAAATGGCAAATAAGGGGGGCTCAGCTGATCAAACCAGGTTTGATACTGAGTTTCAATCCTATGATTCACCTCTCAGGGAAGGTCACACATCCCGAAGTGATGAGGATAGAACTGAAACAAATGAATTGATGGACTCTCATGTACAAAATGCCAAATCCAGTGATCCACCTCTCGGGTCAGGTAACACAGACCGAAGTGGTGAGGATAGTATGAAACTTATAAATGAATTAATGGAAAAATGTACATCAATGTCAACTGAGGTTCTTGGTCTCAAGAAGGAGTTAATGGTGGTAAAAACTACTCAAGGTGCAGAAATCAGGAGGTTAAAGCAAAGGATTAGGCATCTAGAGGGTTTACAGAGATCAAGGGCTTCAAAAACTAAAAGATTGAACAAGATTGGATCTATGGCAAGGGTGGATGATTCTGAACCATGTTTGGGGGAGGATGCTCCCAAACAGGGGAGGAATGAAGACAAGGATTCAGGGGAGGTTGAAAAGTTGAATGATGAAGGTGTTGGTGAAAAAGAGGGAAATGAGAATGTTGATATGGATGTTGATAGTGGTGATAATGAGGAATTTGTGGTTAAGGACAAATCTGGCAATGAAGTGGTGCTCGAAAAAGACAAAAAGGAGCAAATTGGGGATAAATTGAAAAGTTTGAATGAATAGTAGCTGAATAAACACACTGAAGTGATGGTGGAAGCTATTAATGGTTTGGGTAATGTTGCTGCTAGTGTTCAAGTTGAATCTGCTGCTGATGATAGTACAAAAGTGACCAAGGATGATTCTACTGCTGAGGTAATTCATCCTATTGCTAGTGAAAAAGAAGCTACTGCTGAGCCAGAGCAAGTTCCTACTGCTGAGACTCCGGGATTTTCTATCGCGGCTAAGGTAATGTTACAACTTAAAGCTATAAAATCATCAACACCAAAACAACCACAACCACCACATTAACAACCAGAACCTGAACAACAACCACAATCACAACCAGAACCTGAACAACAACTACAATCACAACCTCAACCAACATCTAAGCAAACAACACCACCAATTCCAAAAGTTCCTGTTAAATGTGTAACAATTAGAGAACCTATCCCCTTCAAGAAACCTACTGAAACTCATACATATTCTGGAAAAGGCAAAGGCAAGATGGTTGAAGAGTCAGAACCCTATCCTGCTGAAGTTCCCTTTGAGTACTGGCCAAAAGATCTTCAAGAAAAGTATAATGAAGAAGTTGGAAGGAAATATCTAGCTGAGTATGAGGAAGAAAATAAAGCAGAACTTGAAAGACAAAAAAAACATGAAGAAGATGAGGCCAAAACAAAAGCTGCATTGGTTGCTTGGGATGAGGAGAGGATAAGGTGTGAAGCTGATATGGAGTTGTTGAAGCAAGTCAAAGAGGAAATACATGATAGAAAAACACAAACAATGGAAGAAAGAGAAAAATGGATGAAAAAGTACAAAGAACAAATAAGAAAACGGTATCTTACTGAGAGGAAAAAGAAAAAGCTACGCAGACCACCAACTGTCAAGCAAATAAAAAAGTTTCAGGAGTATTACTTGAAGAATATGAATGGATGGAAGCTTGTGCAGTTGAAGCCATACATAGATGATGAAGTTCAAAAGAAGTTTGAGAGTGCTAAAAGAGAATTTGAGAATTTCATGCCAATGGGGTCTGAACTTGAAAAAGAAATTATTAAAAGGAGGTTTAAGAAGGTGGAGAAACGTGAGATTGAACCTGAGGTTGAAAAAGAAAAAGTGAAAGAAAAGGTTGATGTTGAAAAGAAGGTTGAAGAAAAAGTTGTGAAGGAAGAAGAGAAAGAGACTTCTGGTACTGGTGTGAAGAGAACAGGAAGAGTTTTAAAAAGCGTTGGAAGGAAGAAAAGAAAATCTAATAAGTCTAAGGCAGTTGTGGAAAGTTCTGAGTCTGAGAGTGAAGAAACAGAGAAAACAGCGCAATCAGAGCAGTTCTACAAGGAAACAATTGAGTTACAACAAATGACTAGAATTGTGGATAATGATCATGATATATTTGCTGACACTGTTCCTTTGCAATCAAGAGCTCCTATCATTGAATGGAAGGTTGGATATGAAGGAAAGAGTCCTTGGTGGGAGATCAACAGAGCTGGTGGAAAATCTCAAAGGTTTGTGTCATTTAATCAAATGTTAAGAAACTTTAATAGAGAAAATTTAGAAACCTTGTGGAGATTGGTCAAGGAGAAGTATGGAGATTCAAGGCCTGAAAATGAGTTGGATAGAGTACTCTGGGGAGATCTAAAGATTATGTTTGAAATAGATCTTGAAGACACAGTTTGGAATGAACAAGCTAAAAGTACTAAACTGACTGTTTGGAGACTGTTTGAATCATGTGGAGTTCATAATATAGAAATGAGAGGAGGAGTTCAACTTTACATGTTGGTTGAGAAGGATTATCCTCTTGCTAGAACTATACTTAAGATGATGGTTGATGGAGATATTAGACTTCATGTTGATAGTTGGTGTCAAATGGTTATTGATCTTATCAAAAAGGTGCAATGACAACTGTATGGGCAAGATTATAGGAGAAAGATGAAGAAGTGAGTGTTTGGAAGCATCCTCCTGGTGATGGTTTAAGGCTTAAAAGAAACTTGATGATTTTGGAATAAAATATCAAGTTTAGGGGAGGATTGTTGGGATTTAAGATGCTGTTGCTCAGGTTGGATAATACTGCTAATGGATCTTAATGGAAAATACACTAAGTATGATTCTACTGCTAGGCTTAATTATACTACCGCTGGTGTATTTCATTCTACTGCTAGAGTTACTGAGAAGATCAAGGAAATAAGCTAATTGGATACTACTGCTAGGCATCGAAGATATTACTGCTAGAGTTAGTATTCTACTGCTTATTATATAACTGTGTATAGTATGTTTAGATAATTATAGAATAGATATGAAAAGATTATTCTTGTAAAGAAAGATATTGTAACAGACTAGGACTCCTTAGTCTATAAAAGGAGGATCTAGGGTTAGAGTTTTGGTACGTATCATAGAAGTATCATTGTTAGTCGAATCACTTCAAGGTTTTTGTATCCCTTTTACTTTTGAGTAACCGTATTGATATATTGATGTGTTTGTTCAGAGAATTCGATTGTGTTCATAATTCTTCTTAAGATTAAACACTAGATTCCGTATAGTGTTTAATAATCATTTCAAGAACAGTTTCTATACTTATTGTTTTATATCTATATCTAAGATAATTAACAAGATCAATAGCTCAACTGGGATCAACACATTTTCAAGGTTGATTTTGTTGTTCTAGACTATGGAAACACCGGTGAGCCGGAAGTTGTGTTCGGGAGATATTTTCTTGTTACTACTAAGTGAAAGCCTGATTTTGCACTCGGTGGAATGAGGATCGATATTACCGAGTTGGAAGAAGAAAAGGAAGTGGAAGTTATGCCTACGGAGTTATGTGAAGATATGGAAGAAGTTAAGGATGAAAAGTTAGAAGTTGTCAAAATGGGGAAGGTTAATAGAAAGAAAAACACCCTTAATAAGTTAACCCGACCCTCAACCTCTAAAAGTGAGGATTCCTCATCATCACCACCCACTCCACCACCAACATTTAAACCGTTGACCCAAGAGCAAAAATAAGTTATCTTGGAGAATTTGGAGTAGAAATTCAATGAGCTTAGGGAGAAGAAGCCCGTGATAGAGGTATTAAATAATTATATGGCTTACCGCAATAAGTTAGATGCGGTTATGATGTCGAGGTCTAGGCTTGAAGACAAAGATTTTGATGAAGGGGAAAGAGAGAGAATTATTGAGAATGGATTGCCAAAAAGAAAGGTGATCCGGGAAACTTTGTGTTGCCAATTAAAGTGAATGGTACAACGCCTATGTATGCATTGGCTGGCACCGGGTCAAGTGTAAGTGTAATGCCATATCATTTATACAAAAAGTTAGGACTTAGTAACCCTCAACCGAATCAATCCAATCTTACTATGGCTGATAATTCCCAAGCAAAGGCTATGGGTGAGGTAAAGAATGTTAGAGTTTAAATTGGGTACCAAGCTTTTCTAGGTGACTTTTTGGTACTAAACATACTGGTTGACAAAGACCTACCACTTTTGTTAGGTACGCCATTTCTAAGGACTTACGGGGCTATTATTGATATGGGGCATAGTATGATGACCATAGACGATGGTATTTTGAAGCATACTTATTACCAAAAACTAAAGGGAAAGATGGTGAAAGAAGTGCATGAGAAGGATGAAGTGGAAGAGTACTTGGGTTGTTTTGAAGTAGGTAGAGATGAGGAAGGTAGGCCTAAATATGGGCCGGTTAGCTCCTACTTTCTTTGATTTCGAAGACGAAATGGAAAGAGCTCTAGCGATAGAGGCTTTATTTAATCCATTTAAAAATGTTTTTGTTTTTAAAAAGCTTACAGATTTCCTTGGATCATTGCCTGTCCAACTCAAGAATTTGGAATGGGGGCCCGACAGTCCAAGTGTTTACAAAAAGGAAGATGGAGACGGAGAATGGCATTTTAAGTTCGATATTGTTTGCCCAAGTGGAAGAAATTTTGCTAGGAGATTCAAGACACAAAAGACAAAACGAAAGTTATCCGGTAAATTTCAAAGTGAGGACATCCTAAAGCATGAATACTTTCAAGGATGAAGAAGATCAACAAGTTGAAGAATAAAGCACAAACTTGTGCTAGTTGTTTGTTTCTTTTATTTTATACATTTTAATATTTGCATTTCGGTTTTTTCTTTTGAAGGTTTATGTTAAGACTTCTTTCTATTATTAAGTTTTTATGATTATTATGTTTATGTTTTTAGTTGAGATTATTAGTGTTAGTTTTGGTTTTAGTGTTAGTAGATATAGACTTGGACAATTTGGTAGACCAAAGTGTGGTGGAAAATTTACATACAAAACAAGTGTTTTTGAAGATAAACTCATTTTTACTTGTTCCAACAACCTCACAAAAGTGTGTAGACAAGAAAAAGTGAATTTTTGCAAAAACCCACACCGAATCGGTTGGATCATGAAGCTGATCGGATGGAGTTGAATATATAAACCCACAATTTCAAAAATTACAAGAAACCCACACACACAATCTACCAAAATTGGGTCTAAGAAATTCGACCATAAGTGTTAATTGGAAGTTATAGGAGTGTTTAGAGATCATCCATGGCTCTAAAACAAGTCAGGAACATCATCAATTTGCTTTAATTATATTTTAATTCGGATTTATTAAATTAGGTCATAATTTGGAGATTTTTGATAGACTTCGAATTGAGATGTAATCTTTTAGGAATAGATGGGTAATTGATAGATGAATACATTGCAAAAAGAATTATATTGATTGATTAAGTTTTGGGAGAGAATTAATTGATTGAACTTTCAGATTCAATTGGTCAAAACTTATAATCGATTTAGGTGGCATTTGATAATTTCCAGATGTCATAGGCTTGTTTCTCAGTGATTTTATGTTACTACATTGTTGATTAGAGCACCAATTAAGGAATTGAATTCATAAAATATTTCTAGTGTTCTAAGAATGATTAAGAAATCATGTGGAGATGTTTTGGATAGATATAGGGACGAATTGAGGATGTAGAAATTGACATAAGAGTTCATATGAAAGATATGAGTGGAGTAGAAGTGATAGGAATCGATCAAGAAGTCGTCGAAGGCTTATGCCTTCTGCAGAACACCCAACCAAATCAGATGCGAGGGCATGATGATCGGTTGGACTAGGTTCAGAGAACCATCTGATTGGATGGAAGGCATGCCGATCGGATGGAGCTCTCGGTAAAGGAAAAATGAAGATTTCAAAATGGAACCTAGGGACTTCTATAATGTGTAGCGTTGGTTCTAATACTCATATACTAACATATATTTATGTTCTCTACAGAGAAATTTTGTAGGTTCTTCAAGTTTGACAACAATTCCGAGAAACCCGATCATAAACAAATATTGTCAAAGGAATGCAAAGAAGAAAGTCACCTATGATCTACAGCCGGTGACTAATGTGTACCTCAAATTCAGTAAGCTATCAAGAGAGGAAAAGAACGCTTATAGGGAATGCCTTTCCAAGTTACAGGATTGATCTACAGGAAGCTTATTGTTGGTCAATACTTGGAGCTGGAGAACTCATTTGCTTATTTGTGATTAAATATGCATATTGCATATTTACCCCGATAGTATCTTTTTAACTAAATTTTTCCCATTTTGTTAGAAATATAAATATTCATATGAAAGACTCGGTCACCCCGAGTACTCATTAGCATTAATTAGCTCGTAGGCTTAATAGTTATAGTTTAGATATCATTTCACCATGGAGTCAGGTCGGGTCTTTACCCACTGTAGCCCGCTCCATAACCTACGTGGGCCATTAAGTATGTTGTATAAATACCCTCTCCTACCAAGGGAGAGGGTTGGACTTTTCATTTCATCTAATCTAATATCTTCACTTTTTCTCTCTAAAAGGATCCCAAACTTCTCTCTTCTTCTCTCTCTAGAATCGACCAAGAACACCAAAACCATACATGTTTGATCATTGAGTATCCTATAATTGGTATCAAGATCCATGGTTAGATCACTTAGGATGTGGATGCTCGGATTATATATTGGTTCTTGTGAAGTTACTTTCGGTTCAACTAGGTTTGTGTGAAAATACATTAGTTCGATCTTGTTTGTGGTTAATCTTGGAATATGTTTGTACATTCATGATTAGGGGTGTTATATGAGCTTAGTTTAGTGCTTGGATAGCTTGTTTCATCCGTTTATTGGAGTGTTTGAGTCAATTCGAGTGATGTTTTGGAGTTGTTCTTTGTTGCGATTTGACTTTCGGTAAAATTTCTAGGTTGCAATTTGTGTTTCGTTGGGTATGATTGTGTTGCGATTTGGTGTATTTTTCTGCTACAATTTGGTAGTTTGCTAAAAAAAGGGAAAGAAGACAAAATTGCAAGAAAGGGACATTTTTCTCTGGTTGTGAGTTACGATTTGAATCAGTAGCGATTTGAGTCTCTACGATTTGAGTCTCAGTGATTTGAGTCTTTGCGATTTGAGTCTTTGCGATTTGAGTGTCTGCGATTTGAAGTGTCTGCGATTTGCTCAAGTCTTGTGGTTTGAAGATTATTGCGATTTGAGGACTTGTGATTTGAAGAATTGCGTTTTGGAGTCTGCAATTTGGGGTGTTGCGATTTGGCTCCTGCGATTTGCTTGTTGCGTTTTGACTTGTTGTGGTTTGACCAAAGTTGACTTTTTACGTCAAAACTTCAAACGGCCATAACTTTTGAACCGTAACTTCGTTTTCAGTGAAATACCTATCAAAATGACCGGAACAGCCTGAATAATGTAAGTTTTACATGGGGTCATGAAACAAATTTTTCGAGGCCCAAATCCCTTCCGGAATGAAGTTATTGAGGTTTTAAGTTTTCAGACCAAAATTTCACCATAACAACTTGCATCAACAAAACCAAATCACAACTAAACAACATATCACCTTGTCTATCAAATGATCATCACTTTTAAGACACAATCACTAATCATTGCACCGATCCAACAGTTATCATAACACAATCAAGTAATCATCATTTCACGGTTTCTTCTTGATTTTGTAAAATCCCGTGAAAGATTCTATTTCTCGGTTTAAATCATAGACTTGTAAAATCCCGTGCTCGTTCATATCATGTCAAACACTTTGGATTCAGTCATAGCTGAGGTACTAAAATTGTATGACATGATCGATGAACATAAGATTCCCAACAAAGAACAACAGACAAACGTCTTTGAGACAGATACTACTAAAATAGAATCTTTGTGCTCTAATTCACATGAGAGAGAGTTGCATCAGTTACAACAATTGCAAGGTAAAGCAAAGGAAAGTTGCATGAAATACTTCCGAATACTTCATTCACATCTCAAGCTTCTCTCAGAAAGACCTAGTTCCATGGGAGGATTCGAAAGAGCATTTGCATCACTCTTTGGTCAAGATGTTCAGACTCTCACAGGCACAATGTTCCTGAACTTGGATCAACTAGAACAACAACTTGACAGAGAAGAATTTCATGAATCTGGGTCCATGGCTGCTTTTTGGGTGATCAACAAACAATTTCAATTGTTCATCAATTCGCAATACACTTGGGACTATGATAGTAAAATGACCGAAAAGTGCTTTCCTGATTACACTAGAATCGAAGTTGACTTGTTCAGAGAAACATTACTCCAATACATGGGTAATGTTAAGATGTGCATTGATGAAAGAGCACAACACAAACGAAAGTATGAAATCAGGATGAATGAAAACCTGATGCAAAGAAGAGAGATTAAGGTTGATTCGAGTAAAGGATTGGATGCTAGTTCAGTTGTCACAGAATGCAGTAGGACAAAGTCAGATAAGCATGACACAAGCAGCACTTCAGAGAAGTAAATCACACATGGTTTGGATGTAGATATCAGACAAGTAAATGACCAAGTACCATTTGCTGAGGTACATTTAACTATTCAACATAATGTCATTGCTAGTGAACAACAACATACTGATCAATTTGAACCTATTTATGACACATATATGTTGGAAAAGCTTATAGCAATACCACTCCTGATTCAACAAATATAAGTCATAAGGGGGGAGAAATTGACCAGGATGCTGAACATGATCATGTTAAAGGTCCTTTGCTTAAGTCTGAGCTTCTCAAAACGAATGATATGGTTGAAAAACAGGTTTATAATGAACTTTCAAACAGATTCTTACAACTTGAAAAACATTGCATTTCACTTGAAATTGCAATACAACATAAGGAAGAAAGTCTTCAAACTAACAAACCATGTAAAAATCCGGAATTTCCTGAATTTCGTGAATTTTTTGAAATAAACACTTTGAAAGCTCAGCTACAAGCCAAAAACTCGACGATCAACAATTTGAAAGAACGGATTCTAGATATGCATGAGAAAAGTAATGTAGTCAAGGCTAAACATGATATCGATGCAATTAAAACAAGAAACATCAAATTGGAACTTAAAGTGGCTAAATTACTTAAGGAAAATGAGACTTTGAAAAAGCATTACAATGACCTGCATGCTTCAATCAAAGAAACGAGAACTAAGAATATAGAACAAACAACTTCTTTGATTGCCAAAAATGATGAATTCAAAGCTCAACTTCATGAAAAGGGTTTTACAATTGAAGCATTAAAAAACGAGTTAAGAAAATTAACAATAAATAGTGTGAACACTATGTTTGCAAAACCGTCAATCTTGGGGAAATCAGCGTTACAACCATTGAGAAACCAATCAGTTGTTAGACAACCGACTACGTTTATATATGAACGACCAAAATTTTCAACACCACATTTTGCCTCTTAAGTTGATGCGAAACAAGTTTTGTCAAAACCAGTCACTTCACAGTCTCGACCTAATGAAAAGGAATATGATTGTGCAAAACCCCATCATATGAGTGCTTCTAGCTCTTCTAGGATTAGTTTAAATCATGTGTCATTTGTGACACCAAAGGAACATGTTAGACATAAAGAAATTGTTCAGAATCAAAACCTAGCTGATGCTAAGAAAAACACACATGAAAAGACTAGGAATTTGTCTATTTCTAAGAGTAGTTGCTTGTCGATTAAAGCAATTCCCATAACAGATCACTCTAAGAATCCTAGATCTTTTTCTGAATCCAAACACTTTGTTTGCTCGACTTGTCAGAAATGTGTTTTTAATGCAAATCTTGATGATTGTGTAACAAAATTCCTGAAGAAATTGAATGCTCGTGCTAAGGTTCAATCCCCTAACACTAGAAACAGCAACAAGCCTGTAGGATCAAAGAGTTATACTCAGAAACCTGGTAGGCAGATTGCGATAGGAAAAAAGTTTTCTCTCAACATGTCTTCCAGTTTGCATGAGAAACCAAACACTCCTAGATCTTGTCTTAGGTGGATACCGACGGCTAGAATTTTTAAGATTGCTAGTCTTAGATGGATACCTACTAGGAAGATGTTCACTGATTGCACAACCAAAGTTGACAGTGAAACCCTAAATGGTTTAGATCCTAATATCACTAACCCAAATAAATGCGAACAAACTCTTAATGTTAGTGCAGGTAGTCTTCACTTAAGTGCAGGTACATCGTTCACTCGTATTAAGGAAAGACTCAGAGTTTGGTTGCCGAAAAGACTGATATCTCATAAATTAGGGGTTCATAAAACTCAACTTTGATAATCATGAATAATGACGTTTCAACACATCAGTTCAAGCCTCGTTCTTTAACGAGAATGACATTTCAACACATCAGTTCAAGCCTCGTTCTTCAACGACAATGACGTCTGTTCACATCAGTTTAGGCCTCGATCTTCAACGACAAATGATGTTTGAAAACATTAGTTCAAGTCACATTCTTCAAAGACAATGACGTTTGAACACATCACTGAGTCCTTGCGTGGTTTCAAACGTTGCTTCAATCTCGGGAATCTTCCAAATATGCATAATTACTCCAATTCTTCATCTTTTCATCATCTTTTCCTGTATTTTTACATTCACTTGCATATACACTTTTTCACGATTAGTAACAAAAACATATAAATATACCCAAATATGATGCATAAAACTAACGATAACGCAACTAAAAACATGCTCATTCTAAGCGTTGTCTATTATGATGAAACTTATTCTTCGGTAGCTAGATTAGAATCTATAAGTATATTACTTGCTTATGTGTGTGCCTTAGATTTTAAGTTATACAAATGGACATGAAGAGTGTGTTTTTGAATGGTTTTATCAATGACGAGGTATACCTAGGACAACATCCGGGATTCATTGATTTTGAAAAACCAAATCATGCTTACAAGCTCAAGAAAGCCTTATATGGTCTTAAGCAAGCTCCTAAAGCTTGGTATGATAGACTCAAGGCATTTTTGATTGAACATGAGTATACCATGGGGATGTTAGACAACACACTCTTCACCAAGAAAAGAAACTCACACCTCATCATCGTACAAATATATGTCGACGACATTATATTTGGTTCAACTTGTAACGAACTATGTGATGATTTCTCTAAGATCATGCATGACGAGTTTGAAATGAGTATGATGGGTGAGTTGACGCTGGCGCACCTCTCCTTACTATTGCCCATTTATTCTGGAATAATCTTTTTAGGAGGGACAATTTTACATATTTCTACCAAATCCACAAATAAAATAAATGGAAGATGGTATCTTCTTTAATCAATATAAATATATTAAAGAAATGCTTAAGAAATTTGGCCTAGAAGATTGTAAACCAATCAAAACTCCCATGTCTACATAAATCAAGCTAACCAAAGACAAGGAAGAAGAATCCGTGTATAGCACTAAATATATGGGTATGATCGGTAGTTTACTTTACCTAACGGCTAGTAGACCAGACATTGTGTTTAGTTTTTGTCTTTGTGCTCGATTTCAATAGGATCCCAAAATATCCCACCTAGAAGCCGTCAAACGTATCTTTAGATATAGAAAGGGAACTATACACTTAGGATTATGGTATCTGAAAGCTACGGGTGTTGAAACGATCGTCTACGCCGATTCCAATCACGCGGGAGATTACGTATATAGAAAGAGAACTAGTAGCGTTTGTACGTTCCTTGGATGTTTCTTGACATCATGGTTCTCAAAGAAACAAACCATCCTTGCTATCTCCACAACCGAAGCCGAGTATGTGTCCGCGGGCAAGGCATGCCAACAAGCACTATGGATGAAGCAAGCTCTAATCGACTATGACATACGACTTAACGACATCGCCATAATGTGCGACAACAAAGGCTCCATAAATTTAAGTAAAAACCCCATACAACATTCTCAAGCTAAGCATATAGAAATCCGTCACCATTTCCTAAGCGACAACGTTCCAAAAGGAAAATTTTCTATCGAGAAAGTTTCCTCGGAACACAACATCTCTTGCATTCTAACGAAACCACTCATGCGTTAACCTTTCAACTTCCTCCGCTTAGGTCTAGGAATGATTCAACATATTCCATAAATCCAAACCACATTGGGATTGAAGTGTTGTGATTTTTCATCCGAAAGGTCGTATACAACTGATCGTTGAAGTTCAACGAGGAAACGTCATAACCGAAAAATTCATCACAAGACTCCTTACACCATATGTAAGACTCTCATGATAAGTCTTAGCCAAAATATAGGATCCAAATCTCACAAAACGTGTTATATCCTGTTTTGTCACTTCCACAGATCTGCGGATCCACAAAATAAGGATATATCCGCCAAAAATGTGGATCCACAGGTCTGATCTCTGCATAAAATCCCCCTTTCATAAAACATAGTGCCATAATAACTTAGATAACCATAACCACGACCAACTAGCACACAATAATTTCTTTATCAAAATTGGAAGCTTTTGGTCGTCAAATCACGTATATTTCATCAATTTTAACAACTATTGTAAGTAATTACTACTTCATTATTATAACGACCTGAAATCGGAAATAGCTTTTGAACATATGATACGAGTATAACCTTAAAGTCTTTAAAAAATAGACCAAGTTAAAAACCCATGTTATGTTTTAAAGTATAAAAAAGGTGAAAACTCCTAAACCTAAGACTACAAAAATCGACGCAACCCATGTACATGCGTACATATCACACGACTACGCCAGTTAATTGAGACCCAATTTTATTTAAACTTTGCACACACATCACACGTTATAAGTAATGTTTGACCCTTTCATAGCTAAGTAAACTGTGTAAAATAATTCGAAATATATATACATCAAATAAAAATAAGATTTGAATGAAAATATGGAAGGAATTAGTTACCCCCTAATCTCGGCATTCCCTATAATATTTCTCCCCTAATTGCCTCCAAAAGATCATGACACCTTCCCAAAATAATCCCCATTCGTTTTTCCCTATCACAAACCTTATATCAAAATTTTCTCCCAGACAATAAAACTGAGAGGATTAAACACTAAAGATGTAATTTCTTTATAATGTGTTTAGGGTACTTTGAAGTAATATTGTTAATTATGCGGAATCTACTTAAGAATATTTAGAAGGTTTTGTTTGATGTGACAGCAACTAGACATTGAGTAATGAACACAGAGATTAACTTCAAATGATTAAATATTATTAGCAAATAATATGCGTGATCTCAATATCACTAGGGCTATAAAGACCTTGAATCTTAACAAAACTTATATATCATATAAACATCTAACCTAGGACCTCCTTTTATATACATAAGGAGTCCTTTACAAGATATGTATCTACCCGTATATTTCTAACTAATTGTGATATACATACAATCTATACCATATTTATCCTTGACACGTCCTTATCATTCCTTTTATGTAGCAGTACTTTCTCTTATATACTAGCAGCACTAACTTGACAGTTTGTATTGTTAGTTATTATTCAGCAGTCTTCACTTATACACTAGCAGTTTGTACTGTTAGTGTATTCTTCCAGTAGTACTAAGTCTTGAACATTTAATTCCCAACAATCCTCCCCTAAACATGTGATTTACCCTAAATCATCAAGTTTCTCTGAATTAAATGAGGATTGTGAGGACTCTTCCAAACACCACATAGTCAACCTTAGTCTTCTGGATTTTATCTCTTTAAACAGCTGGAATATCTTCTTTATCAATTCTCTTTCCATCTCTGAATCTTCTTCAACTTTAAGTCTTACTGCAAGCATAACCATTAATATTCCTGCTCTTAGTGGATAATCTTTTTCAATAAACATATAAACCTCCACTCCTGCTTTTGTAAAAACTCTGTGAACTCCACAGTTATCAAATGATCTCCATGTGGTATCAAGGTCATTAGCTTAAAATCTCCATAGTGCATCATTTGCATCTGGTTCATATAGTCTTTTCAGCTCAACCCATAGCTCTTTATCTTTATCATCTGTAGGATCTATAGTCTTGAATTTCTCTTGAACTAAGCTTCAAAGCTTATCCAAGTCATCTCTGTCAAAAGCTTTGATCATGTCTTCAAAGAACTTGTAGACTTCAAACTTTCCTCCTACTCTGATGATTCTTCCATCTGAGTACGCCTCCCAATCAATGATGGGATGTTTGGCTTGAATGGGATCTACATTTAGAGCTTCTGGAATTACCACCATAATTCCATGAATCTGTTCATCAGTTAATTTATCTTCTACCTTTTCTTCCTCTGCTGATTCTTTTTTAACTGTTTCTTCTTCAGTCCTTTGTTTCTTGGATTCTCCTAGTTCCAATTGGTCTGCTGCTCTTTTCCCTCCTCTTCCTTCACTTCTTTCTAGATCACATCTCAGAAACATCTGCATTCTCCTATGAGTATCAATGTATATTCTTTCAATTTCTTCAAAAGATCTTCCTTTGAAATGATGTTCGTTCCAGGTATCTTGTTGCTTCAGATAAGTATTAATATAACTTAACTGTTCTTTTCTGGTAGGAGGTTTCTTCTTAGCAGCTTTCTTCTTACTTTGGCTCTTTCTGATCTGCTACAATAGGTCATGAATGGCTTGTTCTTGTTCTTCTTTTGTGAATTGTGACCTTTCTTCTTCTTGAAGCTTACCAGCTAGCTCCCTATCAGCAGCTTCTTGAGCAGCTAATTCTTGTACTTCAGTCAGTAATTGAGCAATCTTCTCTTCTTCAGCCACTCTTGCTAATTCTTCTTCATGAATTCTCTGAGCTAGTTCTTCATAAAGAGCAATCTGAGATTGGCTCTTCTTGGTTGTTTTTTGAGAAGATTCTCCTTCTATCATTATTCCCTTACGCTTGTCTAATCTTGCTCTCTTTGACCTTCTAGTATATACTGCATTAGTAGTACCTTGTGATATACCACCAGTACTTTCCACTTGACCGGCAGTACCTTCTTCATGCTGTGTATCTGGCCTCCCCTGTTTGGAAGATTCCTCACCATTATCTGCTCCCTGATCATCTGAGGAACTTAAAGAAGATGATTCAGTTAATTCCACGAGTTGGGCTGACCTTTTTTTCTGAAGTGTCTTTACCTTCTACTCCAGCTGTCACACCCCCAGAATCGGGTCCAGCGAAAGCAAACATGTCGTTGGAGTGCAACTCAATTAGTATCACAACACAAGTACAAAGAACGGTTTTCACCACAATCATTTAGAATATATTTGAGAAATCAGAAGTGTTAAATTTACATTATGAAAAGTAGTGTGGAAATAGGCCTTTAAATAAGTTAAACAGTCCCAAATGTTTATCAGAGCCTTCTATGACCATGCCATGCCCTGCCAAAAGCCTCCTGTAGCGTGCTATTGCATAATACCTGAAAATACATGCTAAAAGTGTCAACACGAGGTTGGTGAGTTCATAGAGTTTATTGAAAAATGTAAAGCGTTTGAATGAAGATTTCCCAGCAAAGGCGTTGTAAATCCACCCAGTTCCAAGCCCCGCCCATACAAGACTTGCAACCTGTGTGTTTACAACCCACTGCTAAATGTGATCTGGTTTGTGAACGTCAATTGATTTATGGACCACAAAAATTGAATGAACAATATATTCCCAATATATATAGAGTTATGACAACTAAATTTCATGACACCGAAGCCTTAAGATTCTAATTTGGGCATACTTTTGACATAACAGTCAAGTAGGGAAACCACAGTCTGTTTGAAATATCAGTCAAGTGGGGAAACCACAATACGTTTGACATCACAGTCAAGTGGGGAAACCACAATACGTTTGACATATCAGCTAGTGGGGAAACCATAATAAGTTTGACATCTCAGCCAGCGAGGAAACCACAATATGTTTGACATCTCAGCCAGCGGGGAAACCACAACACGTTTGGCATATCAGTCAGTGGGGAAACCACAACAAGTTTGGCATATCAATCAAGTGGGGACACCAACCAGATATTTAAAGTTTATGGTAGATGTACTCCTAGGACATTCAGGGTTCCTTAAATGATTATGCGTCCGTTTGACTTAACAGTTAAGTGGGGAACACCACCCGGACAGGGAGTTCAATCCTAATAGATGTATCCCCAACATTCGCGCTTAACGGGTCATAACATATGTAATATGAAATAGCTTAATGTACTAGTGTCCATAAGAAAATAATCATGGATGAAAAATGTAAGAACAAAATACTTTCGAGTAACAAACCAAGTATTTAAGCCAATCAATAATGTTTTAAGACAAGTCACGCTTCAAGTAAACAAGCATGAAGTTTATATGTAAAGCGAGCATTTAGTTTAGGGAACTTAAAATCAATCGATGTTTTTGATTTTGCATTTCCAAACCACAAGGAGTTAAGAGCTCTCCTTTTATAGGGGTGATATTTAAGTTATATGTGACTTCCTGGAATTTTTGTAGATTTTTCTGAATTTTAAAAATGGGTTATTTAAAGGCAAACTTTCTGTATGTTTGTGCAGTTAACTTTCTGGGTAGGTTTGGAAAAATGATTTTCGTAATGGTACTTGCACATAATAATAAATTTTGGGAAAATTCATGTAAGCTAATGAGATATATGTTTACTTGTGTAAATTATTATAACTTCATAATTGGAGGCAAGATGTGGTTTGAAAATTCGTAAAATGAAGGCTAAAACATACTAAAATCAGAAATTTTTAATGAAGCTATGTTTTTATGATATTAGTACCATGTGATGTGTGTGAACCCTAAAAGGTATTTAAGTGATTGTTGGGTTTAAAAGATACTGCTGCTACTTTGAAGATGATATTGCTAGGTATTTGATTCTGCTGCTCATGGTGTTAATAGAAAATATACCAAGTATGATTCTGCTGCCAAGCTTAATCATTCTACTGCTAGTATATTTATTCTGCTGCTGATGATATCTGACGAGTAGTGAAATAAGCTAAGTATCAAACTACTGCTAGCCTAAGATGATTCTGCTGCTAGAGTTATGATTCTGCTGCTTATCAGATATGTATAGTTTTGTTAAGATAATTATAGTAAAGATACGAATAGATATTGTTCTTGTATAGAAAGTTTTGTAACCGACTAGGACTCCTTAGAGTATAAAAGGAGGATCTAGGGTTAGGGTTAGGATATGATTGATTTTAGCATACGTATCTTTTGTAATTCGATCACTTCAAGGTTATCTTGTAACCCTGTTGCTTTTGAGCAGCCGTATTAAATATATTGAAGTGTTGTTTGAGAATTCTTTTGTGTTTGATTATTAATTCTTCTTAAGATTAATTACTAGTTTCCGCATAGTAATTAATAGATCATTCAAGAACTGTTTCTATACCTATTGCTTTAGGTTTATATATAAAGTAGTTAACAAGATCGTTAAGCTCATCTGGGATCAACAAGTGGTATCAGAGCTTGTGATCTAGAAACTAATACCGAGAAGAATTTTGAAAAGTTCAGATTTGTTCATCATCAACAATGGAGTCTGAATCTCATCATATGGTTACTGCATCCAAGGTTCCAATGCTCAAGGTTGGAGAATATGAACTCTGGAAGATGAGGATGGAACAGTACATGAAGATGTGTGACTACACAATGTGGGAAATCATACAAACTGGAGATACTCTGCCTAAGAATGGTGCTGATAGGTCTGTATTGCCCATCAAAACCAATGAAGAAAAGGCTTAAAGGAAACTGGAGATTAGAACTCGCACTATTCTCTTAATGGGGATACCAAATGAGTACCAATTGAGCTTCAGCAACACCAAGTCTGCCAAGGAGTTGATGGCAGCAATTGAACTCAGATTTGGTGGGAATGAAGCCACCAAAAAGTCAAGAAAGAATTTGCTAAAGCACGAATTTGAAACTTTCACTGCTTCAAGCAATGAAAGTATTGATGGTACTTATGACAGACTGCAAAAGTTAGTGAGTCAGTTGGCGCTTCTGAGTGTCAATATTGCACATGAAGATATTAATCCGAAGTTTCTAAGGAGTCTTGCACCAGAATGGAATACTCACACAGTTTTCTGGAGGAACAAGTCTGACTTTGAAACCATGAATTTAGATGATTTGTACAACAACTTGAAGGTCTATGAAACTGAAGTCAAGGCTTTAACCAGTTCTTCAAATTTAAACAACCTTGCTTTTATGTCTTCTAATAACAAGGCTTCTGGGAATATTCAAGAAACTCATTCTGCTGTTGGTCATACTGGTTCTACTGCTAGTTCACAAGGTTCTGCTGCTAGTTCTATGAATAGTGACACCATTAGTGATGCTGCTATTTGTGCCTACTTAGCTGAACTAACTACAAGTACTCCAGTAATGAGTCAGGATCTAGATCAAGTTGATCCTGATGATTTAGAAGAGATGGATTTGCATTGGCAATTTGCAATGTTGACTATGAGGGCAAGAAGATTCTTGAAGAGAACTGGAAGAGAGCTCAAGTTTAGAAGGAAGAATAATGTGGGGTTTGAAAAATCAAAGTTTGAGTGTTATAACTGCCACAGAAAGGGACACTTTGCAAGGGAGTGTAGAGCACCAAAGCAGATTAAGGAAAATCCAAGGCAGATTCCCATTGAAGATGTTAAACCTACTACTGCTATGGTCTCATGTGATGGCTTGGGAGATTTTAACTGGAGTGACCAAGCTGAGGATGGTCCCTATTATGCACTGATGGCTGATGAAGAATCCAAAGAACAAAACTTTGCTTTTATGGATTACTCCTCCTCTGGAACAGACTCTGAGGTATCAAATGAATCTTCATGTTCATTTAAATCTTGTTCAGATACTGTAGAGGAACTGAAATCTAGGTATGATGATTTAAGAGTTGAATTTGATAAACTCAAACTTGATAACTTAGGATATCAACATGGTCTAAAATCTTTAGAAAACAAGGTTGAGTTTCTTATGCAAATTGAGGGAGAATATGCTGATAAAATTCATACTCTTGAAACTGAGAGAATTAAGAAAGAATGTGAAATTAACATGCTTAATAAAAGAGTGGAAGAAGCTGAATTAGCTAGAGACTCAGCTTTAAATGAAAAAGAAAAACATGTTGTTAAGATAGATAAACAACAATATGCATCTGTTCTAGCAAATAAAGCAGTTGAAACTCAGATGATTAAAAGAGGATGTGGCCTAGGATACAATGAAGTGGCTCCCCCACTTAAAAGTGCTTTTGCACCAACTAGGAAAGAATTGTCCTTTATATATGAGTTAGCTGCACAATCTGTAGGTGAAACAAGTCAAGTAAACAATGAAACATCTGATAAGACTAGTACACCTAAGATTGATGAAAAATTGTCTGATGCATCAATCATTGAAGATTGGGTATCAGATAGTGATGATGAGGAGGTAGAAACAACATCTAAGGCTAAAAGGTTAGAGGATGTTAAACCAGTTGAACCTAAAGTCAAACATACTGAGTTTGTTAAACCTGTGCTAGGAAGTAGAATCTCTAGGAAAGTGGCTGAGTATGATGATAAACCTAGAGATTATCCTAGGAAGACCTGTGACTTGCCCAGAGGAAACCAGAGAAACTTGCACCAGGTGATCTCACACAAGTTAGGTAGTGACTTTGAACTGGTTAAGAAGGCATGTCATAGCTGTGGTAGTTTTGAGCACTTGCAAGAAGATTGTTATTATACAATACCTAAGAAAACTAGTGCTCCAAAACCTGTATGGAACCATTATACTAGGGTGAACCATAGGAACATTGCTAGAAAGACTCACCCACATCCCAAAAGAAACATGGTTCCTAGGGATATTTTGTTAAGAAATGGTGTTTCTAGGACTATTTCTCCTGTTGCAACACCAAAGCCCATTCGAAAGAAAACAGAGTTTTCTACTGCTAAAGCTAGCAAGAGTACTTCTCATTCTGCTGCTAAGCCAATAGTTGTTACTGATATTGTTGTGGGCACTAATTTCTATGCTGTTAAGGCCTCAGCTTGCTGGGTCTGGAAACCCAAAACGAGACACAGCAGTGCATCAATGGACTTCAAGAAATATGATTACTTTGATGTACAAGGCATATCCAAGTCAGTAATGGCTTGGGTCCTAAAGGGAAACAAATTTTCTTACTTTTTGTGCAGGGCAATCTACAATTGGAGCTAAAGGATAAATGCATTTTTGATAGTGGATGCTCTGGACATATGACTGGAGACAAAAGCAACTTGGAAGATTTTAAGGCTTTTGATGGTGGTTATGTTGCTTTTGGCAATGATCAAAAAGGTGGCAAGATTGTTGGTAAAGGTACTATTAGAACAGGGAAATTGGATTTTGAAAAGGTGTATTTTGTAGAGGGACTTAAGTTCAATCTTTTTAGTGTCTCACAAATTTGTGACAAAAAGAATTTTGTTCTTTTTACAGACACTGATTGTCTTCTTTTGTCTCCTGACTTTAAGTTGCCTCATGATTCAGAAGTACTACTTAAAGTCCCTAGAACAAACAATATATATAGTGTGGAGATTAAGAACATCATTCCTAAAAGAGATTTAACTTGTCTTTTTGCAAAGGCCACCATTGATGAATCCAAGCTTTGGCATAGAAGATTGGGTCACTTAAATTTCAAAACAAGAAATAAATTAGTTAAAGGCAACCTTGTAAGAGGTTTACCTTCAAAAAAATTTGAAAATTCTGAAACCTGTGTTGCTTGTCAGATGGGAAAGAAACACAGAGCTTCTTGTAAGTCCAAAGTGGTGAACTCTATTTCTGAACCCTTGTATATGTTGCATATGGATCTGTTTGGAACAACTTTTGTGAAGAGCTTGAATAAGAAGATGTATTGCTTAGTTGTCACTGATGATTTTAGTAGGTTTACTTGGGTATTCTTCTTAGCAACTAAGGATGAGACTGTTGGCATTCTTAAGGCTTTCATTACTAGAGTAGAAAACCTAGTAAATCATAAGGTCAAAGTAATCAGATGTGACAATGGAACTGAATTTAAGAATCATGTAATGAATCAGTTCTGTGAGGAAAAAGGTATTTTAAGGCAGTTCAGTGTGGCTAGAACTCCTCAGCAAAATGGTGTTGCTGAAAGGAGGAATAGGACATTAATTGAGGCTGCTAGGACTATGTTGTCTGAGTCAAAATTACCCACTACTTTTTAGGCTGAAGCAGTCAACACTGCTTGTTTTGTGCAAAATAGGAGTAAGGTAGTTAAGCCTCATAACAAGACCCCATATGAATTACTTCATGGTAGGAAACCTATGATAGATTTCTTGAAAACATTTGGGTGTCCTGTCACTATTTTAAATACCAATGACCAGCTAGGCAAGTTTGATGAGAAAGCAGACAAAGGTTTCTTTGTAGGATATTCAACTAATAGCAAGGCATTTAGGGTTTTCAATAGCAGAACTAGACATGTGGAAGAAAATCTGCATGTTAGATTTAGTGAAAATACCCCAAATGTTGCTGTAACAGAACCTAAGTGGCTCTTTGACATTGATTCTTTGACTAAGACCATGAATTATGAGCCAATGTTGGCAGGTTCTACTAACATGTCTGCAGAAACACAAACTAACCCCAATGCAGGTACACAAGCATAGAAGGATGAATCTGCAGAGGAGTTTGTTTTGATTGAGAAGTGGAAGTTTAATCAGTTCTTCACACCAACAGATAAAGAGGGACAGAGTTCACAAGATGATGCTGTTCATAAGGAAGTACCAAAGGATGATGCAGAAGGCGGTGATAAACCTTCTAATGATGACAAGAATGTTGAAAAGTTAGCAAAGCATGGAAGTACAAGAAATAAAGCTAGCAGCAGTATCTCCCATTCTGCTGCTAAGCCAAATCATTATGCGGCTATGCCTAGCAATAATAATTCCCATTCTACTGCTAAGCCTAGTAGTTCTGATGCTGTGCCCAAGGATTCTGTTGCTGACTTTAATGAAAGTGTTAATGATGATGTTGACTTTCCTCATATGCCTGAATTGGAGGAAATCTACTATGACATAGATGATGATGTTGGGGATGTTTTTGGAGCAGAAGCTGATTTGACAAATATGGAGTCTGATATTCAAGTCAGTCCTACTCCAATTGCAAGGATACATAAGAACCATCCCAAGGAGCAGATAATTGGTGATGTACAATCTGCTGTACAAACCAGAAGTAAAACAAAAGGGTTGGGTGATCTACTCCATCAAGGTTTATTTTCTCAATCATTGCATCAGAGAAATAGCCACAAGGACCTACAAAATTGCAAGTTTGCCTGTTTCTTATCACAAGAGGAACCCAAAAATATTCACAAAGCTATGCAAGATTCAAGTTGGGTTGAAGCCATGCAAGAGGAGCTGTTGCAGTTCAAGCTTCAAGAAGTCTAAACACTAGTTGATTTACCTAATGAGAAGAGGGCAATTGGTAAAAAATGGGTGTTCAGGTGCAAAAGAGATGAAAGAGGAATTGTGGTGAGAAACAAAGCAAGACTAGTGGCTCAAGGGTACACTCAGGAAGAAGGAATAGATTATGATGAGGTCTTTGCTCCTGTAGCAAGGATAGAGGCTATTAGACTGTTCTTGGCTTATGCCTCATTCAAGAACTTTCCTGTGTACCAAATGGATGTGAAAAGTGCTTTCTTGTATGGAAAGATTGATGAAGAGGTTTATGTGATGCAACCTCCTGGTTTTGAAGATCCTGACTTTCCAGACAGAGTATATAAAGTGGAGAAAGCACTGTATGGTTTACATCAAGCTCCTAGAGCTTGGTATGACACCTTGTCCAAGTTTTTGTTATCTAATGGATTCACAAGGGGAACCATTGATAAAACTTTGTTCATCAAGAAAGACAAAAAGGATATCCTACTAGTTCAGGTTTATGTAGATGATATCATTTTTGGGTCTACAAACAAGGTGTTCTGTGAAGAATTTGAGAAACTCACATTCTTTCTGGGGCTTCAGGTTAAGCAGACAGCAGATGGGATCTTCATCAGTCAAGACAAGTATGTGGCTGATATGTTAAAGAAATTTGGTTTTAATGATGTGAAGGCAGCTAAGACACCAATGGACAACAACAAACCTTTGCTCAAGGATGAAGATGGGGAAGAGGTTGATGTACATCTTTATAGATCAATGATTGGTTCATTGATGTATCTGACTGCTTCAAGGCCAGACATCATGTTTTCTGTGTGTGCTTGTGCCAGATTTCAAGTGTCCCCAAAAGTCTCACACTTGAATGCTGTCAAAAGAATTTTTAGGTATCTAAAGGGTCAACCAAAATTGGGCCTTTGGTATCCTAATAGTTCACCATTTGATTTGGTAGCATACTCAGACAGTGATTATGCTGGAGCAAGTTTGGACAGAAAGTCAACCACTGGATGATGTCAATACCTTGGATATAGGTTAATCTCATGGCAATGCAAGAAAACAGACTGTGGTGGCTAATTCAACAACTGAAGCTGAGTATATGGCTGCTTCTAGTTACTGTGGACAAGTACTCTGGATTCAGAATCAACTCGTGGATTATGGGTACAATTTCTTGAACACCAAAATTTATATTGATAATAACAGCACAATGTGTATAATAAGAAATCCTGTTTTTCACTCTAAAACAAAGCATATAGAGATAAGACATCATTTTATTAGAGATTGTTATGAGAAAAAGTTAATTCAAGTGGTTAAAATACATACTGATAATAATGTTGTTGATCTACTTACAAAAAGTTTTGATGTAAGTAGGTTTCAATTTTTAGTTGCTAGTATAGGTATGATCAATCTTTAAAATCTTATCTCTGTATGATTTGTAAAAAGTTTTTGAGGATTTGTGCTGTTATTAATCAAATAAGTTGTTTCTAGTCTTTGCTATGTCTGTATGTTGTCTACTGCTAAGTTGGTTATTCTGTTGATTGTCTTGTGATTATTGTGAGATACTCTTGTTTGTGTTTTTGTGGTTTTTGGACTAATCTTTTGCAGGATAAGTCACAAGAGAATGGTTGATTGATGAGAAAAAGATGATTATGAAATTCAGGGGAGGATATTAATTCAGAATCAGAGATAAGAGTGAATGTTTATCAACACAAAGATCATAAAAGTTTATTCATTAAGTGGTGCATTCATTACATAAGCAGAGGTTTCATCATCATCCTGGACTCAAAACCAACATAACCAACGATCAAGCTTACTATCAACATTCAAACCTAAACAAATCTAAACAAACCAAACACACAACCACTACACTAGCTTCCACTTCCCTTTTCCTTTAACATCAGGCATGGTTTTGTGGACTCCTCTGCCATCAATGGCTTCACACACCTTCAGGCAAGGGAGTCCCAACACTTGTGTCCTTGGCTTTGGAAGAGATTGCTTCTTCTCAGGCACAAGGATCATACCCATTTTTAAGACTGATAGCACTTGGATATCATCATCATAGTATGAGTCAGAAGAGGAGGATGAATCATTCACATAGGATGAGGGAGTTGGTAGTTCATCTGTTGAAATTTCATCAGAGGAGGTTGCTTCAACCTTTTTCTTTAACGTTTGATGGGGAAGGATTCATTGTGTTGGAAAATTGTTTTATGGTATGTGATGGATTTGTGTTGAAGATTCTAGGTCTTTTATAGAACCAATGGAACATTAAAGTCATTAAATGCAGGGTTGGTATTAGGATTTAATTCATTGGGTTGGTATTAGGAATTAATTCCTTGTTGGAATAAATTTACTTATGGTAATTTTTGTGGAGTTGACCAAAAAGTTGGGTATTTATTTTGGGTAAATTGTATAAGTGTTTGAAAGAATCCATTCTGCTGCTGAAGGTTATGCTGCTCAAAGTTGAAACTATTGGATTCTACTGCTTGGTTTGAAAGTGAAGGGACTATTTTGCAAGTTGGAACGAATAAAGCCCTAAGTGGATCTAAACGGCATAAAAACCCAATTCGATCTAACCAATAACTGTGTGCGCCCAAAATTAAACCTAATTCAAACTCTAACACTTCTTTTCATTATTCGATCAAAAACCCCAAAATCAAAACCCTAGTTCACAATGTCAAGACGCACTTACTCCGCCGATCACAATCAAATACCTTTTCTTCAGAAGGTCCCAGATGCAGATGGATTTACTGAAGTCATTGACTTTCTTAATGCTACTTCAATTAGGTATGAATTAACAGTTAATCCAACTATATATAGATCCCACATGAGACAGTTTTGGTCGACTGCTACGGCTGAAACTCAAAATGGGGATCAAATGTTAATTGCCACAGTAGATGAAGAAAGAATAGTTGTTATTGAAACATCTGTAAGACGAATTCTTCATCTTGCAGATGATGAAGCAACAACTTGCCTTCCTACTTCTACTACTCTTGAGGAACTTGACAAAATTGGGTATGAGAGACCAAACACTACATTAAAAATTTTCAAACGTCTCCTCTGCCCACAATGGAAATTTCTTATTCATACCATTCTACATTGTCTTAGCCCTAAAACAACTGGGTGGAATGAGTTCAGTACAACTCAAGCATCAGCCTTGATTTGTCTGGCTACAGGACAACCATTTAACTTTTCGGCTATGATTTTTGAAGGGTTGAAAAAGAATATTTTTGGAAATTTTTATATTTATCCAAGGTTTTTGCAATTAATCATTGATAGTCAATTACAAGAACCTTTTGAACATGAAAAGCCTTTTGAACATGAAAACCTTTTGACTGGATTTTCTGGAAATATCATACCTTTATCCCAACATATTTTAAACATTGCTGCTGCTGTTGTTGAGGGTGAAGAAGCTGAACACCCCACAGCTTCCCATCACACACCTACTCCTGAAAATACAAGTGAATCATCTCAAAATGAACCCCAAAAGACCCAAACACCTAGGAATTCACAAGAAAAGAGCACTGAGTTACCTCAGACTAGTGCTAGTATGGAAGCAGATGAGGCTGCCATAGGTGATGGAGATGGCATGATGGAAGGGGCTGACACTACTGTTTCCAACTTAGAAGTTGAACAGGACAGTGTCAACATAAGTAAGACCCCAACCATGGCAACATCAATTGCTGAGGGTTCTTCTGAACCTGAAGCACAAGATGGTAACCCCAACCATGGCAACATCTATTGAGACTGAGTTTTCGTCCAAAGATTTACCTCTCTGGGAAGTTAACACATCCCAAAGTGATGAGGACAGACATGAAACTAATGAGGAATTGATGGATCAATTTGTACAACATGACATTGCCTATGATACACCTCTCGGACCAGGTAACACAGGTCGAAGTGTTGAGGCTAGACTTGAAACTGAACCTGAGACTTTGATGGAAAATATACAAAATGTCAAGTCTGGTAATCCACCTCTCGGGTCAGGTAACATAGACCGAAGTGGTGAAGACATTCTTAAACTTTTAAATGAATTGATGGTCACTTGTACAAAATTGTAAAAACAAGTTCTTGGTCTCAGAAGGCAACTACACATGGTGAAATCTTCTCAAGGTGCTCAGATCAGAAAGTTGAGGCAAAGGGTTAAACAACTTGAGGGGATGAAAAGATCAATAACTTCACACTCACAGAAATCCAAACCTGGTTTGGGGGAGGATGCTCCCAAACAGGGGAGGAATGAAGAGGAGGAAAACAAGGGTCAAGGGGAGGTTGACATGGAAAAAGATGAAAATGTTGGCGGTATTGCTGAGAATGAAGGTAATGTGGATATGGATGTTGGTTCTGGTAAGGATAATTTTGTGGTCAAGGATAGGTCTGGGAATGAGGTGGTACTTGAAACAGTTGAAAAAGGTGTTAGAAGTGACATTGTTGCTGATATTGATGAGAAGAAGACACAAGATGATTCTACTGCTGTTACAGGACATTCTGCTGCTGGGTTAAAGGATACTGTTGCTGGTTCAGAAAAGGGTTCTGCTGCTGAATCAGATGATTATACCATTCCTATAGCCCAAGTCATGCTGAACCTTAAAACAACACACCAACAACAACAATCACCACAAAAACCTAAACCTGCTGCTACAATGAAACAACCAGCATCTTCAAAACCAAAAGTCAAAGGAGTTGTAATAAGAGAACCTGCACAATCACCCAAACTTGTACAACTAACCATTTCATCAACTGACAAAGGCAAAGGTATCCTAGTGGAAGAACCTAAGAACAAATTCAAATTTATGGATGCTGTTGCAAAGGAACAACAAAGTAAGTCTGATGCTGATGTCGCAAGAGAATTAGAAGCACAATGGAATGCAGATGTTGAAATGGAAAGACAAAGGAAATTACAGAAGGATTGGGAAGTGGCAATGAAAACTCAGAAGGAGGAAAGAGAGAAGTACACTCCTGAGGAACAACAAGATGCTATAGCTGATATGCTTGGAGCATTTAGAAAGAAGCAAAATCAGAAAAAGGGAGAGTACAAGAAGAAGAAACCTTCAAAAACTGATGAGTACAACTATATGAAGATGTATCTGAGAAACCAAGCTTATTGGAAGCCTAGTGCATTTAGAGGGATGAGTAGAGCTGCTGTTGCAAAGTCTTACTATGAGACTCATGCAAGACTCAACAGACCAATTGAACCCATAACAGATGCTGAGATTAAGAAACTTACAAGAAGAGTGGATTCAAAGGCTTATCTTAATCCTGAACCTCAAGTTACAAAGCCTAAAGAAGTAATTGAAGTTGTGCAAGAAAAGACAACGAAAGAGAAAGAAGTTGTAGCTGAAGCTGAGAAGGAAAAAGAAGTTGTTGAGGAGCAGAATGTTGAAGGGACAAAACCTGAATCTACTGTTGGTGTCAAAAGGACTGGAAAAAGGTTGAAGAGTAAGGCAAGGAAGAGGAAAAGAACTACACCAATGAAGTTTAGTGATTCAGAGGATAATTCTAAAAAAGTAACTGCAGATGATATGAAAAGATTATGGATTTTACAGTTCATAAACCTCAAGAAGAACCAGAGATAACAAATGCAGTTCCCTTGGAAACTAAACACCCAATCATTTCCTATTCACATGATGTTCAAGATGGAAGTGAAGCATGGTGGGAGATCAAGAGATCAAATGGTGTATGTCAGAAGTTTATTAGATTCTCACAAATGTTGCATTACATGGATAGAGATGATATAGTACAGCTCTAGAGGATGTATATGGAAAATTATGGGGATAGAAGACCAGAGGTGATTTATGAAAGGCTGCACTATTACTATTTGTGGAATATGTTTGAGCCAGATGAGAGGGATATTGAATGGATGGATTTGTTAAGTTCTACCAAGGTTCGTAAATGGTATCTATATCAATCATGTGGAGTACATGAGTTGGTTGGTAGAGGTGTAAGTGTCTACATGCTGGTTGAAAAAGACTACCCATTTACCAGAAATACTGCTATTCTTACTCAGATGTTACAACATGGTAAGTTAAGGTTACAGAGAGCATTTCTTTCAGATCATCAAGCATATGAGTTAGTAGATAACTATAAAAAGATTTTGAAATCAAAGACTTCAAAGCAGTAAGTGTTTGGAAGCATCCTCTTTGTGTATATCTGTGCTTAGAAGAAACTTGTATATTTTGGTAGAAAATATCAAGTTTAAGGGAGGATTGTTGGGTTTAAAAGATACTGCTGCTACTTTGAAGATGCTGCTGCTAAGTATTTGATTCTGCTGCTCATGGTGTTAATGGAAAATTTACCAAGTATGATTCTACTGCCAAGCTTAAACATTCTACTGCTAGTATATTTATTCTGCTGCTGATGATATCTGACGAGTAGTGAAATAAGCTAAGTATCAAACTACTGCTAGCCTAAGATGATTCTGCTGCTAGAGTTATGATTCTGCTGCTTATCAGATATGTATAGTTTTGTTAAGATAATTATAGTAAAGATACGAATAGATATTGTTCTTGTATATAAAGTTTTGTAACCGACTAGGACTCCTTAGAGTATAAAAGGAGGATCTAGGGTTAGGGTTAGGATATGATTGATTTTAGCATACGTATCTTTTGTAATTCGATCACTTCAAGGTTATCTTGTAACCCTGTTGCTTTTGAGCAGCCGTATTAAATATATTGAAGTGTTTTTTGAGAATTCTTTTGTGTTTGATTATTAATTCTTCTTAAGATTGATTACTAGTTTCCGCATAGTAATTAATAGATCATTCAAGAATAGTTTCTATACCTATTTCTTTAGGTTTATATCTAAAGTAATTAACAAGATCGTTAAGCTCATCTAGGATCAACAATGATAATTATGATATATTGGGTCATATGTTAACCTAATTTTGATAACGAAACTCTAATTTGTTTAACTGTGAATTGTGACCCGAGGTCGGAAATTTAATAAATCTGGAAACTTACTAATTATGGAAAGTTACTAAATATGGAAAGTTACTAAATATGGAAGGTTACAAAAAATGGAAAGTTTATAAAAATAGAAGGAAACCCTAATATGTTAATATGCACAACAACAAGTGATGAATCAATAATAACTTATGAAATAGTTCTTAAATAATAAGACGATCAGTAATGCTTGTAGATTTGCTGAAGAAGAAGTTACTCCTGTGTCCTTGTGTCTTCTGGTGTGTTTTGCATTTGTTGTTTGTGCTACAGATATTCTACCTTTTCTCAGTAAAGGTTTCTCATGACTTCTCAATCCTTAAATTTGAGACATTTGCCTTAAGATGATTCTGTTTGATATGATCCGTTTGATATTATTCGCTTTGGTATGATCATCTGATTTGATATTCGTTTAGCTATTCGTTTGATATGATATTTGTTTGATATCCTTTGTTATGATATCATTTCGTTCAGTTGATATGATTTGTTTGGATATGATATGATTATGGATACGCTATGATATGATTTGTTCTGTTCAGTTCCCGAGCTAACTAGCCATGGAGGTACAATGGCCATGTCATTGATGGCACCAATGGCATGACACCATATGTGGCGGTGTGATCAGTCCACGGCGTCCCCATTTTATACGATATGATATGATATGTGATCACTTGGCCATTTGATATGTGTATATACCTGTCATGAGCAGGTGTACATATATGATTTGTTTTGCAGGGGGCGTATGGATACATTCTAGGTATTTTGTTTCATTTTGTTAGTGATTGGGTTGTGCGTGCCTTGCACACCTCACTTCTGGTAGCTAGATACTCCATTTGGTATTCTGGAGGTCCCCCTTCAGGTACACATATGATTTGACGGATATATGAGATGATGTGATTATTTGGTCTATTCGAGTATCTCGTTTAGACATTCTCGTGGCCATTCCTATTTGATTTCTTTGGTTCATTATGATTATCAGAAATTCATATTATCTCTTGATTATCTTATTTTGTTTATCTTATGATATCTGTTCAGCTGATCCTTCAGTGCTTTTTCTTTTGACATGTTATATTTTGTTCGGCAGGATCTTGTGGTTCCATTTCTCTATATCTATATATGCTTCGATTGTTTTGTTTTGGTTATATCTCTTCACTTGGCTTTTTAAGCTCAGCCACATTTCTTTTCCTGCGGCAGGTTTTAGGTTGGAAGCTGGGGATATGAGTGAAGAGTGCATAGGAGCTCTTAGTGGACCACCCTGGCGGTAGTTAACCCTTTAGAGTTAGTATCTCATTATAATTTTAGAATACCTTTGTTATCATTTATTTATAAGACTTCCGCTGGCGTTATATGTTCTGATTGGAACCATAATGTGACATTTTGACCCTTGTCGGGTTGGGGTGTTACAATTATCCTTAATCTTAGTATAGGATTCTAATTTTATGGATAAAACCTAATTTAATGATTTACTATATAATTCGTTATAATTCTTAAATCACTTGTTAATTAGACTAGATTAGTGTATTTTATAACCATTATGCTTTCCCAATGATCAGTTATGCATAAACCTAATCTACATTGTAAGAAATTGATTTTTAGAAAACCTTCAAATGTCTTTTCATTAAATCTTCTCGCGATTAGGAAAATCATGAAATCATTTTCATTGCATTGTTAATACAAACTAAAAATGTTTTCATTCAGGTACGATCATCTCTCTAATGTCATAGAATCATCTCTCTAATGTCATAGAATGTACATAATCAGTATGTATATTCGCCACATTCAAGTGAGAAATATCAAACCTCGAAGATGTACTTTGGATTATCTCAAAACTTATTGAACTAAAGTTTAGTATCAAAAATTGAGTCTTGATAATTGCATCTTCAAATAGTTTGCATATAGGCACACACCAATGATGAAGAACTTGTCACTATGTTTACCAACATTGGTCTTCATTGCGTCTATCAGATCAATGAACAAATTGTCCCTAGGTTTGTCATAGAATTTTATCGTTCCTTTTGTTGATCCCAAACACAGATCGATTCCTTAGCTTGAAAAGATTGAGTTACTTTGCATAAATCCAAAACAACTAAGTTTGAAACTTTGTGAATACTAAAAAGTATGCGGAATCTACTCTTTAATACTTAGAAGAATATTAATGAAACTGTAAACTGTATGAAAAATTGTGTTACTGAAAAGCTCTGATATTATTATCAATAACATGAGTACTCTGTGTAGTACTAGGGTTTACAACCTTGAAGCTATATATGAAAAACTCGTATTAATCACCATAACCTAGGATCTCCTTTTATACACTATGGAGTCATTTCCAGGATAACTAAAAAATCTTCTATATATTAATCTGATACGTATCTTTCTAACTATATAGAATATACACTGAATAAGTCAATACAAATCACTTGACACATCTTTATCACTTTGTCAGTACTAACTTACTCTAGCTGTACTAGCTGATTAGTACTGGTAGTTGTAATTTGAATAGTACTAACTCTTGGCTTGACAGTACTAACTCATGCCTTGACAATACTAAGTATGAAGACTTTTAATTCCCAAAACTCCTCCGTTAAACTTGTGCTTTACCTCCAAATCATCAAGTTTCTTGAATTAAATCTTTTACTTCTGAGAGGATTCTTCCAAACACTTCATCATCTTGATCATTCTGTCTGCATAAATATCTTCCTAAGAAGTTCTATGGCCATCTCATTATACTCTTCCACCAAAAGTTTTGCAACCAACAACAATGTAAGAGTTCCCCTTGACAATGGATACTCTTTTTCCACTAGCATGTAAATATCCATTTCAGCCTTTGTAAGCTGTAACACCCGGTAATTTTTCTGAACTTATTTTACAAGCCAAAACATTTATTTTTGATTTCCTTTAGTTTTTAAACTTCTTTGAACTTGTTTGGGCTTGAGAAATAGTAGATATCTTGTTAGACGTGAGTGTTATTCCTTTTTTGAGCTGGCACAACCTAAAATTCACGAAACAATTCGATTTATTAAATAAATTAACCCCGAGAAATTTATATGTATTAATACTTATTTTAATTGGAAAAATTATTTCAGACTCAATGGCGCAAATCTCGTATTGTAAAACGTAAGTTTGATACACTTAATGGGGCCCACAACAGTTTTTATTAAAAGAATTGCAAAGTTACATTTTCTATCTCGCGCCCTATTTACCTCGTCGCCCCTTTTAATTTTGGTTTGTCTGTGTTTAGTCACTTCTTTCTTCTAAAACAACCCAATTTGGGGCTTCATCTCTCATTTAATCTCTCCTAACTCACACACATTCACCGGCGACCACATTTTTCAGCACCGCAACATTTTCTGGCGAGATTCCGGCGAAGTAGATCTGGTGCAGCCCAAGATAGATCTGGCCAAGATGGAGTAGATCCGGGTTATAGGAGGCGAGATAAAGGTTTTGAAGATAGAATTTAATAGCAGTTGCCACTCCCCGCCGCAACACCACCACACACCATCGTGCCACCACCTTCTTTCCTCTTCTCTTCACTCGTTGGTCAGAGACATGCGCCACTCTCTCTTCGTTTTCTTTCATTTAAACTAAACCCTAATCGATATAAATTTATATGAACGGTTTTTATTAATAAAACTAAACTAAAACCTTATGTTTTATACAAAACTCGTGATGGTCCCTAATATTAACGAAACACAAGATCTACTCACTATAATTACCACGATAACAACTATAACTGCGTATGATAATAACTATAACAGAACAATGATGATTAACAAGAGATGAGAAGAGAATAAAGAGAAGAGAATGATTGATCTTATTTCACATTTAAGAGTAACAAAGCTTCCGCATGAAAGTGAATAAAACCAACTAATAAAATGATCACCCAACCCTTCTATTTATAGGCATAAGATTAGGGCATCACATGCATTAAACATTCTAGAAAGAATTAGCAAGGCCATATGGCCCACGAGCTCCTAATGAGTCGTGGGCTTAATAACAAACAGAGAGCCCAATTTAGAGGAACTTAATTAACACTATAACCTAGACATGGAAATGAAATAAAATGTGTTCCCAACAATTTCCCCCTAAGTCTTGGTCATCTTGGTTGCTCGACGTCATCTTTGCTTCATTGGCTTTTGACGTCTTCTTATATCTTTGTTCTTTGTTCTTGTTGTAATATGATATGGTAATCTCTCGATCTGCCTCTCTCCAATAGTGTCTTTACGTCTTTTCCACCATGCTCATATGTTCTTTGACTTTTGTTCTTCTTGTATCACATAGTTCTCTCTTTATAAGCTTGATCTTTGACTTGTGAAAGGTTAACGTACTTGATCTTTCACTTTTCTTTAATTTATTTAAACTTTTTCTATTCCTTAGTCTTTGTGAGAACTTTGCTTCAGGATATGAGCATGATGGAAAGATGGAGGATCTCCAGGTATTCATGATTCGCTGCAGGTAAACAGTTAGCAATAAATCATCCGGCACTTACAGATTTAGACTTCTAGATCGTCAACAACATAGTGTGAAGACTTTCTCTAATCCTAACCCTGGCCGTTCTGAACCGGATACCCCTGAAAGGGCTTACACGGACACACCGAAGTGAACCCATGATTCAGTGAGTCGCTGGAGATCACCCCACGACTGTAGACCGTTTTGGAGCTAACACTAAGCGTAATCCACAAGGGATTACCGAAGTGACCTACTGTCAGGGCTGTTTGATGTTGACCCTGGCAGGATTTCAATTCAATCACTGAGAATCATAATTAATGAGTTCTCTCATAAATGTTCTCGGCAGATTGCTGAGATTTGCGAAGGACACTCTTATAATTTACAACTGGTGTTCCTTTTTGTTGAACAACCAGTGTACGCTAAATGTACCTAAGATATCAACGATGTATCTCATGGCTCTAGACTCAATTAAGTGCTTAATTTTGGTCGTCGGAGGCATGGAGCAGATTGCCTCCTTTTCAATATCAACACATCTCGGAGTGAGAGGTCGATAGATAATGAGGGGTTCTCCGTGTGAAATGAAACAAGTGTCTTTTGAGAGTCACTTGAGTGGATAGAAGGTTTAGTGCATTGCGTTACTAGGTCCATGACGAATTTTTTCTTCAATACCAGTGTTACAATAGTAACATCCAGTAGCATATGTATTGAAACCGGTGTCTGTCCTAAGGTTGAATAAATAGAGGGCTATTTCTTTTCACCCTTTTCTTTACTTTTCTTTTTCATTCTTCAACCCCTTCTTTATCATTTTATTTCATTTCTCTTTTTTCAATCATACCTAGGACTTTTCTATTACTAAACTATTGAAATTGTCCTTGGGTAAATCCCTCCGGCTCTGGCGGATCATAGGACGGTTATTCCTAACCTTAGTCACCTTATATCACCATGACTATCCTATTGTTGCCATAAACCAAACTTTTTGAAAATCTCTCAAAGTGTTTATGATTATGAAAACATATTTTGTTAACACTTTGAGAGTTTTGTGATTTTCAGAAATACTCCCCCTTAACATGTGCTCATTAGTGGTTAAGGTAAATTTGCACATGTCAGGTAGAGTTAGCACTTTTTGAATTGATTAATTTTCTATGAACATGATCATCGCGAGACACGTTTATATCACTAGTAGAACTAGCTTGAAATTATTACCCGTCCAGATCACATTCAAAGAAAATCGCTCGAAATCGGTACATTCTACTCAGACACATCCTTTGCGAGATACGTTTACATCACCAGATAAACTGGCTTGAAATTATTACCTGTCCCGGACATGCCTTTTCGACTACTGACTTTTGCTATCGTCAATTCGAGTGTCAATTCTGAGCCGAGCTATTGTGAGATATCAACTTTTGAATTACCATATTTTGATCATATCCTTATTCTCCCCATCAAGAATAGAATACTTATGATGTTTTTGATAAAAATATGCCTTTTGAGTTTTGTGGGAAGAATTTTCAAGAACTTTTGTTTGTGGAACAAAGATTATATTTCAAATACTCCCCCTTGACGAGAGAGTACTTTTCCTTATGAGCAGAATTTTGAAAAACTTAGAAAAAATTCTGGTTTAATTCTACTCATAAGTAAGAAGCTTTCACTCCTTTGATCAGGATTGAGGCACTGAAGCGTACCTCAAGGTCCTTACTTTAGAGGAATGGGTTGTGCACTGTTATGTGTGCACAAGCCATTGTTTAACAATCATATTTGCAAGAATCATTAATCTAAGAATAAACCAAATTCTTTCATCATCCTCCCCTTCTAAATTAGGTGTAGACTGGATCTGGTCTTTGGAACGTTCTGACCGGGAAGGATGGACGTCCTCCAACATAGCTTTCAAACCTCCTCATCTGGTCTCTTCGGAACAGCCTTCTCTCAACTTTTGTCACAAACTGTCGGATCTATCTCAACTGATCATTCGTCCATCTCTTTGTCTTCTGCAACTGTTGATCACAAACTCGAATAACCAACCTATCACGAACCTTCTTCAGCGTGTGGTCACAAAACTTATGAATCTCCTTATATGCCATGAAGCAGTTAATCGTCAGATCGCTCTTGTAAACGAATCCAAAGGTTGGCTCCTTCTTGAAGGTGTATTGAGCTTCATTGCTTATCTTAGGAAGTAATAGCTGTGGTGCAGTTATGTTCAACTTCTTCTGATAGCTCTCGACCCCTAGCTGAAGATCTTCTACCCGTTCTTTTATGATCTTCCTTCTGATGAAATGAAGAATAGAAGTGCTGAATGCGTATTGAAGATCTGGTGTGAGATGTTGCAGTCTCCCTTGAACTTTAATCAGATACATGTCTTCAAGGTCGTTAAGACATAAGTCTGGGAAATCTGCTTCAGTGAACGTGTAGATCTGTTGGTCATGCCTTCTCACTTTGATCTTGGATAAGAAGGTGTAATCATACTTTTTCTCCCCTTTCACATTTACCACAACAACAATTTTGAGGTCACTTCTCACTGAATCCGGAGACTTCTTGGTTAGTTTAATTTTATACCACGTCTTCCTTTTTTTGAACCAGTGATAGATGCCCAACTCTGCATCTTGGTTATAATGTATTTTCTCGGGAACGAATAGATGAGTTGCTGTTTCCTCTATAAAAGGGTTTGTGTAGTTTGCTGCAGGTATCAAAGTCATAGAAGTTGCATATTTGGGTTTACATTCAGCTCCATGCATAAGTAAATCCAGGTCGTTGTTGAAGAAGAATTGATAAGGGATGGATGGTTGACTTGAGACTCGTAGTACCGGCAGTGGCTTCGTCCAGTCTGTGATGTATGGTTGGTGGGTTTTGGAGGTGCTTCCAGCCAATAACACATCTATGTTAGTCCAGCTAAACACTATAGACATTGCACGGGCAATGTTTTCGAGATGATAATCAAGTTCAGCTGCACTAGAGGAGTTTTCTTTTAGAAGATTGAAGGCATCATTTTTGATTCGACGAAGTTCTCTCTTAGTCATCTTCTTGACTTTTTGAGTACGTTTGAGTTGTTGTGTGAACTCGAATGTACTGTCTTCCATCTTAGAGTCTTCATCTTTTTGTGTTTGAGCATTCGCCAATTGGTCAAACCATTCATTTCCTTGTGTCTCATCATCATTTAGCCATGAGACTACGTTTGCTGTTTTTGAAGATTTCATGCTTGTTGTAGCCTTGGTCTTTGGCGGTGAATCAGGTTGATCAGTTTCTTGCTGAAATTCCATTTCCTCCGTAGCAAAGTGCTCAAAATGATGCTCTGTTTCTTTGGGACCAGATTCCAAGGCCTTTGGTGGTTGAAATGTTGTTGTAGTTGACGGTCCAATAGGTTTTTTGAACATTGGTCCAGATCCGCTATTACCTTTGTGTTTCTTGGATTGGGTGTCAGGGTCTTGATCTTCATCGTCTCGTGGACGGTTTCCTTTATCCGCCGTAACTTTGCAAGATTCCAGATTAGCATTAATAGCCTCACAGAGAGCTATTTCTTCTTTTGTGGGTGAGACGATTGCTGTGAGTTTGGTGAGGAGTGCTAGTTGGAGTTCTTCGGTTGTATAATCCAAAAGCTGCTTTGGTTGAGTTGTTGAGTCATGAGGATTTGATGCTGTGATGTTCTGAACTTTTTCTGTGAGATTGGTGTCGACATACTCTTCAATATTTGTCATAAGCTTGGACAAATACTTCTTGACATATGCCTTGGTGTTGCTCTTATCTTCTTTGAGCAATCGTTCTTTGACATCATCTTCAAGGAATTCATCCATTAGAGTTTTGGTTTGTTGTAATTCCTTTACTTGTGCAGCAAGGCCTTTGACCGTATTTGTTAACTCGTTTACTTGGTCACTGAGCTTGTTGTCTTTCTTTTCCCTTGCCAATTTTGCAGCCTTTTTCAACCTTTTGGCTTCTGGTGAGATGATTTCAATTCGTGTCAGCTTAGCGATCCTTGGTTTCTTGCTTTTTATGATTGTATTGCTCTTTTCTTCACTTGTTGTTGCTTCTTTGACAGGTGATGGTTGGGGTGGTGGTGAGGGATGTGACGATGATTCAGGAGGAGTTGGAGCCTTTGGTGGTGAGGCAGGAGGTGTTGAAGCCTTAGGCTGTGGATTGTGCTGAGGCTCATGAGGAGTGAGTGTTAAACGAGGTGAAGTGAGGGGGGGTGTTGAAATGTATTGATCTGCTTCTCGTTCGGCCATCTTCTGCTCTTCCTCCCTCTTCTTTTGTTCTTCTTCCTTCCTCCTTTCTTCTTCCGCCTTATATTCAGCTTCAAGTATGTTTGCAGCTTCTGTGGTTTCCTCTCCAATAGGCTGATCATCATCTTCTGATTTAGTCCAAAAATTATTAACGTTTCCTTCTACACACTGCTCCTTATCACCTTCTTCCAGCATGTCATCTGTTATTTCCTCATCAGTCATTATTTATTTGTCCTTGTTGGGTTGATTAACTGGATTTGGTGGTGGAGGGATGTCTTCAGCATGTGACTCAGGCCTATCGGGTTGATTAAACGAATCGGGCTGACGAGTAATTTTTGTAGCAACTCCAGACCCTCCGGGTTGATTAACCGGATCAGGGTAGGCTGGAGATACTTCTTTAACTGTCCAGATCCTCCAGCTCCTTTTTTTTGTTCCATTTTCCTTTGTTCTTCAACCCTTAATGTTGCTCTTCTGGCTTCATCATCTTTGAGAGATTTTTTTCTTTCTTTTAATGCTACAAGAGTATCTGACTATTTGTTCATGTAAATGGTTTCTTTTTCCTCAGATTCTGTTTCAGAGTTAGATTCCTCTTCAGCATGAATCCCACCTTCTTCTGGTTCTGGCTTAGGAATATCAAACTTAACTCTTCTTTTGATGACTTTAGATGCAGAAGGTTTGATTTGCTTGGACGCACTGGACGCACTCCCAGTTTTGCTGCTTCCTTTAGAACGAGTCTTAGAAGATCCCGTTTCTTCACCAATCTTGGCACAACTGACTTGACCTTTATTGAAAGCACTATCATAATCTTTGAAAGCTTGGGTCTTCTTAACTGAGTCTGTTAACAGTGATTCTGGCAGTCTTGAACCTTGCTTGTGTGAGCTTCCTTTGGGAAAGTAGATCCAGCTGATAGTTTTGTCCAACTTGTACAGATGCATTTCTTTGTCTCCGGGACGAGGAGAAATGTCTTTGTTCTCGTCAAGTAAAAGACTGATGAGCAGTTTGGTGTATCGAACAAATGGAATTTTGTTGAATGATTTTTGCATCTGAAAGGTCATGTCTTCCCAGATAAGTTCAGCATAGTCTATTTTTTCCTGATTGACTAAACCCCAGAAGATTTGAAGATGCGACAAACGTGGATGCTCATGACCACTATCCTTTCCTGATACTGAGCGGATCATGATATAATAGATGGTTCTCCAGGGTTGTGGGATATACTTGGCGTTGACTTTTGAAATTTTCATCAGCGGTGTATCTGGTTAAACATCGTATCCAATCTCTTTGAGGAATTTGAGGACTTCATCTTCGGTTGGTGTAGGCCAATATCTGTTAGCAGGTTCTGGTGGTTCTTGAAGGTCCAAGGCTCTTCGAAGGTGATTTGGAGTGACTTTAACCTTTTTGCGATCCAGTGTGCATGTGAAGTACCTCTCATCTGAGTCCAGCTCTATAGTATTCCATAATTGATGGATGTATAATTTAGGAATGCTATCAGATCTGTCCAGTAAGCTCCTGCACTTGTGTCGTTTGAGTACTTCTACTGCAATCTGACAGCTTGGTTTAGGACATTTTATATTTTCAAAATCTACCCTCGCGTTGTTGTTGCCAAATTCTGCCTTGTACCCTCGTGGGAGAACATCAGCTCTTGTGAGCATTGGGAGTGGTTGTTGTTGAGATGCAGCCATTTGAGATTGCTGAAACATCAATCAAGCACAAATATTCAGGATACATGATAGTTAGCAAATATTTAAACTTGATGTTACACATGTGATCCTTTTGATGCTTAGATTGATTTTACAATTTTTTGACCATAGCAGTTATCAAATAATATCAATTTTATCAATTTCGATAGAATTTGTTCAATTTCGATAGACTTGGAAATATCTAAGGAATTTTTTCAATTTCTATAGAAACCACATTTGCGATAACATCACGTTTGCGATAACATTACATTTGCGATAGAATCACATTTGAGATAGAATCACTTTTGCGATAGAATCACATTTGTGGTAGAATCACATTTGTGATAGAATCACATTTGCGATAGATCACATTTGCGATAAAATCACATTTGCGATACTTTTGGCAATTTTGATAAACTCTAATACAAGAGATTTCGATAACAACTTTAGTCGTACTGTTCATCAGATTTTTTTCGCAATTTATCATAACTTGTTATTATGATCGCACACTTTGTTCCAATATTATCCTATGATGTTTCTAAGTCATATGTTCAAGTTTTAACAACTTTCAACCACAGAATCTCAAAATTCAAGCTGAACGTGTTCTTCTTAAACCCTAACAATCAAAATCACACCCTTGGTGTTTCTGGGTTCAATTCAAGGCATAATCATTCAATTCGAAGCATAAGAACAACATATCAATAGTTTAATTACACTATAACACAAACAATCACTTTTCCCCAAATTCTACGCTTAAACCCTAAATTAGAACATGCAAGATTCGTGTTTCTGGGTTCAATTAAGCATAAGGAGCATGTTAAGGAACATATTTAGACTAAATCCCACCAAAGAATTACATCATAAACACACAAAATCAAAAAATACAATTTCGCTTAAACCCTAGATCTTAAACAATCGAAGACTAGTTAAACCGTTAGATTGTTAAATCCTTCAAAAACGTTGCTTATAATCATATATTAAATATTTAATCACTCACAAAATCGAAGAATCTTGTCTAGATTAGCATATTTGATTTAAGTCGTGGATCTTGGTGGGTGAGTATTAATTGCGGTTGGTGTGGTTTGTCAGTGAAAGTTGAATAGCGCATTTACTGCGTTTTCACCATTTTTGTTTGATTTATTTTAACTTTTTCTTTCTTTCCACTTTTAGTCCCTAACTCATGCATTTTTGCAATCTATGTAACACCCCAACCCGGCAAGGGTAGAAGTATCACATTAATGGCTTCATATCAGATCAAAACAAGCATACATTCAATAGAAATACAAGGATTCTCAAAGGTAACAAATGAAATACTTAATACACAAGGATACAAAGGAAACAAAAGCTAAATACTAAGTCTGCAAATGCAATCCTTCTAATAACTTCTACTTCAGAATAACTATCAAGGTCTTCTAAGTCCAAAAGTCTCTTCACTCTTACCCAGCTTCCAACTAAAACCTGCCGCGGGAAAAGAAACGCGGCTGAGCTTAAAAAGCCCAGTGAACAGATATATATAACAAACGAAAACGAACAAATGAAGCATAATGAAAGAGGTAATAGATAAGGTACAAGAGTAAAGGTTAGGACAGTAATCCACCACGAGCCCAAAATCATATCATATCATATCATATCATATCTTCATAATCATATAGAGGGGAGACCTCTCTGATAATCAGATAATATGAGGGGTGTCCTCATTCTTCAAATGGAGTAGCTAGCTCCCATATTTTGTGAAAGACGTGGATTGCACCCATCATCAGTCACCATATCATATCATAGCATATCAGAAACAGAACATATCTAGGATGCATCCATACGCCCCCCAAACAAATCATATTGGCCATAACCAAATCATATTGAGCTCATATCATATCATATCATAATGGGGACGGTGTGTCTAATCACTCGAACCACACACGAGTCATGCCGTTGGTGCATCAATGACACGGCCATGTTACCTTCATGGCTAGGAAACATATTTTGGCTCGTAGTATCAAACTGGGGTCAAGGTCAAAGGTCAAAGGTTCATATCATAGAAAAGGTTCATATGTCATAATCATAGTCCAAATCTCAAGTTTCATATCAAAGGGTTCATATGAGAGGTTCAGAAAACAAAGGTTCATATCAAAGTGTAGAGAACATAGCAATGGTATAGGGAACCCTAATACGAATCAAAATAGAGACCGAAGGCTCCTTATACAAAGAGCAGAATATCTGTACCTTATTCAAAGCAAAACGAACTAAAGATAACTCACGAGACACCGGTCACTCCCGCTTCATGGAACCTATACGAATTAATAATCATATATTACTTTAAGTTCAATTGAATTTTAGCATACTTTCCATTTTTATAATTTTCTTACTTTAGTAGTTTCTCGTTTTAGTACGTTAGCAAAATTAGTCCTTTATTGTTAATGTTACTATTTAGTTAAGTTAATTATTTAAAATGACACCTTACATGAATTAGGACTTATTATTAATATGAAGTAGGTATGGGGTTTTAATGTTTCTATTATCAATGTTAAGGGGTTAAGTGTGTCAATATGGATTTTAGGACTTATATTCAATTAAGAAACAAATGGTAGTAGTAACACATGCATGGTTTTTTTTTTTTTTTTTTTTTTTTTTTTTTTTTTTTTTTTTTTTTTTTTAATATATTTCAATGTTTCTTCAATTAACAATCATGTATGGATTATTATGAATGCCTTTACAACGTAGCATGTATTATCAACAACGAAATGAAGCAATTTTTGGTGCCTGCATACGAACCTTGTTTACTCTCTTTACGCATGTATATAAAAAAAACAGCCTTACATGATGATCACACGGTACTCGAACATATCAAACTTAACGTCCCCAAGCTTATTATAATAAGATCGGTACTTGCTCACGAATTCAAAATACACTCGTCCCCCTTTTATTTGTTCACTTTATGACCAGTTTTGTGGATGTATAGCATGGGTTATCCAAATATTTTAATGAAAAAAATATATTTCCGCAT
The DNA here is from genome assembly GCA_021014915.2 of Artemisia tridentata subsp. tridentata. Taxonomy (NCBI): domain Eukaryota; kingdom Viridiplantae; phylum Streptophyta; class Magnoliopsida; order Asterales; family Asteraceae; genus Artemisia; species Artemisia tridentata. The sequence goes on along the minus strand of CP139501.1, from coordinate 63,115,048 downwards.
GTTCGAAATGATTATGACAGAACAAGATCAATCTATGAGTATGATTTTATGTGACCAAAAGTTTCATTCGTACATATATCTATGTCCATTTGTATCTTTCTTAACGAAACAATGTATTAGTTACTATGTCTTATACGTATGTATATATATCATAGGTCTGAAAACACAAGGGCATTTTGAGAGATACCTTGGAATTATTTGGAAACGAAAATAACAAGGACAAGAAGAGCCAAAGACCAAAGCCTTGGAATCAACCTAAACTCTTGTTGAACTAGAACCAAAACCATGCACGTTCACCCGAACAGAATGGATATCAACGATCACCAAGCTACCCGATCACCCTCGCGATCACACCAAGCTACACGATCACCCTCGCGATCACACCAAGCTACACTATCACCCTCGCGATCACACCAAGCTACACGATCACCCTCGCGATAACACCAAGTTGCTACAACACCGAAAAGCCGTTACTTCGTTTCAACACAAAAGACACGATTTGCCAAAACTCTAGCACAACCAAATCACGTTCACAGCCTTCAACAGCTTCGACCCTTTCTATCTTTGCGGAGATAATTTATTTGGAACAGTTAATTGTTTGGAGATTGTTAAACGAGTTATCCATGACCAAGCATATATGTGGTGTAAAGATTATTCTGGGATATATGGGCGTATTTGTGTGTAGGCCAAGTTGATAATATCATATATTTACCAATAATAGAAAACGTGTGAATGTGAGGGAAAGAAGGAAGCTGTGTACTGTTATTTAGACAAAGTCATATGATGGTCTTATCTTCAACAAAAGTGTAGAGAGTTTAAAATGGAAACAAAATGGTCTCTTCAAACGTGTGAAATAAAAATATCAAGTTGGGTATGATTGATCCTGATTTCATGGAGGAAATGACGTGTGTTGGGTATAGAAAGTCGTGTGATGATTAGCATAATAGGAAGGAATATATATCTTCTAATAAATGGTTTGATATACTCAAATATTTGTAAATCACCCAACAAGGATATGTCGTGTAATATGGTTGATTAATTAGGTGCGATTGCCTAATTTCATAGAATTGGTTAGGCGATTATCTTGATAATTCCACTTTCCATATTTACGAAAATATGTGTGTGTACAAAATTTTATTTATTTTGGACCTTATGACATATTGGGCGTGACATATGGGTTGGTTTAAATCAAGCATGTCGATTTTTGTAGCCCACATTATGGCTTTATATTTTGCAAATTCTCATATTATATTATAATCGATTCAAGTCCAAGATAGCTAAGGATTAAGGAATAACATTTTAGGTTATCGTAATTGTTTAAGTAGTTTAGTAACTTAGGTAATGGAATTCTTTAATTCTTTTATTATACTTTATGTGCTTATTAATCAAATTATAAAGTTATAGGGGCAATTTTGTCTTTTTACATGTTTTGGATCTTTGGGTATTACAACTTCTTCCCCTCTAAAAGAAAAATTTCGTCCTCGAAATTTGAAGTTGCAAGGTTAAACGAAGTCGTAGCAAACCGCAAAAGGTCGTCACAAACATTCTCACGCCCGAGGAGGTTCTTCCAAAAAGATCTTCAGACCAAATAGTTTCTCATGACTCGAATCAAAATGAGGTGGTTTCAAATTTCTCAGAAGGAGACAAAATAAGTTGATTCTGATCAAAAGGTCCATGCAACATAAAATGGACGATAGGCGAATCTTCTAGAAAGCTCATATGGAATACGAACAAGATTTCAGATCAAATTAACTGTTTCAACAGTAGAGAGCTGTACAAAGAGTTCAAGATTTATAATTGAGGTCAACGGAATGCAAAACGAGAGTCCAAAGTCATCCCGATATCTAACGAACGAAAACAGAGTATACGCATAGGTAGAATGAACCAAAAGTCTCACTATTTATAGATAATCCAACGGAGATTCAAATTCTAAACTTCTTAGGTACTTCCCAAGATATCCTATGCCCACAATGAGTGCACGTTATATGGTTTAAGTATTATCACGTTGATCAGGCGTCATAATACTAGCACCACATAAATATGCCCTTATGATGGTCATACTTTATCACAAGTCGTAATCAAAACCACCTATCTTAATCCACCTAGGACTTCTACAGTCTCGAGGTCAACAAAATCGAATGCCATAGTCGAGATGAAAAACAAAACTATTTGCAAGAGTATCAAAATCCCAGATTGCCTAGCAAAGCGAGGTACGCCGTTACGAGCATCATATCTTCCACAACTCGCCAAAATCTCTCAAATAAAGTCATCATCGAACATATGAAAAATGAACACAGAACTGAAATGCTTCTAGGGGACTCGAATCATTAAAGGATCTTATTACTATATAACGAAACTTAAGAGAGTCAACGGAATGAAAGTTGGTTGCCAAGAAATTTGGCCTTCATGAATCAATTCTTCTAAACATAAAGGGTCTGTTTCAAAAATTCGTTCGTCCAACACATCCAATCTCTTCAAGTCCGGTTAATCTGTCTTCGTCTGTCCATCAATCGAGAAGTGAAACCACAATCAGGAACTTGTGTCTGGTTTGTCAAGCCTCCTGCATTTCTTCTTGGAATGTGATGGATCAATGTGAATTCCTAGCATACTCTTTAAATTCCTTCATCATCCAGTCTGCTTCCGCTCTCAATTCATCTTAGTACAACCAAGATGAATAGGGAAGTGAGACTGCACGTCTTCATCAGCTCCGGTTTCGCCGTCTTGACTAGATTTCTTCTTCTGCATCGCCAACACTTCTGCCTTATAAAGAATGTCTTCACTCTTCTGGGTAGCCGCCGTTGTTGTCAACTCCAAGTCAGGCAGTGAAGTAACTCTTCCGACATGTTTCTAGTTGTCCTGATGCATACGAAAAGCCTTCTGTGCTGTAAGGGAGTATCACCGAGTCTCTTTCTGATTTATCCCAAAATTGTTCCGCCCGAGGGTATGGAAGCTGATTTCTATTTCAACTTTTCCAAAACTCCATTCTGAATCAAACTAAACTGTTTCTCTCTGTTCACGAAATTTCTCAATGGTATCATAAGTTGCAAACATCTTCCAGAATTCTTCTGCAAGGTTCAAAAGGTTTCAGTTCTCCATTCTGTTATCGGTCTTGACCACATGGTGATAGTTTTCAAAACTTGCGGGATTTAAAGAGGTATCCTCAATTAAGAACATCGTTGTCTCAACAAATATCAATCTCTCAGAATGTACAAACGATCGACGAATTTCCTAACAAAGTGCAAAGATGATTTTCATGCTCTTCCTCGTCTCCGAACGTACTATTAAGTCATACAATGACCATTTGTCCAAGTACTCACGAGAAAACATAATTTATCAAATTCGCAAAACAATCAGAGCTTTAGCTAATACTATTAGCGTCACTAATCGTCATAGCAGTCTTTTACGAATATTGAAGGCGATTCCAAGAATAAAGTCAATTCATCAGAAGGAAACTTCACGCTCTGAAGTTAAACAAACACATAGTCATTTCAAGGTAGAGGAATATTGGCTCCTAACGGTGTTACGGTTCAGCTTCCTGTAATCAATACATATCTCTAGTCACCATCCTTCTTTATCGCGAACGAAACTAAAACATGCCCAGCAAATACACTTAGGTAAACTCACTTCCTGGTCTTCGGCTGCTGCTCTTCGCGGTTGTTCAAATCAATAATATGATCCCGGACACATCTGAAAGACACCTTTGCTTGGTGACTAGACAATCTCTCGGTATCAAGTCAAATCCTACTTCACGCTCCGATGGAAAATTTTGGTGGTTCGATCAGGAATCATATTCAAGGTTCAAGGTGCCAAATAATGTTCAAGATAAGGTTCATGTTCAGAAGACTCAAGGTGCCAAAGAGCTCTCAAGATGAGGTTCATTCATTGGTGTACGAAATGGGTTCTAGGAAAACTTCATAACCGCAAAAATTAACATACGAGTCTCCAGAGTGATAGTGATAGTAGAGTGTCTAACAATCGGTAATCATGGTAGGGAGTTCAGAATTGTTGTAAACGTTAAAGGTGAGACATAGAAGGGGAGATGTCAATACTTGAATGCTTAATCAACCAATTCCTTGTCAGAATAATATCAAGGTTAATTATCCAAAGGAAGACGGATCACAAATCAAATCTTCATCATTCAAAAGTGGGGAAAACATTATATACTCGTGGTTACACACCACAAGACTTCTCATAGGGACAGAGATGGGTGAAACGAAATCAATTTGGGTCGGAAGATTTATGGATACTTATCAAAAGCAAGAGACAATTAGGAGAATACATCAAGCACGTCCTTGCCATGGGGATTCTCAGAATGATCGAAAAGGCATCACAATGATTAACGGAAGGATCAGAGGTCAGAGTCAATATCTGAAGATAAGGATCAGTTAGTGTCAGGCAATTACTATGCAATTCTCAAAGCCTTCCAGATTTAATCAGGTTCAAATTTCAGGTGGTGCAAGGTGTGAGCTTTCAATTTCCAAAAGTGATAACAACAGGATCTAACCAAAAGCAAGGCACGAATCAGAGTGATGCGAAAGCAATGATATTCAAACAAATGCCTTATAGTCTACCCATTCCTCACTGGTTCAAACTTACATTCCTATAAGGGAATCTTAAAGCAAATTTTCAAAGGTTGTCCTATGAGCGCCTACAGGGGAAACTTAGTGGTCCTAACTTACACAGGCCAAGGGTAAATGTATTACGAATCGCAACCTGGCTTTGATACCATAATTGTAACACCCCAACCCGGCAAGGGTAGAAGTATCACATTAATGGCTTCATATCAGATCAAAACAAGCATACATTCAATAGAAATACAAGGATTCTCAAAGGTTACAAATGAAATACTTAATACACAAGGATACAAAGGAAACAAAAGCTAAATGCTAAGTCTACAAATGCAATCCTTCTAATAACTTCTACTTCAGAATAACTATCAAGGTCTTCTAAGTCCAAAAGTCTCTTCACTCTTACCCAGCTTCCAACTAAAACCTGCCGCGGAAAAAGAAGCGCGGCTGAGCTTAAAAAGCCCAGTGAACAGATATATATAACAAACGAAAACGAACAAATGAAGCATAATGAAAGAGGTAATAGATAAGGTACAAGAGTAAAGGTTAGGACAGTAATCCACCACGAGCCCAAAATCATATCATATCATAACATATCATATCATATCATATCTTCATAATCATATAGAGGGGAGACCTCTCTGATAATCAGATAATATGAGGGGTGTCCTCATTCTTCAAATGGAGTAGCTAGCTCCCATATTTTGTAAAAGACGTGGATTGCACCCATCATCAGTCACCATATCATATCATAGCATATCAGAAATAGAACATATCTAAGATGCATCCATACGCCCCCCAAATAAATCATATTGGCCATAAACAAATCATATTGAGCTCATATCATATCATAATGGGGACGGTGTGGCTAATCACTCGAACCACACACGAGTCATGCCATTGGTGCATCAATGACACGGCCATGTTACCTTCATGGCTAGGAAACATATTTTGGGTCGTAGTATCAAACTGGGGTCAAGGTCAAAGGTCAAAGGTTCATATAATAGCAAAGGTTCATATGTCATAATCATAGTCCAAATCTCAAGTTTCATATCAAAGGGTTCATATGAGAGGTTCAGAAAACAAAGGTTCATATCAAAGTGTAGGGAACATAGCAATGGTATAGGGAACCCTAATACGAATCAAAATAGAGACCGAAGGCTCCTTATACAAAGAGCAGAATATCTGTACCTTATTCAAAGCAAAACGAACTAAAGATAACTCACGAGACACCGGTCACTCCCGCTTCATGGAACCTATACGAATTAATAATCATATATTACTTTAAGTTCAATTGAATTTTAGCATACGTTCCATTTTTATAATTTTCTTACTTTAGTAGTTTCTCGTTTTAGTACGTTAGCAAAATTAGTCCTTTATTGTTAATGTTACTATTTAGTTAAGTTAATTATTTAAAATGACACCTTACATGAATTAGGACTTATTATTAATATGAAGTAGGTATGGGGTTTTAATGTTTCTATTATCAAAGTTAAGGGGTTAAGTGTGTCAATATGGATTTTAGGACTTATATTCAATTAAGAAACAAATGGTAGTAGTAACACATGCATGGTTTTTTTTTTTTTTTTTTTTTTTTTTTAATATATTTCAATGTTTCTTCAATTAACAATCATGTATGGATTATTATGAATGCCTTTACAACGTAGCATGTATTATCAACAACGAAATGAAGCAATTTTTGGTGCCTGCATACGAACCTTGTTTACTCTCTTTACGCATGTATATAAAAAAAACAGCCTTACATGATGATCACACGGTACTCGAACAGATCAAACTAACGTCCCCAAGCTTATTATAATAAGATCGGTACTTGCTCACGAATTCAAAATACACTCGTCCCCCTTTTATTTGTTCACTTTATGACCAGTTTTGTGGATGTATAGCATGGGTTATCCAAATATTTTAATGAAAAAATTATATTTCCGCATGTTCGAAATGATTATGACAGAACAAGATCAATCTATGAGTAAGATTTTATGTGACCAAAAGTTTCATTCGTACATATATCTATGTCCATTTGTATCTTTCTTAATGAAACAATGTATTAGTTACTATGTCTTATACGTATGTATATATATCATAGGTCTGAAAACACAAGGGCGTTTTGAGAGATACCTTGGAATTATTTGGAAACGAAAATAACAAGGACAAGAAGAGCCAAAGACCAAAGCCTTCGAATCAACCTAAACTCTTGTTGAACCAGAACCAAAACCATGCACGTTCACCCGAACAGAATGGATATCAACGATCACCAAGCTACCCGATCACCCTCGCGATCACACCAAGCTACACGATCACCCTCGCGATCACACCAAGCTACACTATCACCCTCGCGATCACACCAAGCTACACGATCACCCTCGCGATAACACCAAGTTGCTACGACACCGAAAAGCCGTTACTTCGTTTCAACACAAAAGACACGATTTGCCAAAACTCTAGCACAACCAAATCACGTTCACAGCCTTCAACAGCTTCGACCCTTTCTATCTTTGCGGAGAGAATTTATTTGGAACAGTTTATTGTTTTGAGATTGTTAAACAAGTTATCCCATGACCAAGCATATATGTGGTGTAAAGATTATTCTGGGATATATGGGCTTATTTGTGTGTAGGCCAAGTTGATAATATCATATATTTACCAATAATAGAAAATGTGTGAATGTGAGGGAAAGAAGGAAGCTGTGTACTGTTATTTAGACAAAGTCATATGATGGTCTTATCTTCAACAAAAGTGTAGAGAGTTTAAAATGGAAACAAAATGGTCTCTTCAAACGTGTGAAATAAAAATATCAAGTTGGCTATGATTGATCCTGATTTCATGGAGGAAATGACGTGTGTTGGGTATAGAAAGTCGTGTGATGATTAGCATAATAGGAAGGAATATATATCTTCTAATAAATGGTTTGATATACTCAAATATTTGTAAATCACCCAACAAGGATATGTCGTGTAATATGGTTGATTAATTAGGTGCGATTGCCTAATTTCATAGAAGTGGTTAGGCGATTATCTTGATAATTCCACTTTCCATATTAACGAAAATATGTGTGTGTACAAAATTTTATTTATTTTGGACCTTATGACATATTGGGCGTGACATATGGGTTGGTTTAAATCAAGCATGTCGATTTTTGTAGCCCACATTATGGCTTTATATTTTGCAAATTCTCATATTATATTATAATCGATTCAAGTCCAAGATAGCTAAGGATTAAGGAATAACATTTTAGGTTATCGTAATTGTTTAAGTAGTTTAGTAACTTAGGTTATGGAATTCTTTAATTCTTTTATTATACTTTATGTGCTTATTAATCAAATTATAAAGTTATAGGGGCAATTTTGTCTTTTTACATGTTTTGGATTTTTCGGTATTACAATCTAAGTCCTAGCTCACATTTTCTATCTTTTAAGCTTAGCATATTTGGCACTAACAACTTTACCACATTGATGATTTTACCACCATTCTTTCTGAAGCAACATTTTAGAAGAAATTGTGCTAGTACAAACATTAAAAAAAAGAAAACTTTTAAAATTTGAATTTCGTTCTCCCCCTCAACACTTGTTCAGAAATCTTGCATGAGGCATGGCTTTGGTGAACAAGTCCGCTAATTACCCACGAAAAATAATTCAATCATACCTATTTCCACGTGCTCTTTGATAAAGTGATACCGGAGAGCAATATGCTTCGATTTTGAATGTTGAAGCGTGTTGCACGAAATAGCGATGGCACTCTTGGAGTCGTAGTACATCGGAATCTTGTTAAACACGTATCCGTAGTCCATCAGCTGAGATGGCATCCAGATGACTTGAGCGCAGCATGCAGACATGGAAACGTATTCTGATTTAGTAGACGATAGTGACGTACAGTCCTGCTTCTTTGACTGCCAAGAGACAAGCTTGTCACCCAAAAATTGAACTCCCCCTGATGTACTTTTCCTTGTATCTAAGCACCCTGCATGGTCAGCGTCTGAAAAAGCAACAAGTTCAAACCTAGAATCCTTCAGATACCAGATCCCCAAATGAATGGTTCCCTTTATGTATCGAAGGATTCTCTTAACAGCCGACAAATGACGTTCAGTTGGTCTTGACTGATAACGGGAGCATGGATACGTGGCAAATACAACATCCTGCCGGCTAGCAGTGAGATACATGAGAGACCCAATCATACTACGGTATTTTGTAGGATCAATGGGTGTCCCATGTAGATCAACATCTAGCTTTGGGGATGAGGAAGACATAGGGGTATTATAGGTGTCACAGCTGGTCATGCCATGTTTTTTCAAAATCTCTTACGCATATTTGGACTAACTTGGGAAAATACCACGGGGTGATTGATGAACTTGCAGTCCTAAGAAGAACTTGAGTTCACCCATCATGGACATATCAAAGTTTTGTTTCATTAGACTTGCAAAAGTGTTTAAATATTTTTTATGAGTTGAACCAAAAATGATGTCATCTACATAAATGAACATTGAGAATATCCTCCCCGTGATTTTGTATAAACAAAGTCGGGTCAACTGATCCTTTATTAAAGTGATTGGCTAGTAAGAATGCGGATAGTTTGTCGTACAATGCCCTAGGGGCTTGCTTAAGGCCATAGAGGGCTTTCTTGAGCCTGTAGACGTGGTTCAGATGCTCTGGATCGATGAAGCCCTCTGGCTGCGTAGCGTATACCTCTTCCCGGAGTTGTCCATTAAGAAATGCCATCTTTACATCCATTTGGTATACCGTGATATTCTTGTGAGCAGCGTACGCCAGGAACATTCGAACAGCCTCAAGACGCGCCACTGGTGCAAAAGATTCTTTGAAGTCGATTCCTTCCTCTTGACTGAATCCTTTAGCCACCAACCGGGACATGTTACGATTAACCGTACCATCCGAATCTAACTTATTTTTCCAGATCCACTTCAGCCCAACGACTTAAACCTCATCTGGTCTTTCTACGAATTCCCAAACTTCCAACCTCTTGAATTGATCTAATTCCTCTTGCATAGACTCAATCCAATTGTCGTAGGTAAGGGTTTCTTTAATGTTTTTGGGTTCGGACTGACAAATGGTGAGAGCATAAATGCAAGTTTCACCGTTTGTATGGAGTCGTTGTCGTGTCATGACTGGGTTTTCTGGGTTTCCAATTACATTTACAAGGGGGTAATCCTTTGTCCATTTGTGTGTGGATGGCTAGTGTTGATAAGTATGGTGCAGATTTGACGGTTCTAGATTGCTCGTGGACAATTCTCCGATTTCTGGAATGGTAGGAGCTGGAGCAAATGGGTTGAAAAACGCGTTGCCGTCATAATCTGCTGGTGTGGGTACTTCTGGAGAATTGAGATGGGGTCCTTCAGCTGCAGACACAGAAGTAGAAGTTGTTTGATCTACAGATGATGATGTTTCTGGTTGAGGTGCATCTTCAGCAACTGCTGCTGTGGTAGTTGTGGGTGTATCAGGTGCTTGATTTTTAACGAGTGGTTGTGCAGTGGAACTTGTAGATACAACAGAAGCACGACGAACAATAGTATCATCAACGAGTGGAGCAAACAAGTCTTCTAGGTCTTTTCAATTTAGAGAGGAGGATGCAGCTGAAGGATCAGGGAAATTGAGACGGTTGGATTCGGGTCCTAAGCTGTTTTGATCAAAAGCCATTTTGGTGAGCTCATCGAAATTAGCATGTATAATCTCCTGAATCTCTCGGGTGCGACGGTTCCAGATTCTGAATCCATTGGAATTTTCACAATATCCGACAAAAATCCCTATGTCCGCTTTGGCTGTTAATTTCCCAAGGTCATCACGATCATTTATTGGATAGCAGTGAGCTCCAAAGACATGAAAGTAGTTAATGTTCGGTTTTCTGCGGTGAACAATTTCATATGGTGTCTTGGTGTGCCGTTTCGTGATCATACATCTGTTTTGGGTGTAGCAGGCGGTTGAAACGACTTCTGCCCAGAGATAATCCGGTAGTTGAGCATTGTTCAACATCGTTCTTGCGGCTTCCACTAAAGTTCAGTTTCGTCTTTCGACCACGCCGTTCTGTTCGGGGCTGTGTGCAATTGAATTTTTCTCATAATACTCCCGAAGAGTCTGATTCTTGAATTCAGTGCCGTTGTCTGTTCGAATTTTTCTGACGGTGTTGCGTAACTGAACTTGAATCTTTGTGAGAAAGGTGATAATCATTTGAGGAGCTTGATCTTTTGTACGAAGGAGGTATACCCAAGTCCATCTCAAGAAGTCATCAACAATTACCAGTATATACCTCTTCCCATTGATAGTTTGAACACGTGATGTGCGTGATGTGTCGTTGCGGTTTAGCAGTTTTAATGCCTACTCAAGTTTTAAATTTATATTTAGCCGACTTATCAATAACACACACACTTAACGAGCAGTGTACCCGGTCAGTATGAATATAATGGTAAGTAGAGTGTCGATCACTAAGAGTGGAACGTATTATCTCGTTATTCTAATCAGTATTTTAATATATTAAGTTAGCTATACAACCTAATCTAACGCAAGGGGGTTCAGCCTGAGAGACTGGCACGATTTGGTTGCGATTAAATAATAAACTAAACCAATAGGCACGAATCAGCAAGTAGCACACACGTACACGGATAAATACTTGAGACAATAAGAGGGCTGTCCTTATGATAAATAGTTTGTCACTTGTTTTATTGCTAGTGTTATATGAAGTGTATAGTTTGATGCAACGCACCGAGATTAAGTCCTTTCTCGTTGGTTCTAATCTTATCAGCGAGTAAACCCTTAATGATTACTTATGACTATCCCGTTTACCTTTCTCCTACTTTTCTACAGACCATAGAATACATAGGCATCTAATAAACAGGCGAGGGCAGAGGCATGGCGACCCGATCAACGCTCAGCTAGACACAGAGGTTATCAATGCACTAATAAAAGTCACCAATGACACAAACATATAAACTTTAACTAATGAGAAAGTAGTTTTAAGGGAGTGCAACCTTTCCGTTGTCACGTTACACAAGCCACCAATCTTGATGAATTAAAGTTTACTAACACAATAAAACAAAACTACTTAATGAATTAAACATATGCAGCACCTTCTTACAGCTCTTGTATCCTTGATTTGGGTGTGTCTTGTGCTGCTACCTTGACTGAATTCGTCCTTGGTTTTTCCTGTTCGGTCTTCGGTTATAATATATTGCACTTCGAATTCGTCTGGTCTTGGGGTATTTATAGTTTCTGTCTGAGGGTGAGATGCGGCGCATCTAGTAAGTAGATGCGGCGCATGTACTTAACTTCGCGTGGGGTCCAAGATTATAATATTCAGGAATATTCGTACACCGCCAGAAGATGCGGCGTATCTTTATCTTTGGATGCGGCGCATGTCCTCTTGAATCTTGGATCGTATCTGGTGAGACCTTGATAGCGATGCGGCGCATGTCATGAATGAGATGCGGCGCATCTGGAGCAGATTTGACTTGATCTTGTCATTTCAGTAGACTCTTCACTTTATGCATGTTTTGCTCCATAATTAGTCCAAAATCGCCAAGTTTCACCAAATGCTTGTTTTCAACTGAGAATTACAAAAGTAAACGATTAAGTATCAATCCTCATAAATAATATAGTAAAACAAGTCAAATTAATAGGATAAATGATAGTAATAAAATGTACTTATTTGAGTTCATCAAATATCCCCCCATTGAACTTTACTTGTCCCCAAGTAAACCTTAGAATTAATCATATGAAAATGTATCCTAAAAGATATTAGGATTTATTTTTATATTTAAGCATGTATTCGTTTTTTTCATAATCACACAACTAAACACTTAACGAATTAGAAGTAGGATAAAAATATTTCGATAAAAGCAAATCTAATCGTTTAACTGTCCAGTCGCGACGAATATTCTATCATAAGCTTGGCAAGTATACACATCTCCCCCACTAAAGCCAAGGAATAACAAGTCTAAAGCGGTAAAAAGGGTTTTTAGGCTTAAGGGTTAATTATTCTTATTCACTATCGATCTCAAATTCCAGAAAAGGCGACAAAATCACAAATACATGATCGAATCCACGAACACGATACTTGCAATCGCTCAAATCCTTAACTCGAACAGGCTAAAGATAGGTCCAAACTTCACCAATAATAATATATCAAAAAGGGCGACAAAATCATAAATACATAGCCAAATCCATGACTACGATACTTAAGATTGCTCAAATCCCTAATCTCAATAAATCAAAGGTTTGGTTGGATAAAGAATAATAGGGTATGGATAATATTTGGGATATAAATTGGTGTAAAATGAAAAATAAACAAAACAAATGGATTAAAATCCTAAGTGTGGTTAATCACTATCCCAACCATCCCATGAATAAGACTCATATCATTGAATAACTCACGCTTTAACACTTGAAACACACGCTTTAGGTAGACACGAATTATACTCAACAAGATCTTAATCAAAGAATAAACCTTAATTGGCGTTCCATAACTGCCAACTCCCATTCAATCCATAAATATAATACAACAACTAGTGGTGATATCGACCACTTACATAACTTTACATCGTTGGTTTAAAAACAAACATCCAACTCTTTTCTTTTTCTTTTCTCATTTTTTTCCTTTTTTTTTTTTTTTTTTTTTTTTTTTTTCAAACATAGACATGGATGTGTAAAATTTCACCACATCACTATAATGATAATTCTAGATAATTTTTCCATACTTTTCATACTTCAGAAATAACGGTAATAGTGAAAGTAGTAAACACACGAAAAATAAACTCAAAGATATACAATATTTACTTTCACTCCAATTGCATTGTGCAATTTCCCGACCTAACCAAAGATAACGAATTACGCACGCGAACACAGGTAATTTAAGGAAACACACTTTGCCTATAGCAATTAACCAACCACGGATTCTAATCTACAGGGTAGGCTAAGGTGTAAGGGTGTAACGAAACATTTTAAACATAGGTGTAAGAAACGAAAGGAATGGCTCTGAGTGTTTTTCTAGGGGTATCTTACTCTAAAAATGAGAGTAACAAAAGGGTTTATACGGGGGTTAACTAACCAGTGTAGTTAGTTAATAACACATAACATATAATAGGCTATTTGGGTGTAATCCTAGAATTTTACCAATTTAGACAAGTCATTCCAATTATATAAATATAATACTTATTATGGTGGTCTCGAATAGTATACAAGCCAAGTTCTAAAGTTTACAAGTCACCGGCACACTCATAGATTTGTGAATTTTTGAAACATCACAATTTTTGAAAATAACGTTATGTGTGCAGCTATGCAACTTAGATCTTAAACAAAAACATGCTAAAAATTTTTAAGTTTGATATATTAAGCACATTTTAAGCATAATTTTTGAAAAAGTTTAGGACAAGTAATTGTTAAGTGTTCTAATTCTCCAATCCCCCCACTTAAGTTAAACAACGTCCTCGTTGTTTGTATAAAAGGTTAAAAACTGGAAAATAAAAGAATTAGAACAGGAAAACTCCCTTGAGATTTGCTCGGTATGATCCTCCATTAGTATAAGAGCAAAAATCATCTTTCTTGTGGATTAGAACGTTTAAGCTTCATATTAGATGTATCCACAGGAAATGCAGGAAACTAAAATACCACCAAAGCTTCAAAACACACCTAAGATAAGAAAGGTTCAACTTGCATAATACATTAGTAGTTAGGTAAAAATAAAACATAAAAATTAAAAATGAAAATCATCAGGTCAGTCGATGCGCCGTATCTTATGGAAGAAGATACGCCATATCGAGCCTGGAATAAATACGGACCAGAATAAAAGATGCGCCACATCCTTAACCAGGGATGCGCCGCATTAAAAATAAACTGATAAAAAGTTTTAAAATCGAAAATAAAAAATGCAGAAAAACAAAATAAGATATGACCATTTGCAGGAGATGCGTCGCATCTCAGGATTGAGATGCGCCGTATCCTCAGCGGCCTGACTGACTCGACACATAAACAGAATAATAGAAATTCTCCGGGTTGTCTCCCGGCCAGCACTTGTCTTTATTCCAGAGTCTTCAAGTTAGACTCACGTTCAGCTCAACAGTATGGATCATTGATTCCTACATGGCCACGTAGGATCCATTTAGCAACTAAATCGTCACGTATATATTCAGGTCCCAAATTCAAAACTCCATTGTAGAATCCATCCATTATTTGATATGGGTACTCAATCCCTCTCTTCATGTCATCATCACTAATAAAAAGGAATGGAGAAAATTTGTAGCAGATCCTACTAGTGGCATTTTTAAATCCAGGATAGTTCGGGGCATCATATAAGTGATAATGTCGTTTCCACATTGAAAGGTGATCTTTCCTTCAAACCGTTTTGCATTAATAGTGATCTCCCTACAAAATGGTTTTCCAACAATCACGTCACCCATATTGCTGTCACAATAGGCATTCATGTCTTCAACAACGGCGAACTCAGTTACAATAGTAAAGCGTCCAACGAAGATCGGGACTTTAATGAAGGCACCAACTACATTCTTTCCCTTATACTCCACTTTATTCTCATAATGGAATTGTAAAACCTTCTTGACATGACATTGATTGGTAAAATAGGAAAGAAATTGGCGTCAATACACTTGTACCCAATCATGCATGTGAATTGCAAATTGTAAGCACAATCGGCGTGGATCCTTCTACCATAGTCCCAAGAACCATCATACCCCTCAAATTCATCGTAATTCCTAGTATTAATAACGTTAATTTTTGGACTATCAAGAATTTCTCCTTCTTCTAAATCAGATTCCGCATCATCCATGAATAGGTCATTGTATTCTAATGGTCCATTAAGGTCATTAAGTTCAATGTAGTCCCCATTGTAACGTTCGGGTGATTTTTCATGCACTAATACATCGTTCATAAATTTGGCTTCGAAGTCGAAGTCAATTAGTTCTCCGAATCCTTCCATTTTCCTTCTAAAATAATCACAAAAGCATCAGTAGGATCTGTTCGCTAAGAAGAAAAATTAATGAATTTAGAAACGGATATATGAATACAAATTTCTGATGTCTGCACACGATGCGCCGTATCCAAAAAGTTGGATACGCCGTATCTTATAATCATTAAAATTTAATCAGACTTTATCCAGAAAATAGATACGCCGCTTAGAATTTATGAATGCGCCGTATCGAATTAATTAATCAAAAATCGATATTTATTTAAAATTAAATACGTCGTATTAACGAAAGTTAATGCGCCGTATTTTCGTTACGTTTAAAAATACGAGATTTTTGATTCAGAGGATACGCCGTATCGACAGAGATCGATGCGCCGTATCTGTTTAATAATTCAAAAACTGTTTTTAATTAAAATAATAGATACTCCGTATCTGCTAAAGCAGATGCGTCGTATGGCGTTAACGTTTAGAAATTTTTTTTTATCAAAAACAGATACGCCGTATCTGCTAAAGCAGATGCGTCGTATTACTTTATCGCTTAAAAAAAAAATTCTTATTAAAAACAGATACGCCGTATCTTGGGGAAAAGATGCGTCGTATCGAATTAATTAAACGCGTTGTATTTAAAAAAAAATTAAACGCAATACGCCGTATCTGAGAGATCAGATGCGCCGTTTCGTTTGATTTAGCACAGTACAACGATAGCAAAACAGAAAAAATACGAAAAATTAAAACAAAAATTAAAACACACAAACAAAAATAAACACAAAAACAAAAATAAAAGCAAACAAATAACACACAAAACAACAAATATGCAAAATAATACAATGATGCAATTAATCTAATAAAAAGAAAAACCTAATTAAAATACTAATCAAATTAACAGATAATAACAATTCACTCCCCGGCAACGGCGCCAAAAACTTGACGCGCGTGATGTGTCGTTGCGGTTTAGCAGTTTTAATGCCTACTCAAGTTTTAAATTTATATTTAGCCGACTTATCAATAACACACACACTTAACGAGCAGTGTACCCGGTCAGTATGAATATAATGGTAAGTAGAGTGTCGATCACTAAGAGTGGAACGTATTATCTCGTTATTCTAATCAGTATTTTAATATATTAAGTTAGCTATACAACCTAATCTAACGCAAGGGGGTTCAGCCTGAGAGACTGGCACGATTTGGTTGCGATTAAATAATAAACTAAACCAATAGGCATGAATCAGCAAGTAGCACACACGTACACGGATAAATACTTGAGACAATAAGAGGGCTGTCCTTATGATAAATAGTTTGTCACTTGTTTTATTGCTAGTGTTATATGAAGTGTATAGTTCGATGCAACGCAGCGAGATTAAGTCCTTTCTCGTTGGTTCTAATCTTATCGGCGAGTAAACCCTTAATGATTACTTATGACTATCCCGTTTACCTTTCTCCTACTTTTCTACAGACCATAGAATACATAGGCATCTAATAAACAGGCGAGGGCAGAGGCATGGCGACCCGATCAACGCTCAGCTAGACACAGAGGTTATCAATGCACTAATAAAAGTCACCAATGACACAAACATATAAACTTTAATTAATGAGAAAGTAGTTTTAAGGGAGTGCAACCTTTCCGTTGTCACGTTACACAAGCCACCAATCTTGATGAATTAAAGTTTACTAACACAATAAAACAAAACTACTTAATGAATTAAACATATGCAGCACCTTCTTACAGCTCTTTTATCCTTGATTTGGGTGTGTCTTGTGCTGCTACCTTGACTGAACTCGTCCTTGGTTTTTCCTGTTCGGTCTTCGGTTATAATATATTGCACTTCGAATTCGTCTGGTCTTGGGGTATTTATAGTTTCTGTCTGAGGGTGAGATGCGGCGCATCTAGTAAGTAGATGCGGCGCATGTACTTAACTTCGCGTGGGGTCCAAGATTATAATATTCAGGAATATTCGTATACCGCCAGAAGATGCGGCGTATCTTTATCTTTTGATGCGGCGCATGTCCTCTTGAATCTTGGATCGTATCTGGTGAGACCTTGATAGCGATGCGGCGCATGTCATGAATGAGATGCGGCGCATCTGGAGCATATTTGACTTGATCTTGTCATTTCAGTAGACTCTTCACTTTATGCATGTTTTGCTCCATAATTAGTCCAAAATCGCCAAGTTTCACCAAATGCTTGTTTTCAACTGAGAATTACAAAAGTAAACGATTAAGTATCAATCCTCATAAATAATATAGTAAAACAAGTCAAATTAATAGGATAAATGATAGTAATAAAATATACTTATTTGAGTTCATCAACACGCATAGGGCTAAAAAGATCCATATGAAGAAGTTGAAGAACGTGATCCGTACTGTGCTCGGGTTTAGGAGGAAAGTGAGCACGAGTACCTTTTCCTTGTTCACAAGCAGGACACAGGTGATCTTTGGCGTATCTGAATTTCGAAAGACCATCTACCAACTTTTTACGGGCGAGCTCGTTCATTGTTTTGAAGTTCAGGTGAGACATACGTTTGTGCCATAGCCATGCTTTGGTGGGATGTGCCTTGGATAGGAGACAAATCTGTGAAGAAGCTGTCATGTCTGAGAAGGAAATAGTATAAAGACTGGTGCCGCATTTTCCTTTCATTAGGTCATTCCCTTGAAGATCTCGAACAAAACACGTTTTCTCCCGAAAAGCCACTTTCAAGTTGCCATCGCAAAATTGTCCAACGGAGAACAAATTATGACCAAGGCGCTCGACATAGTAGACACGGCTAATTTCGATATTCCTGTTGACATAATCACCACAACCCATGAGAGCTGCGAAATGATCATTCCCAAACCTGACAGTGCCTATGAACTTCGCAACGAAGTTTACTAGAAGCTTTAAATTGCCTGTCATGTGCCGGGAACACCCGCTATCAACAATCCATAGCATAATTTAAATCACCTACATCAAAAGAAGAGGACACAGGAGAGTTGGAACCGGTGGATCCCGTTGGGTTAGTAATACAAGTTTTAAGCATCTTTGGAACCCAAGTAAAACTAGGTTTATATTGTAACCAACGCTGCCACGTCCAACTAGTTTGTGCTTTCTTCCTAGTGAATGCGCTTGGTGAATGGACTGTCCTAGGGGAAACTACGGTCTTGTCAACGGTGGTCTCAAAAACTACCTTCAGCGGTTTTCCTAAAATGGACTTAGCAGTGGTTATGGGCCTATAGGAAATGCCAGTAGTACGTTTCTGTTTTCGTGACAAAAGGGTTTTAGCAATACAGTTCTGATGATTAACAGATAATACACTAGCACGACAGAACACATAGTAGGCATCAACCATAACATCATTACAAACATTCAAAGATTCAGCATTCGTTACATCATTTTCAGAATTACACTTTGACAAGTTGGATTCTAATCTAGACATAACATGCATTTTATTCGACTTCCTATTGTGAACTTCTACTTCAGCTTCTTTAGGTGATCCACTCTTAGGTTTCCAGACCCTAAGTTTCTTGTTGGTCTTTGTGGTGGTCTTGGATCTTCTAACCTTAGGAGGGTTCCCTAATCCTGTGGAAGTTTAAGCTTGCACATTAGTGGTTATTGAAGAGGCATTCTTATGAGTCTCGTCTACTCTGTACATTCCTGGTTCAATCACATTATTTGATACAAATTTTCCTTTGTCAAGTACTCTTATTTTTTCCTTCAAATCAATGATGATGAGTTTTTTTTCTTAAATCTTTGATTCTAACTCTCTGTTTAACTGAATAGTGTCATTTCTGTTTTCACAAACTCGATCAATGTGTTTTTTATATTCAGAAATTTGTTGTTTTAAAACAGCATTTTCTTTTTCAAATTGACAGATAGAAGCATGACTATTTTGGAAAGACACTGATTCCTTTTGACTTTGTAATTTTAATTCAAAGTTAATACTCTGAGTCTGACACCATTCCAGTCTTTTATTAAGTTGGAAAACTTCTTTTGAGAATTTGTTTCTCACATCATCATTGATTTTTCGAATTCTCTTATTTTCTTTTCTCAGATTATCAATCTCAAGTCTCATTATCTCAATTTCAGCACATTGATCATCAACAAGTAATTCATTGCATGACAAATAGATAGCATTCATAAGCACATATATCACATCAGAACTGAGAACATTCATCAAGAGTCGATCTGAATCTTTTTCCAAAGCTTTCTTTTGACATTTTTGTTTTGCAATTTTGTTATCTTTTGCTTTGAAAATGCTCATCATTGATGCAACTTCTGATTGAAGTTCCTGTTCCCACTGTGTCGCACAAAGTTGTAGGTGTTTGACATGTGGTAAGAATTGTTTTTGAAAAATTTATCTCTTTTCTTTCTCATAAGGAGAGTGAAAAGTGGAGATTTTGATTTCATAATTCCTTTCAATTGCGTCTTCCAAAAGTTTGATGTCATCCATAAATGTATTAAAATATTTAAAAATGCGACATTCTTTTGGTATTTGTTCTTTTGGGGGTTGAATAGTTTTACCGGTTTTTGAACTCTTTTAGAATCTTCTTAAAAGTTTACTTATTAAAAACCTTGATTCGAATCTTATGTGTAATCAATCAACACCAATATGAACTACACACTAAACTAACTAATAATAAGTAAAGTAAGCAAAGAGAAAAGTTGGAAAGATCAAACCGGGACAAAAGAATTTATAGTGGTTCGGCTACGAAGCACCTCTTCGCTCTACTCCACTCCCCGAGTACCACACTCGAGAGTTTCAAGCACTATGTCAACAACCTCCCTTAAGGCGGAGAAAACCGTACACGTCGCTTATCCTATTTCCGACACTAAGCTAGATGTCGAGTGCTAATCTTAGCTAGCACCAATCTACCACGATCCACTTGATCAAACACTCAAGCCCAATGGCTTCAAGAGATCACCAAGATCTCGACACGATCACAATGATCAACACTCACTTGACTAACACTATCCTAATGACCCTTGATCAATCACACAAGCCCAATGGCTTCAAGAGATGTTCACTATCTCTTGTAAGATCACAATGATCTTCACTCACACTCTCACAAAAGAAAAATGATCTTGATGTATGCTATGATACAATCAAGTATGTAACAAGTGTTACAAACAACCTAGCAACTATAACTCTTGTATCTTCTTGGATACCTTGAGTTCTTCTCTTGCACTTGAAGAGGAATGACAACACCTTGTATCAACTTGGATACTTTATGTTCTTCTCTTGCTAATGAAGAGGAATGAAGAGGATCTCTAAGTTGGATGATTGGATCACTCTTGAACAAAAGAAAAACTAAACTAAATGATCAAGAAAAGAAAATGGTGTGAGAGGTTTAAACTCAGAAGTTTCTTTGTGTGAAAGGGTGCCTAAAATCTGTAAAGTGGGTTGGTATTTATAGGCAAAGAAAATCTGAATGTTACAGGTGGACGGCTCCACTAAATCACCCACGGCTCCACTAAATTTAATGGAACCGTCCCAGACAAAGACGCTCCAAATTTTGTCTTTTCTGGTGAAAACTTATTTGGGGAAGTTTGGAGCTGATTTTGGGGGAAAAATAGCTATTGTGAATTTTAAACTTATTTTTCCATTAAAACATTTCTTAATTATTCAAAAATAATTTGTCATGTATATTTTTGAAAAAATATTTTGTCATATTAAAATGTGAAGTCTTAAAACCCAAAATCACTTCTTTGATCATTTGTCAAGTTGTAAGTTTGTTCTAGAGTGATTTGCGTTGAAACGGGATCTTCCGATTAAAAACTTGTTTACGTTAATTTTAACGTAACGTGATTTCACATTTTGTCATCCTCAAAACGTGAAGTAATCGAAAGATATAAATAACGTTTTTAGAACATTATTTGCATCAACAATCTCCCCCTTTTTGATGATGACAAAACATAAACTCATTTTAAGTTAAAATTAGTTTTATCATGTTTTTAATGAGTTTACTCCCATTTCTCCCCCTTTTTGTCGAAGCAAAAAGGTTGCAAGGCTCCCCCTTGATGTATACTCCCCCTCATTTGGAGAACACCAAGGAATCGAGCAATGATCCGTGCTACAAAACAAAGTTAGAAGACATATATGCAATATCTAACAAGTAGCACTTTTGACAAATATCCAACAAAAATTAGCTAAGTAGCCACATAAACATGAAACAACCACATTAAAGCCCATTTCATAAAAAAAATAAAAATGTCATACATGAGTATGACTACAACAATGAAGCAAATTAAATAACAAGAAGACACATAAACATCAATAGTAGTATGAGGCTTCAAGATTTGCTTCCAACTTCAAAAGGTTCCTAAGTATTTATTGGAACAACTAAACATAAGTATGTTTAGTTTGGGCTATTGTGTGGTGGTGGAGGTGGAAGGATGATAGGGCCTATTGGTGGTGTGAGGAGATGCTCAAGGTATGAGAACCTAAAGGTTAACTCATCTCTAAGGATCATGATGAGATTTTGGTTGTGGTGACAACAAGCACAACTCAAGGTATGTGGTTGTAGGGGATAAAGAATGGGATAACCCATTAAAGGTTGCGGTGATGGTGATAGTGATGAGGATGATGTGTTAGTGTCAAGTTCAAACGGTGATGTAGGTGATAGGGTTAGTGTGAGAGCCAAAGGTTGTGGTGATGGTTATAGTGAAGTGGATGATGTGTTGGTACCAAGTCCAAAAGAGTTTGATGGTGATTGGGTGAAGGTTAAAGCTAGTGGTTGAGGAGGACTTGGTTGAGATAAAGGTGTGTTGGTTCTAATGGTGGTGGAGGATGAAGATGTTGGTTTGGTTGAGGTTGCCTTGGATGGAGCTTGGGGTGTAGTGATGGAAGATGATGATTTGGTTGAGGTTTTGGGTGTGTTTAGATCATCTTCATCATCCAATGTGAGATCAATAAAAGTTATCTCTTTGATGGTTGGTTTGGTTGAGGCTTGTGGTGTGTGAACACTTTTGATTTATTGATCAATAAGAGTGGTTTCATTTGTTGGTTTGATGTTAAACCTTGGTTTCTTGGCCTTGTGTGAAGTAGTGGCAATGGTGGAAGACATGATGGTTGTATGGTGAGTGTGATAGAGGTAAGGATGGCAATGAATGATGTTAGCTTATATAGCCAAATCAAAACATGCATGGTTGAAAAGGATGTTGGATTTGGGGATTTGGGTGCATGGGAATCAGGTTATGTTTGCATATTTCCAGGGAAAAGAAAGTCAAAAATTGGAAGAGAACTGTTAATTTCGTCTTCCAAGGGCACGGTACCACTAAAGGTACCACGGCACCACTAAATTTAGTGGAGTCGTCCCATATTTAGTGGAGCCGTGGCCTCCAGTTGACCCTTTTTCCAGGTCTGCAGATTCAAGGCGGCCTAAATGGGGAAATTCTGGGGAATCAATTTTCTGCAAATCTCAAAGCCTCAATCTACTAAAGAAGAAATCACATAAATTTCCTAACACTAGTCTAAACTAGCAACTAACATTATCATGTGATATTCTAAGTTTAGGCAACTAGCAAGCATGCATCATTCCAAGCATTTTTATCATCTAGTGCATGCAATAAAAAATT
Source organism: Artemisia tridentata subsp. tridentata (assembly GCA_021014915.2). Lineage (NCBI taxonomy): Eukaryota > Viridiplantae > Streptophyta > Magnoliopsida > Asterales > Asteraceae > Artemisia > Artemisia tridentata. The sequence continues at coordinate 63,091,999 of CP139501.1, read as the reverse complement.
TATGAACTAAACAAAGCTCATAAAATATCAAGATTGATTAACTAATAAAAGTAACCAATTTCAAGTAGTGAATGTTAAGGCAATTCAAACTAGTTTATGTTAAATGGACATTGCCATGACTTTATTTATAATAGCTTAATAATACTTAAGTTAATAGTACTACTTAAGTTAATCCTAACTAGTCTCTTCTTTTCCTCATCTTCTTTATCTTATTCCCGAGTCCTTTGGTTGCCTTGCCAATGGACTTGAACATCCCGATTGTTTGCTCATGCATTGAAACTTATCGATTGTACATTGTAGTCTGCCTTCTCATTTCAGTGGCTATGTTGATTTGGTCAGGGTCGGTTGTTTAAGTGAACGATGATGTGTCAAGGTTACGAAGGAAGGTGTCGGGTGAGGGAGTTCGAGGACGAGACGTTCATTCTTCATTCACCTCATCTTCGTCCTTATCCATAGGTTGAGAAGATGATTCATGACCAAAGGAGGAGGAAGAAAGAGGAATATCAGAAGTGGATTTACGACCACGTTTGGACCCTTTGTCCTTACGTTGCTTTGTGCGACGTTGTGGTCCACCAAGGGGTTTCATGATGGGATTGACTAGGACATATTCGACATCAGTAAGATGTGGGAAATTTTCCATAACCCACTTGAAGAGACGAGTAAGCAACATGCCATATGGCATGAGCTTATCGAAACGACTTTGGATGTTAGCCATCCTTTTGGCATGTAGTATGCGAGGTTGTATACTTCCTCGATACTAAGAAAATAGAGCATGTGGGCGATACTCACTGAAATGTGATCACGGTTGCCAGCAATGCTCAACACGTTCTCACGTAGAAGAAGTTCCCAACTTCTGAGGTCGGGAAGGAGTTCTTTGAGGTAGATTTTATTGGGGCCAAGAAGGACAATGGAACCATCACGTTTTTTATACGTGTTGGCGACTCGAGGAGTTTGGATGACTTGTTTGATGGTTTCGATGGTGGGGATTTCGGTACGATAAATACCTTGACTCTCAAGATTATAGAAAAGAGACTCTAGGGAATGGTCTTCAGTGTATGCACACTGACCATACGAAGGAACACCGAGTATTTCACCAAGCTCGGAGACAGACAAGATAATATTTTGGTTTTGGATCCAAAAGTCAAGGAAGACATTACCTTCAAGGTCATTGAAGGTGCGGACTCGACTATAAAATTCGAGAACAAAACGAGGACAAATTTGATCGTTTATTTGGTATAAACAATCAAAGTCGATAGTAGGGAAGTAGACTTGGATGTTATCCAAGAGAACGTAATGAGCATCGACTACACGTCCTTCGTGTATGTATCGATCTTGGACTTTGGCAAGATGAGCTTTTTGCTCATCAGGGATGGTAGGATCGTCTAAAAGACGGGGAATGTAGGGTTTGGTGTCTTGATAATCATTACGAGGCATTGTCACCTACAAAAATATAATATTTTGCATGTTGATTTGTTGCATTTTAGTGATCACATTTTAACTGTGTGCGTGTGCCTAAATGCAAATGATGTGGAGGTGCGGTGATCTCGACTCTAAAATAAACCTAATGAGATTACCCAAACACTCCTAACTTCACTTTTGCTCAATCAAATATGTCGAATAATACATATTAATTATGTATGTCGATCCATATTTGAGAGTTCATGTATGCATGCCCAAAACGTTTTTAATTTGCATCAACAATGCATGAAAAAATGTTTCATCATCCTAGACTCGTGAACCTTTTTGAAAACAATGGAATTGGGGTGTTTGGCAAGCGGCTCAATGTGGCGCCAAAAATCTAAAAATTGAAAAGCCTCAAAGTTAATCATTCCTAATCCATTTTTAATCATCCTAGACATGATTCCATTGAAAACTATTAATCTTAATCCAATTTAAATAGGAAAATTCAGACTAGATTATGCAATATAAGTGGGTTTATGAAAATCCTAGGTTTAGGGAATCATGTAAGTACTACATTGTCTAATCCTAGTCCTAATTTCACAAAAGTTCATCAAAAATTGAAAATCCCCAATTCGAATTTATGCATATGAACAAACACTAGACTCAAATTGAAAAGAAATTTAAGATAATTGACTTACAATTTGTGTTGAATTGATTAGGATTTGTTGATTCCAATGCCTTGAACTTGATTAGCAAGTGTGTAAATGGATTTAGGTTGTGTGTTTGGTTTTTGAAAGCAGGAGGGAATGAGTTTGTTTGTTCGAAATGAGTGTGCAGAGGAAAGTGGAAGAAAAACGGGCATTTTCTCAGACACACGGTACCACGGTACCACTAAACATTAGTGGTGCCGTGCCACTTTAGTGGAGCCGTGGGTCTGTAAGGCCAATTTTTGTTTTGTTTCGACTCTTGACTGATTAATCTTACTTATTTAGCAAGACTTTTTGACGCGAGGAAGAAGTTTATACCTAATAAACTTTTTGACGAAAATGATTAGGCGGGAGGACAAGGAATGACCTAAGTATTTCCAAGGAAATAACCAATCTGTAATCGGAGGAAAATAGGATTGACTTTCAGTATTTCCCGTGAAATAAGTAAAAGTCGTGAGTTGAGATTTGGAGAGTGACTACAATATTTCAAAAGAAATATTTAATTAGTCAGGATACAAGACATAAGGAATGACTCAATATTTCCAGTGAAATATTCAAAGGTCATGTGACGAGACGAGGGGAAATGACTTAGAATTTCAAGTGAAATGTCTAATAGTCATGAGAGAAGTGAAAGAGACGACTTGAAAAGTCATGAAGCGATACGTCGGGAATGACTTCAATATTTCAAATGAAATATTTGAGTGGTCATTAGAAGGACGAGATTAGTGACTTAATATTGAGTAAGTCACGAGATAAAACGTAATGGATGACTTTAATACTTCCAGTGAAATATTGAACTAGTCATGAGTGGGATTAGACGGATAACTTAAGAAATCATGAGATGAGATATGAGGGATGACTTCAATAATTCCAAAGAAATATTCAAATAGTCATGAGCGGGATGTGAAGGATGTGTTGGTTAGAATATCAACGATGTTGTCCTTAGAGGAAAACTTTTCCAAAGAAAAGATTCCTTTTTGGACATTGTCGTGACGGAGGAGATGACGTACTTTGATGAGCTTCGTTCATGAGCAAACCACGGGGTTCTCGGTCAAGTCTATTTGCATCTCGGCTGTTACTCTTCACAGGAGTGTTGTTAAGATGGACACCTCATTTGATTGGAGCTTGTCTCATCCATATTGCTTGTTGTCATGCCTTTCCGCACTTACGTATTCGGCTTCGGTTGTGGAATAACAAGAGTTGTTTGTTCTTGAAGAATCAAGAAGTTAGGCAACAACCTATGAAGGTGCAAACTCCACTCTTTTTCATTCCACATTCTTTCCCGCATTATCATGGTTGATATAGACAACAATTTGTACATCAATCCCCTTGAGATATCATAATCTCAAGTGTATGGTGCCCTTAATGCATCGGAAGATACATTAAACACTTTAAGGTAAGAAGTTTTAGGATCCTTCTTACAAGTGGGCACAAAGCCAGACACTAGACATGACAATAGGCCTACTTGCCGTTTAATAAACCAATTTACCTATCATGCCCCTAACCTAGTGATATCTGCGGACTCACCTTCATCGTCTCTTGTGAGATTCGTTTTTGCGGATATGGACGTTAATGTTGATTAAGATTTTTCTAAGCTATGTATCTTATACATATAGTATACTTAAGTTTATGGGGATACTTTCTACAGGTAGTGTTATATACGGGCTAGGGAAGAAACTTGATTCACTCATCATTGCTCATCTCATACTTGTCACGCATGATCTTTGAACGATCATTGTACATTTCTGGACAAGTTGAGTTTGTCATGATGAGATGTGAATTTAGTTTATGTGTTATAGTGCCTATCATGTTAGATTCTAAATACACTATATGCTTAGCATTTCTACTAACAAAGGGTGTTTTAAGAAAGCGTACTTGAGCCTGAGGTATTCCCCTTAAAACTCGAAGACTAGACTTCCTTTGTTGAAAGCTAGACATATGAAACACGACTTGACTTTGCGTCACAAGATTTGTTTGATCACAAATCATTCTTTATTTGTTAAACTTCAACTTTATTTACAACCATGTTTATCTAGCAAAACAGAAGTTCAAACATCTGGTCCCCAATATCTCATGGGTCCAAAGTTGTTAGTGCTAAACATCCTACGCATTCGCTGCATTTGTTTAGGATGTGAGAATGGAGGACACATTTCCCATGGTAGGTAATTTTGAGATTGACGGTTACTCCAAGTCACGGGAAAGTCACTTGGATGATTTTGTCTTCTAAAGTTACCTCTCGGTAGAGGAGTTCTAGATTGAGGTTTAGGTGAATTTTTTTTCTAGGTGGAGGAGTCGTTAACCTAGTGTCGGGTTTTACAAATCCAAGTTCAGGAGCTGACAGGGATTTGTAAAAGTTTTTGACTTCCTCTATGCTAGCAATAGGTACTTTAGTACCATCTACAACTATGTGACTTGGTTTAGGACTTAAGTTATTTTTCAAGATTGACCCAGTTCTGACTTCAGCACCAGACGGTACCACGGTACCACTAAATTTAGTGGTGCCGTCTGTACCTTTACTGGTGCCGTCACCTTCAGACTCAGAAACTTCAGGTTTTATAAATTTTACTTGTTTAGTACTACTTGTAGAAGCCTGACTTGGGTCAAATCCTAAACCCGTACGGTCATGTTCATTATATCTAATGTTTTCAAGCATCTCATTAAGTGTTTTAGTTCCTTCTTCGAACTTAGTGATTCTCAAAGCATTTTCTTTGTGTTTTTCATTTTCTACTTGAAGACTTATGCATGACCCACATCCTAAGTCTACTTCTCTATTTTTCTCAAGTCTTTTGACTTGATCCTTTAGTTCTAAAATTAGCAATTCAAGTTCTTGCAATTTTAATTTTAGTTTTGTGTTTCTATCTAAAATCTTAGAGCTAACCTCGCATAGTTTATTGTATTCGTCATGTAACCTAGTGTCATCTATTGACGAATTATCATCACTATAGTAAGAGGAGTCGGAATGTACCTCATTAGAAGCTTGAGCCATTAGGCATGTTTCATCGTTGGGCTTCTTCTCTTCTTCTTCACCGCTATCACTCCAAGAGCCTCCTATGAAAGCTCGTTGGTTGTTGGATTTCGGTGGTTTAGGACATTCTCCTATGAGATGATTAGAATCTCCGCATCTAAAACATCTCCTATCACTTGTCCCATTCTTTTCAACTCGGTTCTTTTGTTATGTCTTTTTTTCATCACGAGGTTGCCTAACGAACCTACCTCTTCTCCTAAAGAATTTCTTAAAGTCCCTAACCGCTAATGCATATTCTTCATCTTCACTATCGGAACTCGAACAATCCTCATCACTAGACTCCTTCTTGGCCTTTAATTCTAGAGATCTAACTCTCTCACTTTTGCCTCTAACTATATCGGAGTCTTTCTTGATTATCATCTCGTGAACTTTCAAGTTTCCTGTTAGTTCATCGAGTGACAATGTCGCCAAGTCCTTTGACTCTTCAATGGCGGTGACCTTTGCTCTCCATTTAGGATGTAGAGCCCTAAGAAACTTCCTAACATAATTCTTGCTAGAGTAACCTTCATCAAGAGCTTTAAGACTAGTGATAATAGTATTAAATCTAGCAAAAGCATTATCTATTAACTCATCTTCCGAAATGGAAAATTGTTCATATTGTTGAACAAGAAGATCGATCTTGTTCTCTTTGAATTGATTATTACCATGGTGAGTGACTAACAAAGTTTTCCAAATATATTTTGACGTATTACACACAAAAATTCTTTCAAATTCCTTTTTAGGCAAAGCATTGTAAATCATCATTTTAGCCTCATTATTTTTGGCTAGTTTTCTTTTAAGTTCATCACTTTGTTTATCATAAGAAACTATTTCATCCTTTTTAGTTTCTGGATTTATTTGAATCGGTTTAAAGTCACCCTCGGTAATAACATGCCAAAGATCAATGTCTTTTGATTTCACATACGTTTCGAATCCTGTTTTCCAATAAATAAAACAATCGGTTTCGAAAAGTGGTGGTCTTTGCATAGATTGCCCTTCTAGATATTTGTCGGAAATCCATTGATCGATTTAATTTTTAAAATACAATATACTTTAAAATCTTGACTGACGTGGCTTCTGATACCAATTGTGGAAAACTAGAAGAATAGAGCGGGGTTTGAATTTTACGGCTTTGAACTCTTTTAAATCTTCTTAAAAGTTTAATTATTAAAAACCTTGATTCGAATCTTATGTGTAATCAATCAACACCAATATGAACTACACACTAAACTAACTAATAATAAGTAAAGTAAGTAAAGAGAAAAGTTGGAAAGATCAAACCGGGACAAAATGATTTATAGTGGTTCGGCTACAAAGCACCTCTTTGCCCTACTCCACTCCCCGAGTACGACACTCGAGAGTTTCAAGCACTATGTCAACAACCTCCCTTAAGGCGGAGAAAATCATACACGTCGCTTATCCTATTTCCGACACTAAGCTAGATATCGAGTGCTAATCTTAGTTAGCACCAATCTACCACGATCCACATGATCAAACACTCAAGCCCAATGGCTTCAAGAGATCACCAAGATCTCGACACGATCACAATGATCAACACTCACTTGACTAGCACTATCCTAATGACCCTTGATCTTCTTGATCAATCACACAAGCCCAATGGCTTCAAGAGATGTTCACTATCTCTTGTAAGATCACAATGATCTTCACTCACACTCTCACAAAAGAAAAATGATCTTGATGTATGCTATGATACAATCAAGTATGTAACAAGTGTTACAAACAACCTAGCAACTATAACTCTTGTATCTTCTTGGATACCTTGAGTTCTTCTCTTGCACTTGAAGAGGACTGACAACACCTTGTATCAACTTGGATACTTTGTGTTCTTCTCTTGCTATTGAAGAGGAATGAAGAGGATCTCTCAGTTGGATGATTGGATCACTCTTGAACAAAAGAAAAACTAAACTAAATAATCAAGAAAAGAAAATGGTGTGAGAGGTTTAAACTCAGAAGTTTTTGTGTGTGAAAGGGTGCCTAAAATCTGTAAAGTGGGTTGGTATTTATAGGCAAAGAAAATCTGAACATTACCGGTGGACGGCTCCACTAAATCACCCACGGCTCCATTAAATTTAGTGGAACCGTGGAGCCGTCCCAGACAAAGACGCTCAACATTTTGTCTTTTCTGGTGAAAACTTATTTGGGGAAGTTTGGAGCTGATTTTGGGGGGGGGGGGGGGAAATAGCTGTTATGAATTTTAAACTTATTTTTCCATTAAAACATTTCTTAATTATTCAAAAATAATTTGTCATGTATATTTTTGAAAAAATGTATTGTCACATTAAAATGTGAAGTCTTAAAACCCAAAATCACTTTTTTGATCATTTGTCAAGTTGTAAGTTTGTTCTAGAGTGATTTGCGTAGAAACGAGATCTTCCGATTAAAAACTTGTTTACGTTAATTTTAACGTAACGTGATTTCACATTTTGTCATCCTCAAAACGTGAAGTAATCGAAAGATATAAATAACGTTTTTAGAACATTATTTGCATCAACAGGTTTGACCATTAATTTTTGAATAGTTGTTACAGATTCACCCGTTTTATAAACAACGTTATGAAATTCTTTAAGTTTGCCTTCCAATGCCACAATTTCCTCAAGGTATGAATTAACACGTTTCCGTGAAACTTGTCTGTGTTCAGAAAAATTTTCTTGACAAGTTGACAATTCTGTTTTGGTTTTAGAAAGTTCAGAATGGAGAATGTCAACCTGTTTTTGAAAATCAAATATTTCTTGTTCCTTTTGTGAAATTATTTCATTTTTGGAAACGGTCAATTCACGAACTTGATGTTCTAAATTTTGTACCTTCACGTATGACTCTTTGTTTTCAAAATTTGAAAGTTGTTGCTTGTAGCACTCAAGATCCTTGGTTAACAATGCAACTTTGGCTTTTAAGTTTCTGTTAATGTCATTGCATTTATCAATCTGAGATTTTTGTGCATTTAATTGTGTTTGGGTGGTCAACAATAAGGTCATAAGCTCTGGATCTGTATCATGCATAAGATCATTTTGTTCAAGATGATCATGATTGTCATCATCAAAAGAATCATCAAATGAAACCACGGGGTTAATTTGATCATCATCAAATGTAACAACGGTGTTTATTTGATCATTGTCTTGAGATGAGAATGATGAGTCATTTTGACCAATATTTTCTTGTACAGATGAAGATGCAGATGGTGATGCAATTTCATGAATAAGACAATCTGCTTCAGATACATGAGATAAGCCGTCGGTATCATAGACCGGGCCTGTCTCACTCATATTCATCTCCTGCATGTTTGCCATCAACATTACGGCTGCATTTGCTTCAAGGTCTTCCATTTCATCATTAGAGAATGCATTTGCCATAAAGTTGTGTTCTTTCTCGGTCAGAGTACCACCAGCTTTTTCATCTTTCAATGCCAAAAGAAGAGCCTCCTTATGATAAGCACTGCCCATTGTCCTTGGCTTTGGGCATGCATTTGCCATATGACCATTCCCACCACAATTATAGCATGTAATTGATGTGTTTGCAATCCCTTTCTTCTCTGTTCCAGCAATCTGAGCTCTCCTCTGTGAATTACCCATGTTTTTTCTACCACTTTCTCCTGAATTGAACCTTTGACCACTAGAATTCCCCATATAATTTCCTGAACAAAATCTACCTGAAGCCCGGTTCTGAATTTCAACCCTTCCATCATTAACCACTTCTTGATTTCTGGTGTTTGATGAAGACCTTAAACGATTGTTAGACCTGTTAGAGAATTTTCTAAATGCGCGAACAATCAACGCAAAACCCTCATTCAAAGAGTTAAAGGCATCATCTTCATCGTTGTCAACGTTGGAGTACATACTATAATCAGTGTTGTCATATAGGAGGAGTTGATTATCAGAGTATTGAGAAGGTGCTTCATATGGAACAATTTGCTTTGAAGGTTGTGAAGGATAACCCGAATGAGGTGGTGGTGGTTGAACAAAATCCTGATTTGGTGCAAACTGAGATTGAGCCATTAAAGCAAGTGGGTTTGAAGTAGGTACTGATGAAAATCCACCACGAGCTGCTCGATCCATGTCAACTTCGGATTGCTGATGTTTGAGGTAATCATACAACAACCCATAAGAAACTGTGTGTAGATTCTTGGATTCTCTTACGAAAGTCACATACTTTTCCAATCAGGTCCGAAACACCCCAGAAACTTAGAGTTAACAGCAATCTTTGGTAAAATGATGTTGTGACGATCCAGATCGTTGACAATGTTGGTAAACCAATGGTAGTATGATTCTAAAGACTCCCCAGCTTCAATGGTGAAATGTGTGTATTCCATATACAACTTAGATCCCAAGTCTTCCTGATTTAACTCCGTACCTTCCATGAGAAGGTGTACATGCTCCCACATATCCTTTGTTGTCTTTTGGGCATCGATGCTCCTGAAGATAGGATTTGGAATCCCTTGGAGGATGTAAGACATAGCCAACTCATTAGCCTCTTGTTGAAGAACTTGTTCTGTAGTGAGTTGAGCTAGAGGAATAGGGGTTGTAGTGGCTTCTCTTGGTGGAACATGATTTGGATCTGCAGGAATGGTTGTAGTAGGAGTTGGGTACGGTCCATCAATGATAACCTTCTTCAGATACTTCCCATGAGGTTTCTTCAACTCGATAAATCAGAGAAAACGACTGGTCCACTGCACATAATTCCCTGGTGTTAACATCGGTGGTGTGTCCAAAGACCCTGCTTCATGTCTCGACTGTTGACTGCTTATGGCTTCACACATTTTGTTAAACCATTGTGGTTCTCTTGAAGGAGTTTTGTAATTTTGCATTGGTTGTTGAGAGATTTGTTGCTGTGGAAGAAATTGATGTTGCTGCATTAACATGTGATGTTGTTGATATTGTTGTTGATACTGTGGTTGATACTGCTGCTGAAATGGTTGTTGACGATACTGTTGCTGTTGTTGATTGTAGAAGTAGTTATTGTATGGTGGTTGAGACATCCTTGTGTTTTTGTTGATTGTGTAGACAATTAAGATGTGTGTTATGAGTTTTGAGGTTTGGTTTTGGTTAAGTGGTGTTTTTGTTCAATTTCGATAGATTACTGTTCACGACAATTTCGATAAAACTGTTCACGCTGCCAATTGCAATAAGAGTCTAAATTACGATAAGATTCTAAATTGCGATAAGGTTTTGAATTGCCATAAGATTCTAAATTGCGATAGCACAGAGAATTGCGATAACTCCAAAAATTCCGATAGCTTTAGCAATTGCGATAGAAATTGATAATTGTGATAAGCTTTCAAATTGCGATAGAAATTGCAATTGTGATAAGTTATCTTAATTGCGATAGAAAAGTCAATTTCGATAAGTTAACAGAATTGCGATAGATCTTTCAATTTTGATAGGTTATCTAAATTACAATCCTGATCACTTTCTCAAAATCTTATACAAGATATGAGAATAACCGCCAAGTCGAAGTATTTTCACAAACTTATACAAGCAAGGAAAACACTGAACTCCAATTTTGATAAATCCGTAGGCTGCTGAAATTGCGATAAACGCTTGCGAGAATTGCGATAAACCCTCTGTTTCACAATTACGATAAACTCTCTTTTGAATCAAATTGCGATAAACCCTCTTTTGAACCAAATTGCGATAAACCTCTTTTCACCAAATTGCGATAAACCCTCTTTTCAACTTGATGGTCCCTAATATTAACGTAACACAAGATCTACTCACTACAATTACCACGATAACAACTATAACTACGTATGATAATAACTATAATAGAACAATGATGATTAACGAGAGATGAGAAGAGAATAAAGAGAAGAGAATGATTGATCTTATTTCACACTTAAGAGTAACAAAGCTTCCGCATGAAAGTGAATAAAACCAACTAATAAAATGATCACCCAAGCCTTCTATTTATAGGCACAAGATTAGGGCGTCACATGCATTAAACATTCTAGAAGGAATTAGCAAGGCCACATGGCCCATGAGCTCCTATTGAGCCGTGGGCTTAATAACAAATATAGAGCCTAATTTAGAGCAACTTAATTAACGCTATGACCTAGACATGGAAATGAAATAAAACGTGTTCCCAACAACTCGTGTGGTTTTTAAGCCGGATCTAACAAAGAGTGTTTGCTTGGTTATTGTAACGAGTTGACTCAACTCAGTCGAGTAGAGTCACTCGGCCGAGTCAACTCAGTTGGGTAGAGTTGACCGGATTTTGGTTTTGGTTTTTCCTTGGACCAAGTTATGTCATTATCTTGGTATTCTTGTTGTTATTGTTATTTGTTTTAGTTCGTATAGAGTCATGACCAATTTGATTAATCATGTTATAAATAGTTTTGGTTATGTTTGTCTTAAATCTGGGTTATAATTGATTTATTAAACATATTGTGGTCGTTATTTTAATTGGTGGTTGTGTGCGGATATGATTAAAAACCCTCGTAGGATTGTTTGTTGGCCTCGTGTTATTATAACCACATGGGTAGTTTTAGTTGTTTGACTGGGTTTAATGCCACAACTAAGGAGTTGTGCTCGATTGGGAACTCATGGTGCTAGTAAGTCCATGGGGGAATTGGTCTTAGGTTAGTCTTAATGCCAAGGGCCGTTTTTTCTACCCTCGGTCTATAAATGTTATGTTGCAATTGTTAGTCGTTGTTGGTGTGATTGGATTTAACGAGACACACCCACTTAGGGTGTGCTCGCTGTGTGTTGGTCACAGCTAAGTCAATTCCCCAAAGGGTGCGGTTGGTCCGTCGCGTAATACCACCAAGGGGTGGCTGATGTGCTGTCGACATGGTATCGGATTGATTGAGTTATTCTGATAAAACAAAAGTTTGTCAAAGGTGGTTTTAAATTAGTTTTGGGAAAACATTTTGTGAAAACTGTTGTGAGAAACAAGTTTTGGTGGAAGCAATTTGTGTGAGTGTCAAACTAGGCTTAGGCCCAACGGGTTATTATGGTTTGATTTAATGAACTTCTAAGCCCAAAAGCTTATAAAGGCTAGTAAGGGTTTGGCATTGGGACAAGGCCCAAGAGTAATATGTTTATACTTATGCAGTCATAACTATTATGTTTAGTGCATAATTTTTGGGTGTGTTATAATTTATTGAGATCATTACTAACTTAATCATTGTTTGTTTTGTTTTTGTAAATGATGATGTTGGATGCTATGGGAGTTATACCGGGATTTTGACACTTATTCATTATATTGTAAAATGTTGTAATAGTTTAGTCATTTGAATATTGTCGTAACCGTTATTGGATTTACGATATTAGTGTAGGATTTTGTATGATTTGATGCAAGAGACGGAAGAATGTATTGGACTCGTTGAGCTTAATATGTTTGGACCCGAATGAACACAAATTATCCGATAAACCGAATCTAATAGTTACGCGAATAATAACGTTATGAAACTTATAAAACGTATAAAAACATGTAATAAAACTTGTTTACAAATAATCACAATAACTCGGGAACGTAATATACCAAAGTTTATAAAGCCTTTCAACTTTATAAACTTAAAAACTTGTCAAATAAATCTTATATAAGATTATACAAAATGGTTTATTCAAACTTGCACAAATTATACATTTGGGATTCAGGGTAAGCATGTAACACCCCAACCCGAAAAGGGTAAAGATATCACAACAATGGATTCACATCAGAACAAACCAAGCATACATTTTCATTAATACAAAAATCTCAAAGAATAACAAACGAAATACTAAATCCATAGGGTTACAAATGAAAAACTTCCAAACATTAGGTCTAAAGTATATTATCTTCGGTTCAATTCTAAATCCATCATAGCTATCCAAACTTCTAAGTCCAAAGATACACTCTTCTCTCATTCCCAGCTTCCTACTAAACCTGCCGCAGGAAAAGAAATGCGGCTGAGCTACGAGAGCTCAGTGAACAGATATAACGGTAACAAAACAATAATAGATAGTAGAATCAAGAAGATCAGGATTACAGGTCATACCGATAACTCAAGATGTAGAAATGCGATATTAGGAATAAATAAGGAATAAGACTAAGGAAAAGAAAAGGAACAAGTAATAGGGAAAATTCATGAGGTTCAATAGATAAAGAAAACAGAAATCTATCACGAGCCCAGAAACAAGCCATATCATATCATTGCAAATGTAACTAAATAGAGTAGCTAGCTCCCAGATATGTGAAAGATATGTATCGCACACACCATCAGTCACCAGATAAATATAACAATAAACATATAACATAACATATACGGATAACAGGTCAAATCTAGAGTGCACCCATACGCCCCACAGACAAATCAATAATCATAATTATAATGGCCATAGCAAATAATAAATAAGGGACGGAACAGGTCATCACTCTCCTGCCCTAGAGTCATGTCAGAGGTGCGTCAATGACATGGACATGAAACCCTCATGCCTAGTGATTGGCTCGTAATATCAAACTGTAGGTCAAAGTCAAAGTACTAGCATAATCCAAAGTTATATCTTAAGGGTACATGGCAACGGTTCATGTCAACCAGTTCAGGATTATATATCATAGGTTCAACTTAGAATTTATCAGGTTAAGTTTTATATCAAAGTTTAAAAAGAACTTATATCAAATGGTTCAAAAGAGTATAACAAAAGTTTATAATCAAAGTTTCATATCAACAGTTTATCTCTAAAGGTTTCTATTTAAAGTCCATTTAAACAATCCTTCAAAATGGTTTTTCATAACAACTGATCTTACAAAATAGTTTTCTTCAAAATGGTCTTCCAAAACTTTTAGTAACTTTCATTAAAAGTGATATTACTTATTTTAAAGTAGTTTATTCCCAAAATGTTTCATATGTAGTCTAAGAACGGTTCAAAATCAGTTAGGTTTAAATAAGGATTTAACAGATTAAGGTTTATATCAAAATCAATTTAGTTTTATAGCAAGTATATTAGATTAAGATTCAAACAAGGTTCACAGATCAGGGTTCAGGACAAGAGATCAAATACAAGGTTCATGAAAGTTCACAAAACAAAAGATCACATGGAAGGTTCACGACAACAGGGAACATAGCAATGGTATAGGGAATCCTAATAAGGAAAATGATAACTGAAGGAAAAGGAAATTGAAAGACCCTTACTGAAAGAGGGCAGAATATCTGTACCTTATTACGAATGCAAGAACACAAAGATGAAAGCTGACAAAGATGAGATTTCTCCTTCCTCGAACCTAAGGAGTAGAAGACAGAAGTCCATAGGGTCTTTAGTTATATTTCCATTATTAGTAAGTTAATAATATTACAGACATGGTTAAGTCTTTATTAATATTATTATGGAAGAAAGATACGTTTTATCAGGTTACAAAAGTTTAAGAGTAATATGACAAGTTTACATAGTTTAGGGTTTCAATTGCAATTTCATCTAATTCAAAGGTTTAATCATTAAAATACTTTAAGTTACTGATTTATTACACACTATATTCAGAATGACATTTTAGTCTCTTAAGTTTTCACAGTTTAAGTTTATACCCTTTAGTTATATATAATTTACAAAACAAACCCTTCATTTACACATTTTATGTTTCAACCCTATAACATTCATGCTTTACCAAACAAACACCTTACTTTACCAAATTACAGAACCTACCCTCAAAATTATATGCATTACGATTCAGGTCCTCCAGATTTCATAAATTACACACTTGGTCTTTTAACTTTACAAAACTTGTATTTCTAACCCTGATTTAGCAATATTTACATATCAAACCCATAATTACTCAAAATTTCACATTACACTCTTTATAATATTATTTACTCAAAATAATTTCATGTTTCCAAAATTTACACTCTTAGTCCCTCTATTTTAATTACTTATAATTCGTACCCTTTAATTATCATTAATTCATTTTCTTGCAATATTTACACTTAGGACCCTCAAGTTATATTTTTCCCACATTCCTACTGAATTATATGACATTACAAAAATATCCCAGAAGTTTCAAAGTTTACAAAACATACCCTTGTGAATTAAAACCCACACGTATAACACTTTTTATTCTCAAAATAAAACCCTAACTCATCAAATGATTATACCACTATTACCCAATCATTAGAAACATTAATTACACCAGATATAGCATGAACAAACCCTAACCCTAATTGTTTTAAGGTTTTTTCCAAATTTTCTTTATTTTCCTTCTAAATTCGATCCAAACATAAATCAAGATAAATTATTCTAAGCTTCTACAAATCACATGGTTATTTTTCTAAGCTTATATTAACATCAAGGAACACGTAAAAATTATGTTAAATCATCCAAAAAATTTGTTTAATATTATTTGTAAATTACGTGTGTTTTAACTCATTATTTTTTGTACGCATGATTAAGCTTGTATGATTCATGTTTATCATTTTTCCTGAGTTATATACGACCTAAAGATCACAAGAAAAATACTAGATTAAGTTTATAACGTAAGATTTGGTCGTAGGAATTTATACCTCTTGCGTATGATTATAAGAACAAACAATTTGCCACGATCACACGAATGCCTCTAAATTCCAACTCCTATTTTTTGTAGCTCCTTAAGATTATTGTGAACACCAAAAAATTATTGGCTCAGCTCCAGAATGTCGAATAAGGTTTTAGGGATTTTTGTTTGTCGATGTATAAGGGTTTCGGTATATATGTTTATAAAAATATAAGATTTGTATAAATAAATTATAAGAACCGAATTTTTGGTGATAAGAATCCAGAAATTTTGGTTTTGTAATCTCACACACATTAGAATTGTTACTTGATATATTTTCCTAATTTATTTTGTATTTATCCTATTCCAAAAGATTTAATAAATATAATTATTCTTATTTAATTTATTTCGGTATATATATAAGTGTGTGTATATATATATTATGTAATTTTTTGACATTCAAAAATAATGTAATGTTGTCCCAGAAATTAATTTGTTTCATATACAGTTCGTTTTCAGAAGTTTGGAATCAATTCAGAACTTTTATAAGTAGTTTAATTATGTTTTATGGTTTCAGGGGTAATTTGGTCATTTTACAGGTTATCTGAATTTCAGGTATTACAACTTCTTCCCCACTAACAAAAAAATTTCGTCCTCAAAATTTGCAGAAAGTAGAAAGAAAAGAGAACGGAACACAAAACAAAGACATACCAGACTAATAGATGATAATAGGATTCTCTCGGAAAAGACGCAAGAATCACATAGGATTTTGACTTGACAAGTCAGATTAGGACGCACAGGAATAGATTATTGATAACATCAATTGGTAGAAGTTCTATAACAGGACCTAAGATTATTACTGAAATTCTTAGAGGTCAGCAGAATGCGTGACGAGAATCCAGACGTGCAATCCACCTACGGTGAAAGCAGGTTACGCATACCATTAGGATGAACTTAAGGTCTCACTAACGCAGATGATCTCAAACAGTTATCAGAATTTCTAAAGTTCTAAGGCACTTCTCGAAATATCCGATGCCCACAACAAATGCACGTTATATGATGTAAGTATTATCACGTTGGCCAGACGTCATAATACTGGCATCATATAAATATGCCCTCATGATGGTCATACTTGATTTCAAGTCGTGAATAACTAACTTATCTTATTCCACCTAGTCTTCCTACGGTCTCAGAGGTCATCAAAATTTAGTACCCTAAATAAGGGGAGAACGAATCACTCGAAAGAGTTAACGGAAGTTCCCGAATATCTATCAGAGTTTGGCACATCGTTAAAAGCATCAAATCATACATCATTTGCAAACATCTCTCAAATCAAGGTTATCACCGAACATACGAAAATGAACGCGAACAGGAATGCTTCTAGGAGACTTAATTCATCGGAGGATCTTATTACTATATAACGAAACTTGAGAGAGTCTACGGAAGTGAAAGTTAGTCGTCAAAATCTTCGGTCTTCCCGGAATCAATTCTTCCCAACATAAAGGTCTGTTTCAAAATCTGCTCACTCAACACATCCGATTTCTTCAAGCCCGGTTAATCTGTCTTTATCAGCCCATCAATCAGAAAGTGAAACCAAAACCGAAACTTGTGTTTGGTCCTTCGAGCTTTCTGCCGTTCTTCTTGCAATGTGATGGAGTAACGTGAATTTCTTGCATGCTCTTTGAGTTCATTCATCATCCAGTCTGCTTCCGCTCTCAACTCATTTTAGTACAACCAAGATGAATAGGAAAGTTTGACTGTATATCTTCATCAGCTCCAGGTTCGCCATCTTGACTAAATTCCTTCTTCTGAATCGCCAACACTTCCACCTTGTAGGGAATGTCTTCACTCTTCAGGGTAACCAACGTTATTGTCGACTCTAGGTCATGCAATGGAGTAATTCTCCTGATATGCTTCTAGTTATTTCAACAAATATCAATCACTTCGAATGCACAATGATCGACGGATTTCCTAACAAGGTGCAAAATGATTTTCGTGCTCTCCCTTGTCTCTGAACGCACTATTTAGTCATACAATGACCATTTGTCCCAGTACTCACGAGAAAAACTTAATTATCAATCTTATAAGCAGTCAAAGCTGTAGCTAATACTATTAGCGTTACTAACCGTCATAACAGTCGTTTATGGATTCGGAAGGCGATCCCAAGAATAAAATCAATTCATCATAAGGGAACTTCATGCTCTAAAACTAAACAACCACATAATCATTTCAGGGTGGAGGAAATATCGGTTTCTAACGGTAATACGGTTCAGCTATCTTCAGCCACCATCCTTCTTTATCGCGAGCGGAACTAAAACACGCCCAGAAGATACAATTAAACAAACTTACTTCCCGGTCTTCGGTTGTTGCTCTTTCTGGTTGCTCAAATTGATCTATATGACCCCGGACATCTCTGAAAGACACCTTCACATGGTGACTAAACATCTCTCGGTAACTTGTCAATTTCTACCTCACGCTTCGGTGGACAACTTGGTGGTTCAACTAGGAATTATATTTAGAAACTCAGGATGCCCAAAACTCTCAAGATGAGGTTCATTCCTCAGTGTACGAAATGGGTTCTAGGAAAACTTCAGTACTAGAATTTCTAAGGAGGTATTTTTAATGGATGCCAGAAAACCAAGGCAACCATGGGAAATCAAGTTCTGGCTTTCATAGCCGAATGAGCTCGACAGACATAGAAGGTTGAGAACCATGATAGACACATATAAACATAACTTATTCCAAAAATTTCTCAAGCCTTATTATTAAATATTCGGGAAAACCCACAATCCAATGGAATCCGTACAATATTAATGTCAAAAGAAATCTAAGACAAAATTTTAACAGTAATAACACATATGGCTCGAGCTCTCTTTTCCTTGGCTAGATCGTGTTACTTGCAGTGGATTCTAAATCCGAATCCACTTCATCTTCCTCGCTAAGCCATCCGTTTCGGTTTCCTTCAGGCTGTGGCAGTGGTTGTCTCGCAAAACCATCCTCAGGGTTCCTTCCTTCATCTCCTACGTCGTCCACGAATCCATACAAATCGTGAGGCTCTGCCCGCACTACTCCCCCTTCTTCTACTAACCTGGGGCACCTTCCCGGGTACTTAGTTACCACTCCGTCCTTATCAATCACCTTCGTCTCGTGCACATGTACCTCCGTTCCATTTATATTAACCACGGTCAACCTTTCTTCAATCCGGCAGGGACACATGCTTGCAGGGATCAGCATCCTTCTGTTAGTCCACCTCAACTTACCAATCCTTTTCTGGCCTGTAGCGAAAACGGTTGTCCAACGATACATGCTGCGTGCTGGAGGTGCCATGCTGAAAATGACACAAATGATACTAAGTACTAGAACTCGGTAGGAGTCGAAACATATTCATAACTCAAAATTTTAAGCACATGGAATATCACCGCTTGAACGATTTCAAAGATGATTAACGAAATATGGAGAATAAGCACGAATGGGACGACAAAACAAAACCCTAATGTCTACCCAAATCCTCACCGGTCAGAATTTAAGTTCCTATAGGAAAAGTCCTAAAATAATTTCTCAAAGGTTGTCCTACGAGCACTTACAGTGGAAACTTAGTGGTCCTAACTTACACAGGACAAGGGTAAATACATTACGAATCGCAGCCTGTTGTCTCTGATACCATAATTTGTAACACCCCAACCCGACAAGGGTAAAGATATCACAACAATGGATTCACATCAGAACAAACCAAGCATACATTTTCATTAATACAAAAATCTCAAAGAATAACAAACGAAATACTAAATCCATAGGGTTACAAATGAAAAACTTCCAAACATTAGGTCTAAAGTATATTATCTTCGGTTCAATTCTAAATCCAGCATAGCTATCCAAACTTCTAAGTCCAAAGATACACTCTTCTCTCATTCCCAGCTTCCTACTAAACCTGCCGCAGGAAAAGAAATGCGGCTGAGCTACGAGAGCTCAGTGAACAGATATAACGGTAACAAAACAATAATAGATAGTAGAATCAAGAAGATCAGGATTACAGTTCATACCGATAACTCAAGATGTAGAAATGCGATATTAGGAATAAATAAGGAATAAGACTAAGGAAAAGAAAAGGAACAAGTAATAGGGAAAATTCATGAGGTTCAATAGATAAAGAAAACAGAAATCTATCAAGAGCCCAGAAACAAGACATATAATATCATTGCAAATGTAACTAAATAGAATAGCTAGCTCCCAGATATGTGAAAGACATGTATCGCACACACCATCAGTCACCAGATAAATATAACAATAAACATATAACATAACATATACGGATAACAGGTCAAATCTAGAGTGCACCCATACGCCCCACAGACAAATCAATAATCATAATTATAATGGCCATAGCAAATAATAAATAAGGGACGGAACAGGTCATCACTCTCCTGCCCTAGAGTCATGTCAGAGGTGCGTCAATGACATGGACATGAAACCCTCATGCCTAGTGACTGGCTCGTAATATCAAACTGTAGGTCAAAGTCAAAAGTACTAGCATAATCAAAAGTTATATCTTAAGGGTACATGGCAACGGTTCATGTCAACCAGTTCAGGATTATATATCAAGGTTCAACTTAGAATTTATCAGGTTAAGTTTTATATCAAAGTTTAAAAAGAACTTATATCAAATGGTTCAAAAGAGTATAACAAAAGTTTATAATCAAAGTTTCATATCAACAGTTTATCTCTAAAGGTTTCTATTTAAAGTCCATTTAAACAATCCTTCAAAATGGTTTTTCATAACAACTGATCTTACAAAATAGTTTTCTTCAAAATGGTCTTCCAAAACTTTTAGTAACTTTCATTAAAAGTGATATTACTTATTTTAAAGTAGTCTATTCCCAAAATGTTTCATATGTAGTCTAAGAACGGTTCAAAATCAGTTAGGTTTAAATAAGGATTTAACAGATTAAGGTTTATATCAAAATCAATTTAGTTTTATAGCAAGTATATTAGATTAAGATTCAAACAAGGTTCACAGATCAGGGTTCAGGACAAGAGATCAAATACAAGGTTCATGAAAGTTCACAAAACAAAAGATCACATGGAAGGTTCACGACAGCAGGGAACATAGCAATGGTATAGGGAATCCTAATAAGGAAAATGAGAACTGAAGGAAAAGGAAAATGAAAGACCTTTACTGAAAGAGGGCAGAATATATGTACCTTATTACGAATGCAAGAACACAAAGATGAAAGCTGACAAAGATGAGATTTCTCCTTCCTCGAACCTAAGGAGTAGAAGACAGAAGTCCATAGGGTCTTTAGTTATATTTCCATTATTAGTAAGTTAATAATATTACAGACATGGTTAAGTCTTTATTCAGATTACTATAGAAGTAAGATACGTTTTATTAGGTTACAAAAGTTTAAGAGTAATTATGACAAGTTTACATAGTTTAGGGTTTCAATTGCAATTTCATCTAATTCAAAGGTTTAATCATTAAAATACTTTAAGTTACTGATTTATTACACACTATATTCATAATGAAATTTTAGTCTCTTAAGTTTTCACAGTTTACAGTTTATACCCTTTAGTTATATATAATTTACAAAACAAACCCTTCATTTACACATTTTATGTTTCAACCCTATAACATTCATGCTTTACCAAACAAACACCTTACTTTACCAAATTATAGAACCTACCCACAAAATTATATGCATTATGATTCAGGTCCTCCAGATTTCATAAATTACACACTTGGTCTTTTAACTTTACAAAACTTGTATTTCTAACCCTGATTTAGCAATATTTACATATCAAACCCATAATTACTCAAAATTTCACATTACACTCTTTATAATATTATTTACTCAAAATAACTTCAAGATTCCAAAATTTACACTCTTAGTCCCTCTATTTTAATTACTTACAATTCGTACCCTTTAATTATCATTAATTCATTTTCTTGCAATATTTACACTTAGGACCCTCAAGTTATATTTTTCCCACATTCCTACTGAATTATATGACATTACAAAAATATCCCAGAAGTTTCAAAGTTTACAAAACACACCCTTGTGAATTAAAACCCACACGTATAACACTTTTTATTCTCAAAATAAAACCCTAACTCATCAAATGATTATACCACTATTACCCAATCATTAGAAACATTAATTACATCAGATCTAGCATGAACAAACCCTAACCCTAATTGTTTTAAGGTTTTTTCCAAATTTTCTTTATTTTCCTTCTAAATTCGATCCAAACATAAATCTAGATAAATTATTCTAAGCTTCTACAAATCACATGGTTATTTTTCTAAGCTTATATTAACATCAAGGAACACGTAAAAATTATGTTCATCATCCAGAAAATTCGTTTAATATTATTTGTAAATTACGTGTGTTTTAACTCATTATTTTTCGTACGCATGATTAAGCTTGCATGATTCATGTTTATCATTTTTCCTGAGTTATATACGACCTAAAGATCACAATAAAAATACTAGATTAAGTTCATAACGTAAGATTTGGTCGTAGGAATTTATACCTCTTGCGTATGATTATAGGAACAAACAATTTGCCACGATCACACGAGTGCCTCTAAATTCCAACTCCTATTTTTTGTAGCTCCTTAAGATTATGTGAACACCATAAAATTATTGGCTCAGCTCCAGAATGTCGAATAAGGTTTTTAGGGATTTTTGTTTGTCGATGTATAAGGGTTTCGGTATATATGTTTATAAAAATATAAGATTTGTATAAATAAATTATAGGAACCGACTTTAAGGTGATAAGAATCCAGAAATTTTGGTTTTGTAATCCCACACAAATTAGAATTGTTATTTGATATATTTTCCTAATTTATTTTGTATTTATCCTATTCCAAAAGATTTAATAAATATAATTATTCTTATTTAATTTATTTCAGTATATATATAAGTGTGTGTATATATATATTATGTAATTTTTGGACATTCAAAAATAATGTAATGTTGTCCTAGAAATTAATTTGTTTCATATACAGTTCGTTTTCAGAAGTTTGGAATCAATTCAGAACTTTTATAAGTAGTTTAATTATGTTTTATGGTTTCAGGGGTAATTTGGTCATTTTACAGGTTATCTGAATTTCAGGTATTACAACTTCTTCCCTACTAACAAAAAAATTTCTTCCTCGAAATTTGCAGAAAGTAGAAAGAAACGAGAACGGAACACAAAACAAAGACATACCAGACCTAATAGATGATAATAGGATTCTCTCGGAAAAGACGCAAGAATCACATAGGATTTTGACTTGACAAGTCAGATTAGGACGCACAGGAATAGATTATCGATAACATCAATTGGTAGAAGTTCAATAACAGGACCTAAGATTATTACCGAAATTCTTAGAGGTCAGCAGAATGCGTGACGAGAATCCAGACGTGCAATCCACCTACGGTGAAAGCAGGTTACGCATACCGTTAGGATGAACTTAAGGTCTCACTAATGCAGATGATCTCAAACAGTTATCAGAATTTCTAAAGTTCTAAGGCACTTCTCGAAATATCCGATGCCCACAACAAGTGCACGTTATATGATGTAAGTATTATCACGTTGGCCAGATGTCATAATACTGGCATCATATAAATATGCCCTCATGATGGTCATACTTGATTTCAAGTCGTGAACAACTAACTTATCTTATTCCACCTAGTCTTCCTACGGTCTCAGAGGTCATCAAAATTTAGTACCCTAAATAAGGGGAGAACGAATCACTCGAAAGAGTTAACGGAAGTTCCCGAATATCTATCAGAGTTTGGCACATCGTTAAAAGCATCAAATCATCCATCATTTGCAAACATCTCTCAAATCAAGGTCATCACCGAACATACGAAAATGAACGCGAACAGGAATGCTTCTAGGAAACTTAATTCATCGGAGGATCTTATTACTATATACGAAACTTGAGAGAGTCTACGGAAGTGAAAGTTAGTCGTCAAAATCTTTGGTCTTCCCGGAATCAATTCTCCCAACATAAAGGTCTGTTTCAAAATCTGCTCACTCAACATATTCGATTTCTTCAAGCCCGGTTAATCTGTCTTTATCAGCCCATCAATCAGAAAGTGAAACCAAAACCGGAACTTGTGTTTGGTCCTTCGAGCTTTCTGCCGTTCTTCTTGCAATGTGATGGAGTAATGTGAATTTCTTTCATGCTCTTTGAGTTCATTCATCATACAGTCTGCTTTCGCTCTCAACTCATTTTAGTACAACCAAGATGAATAGGAAAGTTTGACTGTATATCTTCATCAGCTCCAGGTTCGCCATCTTGACTAAATTCCTTCTTCTGAATCGCCAACACTTCCACCTTGTAGGGAATGTCTTCACTCTTCAGGGTAACCAACGTTATTGTCGACTCTAGGTCATGCAATGGAGTAATTCTCCTGATATGCTTCTAGTTATTTCAACAAACATCAATCTCTTCGAATGCACAATGATCGACGGATTTCCTAACAAGGTGCAAAATGATTTTCGTGCTCTCCCTTGTCTCCGAACGCACTATTTAGTCATACAATGACCATTTGTCCCAGTACTCACGAGAAAAACTTAATTATCAATCTTATAAGCAGTCAAAGCTGTAGCTAATACTATTAGCATTACTAACCGTCATAACAGTCGTTTATGGATTCGGAAGGCGATCCCAAGAATAAAATCAATTCATCATAAGGGAACTTCATGCTCTAAAATTAAACAACCACATAATCATTTCAGGGTGGAGGAAATATCGGTTTCTAACGGTAATACGGTTCAGCTATCTTCAGCCACCATCCTTCTTTATCGCGAGCGGAACTAAAACACGCCCAGAAGATACAATTAAACAAACTTACTTCCCGGTCTTCGGTTGTTGCTCTTTCTGGTTGCTCAAATTGATCTATATGACCCCGGACATCTCTGAAAGACACCTTCACATGGTGACTAAACATCTCTCGGTAACTTGTCAATTTCTACCTCACGCTTCGGTGGACAACTTGGTGGTTCAACTAGGAATTATATTTAGAAACTCAGGATGCCCAAAACTCTCAAGATGAGGTTCATTCCTCAGTGTACGAAATGGGTTCTAGGAAAACTTCAGTACTAGAATTTCTAAGGAGGTATTTTTAATGGATGCCAGAAAACCAAGGCAACCATGGGAAATCAAGTTCTGGCTTTCATAGCCGAATGAGCTCGACAGCCATAGAAGGTTGAGAACCATGATAGACACATATAAACATAACTTATTCCAAAAATTTCTCAAGCCTTATTATTAAATATTCGGGAAAACCCACAATCCGATGGAATCCGTACAATATTAATGTCAAAAGAAATCTAAGACAAAATTTTAACAGTAATAACACATATGGCTCGAGCTCTCTTTTCCTTGGCTAGATCGTGTTACTTGCAGTGGATTCTAAATCCGAATCCACTTCATCTTCCTCGCTAAGCCATCCGTTTCGTTTTCCTTCAGGCTGTGGCAGTGGTTGTCTCGCAAAACCATCCTCAGGGTTCCTTCCTTCATCTCCTACGTCGTCCACGAATCCATACAAATCGTGAGGCTCTGCCCGCACTACTCCCCCTTCTTCTACGAACCTGGGGCACCTTCCCGGGTACTTAGTTACCACTCCGTCCTTATCAATCACCTTCGTCTCGTGCACATGTACCTCCGTTCCATTTATATTAACCACGGTCAACCTTTCTTCAATCCGGCAGGGACACATGCTAGTAGGGATCAGCATCCTTCTGTTAGTCCACCTCAACTTACCAATCCTTTTCTGGCCTGTAGCAAAAACGGTTGTCCAACGATACATGCTGCGTGCTGGAGGTGCCATGCTGAAAATGACACAAATGATACTAAGTACTAGAACTCGGTAGGAGTCGAAAACTATTCATAACTCAAAATTTTAAGCACATGGAATATCACCGCTTGAACGATTTCAAAGATGATTAACGAAATATGGAGAATAAGCACGAATGGGACGACAAAACAAAACCCTAATGTCTACCCAAATCCTCACCGGTCAGAATTTAAGTTCCTATAGGAAAAGTCCTAAAATAATTTCTCAAAGGTTGTCCTACGAGCACTTACAGTGGAAACTTAGTGGTCCTAACTTACACAGGTCAAGGGTAAATGCATTACGAATCGCAGCCTGTTGTCTCTGATACCATAATTTGTAACACCCCAACCCGACAAGGGTAAAGATATCACAACAATGGATTCACATCAGAACAAACCAAGCATACATTTTCATTAATACAAAAATCTCAAAGAATAACAAACGAAATACTAAATCCATAGGGTTACAAATGAAAAACTTCCAAACATTAGGTCTAAAGTATATTATCTTCGGTTCAATTCTAAATCCAGCATAGCTATCCAAACTTCTAAGTCCAAAGATACACTCTTCTCTCATTCCCAGCTTCCTACTAAACCTGCCGCAGGAAAAGAAATGTTTCATATGTAGTCTAAGAACGGTTCAAAATCAGTTAGGTTTAAATAAGGATTTAACAAATTAAGGTTTAAATCAAAATCAATTTAGTTTTATAGCAAGTATATTAGATTAAGATTCAAACAAGGTTCACAGATCAGGGTTCAGGACAAGAGATCAAATACAAGGTTCATGAAAGTTCACAAACAAAAGATCACATGGAAGGTTCACGACAGCAGGGAACATAGCAATGGTATAGGGAATCCTAATAAGGAAAATGAGAACTGAAGGAAAAGGAAAATGAAAGACCCTTACTGAAAGAGGGCAGAATATATGTACCTTATTACGAATGCAAGAACACAAAGATGAAAGCTGACAAAGATGAGATTTCTCCTTCCTCGAACCTAAGGAGTAGAAGACAGAAGTCCATAGGGTCTTTAGTTATATTTCCATTATTAGTAAGTTAATAATATTACAGACATGGTTAAGTCTTTATTAAGATTACTATAGAAGTAAGATACGTTTTATTAGGTTACAAAAGTTTAAGAGTAATTATGACAAGTTTACATAGTTTAGGGTTTCAATTGCAATTTCATATAATTCAAAGGTTTAATCATTAAAATACTTTAAGTTACTGATTTATTACACACTATATTCATAATGAAATTTTAGTCTCTTAAGTTTTCACAGTTTACAGTTTATACCCTTTAGTTATATATAATTTACAAAACAAACCCTTCATTTACACATTTTATGTTTCAACCCTATAACATTCATGCTTTACCAAACAAACACCTTACTTTACCAAATTATAGAACCTAATCTCAAAATTATATGCATTACGATTCAGGTCCTCCAGATTTCATAAATTACACACTTGGTCTTTTAACTTTACAAAACTTGTATTTCAAACCCTAATTTAGCAATAATTACATATCAAACCCATAATTACTCAAAATTTCACATTACACTCTTTATAATATTATTTACTCAAAATAACTTCAAGTTTCCAAAATTTAAACTCTTAGTCCCTCTATTTTAATTACTTACAATTCGTACCCTTTAATTATCATTAATTCATTTTCTTGCAATATTTACACTTAGGACCCTCAAGTTATATTTTTCCCACATTCCTACTGACTTATATGACATTACAAAAAAATATCCCATAAGTTTCAAAGTTTACAAAACACACCCTTGTGAATTAAAACCCACACGTATAACACTTTTTATTCTCAAAATAAAACCCTAACTCATAAAATGATTATACCACTATTACCCAATCATTAGAAACATTAATTACACCAGATCTAGCATGAACAAATCCTAACCCTAATTGTTTTAAGGTTTTTTCCAAATTTTCTTTATTTTCCTTCTAAATTCGATCCAAACATAAATCAAGATAAATTATTCTAAGCTTCTACAAATCACATGGTTATTTTTCTAAGCTTATATTAACATCAAGGAACACGTAAAAATTATGCTCATCATCCAGAAAATTCGTTTGATATTATTTATAAATTACGTGTGGTTTAACTCATTATTTTTCGTACGCATGATTAAGCTTGCATGGTTCATTTTTATCATTTTTCCTGAGTTATATACGACCTAAATATCACAAGAAAAATACTAGATTAAGTTTATAACGTAAGATTTGGTCGTAGGAATTTATACCTCTTACGTATGATTATAAGAACAAACAATTCGCCACGATCACACGATTGCCTCTAAATTCCAACTCCTATTTTTTGTAGCTCCTTAAGATTATTGTGAACACCAAAAAATTATTGGCTCAGCTCCAGAATGTCGAATAAGGTTTTTAGGGATTTTTTTTTGTCGATGTATAAGGGTTTCGGTATATATGTTTATAAAAATATAAGATTTGTATAAATAAATTATAAGAACCGACTTTTAGGTGATAAGAATATAGAAATTTAGGTTTTGTAATCTCACACAAATTAGAATTGTTACTTGATATATTTTCCTAATTTATTTTGTATTTATCCTATTCCAAAAGATTTAATAAATATAATTATTCTTATTTAATTTATTTCGGTATATATATAAGTGTGTGTATATATATATTATGTAATTTTTTGACATTCAAAAATAATGTAATGTTGTCCCAGAAATTAATTTGTTTCATATACAGTTCGTTTTCAGAAGTTTGGAATCAATTCAGAACTTTTATAAGTAGTTTAATTATGTTTTATGGTTTCAGGGGTAATTTGGTCATTTTATAGGTTATCTGAATTTCAGGGATTACATTTGGGATTCAGGGTAAGCATCGAACTCATCCATCGACTTGTCTTTCTTTCTTTTACTCATTCGATATTGTTTTTTTGTTCCTTCTTAAATCTATTCATTTTTGCGTGAGCTACTGTTTGATTGTACATTTTACGACTTCTACATGAGAGCGCTTACTCCTCTTCTTCATTCCTTTCTATTTGATTGATTGTGTTTCGCCGACTTTTATCGTCTTAAAGTGACGTAATCTTGAAACTTTATTTTCCAAAAACCACACCAGATACAATCAATTACTTCTTTTCATTAACATTGAAACTAAACTTTTACAAACTTTGATACGGGTATTCCACGACAACTAAGACACATTATCTTTTGAAACTCCTTTACTTTACGAAACTTATCTGAGATAACTATATACTTACTAGGTTGTGCCGATCCAGTACCGTTGTGCCTATACTATTGATACCGTTGTGTTTCATTACTTGATGCTAGTTGTGACATCTTGCATTGCTGCGTAATAAGGTTAGTTTATAGCCTCACTCTTATTCATCTTAAATGTTTTGTAAACTACTTGGGGTGAGATACATGCTACTAGTTTTACTATGATCACAATTGTTTGAAAATTATTCTTTGAACTGAAAACTTTGCTGAACATTTGAAAAGCACTAAGTACCATCCTTTCGAAAAGCAAGTCCCTCGATCATGAACCATTAATCACTTGCGAGTGAGCGCGAATATAGGGATATAGGCCTATAGGAATTGACCCTCCCGCCATGTTGACTAGGTCCGGTCCGCATGTGATGTACTATATTCGGTTTTATCAAGGTATCTGGCAAAGTACCTTCTTGAGGGAAACTATTATATTATGAAATTCCGCGGTTACTATCGACTTACACCAAAGTTATTAGTGCCGGATAACGTCTTGCGTGTCATGAGCTTATTGCTGTGGTAACATCTGAACTTTCGGGCATATAACAATGTAGCCCACTTTCTCTTAAACTTGAAATATTCTGATCAACTACTTTACTTTAAACCTATGAATTCACTCAACCTTTGTGTTGACTTTTAGCATGTTTTATCTCATGTGTTAGATCTTTTTCGCTACATATCTTACTTTTGGAGGAGCTTGGCGAAGGGCATGGCATGGTCGTAGATGACTCTAAAACTATTTGGAACCGCTTTAAACCCTTTTATGGACCTATATTTTCCGCACTATTTTTGAATAATGTAAATTGAATGTTTTATATTATGAAATTTCTTCTAAAATGGTTTAAGTAAAACTGTTCTTTATACCTTGTGTTGTGATAACTATTCAATAGCACCCCACGACCTGTATGCTTCCGCTGATCCGATTTCGGGGTGTTACAGATGGTATAAGAGCCACAGGTTATAGAGAACTAGGTATTTTCAAAAACCTAGACTATAACCATTGTTACAATAACTTAAATCCTATGACCTTCACGTGCCTGCCTGGCAAGCCGATGCCTTGCTTGTAATTTTGTTGGATAACATATTTGGTGAGATGTTTAACGATATATTCGATGAGATGTATGCCTTTTATCTAATGATTTACTTTCCCTTATTCATCACTATTTACTATAAGTATTTTCATATGCTTACACAGGACCTGTTGTCACAACTCGCAATTTCAGGTCATTTTCCAAACCCCTACAATTTACTATTCATGAGTTAATATTCATCATTCACTATTCACTGATCACTATTCATCATTTTACTATTCATTGTTTTTGAAGTCAGTTTGAAACTTTGAGAAGTCGTCAAAAATTTTACTATTCACATGACACTATTCATTCCCTGAGGGAAATCACTATTCATGTGCATCATTCATCATGTTGTAAACCTGGTTTACGGGTACCCAAATGTGCGTAACCGGTTAGGTTTAGCTGCGTATTCATCCATCATCAGTTAAGGCACATCATATAGACTAGAGTAGTCTGCATATCATCAGTAACATCATTATCATATCAGTTCATGCATGGGTTTGTGGGTTTTTAATTAACGTATGCTTAATTGTTTAATTAACGTTACCACTCAGTCATTTCTACTAACATTATACCCAATACTCCCGACTATGATCCTAACACATTTTCAAACTAATTATAATGATATAGAGATTATATTATTACTTTACCCGGTGTTTTTAAACCAATAGCTATATTTTTCGTTTGACGCTTATAACTCCGTCGGTTTACGAAATTTCAATCCGATAATCATTCTAACACTCGATTCTTGCAAGGAATATGGTTTTACAATTTTTACAACTTCGTCGCACTTTATTTTACATCGTCACAATTTATTTATAGTTAACTCGGTACCCTATAACACTTAATGTGTACACCAAACAACTAATACATGTCTTAGTGGGACAATTTCTTTAATTATCTATCAAATCTCTTCCACCTCTTGTCCATGTGCCGCCCCCCTAACCCCCCATTTAGCCTAATACACCCAAAAACCATTAATGAATTTCTAGTCATTTTATTTCCATTTCACTAACTAACATCACATAATACATACACATTTAGCTAAACCAAGAGATTTTCTCTTTTCCTTTTCTTCTTCCCCATTCGGCCAAGACCAAGAACCCAAGAACAATCCATAAATTTTTGAAGTTCAAGTATAAATCAAGCTCCATTTACCTTCCTAGTTAAGGTTTTGTGGTTAAACCTCAAAGTTTCTTATACATTTCTCATCAAAACTCATCAAATATTCAAGTAAGTTTCAAGAACAAATTTTGATCATCTTATACTTTCATTTGATCCATATGTTTATGTATTTTCAAGTTACACTAGTTAATCATGCAACATATTTATGTTTTAGATACCACTTTGCACATAAACTATCTTTAACACTAGATCTATAAGATTCACTAGTGATCTCATGAAATCCACCAAGGTTGGTGATGTTTAGGACCCCATGACACCCTAAGAAGGTGTATGGTAGGATTTTCGAACTTGTGGAGTTGATTTGAAGTAGTATGATCAAGTTTGGAACCAAGAAAATGAGTTTTAATAAGTATAGATAAGGTTCTGTCCAAAAATGCAAAATCTGGAAAACTCAGAAAATGTTGAACTATTTTGGCCTTCATATTCAAAAATTTCTTTCAAAAACGAAACCGTGGCCGCAAGAATCACTAAAAACCGACTTATAACGAAGGAGATATGATTTTTCAAAGTTAGACGACGAAAACTAAAACTCTGAAAATTTAGTTGCTGATCGCCGAGATTCAAAGGACAAAACGAGGCATTAGACGTGATCTAGACGACCTGACCTACTGAGATTATGTTATTTCATGTTTATACGAAGCCGTGGATATAAAGAACGTAGAAAACGAGCTTATAACGACCGAGATATTCACGTTCGAAGCCCGACGTACCATGTTTATTTTGACAGCCCACTAATAGAAAGTGTTTTAAGTATAAAAACTAGTGTTTTTGCGAGACATAACATTGATAGCCGACTTTCTAATTGATCGAGGCGTGTACAATCAAAAGTTAAATGAAACGACATTAATACATTGTTACAAGGTTTTCAAAAACGTCGAGTTTGATCACTAACACTTAACGTGCAATATTTCGCGACTAGTTTTGCGAGGCCATTTTGGACATATTTTCACAAGTTAAGGAAAATATTAAATTGCGATGAAAACATTACATTTTGCCGATAGAACACCAAACGAGGATCGTGGAGTACCGTTTCAACATATTTATACGAATAAGTGGTATCGTTAACATACGTATTTGCATGTGTTGCATTGTATCATTGCTTACATTGGATCACATCATTCATAATAGGTCACGGTTAGAGACCGAGCTTTATTTCATCATATCCATCATTGTCATTGTTGCTATATCATATCAGGTGAGTTTTCATAGCCCCGTTTTCAATTGTTTACATAATTTTCAAAATTCTCGGGGGAGAATACATTGCACCATTTTCATATGTGGACCAAAGTATACAAACTCATTTACATTGGTTAAGTTACATCATTGCCCAGATTACAGTCCCTTTTATTATCATGAACCGTTAATTGTTAGCAAGCGAGAGTGAGTGAATAGATCTATTGAGGGTGACTCCTCCGTTCGGGTTGGTAGCACCAACTGGTCAAACGAACGCATTTCATTTCTGTCATATTAGAGTGATTGGCAAACACTCAGTTGGGGCATTTCATTCAGTCTAGTTTCGGGGTCATGAGCTTAAGAGCTAATGTATCATTTTTTTTTTGTGTGGCATGGTTTTGTCATACACTTTATACTTGTGGTATCCGTACAACATTTCATTTACATAAACCTATGATCTCACTAACATTTTTGTTGACCATTTTTAGCAATGTATTTTCAGGTAATTAACATATCGCATGTTGGCTTGCATAAGGACATATCATGGAGTCGCGGAGTCGACGCGTCTCACTTTATATTTTATGCACTTATCCATCGTTTGAATTGTATGAACTTATTTTCCGCAACATGTTTCACCTTTTGGGACCTAGCTTTGTAACTCTGAATGTTTTTAAATAATCAAACGATGTATTTTCTAAACGACACTTTAGGTCATTCAATATAACTGCAACTTTGGTGCTATGACCAGTCATGCCCTCGAATGCTTCATTCCGCTGCAAGTCACGAAATTTGGGGGTGTGACAGATTGGTACCAGAGCAAAGGTTATAGCGAACTAGGTTGTCCATTATATCCTAGACTATAACTGCACCATCATAGCATCTCATCATTGTAGCATAAGTGCATATTCATTATATCACATGTAGTGATTGCGATTTCATACATATATCATTTCATCATAACTCACATTGTGTAAATGTTTATTTACTTTTATTTCACATCTATTGTCACAGTGATGTCTTCGGATTCACACCCTATTGTTATCTCATCGGACTCTGAGTCAGCATACTAGGGTCGGTTACATCACCCCCACTACCCACTATCATTTTGTCATCAGTGGAGCCTACTCCACAATCTTCACCTGTGATGTCAGAGGCTGAGACAGAACCCTTTGAGGAGGGGGAAGTCGTGCCTACCCCACCACTGTCACCTGTGATCCGTCGTGGTCCCAGAGTTGTTCCAGTTATCCAGCCAGGAGAGTTTGTACCCTATGGTCGAGTTTACCGTACATATCCAGGTGGGCCGCGCATGAAGCGCACTGCTGCTAAGCGGGTTCATCGTCTCACTGTCAGGTCACCAGCTGCATTCGTGTCCCTACCACCACCATCATCACTTACTTCATCTCATCCACTCCGTCGCCTCTTGACAGCGAGGAGGAGTGTGGCATTCAGTACACCATCACCATTATCACCATTACCATCCTTATCATCATTGTCTCCGCCATTGCCATCCCTATCAGCACCAGTTCATCCCAGAGACCCTACTCCTATGTCAGACCTACCGCTCAAGAAGCGGGCACGTCTTGATATTCCATCACCAGATACTTCATATGCCATAGAGACAGCACCACCGAGCAGATTTGAGGTTGGTGAGAGCTCGAGGGCTGCTGCTGACAGACTACTTACTGCTGCTACACTTGACTCGAGACTAGATCATCTACAGGGACAGATTGACAGGGCATTAGGCCATGTGGAGGAGATACCAGTGAGCCGGATTGAGGCTATAGAGGAGGAGGTCGAGGGACTAGTCACAGGCAGAGTTGCTATAGATGTTTCATATCAGGGATTGGAGTCCCGACAGCTAGAGAGTTTTGAGCGTATTACCCAATTGAGGCAGGAGATGCGTGAGTTGTTCGACTGGGCACAGATGTCCCAGGATGAGCATCATCGCCAGGCCGGTGAGTTATCATCAGTTCAGGCTAGGATGTCTACATAAGACACTAGGGAGACTGATCTTCAGCTTCGATTTCAGCACCTAGAGGAGATTGCTATTGCTATGTCTAGGGATCTTCAGAGGATTTTCCGTAGGCTAGATGAAGCACCCGGAGGAGGTGCCTAGCGTTATACTTTTATCATGTAGCTTGTACATTATTATCCTAGTCCCGGGGTGTGGGACATAGTTAGGACTTGTTGTCTTTTGCTTGTATTACAAAAAAATATATCAAGTGTGACTCTACTATGCAGGATTTTCGTTGTGCTATTTTATGATATCGGTCTGCGTAACCGAAATTTTCATGTATTATATTCATGTGCGTTGTGATTATATTTATGATGTTTCGTTGTGGTTTCATTGTATTTATACATGCTGTGGTTGTATTTATACGTGTTGTGGATGTATATACATGTTGTGGTTGTATATATTGTGTATGATGATCGTTTTCTATTGTGGATTCTCATTGTTGTTATCTTTTGTGATTGTGAAGAATTATGCCACCCAAAAGAGCCACTACTGCTATGAAACCACCCGAGATCAGGAAGCTTGTTGCCGACAGTATTGAGGAAGCATTGGTTACAGAAAGAGCTGCTGTAGCTGCGGCCGCTGCTGAAGCCGCTTTGCGGGCAAAAACCGCGGAAGCCGCAGGAACAAATACCAATGGTACAAATGGTCGAAAATGTACGTAAAAAGATTTCAAGAGTGGTGATCTGAAAAAATTCAAAGGCACTGAAGGGGCCACTGCCATGATCCGATGGTTTGAAAAGACAGAATCAGTATTCCTTCTATGCAACTGTCCGGATGACAGCAAAGTAAAGTTTGCTACTAGTACACTCGTTGGGGAAGCTATGTCATGGTGAAATTCGTATGCAAAGCCCATGGGAATGGAGAATGCTCACAAGCTTACATGGGACGAATTCAAGAAGTTGCTGACAAAGAAGTTTTGCCCACGAACAGAAGTGAAAAAGATGGAAACAGAGTTTTATGAGCTAGTGACAGCAGGTAATGATATTGAGGCATATATCAGGAGGTTTCAAGAATTTCATTGGAGGATTACCTCACAACATCCGTGGAGATGTGATTTCTTTTGACCCGCAAACATTGGATGAGGCAATCAGAATGTCTCAGAAACTCATGGCTCAGATAGTGAAGAAAGGAACTACTTCAAACAACAACAACACCACCAACAGTAACCGTAACTACAACAACTCCAACAACAACAACCAAAACAATTCCAATAACAACAAAAATAAAAGAAATCGGGATAACAACCAGAGTAGCAATGTTACTCAACCACCACCCAAGAGACAGGAAACTGCAAAGGCCTATGTTGCAGGTCAAGCTGAGAAAAGAGGTTACAATGGTACTTTACCCAAGTGCAACAAATGTCAAACCCATCATAACCCCGGAAACTATCCAAATCCGTGTGGGAACTGTAAGAAAGTTGATCATTCTACCAGGGATTGCAAAGCTCCGATTGTGGTTGATAATCAGAAGCCCCCAGCAACATGTTTTGGTTGTGGAGAAGTTGGACACTTCAAGAAGGAATGTCCGAAAGGAAAGAATCAGGGAAACAATAACCAAGGTGGAACAGCTAGAGGAAGAGCTTATGTCCTTGGAGGAGAAGATGTCAGGGAGGATCCGAATGTCGTTACGTGTACGTTCCTCATTAATAATCGTTATGCATCCATACTATTTGATTCAGGAGACGATATAAGTTTTGTTTCTACTGCATTTGCACCATTACTCAACATTGAACCAACCGCATTAGACACTCCATATCACATTGAACTAGCAAACGGTAGTTTAGTTGGCACCGACACGATCATTCGTGGTTGCACTCTCAATTTTCTCAATCACCCGTTCAATATAGATCTCATGCCAGTAGAACTTGGAAGTTTCGACATTGTCATCGGTATGGATTGGTTATCTCGACATCATGCCAGAACCATTTGTGATGAAAAAGTTGTTCATCTTCCTTATGATGGCGAAACATTGGTCGTTCGTAGAGAACACAGTGGGACTAGACTCAGCATCATCTCGTGCATTAGAATAGAGAAATACATAAAGAAGGGCTGTTATGCATTCTTAGCTCATATCACAGAAAAGAAGTCGGAGGAGAAGCGACTTGAGGATGTACCAACAGTTAAAGATTTTCTATAATTTTTTCCTGAAGACTTACCAGGACTACCACCTACTCGCCAAGTCGAATTTCAGATTGACTTAGTGCCGGGAGCCGCACCAGTTGCGCGAGCACCTTATCGACTTGCACCTTCAGAAATGCAAGAGTTGTCGAACCAATTGCAAGAGCTCTTGGATAAAGGTTTCATTAGACCAAGTTCCTCGCCTTGGGGAGCACCGGTCTTGTTTGTGAAGAAGAAAGATGGATCTTTCAGAATGTGCATTGACTATCGAGAGCTAAACAAATTAACGGTGAAGAATCGTTATCCACTTCCCAGGATCGACGATTTGTTTGATCAGTTGCAAGGTTCCAGTTACTACTCCAAGATCGACTTGAGATCAGGTTACCATCAGCTTAGGGTTCGGGAGGGAGATATCCCGAAGACAGCATTCAGAACACGTTATGGTCATTATGAATTTCAGGTAATGCCGTTCGGACTGACCAACGCACCAGCTGTGTTCATGGATCTCATGAACAGGGTGTGCAAGCCATATCTAGATAAGTTTGTGATCATATTCATTGACGATATCTTGATTTACTCAAGGAGTGAAGAAGAGCACCGAGAACACGTCCGAACAATTTTAGAGCTGCTCAAGAAAGAGAAACTGTACGCCAAATTCTCAAAGTGTGATTTTTGGATCCGCAGATTACAATTTATTGGTCACGTCATTGATAGTCAGGGACTACAGGTTGATCCAGCAAAGATTGAGGCAGTTAAAGATTGGGCAACACCAAAAACTCCCACAGAAATTCATCAATTCTTAGGACTTGCCGGATATTACAGAAGATTCATTGAACGGTTTTCCAAGATAGCTAAGCCTCTGACCAAGTTGACACAAAAGAACCAGAAGTACGATTGGGGAGAAAAGCAAGAGACCGCTTTTCAGTTATTGAAACAGAAACTTTGCAGCGTGCCAATTTTGTCATTGCCAGAAGGGATTGAAAACTTCATGGTATATTGCGATGCTTCACACAAAGGAATTGGGGCAGTGCTAATGCAAAACGAGAAAGTGATAGCTTATGCATCTCGTCAGCTTAAGAAGCATGAGAAGAACTACACTACTCACGACTTAGAGTTGGGTGCCGTGGTTTTCGCACTCAAGATTTGGAGGCATTATCTTTATGGAACAAAGTGTGTAGTATTTACAGACCACAAAAGCTTACAGTACATTCTTGATCAGAAGGAACTTAACATGAGGCAACATCGTTGCTTGGAACTACTTAGTGATTACGACTGTGAAATCAGATATCACCCAGGAAAAGCCAATGTTCTGGCAGATTCACTCAGTCGGAAAGAGAGACTCAAGCCTTTGTGAGTCAGATCATTGGGAATGACTATCATTTCACCACTACCATCAAAGATCCTCGAGGCCCAAGTCGAGGCACTCAGGGAATAGAGCCTACCAAGTGAAACACTCAAAGGAATGCAAGATAATGCAAACGGTTTAGTAAGGAGATCAGATGGAACATTATGCTTCAAGGAAAGAAGTTGGATACCTCTCTATGGTGGAATACGAGAGTTGATTATGCACGAATCACACAAGTCGAAGTACTCTATTCACCCAGGTTCTGATAAGATATATCAGGATCTGAAAAAATTTTATCGGTGGCCGAATATGGAAGAAGAGATAGCTACGTATGTCAGTAAATGCCTTACTTCTGCTAAAGTGAAAGCCGAGTACCAGAAGCCATCAGGATTACTTCAGCAACCGGAAATTCCACAGTGGAAATGGGAACACATTACAATGGACTTTGTCACTAAACTTCCCAAAACATCAGGAGGTTACGATGCTATTTGGGTAATAGTTGATCGTCTCACCAAGTCAGCCCATTTTATACCAATCCAAGAGACTTATACTATGGATCAGCTCACTAAACTTTACGTCAAGGAAATAGTTTCAAGGCACGGTGCACCAATTTCCATCATTTCCTACAGAGATAGTCGCTTTACTTCAAACTTTTGGGAATGATTGCAAGATTCATTTGGGACTAAATTAGACATGAGTACCGCCTATCATCCTCAGACCGATGGTCAGAGCGAGAGAACGATTCAGACATTGGAAGACATGCTCAGGGCATGTGTCATTGACTTTGGAAATGGTTGGGCTAACCATTTGCCATTGATCGAGTTCTCTTACAATAACAGTTATCACTCGAGCATAAAAGCCACACCATTCGAGGCACTCTACGGTCGTAAGTGCAGGTCCCCAGTTTGTTGGGCCGAAGTTGGTGATGTACAGCTAACTGGTCCAGAGTTGGTCAGAGAAACAACAGAAAAGATAATTCAGATTAGAGAAAGACTCCAAACAGCCAGAAGCCGACAGAAAAGTTACGCCGATATTCGACGCAAACCATTAGAATTCCAGGTTGGAGACAAAGTCATGTTGAAAGTCTCGCCTTGGAAGGGCGTGATACAATTCGAGAAACGCGGGAAGTTGAACCCGAGATACATTGGGTCATTCAAGATTCTGGAAAGGATCGGTCCGGTAGCGTATAGACTGGAGCTTCCGTCAGAGCTCAGCAGTGTACATAACACGTTTCATGTCTCAAACCTCAAGAAATGTGTTTCAGACGAAACGCTTGTGATTCCATTGGAAGAAATTCAGATCGATGATAAGCTCAACTTTATGGAGGAACCAACAGAAATCATGGACCGAGAGGTCAAACAGTTGAAGCAAAGTCGAATTCCGATCGTCAAAGTTCGCTGGAATTCTCGTAGAGGTCCTGCGTTTACTTGGGAACGGGAAGACCAGATGCGACTCAAATACCCACATCTTTTCACCGAGACCACTCCAGAGACCAACATCAGCTGAATTCAGGGACTGAATTCCTTTTAGGGTGGTCGACTGTCACAACTCGCAATTTTAGGTCATTTTCCAAACCCCGACAATTTACTATTCATGAGTTACTATTCATCATTCACTATTCACCGATCACTATTCATCATTTCACTATTCATTATTTTTGAAGTCAGTTTGAGACTTTAAGAAGTCGTCAAAAATTTTACTATTCACATGACACTATTCATTCCCGGAGGGAAATCACTATTCATGGGCATCATTCATCATGTTGTAAACCTGGTTTACGGGTACTCAAATGCGTGTAACCGGTTAGGTTTAGCTGCGTATTCATCTATCATCAGTTAAGGCACATCATACAGACTAGAGTAGTCTGCATATCATCAGTAACATCATTATCATATCAGTTCATGCATGGGTTTGTGTGTTTTTCATTAACGTATGCTTAATTGTTTAATTAAAGTTACCACTCAGTCATTTCTACTAACATTATACACAATACTCCCGACTATGATCCTAACACATTTTCAAACTAATTATAATGATATAGAGATTATATTATTACTTTACCCGGTGTTTTTAAACCAATCGCTATATTTTTCGTTTGACGCTTATAACTCCGTCGGTTTACGAAATTTCAATCCGATAATCATTCTAACACTCGATTCTTGCAAGGAATATGGTTTTACAGTTTTTACAACTTCGTCGCACTTTATTTTACATCGTCACAATTTATTTCTAGTTAACTCGGTACCCGATAACACCTAATGTGTACACCAAACAACTAATACTTATCTTAGTGGGACAATTTCTTTAATTAGCTATCAAATCTCTTCCACCTCTTGTCCATGTGCCGCCCCCCTAACCTCCCATTTAGCTTAATAAACCCAAAAGCCATTAATGAATTTCTAGTCATTTTATTTCCATTCCACTAACTAACATCACATAACACATAAACATTTAGCTAAACCAAGAGATTTTCTCTCTTCCTTTTCTTCTTCCCCATTCGGCCAAGACCAAGAACCCAAGAACAATCCATAAATTTTTGAAGTTCAAGTATAAATCAAGCTCCATTTACCTTCCTAGTTAAGGTTTTGTGGTTAAAGCTCAAAGTTTCTTACACATTTCTAATCAAAACTCATCAAATATTCAAGTAAGTTTGAAGAACAAATTTTGATCATCTTATACTTTCATTTGATTCATATGTTTATGTATTTTCAAGTTATACTAGTTAATCATGCAACATATTTATGTTTTAGATACCACTTTGCACATAAACTATCTTTAACACTAGATCTATAAGATTCACTAGTGATCTCATGAAATCCACCAAGGTTGGTGATGTTTAGGACCCCATGACACCCTAAGAAGGTGTATGGTAGGATTTGCGAACTTGTGGAGTTGATTTGAAGTAGTATGATCAAGTTTGGAACCAAGAAAATGAGTTTTAACAAGTATAGATAAGGTTC
Source organism: Artemisia tridentata subsp. tridentata (assembly GCA_021014915.2). Taxonomy (NCBI): domain Eukaryota; kingdom Viridiplantae; phylum Streptophyta; class Magnoliopsida; order Asterales; family Asteraceae; genus Artemisia; species Artemisia tridentata. The sequence continues at coordinate 63,051,469 of CP139501.1, read as the reverse complement.
TGTCCAAAAATGCAGAATCTGGAAAACTCAGAAAATGTTGAATTATTTTGGCCTTCATATTAAAAAATTTCTTTCAAAAACGAAACCGTGGCCGCAAGAATCACTAAAAACCGACTTATAACGATGGAGATATGATTTTTCAAAGTTAGACGACGAAAACTAAAATTCTGAAAATTTAGTTGCTGATCGCCGAGATTCAAAGGACAAAACGAGGCGTTAGACGTGATCTAGAAGACCCGACCTACTGAGATTATGTTAGTTCATGTTTATACGAAGCCGTGGATATAAAGAACGTAGAAAACGAGCTTATAACGACCGAGATATTCACGTTCGAAGCCCGACGTACCATGTTTATATTGACAGCCCACTAATAGAAAGTGTTTTAAGTATAAAAACTAGTGTTTTTGCGAGACATAACATTGATAGCCGATTTTCTAATTGATCGAGGCATGTACAATCAAAAGTTAAATGAAACGACATTAATACATTGTTACAAGGTTTTCAAAAACGTCGAGTTTGATCACTAACACTTAACGTGCAATATTTCGCGACTTGTTTTGCGAGGCCATCTTGGACATATTTTCACAAGTTAAGGAAAATATTAAATTGCGATGAAAACATTACATTTTGCCGATAGAACACCAACCGAGGATCGTGGAGTACCGTTTCAACATATTTATACGAAAAGTAGTTTATAACTTAACGAGACGTCAAAAGTGTATTTTTCGTCGATAAACATTATTTTCAAAACTAATAAGTGGTATCGTTAACATACGTATTTGCATGTGTTGCATTGTATCATTGCTTACATTGGATCACATCATTCATAATAGGTCGCGGTTAGAGACCGAGCTTTATTTCATCATATCCATCATTGTCATTGTTGCTATATCATATCAGGTGAGTTTTCATAGCCCCGTTTTCAATTGTTTACATAATTTTCAAAATTCTCGGGGGAGAATACATTGCACCATTTTCATATGCGGACCAAAGTATACAAACCCATTTACATTGCTTAAGTTACATCATTGCCCAGATTAAAGTCCCCTTTATTATCATGAACCGTTAATTGTTAGCAAGCGAGAGTGAGTGAATAGATCTATTGAGGGTGACTCCTCCGTTCGGGTTGGTAGCACCAACTGGTCAAACGAACGCATTTCATTTCTGTCATATTAGAGTGATTGGCAAACACTCAGTTGGGGCATTTCATTCAGTCTAGTTTCGGGGTCATGAGCTTAAGAGCTAATGTATCATTTTTTTTGTGGCATGGTTTTGTCATACACTTTATACTTGTGGTATCCGTACAACATTTCATTTACATAAACCTATGATCTCACTAACATTTTTGTTAACCATTTTTAGCAATGTATTTTCAGGTAATTAACATCTCACTTTATATTTTATGCACTTATCCATCGTTTGAATTGTATGAACTTATTTTCCGCAACATGTTTCACCTTTTGGGACCTAGCTTTGTAACTCTGAATGTTTTTAAATAATCAAATGATGTATTTTCTAAACGACACTTTAGGTCATTCAATATAACTTCAACTTTGGTGCTATGACCAGTCATGCCCTCAAATGCTTCATTCCGCTACAAGTCACGAAATTTGGGGGTGTGACACCTGTCACGGAGTTACGCTATTTCCTAGCGTAACAATCTAATTTCGAGTTTAGACACTCGCCATGGTTTTTTCAAAACGGATTTAAAAGTGAAGGACATACTACTAGTGTAACTAAGCTGATTATTTCAGAATTCATTGAACCTCGGCTGGATGTAGACTAATCACCTATATTCTACCAGGGACAAAGATATTTCGATACTGAGAGTAGTTATAATAGAATTATGTTCAAATTGGTTTTATACTTGATTTTTGGAAATGGTAAAGTTTTGCATATATACACGAGCACCGAATATCACGAAGGTTTACCCCTACACATGACGCACCGACATCATAACACTTTACAAATCGCAATACTCTTCGAATCGCCATACCTCTCCACTTATATGGAATAATTGTTCGTCGCCATCTGATTTCGTTCTCACCGGGTCAGGTGAGACCCGATCGGTCACCGTTTTTAATTCGAGTTGTTTATTTTTTAACTCGTTTGATATTGTATTTAGCACCTTTGAGTTTATCGGAGCGTTTGTATTTTTTTTTGGCTTTGTGAGAATTTGGATTTCTTGATTTCATGATTTTTAGGTCTAGTTGTGAATTTGAAATTGTTTCTTTAAACTTTATTTTGTATCTAGTTATGTTACAGTCACCGTTACCCCAAACCTTACACTCAATGGATGAACCGGGTTAGATCACTAGTCGTCTGAGAATGACCCTTCCATAGCACTTTTAGGATGAATCTATTAACGGAAGTAAACCAAAAAACTAACCAATGAATCTTCGACAAGACATAGAAAACATACAATAGGTTGATTTGTAAACCATCTGAAGTCTTAGGCACTTATGTGGCAACCCGAGCCCCTATTTTTGGAAAAGATACCTAACCTTTCATTTATCCCTTGGGAATACCAGTTGTCTACCTTACTACCCCTTATAAAACAATGAACTAAGATACATTATTTTACGAAATATATAAATAAATTAATAAGATATTTTGAAAACGTCATTTCGGGAAAACTATTTTTGAACACTTTATTTTGGGTACGCTATTTTGGACTTACTATTTTGAATACTGTCTTGGACGGTCAACATTGGTTTCGCTATTTTAAAGACGTATGGTATTGATGAACTATTTTGAGAACTGTTTTGGATACACTATTATGAGCACACTATTTTGAAATACACTATCCTGGACAGACTATTTTGGAAACACTATTTTGGAACACTATTCGAAAGCTATATTGAAAACATGATTTCCCTGGTATTTCCCTAGGCCATTAGGTCACATGCCTCGTTTTCCCAGACGCCCTCAATTTGTAAGGAAGCTTGTATACGCCGTATTATAAACCAATGAGTTGGATGACATCATTAGTTACCTTAGGAGGCAACCCGTCAGCCAAAATGGACATATTAGTGGTCTGGTCGTATATATTGAACCTTGGAGACTGTAAACGAGATAATAATACTCATGAAGAAACATTAACCTTATGTTTATAAGTAGAGTTACTTGTATTGACCTTGATAGAGGTTCGCCCTAGTGTTCGTGTTCCGAAGCTGATACTGATTTAGATAATTCAAACCCTGTTGGTCAGGATTTTGTACAAACCATGGATCATTAACCATTATTCCGAACTATCATTAACCATTTCCCACCTTTACACTTTAACCATGGATCCAAGCTTTTTACCTTTTAACACCCACTCTATTACCCCCATTTTTAATTTAGCTAGCTCCATAGAGTATATGAAACCTACTCATTATAATTACACATTTTCTAAAACTCGCATTCTTTAATTCTTGTTAATCATCTTCAACAATTTTATTTTTACCCCTTCCTGTCTACTCAACCGTTTTCACATTTGAAGTTTACATGGGATTTCAACTATAGCACACTCATTAGCGTTCGTTCATCCTTTTTACACAACTTAAACTTGTTTTAATTTTCAAACACTTTTATTTTAATAGTCACCACTGATGGGGCATATTAGCCGCGGTATAAATAGTTTCAAATCATTATCTTAACTTCGTACATACTTATCTCATTCTCACTTACATTTGTAACGTACCACATTTTTTTCTTATATTTTGACTCATCTCATTTTTGGTTATTTACGCACTTAAGCAATATCTTTCTATTTCAAATTTTGCATACCATCATACTTCAATTACGTTCTATACTTTCTCTATATTTGAACAATTAATAATAGAAGTATCAAATAAAATTATGCTATTACTACATACTATTACCTACTTGTCATCCCATTATTTCACTTTTAATTCGTTACCTTAACAATTATATCAAGCTTTTCTATAAATAACCAACCCACTTACCACGACATTTCATATTCCATTATTATTACCACTACGCATACATTGACACAAACTATTTTCAATTATTTTACCAACCATTTTGCGGTCATCCTACAAAATGTTTTACTACTATATCATAAAAACAAAAAAATTGAACTTACCACTATTTTATAAACAATGAATTGATTTCTTAATATCATTCCACCAGATATTTTACAAATCGATTTACTGTCTTACTAATATATCAAAAACTATGATTTTGTTAATATTTTATGAACAATGATTTGTTTTTCCTCGTGCCTTATAAATTGAACAATGATTGGTCTCTTGTAAACCTAGAACACAATCTTGAGATCAACACTTCTTACACCTCCCGTCTCCAAAACATCAACCTCATTAGACAAACAATCTATGTCAGAACGAGTCATTTTAGAAATCATCCCAAAAAGGGTGAGATTGCGAAGGACCTTAATCAATTAGAAACCCCCGAACTCCTTCCCCAATACAAAGATTGGGAGCTTCTTGTTAGGGAAAACATCACTAGCACAGTAGGAAATAGGGATCATCTCCATGCCGTTCCAGCCCTCATCCTCTACTGTCTCGCAACTTGCACTCATTTCAACCTTGCATACTACATTGCAAAGCGAATGGCTGACCTTCCAAACCATCCCACCAAAGTCCTACCATACAGAATGCTCATGACCCATTTATTCTCATACATCAAAACCCACTATGAGAACAGTCTAGATCACCATTTAGCTCTCTATGACCCTGTCATGAAAACCATCCCTCCTAAAAAGATGAGAAGAGGTTTAGGAAAGAGCAAACAATTGGACTTAGGATCATCCTCCTTCTCTCGCCATAACTCCTCAGGGACAGACAATGATGACCCCAACATTCCTAGCTTAAAAAATTTCACCCATGTCATTTATGAGTAACCTTAAGAACATAGATAGGGATGGCAACAAAACCCGGACCTGATGGGGACCCGATATCCAAACCCGTTTTGACCGGGGAATCCCCGAGTTGACCGGGGATGGGGGGGATGGGGAATCCCCGATATTGAAAACGGGGATGGGGGCGGGGATGGGAACACCCTATGGGTACCCAAACCCGTACCCGAACCCGTACCCGAAAAAAGTATTAAGTTTTAATATAATATTAGAGGCCTAACAATTATCTGATATTTCGTACCAAACTTTTCATATTCCATGTAACACCCCCAAAATCTGGTATGGCGGAAGCATTCGGGTCATGGGGTGCTACTAAATTGAATATCACAACACAAGGTAATAAGGAACGGAATACATACTCCGTTTTGTTTAAACCAAATTAAATAAGTTTACAAAATAATTTGAATTCATAAATAAAGCCCATAATTTAGTTTGTCCCGGACAAAAACAAGTCATAGTTTAAATGTCACAATACATCGGAAAACGGTCTATGACCCTTGCCTTGCCACAACCTTGTCACATTCATACGGCTCAAATACCTGAGAAAAACATGCTAAAAGTCAGCAAAAAGCTGGTGAGTTCATAGGTTTATCAATAAGCAGTAAAAATCAATGGTTTTAGACCATGAGTTTGGTATATGAACATTACAACCCATGCAATGTCATATAAAAATACAGTCTATTACGCTAGCACTAAGTTCATGTAACCGAGGCTATAACATGTGTGCATGCTCTAGAAGCATGTTAAATATCAGGGCTCGCAAGTGTGTATCCCAGACACTTGTGGTTTCGATATGGTATACGTTCGTTTGCCTATCCGGTCAACCCGAACGGGGACGTTACTCCCAATAGATCTATTTATAACATTCGCGCTTCCCAGCAGGAATTGACGGTTCATGAATTTGGGCAAATTGGGACATAATATGGCTTAGGCTAATCCACGTAATAGTTTTGATAAAACAATGGTGTTGGTCCATATAATGTTTTGCATGTTTCTCACCCCAAATTGGAAAACAAGTTTAAGTAAAATGGGGCTATAAACTCACCTTGTCAAGAAGAATTTATATCACAAGTAGTTCAAATAGAGTGCGGCACCGACACGCGACCTAGATCAGTAAAGTACGTTTTAGTTCATAGTTGAAGTTCAAAGATTTTAATTATTCAAGAGTTTATGTTGGTGTTGCTGGTGTGGCAGCACTTAAGTTTAAAAAAAACTATGTTTTTAATATTTTCAGATGTTGGCTCAACGGTGTGCACGGATGTATAAAAGAATAGAAATGATGATTCTTAAGTTTAAAGTAATCGGATGAATATGCACGAAGGATAAGGATTATGATATGTCGATTTGAACGATTTATAGGACGGTTGGTGTTTAAATGGTTGAAAGTGTGTATAAATTTATATGTATATACTTGCAAAAAAATAAATAAAGTTGACAATAGGGCTTTATTAATATAATTTATAAGAAAATGGTGTTTTGAAAAATACTATATTACAAGTTTTGGTCATTTCGCGAAAAAGATTTTTGTGCCAAATGTATATATATATATGGTTAAGTGTTTGTGTCGTATGTCATGTTTATAGTGTTTCGCAAAACATATATTAATTGTCCAATTTTTTTATAGTTCGCTATTTAGTTAGTGGTCGTGTATTTAAAACAATTTACAAGTTTATATAAATCAAGTGTCGAGTTGTTTTATAGTCGTCGTGTATTAACGAACAGTCGCTCGTAAAGAAGATATGACGAGTCACGAATGACGGAAAGATAATATGTATCGAGGAGGGGGTTTGGGCTGCGGCCCGGATGAAATTAAACGGAAAAGAGGCCACGGCCTGTTGGGCCTTTCAAGTGACTAAGAATATCAAAGGTGGCCCGGTTTAGTTTGGCGCTGGGACTGATCCGCAGTCATTTAAAAGGCTGGTCCAAGAGTTTAGATGGGTTTGGCCCAATTTGGGTTTTTATAGTAGTAATAGAACGAAGGCAGCAGAAATGTAAAAGAAATAAAACAAACAAAAGTAGCAGTAACCAATTCGTAGCAACAGAATGGATATAAAAATGCATTTGACTGCGCAAGGCAAAAATATTTTGGACCATGGGATTTGCAAACTACAAAACCTTTAGACTCGAACTTCGACACGGCTCGAGGAAGCCTTTTATACCATACAAACAAAGCCTAGTTTGGTCCTTTTCGTTACTCACGAACTGATCGAATTGGCACCCATCGGGGTGGGTTTTTGGCCACGAATTTCACGACAACTATTTCGAGTATTTGGGAGGCACTTGAGTCGAGTACCACTCGACCTAACCACGAACACAATACAAATCGTGAGCTTATGCTAGAACAACGACTAGAGACTACCTATTTTGGACTTATGGACCGCACAAAAGAAACATTTTAAAGCCGTTTTTCTCGGACCATTTACTAGTCACCCTTACAATCGCGGTCATAGACCGGTATGAACTAGTGAAAACAACGAATCTAGCATCGATTTTACTCCAACCTTGACTCGTTTTAGAAGTTAAAACTTTTGAGACATAACATCAAACACCTTGGGAGCACTTTTTTTTTTGAAACTAGCTATTCGACTACTTCGACTCCAAAACAACACGACTACGGTTTAGCTTAATGAGCCGACAGTGAAAAGATTGATACCGAAACAAGCCTACGACTACAACACTTCTAACGCATCGACTAGTTCGCGATATTCGTAAGATTCAACAACAAGAACTCGTATCTAAGTGGAGCCATACATAACATTTCTAGTTTCAAAAACAAAGTACTTCTACCACACCAACATCAATTCGACATTAACAACGATTCATATATCAAATTTTTGTAACACCAAAAATATAAATAACGATTCACAAAACATTCAAGATAGTTTACAACATGTTTATTCGAATGAAAGTAAGGATTCAAAGGAAAATTTAGATTTCTTACAGCTAGTAGTGTGACTACTAGGGAGTTGAGACTAGATCGAAGGAGACTTGAATGATATTGACGAAACCGAATCGAACCCAGCAAACCCACACACACCCTCCTGCTTCTGATTGCGTTTTCCACTGCTCCGCGTGCTACTCTTCTTAATTTCAAATTGATTGTAACTTTTGTGGGTGTGTGGGCTTACCAAGATTGATAGGGATTTAAAAGAGTATTCAAGGAGAGTTTTGATGCCTTCTCCCCTCTTCCCAGACGCGCCATAGCCACCAAAGGAGATTATAACATCATCATTTTGGCTTGTTGGTTGACCTTAAAGCTTGGACAAAATGAACACAGGTCTTATTTGGACACAAGAGAGATAGTGATAGACCTGGTTTGTTGCCATTCGACTTGTTTGACTCAGATCTGGTGTTTCTGAAGAGATGACGAAATCTCTGAGAGAGAGAGAAAGAGTTGCGCAGGGATAAGAGGAAGAAAGAGAAAAAATATAATATGATAAGGTTAATTAAGTCTTGTATTATTTGTGTAGGTATAATGTGTACCTCGTGTCCCGTTGAATCCCGGTGTGTTTTGAGATTTTCGAGTCGTTGAGAGAAATAAAAAAAATAAATATAATCCAGGAGTCGTTTTTATCGGACTGACATAGAATGAAATTTATTGACTCCGAAATGAGTTTATAAAGGTGAACTTTACTGATGTGGTGTCGGTACGCGTGTGGTGTCGTTTTTCAAGAAAACGAGATAACCTCTCATTTTGTTACGTTGGTGTTTGTAAATGTCAGAAAGTGAAAGTTTCACCTTTTCTGATAAAAATTTAATAGTTTTGGTGAGTTACTGTACGCTACAGAGTGCGGGTTTGTTTCCCGTGATCGTCATGTAAACACGTAAATGTTTAATCTAATAGTTAGATAATAATAAATAGACATTTATTATTAAAATATAGTTGGAAATTTACCGTTTGTCACATCCTCCTCGCCTTAGAACGAAAACCGTCCTCGGTTTTCACTTAGAGTTACCCGATGAATTTGAGAAAAGGTGTGGGTATTTACGTTTGATCTCGTCCTCTGCGCTCCCACGTGTATTCGGGACCTCTTCGGGAGTTCCAGCGAACTTTGACAATAGGGATGCGGCTTTGCTTAAGCCGTTTGACTTCTCGATCCATTATTTCAGCAGGTTCTTCAATGAAATTTAGTCTCTCATCGACCTGAATTTCTTCCAAAGGAATGGCAAGAGTTTCATCCGAAAGACATTTCTTTAGATTGCTCACATGAAACACATCGTGTACTGAGCTAAGTTCTGGCGGTAGCTCAAGTCGGTAAGCTACCGGTTCGATTTTGGCGATGATTTTGAAAGGCCCAATGTAGCGGGGGTTTAGTTTCCCACGTTTCCCGAAACGGATTACGCCTTTCCATGGCGAGACCTTTAGCATGACGTGGTCACCAACTTGGAACTCAAGTGGTCTTCGTCTTTTGTCAGCATAGCTTTTCTGTCGATCTCGAGCCGCTTGTAATCGACTCTTGATTTGTACAATCTTTTCGGTGGTTTCTCGCACTAGTTCAGGACCAGTGATTTGGCTTTCTCCAACTTCAGCCCAACATATAGGGGATCTGCACTTTCGACCATAGAGTGCCTCATACGGTGCAGCTTTGATGCTTGTGTGATAGCTGTTACTGTAAGAAAACTCGGCTAACGGCGGATGCCTATCCCAGCCATTCTGAGGTCTATCACACATGCTCGTGGCATGTCTTCTAAGGTTTGAATGGTTCTTTCGCTTTGACCATCCGTTTGTGGATGGTATGCGGTGCTCATCTCAAGATTAGTACCTAAAGCACCCTACAGTAATTTTTAAAGGTTCGACGTGAAGCGGTTTCCTCTACCGGAGTTAATAAGGGTCGGATCTTACATGTCTTGCCATGATCTCCTTTAAATGCTATCGTTGTTTTACCCGTGTTGTCATTTTCCATGATTGGTAGGGAGTCGGCGGACTTGGTGAGACGGTCGGTGATTACCCCAATAGTGTCCTAACCATCAGAGGTTTTGGTGGCTTTAGGGTAAAGTCCATAGTTATATGTTTCCAAATTTCCATTCTAGAATTCCTGGTTGCACTAACAATCGTAACGGTTTCTGCTAATCAACCTTAACCTTTTGATTATTTACAACTTTGTCTGGGTGGACACCACTAAAATTTTTTCTTGGCCTTAACCATTTCGTTTTTCTAAATCCTGGTAGCGTAAAGTTTAATCCTATTTTGATATAAGGTGGCAAGGTGGCTGGTCCCTATGGTTTGTTCCATAATTAGATGTCTCCCTTTTCAGAGGCCGGGGTAAAGCTTTATTTGAAACTTTATTTGTATAGTTGTTTATACAAATTTGACCAACAGTATTTCCCAAGCAATAGACATTTGAAATTACTAGTTATATAAAGCAGTATGACCAGCTTGGAAGATTTATCATTTGGTAAAATAGATTATTAAACATGTTGTAGGTAAAACCGTTCTTCCAAAGCTGACATCTAGTTCCTTTAATATGCCAAAAATCTTGATAAAATTTGACCAGAAAATTCTTGACCCATCAGAATGAGTGTTTCGGGAAGATGTCACTACAAATTTTATGATCGATATTAACTCATTTTTAAAGAACGGTCCTTAAAGGGGGAACATTGAAGAAGAAGGCTTGGTCGAGTGTGTACATCTACATATGTTTTGAGTGTCCAAAGACATATCCTAGCTGCCAAGACTGAGTAGGGCTTGATATTTAATATCCGGCGAGGCTCGTAGTATTTGACTTACTTAAGCCGTGCTTCTAGGTGTTATGGCTTAGATTGTTGCACTAGTGATCTGGATGAATAAATCGGTCGGGTACTGTACAGAGAGATGTCTTGTTTGTTTACAAGTGAGGTTGTGTACTAATGACCTTTCGGTATGTTAAGGCTTCCTGGCATCTCGGTGCGGAAGTGATGTTAATAATAATGAGGTTGAGTCATCTAGACTCTTAGAGTGCTCAATGTTATAAGGTTAATGGTATATCGAGAATCTGACCTAATGTATCCGCTACTTATAAGGAAAAGTCATCGTAAGGAATGAAGAGGGTAGATTGTACTTTGATAACGCAATATCAAAGTATGATGTATCGATATCTATATTCTGAGGCGGAGGTGTTTCACTTACCTTTAAGGTTCGACTTAGTGAGTAACGATGTTTCGATAAACTTCATGCCCTAGACTAGTTTGTATTCCCGAGGGGGTTAGGGAAGGGTTTGGCATATGTCTCCATGATAGTGGTTCAGGTTACTTTGTAAGGTCCTGAGGCTTCGGTCGGGTTACTAGTCCACTTCTGGTAATTCTTTAGATCCTTTAAAGCTTAGTGGTTCACTCATTGTTCATTTCGGTTGAGGGGTCCTTCTTGCGTTGCTAGGATTCTATTAACATACGGTATGCGAATGAGTTTTCCATCATAGGCATTTACGGAGGGGTATTTTGTCATCCAGTAAAGTTTTGTGGGCATAGGATCACCCAAGCTAGTACGGGAAGTTTTTAGAGTACGATTTCGAAAGGTGGTGTTGATTGCTACTAGCAGTCAGTTGATTGGCTCGGTAGTGTACCTAGTACTTAACGCGGAGAGTATAACCTCATAGAACGATGTTGGTTGCTACTGGCAATCGACCAGTCAAGTTGTTCAAGTATTTAGCGTTCTGCGCAGAAGGTAAGGTCTCTATTAAGGGTCTAAATATAACCATTGCAACTATTTGACACAATTGCTATAAAGCAAGGATATGTTTCAATCGCGTATGGGGTTATGAGTTATCCAGTAGCTATCAAATTTAAAGATTTGTCTGTTTGATGATGAGGTGTTTCAGAATCAGAAGGAGTAGTGTATAATGAGGTGCTAATCGCTGGGATCGTTTGATGGTGGCTGGTGATGTTGCTTATCTTCTCAGATTAGGACGTGGTGTGAGGTAAGGCTGATTTTTATGTGGTAAGATTGCGTTGAAGTCTATTTGATTAGTGTGCTTTTAGCACGGATGCCCAAGTCTTGCACTACTTTTATGTACCACACATGTGAGTTTTTGATTTTCTCGAAATGGAGACAGAAAATTTGTCGTTTGGTAAAAATTTTAAGGCATTCGTTTCTAGCATAGCATGATTCTACCAGAATTATACATAGGTGATCAGGCTTTGTATAATTAAGGTCCCATGATGCAATACTGGGTTTAGTTACAAGAATTTATATAAGTTATTTGTTTAAGAGTACAAAATACTTTTCAAAGAAGTAATTAGTTTGCAAGATGATAACAAGATAGTTTATAGGGCGGTTTGTAAAACTGTTTATAGGGTAGTAGGAAAACACTTTATTCTCTACAAGATAGTAGAAAAGTTGCAGTTTTGGTTTGTGATTAATAGCGGAGTAATTTCGTAAACAAATGGTTTGTGAGGTGACCACAAAATAGGTTGTAGTGCAATAGTAAAATAGTTTACGAGATAACGACTAAAGTAGCTCACAGGAGAGCAAAATGGCTTATGAGACAAAAATTTACAAGATATTAGAGAAACCGTTTAGTGATTTATGAAGTATTGGTAAGGTAACGGATTTGTTTATTACACAAGAATCAATATAGTTTGCAAAATGTAACAAGGTGGTTTATTAGGTAGTAGCAAAATTTGTAGTACATCGGGCAATGTTTAATGCATTCATTTGATATAAGATTGTAGATAGTCGTGAGTCAAATAAGCTTACAATTTAGGATGAACATACACCAATCCATACAATACTACGAGGTTCTCAGAAAGGTACTAATAAAGTCTTATAGGAATACATCTTAAGAGAGTCTAAACTTAGGACTCGTTATACAGAGTAGTCGACCCTTTTTGACATCGCGTTCAAGTCATGCTTTCCTCCTGTTTCGAGGTTTCCTGATACTTTGGTTCCTTGCACTCTCTTATGTAGTGCCCATTCTTTCCGCACCCATAACAAGTCTCATCAGCCTTCCGATTTTTCCCTGACACTATCTTTGCCTTTGCGGGGGTTTTAAACCTACAATCTTTAGTTAAGTGTCCAACCTTCCGGCATTTGCGGCATCTCACGGTGCAAGAACCGTTGTGGTGTAGTTTGTAACGACTACACATTAGCAATTTTCCAGCATAGGCCTTTTCGTTACTAGATCCGGCAATGAAAGTTTCGACCAACTTTGGCTTTCTGGGGGTTGCGGAACCTTTTCGTTTCCTTGGTTGTTCTCCTGGTTCCTCTTGTTGTTGTTGTTGTTGTTGCGGTTGTGATTGTCATTATTGATACCTTGAGCAATCCTAGTCCGCATGACTTGGCCCATTACATTATGCGCCATGTGGATGGCTTCATGCATAGTAGTAGGCTTGAATGAGGCGACACCTTTTCGAATCTCTGGGGATAGTCCCTGGATGTACCGGTCAAGTTTCTTGTACTCGGGTTCTGTCATAGCAGGGCATAGCTGTGCCAACTCATAAAAGCGGGCGGTGTACCCGATGACATCATCTCCTTTCATAGTCCAATCCCATATTTCTTGCTCCATTGCTCGTAATTCGCTCTTCGAGCAGTATTCTGCAATCATCATTTTTCTCAGTTCCTCCCAAGGAACTGAGTAAGCGGTATCAACTCCTACTGATTGAACAAAAGTACTCCACCATGCCAGGGCACGTCCTTGAAACGTGCAAGTAGCAAACTTGATTTTGTCTTCCTCAGGGCAGTTTCCGCATCGAAGTAATGATTCCACATCTTCGAACCATCTGCACATTTCCACTGCACCTTCATTTCCCACTAAAGGTGCGGGGCTTACTGTCCATAAACTCCTTGTAAGAGCAACCACGAGATGTGGGCTCCGCTTCGACTGTAGTTCCACTGACTTGGTAGGCAGCAATTGTCTCTGCAACCTGCTGTGCCATGAGTTGCTCCATGTTTGCGGAGTGTAGGGTTTGTCCCTTAGACGACATGTTCCTTCAAGAGGAGGAAGAAAAGTGAGATGGAGTAAAGTGTGTCATGTGGATAGATATTCTGAGGGGATATGTTAATTGGTGATAAGTCAGGTCAAAATTAGATACGTTGGCAGGTTAACATATGATAGTATAACAAGTGTTTCGAAGGAATGAAGTGAGTGTTCAAACTCGGAGTCGAGTAGTGAAATTGTGTAGGGGAAGATAAGATGTGACAAATATGGTATGTATGTGTAAGTATATCGAAAATACTCATAGTAATAGTGTAAGTTAAGTATATATATATATACACATATAATACTTATAGTACATGTAGTTGAGTAAAATTCAACAGTTAGTAATAACAAGAAATCGGTAAATAAACAGCAAGCAAGGCAGGCAGACAAGTGGCGGTCATAGGGACTTGTTTTTTTTTTTTTTTTTGTAAGAAGTGGTTATAGTTTAGGATTTATATGTACCTAGTTCTCTATAACCTGGCTCTGATACCAATCTGTAACACCCCCAAAATCTGGTATGGCGGAAGCATTCGGGTCATGGGGTGCTACTAAATTGAATATGACAACACAAGGTAATAAGGAACGGAATACATACTCCGTTTTGATTAAACCAAATTAAATAAGTTTACAAAATAATTTGAATTCATAAATAAAGCCCAAAATTTAGTTTGTCCCGGACAAAAACAAGTCATAGTTTAAATGTCACAATACATCGGAAAACGGTCTATGACCCTTGCCTTGCCACAACCTTGTCACATTCATGCGGCTCAAATACCTGAGAAAAACATGCTAAAAGTCAGCAAAAAGCTGGTGAGTTCATAGGTTTATCAATAAGCAGTAAAAATCAATTGTTTTGGACCATGAGTTTGGTATATGAACATTACAACCCATGCAATGTCATATAAAAACACAGTCTATTACGCTAGCACTAAGTTCATGTAACCGAGGCTATAACATGTGTGCATGCTCTAGAAGCATGTTAAATATCAGGGCCCGGCAAGTATGTATCCCAGACACTTGTGGTTTCGATATGGTATACGTTCGTTTGCCTATCCGGTCAACCCGAACGGGGACGTTACTCCCAATAGATCTATTTATAACATTCGCGCTTCCCAGCAGGAATTGACGGTTCATGAATTTGGGCAAATTGGGACATAATAGGGCTTAGGCTAATCCACGTAATAGTTTTGATAAAACAATGGTGTTGGTCCATATAATGTTTTGCATGTTTCTCACCCCAAATTGGAAAACAAGTTTAAGTAAAATGGGGCTATAAACTCACCTTGTCAAGAAGAATTTATATCACAAGTAGTTCAAATAGAGTGCGGCACCGACACGCGACCTAGATCAGTAAAGTACGTTTTAGTTCATAGTTCAAGTTCAAAGATTTTAATTATTCAAGAGTTTATGTTGGTGTTGCTGGTGTGGCAGCACTTAAGTTTAAAAAAAACTATGTTTTTAATATTTTCAGATGTTGGCTCATCGGTGTGCACGGATGTATAAAAGAATAGAAATGATGATTCTTAAGTTTAAAGTAATCGGATGAATACGCACGAAGGATAAGGATTATGATATGTCGATGTGAACGATTTATAGGACGGTTGGTGTTTAAATGGTTGAAAGTGTGTATAAATTTATATGTATATACTTGCAAAAAAATAAATAAAGTTGACAATAGGGCTTTATTAATATAATTTATAAGAAAATGGTGTTTTGAAAAATACTATATTACAAGTTTTGGTCATTTCGCGAAAAAGAATTTTGTGCCAAATGTATATATATATATGGTTAAGTGTTTGTGTCGTATGTCATGTTTATAGTGTTTCGCAAAACATATATTAATTGTCCAATTTTTTTATAGTTCGCTATTTAGTTAGTGGTCGTGTATTTAAAACAATTTACAAGTTTATATAAATCAAGTGTCGAGTTGTTTTATAGTCGTCGTGTATTAACGAACAGTCGCTCGTAAAGAAGATATGACGAGTCACGAATGACGGAAAATAATATGTATCGAGGAGGGGGTTTGGGCTGCGGCCCGGATGAAATTAAACGGAAAAGAGGCCACGGCCTGTTGGGCCTTTCAAGTGACTAAGAATATCAAAGGTGGCCCGGTTTGGTTTGGCGCTGGGACTGATCCGCAGTCATTTAAAAGGCTGGTCCAAGAGTTTAGATGGGTTTGGCCCAATTTGGGTTTTTATAGTAGTAATAGAACGAAGGCAGCAGAAATGTAAAAGAAATAAAACAAACAAAAGTAGCAGTAACCAATTCGTAGCAACAGAATGGATATAAAAATGCATTTGACTGTGCAAGGCAAAAATATTTTGGACCATGGGATTTGCAAACTACAAAACCTTTAGACTCGAACTTCGACACGGCTCGAGGAAGCCTTTTATACCATACAAACAAAGCCTAGTTTGGTCCTTTTCGTGACTCACGAACTGATCGAATTGGCACCCATCGGGGTGGGTTTTTGGCCACGAATTTCACGACAACTATTTCGAGTATTTGGGAGGCACTTGAGTCGAGTACCACTCGACCTAACCACGAACACAATACAAATCGTGAGCTTATGCTAGAACAACGACTAGAGACTACCTATTTTGGACTTATGGACCGCACAAAAGAAACGTTTTAAAGCCGTTTTTCTCGGACCATTTACTAGTCACCCTTACAATCGCGGTCATAGACCGGTATGAACTAGTGAAAACAACGAATCTAGCATCGATTTTACTCCAACCTTGACTCGTTTTAGAAGTTAAAACTTTTGAGACATAACATCAAACACCTTGGGAGCACTTTTTTTTTTTTGAAACTAGCTATTCGACTACTTCGACTCCAAAACAACACGACTACGGTTTAGCTTAATGAGCCGACAGTGAAAAGATTGATACCGAAACAAGCCTACGACTACAACACTTCTAACGCATCGACTAGTTCGCGATATTCGTAAGATTCAACAACAAGAACTCGTATCTAAGTGGAGCCATACATAACATTTCTAGTTTCAAAAACAAAGTACTTCTACCACACCAACATCAATTCGACATTAACAACGATTCATATATCAAATTTTTGTAACACCAGAAATATAAATAACGATTCACAAAACATTCAAGATAGTTTACAACATGTTTATTCGAATGAAAGTAAGGATTCAAAGGAAAATTTAGATTTCTTACAGCTAGTAGTGTGACTACTAGGGAGTTGAGACTAGATCGAAGGAGACTTGAATGATATTGACGAAACTGAATCGAACCCAGCAAACCCACACACACCCTCCTGCTTCTGATTGCGTTTTCCACTGCTCCGCGTGCTACTCTTCTTAATTTCAAATTGATTGTAACTTTTGTGGGTGTGTGGGCTTACCAAGATTGATAGGGATTTAAAAGAGTATTCAAGGAGAGTTTTGATGCCTTCTCCCCTCTTCCCAGACGCGCCATAGCCACCAAAGGAAATTATAACATCATCATTTTGGCTTGTTGGTTGACCTTAAAGCTTGGACAAAATGAACACAGGTCTTATTTGGACACAAGAGAGATAGTGATAGACCTGGTTTGTTGCCATTCGACTTGTTTGACTCAGATCTGGTGTTTCTGAAGAGATGACGAAATCTCTGAGAGAGAGAGAAAGAGTTGCGCAGGGATAAGAGGAAGAAAGAGAAAAAATATAATAGGATAAGGTTAATTAAGTCTTGTATTATTTGTGTAGGTATAATGTGTACCTCGTGTCCCGTTGAATCCCGGTGTGTTTTGAGATTTTCGAGTCGTTGAGAGAAATAAAAAAAATAAATATAATCCAGGAATCGTTTTTATCGGACTGACATAGAATGAAATTTATTGACTCCGAAATGAGTTTATAAAGGTGAACTTTACTTATGTGGTGTCGGTACGCGTGTGGTGTCATTTTTCAAGAAAATGAGATAACCTCTCATTTTGTTACGTTGGTGTTTGTAAATGTCAGAAAGTGAAAGTTTCACCTTTTCTGATAAAAATGTAATAGTTTTGGTGAGTTACTGTACGCTACAGAGTGCGGGTTTGTTTCCCGTGATCGTCATGTAAACACGTAAATGTTTAATCTAATAGTTAGGTAATAATAAATAGATATTTATTATTAAAATATAGTTGGATATTTACCGTACCAAACTTGTCATATTCCCTCCCTGGAAATTAGACAGTCACCACTTCTATCTATCATATATGAATAAAAAATAAAAACCCTAGCCCCTTAAACCACAATCTGCTATATCATTCATACGGTTTTCTACAAGCCAACAACCACTATCAAGGATTCAAGGTAAACAACTTATAATCCATCTTTTGTTTTCAAGCTATCATCATTTAATTAAAGTAATACCAGGCATGCATGAACTATAAAAGTACTTATTATTTTAATTTCATTATATAGTAGCCATGAGGTACTCATGATATTCATTATTGTTGTTCACTTTTTAATCTTTGATTAATGGTCTAAGAAACAAGACATGATTATTGTACAGAAATATATGTATGTTTGATGTCATTGTTATGGTGTTTTACTTGTGGTGGTCTCATGGTTTTTGAGTTGTGTCTTTCTTTATGTGTTTGTATGATTGATAACACTATAAGCTGATTTTTTTTGTTTATTATAGGAATGGATTTTGAAGAGAATACGATTCACATAGCATCAACACAAAACAGCCCTTCAAACTTACAGGAAGATGATAATCATGCACCTGAATCTGATGTTAATGTTGAAGAAACATTTGAACAGCCTCCAGCTAAAACAAATAATAGGCTAAGAAGTCCGGTTTGGAAGCATTTTGAGAAGATAATAGTGAATGGAAAACAAAAGGCAGAATGTCACTATTGCAAAAGTACGGTTTGACCGTTATTTAGAAGAAGGACTTGAACCACGATCTCCAGACTTCGATATTCTATTATGGTGGAAGTTAAGAGGAGCTAAGTATCCTGTGATGCAAGCAATTGCTAGAGATATATTGGCTATCCCTGTATCTTCCGTTGCCTCAGAATCTGCGTTTAGCACTAGCGGGAGATTGATTAGTCCACATCGAAGCCGACTTCGTCCAAATACTATAGAAGCTTTAATGTGTGCACAAAGTTGGTTGTGGGAAATCGTCAACAAGGGTAACGTAACTATCTTTATTTAAGTACAACCTATTATGCTAAGCTTTTATACATGTATTATGTTTTAAATATTATTTATAAAAATATTATTCTACAGATGAAGGTAAACAGTTTACTTCTGATAATAATGCAACAATATTTGATGATTATGACACAGATGGTGATGATGAAGGTGAAGGCAAAGGTAAATCTACATACTATTTATATATTTCTGCAAGTTTTGGACTATGCTATGTTATCTGTATATATGTTTTATGCTTGTTTTGGACAGCAAAAGAGTGGCCATACAGCAGCCTGCAAAAGATAGGTGCTAACATTTATATGATACTGTTTATACAGGAGCTTGATTTAGATAAAGGTTTTGGTGAATGGTCATGAAGCAACCTGGATGTATCAAGTTTCAAAGATTAAACCATAGTTGTAATCTATTGAAAACTTTAAATATTTGCTTTCTTTATGGGTTTATTTGAATTATCTTTTTAGTTTCATGACTTCTGGTGTACTTTTAGTAATACTTTGGTTCAACTGGTCTTGAGTCTTGACTCTTGAACTCTTGATACATCATACATGTATCATGTATGCAGTATGCAAACTATTTATGCAGTTATTATCTTTAGTTTCCTAGTTCCTATATTCAATTTTAATGTTTATTGTACATTGTTGGATGTTACAGTAACCAAGTGCATAAATAATATGAAGTTCGATGATTACAAAAGACTTAAATATACATGTGGAAAAAAATCCCCGATTCCCCGATGGGGATCCCCATCCCCGATGGGGACGGGGATGGGATTGCGATTTTGATCCCCATAGGGTATGGGGCCGGGGATGGGAACGGATATTGGGATTGGGGATGGGGATAGGAAATATGATCCCCGAAATTCATCCTACAAAATGTTTTACTACTATATCATAAAAACAAAAAATTTGACCTTACCACTATTTTATAAACAATGAATTGATTTCTTAATATCATTCCACCAGATATTTTACAAATCGATTTACTGTCTTACTAATATATCATAAACTATGATTTTGTTAATATTTTATGAACAATGATTTGTTTTTCCTCATGCCTTATAAATTGAACAATGATTGGTCTCTTGTAAACCTAGAACACAATCTTGAGATCAACACTCCTTACACCTCCCGTCTCCTAAACATCAACCTCATTAGACAAACAATCTATGTCAGAACCAGTCATTTTAGAAATCATCCCAAAAAGGGTGAGATTGCGAAGGACCTTAATCAATTAGAAACCCCCGAACTCCTTCCCCAATACAAAGATTGGGAGCTTCTTGTTAGGGAAAACATCACTAGCACAGTAGGATATAGGGATCATCTCCATGCCGTTCCAGACCTCATTCTCTACTGTCTCGCAACTTGCACTCATTTCAACCTTGCATACTACATTGCAAAGTAAATGGCTGACCTTCTAAACCATCCCACCAAAGTCCTACCATATAGAATGCTCATGACCCGTTTATTCTTATACATCAAAACCCACTATGAGAACAGTCTAGATCACCATTTAGCTCTCTATGACCCTGTCATGAAAACCATCCCTCCTAAAAAGATGAGAAGAGGTTTAGGAAAGAGCAAACAATTGGACTTAGCATCATCCTCCTCCTCGCGCCATAACTCCTCAGGGACAGACAATGATGACCCCAATATTCCTAGCTTAAAAAATTGCACCCATGTCATTTATGAGTAACTTTAAGCCCATAGAAGACATGTCTCTTGAACACAAGGAAACAAGGGGAATGTTCAAATCTATTACGAGAGAGGTGACCAAGATAGGAAAGAGGGTGAAGAAGTTGGCCAAGAAGGTGCGAGGGGATTGATGTAATGTGTGATGGAGACAAAATGCTGGTTTTAAAAACTCTATCTGCTATGCTTAAGTACTTGGTAACTGAACTTGATACTTGTGTTGGATCTAGTATGCCTATTGTTATTAGTTTAAAGAGATCAGCAATAGCATTAAAATATACTTAGGAAAATTAAGATAGAAGGTTTGGAATATCCCAAACTGCACAGCAGTTCTTTCTAAATTTGTGGTTTTGGCGGATCTGTGGATCCACAAAATGTGGATCCGTCCGTATAAATTACGCATCCGCCATAGGTCATAAGTTGAACCCAATTTTACCAAATGGACGGATCTGCGGATTCACAATTTGCGGATTCGCCCATATAAAAATAAGATCCGTGCCTTTTCTAGACTTAAAATTTTCTATTTTAACTTTTAGCACTTTCCTATAGCTTTCCCTAAACCCTTCATAGATAACTATAGGATAAGAGACTAAACCCATATAATCCAAGAACCTTAAGATAATCCTTTTCACCTCATTTCCCTTAAATCCATCCCTTCCACTCCAAGTTTCTTGAATATTTACAAGATCTAGGCTTTCTTCTCCAATTCTCATCACCACCATGTCTTGCTCATCCGAGTCTTCATCCACCTCCATCTAAAAAGACAACCCGCTAGGATAAGAGTAGGAAAACAAAACATTATCAACCTTGAAATCTCCATAAGTGATAACTTCTCAACTCTATGTCAAATACCTTCACAAAAGTCACCAAGTCCACACAAGGCTCCATCTGTCACACCCCTAAATTTCGTGACTTGCAGCGGAATGAAGTATTCAGGGGCGCGATTGGTCATAGAACCACAGTTACAGTTATATTGAACGACCTAGGGGGGATGCTCCCAAATAGGGGGGAATGAGAGCATGGTTGCAGGGGGGTACTGAATTTGACGCTGCTATAGATGATGGTGATGTTAATGTTGCTGAAGTACTTTCTACTGCTAATGCAGAAAAAGTTAATGTTGTTGAAATAGTTTCTATTGCTAATGCAGAAAAAGGTAATACTGCTAATGTTGAAGAAATACCAGTTAGTGGTGCTAATGAGAATTTTAATGCTGCTGGTACAAAAATAGTTTATGCTGCAAATGTTGATTTGATGAATAATGAAACTGTTTTAGCACAAGCCATGATTGAGTTGAAGACATCAAAACCACCAGTGAAGGGAGTTGTCATCCAAGAGCCCACATCAATAACAATCAAACAACCACAACCTACATAGTACACTAGAAAGGGAAAGAGTTTACTAATTGAAGAACCACCTGTTAAACAAATGTCAAGAGCAGCACAACTAAAGCATGATGTAGAGGTTGCAGAAGCTTTAGCTGCTGAATTTGCTGAAGAAAATAAAATTATTGAAGAGCAGAGAAGAATTGCAGCTGACAAATAAGCTCAAAAACTAGCATTGATCAATGAATGGGATGATGAAAGAGCCCAATGTGATGCTGATTGGTAACTTGCTCAAAAACTTCAACATGAAAAGCAAGAACAGTATACATTTGATGAAAGGGCTAGGTTGCTAAAAGAATTCTTTGAACAAAAGAGAAAATTTTATGTTGCAGAGAGATTAAAGACTAAGATGCTGAAACCACCCACCAAAGCACAAAGAAGAATGTTTATGAGCAATTATCTTAAGAAAATGAAGGGCTGGAAACTAAATGTTCTAACTCACTTTGATGATGGCAAGATTCAAGAGATGTATGAAAATGCAAAAAGGGATATTAGTGCATTTGAGCCTATGGAAAAAGAGATAATGATAAAAGAGGTGCAAGGAAGCTCTAGTTCTAAAAGAGCAGGAGAAAAGTTGGTTAAGCAGAGTAATAAGAAGCAGAAATCTGAAAAAATTAAAAAATAGGCAAAAATAGAACAAGAGCAAGTTTATGAGCAAGAAAAGCATGAGCCAGAGCGAGCTGAAATTGAAGATAATGTGTCAAAGATGCAAGCACTTATAGAACTTGCATTAGTCAATGAATATGAAGTCATGGATGCTGTTCCTCTCAAGATCAAACTTCCAATTATTGATTTTACTTCAGGACTACATGGTAAGACAACATATAGGGATATTAAAAGAGTTGGTGGAAGCTCTGTGAGATTTATCAGTTTTCTACAGATGGTACTACATTTTGATAGAGAGGAAATGAAATTCTATGGAAGCTGTATAAAGATAAATTTGGTCTTAACAAGCCAGAACAAATATATGATAGAGCAATATGGAGATATTTAAAGGTGATGTTTGAACAACATCAAGAAGATGAAGAGTGGAGAAGACTAAGAAACAACACAGTTTTGTCTTGGAAGCTTTATCAGTCTCGTGGAGTTCATGTTTTGGATGTACATGGCATTTAAATTTACATTCTTGTAGAGAAGGATTATCCTCTACAATATCAGAAGGACATTGTTCATCAAATGCTACATGGAAATAGAAGACTCCAACTTCAGTATCCTTATGATGAAATAGCATATTAGCTACTTAGAAAGATGGAAAGCATTCTCATACCCAAAGAAAAGAAACAAAATTAAATGTTTGGAAGCATCCTCCTAGTGTTTGTTGAAGCTATGATTGAAACATGATAATTTTAGGAGAAAATATCAAGTTTAGGGGAGGATTATTGGATTTTAGAGATACTGTTGCTCATGTAATTACAAATGCTCAGGTATTACAAGAAAAATAAAGTAAGTCATTACTGCTGCTAGTTATAAAGGTTAATGCTGCTTATGGAAGTTAAGACTGCTAGAGTACATTAAGACTGCTGACAGACTTCAAGGAAAAATACTCTAAGTAGTTAATCCTGCTAGAAGGAAATTTAGTACTGCTAGTACTAAGTTAATGCTGCTAGAGATTTAATGCTGCCAGAACAAGGAGTATTAGAGTCGGTTTATGTTTATAGAATATCTTGTAACGAAAGTTCAGTAATAGATAAATATAGAAAAGATATTTATCTTGCATAGAAAGTTATTGTAAGCCGACTAGGACTCCTTAGTCTATAAAAGGAGGTCCTAGGGCATAGAGATAGATACATCTTAACACGATTTTTTATAGAACTTCAAGGTTGTAAACCCTAATACTTGTGAGTGTTCGTATTATATCAATAATATTGAAGTGTTTAGTTTGATATACTTGTGTTCTTGTTTACTGTTGTATGGAATACAAAGTTCTTCTTAATATCAAATACAAGATTCCGCATTGTACTTGATAAACTTCAAGGCAGTTTCTATACCTAGTTGTTTTAGATTTATCTAAGATAATTAACCCTTGCAAGCTAATCAATTCGATCAAGTTCTTAACTGGGATCAACACTCATCATGAAGATAAAGTTTGGCATGATCATTATAGAAATAAAGTTGTGCTTTGGAAGCTTTTTCAGTTATGTGTAGTTCATACTGTGATGATGAGAGGACTTCAAATCTACATGTTAGTGGAGAAAGACTATCCTTTAGCTATGCATACACTAGAAATGATGCTCAATTGGACTGTCAAATTTCAAGTTGATTATTGGAGTGAAATGGTATATCAGCTACTTAAGAAAATGGAGAAACAACTCGATAGGGCTGATTATAAGAAAATGAGGCAATAGTGTTTGGAAGCATCCTCCTGGTGAAGGTTTAAGCTTTGATTGAAACTTGATGATTTTGGGAGAAAATATCAAGTTTAAGGGAGGATTGTTGGGAATTAAAGCTTCCAAGGTGTTAATGCTGCTCATGTGATTACGACTGCTCAGGTGTTACAAAGAAAATCCTCTAAGTCATTACTGCTGCTGGTTATAGAGTTACTGCTGCTTATGAAGGTTAAGACTGCTAGTGTATATTATAACTGATGAGAACCTCAAGGAAATATACAAAAAGTAGTTAATGCTGCTAGAAGAAAACTTAGTGCTGCTAGTACTAAGTTACAACTGCTGAAGACTTGATGCTGCCAGAGTACAGAGTTAGTACTACTAAGTGTTTATTAGTGCTGCTGGAGTATTAGAGTCGGTTAGATTTGTATAGAATATTTAGATAAGTATAGAAAAGATTCTTTAAAGATTTATCTTGTATAGAAAGTAATTGTAAGCCGACTAGGCCACCTTAGTCTATAAAAGGAGGTCCTAGGGCATTGAGTTATATATGTATTATTCATAGCTTCAAGGTTGTAAACCCTAATACTAAGAGAGTATTCATATTAATAATATTGAATCTGTTGGTTTGTTTATTCTTGTGTTACTATTCTTCTTAATACTATTGTTTAGATTCCGCATAAACCATAGTAAATTCAACATAGTTTCTATATTAGTCGTGTTAGTTTACCTAGCATAACTAAACCTTTACAAGCTAAGTGAATTTGATCAAGTATATAACTGGGATCAACACATCTTTAGTGCAAGATACCCATAGTTACACACTTTTGAGCCATTCTTTTCGTTTCTTCACCCATATAATGTATTTTTTCATTACACCTATTCGCCTTAGCCAACCGTATAGTCTTAGTTTATGATTGGGAAAACATTGTTTACTCAAGTTTGAGGTTTGGGTAGAGAGATTCAGGAATCACGCCTACATTGAAGATACATCTGAAGATCATTGAAGACCCCCCTTGTTCCTCATGTATGATACATCTCAAGTGGGGGGATGTTTTATTTGTATATATTATGTATAAAAAATAAATCTAGAGAAAAAAAGAAAAAAATAGTAGTTTTTATTTTGTTCATGTTGTTGTATAAAGGATGGTGCAAGTTTCTCTAGCAGTATTCCTTAGTATTTGAGCTTATTAGACTAGAATCGAGGATCTTACCTCGATCACATTTGAAGATTGCAGTTGGTGGTTTATCTACATCAACTTGTGGTTGAAGACTAAGTTAGTGTGCACCTTGCCATATGACATCTACATTGGCACATGATGTGCGTGTCGTTGTGTTCAAGTTTTAAAATTTATAAACACGATTTATCCAATTCTCTAATCACACATACGAGCAAGTATACTCGTCTGTGGTAGTAAAGGTGGGTAAGTCGAGATCGTCCCAAGGGAATTGGGGTTTAGGTTTAGTAAATAAGTTTTAGCAAAATGGAGTGTCAATCCAATTTGAAGCAAATTAAAAATAAACAAGCAAGGTTCAATCAATCAAAAACAAATATACTTGTGTGTAGGATCCATGACAATTGTTTAGAGTAACCAATCAAGTTGGGTGATACTTGTAATGATGCACAACTTAAAATGAATGATTCACAATCAATGGTTTTTATCATGAGAAATCATATCTAAGAATTCAATCTCATAGTTAACTCCTTTCGGCCATTATTAACTATTACGATAATTCTATTAAGTCCTTTGTGTTGTTTGAAAGCATGTCTTATCTCAAGAATTCCTACGAATCCTTTCGGCCTTTTTCGTGATGAAATCGTTTCCAAATCCATTTTAATGAGTAAAGGTGTTGCTTGTCACACACCACAATCCATACTAATTCGTGCACTAACTTTTTGGAATAAAAACATAAAGAAAACTCCTTTCGGCCTTTTGAATCTTTGAAAATGTTTTTACCAACCAATTAAGCAAGACTAGATTTTATCTCAACAAACTCATAAAACAAGATATGTTTTCATGCATCACTATGATAAGATTACTCCAACAATTGTCACATCATCCACACACAAGTATAACTAAATTACTCCATAACAATCATAACCAAACACACATAATTAACCAAACTTTCATTCATCATATAGTAAAAGTAAAAATAGTTCATGATATCTCAACAAGAAATACCTATCAAGGAATTACAAGAACTAGAATTGTGGAACTATAGCAATCCACACTCCTCCAATCGCCTATTATCACAAGTAAACAACTCCACACACGGACGCAACTCTTGAGACTCGAACTCAAGATCTCCTGGACGTTTTCACAGCAACTCCAAGCTTTTGGGCAATAATTAATAATAGTGGTGTAGCTTTCTTAGGTTATGTCACTTCCCCAAAAGAACTCTCTTTGCAAATTAACCAAGGGTTCCTTAAATAAGTGAGGAAACCCTTCTTATCCAAGTAAAAACATCCATATGAATTAATCAGCTGAGAAATGATAAGCCTCAATGATTATGGGGCTTAAATTCACCATTTAATGCAACTTTGTAACTTCAGTTTTGGCCAACCGATCGGTATTTGGCTCCATCCGATCGGTTGGAGCTCTCGGTGTTTCTAACTTCACTCCATCCGAATCGGATGCGGGCGGCGTCCGATCGGATGGATGTTCCTGTCGTACGCTTTTGTTTTCTTTTATTCATTTCTCGTTACTTGCTTGATCCTTCACTGTACCATTGATTTCCTTCATAAAACTTGATCTTTTCTTGATACATTAAGCATAGAAGTCTTGGTCTAATCAATTCTTTGAAGTATCAAGTGGTTTCTTTCTCGTAATTCCCCTTATGTGCATAATCTCTTCATTTCTTCGTGTTTTCCTCCATTTTTCCTGTACTTGGCTATATTTACTTGCATACACACTTTTTCATCATTTAGCAACAAATACATGCAAATATAACCAAATATAATGCACAAAACTAGCAATAACGCACCTAAAAACATGTTAGATTTAAGCGTTATCAAATCCCCCACACTTGAGTTTTGCTCGCCCTCGAGCAAGTCTAATTTTTAGAAAAACTGAACTCAATGGCATTTTCATTATGTTCATAAAAAATCCTTGAAATGTAAGCAAATTAAATTGAGTTTAGTTAACATCACCAAGTACCTCACAAAGGAAATTTTAAATTCACACAACTCTCGATAGTAGATTTGATTGTATATCACTCAATTGCCCAGGCGCGATTCATGTCTCTTACCATAAGCTTGTACTTGTATCAAAACAACAAAATAAAACATCAAAGAGGTCTTTTCTTTGGGTTTAGGCTTCAAAAAGGGTTTTGATTACCTAGCTAATGTATAGATATCTCATACAAGTACATCATAATTCGCTAACAACGAATCCTTGTATAGTCAAGCAACGGATGGTCACCAGATCGTGCCTTGGTTCGCTAACGACGTTACTTGCATAACGGATGGTCACCAATTTACTCACCAGATCGCTAACAACGCTTTTCAACTATCCAAAAACTCGGATGGTAACTAAAACATACATGTGCTACATATCTAAACAAAGCCATCACTAAATCCGAATGCCCGAATAAAGTAATTGGTAAGGGAAAGGGATAAGACATGGGAATTTGATTTGGTTCTAAAAAAAAACAAAAAATCAAGCCCAAATTCAATCCTAACTCTTTACATCACAAATGATTACTCACCAAACTTCTTCGATCATTATTCCGCACTTCATATAAACTTCATCTTCCATAATAACTCTTTGAATATCTTATTTCCACACATACATAGCTCATTGGCTTTTCTTTTTTCTCTTTTTTTTTTTTTTTTTTTTTTTTTTTTTTTTTTTTTCACCCCCACACTTTGGATAAGCACACGCTACAAAAAATATAAATAAGAGTAGCGACCTCCTTCTTCATTGGAACAACATATACACATACAAGGTGTGGTCAATCATGCAATCATCAAAAATAAATCGTTTCGAACTTCATTTGGACTTGATTCGGGAAAGTCTAAGGTGTATGGTGTAATAATTTTCTGGTTAAATCAAAAGAAAAGATAAGCTCAAAAGGGTGTAACTAAGGGTATCTAGCATATAATGCTAACAAATGGGTTCCAATTACTAAGGACAACTAACCGATGTGGTTAGCAAAAATGTATTGTAAACGGAAGGCCATTTGGTGAAAATCCTAATTTGCCTCTTATCATTTGAATATATTTTATTACTTGAAAGTAATTTTAACCGTAATGCATAACAAGTACAAGTTCTAGAATTGACATAATCACCGGCACACTCATACGAAATATAAGGCATGAATCCTCACAATTTAAAGTGGTGGTAAAATGTACTTAGCAATAGCTACCAAAAACTCTCAAAACTTGACTACATTCCAAAAAATTTCAAAATAACCTTATTATTTACCATTGAATCAATTTTGTCTATCAACTAGAAAAATCAAAGGCGAATAAATTCACAAATTCTAGTCCTTGAAATCCAAAAACAAAAATTTTAACAAAAATTAAATTAAAAAAAAAAACTTTCAAACTTTCCTATTTACTTCCCTCCCCCACACTTAAGTTTTGCATTGTCCTCAATGTAATAAAACGAACTTCAAAGTAAAGGAAATGGAAAGAAAAATAGAAAAAAAACTACCCGGAAAAAATTAGCATTAGCCTAGTTGATCACAAGTAATCTCGTGAATTCTTCCAATTTCCAAAATTGATCAACACTAAGCTTCCGTCAATTCTCCCCCTGCAAATACTGCATACTATGCTTGAAACAAACAAACAAAATACAAAAAAAAAACAATAAACCAAACAAACATAGAAATAAACATAATCCAAACAAACCAAAATCAAAACAAATAAATCCTACAAGAGTTAAAGTTTAAAATAGAAAATAATAGAAAATAATAGAAAATAGAAATAGTTCAACCATCATTGTTTTGAAACCATACTCATAAACCATCATTGATCACTCATAATCCATGTCCGGATCAATCCTCTCATCTTCACTTTCTTCATCTTCATAATTCTCATCACCCTCAAAAATTGTATACCTTTGTCTCTTCTCTCCAACACCTCTTGAAGAACCTCCCACATCAAAGCTTGAACTCCCAACATTAGGAACTCTACCATACACCGGCACTGGTTCAGGAAATGGTGTGTACCCAGGATATGGGTAAGGGTATTGGCCAGGATACGGGTCATACTCCAATGGGTATGGTGGCACATTTGGTGGGTTGTAAGGAGGTACCTCATAAGCGGCTTGTTGAGCCACATGTTGAAGCATCGGCATTGAATAATCATAGTTGTAATTTTGCCTCATCATCATTGAATCTCTCCACACGTCCCTTTTCTCAATCTCATTTAGCTCACGGTTCCAATCTCCCCATCCCGAGTCAAAACTACCCGGGGTATGAATATTCCCAACAGGAGGTGGTGGTTGATATGGTTGTTGTTGGTAAGATGGCTGTGGTGCTCCATGAGGTTCAATCCAAGCTCCCAACTCTCTTGTCTTCCTATTCAAGGCTGTGTTAAAACTTTTATCATCCCACGTCTCACAATTCAACATCTCTGAACACTTTGCTAACTCTAAGTCCACATAATAGCCCAATCTTTTAGCCAACTTGGTCACATAGTGACCTCCACAAATTGCACTATTATCCTTGATTCCCGGTGCTCTCCTTGAAAGATATTCGGCTATAATCCAAGCCGCATTCCCATTCTTCTCCTCTAACAGCTTCATAACCCAAAGATCCGGCTGATTGCATTTATCACGGCTCCCTGTCCTATGCAAAACACTCCAAGCTATTAATTTTTGTAAAATTCTCAACAACGGATTCCTTAGCTTTGATGAATTCCTTCTAGTACAAGTTGGGTCACCAACACTGTTCCAATACTCAGCCAACCCGGCATAATCATTATGCCTCCTTACCAATCTCACAAAATGTGATCCAAACAAACGATCCTTGATCTCATTTGGCTCGTACAAGCCAAGAACAACGGCAAACTCCGGCAAAGTAAACTCATGATCTCTACCACAAAGCCTAAACCAAATGCATTTGTCATTTATAAGATCCACCATCTTCCTCTCAAAGTAAAATGTGGAGAAAAACTCCAAACACCATTCACGGTTAACATTCTCGTGAATACTAAACGCATTCTCCCACGAAAAATCATCAAAACTATCACCATCTCCTTCATATACATACGTCATTCTCATCAAATTCCTTAATTCCATCTCACATCCATACTCATGAAATAAACTCCAATCAACTAACCTTGGTTTAGCGATTTTTCTCCCTTGTAACTTCGATAGACGCTCACGAAAAGCGTGCCTCTCCTCGCTGCTTAAACCACTGAACTTCAAATTCTCGTTACGCTCTGTAATCAAAGTATACTTAACCTTCTCTTTGTTATTCCTATTCACAAACTTTTGCACAATTGGATTACTAACTTCACGTGATGAACTCGATCCTCCTGCAAGAAATCTCTGTAGAAATCATGATTATTTGTTAGTATAAGAGTATAAGGAACAAAGTTAGATGATTAAGAAGTCCAAAATATTCGATTTGAAAATCTTCAAAAAGTTTTACCGAGAGCTCCATCCGATCGGTATCTCTCTCCATCCGATCGGATGGATTTGTGACCTTGTCCAGCCGATCGGTAGCAATTCGCAACCGAATCGGTTGTACTCACTGTATTCAAAACAAAAATTTTCCGACTCCAAACTCAATCCTATATAATTCCACTCATCCTTATCCTGCATTTCATCACTCATTATGGTCTCTACACATCCCACTTATCTCCGATTAATATCCATAACATTCTCGCATAATCAATCTTAAGAACTATGAACATATTCAAAATCAAACCTTATTGATGTTCTAATCCACAATGCATCATCCTAGGAACAATAATCAACATCCAAACAACATCTGGAAATCACTAATTTCTACCCAGAATCGATTCAAAGTTTTGACTCTTTTGATCAAAAAATCAATTAATTCATTCTTCCTCAAAACTTAATCAATCCATCTAATTCTTTTTACTTTGATTTCCTCAATCATTTTCCCATCTATTCCAGAAAAATCATGCTTTAATTCGAACTATATCAAAAACGCCTAAATTTTGACCTAATTCAATCAACTCGAATTAAAACCTAATTGACACAAATTAATGATGTTACTTACTTGTTTTGGTGCCATTGATGATCCTTCAACTCTTCTGCAACTCTTAAAATTCTCCTAATGGTCGAATTAATGAACCCCAAGTATGGTGGAATGAGTGTGTGTGTGTTCTTGTGATTTTTGAAATCTTGGGTATATATACTTTAATCCATCCGATCAGTATTTCATCCAACCGATTCGGATTGAATTTTTGCAAAGCTTCACTTTTTCTTTCTCTCTTCAATACCTTGACTTTTGTAAGAACAAATGAAAAGTATTTGACTCCCTTTAAGACTTCTCTTTAAGTAAAAATACCACCAACACACACTTATTCTCCCAACTTGTTATCCAAACTATCTCTACAACTTCTAAAAACAAAACTTAACTCTATAGATTAAAAACTTAATAAAACCATAAGATAACCAAAAGGTCTTAAACTTAAATCAAACTTAAATGCAAAACATTAAACTACCATAAAAAATGCATTAAAAATAAACAAAACAAACATTAGCACAAGCCTTGTGCTTTATTCTTCAACTCTTGCTCTTCAACCTTCAACCTTCAAAATACTCATGCTTCAAGATGTCTTCACTTTGAAATTTACCGGATAACTTTCGATTAGTCACTTGAGTTTTAAACTTCCTTGCAAAATTTCTTCCATCCGGACAAACTACATCAAACTTCACATGCCATTCTCCATCACCTTCTTCTTTCTTGTAAACACTAGCTCCTTCGGATACCCATTCCAAATTCTTCAATTGAACCGGTAAAGATCCAAGAAAATCTGTCAATTTATGGAACACAAAAATATTCTTGAATGGATTATAGAAAACCTCCATAGCTAATGCTCTTTCCAACTCATCTTTAATACCAAAGTAACTAGGGACAATCGGCCCATATTTAGGTCTTCCCTCTTCATCTCTACCAACTTCAAAACAACCTAAATGGTCTTCTTCTTCTTCTTCATCATGCACTTCCTTAATAATCTTGCCTCTAGGTTTTGGATAATAGGTATGCTTCAAGATCCCATCACTAATAGTCATAGTACCTCTACCCATATCTATAATAGCTCCGCAAGTTCTCAAAAACGTTCTCCCTAACAACAAAGGTAACTCCTTATCTTCCGGGATATTAAGTACAAGAAAATCGGCTAAGAAAGCTTGATATCCTACTTGCACTCTAACATTCTTCACTTCTCCCATTGCTTTTGCTCTTGAATTGTCCGCCATTGTAAGATTATATTGATTTGGTTGAGGATTACCAAGTCCTAATCTTTTGTACAATGGATATGGCATCACATTCACACTTGCTCCTGTATCAGCCAATGCATACATTGCATCGGTTCCATTCACCTTAACTGGTAACACAAAATTTCCCGGATCACTCTCTTTCTTAGGCAATCCATTTTCAACTATCCTTTCCCTTGCAAACTCATCAAAATTCTTATCTTCTAGCCTAGCTGTTGCCATCGTAACCGCATCTAACTTCTTACGATAAACCATGTAATTGTTCAACACTTCTATAACCGGCTTCTCTTCCATAAGCTCCTTAAATTTCATTTCCAAGTTCTCCAAAACAGCTTCCTTTTGTTCTTGAGTCAATGGTTTAACTTCTTGAGGTGATTTGGGCGATGAACTAGATGAACTAGCCTCATTTTTAGGGGTGGAGGGTTGGGTAAGTTTGTTAAGTGGTGTTTTCTTGCGATTAGCCTTTCCCATTTTAACAATCTCTCCTTTTCCTTCCTTCTTCTCTACCATATCATCATCAACATCAATTCTCATCTCTCCCATAGCAAAATCAACCCTACATTTAGTTTTCACCATGAAATTTCTACCAAACATAACTTCCGGTTCATCCACATTTCCATATTCCAACACAACAAAATCAATCTTGAAAACATGACCATGAATATTAACTTTCACATCTCTCACTATCTTCCTACCATAACTTTCATAATCAAGCCTAACAAAGCCAAGCTTACCAAGCATTTCTTCCGTAATGTAATTTTCACCATATTCCATATTAAGTTGAGCATCCCAAGCTTTAACTCCTTCCACACCACATGGTGTAGCATACCTCATACATGGTACATCAAACTCTTTAGGTGGTGCTTGTGTAAACACAACTACTCTCTTCTTAGGTAAACAAACACTGCTTTCGCCAACTTCTTCTTTCCTTTCTAAACCAATCTTAGCTTCATCCAAAATGCTTTCCAATTTCTCCAACGAATTTCCTGAATCTCTCAACATCTCTTCCAAATTTCTCAAGTACTCCGAAACATTGCTCAAACTCTCCATTCTACTTAAACACTATCATAACATAACCACGAAACAAAAATTCCAAACTATTAGCGTGAGGGTTAGTTATAATCGAACCTTATCAAAATATCAATCAAACATAAGCTAACAAACAACCTCAAATCATCAAAACATGAAAACAACTAAAAATGAAAAATCATAAAAACTTTTACCGAGGCAACCATCCGATCGGTATCACCTTCCATCCGATCGGATGGGTAAACTGCAAAAGACGAAATCTCACCAACCGAATCGGATGCGGGCGGCGTCCGATCGGTTAGATCGAAAAAAAAAAATTATTTTTTTTTTTTTATTTTATTATTTTTTTTTTTTTATAAAAAATAATAAAGCTAACTAATGACAACCTATTTCTAATTTGTTTTTTTGTGCTTTTTTTTTTTTTTTTATATATATATATTAAGAAGAACTAAAAAGAAGAAATAACTAAAAACTAAAACTAATTATCATAATCCTACAATTACTTATTAAGCATTAAACTATGTGATTATCTTTTTAACTAATGAACTAATGATCATAAAAACTACTTATTACTCATTCAATAAAAACTTTAAAACTACCAAACATTAAAATTAAATAAATTAACTAACATTAAATATAAAAAACTTTCTAATACCCTAATTAATTAATCTAATTACTATACTAATTAAACATAACATTAATAACTCATAAAAACTGAAAAATAACAAAAATTACTTAACAAAAAAAAATATTAACGAGACCACCAACCGATCGGATGGAAATCCATCCGATTCGGTTGGTCCGAACCAAACTTTTTTTTTTTTTTTTTTTTTTTTTACTCTTTAACTGTTTTAGCTTTCTAAAAAAAACTTAAGACTACTAAGCCCAACTACCAAGAAAATCTTAACAATTCCCCGGCAGCGGCGCCAAAAACTTGATGTGTGTGTCGTTGTGTTCAAGTTTTAAAATTTATAAACACGATTTATCCAATTCTCTAATCACACATACGAGCAAGTATACTCGTCCGTGGTAGTAAAGGTGGGTAAGTCGAGATCGTCCCAAGGGAATTGGGGTTTAGGTTTAGTAAATAAGTTTTAGCAAAATGGAGTGTCAATCCAATTTGAAGCAAATTAAAAATAAACAAGCAAGGTTCAATCAATCAAAAACAAATATACTTGTGTGTAGGATCCATGACAATTGTTTAGAGTAACCAATCAAGTTGGGTGATACTTGTAATGATGCACAACTTAAAATGAATGATTCACAATCAATGGTTTTTATCATGAGAAATCATATCTAAGAATTCAATCTCATAGTTAACTCCTTTCGGCCATTATTAACTATTACGATAATTCTATTAAGTCCTTTGTGTTGTTTGAAAGCATGTCTTATCTCAAGAATTCCTACGAATCCTTTCGGCCTTTTTCGTGATGAAATCGTTTCCAAATCCATTTTAATGAGTAAAGGTGTTGCTTGTCACACACCACAATCCATACTAATTCGTGCACTAACTTTTTGGAATAAAAACATAAAGAAAACTCCTTTCGGCCTTTTGAATCTTTGAAAATGTTTTTACCAACCAATTAAGCAAGACTAGATTTTATCTCAACAAACTCATAAAACAAGATATGTTTTCATGCATCACTATGATAAGATTACTCCAACAATTGTCACATCATCCACACACAAGTATAACTAAATTACTCCATAACAATCATAACCAAACACACATAATTAACCAAACTTTCATTCATCATATAGTAAAAGTAAAAATAGTTCATGATATCTCAACAAGAAATACCTATCAAGGAATTACAAGAACTAGAATTGTGGAACTATAGCAATCCACACTCCTCCAATCGCCTATTATCACAAGTAAACAACTCCACACACGGACGCAACTCTTGAGACTCGAACTCAAGATCTCCTGGACGTTTTCACAGCAACTCCAAGCTTTTGGGCAATAATAATAATAGTGGTGTAGCTTTCTTAGGTTATGTCACTTCCCCAAAAGAACTCTCTTTGCAAATTAACCAAGGGTTCCTTAAATAAGTGAGGAAACCCTTCTTATCCAAGTAAAAACGTCCATATGAATTAATCAGCTGAGAAATGATAAGCCTCAATGATTATGGGGCTTAAATTCACCATTTAATGCAACTTTGTAACTTCAGTTTTGGCCAACCGATCGGTATTTGGCTCCATCCGATCGGTTGGAGCTCTCGGTGTTTCTAACTTCACTCCATCCGAATCGGATGCGGGCGGCGTCTGATCGGATGGATGTTCCTGCCGTACACTTTTGTTTTCTTTTATTCATTTCTCGTTACTTGCTTGATCCTTCACTGTACCATTGATTTCCTTCATAAAACTTGATCTTTTCTTGATACATTAAGCATAGAAGTCTTGGTCTAATCAATTCTTTGAAGTATCAAGTGGTTTCTTTCTCGTAATTCCCCTTATGTGCATAATCTCTTCATTTCTTCGTGTTTTCCTCCATTTTTCCTGTACTTGGCTATATTTACTTGCATACACACTTTTTCATCATTTAGCAACAAATACATGCAAATATAACCAAATATAATGCACAAAACTAGCAATAACGCACCTAAAAACATGTTAGATTTAAGCGTTATCAGCACACTAACTTACTACATCATGATCCGGTTTTCGCGTTTTGAAGCTTGAACTTTGGATGAACGGTGGACGGTGACAACTTGGTTATAGGCTAAGACTATTTGCTTCTTATTTTTATTTTTCACCATTTATGTGTATCCCATGTCTTATCCTACCCTTTAATCATGAACTGTACTTAGGTGAGAGAGTGAGGAGTCATTGGTATCTTGGCAATGGATTTGGTCATGTATCAATGGTCTTTTTCGCCTTCTCCGTAGTACGATAGTAATGACAAATCACCCTTAGCCATATATAATTATTCACCAAATATTGCCTTTAAGGATTGTCTTGACCTTACCTCCAGTGGCGGAGATTTGTGTAACTGCAAAGCCTGTGATAGAATACATGCTACGACCGTGCAATGAGTGACCACCCCAAAATTGACACTTAGATTATATAGACCATGAGTGTTTCGTTCTCATTTGGTGAGGTGTTCGGCTTTGATAAATTCTAGCATAGGAAGTTTTTAAATTCATATTTTCCAAGTCTTTTGGGAGATATCTTTTTGAAAATGATTATAATAAGGTCTACTTGAGGGCAAGTAGATTTCAAGTGGGTTGGGTATTTGATAACATCAAATAGTCCTGATATTTTAGTGTCAATTTCCCCCTGATATGCTCACCATTTATATTTTACTTGAATATACACTCGTATTCATTAATATTTCATTTTCAGGTAAATTATTAGCATAGGAACGAAGAGACGCGGATTTGGAAGGTTATTAATGAAAATACACAAGAGTATGCTGACCAAACAAGAGTTACGGCATAGATCCACTCTCCACTTACGTAGTAACAAAGATTTACACTAGAAGACCCGAGTCAACGCTGACCAAGGTTATGGCGTAACTCCTACATAAGTAAAGCCGTATATATATCTCCATGACTTATAAGATTTTTTAGATCTGAGAAGTTACGACCTAACCACTTGTTAGGTTACGGCATAAACCCGTGTACGAGGGTTCTACGTTCATAACCTACTTATGGGTTACATTATATTTATGTCTCCAAGAGTTCGAAGAAATTTGTGACCTAAAGAAGTTACGGCGTAACCATCCTTATGGTTACGACGTAAAACCATGTACGAAAGTTCTACGATTGTAACTTACCACTAGGTTATGCCGTAGAGGCATCACCAAGGATAAGATCGTCCATGATTCAAAGGTTACGGCGTAACTAACCCTAATGGTTATGCCGAAACTTAGTCGAGGCTATAAATAGCAACCCTAATTCCACATTTTAATACATCTTTTCACGACACAAAAACAAGAGGATGAATTAGGGCTTGAAGAAGGACGTTATTCAGCATCATACAAGCCATTTCCAAGGGAGAATTCACGCACATAATTCTTAAGTTTTAGTATTTCATATTACATTTGTATATTTAATTCCATGTCTTCATTTACAATGCTAAACATTGAATTTACTACATGTTTTAATATGATCGGCTAAACACCTTTGGTGTTAGCCTAATTATGAATTTGTTATTGCTATGATTTAGTTTTCTCATTTTCGTTTCACTTCATATGTATGCTTTCTTTGTTTATTCGTGACACCTTTGTTTCGGTATTATTGATGCTTGATAATATCTAGGAAATAGGAGAATTGACCATAGGATCCTTGTGAAATAGTTTGTGAATAGTGGTAAGTATTGACCATAGGACGCCTAATATCTTGTGTGAAACTGGATCAAAGAATCACTTATCAAGCGGAAGTCCTTAAGAAGTTAAGGGGGAAGTGTATGTTCTGACAGGCCAGGCTTCCCGGAGAATAAGTCTTAAATTGTAACGGTGCGTAATGACTCTTCCATAGTGGAACTCATAACCTATTATAATCATTAGGTCACGGAATAGGACGTTGTGGAAGGTAGGGAAGGCGAATTGCTCAACTGAGTCTAGTGATTTGAATCCCCGTATGAAGTGATAGAAAACCTTAATTAGAAAACGTAATCAGGGCATAACAAGATTAGTAATTAGGGTAGCACATTTGTCTCTACTGATATCTCTTTACATTTTAATTGCATTTATTTTCATTTCATTTATTTAGTTTAATTAATCAAATTACAAAACCCCCTTTAAAACTAGTAACATTAGAACTTAGGTTAAATCTACACGTATAGCTCTTGGGACGACCTTGGCATTACCGAAAACTAAACTAAACAAGACAGGGTACAATGCCTGTTAGTGCATTAGGTAGACCATAGGTAGACGAGTACTTATAAATATTAAAACATGGTCAAAAATCCTGCATCAACAACCGTGAGCATATCGCCACTCTTACGGAAAGAGTCAACGCGATGTTTGCCTATATCCAACACTACCTCCAAGCTCCACCCGCATTCCCACCGACCTAAGTGTCAGCTTATTGTCAAGCCATAGTATGTCTTATGATATTATTATTTTTCCTTTCTTAGTTATTTTTTTAACTCTTTAGGATGTATGACCTAAGTGTCAAATTTTACCTTGTTTTCTTACAATAAAACGAGGTTGCTTAGTTGGTATGTTCTTATGCTTTGCAGTGATCGAAATTGTTGCTTGCTATGTGTGGTTGTGCATTGTAATTTCTTGTGGTTGTTTTAAATATCGTGGTTGTGATAAACTCGTTAATGCCGTATTCGTGCTTGTATGTTAACCTTGTTTTGTAGCACGACTCCATAGCTCGATTCCTTGGTGCCTCAAACAAGGGGGAGTATACACCTAGGGGGAGCATTCGCATGGCTTCTTAGCTTCCGCTACGCCATTCTACACTTTTCATTTCGGCAAAAAGGGGAGAAATGTGTAAACTCACACACAAAAACTTGTGTATGTAAACTTTTACCAAAGATGAGTTTATATTTTTCCATCATCAAAAATGGGAGATTGTTAATACAAATATCACGTAAAAACGTTATTTATATTTTACCGTCTCTCACGGTTTTGATAATGGCAATTATAAATTCATACGACGTAAACATTTACGCAATCAAGTTATAAGTTGTAGGTTTACATTTCGGCATGTATCACTTCAGCTACGAATAATGTGATTATATCTCACATCAAATGATCAAAGAGCCCACGCAATAAATATTTTTTAAACACAATTTGAATATTTATTAAACACATTTTAATTAATAAACACACAAAGTACATTTAATTAAATTCACTAGACATTTTAATTAAGTAATTTATTTAAATAAAAACAAATTTAAATAAACAACTTTGTGCCTAAGTAATTCTAGAAGGATTCAATATTAAAATGATTTTAGGACAAACATGCTAAAAATCACTAGACAAACAGCTGTCCCTTAACGCTCTGCGGATCCGTATTTTATACGGGCGGATCTGCAGATCCGTCGGTGGCCGTTTTTGGGACAGAATGTTTGTGTACAAGTAGGACTATTTGTGGGAAACTAGAAGGGGGGTTGAATAGTTTACCGGTTTTTTAATTTCTTTTAAAAATCTTGTTTTAAAAGTTTGCTATTGGAAACTTTGATTCGAACTCTATGTGTAATCAATAAAGACCAGTATGAACTACACACTAATCTAACAAATGGTAAATAATAAAATTAAAGAGTAGAGTTGGAATGATCAAACTGAGACAAAGGATTTATAGTGGTTCGGCTACGAAGCTCTTCTTCGTCCTACTCTACTCCCCGAGTACCACACTCGAGAGTTTCAAATACTATATCAACAACCTCCCTTCAGGCGGAGAAAACCGTACACGTCGCTTATCCTATTTCCGACACTAAGCTAGATGTCGAGTGCTAATCTTAGCTAGCACCAATCTACCAAGGTCCACGTGACCAAACACACAAGCCCAGTGGCTTCAAGAGATCACCAAGATCTCAACACGATCACAATGATCAACTCACTCTACTAACTCTATCCTAATGACCCTTGATCTTCTGGATCAATCACACAAGCCCAATGGCTTTAAGAGATGTTCACTATCTCTTATAAGATCACACTTGATCTTCACTCTCTCTCACAAAAGATAAATAAACTTGATGTATGCTATGATACAACAAGGTTGTAACAAGTATTACAAAAACCTAACCACTACAACTCTTGTATCTTCTTGAAGATTTTGAGTTCTTCTCTTGCACTTGGAAGAGGAATGATAACACCTTGTATCTTCTTGGATACTTGTGTTCTTCTCTTGCTAATCAAAAGGAATGAAGAGGATCTCTTGGTGGATGATTGGATCACTCTTAAAACAAAAGAAACTAATCTAAATGATCAAAAAGAAAGAAAGGTGTGAGAGGTTTAAAACCAGAAAGTTTTCTGTGTGAAAGGGTGCCTAAAATCTGTGAAAGGGGTTGGTATTTATAGGCAAAGAAAATCTGAACGTTACAGAAAAAATAGTACGGACGGCTCTACTAAACATGCCACGACTCCACTAAATTTAGTGGAACCGTGGAGCCGTCCTAGACTAGGACGCTCCAAATTTTGTCTTTTCTGGTTAAAACTTATTTGGGGAAGGTTGGAGCTGATTTTGGGGGGGAAAATAGCTGTTGTGATTTTCAAACATATTTTTCCATTAAAACATTTCTTAATAATTCAAAAATAATTTGTCATGTGTATTTTTGAAAAAATGTTTTGTCCCATTAAAAATGTGAGCTCTCAAAACCAAAATTTACTTCTTTGATCATTTATCAAGTTTGTAAATTTGTCTAAGAGTGATTTGAGTAGAAACGGGATCTTCCGATTAAAAACTTGTTTACGTTAATTTTAACGTAACGTGATTTCACATTTTGTCATCCTCAAAACGTGAAGTAATCGAAAGATATAAATAACGTTTTTAGAAACATTATTTGCATCAACAATCTCCCCCTTTTTGATGATGACAAAATATAAACTCATTTTAAGTTAAAATTAGTTTTAACAAGTTTTTAATGAGTTTACTCCCATTTCTCCCCCTTTTTGTCGAATAAAAAAGGTGACGACGGCTCCCCCTTGATGTGTACTCCCCCTCATTTGGAGAACACAAAGGAATTGAGCAATGGTTTGTGCTAAAAAACAAGGTTAGACGACAAGTATACACTATCTAACAAGTAGCACATTTGACAAATATCCAACCACAAAAAAAAAATAGCTAAGTAGCCAAAATGAAAATCCCTTTTCATAAACATAAAATAAATGTCATACATAAGTATGACTACATCAAAAACCAAATTTAAATCATGAAGACACATAAACATCAATAGTAGTATGAGGCTTCGAGATTTGCTTCCAACTTCAAAAGGGTTCGTAAGTATTTATTAGAGGGACTAAACATAACCATGTTTAGTTTGGGCTATTGTGTGGTGGAGGAGGTGGAAGGATGATGGGTCCTATGGGTGGTGTTAGGAGGTGTTCTAGGTATGAGAATTGAAATCTCAAGTCTTCCCTAAGGTTCATGATAAGGGTTTAGTTATAGTTGCAACAAGGGCAACTCAAGGTGTGAGGTTGTAGTGGATAAAGGATAGGATGACCCATTAAAGGTTGAGGTGAAGGTGATAGGGATAGTGATGGTGATGAGGATGATGTGTTGGTGGCTAGTTCAAGAGGTGATATAGGTGATAGGGTTAGTGTGAGAGCCAAAGGTTGTGGTGATGGTGATGATGATGGGGTGAAGGTTAAAGGTGTGTTGGTTCTCATAGTTGTGGAGGATGATGATGTTGGTTTGGTTGATGTTGCCTTGGATGGAGCTTGGGGTGTAGTGAAGGAAGATGATGATTTGGTAGAGATTATGGGTGTGTGGGTTTCATCTTCATCATCCAAGGTGAGATCAATGAAGGCAATGTCATTGGTGATAGGTTTAGTTGATGATTGAGGTTTGTGAATACTCTTGATCCATTGATCAACTAGAATGGTTTGATTGGTTGGTTTGATGTTGAATCTAGGTTTCTTAAATACTCTTGATCCCATGATGGTTGTATGGTGAGTGTGAAGGTGTAAGGATGGGTGTAAGGATGGCAATGCATGATGTTAGCTTAAATAGCCAAATCAAAAGCATGCAAGGTTGAAAAGGATGTTGGATTTGGGGATTTGGGTGTATGGGAATCAGGTAATGTTGGCAGATTTCTTGGAAAAAGAAGTCAAAAAGTGGAAGGAAATAGTGAAAATCGTCTTCCAGAGGCACGGTACCACTAAATGTACCACGGCACCACTAAATTTAGTGGAGCCGTCGCCTATTTAGTGGAGCCGTGGCCTCCATTTGACCTTCTTTCCAGGTCTGCAGGTTTTAGGCAGCCTAAATGGGGAAATTTCTGGGGAATCCATTGGCTGCAAATCTCAAAGCCTCAAACCACTAAACACATAGAATTCCTAAAGCTAGTTTCAACTAGCAACTAACATGATCATGTGATCATCTATGTATTTAGGCAACTATTAAGCATGCATGAATTCAAGCAAGTTTACCATCTAGTGCATGTAATAAAATAATAGAACATGCATGAACTAGGCAAGATTGATTAACATAGAGGTTAATTAACTAAGCAAATTAACCAAGTTCAAGTATGAAGTGTTAAAAGGAAAACACTTAAATCAAGTTAATGTTTATGGACATTGTCATGACTTTATTTATAATAGCTTAATAATACTTAAGTTAATAGTACTACTTATGCTAATCCTAACTAGTCTCATTTCTTCCCCAACTTTTTAATCTTGTTCCCAAGCCCTTTGATCGCCTTGCCGATGGACTTGAATCCCCCGATAGTTTGCTCATGCATCGAGACTTGTCGATTGTACATGGTTGTTTGTCTTCTCATCATCGTGGATAAGTTGTTTTGTCCGAATTCAACATCGGATGTTTGTGTGAATGTTGAGGTGTCAAGGTTACGAAAGAAGGTGTCGGGAGAGGGAGTATTAGGACGAGACATTCCTTCTTCGTTCACCTCATCATCATCCTCATCCATAGGTTGAGAAGACGAACTGTGACCGAACGAGGAGGAAGAGTGGGGAATATCGGAAGTGGATTTACGACCACGTTTGGACCCTTTGTCCTTACGTTGCTTTATGCGACGTTGTGGTCCACCAAGTGGTTTCATAACCGGATTGACTAGGACATAGTCGACATCATTGAGAGATGGGTAGGTTTGCATAACCCACCTGAATAAACGAGTAAGCAACATGCCATATGGCATGAGCTCATCGGAACGACGATGAATATTGGCCATCCGTTTGACCATGTAGTATGCGAGGTTGTAAGGTTCCTCGATACTAAGACAGTAGAGCATGTGGGCAAGACTTGCCGGAACGTGATCACGGTTGCCTGCAAGGCTTAACGCGTTCTTACGCAGAAGAAGTTCCCAATTTCTAATATAGGGACGAAGCTCTTTGAGGTATATTTTGTTTGGGTCGAGGTAGATAATGGAACCATCACATTTTTGATATGTGTTGGTGACTCGAGGAATTTGGATTACTTGTTTAATTACTTCAATGTCGGGAATTTCGGTACGATAAGCACCTTCGTTCTCAAGATTGTAGTAAAGAGACTCTAGAGAATGGTCTTTAGTGAATGCACACTGACCATATGAGGGAATACCGAGAATCTGACCAATCTCGGTGACAGACAAGATGATATTTTGGTGTCGAATCCAAAAATCAAGAAAGACGTTTCCGTCAAGATCAGTGTAGGTACGGATACGACTATAAAACTCGAGAATAAAATGAGGACAGACTTGATCGTTTATTTTGTATAAACAATCGAACTCGATAGAAGGGAAACAGACACGGATGTTGTCTGTCGTGACATAGAGTGCATCGACTACACGCCCTTCGTGTATGTATCGATCTTGAACTTTGGCTAGATAAGCCTTTTGTTCAATGGGAATATTTGGGTCGTCAACAAGACGAGGGATGTAGTGATGGGTATCTTGGTAATCATTACGAGGCATTGTTACAATTAGTGTAGATGTGATTAGGATTTGTTGATTCCAAAGCCTCAATCTTGATTTGCAAGAGCTTAATTTAATTTTAGTGTTTGGGTTCGGTTTTGACAGCAAGAGGAAGTGGTTTTGGGTTTGATTGAAGGGATATGCAGAAGAAAAGAAAGAGTGGCGCATTTTTCAGATGCACGGCACCACGGTTCCACTAAACATTAGTGGAGCCGTGTCTATTTAATGGAGCCGTGTATCTGATTGTGCCATTTTTCTTCTGTTTTGACTTTTGGCAGAGTAATCTTACTTATTTAGTAAGACT
The DNA here is from genome assembly GCA_021014915.2 of Artemisia tridentata subsp. tridentata. NCBI lineage: Eukaryota > Viridiplantae > Streptophyta > Magnoliopsida > Asterales > Asteraceae > Artemisia > Artemisia tridentata. The sequence continues at coordinate 63,006,871 of CP139501.1, read as the reverse complement.
TTTTGACACGAGGAAAAAGTTTATACCTAATAAACTTTTTGACGAAAACGATTAGACGGGATGACAAGGAATGACCTTAGTTTTTCCAAGGAAATTGACTAAGTTGTCATTAGATGAGGATTGACTTGTAATATTTCCCGTGAAATAATTAGAAGTCATGAGTCGTGTTTTGGTGGATGACTATAATATTTCCCATGAAATATTTAATTAGTCGGAGTACGAGACGTAAGGAATGACTTAATATTTCTCGTGAAATATTCAAAAAGTCATGTGACGAGTTGTGAGGGAATGACTTAGAACTTCTAGAGGAATTTCTAAAAGTCATGAGATGAGTTAGATAGATGACTTAAGAAGTCATGGGTGATTCATAGAGGATGACTTCAATATTTCCCGTGAAATATTTGAGGAGTCATAGAAGGGATAAAACGTATATAAGATATGACGCAAGGGATGACTTTAATATTTCCATTGAAATATTGAAATAGTCATAAGCGGGATGAGAGGAATGACTTAAGAGTCATGAGGCGATGTGAGTGAAATGAAAAATGAGTCATAGAACAAGATGTGAGAAATGACGTTAATATTTCAAGTGAATTATTAAGAGGTCATGAGGAGAGAGGTGGACGATGACTTTAATAATTCGAAAGAATTATCTAAATAGTCATGAGTGGGGTGACGAGAACGTATTGGTTGGAGTATTGACGATGTTGTCATTCAAGAGACGGAGGAGATGACGTACTTCGACGAGCTTCGTTCATGAGCAAACTACAGGGTTCCTGGTCAAGTCTAATGGCATCTTGACTGCTACTCTTCATAGGGGGTTGTCTCATCTATAGTGTTTGTTGTCATGCCTTTCCGACGCTTACGTACTCGGCTTCGGTCGTGGAGACAATAAGAGTAGTTTGTTTCTTGGGGAACCAAGATGTTTGTTAATCAACCTATGAAGGTACAAACATTACTCTCTATGTTTCAATCCACATTTACTCTCTCATTATCAGAGTTGGTATAGAAACATTTTCTACATCAATCTCCTTGAGATATCACAATCTCAAGTGTGTATTACCTTTGATGTATCGGATTATACATCAAATACTTTGATGTAAGAATTCTTGGGGCACTTCTTACAAGTGGGCACAAAGCCAAACACTATTCTTGATAATGGACCAACTTGCCGTTAGGTAAACTACTTTACCTATTATGCCCCTAACCTAGTTATATCCGTGCACTCACCTTCTTCGTCTCTTGTGAGTTTCATTTTTGCGAATATGGGCGTCAGTGTCAATTAAGACTATTACTTAAACTATGTATCTCATACATATAGTATACATAAGTTTAAAGGGATACTTAATTTAGGCAAGATTACTTATGTGCAAGGAAGGAAACTTGATTCATTCATCAATGCTTAATTCAAACTTGTCACGCATGATCTTCAAGCGATCATCAAACATTTCTGGACAAGTTGAGTTTGACATTATGAGATGTGAATAAAGTTTCTGTGTTATAGTGCCTACCATGTTAGATTCTAACTACACTATTTCATGCCAAACATTACTACTAACAAAGGGTGTTTTAAGAAAGCGTACCTGTGCCTGAGGTGTTGCTCTTAAAACTAGAGGATTAGACTACCTTTGTTGAATGTTGAGCATATAAGACACGACTTGACTTTTGCGTCACCAGACTTGTTTGATAACACATCATACTCCTTTAGTTAGACTCCAAAATTTATTTACACTCATGTTTTCCTAGCAAAACAAAAGTTCAAACATCTGGTCCCCAATATCTCATGGGTCCAAAGTTGTTAGAGTCAAACTTCCTACGCATTTGTTGCGTTAGTTTAGGATGTGAGAATGGAGGACACATTTCCCATGGTAAGTAACCTTTTGATGGACGATCATTCCAAGTTACGGGAAAGTTACTTGGATGATTTTGTCTTCTGAAGTTACCTCTCGGTAGAGGAGTTCTAGACCAAGGTTTGGGAGAATTAATTCTTCTAGGTGGAGAAGTAGTAGACCTAGTGCCACGCTTTACAAATCCATGTTCGGGAGATGACAATGGTTTGTAAAAGCCTTTGGCTTTCTCTTTACTTGGTGTAGACACTCTAGTACTATCTACAACTACGTGACTCGGTTTAGGACTCAAGTTCTTTTTCAGAATTGACCCAGTTTTGTCCTCAGCACCAGACGGTACCACGGTACCACTAAATTTAGTGGTGCCGTCTGTATCTTTAGTGGTGCCGTCACCTTCAGACTTGGACATTTCAGGCATTACAAATTTTACTTGTTTAGTACCACTTGTAGAAGCCTGATTTGGGTCAAATCCTAAACCCGAACGGTCATTAAGTGTTTTGGTTCCTTTATCAAACTTAATGATTCTTAAAGCATTTTCTTTAAGCCTTTCATTTTCTACTTGAAGACTCATACATGACCCACATCCTAAGTCTACTTCTTTGTTTTTCTCAAGTCTCTTGACATGATCTTTTAATTCTAAAACTTGTAGTTCTAGTTCTTTTAGTTTTAATTTTAGCTTTGTGTTTCTACCTAAGATCTTAGTACTAACTACACATAGTTTGTTGTATTCGTCATGCAATTCACTATCATCTATTGACGAATTATTATCACTATAATAAGAAGAGTCGGAATGTACCTCGTTAGAAGCTTGAGCCATTAGGCATGTTTCATCGTTAAGCTTCTTCTCTTCTTCTTCACCGCTATCACTCCAAGAGCCTCCTTGCAAGGATCCTGGACACACGATTAAGGTGGTTAAACCTTCTAACTTTGTGTGTATGATATGTTGTGTTAAAATGATTAAGTGCGCGGAATTCACTCAACCAAACTTAGAAGGTTGTGTATGTTATGGAAATGGAATTGTTATGTTTGTTAGTTAGCAATGAACACATAAAGATTATCACCAAACGATTCAATATTATTAAAGATAATAATACGAGTAACCTTGAAATATCACTAGGGTTACAACCTTGAATCTTATGTCTTTATCACTTGTGATATATTTGTGTTTGTTCTAACGTATGTATGTACTAACTTTTTCTATGTTCACGTACTACACTAATATCACCACTAAGATCTCTTTTATAGTCAAAAGATCTTTACAAATTGCTTAAAGTCTTGACCGACTTACTTGGTTAACTTATCCTATTGAGTGTCAGTACATAAGATACAACATGTATCTATGTATACAACTTGTTAACTAAGCACATGGGGTAAGATATTATCTACCGTATATTGTTGACCAAAATACAATAAATATCTTTTCGATCTTATCCTTCCATCAGCAGAGTGTTCACTATCAGCAGGAACAACCTATCGCTATCAGCAGAATCCATCAGCAGAATGCTAAGCCTATCAGCAGAGTCATTTATCACAATCAGCAGAGTGAAATGTTCTATCGGCAGAATCAACATTATCAGCAGAAACCATTTTGTACTAGCAGCAGAATTACACTTAAAGTATTTCCTGAATTAGAACCCGATATTAAACATCTTGAATATTTAATTCCCAACAATCCTCCCCTAAACATGTGAATCCTTTCAAACATGTTTCTGAATTAAATCTTGGATTGAAGATCTTTCAAACACTTATGTTCTTCAAGATTGAATATCTTCTCAGTAATTCATCTACTTTGCTCTTCTTTGACTTTAACAATATCAAAACATATTGAACCAATCTTGGACTAAAAGATGGTGCAATTTCCTTGGATGGAGGAATTATAAGAGGCAATGATGCTGTGTATCTTGGATGCTTGTTTCAACAAGTGAAATCATCTAACCAGCATGTCTTTGAAGTGAAATTGAAACTTTTCTTCGTTTGATCTAGATAGAACTTTCTCCTTTGGAATGTTGTCATTTTCAACCTCCTCATCTTGTATGCTCTTGTCTTCTCCTTCCTTTTATTGGATTATCTTCCTTTTCTGGGCCATTATTTCCTCCCCTGAGATTGTTACCTCCCCTGAAGCAAATAACTTTTGTTTCCTCCCCTTGTTTGGAAGATCTCACTATGTACTTTTAAATCTTTCCTTATCATCTGATACATCATTTAGAACTTGTTGTCAGACAATATTGTACATGAAGCCATCAATTCCTTAAGAGTTTAAGTTACTGCCCTCATCACTTCTAGGTGTGTTAACTCCTATGAGAGGTGAATCAGTGGACATTTTGATTCATGATCCATCAATGGATGGTTTTTGTGAATCCTTGAAAATCCTTTTAAGAAATCATTTGACTTAGTAGTATGTTCATGATTTTAGAATTGAAAAATCATACTACTTTCAACCATTTTGAAGGAATCAAGTGTATAACAACACTTAACAGCATTCGTTAACACTCTGGTTGTGTGAGAACCAATATTTTTCAGTTATAAATAACTGCCTGTGTGCAGATAAACTCATTCAAAGAGCTTTCCTGACAGGGTTTCCAGCTCATAGTAATTGTTGCCTCTAACACAAGTGTTAGATTCACTTTTACTAGCTGTTCTTTCTATCAGATGTCCTCAGACTTGCACATTATACTTAAAAGTATAAAATGATAGAAAGTGAGTTGTATCAGTTACTATCTGATCAACTAAGTCATCAATTCAATGTGAAATATCATAACTAGATTTCAAGAAAGAAGTTTTAAGGAGCTTTAAAGTCCCAAACTCAGTCCATCATAAACCTATTATGGTCAGCAGCTAATATCTCAATTCTGCTGTTTCCATTTCACTTGAAAACATCCTTTGTGTTTACATATTCATACCTGAAATTGTTAGTCTAAAACCAAAAGAACAATGTACAAAGTACTTGTCTTGCATTAGTATAATCATAAGACCAACTATATGAATAACACAATTTACATTTGTACTAGCAGCACCTTGTGTGCTTAGCAGTACCTTATAAATCAGTAGCAACAACAAAAATTTATTTACAAAAACACATTATTTGAAAATTTTAAAGATTAAGCATTCCAATACTTGCTACCAAGTACTGAAACCTTGAAACATCAAAAGCTTTTGTTAGCAGATCTGCAAAATTATGTTCTGAAGCAATTTTAAGAACTTGAATTAATCTTTTCTCATTGCAGTCTCTTATAAAGTGATGTCTAATTTCAATGTGTTTTGTTTTAGAATGTTGCACTGGATTTTTAATAATACAAATTGTACTACTATTATCAATATGAATAACAGTGTTTAAGAAATTGTACCCATAATCAAGGAGTTGGTTTTGAAGCCATAGAACTTGACTAGAGCAACTTGCAGCAGCTATGTATTCAGCTTCAGTTGTTGAATTTGCCACACTTGTTTGCTTCTTACACTGCCATGAGATAAGTCTACACCCAAGGAATTGACATCCTCCAGTTGTTGACTTTCTGTCCAAGCTAGCACCAGCATAATCACTATCCGAATATGCTACCAAGTCAAAAGGAGATTCCCTAGAATACCATATACCCAACCTTGGTTGACCTTTGAGATATGTAAAAATTCTCTTGACTGCAGTTAAATGAGAAACCTTTGGAGTAACTTGAAATCTTGCACAAACACAAACAGGGAACATGATATCAGGTCTAGATGATGTAAGGTACATCAAAGAGCCTATCATAGATCTGTAATTGTGTACATCTACATTTTCCCCATCTTCATCTTTCAGAAGGTGCTTCTCAGAGTCCATTGGTGTTCTTGCTATTTTTTGAATCAGCAAATTGAATTTTTCTAAGTATCTCTGCAACATATTTGTCTTGACTAATAAATATGCCTTCAGATGATTGCTTAACTTGCAAACCCAAAAAGAATGTAAGTTCTCCCATAGAACTCATCTGAAACTTATCTTTCATAAGCTTCTCAAATTCTAAACACATATCTTTCCTAGTAGATCCAAAGATAATGTCATCCACATATACCTGCACTAACAGAAGATCCTTCTTGTGCTGTTTGATGAACAGTGTCTGATCAATCTTTCCTCTTTGAAATCCATTTTCTAATAAGTAGGAAGCTAGTGTTGCATACCAAGCTCTTGGTGCCTAATGAAGGCCATAGAGAGCTTTCACTACTCTGTACACTTTGTTTGGATGTAATGGGTCAATGAAGCCTGGAGGTTGTGAAACATACACCTCTTCTCCAATTTCACCATATAAAAATGCACTTTTGACATCCATTTGGTAGACTGTGAAGCCTAAAAATGAAGCATAAGCTAGAAACAGCCTAATTGCCTCAATCCTTGCTACTGGAGCATAAACTTCATCATAATCTATCCCTTCTTCTTGTGTGTACCCTTGCGCTACTAATCTAGCCTTATTCTTGATCACTATTCCTCTTTCATCCCTTTTGTTCTTAAAAACCCATCTAGTGCCAATTACCTTCACACCTGTAGGTAAATCAACTAACACCCAAACCTTTTGAATCTTGAACTGAAGAAGCTCTTCTTGCATAGCCTCTAACCAGCTTGAATCATCTAGGGCTGTAAGAATTGTCTTTGGTTCAGCTTGTGAGAGAAAACATACAAACAAGCAAGAGTTTACAAGCTCATGCTGTTTTGAAGCATAAAGGGCATCAAGAAGCCCTTGTTGGTCTGAAGACATCAATTGTTGTCTTGTCTTCACACCTGACTATATATCTCCAATCACATGTTCCAGGGAATGAACTTTGTGAATTCTTGATTGTGGTGTAGTAGGAACTTAATAATTTGATGGAAGATTGTTGAAATCCACCTCATTATCTGAGAATTCTGCTTCTTTTGTTTCTGAAGGACCAGCAGCAGAGTCATTTGGCCGAACAGCAGAATCAGTAAGCTTATCAGTAGAGTCATCAGCAGAAACAGATACACTACCAGCAGCAATACTACCAGCAGAAACACTTTGTTGTTCCTGAGTTCCATATTCTTTACTTTCATCTTCAACACCTTCTTTAGCTTTACTAGAAGAAGATTCATCAGTTGTCAAAGTTGATTCCACAATTGAACTTGACCATATTGGCATTATCACATCATTTTGATCTTTCTCTAACTGTGCCTCATTTGTTGTATAAGAACATGCAAAATCATTAGTTTCTACAACAAAAGGCACATAATTCATTGAATTTGTTAGATACTCTAGATCAAATAGCCATTTTGGTCCTTGACCTTCTACATTGGATTTGTTTTCTAAAAACTCCACATGTAGATTTTCTTCTACTATCTCTTTTCTTGTGTTGTAAACTCTAAATGCTTTGCTATTAAGAGAATAACCAACAAAGAAACCTTCATCTGCCTTACCATCGAATTTTTCTAAATGGTCTAAGGTATTGAGAATTGTCACATGACATCCAAAAGGTCTAAGAAATCCTATTGCAGGAGTTCTACATTAAAAATCTCATATGATGTCTTATTGTGAGGATGCATAACTAAAACTCTATTTGGAACATAGCAAGCAATGTTGACTGCCTCTGCCCAAAAATTTATTGGTAGCTTAGAATCAGCTAACATTGTTTTAGCAGCTTCAATTAGTGTTCTATTCTTTCTTTCAGCTACACCATTCTATTGTGGTGTTCTAGCAACACTAAATTCTCTCTTAATACCTTTTTCTTTGCAGAAATCATCCATAACTCTATTCTTAAACTCTGTCCCATTATCACATCTAATGACTTTTACTTTCTTGCTTACTTGATTTTCTATCTGTGTAATGAAGTCCTTAAGGTTGCTTGATGTCTCATCCTTAGTGGCTAAAAAGAAAACCCATGTAAATCTACTATAGTCATCAGTAATAACTAGACAATATCTCTTATGCATTATGCTCATTACTGAAACAGGTCCAAATAAGTCCATATGTAGCATAAACAAAGATTGATTGATAGAGTTAAAAATCTTGGGCTTACAAGTGGCTTTGTGTTGTTTGCCTTTTAGACAAGCAATGCATGTTTGATCATTTTCAAATCTTTTGTGAGGTAAACCTCTTACCAAACCATTCTTAACAATTTTATTTACGGTTTTGAAGTTAATATGACCAAGCCTTCTATGCCATTTCATTGATTCATCCAATGTGGCCTTTGTAACAAGACAAGTTAAATTCTTTTTAGGAATAATATTCTTCATGTCTACACTGTACATATTGCCCTTTCTAGGAATTCTAAGAAGTACTTGACTTTCATCAGGCATCTTAAAATCAGGAGAAAGTACAAGACATTCAGTCTCACAGAAAAGAACATTATTCTTTTTGTCACACATTTGTGAGACACTAAAAAGATTATAATTTAGCTCTTTTACATAGTACACATCTTCAAAATCTAAATTTCCGGTTTTGATTGTACCTTTACCAGAAATTTTGCCACGAACACCCCCTCCAAAGGTAACATATCCTCCATTGAAAGCTTCAAAATCTGAGAGATAAGACATGTTGCCTGTCATGTGCCTTGAACATCCACTATCTGAGTATCCTTGATCCTCTTCCTGATCATTTGAATGTTCCTCTGAATCAGAAGAAGCCATTAGAGCAATCTCATCGACAACAAGAGCAGCATTTGGTGGTGCATCCTCTTCAGTAGCCATAGAGCTCCAATCATATCCAATACCATCAATAGCCAGCATAGCCTTTGGCTCTTCCACCAGTACTTCCTTATTCCTTTCTTGTTTATACCAAGTGTTCCTATTATCCTGCTTCCTTGGGCTTCTACATTCTTTAGCAAAATGTCCCAACCTATGACAGTTAAAACATTCCACTTTCTTCTTATCGAACCCAGCAGTATCATTACCATTTATGGTAATTTGCTTTCCAGTTTTCTGCCAAAACTTCTTAGCCCTCATGCTAAGTAAAGCAACTTGCCACTTAATATCCATCTCTTCCAAATCATCACCATCTACCTGCTCAAGGTCTTCATGATTTAGAGGAGAACCACTAGCTTGACTGGTTATAAAGGCATAAAATGTTGGATCTCCATGTCCAGCAATATCCTTTTGTAAACTAGTAGAAGGACCACCATAAGTAACATTAGAAACACTTTCAACTTCATCTACCTTTTCTGTATGACTAACACTAGGAACTGATAGGAGTGCAGCATTCCCAGAACTAGTACCATAGTTTCCACCTCTCTTTAGACTTTGTTCAACAATTTTAAAGTTGTTGAACAAATCATTAAGCTTCATTGTTTCAATTTCTGGTTTGTTCATCCAGACAATAACATGAGTATGGAATTCATTAGGTAGACTTTTCAAGAACTTCATGTTGAGATCTTCCTTCTCAGTCTCAACACCCAACACAGCTAACTGACTTACAAGCTTGTGTAGTCTTGAAAATAGCTTATCAAGAGACTCATTACTAAAAGCAGTAAAGTTTTCAAATTGGTGCTTTAGTAAAGTCTTCTGTGTCTTTTTGGTAGTTTCATTACCACCAAACCATGCACAAATCTCTTCAAAAAGAGTTTTTGCATCAAGATATTTGCTAAAAGATAGCATCTGCTCACCAGGAATGGTCATAAGCAACAAGTTTCTTACTTTCTGATCATTTCTCTTTTGTATCTTTTCATCATTGGAAACTGGTCCAGTATTCCTTTTTCTAACTGTCTTCCCTTCAACAAGCACATCTGAATAGCCTAAAGTGAAGGAATCACCATACTGAATTATGTCCCAAAGAGCATAATCTTGAACCATAAAATATTGCTCAACTCTCATCCTCCATAACTCAAACTCATTGGGTTTGATCATGGGCAACTTTGCAGCAACATTTGTTTGAACATCTTGTACATCCATTTCTTGTTTCTTCTAAAAACAACAATATCAACCTCTAGCTCTGATACCACTTGCTAGGATCCTGGACACACGATTAAGGTGGTTAAACCTTGTAACTTTGTGTGTATGATATGTTGTGTTAAAATGATTAAGTGCGTGGAATTCACTCAACCAAACTTAGAAGGTTGTGTATGTTATGGAAATGGAATTGTTATGTTTGTTAGTTAGTAATGAACACATAAAGATTATCACCAAACGATTCAATATTATTAAAGATAATAATACGAGTGACCTTGAAATATCACTAGGGTTACAACCTTGAATCTTATGTCTTTATCACTTGTGATATATTTTTGTTTGTTCTAACATATGTATGTACTAACTCTTTCTATGTTCACGTACTACACTAATATCACCACTAAGATCTCTTTTATAGTCAAAAGATCTTTACAAATTGCTTAAAGTCTTGGCCGACTTACTTTGTTAACTTATCCTATTCGAGTGTCAGTACATCAGATACAACATGTATCTATGTATACAACTTGTTAACTAAGCACATGGAGTAAGATATTATCTACCGTATATTGTTGACCAAAATACAATAAATATCTTTTCGATCTTATCCTTCCATCAGCAGAGTGTTCACTATCAGCAGGAACAACCTATCGCTATTAGCAGAATCCATCAGCAGAATGTTAAGCCTATCAGCAGAGTCATTTATCACTATCAGCAGAGTGAAATGTTCTATCGGCAGAATCAACATTATCAACAGAAACCATTTTGTACTAGCAGCAGAATTACACTTAGAGTATTTCCTGCATTAGAACCCGATATTAAACATCTTGAATATTTAATTCCCAACAATCCTACAAAATCTTTTTGGTTGTTGGAGTTCGGTGGTTTAGGACATTCTCCTATGTGGTGATTAGGATCTCCGCATCTATAGCATTTCCTATCACTTGTCCCTTTCCTTTCATCACGATTCTTTTGAGATGACCTCCTTTCATCGCGAGGTTGTCTAGGAAATCTACCTTTCCTCCTAAAGAACTTTCTAAAGTTTCTAACGACTAGTGCATATTCTTCATCTTCACTATCGGAACTCGAACATTCCTCATCACTAGTCTCCTTCTTGGCTTTCAATGCTAGAGATCTACCTCTCTCGCTTTTGCCTTTGACAATGTCGGAGTCCTTCTTGATTATCATCTCGTGAACTTTCAAGTTTCCTATAAGTTCATCGAGTGACAAGGTCGCCAGGTCCTTTGACTCTTCTATGGCGGTGACCTTTGCTCTCCATTTAGGATGTAGAGCCCTAAGAAACTTCCTAACATAATTCCTGCTAGAGTAACCTTCATCAAGAGCTTTAAGACTAGTGATAATAGTATTAAATCTAGCAAAAGCATTATCTATTGACTCATCCTCCGAAATGGAGAATTGTTCATATTGTTGAACAAGAAGATCTATCTTGTTCTCTTTGACTTGGTTATTACCTTGGTGAGTGACTAACAAAGTTTTCCAAATGTCTTTTGCCGTATTACACTTGAAAATTCTTTCAAATTCCTTTTTAGGCAAAGCATTATAAATCATCATTTTAGCCTCATTATTTTTGGCTAGTTTTCTTTTTAGTTCATCACTTTGTTTATCATATGAAACAATTTCATCCTTTTTAGTTATCGGATTCAATTGAATCGGTTTGAAAGTCACCCTCGATAATAACATGCCAAAGATCAATGTCTTTTGATTTCACATACGTTTCGAATCTTGTTTTCCAATATATAAAACAATCGGTTTCGAAAAGTGGTGGTCTTTGCATAGATTGCCCTTCTAGATATTTGTCGGAATCCATTGATCGATTCAAGTTTTAAAATACAATATATTTTAAAATCTTGACTGACGTGGCTTCTGATACCAATTGTGGGAAACTAGAAGGGAGGTTGAATAGTTTACCGATTTTTAATTTCTTTTAAAAATATTGATTTAAAAGTTTGCTATTGGAAACTTTGATTCGAACTCTATGTGTAATCAATCAACACAATATGAACTACACACTAATCTAACAAATGGTAAATAATAAAAGTAAAGAGTAGAGTTTAAAACAAAAAGTTTTTATGTGTGAAAGGGTGCCTAAAATCTGTGAAAGGGGTAGGTATTTATTGGCAAAGAAAATCTGAACGTTATAGAAAAAATAGTACGGACGGCTCCACTAAACATGCCACGGCTCCACTAAATTTAGTGGAACCGTGGAGCCGTCCTAGACTAGGACGCTCCAAATTTTGTCTTTTCTGGTGAAAACTTATTTGGGGAAGGTTGGAGCTGATTTTGCGTGGAAAAATAGTTGTTGTGATTTTCAAACATATTTTTCCATTAAAACATTTCTTAATAATTCAAAAATAATTTGTCATGTGTATTTTTGAAAAAGTGTTTTGTCCCATTAAAAATGTGAGCTCTCAAAACCAAAATTTACTTCTTTGATCATTTGTCAAGTTTGTAAATTTGTCTAAGAGGGATTTGCGTAGAAACGGGATCTTCCTATTAAAAATTTGTTTACGTTAATTTTAACGTAACGTGATTTCACATTTTTTCATCCTCAAAACGTGAAGTAATCGAAAGATATAAATAACGTTTTTAGAAACATTATTTGCATCAACACAATTGTCTAACTTTCCCAAATAAAGAAACGCATCCATTCTAAGCATACTACTACTACTTCCTTCATCTTATAACATCATTTTAACACTATTTAATCATTCCACTTGACGTATAACACATTCAAAGTGATCCGACGATTCTACTTTGAACTCAAGTGAAGAATACAAGAAGCTTTCCAAGCCTTCAATTTTTGTAGTTAGTAGTGTTTCATCATATAGTTAGTTGTATAACTTAGTATATCATTTGTGTGTTTTTGTACACCACCATCTACTACCAACTTGGGTAGTGATCATCATACAACCACCTAGAGAGTTCGGTTAGTATTTTAGGCCTTAAAATACGTTGAGTGATAAGGTTGGTCTTGCCTTGTGAAAGACTTGATATCTAGCTTTGTATCAGAAAAGAAGTGAAGCGACGTTGTAAGGTTTTCTCCGCCACAAAGGAGCTTGTTGATGTAGTGCTTGCAAACTCCCGAGTTGGGCACTCGGGGAGTGGAGTAGGGCGAGGAAGAGCGCTTTGTGCCGAACCACTATAAACAATTATGTCTATTGGTTTGATATTTCCTTTACATTTCAACATTTACTTATTTCTCATTTTTTATATTTATATATATTGTCAGTTGTGTTGATTTTATATCAAGTAATCGAATCTAAAGTTTTTTTAAATTACTAAAAAAGGTAAAAACTATTCAACCCCCCTCTAGTTTTCCACATTCTCGATACGATGTGTTCTTCTCTTGCACTAGTAGAGGAACGTTGGTGATAACTTGGTTGGATGATTGAATCATTCGTAAACATAAACAAACTAACTAAATGATCAAAGAATCAAGATTGGAAGAGATGGATCGAACTCAGAAAGTTTCCTATGTAAAAGGGTTAGTTAGAACAGAAAAATGTTCTTGTATTTATAGGCAAAGAAAAACTAGCCGTTACAGGAGACGACACCGTTAAATGCCAGACGGTACCGTTAAATTTGTTTTTAGTGGTGAAGGTTTCTTTGGGAATGTTTGGAGCTATTTTGGGAGGAAAATAGCTGTTGGGATTTTTGAACTTATTTTTTCCAATAAAACATTTCTTTTTAATTCAAAAATAATTTGTAGACTGTATTTTTGAGAAAGTGTTTTGTCATATTAAAAATGTGAAGTTATAGAATAAAAATTTTAATCTTTTGATCATTTGTCAAATTGTAAATTTGTTTGCTCATACCTTGAGTGATTTACGTCGAAATGGAATATTACGACTAAAATCATTTTTACGTTATTTTTGACATAAGTCGTTTTTACATTTTGTTATTATCAAAATGTAGAGTTGTCGAAAAATAGAAATAACGCTTTTAGACATTATTTACATTAACAATCTTCCCCTTTTTGATTATGACAAAATATAAACTCATGTTAGATCTTGAAGAGATACAATTACAAAAATACATAACCTTCTAAACACATTAGTGAATGTCATGCTGGGGCTAAACATGTAACTGTTAAACCTCAGAATAATGTATTTCTCATTCACAGATCCGCAAGGATACCTGAAACACTTTAGTGATATATTTTCTATCAGTGCTGAGGAATATGAGTCACATGATCATGGTAAAACTGTTAACGATATAGGTGGATTGTTGAATCTTGAATTCGGTAAAATACTCATACTATGAATGTTAAGATGTTGTCCTAAAAAGTTAATCAATTTTGGAACTTGACTGATCTTAAACCAAACAGTTAGACTGTAAAATAAATGTGAGTTTCTTCAATAAGAATAAAAACCCAAGGGGTTTGATTCTTGTGTCGAGCTCATAAGGACACTATGTTGCACATATTTAATGCATGCCTTTTGACTAGATTATTAATCATACTCAAGCAATTGATTGTCATTATATATTCTTTTCTATGCACATTAAATATATAAAGATAATTAGTTATCATACTTGGTTTCATTAGTATGAAATATGACAATGGATTATTAAAACTCTTTCTTTAAGAATATCTTTGCGAGGAAGGTAAGTAATCAAAGGAGTTTTATAAATTCATATCATCTTTGGAAGTGTACAAACTGCAAGAATCCAAGTATGGATCAAAGCGGGCATCTAGGAGATGAATGTTATGTTTAAATTATTAAAACTATGTTTTGATTTTTAATTAAAACTAAGATAACTCCTGAGTATACCTAATACCTAGTGGGAGTATTATGTTTATTTTTCTTAAATCATATATGTTGTATAACATATGGGCAATAACATTCCATCTAAGCTAGATGTTAATCCTTAGCTTGGAATGAAACTTCACTAGAGAGATTAGGAAATGAAAAATACAACCTTGGAATATATGTTTATTGTTATTCTTGATCCCAGTTATGTATTTTATTGAATTCCCTTAGCTTGTAAAAGTTTAGCTATGCTAGATAAATCTAACACAACCAATATAGAAACTGTATTGAATTTACTAAAGTATATGCGGAATCTAAACTTTAGTATTAAGAAGAATTCTTTTGATGAAACAGTAAACACCACAACACAATTTAACAAATAACAGCCTCAATATTATTAAGTGAATAATATGCATACTCTTCTAGTATTATGGTTTACAACCTTTAAGCTAATCGACTTTCTAATGATACGTATCTATCTCAATGCCCTAGGTCCTCCTTTTATAGACTAAGGAGTCCTAGTTGGCTTACAGTAACTTTCTATACAAGATAAATCTTTTCTATATCTTTTCTATACTTATCGAAACATTCTATACATATCTAACCGACTCTAACACTTCAGCAGTAGTAATAATCAACCAGCAACAATAATCTTCACTCTGGCAGCATTAACTCTAAAGCAGTTGTAACTTAGTACTAGCAACACTAAGTTTTCTTCTAGCAGCACTAACTACTTGGTGTATATTTCCTTGAAGTTCTCAGCAGTTATAATATACACTAGCAGTCTTAACATTTATACCAGCGGCAGAAACACACTTAAACAATTTTCCATTTGAGTACATGAGTAGTCTTAACTTTATATAAGCAGCATCAATTGAAGAACCTTTAATTCCCAACAATCCTCCCTTAAACTTGATATTTTCTCCTAAAATCATCAAGTTTCACTTAAAGCTTGAACCATCACCAGGAGGATGCTTCCAAACAACTTATTTCTTCTTCTTCTCTTTTGGAGTGAGAATTCTCTCCATTCTTTTAAGCAGCTGATAGGTCACTTCATCAAAGACATTTGATGTCTAACTGTGTCATTCGGCATTTAATGAACTATAGCCTTATTCAAAGGATATGTTTGATCAACTAGCATGTAAACCTGAAGTCCATCCATAGCCACAGTATGTACTCCACAAGAATGATACAGCTTCCAACTCCTAACTGTATTTTGAAACTGATCATGCCATACTCTATATTCATGATGTGCTTCAAAAAAAACCATTAGATCATCCCAAAGAACCCTATCCAAGATATCTTATGCCATTGTATGTCCATACTTAGCCGTGACCAGCTTCCATAAAGTTTCAAGATCTTCCCTATCAAAGCTTTTGAGCATCTGTCTGAAAAAGATTAATCTCTGAGATTTTCCATGTAACAATTCGCATTCCAGGTTAATTTATATTCTCGAAAATTTTACTATTCATGTTACTATTCATTTTTACTATTCACTAGCACTATTCATTTCTGATTTTTTTTTTATTTCATATTCTCGTGAGATAAATTATTTCCATGATAAAATAAAAGTTTGACGCTCATCGGATCATTTTCGCAAAAGTTATTAAGAATCTATACGTTTGGTTTAAACGTCGTTTAAACATCCTGCGCATTATGAAAACCGACTGCGCCAATTTTCCTCGCATCAGATTAATGTTTAGAACACCCACAATCAATTAGGGAATTTTTGTTATTAAGTCAAAATATTACCAAATAAACCTTGTGTCTTACAGAACTAAACTTGCGTTTTAAGCACTTTTACTTATTCGCAACCTTAGCCTATACCTGCACCATATTTTCTAAGGCATTTAGAAGCTTTTATATTATTGGAAAAGTCAACATATTTTTCCCTCCTCCTTTGACCAAAAATCATTCCTTGATTTTATAAATCATTCCTTGATTTTTAGGCTTACGGTTTTATTTCTAAAGGACATTTAACACCAACCGACACTAGACTGAGCCCAGTCTAGACATTATAGGCCATTTCAATTCATTATCATCATATTAGAAAAGTTACATTTTACTTTTCTCAATTTTACGCAACTTTCGTACGTTTTACGTATTACGCGTTTTAGACCCGAGTTTCCAGCATTATCAGCATTTAAGCAACCCGATGAAACTTATCACTCATTTTATATTTTTATATGGAGTATAATGATAAGTTAAATCATTCCTACAAGTTTCGTATTTTTACGATACCCGGTTTTACGTTTCGTGACCTATCAACTTACGGTTAACGATTAACTGAACCAAAACTCACTCCGTATACAAGATAACACCAAAATTGACCAAGTCATCTATCCTAGCCCTTATGAACCGCCAATAGGAGGGGAGTTATCTCTTGTGCGGCTTAATCCTAGCCCTTGATTCCTAAGATCATTACATGTGTAAAAATCTATTTACAAAACTACCTTAATTTCTTTCTATAAATACTAACCTAAAACTACACTAATACTTGCACCCTCCTTTCTTATAAACCTAAAGTTCTAAACCCTAAAGTAAATTCTATTAGATTTTTGTAAGAACACTCTTGTGTTCTTGAGAAGAAACTAGGTTTTGATCTTGTTTTCTTCAAGTTTTCAAGAATAAGAGACGTTATAATCTTCAAATAACTTCAAGTCTCCAAAAAGACTTTGTTATTATCTTCAAATCACTTCGTATTTCCAAAAAGGCGTCGTTATAATCTTATTCTAGTTTCGGGTTTTTGAAGGATTCCAAGGGAGAAATTGTTCTAGTTCTTGTTCTTAGATCCTTGAATTCCTTTCTTAAGTGAAAGCCAAAAGTTGTAAGAAAACTAACAACCACTCCTGCTCAACATCATTTATATGTTTCTTACCTTTATTTCATGCTATATATGGTCCTTATATTATGTTCATGATTTAAATACTTATGGACTTTGTTATGTTTATTTATTGTATTTATAAACTCTTAATGTGTCATATAATCAAATAAGCAAAATATATTTTCTATCGAATACTACAACACTAGGGAGCTTTATGTGAGGGTTTCATTTGGGTAAACGGATCGACGAGTTGCTGGATTTACGAATTAAAGTGTCCTAGCTCCTCGAACGTTTGCTACATGACCTCTGAATCATGATGGCCCGAACGGTAGTACGAGATATACAAACAAAACATGTTTCATAAACCATCTTTATACAATAGCCTACATGACACACTAAGTACTACATCATGAACAAATGCAAGACATATATAGGCTCGTCTTTGTATTCTTAGACATTATTCCAAACCTAAGTCGCAAAGTTCTATTGTAGGTTGCACTTAGAGGTTTCCCGGCTTATCCATCAAACTCATTAAGGCACTAAAACATCATTCAACTCACGGTGAGTTCATAGCCCCACTTCTATTACTTAATTGTTTTACAAAACCTTGGGGGGGATAAATGCTATTATTAAACTGAACACATTGCTTTGAATCTGTATGCTATACCTGAATCTGTTAGTTGCACTAAGTACCGCTATTGTCAAACTTAAGTCCCTATTATCATGAGCCATTAATCACGAGTGAAGTGAACGCGAATAATGTGGATAGGCCTATCAGGATTGACAAATCCCGTTTGTTAACCAAGTCCGGTAAACAAACGCACTCTATTTGAAGAACCATAGGTTTAATGACAAATTACCAATTAGAGCACTGTTACTATTATATCAATTTCTATTGACAAACTGTTAACGTTTTCGGTGGCATGAGCTTAGTGCAATAATAATTGTTTTGCTTTATAAACTATGAATGTGAGACTAATTACCTCACGTCAAGAATATTGTGTTCAACTGATTACCTAAACACTATGAATATCACTCAACCTTTGTGTTGACCATTTTAAGCATGTATCTCAGGTGCATAATGATAAAGGATGGCACGGAGGGGCACAAACTCAATTAAGAAGGCTATAACTTATTTTATCATTCAAAACAACATCAAATGACTTTATATTGATGTATTTTGTAATCATGGAACCTTTTGGGACCTATTTTGTAAACTCTGATATATTAATTTGAATGATAATTCCTTTTTAAAACGACTCATTTAGAGATCGTTTTCTATTATTATGACTGTTGTGCCATCGAGTAACACCCAGTTTGAATTCCGCTGCATCATTGAATTGGGGGTGTTACAGATTGGTATCAGAGCCATGGTTGTAGAGAAACGGGTCTAAATGAGACCTAAACTATAACCACCTTTACAAGCAAAAACATTTTATAGCCTTCCGTTCTCCGTGCCTTCCATCCTTCAGACGATCATGGACTTGTTAGACATTGTATACTACACAAACATATTAGCATATTGATATATGTACCCTTAGCACATTTGAGCATTTTCACGTATGCATGTTATGCTACGCAAACATATTAACATATTGATACATACACACTTGTCATATTTGAGCACTTCCCGTGAGCTTTAGATTTAGTCTAACATCATAATCCTTATTGTAGACATCATGTGCGCACCCATTTCTCCCAGTTATATTCTTGCTCCACCTAATCACTTCCCCGTTCTACCACCCTCACCCGAGCCCGGGTTTGACTTCTTATGTGTCTTCGTTTCTGACGACGAAGAAGAACCTTACGAAGATTCAGCCGATGAAGCAGAGGAGTAACCACTACCGGCTGATATTGTACCACCTTCCCCTGAGTATTTTGTATCCGATTGGGTTGAGCCACGCCCTGAAGAGGATGATGGATATGATATTGCATATGATGTAGCACCATTATCACCACCTCTCAACTCAGAAACCTCTCCTGATTCTGACTAAAAATCACATTAGACCCATATAGTAGTAGTTCCTTTGTAATCACTAAACTGAGTAGATTCAGTTAGTAAACTCTATAAAATCCATGTAATAGCTAGCAGTTGTAAAACGTTGTAATTTCTAAACTGAAAGTATTAGTGGGAAATTTTTGAAGAAGCTTGTAATAGGTTTCGATTTTGTAAATCAATCAACGTTATATGAATAAAACTCTTGTTTTGTATTATCATGTGTTATAATCTAAACCTCCAACATAATTATTCTATCATTTCCATAAAAAATCATACTTAGTCTACCAACTCTATACTTACGACATACCTTTTATATAATAGGATCATGGCGCCAAAGAAGAGTACACCACCAACAATGACTCAAACCGCCATCAACAAACTAGTTAAAGATAGTGTGAAAGCCGCACTCGAAGCTGAACGCGCAGCCGTAGCTGCAGCAGCTGCTGAAGCTGCCCTGAATAACACATCTAACCCTAACACTGAAGGACCAAACCCAAATGTGAATTCGGTACCTAAGGCTTGCACATTCAAGGACTATTTGAACTGCAGACCTACTAATTTCAAGGGTACTGAAGGAGACGTAGGTTTGACCCGCTGGTTTGAAAAATGCGAATCAATATTTTCAATCAGCAAATGTGTCGAGGAGGATAAAGTTAAATTTGCCACCAGTACACTGCTGGATGAGGCATTATCATGGTGGAACTCGGTATCTCAACCAATAGGCATCGAAACTGCTTATAAGATTTCTTGGGATAATTTGAAGAACATGATGATCAAAGAATACTGCCCCCGCAGTGAAATTCAGATGTTAGAAGTAGAATTCTGGAATCTTGTTGTTAAAGGAAATGACATCCTAACTTACAACTGTCGATTCCAAGAATTGAGGATAGTATGTCCACCAATGGTTTCAACAACTGAGAAACTGTTGGAAAGATATATCTGGTGACTCCCACCAAGCACACAAGGAAATGTGACTGCATCCGCTCCCAAGGCACTTGATGAAGCTATGCGATTGGGTCGCAACCTCACGGATCAAGTGGTGCGAACAGGAGCTATCCAAAAGCAAAACCTCAACAACAACACCACTACCACCAACAACTCCAACTACCATAACAACAATAACAATAGGAAGAACAACAATAAGCGACAATGGGATAACAACCAAAGAAACAATACCAACAACCAAAACCACAACACCACCCATCACAATCAACAGAATCAAAGGCAAGAAAATGCCAGAACCTATGCCGCTACTGCCCCAGCAGTAGGCAAAGGATATGTTGGCCCCCACCCATATTGTAGTCAGTACAAAGCCCACCACGCGGGTCCTTGCAAGTGCAATAAGTGCCAAAACGTTGGACACCTTACTAAAGATTGTAAGGGCAGGGCCATAGTTACCGGAAGCAATACACATCAAATGATTATATGCTTCGGGTGTGGGGAAAAAGGGCACTACAGAAGCGATTGCCCTCAAAACCGTGGCCAACAAGGCGGAGGTGCTCGTGGCAGAGCATACATAATGGGCAACGGTGAACCACGACAGGACCCGAATGTGGTCACTGGTACGTTCTTACTCAATAACATTCCTGTTAAAGTCTTATTCGATTCTGGTGCTGATATGAGCTTTTTATCTACTAGAATTGTGCCCTTACTTGGTATCACACCAATCACTCTAAACACAAATTACAGCATTGAACTAGCTAACGGTAACTTAGTAAATACTAATACCGTAATCCCAGACTGTACCCTTAATCTCCTAGAGCACCCATTTAACATCAATCTTATGCCAATCGAACTTGGAAGTTTTGATGTAGTCATCGGCATGGATTGGCTATCTAAACATCAAGCTAACATCATCTGTGGTGAAAGGGTTGTTCACATTCCTTGTAACAATGAAACTTTGGTCATCCGTAGTAACCAAAGTGGAACCCGATTAAATATCATCTCATGTATCAAAACGTTGAAATACATTGGGAAAGGATGTCATGCTTTCCTAGCACAAGTAACCGAGAAGAAATCCAAAGAAAGACATCTTGAAGATGTTCCCATCGCACGTGAATTTCCCGAAGTATTTCCCGAAGACTTACTTTGACTTCCACCCAATCATCAAATAGAATTCCGAATTGATTTAATACCAGGAGCGGCGCCAGTAGCCCGCGCACCTTACAGGCTAGCACCGTCAGAGATGCAAGAGCTATCAAATCAATTACAAGAACTTTCGGACAAGGGATTTATTCGGCCTAGTTCCTCACCTTGGTGAGCTCCCGTCTTGTTCGTAAAGAAGAAGGATGGATCATTACGGATGTGTATTGATTATCGTGAACTAAACCAGTTAACAATAAAGAACCGATACCCATTACCAAGAATTGATGATTTATTCGATCAGTTACAAGGTTCAACCTATTACTCAAAAATTGACCTACGATCAGGTTACCATCAAGTTAAGGTTCGTGAGGAAGATATTCCAAAAACACCCTTTAGGACACGATATGGTCACCACGAATTCCAAGTAATGCCATTCGGGTTGACTAACGCACCGGCGATATTCATGGATCTCATGAATCGAGTGTGTAAGCCATACCTGGAAAATTCGTAATTGTATTCATCGACGATATTCTTATCTACTCCAAAAATGAAGAAGAACACAAACAACATCTAAGAACAATTTTAGGGTTACTCAAGGAAGAGAAATTGTATGCGAAAATTTCAAAATGTGAATTTTGGATTCGTTCGGTACAATTCCTTGGGCATGTGATTGACAACACTGGTTTACACGTCGATCCCGCTAAAATTGAAGCTATCAAATATTGGCCAACTCCTACCACACCCACAGAAATTCGTCAATTTCTAGGACTAGCTGGGTATTACCGAAGGTTTATCGAAGGATTTTCCTTAATAGCAAAACCTTTGACCAAGCTAACCCAGAAAAACAAAAAGTACATTTGGAACGAAGATGAAGAAGAAGCCTTCCAAACCCTCAAACAAAAACTTTGTAGTGCCCCTATTCTAGCATTGCCAGATGGGATCGAAGATTTTGTAGTCCACTGTGATACATCGCACCAAGGTTTGGGTGCCGTGTTGATGCAACGTGAGAAAGTCATGGCTTATGCTTCACGAAAACTCAAGAAACATGAAGAAAACTACAACACTCATGACTTAGAGTTAGGAGCTGTAGTCTTTGCACTAAAAATCTGGAGACACTATCTATACGGTACTATATGTACTGTGTTCAACGATCACAAGAGTCTTCAACACATCTTGAATAAAAAAGAACTAAACATGAGGCAACGTCAATGGTTGGAATTACTAAGTGATTACGACTGCGACATTCGCTACCACCCAGGAAAGGCAAACGTAGTAGCCGACGCCCTGAGCCGAAAGGTACAGGTTAAACCATTACGTGTCCGAGCCTTAGTCTTTACCATAAACTCTAATTTTCCCGCTCAAATTCTTCACGCTCAAGCTGAAGCTGTAAATCAAGAAGACGTAAAAAAGGAAAAGTTAGACGGCATGATACAGATGAAATTCCAAACCCATTCAGACTGAATTCTATGCTTCGAAGGTGGAAGTTGGTTACCACTTTATGGTGGCCTACGAGACTTGATCATGCATGAATCTCATAAATCTAAATATTCCGTACATCCAGGATCTGATAAGATGTATGAGGATCTTAAACAACTCTATTGGTGGCCAAACATGATGGCCGATATTGCAACATACGTTGGCAAATGTCTTACATGCTCCAAAGTAAAAGCCGAACATCAAAAACCATCCGGTCCATTACAACAACCAGAGATTCCTATGTGGAAATGGGAACGAATTACAATGGACTTCATTACCAAGCTTCCAAAGACATCAAACGGTTATGACTCCATCTGGGTCATAGTTGATCGTCTCACAAAGTCCGCACACTTTTTACCAATTAAAGAGACATACAAAATGGATCAGTTAACCAGACTGTACAGTAAAGAAGTAGTCCCAAGACATGGTGCACCAATATCTATCATATCTGACCGAGACGGCAGATTCATCTCAAACTTCTGGCAGTCACTCCAAGACGCCTTTGGAACAAAGCTAGAGATGAGTACAGCGTATCACCCTCTGACCGATGGTCAGAGTGAACGAACCATTCAAACGCTGGAAGACATGCTTCGAGCTTGTATAATCGACTTTGGAAAAGGATGGGATACTCACCTGCCATTAGTCAAATTCTCTTACAACAACAGTTATCACGCAAGTATCAAAGCAGCACCATTGGAGGCGCTTTACGGACGAAAGTGTCGTTCACCTGCCTGTTGGGCCGAAGTGGGAGATGTTCAACTCACTGGTCCAGAACTCATTCGTGAAACAACGGAGAAGATTGTACAAATCAGGAATCGACTTCAAGCCGCAAGAGATCGATAGAAAAGTTATGCCGATACACGACGCAGACCCCTAGAATTCCAAGTCGGGGATAGGGTTATGCTAAAAGTATCGCCTTGGAAAGGCTTGATACGATTTGGTAAACGATGAAAACTAAACCCAAGATACATCGGACCATTCAAAATCCTAGCCAGGGTTGGTCCAGGGGCGTACAGACTTGAGCTTCCATCAGAACTCAGTAGTGTACACCCCACTTTTCATGTATCTAATCTAAAGAAATGCTTATCAGAGGAATCACTCGTCATTCCACTCGATGAAATCCAACTTAATGATGATCTTCAATTCATCGAGGAACCAGTAGAAATCATGGACCGAGAGGTCAAACAACTCAAACAAAGCCGAATTCCAATTGTCAAAGTTCGTTGGAACTCACGACGTGGTCCAGAATACACATGGGAACGAGAGGACCAAATACGTCAGAAATACCCACATCTTTTTACCAACAATGCTTCTACACCCAACGCAAATTGATCTCCGGGACGGAGCTCTCTTAAGGGGTGGAGACTGTAACAATTCGCATTTTAGGTTAATTTCTATTCTCGAAAATTTTACTATTCATGTTACTATTCATTTTTACTATTCACTTGCACTATTCATTTCTGTTTTTTTTTTATTTCATATTCTCGTGAGATAAATTATTTTCATGATAAAATAAAAGTTTGACGCTCATCGGATCATTTTCGCAAAAGTTATTAAGAATCTATACGTTTGGTTTAAACGTCGTTTAAACATCCTGCGCATAACGAAAACCAACTGAGCCAATTTTCCTCGCATCAGATTAATGTTTAGAACACTCACAATCAATTAAGAAATTTTTTATATTAATTCAAAATAATACCAAATAGACCCTGTGTCTTACAGAACTAAACTTGCGTTTTAAGCACTATTACTTATCCGCAACCTTAGCCTATACCTGCACCATATTTTCTAAGGCATTTAGAAGCTTTTATATTATTGGAAAAGTCAACATATTTTTCCCTCCTCCTTTGACCAAAAATCATTCCTTGATTTTTAGGCTTACGGTTTTATGTCTAAAGGACATTTAACACCAACCGACACTAGACTGTGCCCAGTCTAGACATTATAGGCCATTTTAATTCATTATCGTCATATTAGAAAAGTTACATTTTACTTTTCTCAATTTTACGCAACTTTCGTACGTTTTACGTATTACGCGTTTTAGACCCGCGTTTCCAGCATTATCAGCATTTAAGCAACCCGATGAAACTTATCACTCATTTTATATTTTTATATGGAGTATAATGATAAGTTAAATCATTCCTACAAGTTTCGTATTTTTACGATACCCGGTTTTACGTTTCGTGACCTAACAACTTACGGTTAACGATTAACGAAACCAAAACTCACTCCGTAAACAAGATAACACCAAAATTGACCAAGTCTTATATCCTAGCCCTTATGAACCACCAATAGGAGGGGAGTAACCCCTTGTGTTGCTTAATCCTAGCCCTTGATTCCTAAGATCATTACATGTGTAAAAATCTATTTACAAAACTACCCTAATTTCTTCCTATAAATACTAACCTAAAACTACACTAATACTTGCACCCTCCTTTCTTATAAACCGAAAGTCCTAAACCCTAAAGGCAATTCTATTAGATTTTTGTAAGAACACTCTTGTGTTCTTGAGAAGAAACTAGGTTTTGATCTTGTTTTCTTCATGTTTTCAAGAAGGAGACGTTACAATCTTCAAATAACTTCAAGTCTCCAAAAAGACTTTGTTATTATCTTCAAATCACTTTGCTTTTCCAAAAAGGCGTCATTATAATCTTATTCTAGTTTCGGGTTTTCGAAGGATTCCGAGGGAGGAATTGTTCTAGTTCTTGTTCTTAGATCCTTGAATTCCTTTCTTAAGTGAAAGCCAAAAGTTGTAAGAAAACTAACAACCACTCCAGCTCAACATCATTTATATGTTTCTTACCTTTATTTCATGCTATATATGGTCCTTATATTATGTTCATGATTTAAATACTTATGGACTTTGTTATGTTTATTTATTGTATTTATAAACTCTTAATGTGTCATATAATCAAATAAGCAAAATATATTTTCTATCGAATACTACAACACTAGGGAGCTTTATGTGAGGGGTTTCATTTGGGTAAACGGATCGACGAGTTGCTGGATTTATGAATTAAAGTGTCCTAGCTCCTCGAACGTTTGCTACATGACCTCTGAATCATGATGGCCCGAACGGTAGTACGAGATGTACAAACTAAACATGTTTCATAAACCATCTTTATACAACAACCTACATGACACACTAAGTACTACATCATGAACAATATGCAAGACATATATAGGCTCGTCTTTGTATTATTAGACATTATTCCAAACCTAAGTCGCAATGTTCTATTGTAGGTTGCACTTAGAGGTTTCCCGGCTTATCCATCAAACTCATTAAGGCACTAAAACATCATTTAACTCACGGTGAGTTCAAACCCCCACTTATATTACTTAATTGTTTTACAAACCCTTGGGGGGGGGATACATGCTATTATTAAACTGAACACATTGCTTTGAATCTGTATGCTATACCTGAATCTGTTAGTTGAACTAAGTACTGCTATTGTCAAACTTAAGTCCCTATTATCATGAGCCATTAATCACGAGTGAAGTGAACGCGAATAATGTGGATAGGCCTATCGGGATTGACAAATCCCGTTTGTTAACCAAGTCCGGTAAACAAACGCACTCTATTTGAAGAACCATAGGTTTAATGACAAATTACCTATTAGGGAATTGTTACTATTATATCAATTTCTATTGACAAACTGTTAACGTTTTCGGTGGCATGAGCTTAGTGCAATAATAATTGTTTTGTTTTATAAACTATGAATGTCACAACTCATAATTTCAGGTCATTTTTCAAACCCCGATAAATTACTATTCATGAGTTACTATTCATCAATCACTATTCACCGATCACTATTCATCATTTTTGAAGTCAGTTTGAGACTTTGAGAAGTCATCAAAAATTTTACTATTCACATGACACTATTCATTCCTGAAGGGAAATCACTATTCATAGGCATCATTCATCATGTCGTAAAATTGGTTTACAGGTACTCAAATGCGCTTAACCAGTTAGGTTTAGCTGCATATTCATGCATTATCTGTAAAAGCACATCATACAGACTAGAGTAGTATGCATATCATAAGTAACATCATTATCATATCAGTTCATGCATGGGTTTGTGTGATTTTCATTAACGTATGCTTAATTGTTTAATTAACGTTACCACTCAGTCATTTCTACTAACATTATACCCAATACTCCCGACAATGATCCTAACACATTTTCAAACTAATTATAATGATATAGAGATTATATCATTACTTTACCCGGTGTTTTTAAACCAATCGCTATATTTTTCGTTTGACGCTTATAACTCCGCCGGTTTACAAAATTTCAATCCGATAATCATTCTAACACCCGAATCTTGCAAGGAATATGGTTTTACAATTTTTACAACTTCATCATATTTCATTTCACCTCGTCATGATTTATTTCTAGTTAACTCGGTACCCGATAACACTCAATGTATACACTAAACTACCAATACTCTTTTAAATGGGGGACAAAGTCTTGCTTAAACATCAAATCCTGTTCCTAAAGCCCACATGTGCCGCCCCCTAACCCCCTCCCCCCCCCCCCCCCCCATTTAGGCTAATACTCCAAAACTCATTAATGAATTTTGAGTGATTTAATTTCCCTTCCACTAACTAGCAACACATATCACATACATATTTAGCTAAATCAATAAAATTTCTCTCTTCCTTTTCTTCTTCCCCATTCGGCCCAACCAAGAACACCAAAGATCATCCATAAATTTTCCAAGTTAAAGTCATAATCAAGCTCTATTTACCTTCCTAGTTAAGGTTCTGTGGTTAAACCTCAAAGTTTCTTACTTATTTCTTATCAAAACTCATCAAATATTCAAGTAAGTTTCAAGAACACATTTTGATCATCTTATACTTTCATTTGATTCATATGTTTATGTATTTTCAAGTTATATTAGTTATTCATACAACATATTTATGTTTTAGATACTACTTTTGCACATAAACTATCTTTAACACTAGATCTATAAGTTTCACTAATGATCTCATGAAATCCACCAAGGTTGGTGATGTTTAGGACCCCATGACACCCTAAGAAGGTGTATGGTAGGATTTGCGAACTTGTGGAGTTGATTTGAAGTAGTATGATCAAGTTTAGAACCAAGAAAATGAGTTTTAACAAGTATAGATAAGGTTCTGTCCAAAAATGCAATGTCTGGAAAACTCAGAAACTTTTGAACTATTTTGGCCTACATATTCAGAAAGTTCTTTCAAAAACGAAACCGTGGCCGCAAGAATCACTAAAAACCGACTTATAACGAAGGAGATATGATTTTTCAAAGTTAGACGACGAAAACTAATTTTCTGAAAATTTAGTTGCTGATCGCCGAGATTCAAAGGACAAAACGAGGCATTAGATGTGATCTAGACGACCCGACCTACTGATATTATGTTAGTTCATGTTTATACGAAGCCGTGGATGTAAAGAACGTAGAAAACGAGCTTATAACGGCCGAGTTATACACGTTTGAAGCCCGACGTACCATGTTTATTTTGACAGCCCACTAATAGAAAGTGTTTTAAGTATAAAAACTAGTGTTTTTGCGAGAGATAACATTGTTAGCCGATTTTCTAATTGATCGAGGCGTGTACAATCAAAGGTTAAATGAAATGACATTAATACATTGTTACAAGGTTTTCAAAAACGTCGAGTATGATCACTAACACTTAACGTGCAATATTTCGCGACTAGTTTCACGAAGCCATTTTGGGCATATTTTCACAAGTTAAGGAAAATATTAAATTGCGATGAAAATGTTACATTTTTCCGATAGAACACCAAACGAGGATCGTGGAGTACCGTTTCAACATATTTATACGAAAAGTAGTTTATAACTTAACGAGACGTTAAAAGTGTATTTTTCGTCGATAAACGTTATTTTCAAAACTAACAAGTGGTATCGTTAACATACGTATTTGCATGTGTTGCATTGTATCATTGCTTACATTGAATCACATCATTCATAATAGGTCGCGGTTAGAGACCGAGCTTTATTTCATCATATCCATCATTGTCAATGTTGCTATATCATATCAGGTGAGTTTTCATAGCCCCGTTTTCAATTGTTTATTTGATTTCTAAACTCTCGGGGGAGAATACATTGCACCATTTTCATATGCGGTCCAAAGTATACAAACTCATTACATTGCTTAAGTTACATCATTGCCCAGATTAAAGTTCCTTTTTATTATCATGAACCGTTAATTGTTAGCAAGCGAGACTGAGTGAATAGATCTATTGAGGGTGACTCATCCATTCGGGTTGGTAGCACCAACTGGTCAAACGAACGCATTTCATTTCTGTCATATTAGAGTGATTGGCAAACACTCAGTTGGGGCATTTCATTCAGTCTAGTTTCGGGGTCATGAGCTTAGAGATAATGTATCATTTTTATGTGGCATGGTTTTGTCATACACTTTATACTTGTGGTATCCGTACAACATTTCATTTACATAAACCTATGATCTCACCAACATTTTTGTTGACCATTTTCAGCAATGTATTTTTAGGTAATTAAGGTATCGCATGTTGGCTTGCATATGGACACATCATGGAGTCGTGGAGTCGAAGCGTCTCACTTTATATTTTATGCACTTATCCATCGTTTGAATTGTATGAACTTGTTTTCTGAAAACTTGTTTCACCTTTTGGGACCTAGCTTTGTAACTCTGAATGTTTTTAAATAATCAAACGATGTATTTTCTAAACGACACTTTAGGTCGTTCAATATAACTGCAACTTTGGTGCTATGACCAGTCGCGCCCCTGAATGCTTCATTCCGCTGCAAGTCACGAAATTTGGGGGTGTGACAGATTGGTACCAGAGCAAAGGTTATAGCGAACTAGGTTGTCCATTATATCCTAGACTATAACTACGCCATCATAGCATCTCATCATTGTAGCATAAGTGCGTATTTATTATATCACGCATAGTGATTGCGATTTCATACATATAACATTTCATCATAACCCACATTGTGTATATGGTTATTTACATTTACTTCACATCTATTGTCACAGTGATGTCTTCGGATTCACACCCTATTGTTATCTCATCGGACTATGAGTCAGACGATACTTCCTCACTAGCCTCCATCATACTAGAGTCGATTACATCACCCTCACTACCCACTATCATTTTGTCATCAGTGGAGCCTACTCCACAGTCTTCACCTGTGATGTCAGAGGCTGAGACAAAACCCTTTGAGGAGGGGGAAGCCATGCCTACCCCACCACTTTCACCTGTGATCCGTCGTGGTCCCAGAGTTGTTCCAGTTATCCAGCCAGGAGAGTTTGTACCCTATGGTCAAGTTTACCGTACATATCCAGGTGGGCCGCGCATGAAGCGCACTGCTGCTAAGCGGGTCCATCGTCTCACTGTCAGGTCACCAGCTGCATTCGTATCCCTACCACCATCATCATCACTTACTTCATTTCATCCACTCCGTCGCCGCTTGACAGCGAGGAGGAGTGTGGCATTCAGTACACCATCACCATTATCACCCTTACCATCCTTATCATCATTGTCTCCACCATTGCCATCCCTATCAGCACTAGTTCATACTAGAGATCCTACTCCTATGTCAGACCTACCACTCAAGAAGCAGGTAGTCTTGATATTCCATCACCAGATACTTCAGATGCCGCAGAGACTGCACCACCCAGCAGATTCGAGGTTGGTGAGAGCTCGAGGGCTGCTGCTGATAGACTACTTACTACTGCTATATTTGACTCGCGAGTAGAACAGCTTCAGGGAAAGATTGACAGGGCATTAGACTATGTGGAGGAGACACCAGTGAGCCGGATTGAGGCTATAGAGCAGGAGGTCGAGGGACTAGTCACAGGCAGAGTTGCTATAGATGTTTCATATCAGGGATTGGAGTCCCGACAGCTAGAGAGTTCTGAGTGTATTACCCAGTTGAGGCAGGAGATGCCTGAGTTGTTCGACAGGGCACAGATGTCCCAGGATGAGCATCATCGCCAGGCCGGTGAGTTATCTTCAGTTCAGGCTAGGATGTCCGCATCAGAGACTAGGGAGACTGATCTTCAGATTCGAGTTCAGCACCTAGAGGAGATTGCTGTTGCTATGTCTAGGGATCTTCAGAGGATTTTCCGTAGGCTAGATGGAGCACCCGGAGGAGGTGCCTAGTGTTAGACCTTTATCATGTAGCTTGTACATTATTATCCTAGTCCCGGGTGTGGGACATAGTTAGGATTTGTTGTCTTTTGCTTGTAGTAAAAACAAATATATCAAGTGTGACTCTACTATGAAGGATTTTCGTTGTGCTATTTTATGATATCGGTCTGCGTAACCAAAATTTTCATGTATTATATTCATGTGCGTTGTGATTATATTTATGATGTTTCGTTGTGCTTTCATTGTATTTACACATGCTGTGGTTGTATTTATACATGCTGTGGTTGTATTTATACGTGTTGTGGATGTATATACATGTTGTGGTTGTATATATTGTGTATGATGATCGTTTTCTATTGTGGATTCTCATTGTTGTTATCTTTTGTGATTGTGAAGAATTATGCCACCCAAAAGAGACACTACTGCTATGACACCAGCCGAGGTCAGAAAGCTTGTTGCCAACAGTATTGAGGCAGCATTGGTTACAGAAAGAGCTGCCGTAGCTGCAGCTGCTGCTGAAGCCGCTTCGCAGGCAGAAACCGCGGAAGCCGCAGGAACAAATATTGATGCGTGGTTTTCGACCTTACAACAGGTTTTACCTCTCAAGGGATCTTGAGAAGTTTGCAATCCCCACCAGGCAGTGTACCTGACCGATGTAGTATAGTGAAGTGGCAAGTACCGGGGATTGATCGTTCAACTCAAAGAATAGTGTTCGTTATGATTGAAATTTATCTACTAGGTCTAGAGGTGAGGGATGATTCTTTTTGTATTTTTATATTTTATGGAAAGCAAGTAAAAATCTATGGTTTTGGAAGAAGGGGCGGAATTAGTTGCTAATCAACTAACCCAAAAGCTACTAATTAAACTAATATGCAAGAAAAGTAAACTAGGGTTCTACAAGGGAAATGAAGCATGTCTACTTATGATATGTTACTCCTTGCTAGCTATCCAATTCTACCTATTGAATTGTCACACCTTGTTTTAATTGACGGGTTGTATTCCTTAATACCAATCGTGGGGTGGCGTACGTACTTCCCCAACTCTATAAGCTCCTACTTCACTCCTATGTCGAGCTGGCTAAGAAGCTCCTAACATGGGATCACTAGAATTCGCTCATGCATTAAATACAACCAAATAAACCTAGTACGCATTGGTTCATGTTTCTTAAGACGTTCAAGCAAGTTACCGTATAGGAGGTTAGCCAGTTTTCTTAAGCCTAACATCGATATCACCCAATCAAACAAGAGACAATAGGAAACAAGAATTATAAACTAAACCAACTAGATCTATTGAAGTTGTCACGCCCTAATTGATGGAGATGGACACACACATCAACAAGAAATCAATAAGATCTAATTAGTTATACACAAGTTTCACACAATCATAAGTAGACACAAGGTGATTTAGCCAAGCATAATTAATGAAGAGCAATCAACAATAATCATAATTGAAGACATAACATAGGATTGAATCGATAAACAAACCATTACAAGATGTTTATGGCATGATTAGGACCCTCTAAGTTGCTGGAAAAACACCTACCTAAACCCTAGAATCGGACTTAGGGTTTAGGGCTTACAAATAATGAAGTTATGATGTTGTATTTATAGGCAGTTTGCTGTCCGAGGGGTTCTGACGGCGTCAGCATTAACAAGTGACGCCGTCACATCCAATTTTTCACCAAATTGTAGATCTTTTCGTCCCGATCGCGTGGCCTTTTGAATCACCTAAATCCGAGTTCGTATGAGGATTTTATGGCCAAAACAGTAACAGCTACCGCGCGCGCAAGTTGTGACTAGATAATACGTGATGGCCTTCTTGACGCCGTCTCCCTTTAAACCTCCAAAATCCGTTCAGGCCTATCAGAAGCTGACGCCGTCAGAATATAGGCATGACGCCGTCCCTCTTTAATTTAAGCCGTGACGACCTTGATCACTCCAAAGGGTGACGCCGTCAGAATTCCCATGCAAATTTCTCTGGCTTATCATGAGTAATTTTCACATCCACCACTTTTGCCAAGCCATGACGCCGTCTGGAGTAAATCCTGACGCCGTCAAAGGTAACTTTTTAGCCGATTTTGAGACTTTGTCGTTTTCTTCACTTTTATGCTCCAAAAACGTCCAAAATGCTTCCTTTTCCAGATTTCTTCTCAAAAGTACCTAAAATGACAAAAGGAACGATTTAGGGCAATATTTGATCAAATAAATAAGATTTAGGGCTTAAATGACCCCCTAAAAGCGGTACACTTTTCGCTTCATCAAATACCCTTACACTTGAGATTTGCTTGTCCTCAAGCAAATGCGCTTTTATTCTAATCAAAATACAAGTTAGGGGTCATTTAATGCTAACATAAAAGTAATTACAACAAATATTCTTCCACTTTAATCATAATAAGCACGGAGATTACAAACTAGCACCTCACAAGTAGTGTTTAGATACTCACATCTCTCAAGTGTCATCAAAATAAATCTCATAAATGAAAACGGATATTATCTCTCACTACCTGTCATAGCAAATAGATTACCATAGGCTTGGGAAAGGATCAAAAACCTCCTCCACTAGGCGTAAGCACCTAAGATAAACTATCAAAGAGGGCTTTTAAACGGGTTATAACGTTAGGTGTAGGGAAAAGGAAAACACGGTTTTGTTGGATAAAGGATATTTTACTGGTGGCGAGTTAAAGATCTTGATTAATTACATGTACTATACAATGTTGCTAAGCCAAGACTCGACTCAATCTTAAGCTAAAAACAAAATAACAAAAACATAAAATAAACATAAAATGAAACGGGATGGTAGTCCCTATGTTTTTTCTACTTTTCCTTTTCTCATTTTTTTGTATTTTTCTTGATTTTTCGATTTTTTTTTTTTTTTATTTATATATTTTTTTTTTTTTTTTTTTTGCATACACTTTTGCCCTACCATCCAAAATAATAGATCATAGGGGCATTGCATCCCCCTTACACTTGAACTTTTACATAACTTTACAAATACTATTCTAATGACTCGAATTAAGATAATTAAAACACTTGGAGTACTTTTAAAATATTTAGCACAAATGGGGGTAATAAATGATGTTCTTCCCCATTACTCCATTACACTAGTACTTTACCCATGAGTCCTAATCGTCCCAAAACAATATGTACAAGGATATGACTCGACTTAGCAACCATGTAATCAATTAGATAATTAACTTGGGGTTTAAACAAATGTTCTCACAATAATGCACTAAAAATGAGTGCATACAAGGTAGGCTAAGGCGATTTGGGTGTACATTTTAGTGGGGTGTAAACAAATTCTTCCTTTAAGTAAAATGCTTAAAGGTCGAAACGAAAAGATAGGCTCTGAGGGGTGTACTAGGGGTATCGTGTACTAAAAATGAGTACAACGCAAAGGGTGTGGGAGAATTACTTGACCAATGTAGCCAATGTAATTATAACAAAAACACAGGTGTAAAACAATGGGTTAATCCTAATGCCTCTTATCATGTAGTAAATCTAACTACACGAATGTAGTCTCACTTGTGGCCTTGGAATGGTCCTAACGCAAGTTCTAGAATCTAAGTGCTACCGGTACACACATCATAGCATAAATGCTTTTCCTACCAATTCTAGGGGCGAACCTCACATATTTGGGGGTGGAAAATTTTTTAGTGGTACGGTTTTTGTGCTAGTCATATAACTCCTATCCGTGAGACGCTCATTAAGATCAAAGTTTCACTCCTATATGTTGTAAAAAATTTTAAATTTGGCACTAAAATTGCCTTAACAAGTATTTCTCTCAGTTTTATTACACATCTACCATCAAACAAACAAAAATCAAGCGCAATTGTATTCTCTAAAATCGTACTTTTACCCCCCCTTACACTTAAGATGAACATTGTCCCCAATGTTCAAATAACAAGATGTAAAAGTAAATAAGGTAAAAGAATGAAATCAAATACTCCCCTGATTCGTTCGGTGGATAATGAAGTAACATGGTTAAATCTTCTTCCAAGGTAATGTAGAAGCTCCAAGACTAATGCATCGCCATAAGCTTGATTCCACATACATTTCCTTGTCCAAAATAACCTGTTAAACCTGAGAAAACAAACAAAAAAACCAAAGCATCAAACCGAACAAAGACAACTCACAACTAGGTGTAATTCCAGACTTAGAAATAAAACAATAAAAGATATAATGCTTGCGGAATGAATGTTTTGCAGATTCCTGGAGTTTATAAGTTAGAGTTTTAATAAAAACTTTTTATGATTCCGGTAGAAAAACAAAACTTTCAAAAATTTCAGAAAATTAAAATCTGACGCCGTCATGTTGTAAGGCCTGACGCCGTCAGAAATGATCTGACAGAATTCTCATGTTAAGTTTCTGGAAAATTTCTGGAAAAAAAACCTATACCTTACTTCCTGGAATTCCTGCAAAACTTCATTATGACTCGATACAAGCATTTGACTCAAACAAATACTAATATGCATACTTATATCTCATTGTTATCGTTCATGTTCAATCTTGTTCTTTAAAACAGATTTAAATTTCCCTTACACTTATCTTTTGCAAAATACCTTTATATGTAGTTAAGACGAAGTTAAAAACAAAATAAAGCATTTTCACAATTTATATTTGAGACATGAACAGTAAACAAAAAGAATAAGAAATGCATACGGAAACAAATAAAATTAAATAAACAAACAATCAAACAAATAAAGCAAATAAAGCTTGGGTTGCCTCCCAATAAGCGCTTGTTTTTGTTCGAGTCACGAGCCTGACTCTACCCTTATTTAACAAAAATAGGGGAGGTTTTCCCTACACTTAGGATTAAGTGCGGGTGAAAGTAGCGATACACACCCTTAGGGTGTGAATATGCCACGTGAGGTGAAGGGGGTAAGTGAATGGCTTCCTTCATCCTAAAACTACCCGGATAATATTGGTTGATGGGTGGGTCGGTTCCTCTTTTTTCTCCTAGATGTAAATCTAAGGATGAAAAGTTGTGTAAAGGTTGAGGTTCCAATTCATCAACACTAGGAAATTCCCTAGAACTATGAGTAAGGTCATCACTAAAAGTGTGCAAACCTATATCCTCTAGTTGTGTTTGGTCCAAGGGTTCTACCTCCATCGGGATTCCTAAAGTCTCTTCTACTTCTTCCGGGTAAGTCACGGGCGGTGTGGGTGCCTCAAATGATGGTTGAGTATTTTGTGGGCTTATGGTGTTTACCTCATCCTTCCTCGTGTCAAGATCACCTATATCCTCATCAATTATTTTCTTAGGTAGTGATAATAACAAACCTAGTGCTTCATCCAACTTATGGTTTATTGATACGGCTCTATCCACAATTCCTTGGCAAACTAGGTCGCTTTTCCTATTAGCCTCACTAAAACAAGATCCTAAACATGGAGGTTGTTCATAAGAATCTATCCTAGGTGAAGGCTCATATGATTCATAAGTGTCTCTAAATGAGGTATTTTGAACTTCTTGGTGTTCTAGCCACTCAACCATATCTTGCAATCTTAGAAGTCTAAGTGAAGAGTCCATTTGAAGCAAATTACAAACAAAATCACAAAGAAAAGATAGACTACGAGAAAGCTACAAAATAAAAAGAAAAAAATCTCACTTGATAGGAATCTTGTGAGTAGACCTAATAAATATAAAATTTCAACCTAAGAAATAACTACTCCCCGGGCTGCGGCGCCAAAAACTTGATGCGTGGTTTTGCGACCTTACAACAGGTTTTACCTCTCAAGGGATCTTGAGAAGTTTGCAATCCCCACCAGGCAGTGTACCTGACCGATGTAGTATAGTGAAGTGGCAAGTACCGGGGGATTGATCGTTCAACTCAAAGAATAGTGTTCGTTAGGATTGAAATTTATCTACTAGGTCTAGAGGTGAGGGATGATTCTTTTTGTATTTTTATATTTTATGGAAAGCAAGTAAAAATCTATGGTTTTGGAAGAAGGGGCGGAATTAGTTGCTAATCAACTAACCCAAAAGCTACTAATTAAACTAATATGCAAGAAAAGTAAACTAGGGTTCTACAAGGGAAATGAAGCATGTCTACTTATGATATGTTACTCCTTGCTAGCTATCCAATTCTACCTATTGAATTGTCACACCTTGTTTTAATTGACGGGTTGTATTCCTTAATACCAATCGTGGGGTGGCGTACGTACTTCCCCAACTCTATAAGCTCCTACTTCACTCCTATGTCGAGCCAGCTAAGAAGCTCCTAACATGGGATCACTAGAATTCGCTCATGCATTAAATACAACCAAATA
Organism: Artemisia tridentata subsp. tridentata; assembly: GCA_021014915.2. Classification (NCBI taxonomy): domain Eukaryota; kingdom Viridiplantae; phylum Streptophyta; class Magnoliopsida; order Asterales; family Asteraceae; genus Artemisia; species Artemisia tridentata. The sequence goes on along the minus strand of CP139501.1, from coordinate 62,969,613 downwards.
AACCTAGTACGCATTGGTTCATGTTTCTTAAGACGTTCAAGCAAGTTACCGTATAGGAGGTTAGCCAGTTTTCTTAAGCCTAACATCGATATCACCCAATCAAACAAGAGACAATAGGAAACAAGAATTATAAACTAAACCAACTAGATCTATTGAAGTTGTCACGCCCTAATTGATGGAGATGGACACACACATCAACAAGAAATCAATAAGATCTAATTAGTTATACACAAGTTTCACACAATCATAAGTAGACACAAGGTGATTTAGCCAAGCATAATTAATGAAGAGCAATCAACAATAATCATAATTGAAGACATAACATAGGATTGAATCGATAAACAAACCATTACAAGATGTTTATGGCATGATTAGGACCCTCTAAATTGCTGGAAAAACACCTACCTAAACCCTAGAATCGGACTTAGGGTTTAGGGCTTACAAATAATGAAGTTATGATGTTGTATTTATAGGCAGTTTGCTGTCCGAGGGGTTCTGACGGCGTCAGCATTAACAAGTGACGCCGTCACATCCAATTTTTCACCAAAGTGTAGATCTTTTCGTCCCGATCGCGTGGCCTTTTGAATCACCTAAATCCGAGTTCGTATGAGGATTTTATGGCCAAAACAGTAACAGCTACCGCGCGCGCAAGTTGTGACTAGATAATACGTGATGGCCTTCTTGACGCCGTCTCCCTTTAAACCTCCAAAATCCGTTCTGGCCTATCAGAAGCTGACGCCGTCAGAATATAGGCATGACGCCGTCCCTCTTTAATTTAAGCCGTGACGACCTTGATCACTCCAAAGGGTGACGCCATCAGAATTCCCATGCAAATTTCTCTGGCTTATCATGAGTAATTTTCACATCCACCACTTTTGCCAAGCCATGACGCCGTCTGGAGTAAATCCTGACGCCGTCAAGGTAACTTTTTAGCCGATTTTGAGACTTTGTCGTTTTCTTCACTTTTATGCTCCAAAAACGTCCAAAATGCTTCCTTTTCCAGATTTCTTCTCAAAAGTACCTAAAATGACAAAAGGAACGATTTAGGGCAATATTTGATCAAATAAATACGATTTAGGGCTTAAATGACCCCCTAAAAGCGGTACACTTTTCGCTTCATCAAATATCAATGGTACAAATGGTCGTAAATGTACGTACAAAGATTTCAAGAGTGGTGATTCGGAAAAATTCAAAGGCATTGAAGGGGCCACTGCCATGATCCGATGGTTTGAAAAGACAGAATCATTATTCCTTCTATGCAACTGTCCGGAGGACAGCAAAGTAAAGTTTGCTACTAGTACATTCGTTGGGGAAGCTATGTCATGGTGGAATTCGTATGCAAAGCCCATGGGAATCGAGAATGCTCACAAGCTTACATGGGACGAATTCAAGAAGTTGCTGACAAAGAAGTTTTGCCCACGAACAAAAGTGAAAAAGATGGAAACAGAGTTTTATGAGCTAGTGACAGTAGGTAATGATATTGAGGCATATATTAGGAGGTTTCAGGAATTGGCAGCATTATGTCCGACAACGGTTCCAGCCACTGAGAAGCTATTAGAGAATTTCATTGGAGGATTACCTCACAACATCCGTGGAGATGTGATTTCTTTTGACCCGTAAACATTGGATGAGGCAATCAGAATGTCTCAGAAACTCATGGCTCAGATAGTGAAGAAAGGAATTACCTCAAACAACAACAACAACACCAACAGTAACCGTAACTACAACAACAATTCCAACAACTACCGAAACAACAACAACTATAACAGCAACTGAAACAATTCCAATAACAACAACAACAAAAGAAATCGGGATAACAAGCCAGAGTAGCAATGTTACTCAACCACCACCCAAGAGACAGGAAACTGCAAAGGCCTATGTTGCAGGTTAAGCTGAGAAAAGAGGTTACAATGGTACTTTACCCAAGTGCAACAAATGTCAAACCCATCATAACCCTGGAAGTTGTCCGAATCTGTGTGGGAACTGTAAGAAGGTTGGTCATTTGACCAGGGATTGCAAGGCTCTGATTGTGGTTGATAATCAGAAGCCCCCAGCAACATGCTTTGGTTGTGGAGAAGTCGTACACTTCAAGAATAACTGTCCGAAGGGAAAGAATCAGGGAAACAATAACCAAGGTGGAATAGCTAGAGGAAGAGCTTATGTCCTTGGAGGAGAAGATGTCAGGGAGGACCCGAATGTCGTTACGGGTACGTTCCTCATTAACAATCGTTATGCTTCCATACTATTTGATTCAGGAGCCGATAGAAGTTTTGTTTCTACTGCATTTGCACCATTACTCAATATTGAACCAACCGCATTAGACACCCCATATCACATTGAACTAGCTAACGGTAGTTTAGTTGGCACCGACACGATCATTCGTGGTTGCACTCTCAATTTTCTCAATCACCCGTTCAATATAGATCTCATGCCAGTAGAACTTGGAAGTTTCGACATTGTCATCGGTATGGATTGGTTATCTCGACATCATGCCAGAATCATCTGTGATGAAAAAGTTGTTCATCTTCCTTATGATGGCGAAACATTGGTCGTTCGCGAAGAACGCAGTGGGACTAGCTCAGCATCATCTCGTGCATTAAAACAGAGAAATACATAAAGAAGGGCTGTTATGCATTCTTGGCTCATATCACAGAAAAGAAGTCGGAGGAGAAGCGACTTGAGGATGTACCAACAGTTAAAGATTTTCCAGAAGTCTTTCCAGAAGACTTACCATGACTTCCACCTACTCGCCATGTCGAATTTCAGATTGACTTAGTGCCGGGAGCTGCACCAGTTGAGCGAGCACGTTATCGACTTGCACCTTCAGAAATGCAAGAGTTGTCGAACCAATTGCAAGACCTCTTGGATAAAGGATTCATTAGGCCGAGTTCCTCGCCTTGGGGAGTACCAGTTTTGTTTGTAAAGAAGAAAGATGGATCTTTCAGAATGTGCATCGACTATCGAGAGCTAAACAAGTTAACAGTGAAGAATTGTTATCCACTTCCCAGGATCGACGATTTGTTTGATCAGTTGCAAGGTTCTAGTTATTACTCCAAGATCAACTTGAGATCGGGTTACCATCAGCTTAGGGTTCGGGAGGGAGATATCCCGAAGACAGCATTCAGAACACGCTATGGACATTATGAATTTTAGGTAATGCCGTTAGGACTAACCAACGCACCAGCTGTGTTCATGGATCTCATGAACAGGGTGTGCAAGCCATATCTAGATAAGTTTGTGGTCGTATTCATTGACGATATCTTGATTTACTCAAGGAGTGAAGAAGAGCACCGAGAACACCTCCGAACAATTTTAGAGCTGCTCAAGAAAGAGAAACTGTACGCCAAATTCTCAAAGAGTGATTTTTGGATCGGAAGAGTACAATTCCTTGGTCACGTCATTGATAGTCAGGGACTACAGGTTGATCCAGCAAAGATTGAGGCAGTTAAAGATTGGGCAACACCAAAAACTCCCACAGAAATTCGTCAATTCTTAGGACTTGCCGGATATTACAGAAGGTTCATTGAAGGGTTTTCCAAGATAGCTAAGCCACTGACCAAGTTGACACAAAAGAACCAGAAGTACGATTGGGGAGAAAAGCAAGAGACCGCTTTTCAGTTATTGAAACAGAAACTTTGCAGCACGCCAATTTTGTCATTGCAAGAAGGGATTGAAAACTTCATGGTATATTGCGATGCTTCACACAAAGGACTTGGGGCAGTGTTAATGCAAAACGATGCATCTCGTCAGCTTAAGAAGCATGAGAAGAATTACACTACTCACGACTTAGAGTTGGGTGCCGTGGTTTTCGCACTCAAGATTTGGAGGCATTATCTTTACGGAACAAAGTGTGTAGTATTTACAGACCACAAAAGCTTACAGTACATTCTTGATCAGAAGGAACTTAACATGAGGCAACGTCGTTGGTTGGAACTACTTAGTGATTACGACTGTGAAATCAGATATCACCCAGGAAAAGCCAATGTTGTGGCAGATGCACTCAGTCGGAAAGAGAGACTCAAGCCTTTGAGAGTCAGATCATTGGGAATGACTATCATTTCACCACTACCATCAAAGATCCTCGAGGCCCAAGTCGAGGCACTCAAGGAAGAAAACCTACCAAGTGAAACACTCAAAGGAATGCAAGATAATGCAAACGGTTTAGTAAGGAGATCAGATGGAACATTATGCTTTAAGGATAGAAGCTGGATACCTCTCTATGGTGGAATACGGGAGTTGATCATGCACGAATCACACAAGTCGAAGTACTCCATTCATCCAGGTTCTGATAAGATGTATCAGGATCTCAAGAAGCTTTATTGGTGGCCGAATATGAAAGCAAAGATAGCTACGTATGTCAGTAAATGCCTTACTTGTGCTAAAGTGAAAGCCGAGTACCAGAATCCATCAGGATTACTTCAGCAACCAGAGATTCCCCAGTGGAAGTGGGAACGCATTACAATGGACTTTGTCACTAAACTTCCCAAAACATCAGGAGGTTACGATGCTATTTGGGTAATAGTTGATCGTCTCACCAAGTTAGCCCATTTCATTCCAATCAAAGAGACTTATACTATGGATCAGCTCACCAGACTTTACGTCAAGGAAATAGTCTCAAGGCACGGTGCACCAATTTCCATCATTTCCGACGGAGACAGTCGCTTTACTTCAAACTTTTGGGAGTCATTGCAAGATTCATTCGGGACTAAATTAGACATGAGTACCGCCTATCATCCTCAGACCGATGGTCAGAGCGAGAGAACGATTCAGACATTAGAAGACATGCTCAGGGCATGTGTCATTGACTTTGGAAATGGTTGGGCTAACCATTTGCCATTGATCGAGTTCTCTTACAATAACAGTTATCACTCGAGCATAAAAGCCGCACCATTCGAGGCACTCTACGGTCGTAAGTGCAGGTCCCCAGTTTGTTGGGCCAAAGTTGGTGATGTACAGCTAACTGGTCCAGAGTTGGTTAGGGAAACAACAGAAAAGATAATTCGGATTAGAGAAAGACTCCAAACAGCCAGAAGCCGACAGAAAAGTTACACCGATGTTCGACGCAAACCATTAGATTTCCAGGTTGGAGACAAAGTCATGTTGAAGGTCTCGCCTTGGAAGGGCGTGATACGATTCGGGAAACGCGGGAAGTTGAACCCGAGATACATTGGGCCATTCAAGATTCTGGAAAGGATCGGTCCGGTAGCGTACAGACTGGAGCTTTCGTCAGAGCTCAGCAATGTACATAACACGTTTCATGTCTCAAACCTCAAGAAATGTCTTTCAGACGAAACGCTCGTAATCCCATTGGAAGAAATTCAGATCGATGATAAGCTTAACTTTGTAGAAGAACCAGCAGAAATCATGGACCGAGAGGTCAAACAGTTGAAACAAAGTCGAATTCTGATCGTCAAAGTTCGCTGGAATTCTCGCAGAGGTCCTGAGTTTACTTGGGAACGGGAAGACCAGATGCGACACAAATACCAACATCTTTTCACCGAGACCACTCCAGAGACCAACATCAGCTGAATTCAGGGACTGAATTCCTTTTAATGTGGTCGACTGTCACAACTCGTAATTTCAGGTCATTTTCCAAACCCTGACAATTTACTATTCATGAGTTACTATTCATCAATCACTATTCACCGATCACTATTCATCATTTCACAATTCATCATTTTTGAAGTCAGTTTGAGACTTTGAGAAGTCATCAAAAATTTTACTATTCACATGACACTATTCATTCCCGGAGGGAAATAACTATTCATGGGCATCATTCATCATGTCGTAAACTTGGTTTACGGGTACTCAAATGCGCGTAACCAGTCAGGTTTAGCTGCGTATTCATGCATCATCAGTAAAAGCACATCATACAGACTAGAGTAGTCTGCATATCATCAGTAACATCATTATCATATCAGTTCATGCATGGGTTTGTGTGATTTTCATTAACTTATGCTTAATTGTTTAATTAACGTTACCACTCATTCATTTCTACTAACATTATACCCAATACTCCTGACAATGATCCTAACACATTTTCAAACTAATTATAAAGATATAGAGATTATATTATTACTTTAACCGGTGCTGTTAAACCAATCGCTATATTTTTCGTTTGACGCTTATAACTCCGTCGGTTTACGAAATTTCATTCCGATAATCATTCTAACACCCGATTCTTGCAAGAAATATGGTTTTACAATTTTTAAAACTTCATCGTATTTCATTTCACCTCGTCATGATTTATTTCTAGTTAACTCGGTACCCGATAACACTCAATGCATAAGCTTTTGAGCTAGCTCCCAATTAGCATCACTTTAACCCCTTTCATCATCCCATTGCTGAATTTCTTGAATGAGTGCAAGATTTACTTCTTCTTCCTTTTTAGCTCTTTCTTGTCTTATTCTTTGATCCTCAGCATCAAACTCTTCTTGTTGCTTTCTTGCAAGCTTTTCATCAGCTAAGAGTTGTTGTGCTTTCTTCTTCATAGACAAGGGTTTTAACACATGTTCTTCTTCTATTAAGATATTTTTTCCCTTGTCTTTTGATGGTGGTTGTTGTGATTGAGTTGTTGTAGAAGTAGGTGTTGACTCTTTTATCACAACTCCTTTTACCAGTGGTCTTGAACTATCTTTAACTAGTGTTTTTGCTTTCTTTTAATCAATCATAGCTATCCAAGATATCTTCTGGCATTGTATGCCCATACTTAGCCTTGACCAGCTTCCATAAAGTTTCTAGATCTTCCCTATCAAAGCTTTTGAGCATCTGTCCAAAAAAGATAAATCTTTGAGATTTTCCACCAGCACTCACTATCTCCCACTAAGCTGCCTTTCCATGATGTCAAATCTTCCAATCAATGATAGGTACTTTTGTCTTCAAAGGAACAGTATCGACTATTTCCTCTTCATCATCTAAAGCAATGACTGTCAATTGTTGCAGTTCAACTTTTTCTTTTTCAACATCTTCTTGATCTATCTGCTCTTGCTCTAGCTCTATTTGCTCATCAAGTTTTTACTGCTCTCATACTTTAGCTCTTCACCCGCTCTCTTTGAACTACTCCCTACCACTTCAGTTTTTTTAGGCACAAAACTATCTGTTTTTCTTTTAGCTATCTCATATAACTCTTTAATTTTACCATCATCAAAATGGTTTAAATCTTTGAGCTTACATTTGTCCATATTCCTGAGATAGTCACACGTAATTTCCTTTTTCGAGCTCTGGTGGGTGGTCTGTTTCTCTTAGCTTGGGCTCTTTGGGCTGCATAGAATTTTCTTCTTTGCTCAACAAACTAAGCCAGCAACTTAGATCTTTCTTTAATGGTAAACTGTGCTTGTTTTTCTTGCAACAACTTTTGAGCTAGCTCCCAATCAGCATCACTTTGAGCCCTTTCATTGTCCCATTGCTGAATTTCTTGAATGAGTGTAAGCTTTGCTTCTTCTTTCTTTTTAGCTCTTTCTTGTCTTATTCTTTGATCCTCGGCATCAAACTCTTCTTGTTGCTTTCTTGCAACCTCTTCATCAGCTAAGAGTTGTTGTGCTTTCTTCTTCATAGACAAGGGTTTCAACACAGGTTCTTCATCTATTAAGATATTTTTGCCCTTGTCTTTTTATGGTGGTTGTTGTGATTGAGTTGTTGTTGAAGTAGGTGTTGACTCTTTGATCACAACTCCTTTTACTGGTGGTCTTGAACTCTCTTTGACTGGTGTTTTTTCTTTCTTTAAATCAATCATAGCTTGAGCCAAACTGAGCTCATCATCATCAATAGTTGTTGTTGCAACAACATTAACTTCAGGCTCAACAGCATTAAGTTTCTCACTAGCAGCATTAACTGATACACTAGCAGCATTAAGTGTAGCAGCTTGTTCCATTAGCCTAGCCACTTCAACTAATTTATCAACATTAAGCCCAGTAGTTGTAACTGAATTAGCAGCATCATCTATAACAACTTCATTACCCTGTTGATTTGCAACAACAAACTCATCACCAGTATCAACCTCTTCATTCACCTGCTCATTGCCTTCATTTAACAACTGCTCATTCATCTCTTGATCCTCCCCTGATGCCTTGTCCTCATTCCCCCCTATTTGGGTGCATCCTCTTCCAAAACTTTGAGAACATCTTTACTATTAGAAGACTGTATCTTAGTAGCCGTACCCACTTTTTGTAATCCTTTTAGCTTATGTGTTCTTGATCTCTGTCTCCCTTTAAGATGTCTAACTCTCCTCTTCAGCCTTTGGATTTCATCATTTTGAGAAGATGTAGTCTGTTGGAGATCAAGAACCTGTTGTGACAATTTAGTACAAGTAGCCATCAATTTTTTTAATAGTTCCATACTACCCTCACCACTTCAGATTGTGTTACCTATCCCGAGAGGTGGATCACTAGGAATGTTAGACTCAGTCTCAAACCTAGTTTGTGCATCTGAGCCCCCCATGGTTTCTTGGCGCCTTGGGATTCCATCACCTGAGTCAGCTCCATGGGAACTTTACCCATTAGATGTTGCCTTAGATTGGGTCTTATTGATGTTACTACTATCCTGCTCTGCATCTTAGGTAGCAGCAGTAGTAGCAGCCCTTTCTAAACTACCTTCCCACTCCTTATTGATAGCCACATCTACATCCATACCAACACTAGCCTAAGGTAGCTCAGTGCCCTGTTTGTGTGATTTCCTACGTTGATAGGTCTTTTGTGTTGAGGAAATGGATAAAAATGTAGATGGGTGTTGGCTTATAGTTGGGATGACTGAACCTTCACCCTGATTTTTAGCTTGTTCCAACATTGTTGGAAACAATGGTGTTACAATCCCAGAAAAGTCTTTTTCCTCTATCTTCATATTTGTAAAAATCTTTTTAGAATGAGAGAGTGGAACAAAGTTCTTTGATGAATTTTCTTCTCAGTAAATTGTCTGTCCATAAGCAATTGTAAAAACCTTGGATATAAGTAAAATTTGCTTGCAAATTTATCGAAGTTCTTAACCATACCACCAAAAATCATTTTTGAAAAATTAAACTTCTGGTCTATGGCCAAGCAGTTAATGGCATTGCTGCTAAACTCATTTCAGCCAGTTGTCTTTGGACTAAGACACTATAGGATGGTATGAATCAAGAATTTCCAGTGTGTGGAAAAGGAACCTATAGAAATCATTTTTCCTTACATACCCCATCAGTGCAAGGTTTACAAAAATTATAGAATTAGAAAAACACTCAATCCCTTGAGTATCTGTTAGGTGAAGAACTCTCCTAACAGATGCTTCAGTTATGAGTATCTTCTGCCCATCTACAAGGGCATGAATTTTTTCTTCTCCATTAACAGTTTTGAACTTCGCAGTAGACCAAAACTGTTTAATGTGTGAAATATATATAGTAGGGTTTACTGTTAATTCATACCTTAGAGGGTTTGCGTTTAAGAAATCAATTATCTCAGTAAAACCTTCAGAATCTTTAGGTTTTTGCAAAAAGGCAACCATGTTGTGGGTGTCGGCAAAAGAAAAGTTCGACATTGTTATGATTTTGTTGCAAGTGATGGTGGGTTTTTACGAATTGATGATAAAAAGAGTGTTATGGTTTGTATTTAAGAGAATTATGTACGCGTGAATTCAATTGAATCAATGATTTTGGGATTTAAACCCTTAATCGAGAAAGTTACATAACAGTACCCTGTACTCTCAAACTCGGCAGCAGAAACCAAGCAGCATTAATTTAAGCTTGGCAGCATTAACTTATCCCTAGCAGCATAAACTCAGTTTCCACTCCAAACAACTTATTTATCAGCATTCCAACACTTCTTTTTGCTTATCCTGCAAAAGATTAGTCCAAAAACACAAAAACACAAGCCATAACACAATACACAATAATCACATCATCAATTATACTTAGCAGTTCTAAGTATAACCAGCAGCACAAACTTGCAGTTCTAAGTATAATTAGCAGTACTAATTACACTTAGCAGTAGAAACAACTTATGACTTAAATAACAGTACTAATCCATACAAAATTCTACAAAAACACAAAGAGATAAGTGATTTTAAAGATTTAGCATTTAAATACTGGCAATTAAAAATTGAAATCTACCCACATCAAAAGCTTGTGTGAGCAAATCTGCAACATTATTGTCAGTATGGATTTTAACCATTTGAAGTAACTTCTTTTCATTGCAGTCTCTTATAAAATGGTGTTTTATCTCTATATTCTTTGTTTTTTAGTGATAAACAGGATTTTTAATGATGCACATAGTACTGCTATTATCGATAAAGATTTTGGTATGCATAAAATTGTACTCATAATCCAGCAATTGATTCTGAATCCAGAACACTTGTCCACAGCAACTTGTAGCAGCCACATATTCAGCTTCTGTTGTGGAATTTGCAACCACAGTCTGTTTTTTGCACTGCCATGATATCAATCTACACCCAAGAAATTAACAACCTCCTGTTGTAGATTTCCTATCCAAGCTTGCTCTAGCATAGTCACTATCAGTGTATGCTACCAAATCAAAATGAGAATCTTTTTGATACCAAAGGCCCAATTTAGGTTGACCTTTTAAGTATCTAAAAATTCTTTTCACATCATGAAGATATGAAACTTTTGGTGTGACTTGGTATCTGGCACAGGCACACAATGCAAACATAATGTCAGATCTTAAAGAAGTAAGATACATCAATGAACCAATCATTGTTCTGTATATATGAACATCAACTTCTTCACCATCTTCATCCTTGAGCAAAGGCTTATCAGTGACCATACGTGTGCTTACTGCCTTGACATCTTTATACCCAAACTTCTTTAAGATCTCAGCAACATACTTATCTTGACTAATAAATATGCTATCTTCCTCCTGTTTCACTTACAATCCCAAAAAGAAAGTAAGTTCTCCCAAAGAACTCATCTGGAACCTCTCATGCATCAATTTATCAAACTCAATGCATAACTCCTTCTTTGTTGAACCAAAAATAATATCATCTACATAAACCTGAACTAGCAGGATATCATTTTTTGTATCTTCTGGTAAACAAAGTCTTGTCAATCTTCACTTTATGAAATCCATTATCCAACAGGTTTGTTGACAATGTTTCATACCAAGCTCTGGGAGCTTGATGTAAACCATAAATTGCTTTTTCCACCTTGTATACTTTATCAGGAAAATCGGGATCTTCAAACCCTGGTGGTTGAACAACATATACTTCTTCTTCAATTTTCCCATATAGAAAAGCACTTTTTACATCCATCTGATACACCACAAAATCTTTTTATGAAGCATAAGATAAGAACAACCTTATAGCTTTAATTCTAGCAACTGGGGCAAAGAATTCATCATAGTTAATCCCTTCTTCTTGTGTGTATCCCTGAGCTACTAACCTTGCCTTGTTCCTTATCACAATACCTCTTTCATCCTTTTTACATCTGAAAACCCATTTAGTACCAATAGCCTTTTTACCATTAGGCAAATCTACCAGAGTCCAAACTTCTTGTAGCTTGAATTGTAGAAGCTCTTCTTGCATAGCCTCCAACCACCTTGGATCCTGCAATGCTTTAAGTGCATTATTGGGTTCTACTTGTGATAGAAAACAAGCAAACAAACAATTTTGAAGGTCTTTATGACTGTTTCTTTGTTTAAGGGATCTAGCAAAGAAACCTTGTTCTTTCAAATCCGTTGTTATTCTTCTTGTTTGAACAGCAAACTTTATATCTCCAATGATTTGTTCTTGAGGATGATTCTTGTGAATTCTAGTAGTTGGAATAGGACTGACAGGGATATTATCATCCATGTTTTTTATGTCAACCTCAGCACCATCTCCTTCATCATCAGTATCAATATAGATATTTTTCAATTGAGACATGTTTGGATAAATTGTATATTCATCCTCATTAACAGCAATGCCTTCCTTGTCAGCAGTATTAACAGTTTTATCTTTGTTAGTGCTGTCAGAGCTGTTACCATCACTAGCAGCATTAACATCATTAGAAATCCTAACATTATCAACCTTCTTTTGATTATCACATTCAGTTTCTTTTCTTGGAGCTTCATCATTCTACTTTTCATCATCATTAGAAGAATTAACTTCATCTGATCCTGGGAGCTCTTGAGCTAGGATCTTTGGATCCTTTTCTTGAGAACTTTTTAGAGTTAGAGAGAATAGTGGATCAACAATCTATAATGGTAGTAAAAAAAATCTTTTCCAGGTCATGTCTCCTTTCTAGCTTGACATGCATCATGACTAGCTTTTGTACCTACAAAACTATTAGACTGTGTACCTGCAGCAACTGGCTCATAATTCAATGTTTTTTTTAGTGCATCAATGTCAAACAGCCAGTCTGGTACACTACCTACAGCATTAGTTGTACTCTCACTGAACCTAACATGTAAGTTCTCTTCCACTATCCTGTTTCTACTATTGAATACCCTAAAGGCCTTACTATTCATTGAGTATCCAACAATGAAACCTCCATCAGCCTTGCCATCAAACTTGCCCAAGTGATCTATGGTATTGAGGATAGTAACAGGACACCCGAATGGTCTTAAAAAGCTTAACATTGGTGTTCTACCTTGTAACAATTCATAAGTGGTCTTGTTATAAGGCTTAACTACTAAACTTCTATTTTGCACATAGCAAGAAGTATTAACTGCTTCTGCCCAAAAGGTAGTTGGCAATTTAGAATCTGCTAACATAGTCCTAGTAGCCTCAATTAGTGTCCTATTCCTCCTCTCAGCAACACCATTTTGTTGAGGAGTTCTAGCTACACTATACTATCTCATAATACATTTCACCTCACAAAACTGATTCATATCCCTATTCTTGAACTCAGTTCCATTGTCACATCTTATCACTTTAACCTAATGATTAACTAGGTTTTCTATCCTGGTTATGAAAGACTTAAGAATGCCACTGGTTTCACCCTAAGTTGCTAAAGAGAAAACCTAAGTAAGCCTGCTATAATCATCTGTGACAACTAGGCAATACATCCCTTTCATTGAACTTTTCACAAATGTTGGTCCAAATAATTCCATGTGCAACATATGTAAAGGCTGACTTATAGAATTCACTGTTTTGGTCATACAAGAGGCTCTGTTTTGCTTTCCCTTCTGACAAGCATCACAGGTTTTATCATTTTGAAAAACTTTAGAAGGTAAACCTCTGACAAGATTTTCCTTAACCAATTTATTAATTGTTTTGAAATTTAAGTGTCCAAGCCTTCTATGCCAAAGATTTGATTCATCAGATGTGGCTTTTGCAAAGAGACAAGTTAAACCTCCTTTGGGAAACATGTTCTCTAAATCAACACTATATATATTATCTGTTCTGGGAACTTTAAGCAAAACATGACTTTCATCAGTTAACTTAAAGTCAGGAGACAAGACAATACATTCATTGTCATTAAAGAGAACACTATTTTCTTTGTCACACATTTGTGAGACACTAAAGATATTTAATTTTAGCTCTTTAACAAAATACACATTCTCACAATCAAGTTTACCAATTCTTATAGTACCATTGCCAGCAATTTTCCATCCTTTAGGATTACTCCCAAAAGCAACATATCCTCCATCAATTTCTTCATAATTAGTAAGATAGGACATGTTTCCAGTCATGTGCCTTGAGCATCCACTATCAATGACTCCTTGATCTTGTAATTCCACCTGTGGATTGCCCTACACATAAAGTAAGAAAATCAGTTTCCGTTGGGGACCCAAGCCATTACTGACTTGGATCTCCCATGTGCATCAACATAATCAAATTTCTTTAAAACTATTGATTCACTGATGTGTTTGGAAACATGGTGTAAAAATTTAATTTTTGGTTTCCAAATCCAACAAGCTAAGGCCTTAACATCATATATATGATTTTTCCAAACAGTATCAATTGCTGCTTTTGGCTTTGCAGTAGTAACTACTGCTTTTGGCCTAGCAGTATTAACAACTGTATTCTTTTGAATGGGCCTTGTTACAGTTGAATGTACTTTTTTTGAAAATTTTGACAATGCTTTAGCACCATTCACTGTTTGTTTTGGTTGATCAATATTAACTGACCTAGCAGTTGATAACGCTCATTTCGTACATGTTTGGTTGTGTTTGTGAACATATTATGTGAAAAAAGGTACAAAAGATATATTAAGGTTCAGGTACAATCAAGTCCAAGTGAATAGCTAGAAAGATGGGGAAAAGTCGCTAAATCAAGAGCTTATGCACAACGAAAGATTCTACCCATAATAAAGACCTCAGGAAGATCATCAAAGATAAAGAATCAAGTTACAAAGATTTTTGAGCTCAAGAAAAGATCAAGTGTTGATGAAATGAATGAGAAGTTACATGCAAAGTTTGCTATGAATTATGGCTTGCTTTCTCAACCAATGGTTCAAGAAATAGAACTAAGGCTTAAGTTCAACCCAAGGTTCAAACCTGCCATGCCAACCTTACGTACTCCAAACCTTGGGCTGAAATCTAAACCTCAGGTTGAGACTTCAACCTTGGGTTGCTTTAACTCCTAGAACACCTAATGACTAATTTTAACGATCTAACTCTTCATGTGGGTTGTCATTATGCTTTATTTACTTCAAGTCCAGAATTTTATGACACTTGGTGCCCAAGAAACTTGCTTGTTGGCCAAGGAGTAGTTTTCTATTAATTAGAAGCATTGCTAGAGAGAAAACGTATATACTCATATACCAAATTTCTCACTCTCTCTCAAGAAGGCTACAAAGAAGAAAACGCAGGAAGAAGTTGACTTGCATTCATTATCCATCATTGTAATCATCAAAGGAATCATTGTTGATCACCTCATAATTGTTCCTAAGTCTTGTAATCATCATTACAACTTTTGTAAGACTCTTTAATCATGTTTTCAAGTGATATAATTTCTGTGATTATTACTTTGTTTGCCATGAGCGGCTAAGTGCCTTGTGCACTTGCCTAGATGATGTTTGTTACATGAATGTTGATTGATTATGACTCTATGGTTCTAATTCAATGAAAAGCTATTACTAGGATCGAATTGTGCTTTCAAAGTTTTCATAAACAAAAGAGTTATCAAGTTTGGTTGATTATTAATGGTGTAATAGGTCGAAAGAGACATTGTTATTTAATCAATTATAAACCTTTGTCTATGAAGGTGTTAGTTGTCAATTACTTGTGAAACGATAGCGAATCAAGTGATTGAATTGTGTTAGTCTTGTTTGATCAAAACTTAATATTGTTTTTGTTTCATCTTAAAATCTTGACGAGGATTGAAAGTGTTGAAAACAAGAGGATTAGTACACCAACTAATCAAATTAGAGCACCATCTAATTTATTGATCATAATTGATTTGAACCATTGTCATAATTATATCAAGGGAATTGTGCAAACTAGTCTAGGCAAGTGTAGTTTTTAATATATTGAATTTACATCATCATCATTATTTGCTTGCTTTAGAATCATTACTAAGTCTTTGTTATAATCAAACTCATGTTACATAAAAACTAAACAAATCCTTGTGAACGACCTCGGCTTACCATATCACCTCTTGATACACACGGACGAGTATACTGGCTCGTATGTGTTTCGTTTGAAACATTGGTAGATCGTGTTTATAAATTTAAAACTTGCACTCTCGACACACATCAACAGTATTAGCCAATAATGCTGTTTTAGAAACATTTTGTGAAGTTATAATTAAACAACTTCGTGGATCGTTTATAGCAAGTGGGATAAACAATAATAATGAATATCAACGAAACGCAGCGGAATAACAAAACATATCATATTATTGCTACAAGGTTTCTTCATCATCATAATCTCTAACAACTACTAACATACAAACCCTAGGCGTACATTGTAGGAACTTGACACCTAGACACACACACACCTTTTCATGATGTTACATCTTTAACATCTGTTAATAAAAACTAACGCCCCATATCCTCTTTATATACTGTAGGATTAGGGTTACAAAAGGATTCCTAACCATATATTCTGTAATCTTTATCTCTAAATAGAATTTTCCTTTTGTCTTGTTTGGTCCTTCATCTTTCACACTTGTTTCATTCTTCACTTGTAGTTTTGTACTTATCAACTCAAATTATAATTCCCAACAATCTTCCCCTAGTTGATAATTACAATACTTTCATCTTGATCTTCCGTGAATGAAATCTTCCCCTTAAGCTCACCACGTGAACTTAAATAACATGCTCTATCAAGGATCTTCAAGTTGCCATTTTTCTTTATAAAACTTCTTCCCTTTTAAGTAATCATCAATTAGGGGACAAAGGTAAGCAACTTTGATCTGCATAACCACGAACCAGTACCATACTTCCAATCTAGTCTTCCAATGTCTTGAATTGCCCTTCATGAACGAACACCAAAACACTTTCTTTTATAAATGAACTCAAGACAGAAAAATCTCAAATCTTCAGTAATAATACCAACGAGCAGCTATAAAAACCTTCCCCTTGATGTAGCATATAAATGGTTAATCATTTTAACAATAAGCTTCCCCTGAAACCCATATGTTAACCATGTATGGAATCTTCAATTCTGTTATGTTATGATGAAGAAAACTAACCGTTACCAACTTGATGCTAAAGTAGAATAACCCGACCTTGTGTCTTATATCTTGTACTAAAACTGACTTCGAACGTATACTTAACGTATAGGGAGACCGCAATCGCTCAACAATAAACTCATATTCAATGAGACACTAAGCACAATAACGTAACTCCTTTAAGTGTTTGTGAATTCGTAGTCACTTGAACGAACGAACAAGTTACTTCCTGCTAAAAGGTATGATAAAACACAAACCCGAATAATTCCACTTCATCTTCAAATAACTAACAAATAATCTTCTTCGCCAATGAGAAAAAATAATAACGAGCTTTTAAATCGTATAATAACCGAAACAAAAAATCCAAAACCGAATCTCTTCTGGTGTGTGTCTTCCCCATGTGTGTGTGTTGGAACCACATGTTCCAAATCACCAATCAACTATATATACGCTTCCCCTCACTGTTGTAACCTCATACCACCACGGACTTTCACATGTTGAGCATAAGAATAATTTCCATGCTTCTTTTAGTGACTGCCATTAAAATATGTATGTTCCTTCAACTTTGCATCAAATATACATGTTCCACTGTCCCATTATGGAGCATAATTAAGAATATAAAAAGAGCACCATCAGTAGCATGTATATATAATAACCAAAGTGTTTATCGACCAATTATAGAGTAGTACTAAAGACAAGATCACCGTCCCATGGGATGGCAAAAACAATTTCACCGACCTCCTGATCAGTTATGAGATACGCCATGCATAAAGAAATAAGCAATGCCCATGATCATGTATGAGATACTTTAAGAAGCATTTTCCCTCGATCTCTAATAAGTGCACTAACCAATTATAGAAGTTATCTATCAATTATCATGCAAATACTACACCGACCCACCATCTTTCCCTACTTCGTATATTATATCTTCACATATAATAGCTTCTATGCACACCAGGTCATCACCACATGAAAACAGTCCTATGATAGAGTCCATCTGATAGAATGAATATTAAAAGTTCACCGTCCAATTACTTCATATGCACATCGACCAGTATTGTGTATGTCGAGCCAGTAAACTTCCACAACGTCAAAGAAGAGAAACCCATCGAACAGTACAAAGAATGGAAAGCAGTACAAACAAATTAATGAAAGCAGTACTAACTTCCTTTCATGAGTAGTACGAAGTGAATACGGGCAGTACTAATGTTAACCTTGGCAGTACAAAGTTCAAGATAAACATGGCAGTACTAATCCAAGCTCGTAGCAGTACAAACTCACACCGAGCAGTACCAAAACGTTAATTAGTAGTACCATTAACGAGCAGTACCATCTGAACATCATTGCAATAGGACTAATAATAGTATTAATGAAGTATACGAACAGCATAAACCTCTTAAACATGACTGATTAAGAACACATCAGCCATTTAAACCAACGCAAAACCAAGAGACTTAGAGTGAACTACTGCCATAAACTAAGGTTGGACAAGATCTGAATCACCATAAGAAAACCCTAGAACGAAGATACATGAGTCAAAACTACTTTCATCGGCAATGAATACATCAGCAATAAACAGCAACAATGTCACCAATCGATAACCAAAAACCATGACCAGATTTCACTTAAAACACAGCCATTAATTCGATGAAAAGAATATGCATAAAGATGAAACCCTAAACTCCAATTGATTCATAGCTGCTTCCATACGTGTATAATAGACATCAAATAACAGAGAAACCAACTTCCATGAAGAATTAACACGCATAGAACCAATTACAAAAAGCTTGAAGCAAGAAAACCCTAAAAATTCAAAAATCACATACTCCTCTGCAGCAGTTTTCAAAAATTTATACCTGACGATCTAAAGCTCAGATCGAAGATCCCTCTGGTGAAAATCTTCTTTGATATATGCAGAACCTCCAGTAAAAATTTTAGCCCGATCCAACAGTTAACGAAAGAGTTATCGTCCTTTGAAAACAGCCCTGCAGTGAGTTACGAAAATATGACCAGTTACAAATTTTTTTGTTTTCTTCGATCTTCGACGAACCAAACCTTGTTAAATCCCACGATCACGAGCCCCTTGGCTCTGATACCAATTGTGAAGTTATAATTAAAAAACCTCGTGGATCGGATAAACAATAATAATGAATATCAACGATACACAGCGGAATAACAAAACATATCATATTATTGCTACAAGGTTTCTTCGTCATCATCTCTAACAACTACTAACATACAAACCCTTGGCGTCCATTGTAGGAACTTGACGCCTAGACACACACACCTTTTCCTGATGTTACATCTTTAACATCTGTTAATAAAAACTAACGCCCCATATCCTCTTTATATACTAGAGGATTAGGGTTACAAAAGGATTCCTAGCCATATATTCTATAATCTTTATCTCTAAATAGAACTTTCCTTTTGTCTTCTTTGGTCCTTCATCTTTCACACTTGTTTCATTCTTCACTTGTAGTTTTGTACTTATCAACCCAAATTATAATTCCCAACACATTTTGCTTGGCAGTATTAACTGATACTAACCCAGATTTCATAAACACTGCTCTTGGAACCATATTTCTTTTAGCATTAGGTTGAGTATTTTTAGAAAAACTTTGGTGATTCACCCTCTGAGCATAGTTCCAAATAGGTTTTTGACAGTAATGACAATCATACTACAAGTGTTCAAAACTACCGCAGAGGTAACAAGCCTTGTTAAACATCTCAAACTGACTACCAAATCTTTGAGACATCATTCCATTCCAATATCTTTGGTTCCCTCTAGGCCTGTTAGTGTGCATCCTAGGTTGCTCAACTTTATTGACAGTGTTCCTAGTATTTTGTCCTTGTGAATTAGGTTTGACAAACTTTATCTTTTCAACACTAGGTTTAACTGTTTTCTTTAAACCTTAGGTTGAGGTACTTCCTCATTCTCATCATCTGACTCTCAATCTTTAATAATTGGGGCATCAACCCTCCTAACTGTCTTAGACTCTTCGACATTAGTCATCTCAACTACAGGCTCCTTAAACTCTTCTAGACCATTAAAAGACAAATCCTTTGTTGGAGGCAAAAACTTTCCTGTAATGGGAGGGGGAACCTCATTATAACCTAAAATTGTTTTGCATTTGTTAACAATTTGACACTCTATTATTTTGTTAACACTTTTAGATGCATGTTCATACTTATTAACAGTAAGCTGAATAATTTCTTTTTCCTTTTGAACTGCATCTTTTTCCTTCTGAGCTACTTCACTTCTTCTTCTAAGCTCTCTAATAAGTTCATCTCTTACATAAATTTCACTCTTTAAAACATTAATCTTTTCTACACACTCAGACTCATTTGTTTTAAAGAATTCAAGTCTTTTCTCCACTGACTCTAATCCTAATTTATAACCTAAACACTGCAATTCAGACTTTCTTAAATCTTCTATCAGTTTATTATTCTGAGCTTTAAGTGACTCAGCATTATCTAAACAAGATTTATAAGAAAAACAAGAATTATTAGATACCTCAGGGTCAGAACTTGAAGATGAAGATGAGTAAGCCATCAAAGCATAGTTGGGTCCTTCTTAAGCTTGGTCACTCCAATCATACCCACCCAAACCATCACAAGATACGAAGGCTGTGGAATTACATGTTTCCACAGGCACAGTTCTCCTTGAGCTTTCTCCACTCTTGTAGTCTTGGCTCCTTTGTGCCATGCACTGTAACACCCCCAATTTCGAGATACGCAGCGGAATTCAAGCTGGGTGTTACTCGATGGCACAACAGTTAAAATAATAGAAAATGATCTCTAATTGAGTCGTTTTGAAAGATTTATCATTCGAATTTTTATAAATATCAGAGTTTACAAAATGAGGTCCAAGTAGTTTTACAGTTTGTTAAATAAGTTTCGAATGATAATTAGATTTTAGCCTTCTATCAGTATCCGTGCCCCTCCGTGCCATCCTCGTTCATTATGGACCTGAGATAAACCTTGTCACACCCCCAAAAATGGTTTGCAGCGGAAAGTAATGTCTTTGGGGTGCAACTCAATTGGTATCATAACACAAGTGTAAAGAACGGTTTTCACATCAATCATTTAGAATATATTTGATAAGTCAAAAGTGTTAAATTTACATTATGAAAAGTGGTGCGGAAGTTTGCCCATAAAAATAAGTTAAGCGGTCCCAAATGTTTTATCAGAGTCTTCTATGACCATGCCATGCCCTGCCAAAAGCCTCCAGTAGCGTGCTATTGCTTGGTTCCTGAAAATACATGCTAAAGTGTCAACACGAGGTTGGTGAGTTCATAGAGTTTGTTATAAATAAGTTGAAAAGCGTTTAGAGAAAGTTTCCACGGCATAGGCATTGTAAATCCACTCAGTTCCAAGCCCTGCCCATTCAAGACTTGCAACCTGTGTGTTTACAACCCAATGCTAACATAAAATGATTAGGATAGATGACTTGCATACCAATGCACAATGTAATAGATGTCTTGCATACCAATGCAGAATAGAATAGATGACTTGCATACCAATGCACAATGTAATAGATGTCTTGCATACCAATGCACAATAGAATAGATGACTTGCATACCAATGCAAAACGTATTAGATGACTTGCATACCAATGCAAAGCGTATTAGATGTCTTGCATACCAATGCAAAGCGTATTAGATGTCTTGCATACCAATGCAAAGCGTATTTGATAAACGAGAAAAGTAATTTAAGCATGTATCTCCCCCAAAAGTTCAAAACGTATAAAAGTAGGGGCTATGAAAACTCACCTGATGCGATAGCAACAATACTAGTAGTGAATATGCTGGAATGAGGCTCGGTCTCTAACCGCGACCTAATTTGAATGATATGATCTAAGGTAAGCAAATGAAATGATTCTACTCATGCAATTACGTATGTTAACGATACCACTCGTTAGTTTTGAAAATAACGTTTATCGTCGAAAACTACATTTTTGACGTCTCGGCAAGTTATGAACTACTTTTCGTGTAAATATGTTGAAACGGCACTCCACGATCCTTGTTTGATGTTTTATTGTCAAATAAAATAGTTTCGTCGCAAAATATTACTTTTACAACTGGTGAAAATATGACCGAACGGCCTCGCAAAGCTAGTCGTAAAATATTGTACGTTAAGTGTTAGGAATAGAACTTGACGTTTTTGAAATCCTTGCAACAACATCTCAATGTCGTCTCTTTTGAGTTTTGATCATACACGTCTCGATCATGAAGAAAATCGGCTTTGAATATGGCGTCTTGCAAAACAATTTCCCACACTTAGAAACATTTTCTTGAAATAGTTGTTTTTGGCGATACTAGGAAATTCATAACTTACTCGATATAAGTTCAATCAACAAGCGGTCGATTGATTTGGAAAATAGGCCGGGAATACTTCGTTTCACCTCAAGGAGTTTATGGCTCAAACCATCTCGCTCAACGGGAAAATAGCTCGTAAGATGGTGCCTCGCAAAACTGTTTATACTTAGAAAATATTGGAATTATAGTGAGGCTGTCAAAATAAGTTTTGTTAATCGGATTTTCAGAAATTCATATCTTGGTCGTTACAAGTCGGTTTTCAATGTTCTTTATATCCACGCGATCGTCATAACATGAACTAACATATTCTCAGTGGCTCGGCTCAGCTAGACTACGGCTAACGCCTCGTTCTGTCCCCTGAAGTTCGGCCAACAGCCCGCATTTTCTGAAAATAATAGTTTTGCGTTGCTAACTTTAAAACATCGTATCTCCTTCGTTATAACTCGGTTTTTAGTGATTCAAGCGACCACGTTTCGTGTTTGAGAGTATTTTCTAAATATGAAAGCTAAAATAACGCCATGTTTACTGATTTTTCCAAAGTTTACATTTCTGGACAGCGGGTATAAATACATGTTAAAAACTCGTTTTCTTGGTTCGCGGCTTGATCAAACGACTACAACACAACTCCACAAGTACACACATCCTACCATACACCTTCTTAAGGTGTCATGGGTCCTAAACATCACTAAAAATAGTGGGCTTCGCGGGGTTGTTAATAAAACATGCCGATCTAAGGATTGAGATAGTTTTAATGAAAAATAAAACAAGTGGTATACATAACATAGGTTTTGCATGGATAGCTCTCGAAATAAATAGGAAATACATCAATATAAGAACAAAGAGAGTATGTATAGATCAAAAATAGTGTTCTTGAGCTTACTTGATGATTGGTGTGCTAGGATGAAAAACGACCACAACCTTGGAGTTTTTATTACAAAACTCTAACAAGGAAGGTATTTGAGACATGATTAATACTTGAACTTTGAAAAACTATGGATTCTTCTTGGTCTTGTTCTTGAGGTCGTGGGTTTGAGGAGAGAAAAGAGAGTGTTTTGATCTTGTTTAGATTATCAAAAATGAAGTAAATGTGTTATAAAATGAAACTAGTTTAAGTAAAGTTTTGCATTTAAAGAATTTTGGAGTATTAGGCCAAAAATGGTCAACAAAGGGCGGCAAGCTTCTTGGAGAAGCTTTAGCATGTGAAATTTTTCCTTAAAACATTTTTAGGATAAGTCTTAGTTAGTTTAGTGTGTAATTTCGGCGTTATCGGGTACCGGGTTAACTGAAAATAAAACGTGACGAATAAAAATAAAATTCGACAAAGTTGTAAAAACTCATGAAATCATGTTACTGATAAGAATCGGGTGTTAAAATAGTGTTCGTGATAAAATATCGCAAACCGATGGGGTTATAACCCCTAACCGGGAAAATATAGCAAAAGGTTTTAAAACACCGGGTAAGTTAATAATATAATTTCTATATCATTATAATGAGCATGAAAATATGTTAGGATCATAGTCGGGAGTATTTGAGTATAATATTAGTAGTAATGACTGAGTGGTAACGTTTAATGAACATACGTAAATTGAAATGATGCAATCCCGTGCATAGTAAAGACTCGAAAATGCGAATTGTGACAGTCTCCACCCGTTAAGGAATTCAGTCCCTGAATTCAGCTCGCTCGTTCTACCTACGTACTTTCTAGTGGTCGGGTTTGATGGGGGGTAAACTTTCCCATTATCGAGCGTAGTCCCCAAAAGACCTCTAGGTAACCGATTTTTACTTAATCCCACAACTCATCAAACAAGAACTGTCATGGGATTAGGCTAAATCGGTTTGAGGTTGTCGATTCAAATTTAATCTCACAACTCATCAAACAAGAACTGTCATGAGATTAAACTGAATCGGCTCGGGTAACAACTTGACTCTTAGCTTGATTTTCGCAACTCATCAAACAAGAACTGTCACTAAATCAAGCTAGGAAACAAGTTGTCTGAAAGAATGGATTCAACATCCTGAAATGAGGTCTTTTGAAAGATTGGCTCGATATTGGAATTGCTTACACCGATCAAATCAATCCAGACATAATTCCATTATAACTACTCTAAGTATTGCAAAATTCATCTCTGAGTCGAACATAGGTGGTCAGGCTATGTCCCACTGTCCCGGGTCGAATATAGATGACCAGTCTATATTCCACCGAGGTTTAATGAATTTTGGAATACTCAGCTTAGTTATACTAATACTATGTCCTTCACATGTAAGGGGTGGTTCAAAAGACTAAGGCAGGTGATCAGGCTTGAGGTCGAAAGATGAAACTACGTAAGGAAAAGGTGTAAGCTGTGACGTGTATGATATGTATGCACCCTTATATGTAAGACAATCACAGTAATCAACGAGAATAAGTGAGTATAATCCATCTGGCAATAAGATACAAATCTATATAAATATTTCAGCAACAAACCACAAATGAGGCATCAGCTTGGCAGGCAGGCACGTGGCGGTCATAGGGTTAAGTTTTCGTAAAAGTAGCTATAGTTTAGGTTTTAAAATTACCCAATTCTCTATAGCCTAGGCTGTGATACCAATCTGTCCCCACCCCCAAAAATGGTTTGCAGCGGAAAGTAATGTCTTTGGGGTGCAACTCAATTGGTATCATAACACAAGTGTAAAGAACGGTTTTCACATCAATCATTTAGAATATATTTGATAAGTCAAAAGTGTTAAATTTACATTATGAAAAGTGGTGCGGAAGTTTGCCCATAAAAATAAGTTAAGCGGTCCCAAATGTTTTATCAGAGTCTTCTATGACCATGCCATGCCCTGCCAAAAGCCTCCAGTAGCGTGCTATTGCTTGGTTCCTGAAAATACATGCTAAAGTGTCAACACGAGGTTGGTGAGTTCATAGAGTTTGTTATAAATAAGTTGAAAAGCGTTTAGAGAAAGTTTCCACGGCATAGGCATTGTAAATCCACTCAGTTCCAAGCCCTGCCCATTCAAGACTTGCAACCTGTGTGTTTACAACCCAATGCTAACATAAAATGATTAGGATAGATGACCTGCATACCAATGCACAATGTAATAGATGTCTTGCATACCAATGCAGAATAGAAT
This sequence comes from Artemisia tridentata subsp. tridentata, assembly GCA_021014915.2. Taxonomy (NCBI): domain Eukaryota; kingdom Viridiplantae; phylum Streptophyta; class Magnoliopsida; order Asterales; family Asteraceae; genus Artemisia; species Artemisia tridentata. The sequence goes on along the minus strand of CP139501.1, from coordinate 62,944,666 downwards.
AGATGACTTGCATACCAATGCACAATGTAATAGATGTCTTGCATACCAATGCACAATAGAATAGATGACTTGCATACCAATGCAAAACGTATTAGATGACTTGCATACCAATGCAAAGCGTATTAGATGTCTTGCATACCAATGCAAAGCGTATTAGATGTCTTGCATACCAATGCAAAGCGTATTAGATGTCTTGCATACCAATGCAAAGCGTATTTGATAAACGAGAAAAGTAATTTAAGCATGTATCTCCCCCAAAAGTTCAAAACGTATAAAAGTAGGGGCTATGAAAACTCACCTGATGCGATAGCAACAATACTAGTAGTGAATATGCTGGAATGAGGCTCGGTCTCTAACCGCGACCTAATGTGAATGATATGATCTAAGGTAAGAAAATGAAATGATTCTACTCATGCAATTACGTATGTTAACGATACCACTCGTTAGTTTTGAAAATAACTTTTATCGTCGAAAACTACATTTTTGACGTCTCGGCAAGTTATGAACTACTTTTCGTGTAAATATGTTGAAACGGCACTCCACGATCCTTGTTTGATGTTTTATTGTCAAATAAAATAGTTTCGTCGCAAAATATTACTTTTACAACTGGTGAAAATATGACCGAACGGCCTCGCAAAGCTAGTCGTAAAATATTGTACGTTAAGTGTTAGGAATAGAACTTGACGTTTTTTGAAATCCTTGCAACAACATCTCAATGTCGTCTCTTTTGAGTTTTGATCATACACGTCACGATCATGAAGAAAATCGGCTTTGAATATGGCGTCTTGCAAAACAATTTCCCACACTTAGAAACATTTTCTTGAAATAGTTATTTTTGGCGATACTAGGAAATTCATAACTTACTCGATATAAGTTCAATCAACAAGCGGTCGATTGATTTGGAAAATAGGCCGGGAATACTTCGTTTCACCTCAAGGAGTTTATGGCTAAAACCGTCTCGCTCAACGAGAAAATAGCTCGTAAGATGGTGCCTCGCAAAACTGTTTATACTTAGAAAATATTGGAATTATAGTGAGGCTGTCAAAATAAGTTTTGTTAATCGGATTTTCAGAAATTCATATCTTGGTCGTTACAAGTCGGTTTTAAATGTTCTTTATATCCACGCGATCCTCATAACATGAACTAACATATTCTCAGTGGCTCGGCTCAGCTAGACTACGGCTAACGCCTCGTTCTGTCCCCTAAAGTTCGGCCAACAGCCCGCATTTTCTGAAAATAATAGTTTTGCGTTGCTAACTTTAAAACATCGTATCTCCTTCGTTATAACTCGGTTTTTAGTGATTCAAGCGACCACGTTTTCGTGTTTGAGAGTATTTTCTAAATATGAAAGCTAAAATAAAGCCATGTTTACTGATTTTTCCAAAGTTTACATTTCTGGAAAGCGGGTATAAATACATGTTAAAAACTCGTTTTCTTGGTTCGCGGCTTGATCAAACGACTACAACACAACTCCACAAGTACACACATCCTACCATACACCTTCTTAAGGTGTCATGGGTCCTAAACATCACTAAAAATAGTGGGCTTCGCGGGGTTGTTAATAAAACATGCCGATCTAAGGATTGAGATAGTTTTAATGAAAAATAAAACAAGTGGTATACATAACATAGGTTTTGCATGGATAGCTCTCGAAATAAATAGGAAATACATCAATATAAGAACAAAGAGAGTATGTATAGATCAAAAATAGTGTTCTTGAGCTTACTTGATGATTGGTGTGCTAGGATGAAAAACGACCACAACCTTGGAGTTTTTATTACAAAACTCTAACAAGGAAGGTATTTGAGACATGATTAATACTTGAACTTTGAAAAACTATGGATTCTTCTTGGTCTTGTTCTTGAGGTCGTGGGTTTGAGGAGAGAAAAGAGAGTGTTTTGATCTTGTTTAGATTATCAAAAATGAAGTAAATGTGTTATAAAATGAAACTAGTTTAAGTAAAGTTTTGCATTTAAAGAATTTTGGAGTATTAGGCCAAAAATGCTCAACAAAGGGCGGCAAGCTTCTTGGAGAAGCTTTAGCATGTGAAATTTTTCCTTAAAACATTTTTAGGATAAGTCTTAGTTAGTTTAGTGTGTAATTTCGGCGTTATCGGGTACCGGGTTAACTGAAAATAAAACGTGACGAATAAAAATAAAATTCGACAAAGTTGTAAAAAACTCATGAAATCATGTTACTGATAAGAATCGGGTGTTAAAATAGTGTTCGTGATAAAATATCGCAAACCGATGGGGTTATAACCCTAACCGGGAAAATATAGCAAAAGGTTTTAAAACACCGGGTAAGTTAATAATATAATTTCTATATCATTATAATGAGCATGAAAATATGTTAGGATCATAGTCGGGAGTATTTGAGTATAATATTAGTAGTAATGACTGAGTGGTAACATTTAATGAACATACGTAAATTGAAATGATGCAATCCCGTGCATAGTAAAGACTCGAAAATGCGAATTGTGACAAACATGCTAAAAGTGTCAACACAAAAGGTTGGTGAGTTCATAGAGTTTATAAGTAAAACAATTAATTTCAATAGTTTCAAGTTTGTGCAATAATTATAATAAATACAAATATCGATAAAATGAATAGTGGGCTACGTTGTTTTACACCCATAGTGTTTGTTTACCCTAATCGGGTCAAAGATTGTGTGAATTCGTAGTGGCTGTATGCAAATCAGTTGAACACAAGTTTCAAGTTTAAGAGAATAATTGCAACGAATACAATTATGGGTAAATAATAGTTATTGCCCTAAGCTCATGACACGCAAACATTAACAGTAGGACATCACAAGAGTGATGCAAATTACTAACATAATTAAATGTAGTAATAATGCCCTCGGGTAGGAGCTTGCCAACTTCCTATTTAGTCTCAAATAAAGTGCATTTGTCTATCAATCCAACTAGCATTATAGCTATCTATCCGGCTAGTACAAATGGGCCGTCAACCTCCAATAGATCTATTCACTATATTCGCATTCACTCATAAGTGATTAATGGCTCATGATATGAGGGTCTTTTTAGTGGCAATAGTGTAACTTAGGTAATAACAATCAGGATAGCATAAAGAAAGTACTTGTGTTGAGGTTTGTAACTTGAAATATGTTTCAAATAAGCATGTAGAGGGTTTCATCAACCGAGTAAAATGTTAAAGTAATCGAGTAAAATGTGTAAGTAAATCGAGCATGTATCTCCCCCAAAGAGTTTAAAATATATAAAAGAGGGGCTATGACTCACGGTAAGCCATAAAAGTTTAGAGTACTTGTGAATGTAAATGAAATTAGTTGAGCATGTATCTCCCCCAAAGATAGTACGAAATAATTGAAAATAGGGGCCATGAACTCACAGTAATATGTAAAAGTTTAGAGTACTTGTGAGAGTAAAAGCAAGTAGCTGAGCATGTATCTCCCCCAAAGGTAGTACGAAATAAATGAAAATAAGGGCCATGAACTCACCTCGGTGGTATAATAGTCCAAATATAGAAATGTCAAGTGTGGATGGGAAAGGCTCAAATCACGCTACCTAAATTGATACGGTAAACCTTAGATTTTGAGGGTTTATATTCATGACTTTAATGTTTAAAGACAATGTTTGAAAATTATTGGTATCGTCGTTACTTGTGTGGCAAATGCTTAAAGTTCAAAAATAAAGTTATATACCCATATAACTTATGTGTATGTAATCGTTTATCGAGATTTAAGAATGAAATCGTTTAAGATTTAATATAGGTTATGATAAGTTAAAATACTTATTTCTAACTATTTTAAGTTTGGTGAACTTTAAGTTGCTAAGAAGTTTGTATTATTTGTTTTTAAGCTATTCGATTTATTATTCGATTGAAAATAGCATCGTTATTTATATTTGATATTGTCGTTTTTAAATCTTATATGAAAGTTTTTATAAAACTTTGACTACATAAGTTTGTAAATATAAGTATTTCAAAAATATTATGAAATTACAAAATTAACCCTTAGGTTATAAAATTTTACACTTCTTACCCAAAACTTAAATTTTTATATTTTTAGTCCAAAAGTATAAAATTTCACTTTATATTCACACTTCCTGAAAATTTACCGTTTCTACCCTGATATTTAATTATTTCTGTTTGAGAAGTCGCAATTTAGAGTTTTTATCTTGTACTTTCCAAAGTTGCACTTTTTACCCCTTGGTTAAATATAATTTGCACCGGAGTCCGTTTTATAATTTATTAATTTATTATTTACACTTTTTATCCCCAAACATTAATTAGTTTTTAAATCTAATCCTATTTATATATTGTTTGAGAAATTTGGCAAAAGAGGCACTCCATGCATTTTGCAATTTATATGCATAGTCCTTATTCAATATTATTTACTAAATTTAAAGTTTTGGACCAAGAATTATAAGTTTAGTATTTTTACCCCATGCATGTTTTTCGTTACATTTCTAGTCCATATTTTTGTAAACTTGTGTTTTTCTTTTAGAAAATGATATGGCATGTCATGGCTTACTAGTATATGTTATTTTATGTTTGAAAATAAGTTGTTGATGGCTTATTAGCTTTTGAAACAGCTTATGGGCTTTAAAGCCCAATAAGGGTGCGTTTTGTTTTCTAGCTCGCGACAAGGAAAAATGAGGGAAAAATAAACGAGGCACTTAGAGCTTTTGACAACATTTTAGTGATTTTATAAACTTTGCTATGAGCTTAATCTAGATATCTTTAAATGTTTGCTTGGTTGTTGAAGCTTTAAATATATATATATATATATATATATATATATATATATATTATATATATATATATATATATATATATATATATATATGTATATATATATATATATATATATATATATATAAACTTATTAAGGGTGTTTGTGTGCTCTTGGTAAAAAGAAAAAGAAGAAGTAAATCATTTTTTTGATCTTGTTTTTAACTTGATACTTGGTTATTAACATAGGTAGATGATATTAGGAAATTTAAAAGAGATTGAAAAAAAAATTAAAAGACTTACAATGCTTATTACGTTTTGAAAAACCCGAATAGAACAAAAGACCCATTCGACTTCAAATATTTTCCAACGCTTTCCAAGGCTTAAAGCTTCAAGTACAATCTTCCCTTTTCCTTGAATTTAACTCGATTTCTGTAATAAAAGTGTGTGTATATAAGCTTTGTGTTTGAAAGTATACTGACTTTGGTCTCAATTGTTTGCATAAATGAGAGTAACGTATATATATAGGGTTATATGGAGTGATATAGGGTCTTATGGAAGAATATGCATACACGCACAGATATATAATAAATATTAGTTTGTTATGGCAAATAAATTGTACAGGTTCCTATATATGATTATATGAAGCACACGTATCTCATCAACATGTGGAACCATTCACATATGCATGTATATATATGTTGTATTATGGAGATAATTCATGCACGTCCATACATGGTCCTTCATACACGTATATATATATATATAGCTGTGGTGAAAATTTCATGTATGTATATATAGCTTATGGTAAAATTGTCGTGCATGTGTACATGGTTCTTGCACCGAAAGAAAACACGTATATGGTGTGCATGAGAAATGGTTGTGTGGCAAAATTTATACACACATGTTAATGTAGTTTGATCCCAGTAATTACTGACGTTAAGTCCTTAAGTCACGAAACATAAAACCGGGTAACGTAAAAATATAATGTTTATAAAAATGTCAAAGTTTATCAATATAAACCAACTAATTATATTAGACGTGTGATGAGTTTTAACGGAGAGCGTATACGTTGACAAAATCTAAATGGTTTAAGTATTCGTATTACGTAAAGAGTATAATGTAAAAAAAATAACAAAGTGACAATAGTTTATATGAAATATGACTATTGATGAATTTGAGAATTTTGAATATATAGACTTATTCTAATCTTGTATTGGTCGTGAGTAAAATTCACACGATTAAACTTTTGTGATCGTTACTAAAAGTAATATCATTTAATAAAAACGTAATAATAATTGGTATTAAATATTTAAAAATAGACCTGAAATATGCGAGGTGCAATCCTTGTTTGGTTACTTGGTCGCGAGATAAATATATTTTGGGTTTATGCATTAAAGACTTGTAACGTAAGCTTTAGGAAATTGTACATTAGGCTTATGATATTATGAGAAAATCAAGTTCAAGGTTAATGCATTTGTAAGGCGTACTTTAAAATGTGTATGCTGAGGTTTATAATGAAATTAAAGTTAATGTTTTTATGCTTTAGAGAATTGTACTCATGCTTCAAAGTATTGTACTTTAACATTTATAATTTAAATATATAAAGTCATATATATAATAAATTAGGGTTTTGCGAAAACTCTAATAATTGGCAAATGTTTAGTTTGAATGTTTAAAGATTGTATGTTAACGAAATAACGTAAAGTGGTAAATAAAATTTGAAAACTTTTATACTTGACATATAAGGAATGTTTATTTGAAACGTACTTAAGACATGTTGGTGTTGGTGAGCATGTTATTGAGAATGTGAGTTACGTCACATTAGTTTGTTATTGTGATAAGATAAACTGATAACGTTTAATATAAAAAAAAAAAAAATTAGACAAAAAAATTGGATAAGTATTCTTTCGTTAGAACATTAATACAAGTGGAATTTTTACGGTGGTTACATGCACTCTCTAGCAAAGTATCCCCTTTTGTGACAGTTATAGCATTCCACCTTGGACTTGTCAAAGCCAATGTTATCATTCCCATTGAGTGTCAGCTTCCTTCCAGTTTTCTTCAAGAATCTCCTAGCTCTCATTGTCAACATAGCCATCGGCAATCTTAAATCCATCTCTTCCACATTATCTGGATGGATTTGTTCCAGTTCCTCATTAATCAGTTTGGGACTATTGGGTTGACTAGCCAAGAAAGCATAAATCACAACATCACTTAAGTTGTCAACATTTGTTGAGTTAGCAGCAATCACTTGAGTGCTAGAAGCAGTAACTCCATGAGCAGTAGTAACTGCTTCATTAGTACTGCTAATGTTGTTATAAGCAGAGGACATGAATGCCATATTCTGTGAGTTTGTACTTGAGCTAGATGATCCTTTGACCTCTGGTTCATACACTTTTAAATTATTGTAAAGATCATCCATGCTCATTGTGTCAAGATCAGGTTTATTTCTCCACACAACAACAAAGATCAGGTTTATTTCTCCACACAACAACATGTGTGTTCCATTTAGAGGACGGACTTCTCAAAAATGTTTGATTCATATCTTCTTGAGAGATCTGCACACCCAAAATCTCTAGTTTTCTTATAAGCTTTTGAATTCGATCAAAGGTTTGATCCAGCACCTCAGAACCTTGAGTAGAGAAGTTTTCATACTGCTGTTTCAAGAGATTCCTCTTTGTCTTATTTGTAGCATCATTACCTCCAAACCTCTTTTCAATAGCTTCCATTAAAGACTTGGCATCTTTAATGGTGTACAACTTCAACTGATGTTCATTAGGAATGGCCATCATCAAAGTACTCCTTGCTTTAACTTCCAATCTTCTTTGAGCTTTTTCGTCAGTAGTTGTAAGAGGCAGTATTGTAATGACACCTTCTACAGATTTTGTTGTTTTTGGTAGTTCGTTTCCATTCTTAATGACATCCCATAGTTGGAAATCAATCATCTCGATGTACTGCTCAATTCGAATTCTCCAGAACTCATACTCACCAGCCTTGAGCATTGGAACCTTTGATGTAGCAACCATATGTGCAGAGTCTTAATCAATCTTTGTCAGTAAAATGTTATGTGTTTAAACAGATTATTCTTTTGAGTTGATGACAACTTCTAGAACAACAAGCTCTGATACCACTTGTTGATCCCGGTTATGTACTTGATCGAATTCCCTTAGCTTGTAAAAGTTTAGCTATGCGAGATAAATCTAACACAACCAATATAAAAACTGTATTGAATTTACTAAAGTCTATGCGGAATCTAAACTTTAGTATCAAGAAGAATTCTTTTGATGAAACAGTAAACACAAGAACACAATTTAACAAATAACAGCCTCAATATTATTAAGTGAATAATACGAATACTCTTCTAGTATTAGGGTTTACAACCTTGAAGCTAATTGACTTTCTAATGATACGTATCTCTCTCAATGCCCTAGGTCCTCTTTTTATACACTATGGAGTCCTAGTTAGCTTACAATAACTTTCTATACAAGATAAATCTTTTCTATATCTTTTCTATACTTATCAAAACATTCTATACATATCTAACCGACTCTAACACTTCAGCAGTGGTAATAATCAACCAGCAGCACTAATTTTCACTCTGGTAGCATAAACTCTAAAGCAGTTGTAACTTAGTACTAGTAGCACTAAGTTTTTTTCTAGCAGCACTAACTACTTAGTGTATATTTCCTTGAAGTTCTCAGCAGTTATAATATACACAAGCAGTCTTAACCTCCATAAGCAGTCTTAACATTTATACCAGCAGCAGAAACCCACTTAGACAATTTTCCATTTGAGTACCTGAGCAGTCTTAACTTTATATGAGCAACATCAACTGAAGAAGCTTTAATTCCCAACAGTTATAAATATACGTGGTAAATAAGTCCAAAGTGGGTGTGTGTCGGGTAGCAGTTGTACTTTCTGCACCTTCACCCTGATTTTGAGTCAATGACAACATATATGGAAATAATGTTGTCACTGTCCTAGAAAAATCTTTGCCACTCTTTTTTCGAGTATGAAAATAATTTCTGATGAAATTTAGGGCAAACAAATTTTCTTTTATGAACCCTTGGATTTGAAAGTTGTTGGTTCAGAATAAGTTGCAAAAATCTTGGATAAATGTAATAATTTCCTTTTACATTTCTTTTCAAACCATCCATTATCATATTTGGAAAATTAAAAGGTTGTCCTTTAGCCAGACAAATCATAGCAGATGCTTGAGTTGTACTGAATTTATTCCAACCTGAAGTTTTAGGACTTAAGCAATGTAGGATGGTATGAATTAAAAATTTCCACTGAGGACAGAGAAGACCTTTATAAACTTTTAAACCTTCAACTTTCTTCTCATACCCCATATTTTCAAGTTCATCAAAAATGATAGAATTTTCAAGACATGTTATTTCCTCATCATCTGCAAAGTGAAGAGCTTCTCTCACAGATGATTCAGAAACAACTATCTTGTGGCTATCTATCTCAGCCTTTAACTGTTCTTCCCTATTTGTAGTTATGGTCATAATAGTAGACCAAAACTAATCAATGTGGGAAACAAATATAGTAGGGTTTGCTGTTAAAGCATACTTAATGTGAGTAGCATTAAGAAAGTCTATTACCTCAGTAAATCCATCAGCTTCTTTAGGCTTTTGAAGAAAAGCGACTTGATTGTGACTATCAGAAAAGATTCTTGTCGACATTGTGAATTAGGGTTTTGATTTTGGGGGTTTTTTAAATTAGATGTTAAAAAGTGTGTTAGGGTTTGAATTAGATAGATTTTTGGGCGCACAAATCCAATTATGAGATCGAATTAGGTTTTTAAGCCATTTGGATCGAATTAGGTTTTAATTGGCACCAAATTTACATAACCGTCCCTACACTTTCAAAACGAGCAGTAGAATCCCAGAAGTTACAAAGCGAGCAGTAGAACCCTCAGCAGTAGAAAGTTTTGCCTAGCAGTAGAATGTCTGCTGAACTTTCCAAACACCTATTTCTCATCAGACAGGCATTCCCCTTTGACTTTTCCTGCAAAAGATTAGTCCAAAACCACAAAAACAAAAGAAAGAACATGCCATAATAATTACAATCCATAGTTATACTTAGCAGTTGTATAAGCAACAAGCAGCAGAACTAAATATAACTAACAGCAGAACTAGCAACAGCAGAAACAACTTATTGACTAATAACAATACAAATCATTACAAAAACAAAAAGAGATAAGAGTTTTCAAAGATTTATCATTCCAATACTAGCAATTAAGAATTGAAATCTACCCACATCAAAACCTTTTGTGAGCAAATCTGCAACATTATTGTCAGTATGGATTTTAACAATTTGAATTAACTTCTTCTCAAAACAATCTCTTATAAAGTGATGTCTTATCTCAATATGTTTTGTTTTAGAATAAAAAACAGGATTTTTAATAATACACATTGTACTGTTAATATCAATATAAATTTTGGTGTGCACAAAATTATACCCATAGTCCAGTAATTGATTTTGAATCCAAAGCACTTCACCACAGCAACTTGAAGCAGCTACATACTCAGCTTCAGTTGTAGAATTTGCCACCACAATCTGTTTCTTGCATTGCCATGAAATCAACCTATGTCCACGAAATTGACATCCTCCAGTTGTTGATTTCCTATCTAAACATGCTCCAGCATAATCACTATCTGAGTATGCCACCAGATCAAAAGGTGAATCTTTTGGATACCAAATGCCCAACCTAGGTTGACTCCTTAAGTACCTAAAAATTCTCTTCACAGCATTTAAATGTGATACTTTAGGAGAAACTTGAAATCTGGCACAGGCACACACAGCAAACATAATGTCTGGCCTCGAAGCTGTAAGATACATCAATGAACCAATCATTGATCTGTATAAATGCATATCAACTTTTTCTCCATCTTCATCCTTGACCAGAGGCTTGTTGGACTCCATGGTTGTCTTTGCAGGCTTCACATCAGAAAATCCAAACTTCTTCAAGATATCAATCGCATACTTATATTGGTTGATAAATATGCCATCATCCTTTTGTTGGACTTGAAGCCCTAAAAAGAATGTGAGTTCACCCATAGAACTCATTTGAAACCTTTTGTGCATTAGGTTCTCAAAATCATCACATAACACCTTGTTGGTTGATCCAAAAATGATATCATCAACATACACTTGAACCAATAAGATATCTTTTTTGTCTCTTTTAATAAACAAAGTCTTGTCAATTGTTCCTCTACTAAAGCCATTGTTCAACAATTACTTTGATAAGGTGTCATACCAAGCTCTATGAGCTTGATGCAAACCATACAATGCTTTCTCCACCTTGTAAACTCTATCAGGATAATCAGGATCCTCAAAACCAGGTGGTTGTGAGACATAAACTTCTTCATCAATTTTCCCATATAAGAAAGCACTCTTTACATCCATTTGATACACTGTGAAGTTCTTGTATGAAGCATAAGCCAAGAATAATCTGATAGCTTCTATCCTTGCAACAGGGGCAAAGACTTCATCATAATCAATACATTCTTCTTGAGTGTATCCTTGAGCCACTAATCTTGCTTTGTTCCTGATCACAATGCCTCTTTCATCCCTTTTGCATCTACAGACCCATTTTGTACCAATTTCTTTTTTCCCGGAAGGCAAATCAACCAAGGTCCAAACTTCTTGAAGCTTAAACTGCTACAACTCTTCTTGCATAGCTTCCACCCATCTTTCATCTTGTAATGCTTTACAAGCATTCTTGGGTTCCACTTGTGACAGAAAACAAGCAAATATGCAATTTCCAAGGTCTTTGTGGTTGTTTCTTTGATGAAGAGATTGAGCAAATAAGCCTTGATTAAACAAATCTCTCAATCCTTTTATTTTACTTCTTGTTTGAACAGTAGATTCAACATCTCCTATGATCTGCTCTTTTGAATGTTTTTTGTGAACTCTGGTGGTTGGAATAGGACTGACAGGTATTGCATTCTCCATATTGGTTAAGTCAGCCTCTGCACCAAACTGATCCAAAGCATCATCATCAGTATTTTCATAGATATTAATCAAGCCAGGTATATTAGGATCATCAAAAGAGTCATCATCAGCAAAAGATCTTCCATCTTTGTCAGTAGTAGGAACTTTTGGTGTAGCAGTAGAAACACTAGACGTAGAAGTAGTAACTTTTGGCTTAGCAGTAGAATTATGGTTACTGCTGCTAGTGTTATTTCCTCTATTTTCAACATTTGCTGATTCATTATTTTGCACTTCATCAGCAATTTGTGGTCCTTCATTAACCACTTTTCAAGCATCAGAAGATTTATCCCCACCTTCTGTATCTCCTTTTGGTACTTCATGAACAGCATCTTCTTCTTTTGAACTCTTATTCTCTTTCTCTTTGGCTGTGAAAGTTGGATCAAGCTTCCATTTTTCAAAAAAAACAAACTCCTTTGCAGATTCATTCACCTTAGCTTGTGTACCTGCATTAGAATCATCTTTTGTACCTGCAGACTTATTAGTTGTACCTGCAATCACTGGCTCATAATTCTTGCTTTTGGTTAGTGAATCAATATCAAACAGCCAGTCAATACCCTAAAAGCTTTACTATTTGTAGAGTATCCAACAAAGAATCCTTCATCAGCGTTCTCATCAAAGTTGCCAAGGTGATCATTGGTATTCAAGCTAGTAACAGGACACCCAAATGGTTTTAAGAAATCTATCATAGGTTTCCTACCATGTAACAGTTCATAAGGGGTCTTGTTATGAGGCTTAACTACTTTACTCCTATTTTGCACAAAACAAGCAGTGTTGACTGCTTCAGCCCAAAGAGTAGTAGGTAATTTTGATTCAGACAACATAGTCCTTGCAGCCTCAATAAGTGTCCTATTCCTCCTCTCAGCAACACCATTTTGTTGAGGAGTTCTAGCTACACCAAATTGTCTTAAAATACCTTTTTCCACACAAAATTGGTTCATAACACTATTTTTAAACTCAGTTCCATTGTCACATCTTATCACCTTAACTTTGTGATTAACTAGGTTTTCTATTCTTGTTATAAAAGCCTTAAGAATGCTAGAAGTCTCATCCTTAGTTGCTAAAAAGAAAACCCATGTGAATCTACCATAGTCATCTGTGACAACTAGGCAATACATCTTCTTGTTCAAACTTTTCACATATGTTGGCCCAAGCAAATCCATATGCAACATATATAAAGGCTCAGAAATAGTGGTCGCAACTTTGGACTTACAAGAAGCTTTGTGTTGTTTTCTTATCTGACAAGCAACACAGGTTTCAGAATTTTCAAAAACTTTTGAAGGTAAACCTCTTACAAGGTTTCCCTTAACCAATTTATTAATAGTTTTAAAATTTAAATTGCAAAGTCTTCTATGCCAAAGTTTGGATTCATCATTTGTGGCCTTTGCAAATAGGCAAGTTAAAGCTCTTTTGGGAACTATGTTCTTTATGTCAACACTATATATGTTGTCTGTTCTAGGGACTTTAAGTAGCACAAATTTATCATCAGGCAACTTAAAATCAGGAGATAAGACAAGACATTCAGTATCTGTAAAAAGAACAAAGTTCTTTTCGTCACACATTTGTGAGACACTAAAGAGGTTGAACTTAAGCCCTTTTACACAGTACACTTTTTCAAAATCCAATTTCCCTGTTCTTATTGTACCTTTCCCAACGATTTTACCTCCTTTAGGATCATTTCCAAAGGCAATATATCCACCATCAATAGCTTCAAAATCTTCAAGGTTGGACATGTCTCCTGTCATATGTCCAGAGCATCCAATATCAAATATGCATTTGTCCTTTAATTCCTCTTGTAGATTGCCCTGCACATAAAGCAAGAGAATCAGTTTCTCTTGAGAACCCAAGCCATTACTGACTCGGATCTGCCTTGTTCATCAACATAGTCAAATCTCTTTAAATCCATTGATGCACTGCTGTGACTGAGAACATGATCTAAAACCTTTATTTTTGGTTTCCAGACCCAGCAAGCTGAGGCCTTAACAGCATAAAAATGGTTGCCCAAAACAGTGTTTGTTATCACTTTTGGCTCAGCAGTAGAAACTGCTTTTGCCTTAGCAGTAGAAACAGCTGTATTATTTTGAAAAGACCTTTGTGGTGGAGCAGTAGTATTTGACCTAGTTGTACCAGATCTCATCAATACTGCCCTTGGAACCATGTTTTTGTTAGCATGAGGGTGAGTCTTTTTAGAAAAGTTTTTGTGGTTCACCCTTTTGTTTTAGTTCCAAACTAGTTTTTAGTAGTAATAACAATCTTTCTGTAAATGCTTAAAACTACCACATTGATAACAAGCCTTTTTAACTAACTGAAAATCACTACCTAACTTATGAGAAATTAGGTTGTTCCCGTTTCTTTGATTTCCTCTAGGCCAATTATAGCTTCTTTTAGGTTGTTCTCTAGGTTCCTCATTATATTCAACCATTTTTCTAGAGATCCTATTACCTAACACAGGTTTTATAAACTCAACTTGTTTAGCCTTTGATTCAACTGTTTTAGGAAATTCTTCCTTTTTAACCTTTGGTGTTGACTCAATCTGTTCCTCTGAATCAACCTTTTCCTCATCACTAACTGACATCCAATCTTTAATAATTGGACCATCAGAAAACATCTTTTCTACCTTAGGTGTTTCTTTATTAGCCTCACTAGATTCACCTACAGGTTTGCTATCAAGTTCACTTATAAAAGACAACTCTTTTTTAGGAGATGCAAAGGCACTCTTAATTGGAGGAGGTACATCATTATAGCCTATGCCACTACCTTTACTCATTAACTGACTCTCAATAGACTTATGAACAAGATCATATGCAAATTGCTGTTTCTCAACTCTAACTACATGTTTCTCTTTTTCAGTTAAAGCTGCATCTTTTTCTTGTTCAGCCTCTTCTAGCCTTTTATTAAGTACATTTATCACACTGTTTTTCTTAAAAAGCTCACAATTGGGTCCTTTTTTAGCCTGATCATTCCAATCATAATCTCCTAGACCATCACAAGACATCGAAGTTGTAGTAGTCTTTGTATCTTCAGTAGCAGCCTTCCTTGAACTTTCTCCATTCTTCTTAGTATAGGTGATGTAATAATAAAATAAAATATCAAATATATAAACGCAGCGGAAAAACATCACCAACAACGGATCCATATAGCCATATGATCAATCAAATAAATGAATACAAGTATTTATACCTTTGTAGCGTGATCGGTAGAATCGTATGGTGACCTTCACCAACATAAACGAACCAACTATGAAACCAAGTGATCAAAGAAGATCACCTCTATGCTTGATCCACACTAAACGTCATCGATCACCACCCGATGCTAGTCTTGACCTCGTAACCATGATCCTTGATGCATCTACAATAGAATAATCAAGGAAGGGATCAAAAAAACACAAAACCCTAAAAAGGGTGTGTTTAATTTCGTGGCCTTTTGGGGAGAGGGAGAGTAAATCACTCCTTAATTGTGGTTAGTCATAATTATCATTGATATGGTTCAAAATAGATTTGACCTTATCAAATTACAATTACACTTAGCACCTCATAAAAGCTCATAAGCCCCTCCAAGCCCTTCATAAAGGCCGGCCACCGTGAGGGCCTATAATGGGCTTGCTCATTGTTGGTCCAATCCAAAAACGTTAAGTCTAACTTCGTATTTGATGGCCCGTTATAGTTCCCTTGTTACATAGCCGTTTATATATTGTAAATACGATAATTACAATCTATAAAATGATGTCTCTGTGTATAAGTGTGTGACCCCATAGGCTCACATATGTCTAGCCATATAATTATTAATTATGACACGAGCATACTCCAACAGCTCCCACTTGCGACGTCATAATAATCAAGTAATTATACAAGTAATGGTTAGCGTCTAGCAACACGCCAATGCCCCTAGAAATATGTGAGGTTAGTTTCTTAAACGTCTCATTTTAGATGGTTTATATGTCATCTATCCTTTTGTTACAGATACCGTGTTGAACATTAGACATGGATCAAATGTCATTCTAATAGTTCAACTATTATGTTTCTCGATACAGATATTGAACAAGATTACCAAGTGGGTTAAGATTCATCTTAATCTCATTTGGGTACGGCCATACAAACATCTGTTTAATTCATCGAGGGGCCCAATAGTATCTAACTTCATAACATGTGGAGGAATAAATCCTGTTTTGACTACACGTGTCATTCACATGCTTCATATCACTCCTAATAATGGCTTTTATAACTACCTTATTCAGGACAGCGTTTAACCATATCAAGGAATGAAATTCCACACATGCAAGACCCGCTTGCATCTCAAGTCTAAGGATAAGAGACATATTCTCTTGAGAGATTCACTATTGACGATGATCCATGTAGTGAATACTCGTAGGTTGGGTCAATCCAATGTTCATCACAATAAACAACATGTGAGTTTGGCAAATAAATCACCAACACGCTCACATTTGCCTTAATTTGATGATACTCCCGTATCGTCAACTGATAATGGATAATTTTAGAATAAATAAATTATTCATGGATTAAACATGCAAATATAGAACACAGTAGTATAAATGAAGACGATCATACCAGGTATATCAATTCATTGTATAATACGACTGCTTAGAGTTCCATTATCCAAATACTAAAAAAACCAGATATGCATGAGACTACTCATAGGTAGGAATCCGATGTTCCCACCATGATCAAATTATGTTGTACAAGACAACAAGTAGTCATCTGAGTAAACTTTGAGAATACTTGTTTCAAAACTCATGAAAGGTTTCAATGATGATTGTCCTTTGTATGTGTGCATTCAAGTACACGACGAGTGTTGCAACAATACATTCCATAGGGTGTTTGAAGCCAGCAAAACACCTACATTAGACAGTCATCTGTACAGTTTCTCAAACTATAAAGTATTCTTATTCTTTTAATGTATAACGCACTAGTGCTCTCAGTCGAGCACATCTAGTCAGCAATGTCATCATTCATGATGACATCCTACCACGACTAAGGTTGAGTATCATCTCAGTTAAATAAGCATCAGCGTATGCAAACAAAACAGAGTTCCTCAAATATTCGTAAACGTTTGAACATATCTTTGGACCTTTGTAGGTCCATTATAATGTTCGTTTAACAATTATCTAATGACTTTCACTTAGATATTTGTTGTTATCAAATCATCTTGCATTCATGCAAATGATATATACATAGTCCAACGCATAATATGACTTACATGATGAATCCTTTAGTCGAACTTAAGATCTCCACTCATGTGTTCAATCTCATCAAGTGAGATTGATCATTGAGACTCCCCTCAATAACGTTTCATATTATGCTTAGACTTAATAACCGCTTATGTTTATTCTAATAAACATATACATAACAAGGTTGTATGTCTTATTTTATAAATCCCTCAAGAGAAACTTCATTCCAAGCTAAGGATTAAAGTCTAGCTTAGATGGAATATTGTTTCTAATATGTTGACGACATATGAGATTTAAGAAAATAAATACAGTGCTCCAACTTGCTCTTAGTGTACTTAGGAGTAATCTTATTAATCAAAATCAAATGAATTATTTTATAATTAACTCTAGATCTTTGCTCCTAGATGCATGATCTAATCCACATATGGATTATTTTATCTTGTATACATAATAAAGATTATATGGATTCATAAACCCTTTTGATTACTCATCGTCCTCGCAAAGGTAATCAACAAGAAAAGTGTTTTGATATCCGATTGTCATATTTCATTTACATGAAAAAAAGTATGACAATTAATCATCTTTATACATTTAATGTTTGTAGATAGGAAGATTTAATCATAGTCAATTCCTGAGTATGAGTAAACTCTTTTTACTACGCGTGCATTAAATGTGTGTACAAGTTTGTCCTTTTGATTTTTCTCTTCAAGAAACTCATTCTTAACCTCACAGTCTAACTGATTGGTAAGAGATCAATCAAACTACACGAGTGATTGTATTTCAAGGACTGCATCTTAACATTCATAGTTTTGAGCTACTCATCAGATACAATATCTGATAATGCATCTCAGTAGTTAGCAGGTTCACCATGATCCTCTAACTTATGTCCCTCAGCATTGATATAAAAACTATATCATTCAGGTGCAAGAGGTATCCTTGCGGATTTATAAATGAGAGATATCAATCTATGGTTTAACATATGCATGTTCAACCTTAATATGACATTAAAAAGTGTACTAAGAAGGTTGTGTATTTAGTTCTTGAATAACTCCAAGGTCTAAAGGTACTCCCATTTGATTTTGTATGTAGAGACTAATCTCTAGATACTCAGCATCTTGAGTAACAATAAATTGTTTTCAAGTGGGACATCCAAAATACATCGTTAGTTCTTGACTCTAGTTTGTTAATTACTTACTCTTAAGTAGTTAACAAATTCAGAACTTCAATTAAGACATAATGAGATTCATCCCATGCCATAATACAATGGTTTCTTAAATTCCTTCTGGGTTGGAATCATATTGAGTGTACACATGGCACACCCAATTTCTAACCTTGATAGCTTTGGAGGTAAAACAGTTTAAGTCATCAAGGATCAAACAATATCAATAGTGTTTGATTTTCCTTGATGGACATACCATAAAGTTGTGGTATTCCATGAGGACTGATGTTGTGAGACTATCACACAACTCATTAGATGAACTTATACTTTTTGGCTTACATATCTGCCAACCAAGTCAAACCAGATGGAATCAATAGTAATTTTAGACTACTGCATACTTTACATCATGTCCATGTTTTGACTAGAAAACATAAACATTTAATATTATACGTCGTAAGTGTACATGTCTTAACAAGAAGACATAACAAATCAACGTCTTACTTTACGTTATAAGTCTTTCAACAATTAACAGAAATTATGTTTGTGTCTTTACAAGAGACCTAAACATATTCAACAAAAGTAATTACGAGCGCCGACACTTGGCCTCAACAGTCCTCAACAGTAAATTCAAGTTAATTTCATACTTCATGATTATGGCTTTACAAGAAAACATAATCATACTTACTAAACGATTCAGTGAATATGTTGAAGTAGCTTTTCATGTTATCTTGATATTTGTTCTAATTAGGGCAACCTACATTTTATGTGTAGAAGTCCTAGTAGAATCTTAGTTTCTTACCTTTCAGTCAAGAAAAACTATTAGTCATATTGTTATATGTTGTACCTTGCACACAATTTAGATTTCTCCCACTTGTGCATGGCACAACATCATGAGAGTATACAATCACCACTACGCTCGTGTGTTTGTATGAGCAATATGACAATGTCTAAGATAACATATGATTTTTAGTCAAAATCAAAATATAGATATGTAGAACTTTATCGTTTTAATAATGAATCATGCATAATGATTTTATAGATAACATTTCAGGGAGCAACATCAGAAACGCGATAAGTTATCTCATAAAATTTATGCAACGGTTCTTATATAAACTATGACGCTTAACATGTGGAAAGTAATGTATTATTTCAAGACAATCTGGAAATAAGATGGGCAAGTTGTAAGGTATTAAAGCTTACAACTCCCACTGGATTAGACAACATTACATGTGTTTCTTCACCAGTAATATAATCACGTAGCTCCCACTGGATTAGACAACATTTAAATGTGTTACGCCCACCAGTGGAGAGTGAGTGGCGATTGGATACTTTCCATCTTTCTTTGAATATCTACACATTATTGCTAATGTGAGTCACTTTGACTAGTAAACATGTACTTAGGTATTCAAGAAAGTGCATCAAGTTCTAACATATAGATGATGGGCTAGCCATCGTTGCTATTTTAACTTGAAAATAGGCATGCATTTCCTCCATAATTGGTCTACTTTTCCACAAGGTATGTAGGACCTTAGTAGGCTTATTGGGTTAAGACAAACTGCTAGGTAATCATGCTAGTAATTGCCTTTACCTCTTTGCGGTTTATTGATACTTCCATCTTCTAATTATTTAAACTCATTTTAGTTTGGTAGCTATAGAAAACGTGTTCTCTAGTTATCCAAATATCTTATATTTCATCAATGTTTCAAAATCGAAATTAGGGTTATAAAACAATCTTGAAAGAATAATTGTGTAACCATACTTAACCGTTTTGACTTTTACAAGACATCACGATTTCTAGAGTAGGTGTTCTTTGAGTTTTATTAGTGTGACAAATGGTAATTTTCACGTTGCTAATTAATATTATATGAGTATTAATTATTTTTAAGCTAAGCATTTCTGTGCGCATTTGCATGTTTCTGAGTATTTTTGAGCATTTTCGGGAGTTGTCCCAGCATACTGTAGCTTACAGTCACTGCAGAAAAGTTTATTTTTGTCAGTAAAGTTAAATTATCACATTTCTGATAGTTACTGACAAGTATTAAAATTTACTGAGAGCTTTCTCGCATTTTTCTGAAAAACAACCGCACGCGCGTACCGACAGCACAGTACACATGGTAATAGTCAAATAAATATATTTTTGAGTCAGTAATGACATTTTATTATATTTCTGACAAAAACGTGGTTAAAAACTTTATTTTACGTTATCGGGTCCAAAAACGTCAAACCGGGACTTTACGGTAACTTTTTAACTCAAACCGACACACTATACACCAAAGCGGGATCAAAACTATTTTCCCCCTCCTAAAATAAGCCATAACCGGCCTATACCCACACCAAAAACTCACATGGGACACTTTTCCACATCTATCTTTAATGTAATCTCAAGGTTACTAAATTTGGTTAAGCTTTTAGATTTACATACATGTTATCCTTAACTCCTACCCTAAATAGAAGTTATCATCCCTTATTTTGGCTGCATTTTTATGCCACTATACAAACACAAATACATTTCTACAAAAATTTTCTCTACAAGGATTCAAGATCACAAGTATTTGCAAAGGATTTTGGGTAATTTGGAGTTGGATTTGGGTTAAACTAGCAAGGTTTTGGGTGTCTTTGTTCTTCACATCACACGTACCACACTTAAACCATTGTAAGGATTGTTAAAACTTTTCTAAATTTGTTAATCTCTTGTTTATATGGTGTATAGTGATGTTTAAAAGTGTTAAATGTATATGTTTTGATAATATGATTTAAGCTATGGTTTGATCTAGAGTTTATAGTGCTCGACATTTTTGGATGAATATGAGTTAATTAGTAGATTTCTTGCTTGTTTGGTAAATATTATTGCATATGGTGCTAGTTTGACGATACAAACACTAGTTACGGTTTTTACACTAATTTAAGCACCATATTGAATTTTTGAGCACATACATGGTTCGACTAGTGTTAAAAATATAAGATTATTGGGGTTTTGAAAAACATAAAATTTTGGCTCAAATGGTGAAATGGTGGAAAAATATAGTAAAGTCTTTAATTAGTTTGGCTTATTTAATAAGATATAAGTTACTAAAAATAATTAGTTAAAAGGTGAAAATAAGTTGAGATGCAATATATGGGTCGAATGAACAGTAGAAAAGTCAAAGTTTGACTTTTGATTAAGTATCTTAATTATTAGAGCTTATTTGATAAGTAAAAGGTATGTTTGGTAACTAAAAATAACTAATAAGTAACAAGTTAATACAAATTGGACTAAATGGCTTTTTGGGCCAAAAAGCCCACGATTTTACTGTTGGGCCGAAGCCCATATGAAATTTTGAAAGATTGACTTTTTGACCAAACGGATATATTGAACGAGTAAAATGATTTTTAGTAACGTGTCGATATATACGTTATAACTAAAAATGTGTTTTGGGTCAAAAATGGTAATTGGGCTTATTTTGATAGTTCGGCCCAATATACAAAGAAAAATGATAAATTTGATTTTAGGAATATTTTCCGACTCGCCGAAGTTAAAAATGTTTAACGAAACGATAAATATAACGATAACTATTTTTTGGACTTGTTTTGAGACGCTTAGTCTCCGAAAGGGTAAAAATTGACATTTTCCCTAAAATGACATTGAAATTGACTTTTGTTGACTTTTTGAAGAACATTGACTTCGTGTCAAAATTTAGTGTTATTACTTAAAAGTTGAGATAACGAACAATATAACGACGAATATATATATTCACGACACTTAACATATATCACTAAAGTATTTTGCACTTATAACTAGTTAGCGAAGTATTGGAGTAAAGTTTGCAACACGTGAGATAAATGAAAACGTTGTATAAACGAACGGTTTATGCAAAAATTTTCTAAAAATCCAACACTTAGAGTATTTTGAGAAAATCCACAACTTAAGTAAACTTTATGAAATTACTTAACAAACTTGTTTTCCTTATAATAAATGTTGCAACAAAAGTACTAAACAACGTTTCTAAATATAATAGTTTTTCACTAACTACGTTATGTTAACCATTCTTCAAAGCTATTTAATTAATCTCCATTAATTAAATATATGAGAAATTAACTTAAGATATATTATATATATATATAAAGGTATGAGCAAATATATATATATATATATATATGACACTTGCACATTTAAATCGCGAATACTAGCACGGATGTTCCGTTACGTATTCCCACCATGCACTTTCACCATGAGCTACCCCCAAGAGTTAAAATAATAAATCGTTTCGAAATATATTTTACCACACAGCAAGCAAGAAATACACGAGCACAGGTCAAACGTAAAACTTTTCAAATAAAATAAAGACACTTGAGACACGAACCTTTTGCTAAGACTTACCGTACTAATTTAGGGTGCTGATCGGCGCGGTTGCATTATTTTGATTGATTGCTGAATTGCTGTATTTGAAAGGTGAGTTTATAGCCCCATATTTTTTATACGATTTTTGGTTTTATAAGCTTGGGGTGAGAAACATGCAAAACTGTTTTCATGGACAAGAATTGAAGTTGCTTTTAAGATCACACTAGTATGCAGAAACCTAAGTTTGCTAAATCCCATTGTGTGCCCACTATCATCTCCCGTTAATTCTTGATGGGAAGCCGGTTGTTATAAATAGATCTATTGGGAGTGACGTCCCCGTTCGGTTGGCTCGGCATAGCCAAGGCGAACGTATACCATTCGGGTTTTTAGCCAGGTGTCTAGGGATTAATACTCGCGGGCACCCTTATTTATTTGCTAACGCTAGTCGTGCTGCATTGTCTTAGTTTCGGCAGGATGAGGCTTAGTGTTTGCATTACGGATAGTGTGTATCTACTGATTTGTTTTATGATCTTGCTATTGGTCCATGTGTGCTATTTATTTAAACCTATGAACTCACCAGCGTTAGCTGACTTTTAGCATGTTTTTCTCAGGAAACTGAGGTGCGTTTAGCCGGGTGCAGTGCATGGCGTAGGTCACAATAAATGATGGAAATGTTTTTAATGCGTTTACTCTGACAACTGGACCTTTTGTTTAAATGGGCTTCATTTTCATCTGAAATGGTTTTTATGTATCGCTACATGACTTGACTTATGTAATATATTTTAAAACGGATTTTTAATCCGTTCACTATATCTTGTTTGATGTTTATCAGCCACGTAGCACCCCAAAGTGTATGCTTCCGTGAATATTGTGATTTTGGGGGTGTTACAGATTGGTATTCAGAGCCTAGGTTATAGAGAACGTGGTTTATAAAAACCACAAACTATAACCGATTTTGAAAAACTTTCCATCATGACCGCCGGATGCCTGCCAGTTTAGCTTGCTATGATTTGAGCATTAGTTGTTTATTTGATTTGAGCATTGTTTGCCTTATTTGATTAAGTGTTTTTGGCATGCTATATGAGTATATTATACTAAGCATATATGATATAAGTAATTTCTATATACTTATACGTGTCGCACTATATTTGTCACAAACCTTGTCTCTCCCATTCGGCACACACTCCGAGGTGGATATTGATGGATTCACTTCTCAGACACAGCAGCCAGTTCCGTTCATGGATGACCCACTGATGGAGGTTATTCGTGTTGCTGCTCAGCCATCTATTCCAGTTCAGCCTGTACACACCACTCCATCTACCTCGCCGTATTTACACAGATCTACCACAGCACACCGTTCATCACCAGCTCAGTTGTACACCTTTACTCAGCATAATCTTGATACCCCACCTGTTCACCGACGCACTGCTTGCATGTCGGTATATTCTGGACCTTACCAGCGACTCTCAGATTTCCCAATTTTACCACCTAGGAAGAGGGTTATATCGGATTTTGAGGATACTCCTGCTGACTCACCACCTCAGTCACCTATGCTATCTCCAGATGATTCCCCACCTAGTCAGAGACGTAGGAGATCAGTGGAGACTTATTCTGATGAGGATGAGGATCCAGTGGAGGATCCAGAGCAGGTTCAGGATGAGCCTACTCCTACTGTGACTGCACCTGTTGAGCACACTTCTATGGGTTTAGAGGATGATAGGGATAGGGATACTCCTATGGACATAGATCAGGTTAGGGTGCCGAGGGATGGAAAGGGTATTATGGAGGATGTTCAAGGATTGTTTGAGGTTGGACAGAGCTCGAGAGATGCACAGATTCAGGGTTTGGATGATAGTCAGTGGTTAGACATTGCTTGTGATGTTGGCACGGGTGTACGTGCAGCTAGCCCAGAGTACACACCGTCATCTCCTTCCTTTATACCACCATCTCCGATGCCTACTCCACTCCCTTCACCAGTAGGTTCCCCACTTACAGAGCCTGAGATTACTAAGATGGATCAGATCTAGATTCAGTTGACGAACCAGGCGAGCTTACTTGATGATCATTCTGATCAGCTTGGGAGATTGGAGCAGTCTGAGCGTATTCAGACAGTGGAGAGGCGGATTGGGACTATTGATCAGGCAGCTTGTGTTTTGTTTGAAGAGTTGTATTCTGACCGTAGAGTAATGATTGGATTGAGGGCTAGATTGGATGCTTTAGAGAGGTTACATGGTAGGGAGCTTAGAGGTTTGGACTTTAGGGCCATTGGTTTAGGTAGAGGCCAGCAGAGGATTCAGGGTATGTTGCGACGAACTAGAGGAGTCGATCGTACTCAGTGGCAGAGGATTGTGACCGCTGAGATCATCATTGGTTCAGTGATGAGGGAGAACCAAGAGCTTAGAGACCGAGTAGCCCAGCTAGAGACCACCATTGGAGGATTGACCCGAGCATTTGAGGAGCTACGCATTGCTAGGACTGACCATTAGATGTAGTAGCAGTGATGATGTATTCCTAGATGTAGTAGTAGTGATGATGTATTCCTAGAATAGTAGTAGTAATGATGTATCCCTAGATTCGTAGTAGTGATGATGTATTCCTAGGACTAATAGTATCTCCGTAGTATCTTAGAACTATCTATTGACGAGCTTGTAATTTTGTGAACCTTCATCTTTTGATATATATAACAAGCTTAGTATTTCTATCCGATTTATACTTTTCTTCCCTTCTTTCGTTGCTCCTCTGTGGTTGACTTTATTCTTGTATTTTTTTTTCGCTATTCACGTATCCGTATAACTTATTTTCCTTTAACCAAAGATCTCATTTATCGCCATCTTTTGTGATGCAGATAAATGGCACCAAAAAGAAAATCAACCAGAGCCACACGAGGACAACCCGCTAACACACCCATTCAGACAAGGTCAGTGAGGGGAAGGACTGTTGAACCCACTTCCCCGATCAGAGTCACACGAGGACGACCTGCTAACACACCAGTTCAAACAGCAGAGGAAGAGGCACCAACTAGGGCCGCAACTGCTACCCCAGCAATGAATCAAGCAACACTGGATCAACTTGTTGCTGACCGTGTGGCAGCCGCTCTCGCAGCTGTGACCAATTCGACCACCAACACCGGAACATCTAGACCAGTAACCAACAGCCGAGGTTGTACTTACGCTGAGTTCCGAAAAATCATGGTTGGAGGATTTGGAGGAACAGAAGGAGCCGTTGGTTTGACTAGATGGATTGAGAAGCTTAGACCGTATTTCATATCAGTGGATGTCATAAGAATGACAGGGTTAACTTTGCGTCATTCACTTTCATGGATTCCGCTTTGACCTGGTGGAACAACTACATGAAGTCTGCTAATAGGGAGGTTACTTATGCCATGCTTTGGGAGGATTTTAAGGAACTAGTGATTAGGAAGTATTGCCCACGAAATGAGATTAAGAAGTTAGAAATTGAGTTTTGGAATTTGAAGGTGCAAAACAACAACATCGCTGCTTACAACCAGAGATTCCAGGAGTTGGCTTTGCTATGTCCAGAAATGGTTCGGACGGAAGCCAGATTGATTGAAAGGTATATCGGTGGTTTGCCAAAATCCATAAGAGGTGATGTGATTACCTCGAGAGCTGTAGATCTTCATGAGACCATGGAGAGGGCAAACAAATTAATGGATCAGGAACTGGAGGATATTCCAGAGAAGAGTACTGACCACAAAAGGAAGTGGGAAGATCACTCTAAGGGTAACAACAACAGCTCTCAAAACAAAAAGCAAAATGGAGGCAAGGTTTATGCAATTGGTTCAGGAGACAAGAAGGGTTATGATAAGAATACGCCTTTTTGTAACCGCTGTAAGTTACATCACAGGGGACAGTGCACTGTGAGGTGTAACAATTGCCAGAGAATAGGAAACATAGCAAAGAACTGCAGATCAAGACCACTAGCCATAGCATAAGCAGCACCAGCCTACAATCGTAAGGCGGATGTCACCTGCTTCGGGTGTGGTGAAAAAGGTCATTATCGGAATGAGTGCAATAAGCCCCGAAACCAAGGAAACGGTGGTAGACCAGGGAACCACATGGCAATGATTAACAATGGGAATCAGGGAAATGAAGGAAGAGCTCGTGGAAGAGTTTATGCTGTTGGCCGAAGAGAAGCACAGGACGACCCAAACGTGGTGACGGGTACGTTTCTCTTAAATAATCGTTATGCTTCTGTACTTTTCGATACGAGAGCAGATAGAAGTTTTGTATCAACCAATTTTAGTCATTTACTTGACATAGCCCCGACCACCTTAGATAATGCCTTCGACGTAGAATTAGCAAACGGAAACCTAGAAAGAGTAGGTACCATCATCAGGGGTTGCACTCTAAACTTGTTGAATCGTCCTTTCAACATTGATCTGATGCCAGTAGAATTAGGTAGTTTTGATGTCATCATAGGAATGGATTGGTTATCGAAATATCATGCCGTCATCGTTTGTGATGAGAAAATTGTTAGAGTTCCCTATGGGAACGAAGTTCTGATTGTTGAAGGTGACTGTTCTGATCGTGCGCGTTCGTCAAGATTGGCAATCATCTCGCGTACAAAGGTGCAGAAGTACATCGAGAAGGGATGTTATCTCTTTTTAGCTCATGTCACTGAAAAGAAAGAAAAGGAACCTAGAGAGAAAAAGTTGGAAGATGTGCCAATCGTAAGGGATTTTCCAGAGGTCTTTCCAGAAGACTTACTGGGACTTCCACCGGCCAGACAAATCGAATTCCACATCGAATTAGTGCCAGGAGCCGCGCCTGTAGCGCGAGCACCCTATCGTTTAGCACCTACGGAATTACAAGAATTGTCAGATCAATTAGCTGAATTATCTGGAAAAGGTTTCATTAGACCGAGTTCATCGCCTTGGGGAGCTCCTGTTTTGTTTGTTAAGAAGAAGGATGGATCCTTCAGGATGTGTATAGACTATCGGGAACTGAATAAGCTAACCATTAAGAATAGATACCCACTCCCGAGGATAGACGATTTGTTTGATCAGTTGCAGGGATCATCGGTTTATTCTAAGATAGACTTGAGATCGGGTTATCACCAACTTCGAGTTCGGGAAGAGGATATCCCGAAGACCGCATTCCGAACCCGATATGGCCATTATGAATTTCAAGTTATGCCATTCGGCTTGACAAATGCACCAGCAATATTCATGGATCTCATGAATCGTGTGTGTAAGCCGTATTTGGACAAATTTGTGATAGTGTTCATTGACGATATCTTGATATATTCCAAGAATGAGCAAGAGCATGAGGAACATCTCAAGCTAATTCTGGAATTATCGAAAAAGGAAGAGTTATATGCTAAGTTTTCGAAGTGTGAATTTTAGATATCGACCGTGCAATTTCTTGGTCATGTGATCGATAAACAAGGAATTCACGTAGATCCTGCTAAGATTGAGGCCATTAAGGATTGGGCAACGCCCACAACGCCGACGGAAATCCGACAATTTTTAGGACTTGTCGGTTATTACAGAAGATTTATAGAGGGATTCTCTAAGATAGCTAAACCGTTGACAAAATTGACTCAAAAGAATGTGAAATACGACTGGGGAAATGATGAGGAAGAAGCTTTTCTACTCCTTAAGGAAAAATTATGTAGTGCGCCTATTTTAGCTTTACCCAAGGGTAGCGAAGATTTTGTTGTGTATTGTGACGCATCACACAAAGGTTTGGGAGCCGTGTTGATGCAAAGAGAGAAGGTAATAGCATACGCTTCTCGACAGCTGAAAACCCATGAGAAAAACTACACAACCCACGACCTAGAATTAGGATCAGTCGTGTTTGCACTGAGAATTTGGAGACACTACCTTTATGGAACTAAGTGCGTAGTGTATACTGATCACAAGAGTCTATAGCATATTTTGAACCAGAAGGAGCTGAACATGAGACAGCGCCGATGGTTGGAGTTGCTTAGCGACTATGATTGTGAAATCCGTTATCACCCAGGCAAGGCAAATGTTGTTGCCGACGCCCTTAGCAGAAAAGAACGGATCAAACCTCTTAGGGTTAGATCGTTAGGGATTACGATTAATTCGCCGCTTCCAGCAAAAATTCTTGAGGCTCAGGATGAAGCACTTAAAGATGAAAACCGACCTAGTGAGAAGATTCACAGAATGCCAGAACTTGAGAATGGATTAGTAAGAAGATCCGATGGGATTTTGCGTTATGGAGACAGGCATTGGATTCCATTGTATGGAGGAATTTGTGATTCTATTATGCACGAATCCCATAAGTCCAAGTACTCCATTCACCCAGGATCTGACAAGATGTATTTAGACCTGAAAAAGCTGTATTGGTGGCCAAACATGAAGGCCGATATAGCAGAATATGTCAGCAAGTGTTTAACGTGCTCGAAGGTTAAGGCAGAACACCAAAGACCGTCTGGTCTGCTTGTTCAACCTGAGATTCCGGAACGGAAATGGGTGCGCATTACTATGGATTTTATAACGAAATTTCCTAGGACATCGAATGGTTATGACACGATTTGGGTAATCGTTGACCGTCTCACAAAATCAGCGCATTTTCTTCCTATAGCGGAGAAAATTGAAACGGATAAACTCGCGCGTTTATATGTTAAGGAAATTGTTGCAAGGCATGGTGTGCCAGTTTCTATTATCTCTGATCGAGACAGTCGATTTACGTCAAATTTTTGGAAGTCGCTTCAGGATGCATTGGGAACTAAACTCGATATGAGTACGGCATATCATCCCCAAACGGATGGTCAGAGTGAAAGAACCATTCAGACATTAGAGGACATGTTAAGAGCCTGTGTAATTGATTTCGGAAATGGCTAGGATAGGTATTTGCCTTTAGTCGAATTCTCCTATAACAACAGCTATCACACCAGTATAAAAGCTGCACCGTATGAAGCACTTTATGGACGTAAGTGCAGATCACCAATTTGTTGGGCAGAAGTTGGAGAAAGCCAACTTACCGGGCCAGAGCTAGTCCATGAGACTACTGAAAAGATCGTACAAATTAAGAACCGAATGCAGGCGGCTCGTGACCGTCAGAAGAGCTATGCTGATAAGAGGAGAAAACCCCTTGAGTTTCAAGTGGGAGATAAAGTAATGTTGAAGGTCTCGCCATGGAAAGGCGTGATCAGATTTGGCAAGCGTGGAAAATTGAACCCTCGCTATATAGGACCTTTTGAGATCCTTGATAAGATCGGGCCAGTAGCCTACCGACTCGAACTGCCGTCTGAGCTCAGTGCTGTGCATGACGTTTTTCACGTCAGTAATTTGAAGAAGTGTTTATCCGATGAAAGCGCAGTTATTCCTTTGGATGAAATCCAGCTTGATGAAAGCGCAGTAATTTGAAGAACTGCCGTCTTGGACCGGGAAGTGAAACGACTAAAGCAGAGTCGTATCCCAATTGTGAAGGTCCGATGGAACTCTCGCAGAGGCCCCGAATACACTTGGGAGCGAGAGGACGAGATCAAGCGAAAATACCCTCATCTTTTTCCGAAAACCAAGAGTGGCGTCAATTGAAATCCGGGACGGATTTCCCGATTAGATGGGGAGACTGTGACAAATGGTAATTTTCACGTTGCTAATTAATATTATATGAGTATTAATTATTTTTAAGCTAAGCATTTCTGTGCGCATTTGCATGTTTCTGAGTATTTTTGAGCATTTTCGGGAGCTGTCCCAGCATACTGTAGCTTACAGTCACTGCAGAAAAGTTTATTTTTGTCAGTAAAGTTAAATTATCACATTTCTAATAGTTACTGACAAGTATTAAAATTTACTGAGAGCTTTCTCGCATTTTTCTGAAAAACAACCGCACGCGCGTACCGACAGCACAGTACACATGGTAATAGTCAAATAAATATATTTTTGAGTCAGTAATGACATTTTATTATATTTCTGACAAAAACGTGGTTAGAAACTTTATTTTACGTTATCGGGTCCAAAAACGTCAAACCGGGACTTTACGGTAAATTTTTAACTCAAACCGACACACTATACACCAAAGCGGGATCAAAACTATTTTCCCACCTCCTAAAATAAGCCATAACCGGCCTATACCCACACCAAAAACTCACATGGGACACTTGTCCACATCTATCTTTAATGTAATCTCAAGGTTACTAATTTTGGTTAAGCTTTTTAGATTTCCATACATGTTATCCTTAACTCCTACCCTAAATAGAAGTTATCATCCCTTATTTTGGCTGCATTTTTACGCCACTATACACACACAAATACATTTCTACAAAAATTTTCTCTACAAAGATTCAAGATCACAAGTATTTGCAAAGGATTTTGGGTAATTTGGAGTTGAATTTGGGTTAAACTAGCAAGGTTTTGGGTGTCTTTGTTCTTCACATCACACGTACCACACTTAAACATTTGTAAGGATTCTTAAAACTTTTCTAAATTTGTTAATCTCTTGTTTATATGGTGTATAGTGATGTTTAAAAGTGTTAAATGTATATGTTTTGATAATATGATTTAAGCTATGGTTTGATCTAGAGTTTATAGTGCTCGACATTTTTGGATGAATATGAGTTAATTAGTAGATTTCTTGCTTGTGTGGTAAATATTGTTGCATATGGTGCTAGTTTGAGGATACAAACACTAGTTACGGTTTTTACACTAATTTAAGCACCATATTGAATTTTTGAGCACATACATGGTTCGACTAGTGTTAAAAATATAAGATTATTGGGGTTTTGAAAAACATAAAATTTTGGCTCAAATAGTGAAATGGTGGAAAAATATAGTAAAGTGTTTAATTAGTTTGGCTTATTTAATAAGATATAAGTTACTAAAAATAATTAGTTAAAAGGTGAAAATAAGTTGAGATGCAATATATGGGTCGAATGAACAGTAGAAAAGTCAAAGTTTGACTTTTGATTAAGTATCTTAATTATTAGAGCTTATTTGATAAGTAAAAGGTATGTTTGGTAACTAAAAATAACTAATAAGTAACAAGTTAACACAAATTGGACTAAATGGCTTTTTGGGCCAAAAAGCCCACGATTTTACTGTTGGGCCGAAGCCCATATGAAATTTTGAAAGTTTGACTTTTTAACCAAACGGATATATTGAACGAGTAAAATGATTTTTAGTAACGTGTCGATATATACGTTATAACTAAAAATGTGTTTTGGGTCAAAAATGGTAATTGGGCTTATTTTGATAGTTCGGCCCAATATACAAAGAAAAATGATAAATTTGATTTTTGGAATATTTTCCGACTCGCCGAAGTTAAAAATGTTTAACGAAACGATAAATATAACGATAACTATTTTTGGACTTGTTTTGAGACGCTTAGTCTCCGACAGGGTAAAAATTGACATTTTCCCTAAAATGACATTGAAATTGACTTTGTTTACTTTTTCAAGAACATTGACTTCGTGTCGAAATTTAGTGTTATTACTTAAAAGTTAAGATAACGAACAATATAACGACGAATATATATATATTCACGACACTTAACATATATCACTAAAGTATTTTGCACTTATAACTAGTTAGCGAAGTATTTGAGTAAAGTTTGCAACACGTGAGATAAATGGAAACGTTGTATAAACGAACGGGTCATGCACAAATTTTCTAAAAATCGAACACTTAGAGTATTTTGAGAAAATCCACAACTTAAGTAAACTTTATGAAATTACTTAACAAACTTGTTTTCCTTATAATAAATGTTGCAACAAAAGTACTAAAAAACGTTTCTAAATATAATAGTTTTTCATTAACTACGTTATGTTAACCATTCTTCAAAGCTATTTAATTAATCTCCATTAATTAAATATATGAGAAATTAACTTAAGATATATATATATATATAAAGGTATGAGCAAATATATATATATATATATATATAATATATATATATATATATATATTATATATATATATATATATATATATATATATATATATATAAATATATTATAATGACACTTGCACATTTAAATCGCGAATACTAGCACGGATGTTCCGTTACGTATTCCCACCATGCACTTTCACCATGAGCTACCCCCAAGAGTTAAAATAATAAATCGTTTTGAAATATATTTTACCACATAGCGAGCAAGAAATACACGAGCACAGGTCAAACGTAAAACTTTTCAAATAAAATAAAGACACTTGAGACACGAACCTTTTGCTAAGACTTACCGTACTAATTTAGGGTGCTGATCGACGCGGTTGCATTATTTTGATTGATTGCTGAATTGCTGTATTTGAAAGGTGAGTTTATAGCCCCATATTTTTATACGATTTTTGGTTTTATAAGCTTAGGGTGAGAAACATGCAAAACTGTTTTCATGGACCAGAATTGAAGTTGCTTTTAAGATCACACTAGTATGCAGAAACCTAAGTTTGCTAAATCCCATTTTGTGCCCACTATCATCTGCCGTTAATTCCTGATGGGAAGCCGGTTGTTATAAATAGATCTATTGGGAGTGATGTCCCCGTTCGGTTGGCTCGGCATAGCCAAGGCGAACGTATACCATTCGGGTTTTTAGCCGGGTGCCTAGGGATTAACACTAGCGGGCACCCTTATTTATTTGCTAACGCTAGTCGTGCTGCATTGTCTTAGTTTCGGTAGGATGAGGCTTAGTGTTGGCATTACGGATAGTGTGTATCTGTTGATTTGTTTTATGATCTTGCTATTGGTCCATGTGTGCTATTTATTTAAACCTACGAACTCACCAGCGTTAGCTGACTTTTAGCATGTTTTTCTCAGGAAACTGAGGTGCGTTTAGCCGGGTGCAGTGAATGGCGTCGGTCACCATAAATGATGGAAATGTTTTTAATGCGTTTACTCTGACAACTGGACCTTTTGTTTAAATGGGCTTCATTTTCATCTGAAATGGTTTTTATGTATCGCTACATGACTTGACTTATGTAATATATTTTAAAACGGATTTTTAATCCTTTCACTATATCTTTTGTGATGATTATCAGCCACGTAGCACCCCAAAGTGTATGCTTCCGCGTATATTGTGATTTTGGGGGTGTTACAATTAGAATTGGGAAAATTCAAATATTCCTATTATGGCTTTTCCTCATAAAGAAAAAGGATAGGAACAAGTCTCTTTTTTACAATTAAAGAGCGACTCAGTTCGTACTTTTAACAAGAAAAGAACAAATTTTCGTTTACGGTTGTGTTGCATTAATTCATTAATTGAATTTACACAGTTCATTTTTAGTATTTTCGATAATTATCCTTTTATAAATTAACTACCCCATGTTTATAATTTAAAACAATTAATTTACGAAAAGGCTAAGATCCACATTGTACTTCTACTATCACATCAGTTGATCTGATGGCAATAGTAGATTCAATTGGTAGGCGATGATCACCAATTGTATTACATGTACAACTCTTAGATGCTTATGGGACTCATGGCATCTAGTGTCAAACAGCTAGTGTCATGTAAGCATGTTTAGTCCCATCTTTGCCTCGTGTCAAGGTCTCACCGCTTAGCACGATTAAGTCATCCAATTTGAAAACGTGTGAGAATATATCTAGGTCCCACGCATAGAGAATAGTCACCTTGGGTTACAATTCAACCTAGGTCCCACGCATAGGTAAAAGGTAATTGCAAGTGTTCTCAACGATTGGACGGCATGACTTCAATTTTGACGGGTAAAATATTTTTGATGTGGGTAAAAAACGTGTACGAAAGAAGCATGCATTCATTCTTCGTAGCACAAGTTAAAAACTTTCTTAACTTAAGTCTAATCATTGTTTTAATTTATGTGTGTCAAGTTGTCCATTTTCAAGACTAATATAAATCCTAAGTGGATTTTAATTAATTTTGGACAATACAATAAATAAATAAATAAACAACCTTAACTAGTTTAAGTGTTATTCAGCAAACAATGATTTTTAAGTTTCAAATCATATTTAAACTTAGTTAAACTAAATCATAAGACTTAGTTCAAAATGGTTTATGTTTTGTTTCAAGTTTTAAGAAATCAATTTCCGTTTTTCATGCAGTCACAACATACATAAAACAACCAAACAAACATACAACCACAATATGCAAAGCCTCAACCGATGAAAATCTTATGCTTGGTATTGTGAGCCATCACAAGAACCAAGAGTCAACTAGGTACATATAGCATAACCACACGGAGGGCTCCCACTTGCCCCAAGACGATCATGGGCAAGTAAAGGCCCATAATGCACATGAAAACTTGATTCTGTCAGCCCAGTTTTTCTGTCTTACGAGGCCCAAAGCTCCTTGAAGATGACCTCCTCATGGTTCGGCCCAGTTGACAAAGTTGTAGGCCTATGTCTTTAGACGTGCACAAAAAAATTTAGCCATTAATACCTTACCAATCTCCTGGAAATCGCATTTTCCCATCAGGTGTCCAGCAGCTACTTTCGGTCCAAAACTCTTCATTCTTTTGCCATTTGCTTCCAAGCTTTTGGTTACAAGATATGTAAAGTAAAGTACATCTAATCTACTTTCTATCTACTGTAAAAATGGCCAAACAATGGCAAAACCAAAATGAAATACATTACCAAAGTGCCGAAACAATGGCAAGCCCCAAAAACAAACAAAACAAGCAACAATCACAACATCACAATGCACAAGTGGTCTAGGTTTTCATCGGCTTTGCATATACACATAATAATACATTAAAATTATGATCATGACAAGGTGTTGGATAACTCCATGGACAAACATGCATGTATTTTCCATGGACAACAAAATAAATAACAAGAATTAAATTGTTAGCCAATGAATCGTAGAAATTAATTAACAAGAATTAAAACCCCGATTGGTACGCGTGTCAAATGGCCATAGATTCAAAACCCACTGATATTAGGACCTTCTTAACATCATTTTACCACTGAAAATTAAGCCTCATGGGCTGATTTGAAATCGGGTTACAAATCTATCAAAAAACACGTTTTTAGGCCATTTTACGGGTACCGAACAAGTAAACAATTAATGTATGCATAACAAATGGCCATAGGATCAAAAATTCAAGATTATTAGACCCCATATGGATCAAAATATATTCAAAAAAAAGCCTCCGGGGCTGTTTTGAAATTAAACCTTTAAATCCATTAAAAACACGCGTTTTTAGCCACTTTTACGCATACTTGATGATCATATGACATCATATGATGGCTCGTGATACCACTATAGGTGATGTAATAATAAAATAACATATCAAATATATAAACACAGCGGAAAAACATCACCAACAACGGATCCATATAGCCATATGATCAATCAAATAAATGAATACAAGTATTTATACCTTTGTAGCGTGATCGGTAGAATCGTATGGTGACCTTCACCAACATAAACGAACCAACTATGAAACCAAGTGATCAAAGAAGATCACCTCTATGCTTGATCCACACTACACGTTATCGATCACCACCCGATGCTAGTCTTGACCTCGTAACCATGATCCTTGATGCATTGATGAAGCGAAAAGTGTACCGCTTTTAGGGGGTCATTTAAGCCCTAAATCGTATTTATTTGATCAAATATTTCTCTAAATCGTTCCTTTTGTCATTTTAGGTACTTTGGAGAAGAAATCTGGAAAAGGAAGCATTTTGGACGTTTTTGGAGCATAAAATTGAAGAAAACGACAAAGTCTCAAAATCGGCTGGAAAAGTACCTGTGACGGAGTCAAGCCCCAGTGTGACGCCGTCAACCCTTGATAAGCCAGAGAGGATTTTGGAGGATTAAAAGGGGACGGCGTCAAGAAGGCCATCAAGAAACCCTAACCGCGGCGAGGTGACGGCGTCAGCTCTATAACGTGACGCCGTCAGATCTGATTTTCTATATATATTCTCATAATTTTTAGTCATAAGTGTGCAACTTTGTGAGGAGAAACCCTAAGACAATTTTTCTGCCATTTTTAAGGGTTTTATACCCTAGGATCTCCCATGTTCAATTGAAGATAAGTAATCAATTAATCATTCAATATGTCTATGTGTTGTTTGATTATATCTTGTTCTTGTCTTTTATTTAACATGCTAGGCTAGATTTATCTTGTGTTTGCTTAGATCTAATGAAACCTAACTATTCATTATTGGTTGTTGGTGTGTTATTAATTGTATTGGATGATTGTTTATCGATGTTAGGCTTAAGAAAACTGGCTAACTTCCTATACGGTAACTTGCTTGAACGTCTTAAGAAACCTGAACCAATGCGTACTAAGGTTTTTATGGTTGTATTTAATGCATGAGCGAATTCTAGTGATCCCATGTTAGGAGCTTCTTAGCCGGCTCAACATAGGACTGAAGTAGGAGCTTGTAGAGTTGGGGTAGTACGTACGCCACCCCACGATTGGTATTAAGGAATACACCCGTCATCCACGCAATTAATACACACTAATCAACCGGTAAAAGATAGTTAGGGAGTAAGGAAATCTAAGTAAACACATTTCTCTCCATATAAGTTCCACAACCTTTTTATTTTCAGTTATTTTATTTTATTTGCAATTGTAGTTATTTGGGTTAGTTGACTAGCAACTAATTCTGCCCACTCCTTCAAACCCGAGATTTTACTTGCTTTCATAAAAAATATAAAAATACAAAAAGAATCTTCACTCACCCTTAGACCTATTAGAGTAGTTTTTCAATCCTAACGACACTGTTCCCCTAGAGAACGATCAATCCCCCGGTACTTGCCACTACACTATACTACATCGGTCAGGTACACTGCCTGGTGGGGATTGCAAGCCTCTTGAGATCCCTCGAGAGGTAAAACCTGTTGTAAGGTCGCAAAACCACGCATCAAGTTTTTGGCGCCGCTGCCGGGGAATAGTTATTGTTTCGGTTGAATTTTTATTTTATTAGGTCTATTCACTAGATTCCTTTCTAGTGAGATTTTTATTTTGTTTTTCTAGGTTTTCTTTAGTCTATCTTTTTTCTTCGTTTCTTTGTTCGTAACCATTACCATCCGACATCATGGAAGGTGGTAATATCCTCGATCCCAACAACCCACCACCACAACAACACCCACCTCCTAGAGCCCGTACCTTAGGAGACTACTCTCGTCCTAGCCACCATGGCTATCGAAACTCCATTGAGCTCACACAAGGAGCCAATGTCACTCCCTTGCGATCCGACACCATCCGGTTGGTGCAAAGTGGATGTGCATTCCATGGACTTCGTTCTGAAGATCCTAATCAACATCTCAAGGACTTTCTAAAAATCATTGATTCCATAGACCTTGATGTTGCCACTCGAGAGACGACCCGACTGCGTCTCTTTCAATTCTCTCTGCGGGACCAAGCTAGTCAATGGCTAGAGCGTCTACCCGCAGGATCCATCATCTCTTGGGATGATCTCACCACTCGTTTCCTTGCTCAATTTTTCCCACCAGGAAGAACTACCAAGCTAAGGAATGATATCTTGATGTTCCTACAACGTCAAGGCGAAACCCTCTACGAGGCATGGACTCGATTCAAGGACTTACTCCAAAAAGTCCCTCACCATGGCATAGAATTTTGGCTCCAAGTCCAAATCTTCTATGACCACATCAATCTCTCCACGAGGCAAACCATTGACCAATCGGCCGGTGGTAAGCTACGTGATCTAAGTGCGGAACAATCATGGGCTCTCCTGGAACATCTTGCTCTTTATGACAACGAAAGTTGGAATGATCCCCATGATTTGAATAAAACGGTCAAGGCAATATCTTTGCCTTCGAACAATTCAAGCACTACCGACCGTAGGATCATAGAACTTGAAGACCAAGTCAAGTTTCTTATGAAATCCTACGAGGCTCCTAAACCTTCAAGCCAAGTGAACAAAATCACTTCTTCGTGTGAGTTATGTAGTGGTCCCCACGACACTCGTGATTGCATGGAACTCCCCGAACAAGCTTTTGTGGACTACGCATCCTCGCGTACCGACGGAGCGGGAGACAAGTGGTACACTTTCAAACCCGAGCCAAACCCCTACGGTGATTCATACAACCCCTCATGGAAAAATCACCCAAACCTTAGGTGGAAACAAAACCAAAACGCACAACAAACCAATTCTTCCAACCCACCTAATCGTTTCCAATCAAGCGGTTCATCCTCGAACCGTACTTTCAATAACAATCCTTCCAACAATTATGGTAGTACCAATAATCTTGAAGGATTGATGTCCAAATTTATGGCATCTCAAGAAGCTCGGATAGCTAGATTCGAATCCGAATTCAATCAACAACAAACGGAGACGACCAATAAAATTGACAACTTATTGAAAGCCCTCAATAACCAAGTGCTATCACCTCCACATAAGGACGCTAGGAACACAAATAGCGGACCCCAAGTAAAAGACCCCTCTTCATCCAAACATGTCCACTTCGTCAACATTGTCACTATTAAACCAATTGATAGGAATGAGGATAATAGTGAACCTGAGGAGGAGGTTAAGAAAGTCGAGGTTGATAAAGAAGTTAGGAAAAGTGAGACTGAAAAAGTAGATGATGATGAGGACTACTTCAATAAGCTAACCACTGAGGAAGAGCGCGCATATCATACAACTTATTCGATGACCCCGAGACACCATACTTCCTAGGTAGACCAATTATAGAAATGGGCGATCCTTCTAATCTCAACATACCATGCAACATCGGACATTTACATGTGTGGAAAGCTTACATCGACCTTAGATCGACCATAAAAATCATGACTAGAGCCCACTACAACTTGATAATGAAAAATCAACTTTGGTATAGGATGCTCCCTGATAAGGGTTGGATGAGTAACTTCACGGGAAGAGTTAAGGGATTACCGTTTTATGAAGGAAACTTCACCTATGCCACCGACTTTGTAATTGTAGAAGATATCTGCCCAATAGTCGATGCATGCTTAACTCAAGTAGTTTTTGGAAAACCATTTGTTGAGGTCTCTAGAATGACTTATGAACCTTTCTTAGGGATAGTTAGATTTAAGGATGAGACCGATGAGGTAAACTACCAAATGCCATATAAGATAGAGCAATTC
Source organism: Artemisia tridentata subsp. tridentata (assembly GCA_021014915.2). Lineage (NCBI taxonomy): Eukaryota > Viridiplantae > Streptophyta > Magnoliopsida > Asterales > Asteraceae > Artemisia > Artemisia tridentata. The sequence goes on along the minus strand of CP139501.1, from coordinate 62,905,312 downwards.
CAACACTTGTCAAATGTTGAGAAGGAGCTTAAGCAAGCAGTCTACTATAGGAATGATGGAGATAGAAGTAAAGGAGTAGACTATGTTATGGAAAGGATATCCGGTTTCTACAAGGATTGTTTGAAATTAGGACCGGAATATAAAACCGGACATGAGAATGGCCTAGAAACCGTGACCAATGATGGAGTCACGTAATGTACGGTGACTTTGAGTCTAGCTACAAGACTCGTTAATAAAGAAAAGCGCTTCTTGGGAGGCAACCCAAGCTTTATTTGCTTTGTGTGTTTATTTATTTGTTTGTTTGATTTTATTTGCTTCCGTATGTATGTTTAATTTTTATTATTATTGATTCATGTTCGAAACTAAATTGTGAAAATGCTTTATCTTGTTTTTAACTTCGTCTTAACTACATATAAAGGTATTTTGCAAAAAGATAAGTGTAAGGGAAATCCAAATCGGTTTATTAGAACAAATGAACATGAATCGTAACAATAATAAATTAACACACATATTAGTAATTGTTTGAGTCAAATGCTTGTATCGAGTCATAATGATATTTTGCAGGAATTCCAGGAAGTAAGGTATAGGTTTTTTCCAGAAATTTTCCGGAAACTTAACATGAGAATTCTGTCAGATCATTTCTGACGGCGTCAGGTTTTAATTTTCTGAAATTTTTGAAAGTTTTGTTTTTCTTCCGGAATCATAAAATGCTTTATTAAATCTCTAACTTATAAACTCCAGGAATCTGCAAAATAATCATTCCACAAGCATTATATCCTTATACAGATTTATCCCGCCGATGTTATGCAGGTTTTCGTGTTTGTTTTCTCAGGTTTAACAGGTTATTTTGGACAAGGAAATGTATGTGGAATCAAGCTTTTGGCAATGCTTTAATCTTGAAGCTTCAACATTACCTTGGAAGAAGATCTAACCATGTTACCCCTTTATCCACCGAGCAAATCAGGGGAGTATTTGATTTCATTCTTTTACCTTATTTAATTTTACATCTTGTTATTTGAACATTGGGGACAATGTTCATCTTAAGTGTAAGGGGGGGTAAAGTACGATACCTTAGAGAATGCTATTACGCTTGATTTTTCGTTTGTTTAATAGTAGATGTGTAATAAAACTGAGATAAATACCTGTTAAGGCAATTTTAGTGCCAAATTTAAAATTTTTTACAACATATAGGAGTGAAACTTTGGTCTTAATGAGCATCTCACGGATAGGAGTTATATGACTAGCACAAAACCGTACCACTAAAAAATTTTCCACCCCCAAATATGTGAGGTTCGCCCCTAGAATTGGTAGGAAAATCATTTATGCTATGATGTATGTACCGGTAGCACTTAGATTCTAGAACTTGCGTTAGGACCATTCCGAGGCCACAAGTGAGACTACATTCGTGTAGTTAGATTTACTACATGATAAGAGGCATTAGGATTAACCCATTGTTTTACACCTGTGTTTTTGTTATAATTACGTTGGCTACATTGGTCAAGTAATTCTCCCACACCCTTTGCGTTGTACTCATTTTTAGTACACGATACCCCTAGTACACCCCTCAGAGCCTATCTTTTCGTTTCTAACTTTAAGCATTTTACTTAAAGTAACAATTTGTTTACACCCCACTTAAATGTACACCCAAATCGCCTTAGCCTACCTTGTATGCACTCATTTTTAGTGCATTATTTTGACAACATTTGTTTAAACCCCAAGTTAATTATCTAATTGATTACATTATTGCTAAGTCGATTCATATCCTTGTACATATTGTTTTGGGACAATTGGGACTCATGGGTAAAGTACTAGTGTAATGGAGTAATGGGGAAGAACAACATTATTACCCCCATATGTGCTAAATATTTTAAAAGTACTCCAAGTGTTTCGATTATCTTAATTCGAGTCATTAGAATAGTTAATTGTAAAGTTATGTAAAAGTTCAAGTGTAAGAGGGATACAACCCCCCTACGATGTATTATTTTGGATGGTAGGGCAAGAGTGTATGCAAAAAAAAAAAAAAAAAAAAAAAAAAAAAAAAAAAAAAAAAAAAAAAAAAGTATAAAAAACATACGGACTACCATCCCGTTTCATTTTATGTTTATTTTATATTTTTTTTATTTTCTTTCATTAGCTTAAGTCGAGTCTAGTCTTGGCTTAGCAACGCCATATTGTACATGTAATTAATCAAGATCTTTAACTCGCCACCAGTAAAATATCCTTTATCCAACAAAACCGTGTTTATCATATCCCTACACCTAACGTTATAACCCGTTTAAAAGCCCTCTTTGATAGTTTATCTTAGGTGCTTACGCCTAGTGGAGGAGGTTTTTGATCCTTTCCCAAGCCTATGGTAATCTATTTGCTATGACAGGTAGTGAGAGATATTATTCATTTTCATTTATGAGATATACTTTTATGACACCTGAGAGATGTGAGTATCTAAACACTACTTGTGAGGTGCTAGTCTGTAATCTCCGTGCTTATTATGATTAAAGTGGAACGACTATTTGTTGTAATTACTTTTATATTAGCATTAAAGGACCCCTAACTTGTATTTTGATTAGAATAAAAGCGCATTTGCTTGAGGACAAGCAAATCTCAAGTGTAAGGGTATTTGATGAAGCGAAAAGTGTACCGCTTTTAGGGGGTCATTTAAGCCCTAAATCGTATTTATTTGATCAAATATTTCCCTAAATCGTTCCTTTTGTCATTTTAGGTACTTTGGAGAAGAAATCTGGAAAAGGAAGCATTTTGGACGTTTTTGGAGCATAAAAGTGAAGAAAACGACAAAGTCTCAAAATCGGCTGGAAAAGTACCTGTGACGGCGTCAAGCCACAGTGTGACGCCGTCAACCCTTGATAAGCAAGAGAGGATTTTGGAAGATTAAAAGGGGACGGCGTCAAGAAGGCCATCAAGAAACCCTAACCGCGGCGAGGTGACGGCGTCAGCTCTATAACGTGACGCCGTCAGATCTGATTTTCTATATATATTCTCATAATTTTTAGTCATAAGTGTGCAACTTTGTGAGGAGAAACCCTAAGACGATTTTTCTGCCATTTTTAAGGGTTTTATACCCTTGGATCTCCCATGTTCAATTGAAGATAAGTAATCAATTAATCATTCAATATGTCTATGTGTTGTTTGATTATATCTTGTTCTTGTCTTTTATTTAACATGCTAGGCTAGATTTATCTTGTGTTTGCTTAGATCTAATGAAACCTAACTATTCATTATTGGTTGTTGGTGTGTTATTAATTGTATTGGATGATTGTTTATCGATGTTAGGCTTAAGAAAACTGGCTAACCTCCTATACGGTAACTTGCTTGAACGTCTTAAGAAACATGAACCAATGCGTACTAAGGTTTTTATGTTTGTATTTAATGCATGAGCGAATTCTAGTGATCCCATGTTAGGAGCTTCTTAGCCGGCTCGACATAGGAGTGAAGTAGGAGCTTGTAGAGTTGGGAAGTACGTACGCCACCCCACGATTGGTATTAAGGAATACACCCGTCATCCACGCAATTAATACACACTAATCAACCGGTAAAAGATAGTTAGGGAGTAAGGAAATCTAAGTAAACACATTTCTCTCCATATAAGTTCCACAACCTTTTTATTTTCAGTTATTTTATTTTATTTGCAATTGTAGTTATTTGGGTTAGTTGACTAGCAACTAATTCCGCCCACCCCTTCAAACCCGAGATTTTAGTTGCTTTCATAAAAAATATAAAAATACAAAAAGAATCTTCCCTCACCCTTAGACCTATTAGAGTAGTTTCTCAATCCTAACGACACTATTCCCCTAGAGAACGATCAATACCCTGGTACTTGCCACTACACTATACTACATCGGTCAGGTATACTGCCTGGTGGGGATTGCAAGCCTCTTGAGATCCCTCGAGAGGTAAAACCTGTTGTAAGGTCGCAAAACCACGCATCATGCTTCTACAATAGAATAATCAAGGAAGGAATCAAAAAAACACAAAACCCTAAAAAGGGTGTGTTTAATTTCGTGGCCTTTTGGGGAGAGGGAGAGTAAATCACTCCTTAATTATGGTTAGTCATAATTATCATTGATATGGTTCAAAATAGATTTGACCTTATCAAATTACAATTACACTTAGCACCTCATAAAAGCTCATAAGCCCCTCCAAGCCCTTCATAAAGGCCGGCCACCATGAGGGCCCATAATGGGCTTGCTCATTGTTGGTCCAATCCAAAAACGTTAAGTCTAACTTCGTATTTGATGGCCCGTTATAGTTCTCTTGTTACATAGCTGTTTATATATTGTAAATACGATAATTACAATCTATAAAATGATGTCTCTGTGTATAAGTGTGTGACCCCATAGGCTCACATATGTCTAGCCATATAATTATTAATTATGACACGAGCATACTCCAACACTTAGGTGCTCTACATTCTCTTGCAAAGTGGCCTTTCCTCTGACAGTTGTAGCGTTCAATTTTGGACTTATCAAATCCTACATTGTTTTGTCCCCTAAATGTGAGCTCTCTTCCTGTCTTCTTTAAAAACCTTCTGGCCCTGATTGTCAGCATAGCCATTTGCCACTTCAAATCAATTTCTTCATAATCATTAGGATTAATTTGTTCCAAATCCTGATTCATAACAGGAGTACTGGTGGTAAGATCAGCCATGTAAGCACAAATAGCAGCATCACTAATGTTATCTCTGTTTGTTAAGCCAACAGTAGAAACTCCATAAGCAGCAGTAGAATGAGTTTCCTGAGTGTTGCCAGAACTGTTTTTGTTGGAGGACATAAAAGCTAGGTTTTGTGCACCAGAGGATGAACTTGATGATCCTTTCACTTCAGACTCATAAACTTTCAAGTTGTAGTATAAATCAACTAAACTCATCTTTTCAAAGTCATCTTTGTTTCTCCAAACCACTGTATGCATACTCTGTGGAAAACTAGAAGGGGGGGGTTGAATAGTTTTACGTCTTTTTAATTTATTACTAAAACCTTATTTACTTTTAAAAACTTAGATTTGAGTTTTTGTGAAAAATAATACTTGAACAAAATTATTAATTATATGTGTATCCTTTTAGAATAGTTATAAGAGTTTTGTTTTTATGAATGGGGTTCTAAATTGATCTTTATGTGAAATCAACTTCTAAATGATACTAACAATTATATATGCCTATGTGTATGAAAGTAATGACGATATAAATAAAGAAGTAAGTAAGAGATGGAAAGATCAAACCGAGACACGAGGGATTTATAGTGGTTCGGCTACAAGGACACCTTCCTTGCCCTACTCCACTCCCCGACCACCTAGCTTGAGAGTTTTCTTCACTACTTCAACAATCTCCCTTATGGCGGAGAAAACCTTACACAACTTTCGCTTACACCGGTTTAACGACACAAAGCTAAATGTCGAGTTCTAATAATAGCTAGAACCAATCTGATGACATCAAATAAGTACATATTATTAGCATCATTATCCCGTTTATATTGCTCATTTTATACTATTATGTGTGAAATTTGGTACTTAATCATTTACTTTTGTAAATCTCAGTAATATCGGAGCAATTGGAGAAAGTTATGGAAAAAGATGTGTTTTGGAGCAAAAAAGAAGATATTGAAGAATGCCAACTGATCAGACACTCAATACGGCGTATCAACTCTAATTAGATACGCCGTATCCATATACTTAGAAGAGTTCAAGACCTTGCCTGACTTTGATGCATACGGCGTATCCATCTTTTGGAATACGCCGTATATGAAACTTGGTCGATTTGAAGAATACGGCGTATCGGATTCTATGAATACGCCGTATAGAAGCCCTAGATATTTGAAGACCAAGACGGGATTACATCGAATGCAGCGCATCCTATCCTTGAGATACGTCGTATATGAGCCTTAACCGATAAATCAAGTGATGAAACGAAGCCAAATGAAGAAATAATGTTTATGTAACAACTTTAGAAGATGCTTCACTGTTTTGGTCATAAAATCTTCATCCGGACTCCGTTTTAGTTGATTCAAGCGGCCACGCGAAGAGAAAAAGAAAATCTATCTGATTCTGAAGGAGATGCGGCGCATAGGATTTCTAGATGCGCCGTATCGGGGTCGTAACAGCAGACTGCATATTTTTGGTAAACTTGGAGGCTACTCTTCGTTACCCCTATAAATACCACAGCCCTATGGACGATTTTATTATCACCAGAAGGACCATTATCAGTGGGGAACAGCCCCAAATCGTCCCCAACACCTTCTCCATCCACCATTGAAGACCGACGAAGAACATCTCCATACTTATCTTTGTGTATCATTCGGTTAGCATAATAAATTTGTCTATGGATTTCTTATGTTTAATTTTTATGTATACTTTATCTTTTGCTGAGATTATGGGCTAACACCCTTAGGTGTTAGCCATGTTTATGAAGTTTTATTAGTTTTTATGATTTTGTCAATGTGTTTGCTTTGTTATTGGATTGGGTGCTTGTCGATAAAAACTCGTTTATTTCTTATAACTAGTAGAAGTCTATGTAACTAGGTTATGATCCTTATAACTTTAATTGATGTGACTTAACTACCTGTAATTGTGGTTGCTTAGGTTGAGTTATATGCGTGTTAACCCAAATCTCTATTAGGAATCATTGTTTGGCATAAACGGAACGTGTCTACAACCTAATAGGACTAGTAGCGTGTAATACCGAACTAGGTTAGATGGTTTAAAGCAATAAGTTAGTATTGATGCTAGACGAGTCACTATGATCATGTCCTCTTTCCCACCACGATGGTAGGTCATTTAATCGTGACAGGATTAATAATCGGATTGGCGACAAAACAATTGAATGAATTAAAACAAGTAGACATAAGCATGTATAACTATAAAATGGATTAGACGTGGTTAACCCGTTCTTCCTATCTATCTTCATCTATCTTTAATTTGCTTTTAATTAGTTTAATATTTATTTTCTCGTATTTAGTTTAATTAAACACACAAAATCGTGATAGCCTCTCAGGCTAAAACCCCAAAAATATTTACTTGCTTTCTAGAATAGTTAGTTTAGTAATTAGAATACCTTTAGATCATCTTAGCTTCGCTCCTAGTGAACGACCCTTGCTTACCTAAAAACTATCTACATTGATCGGGTACACTGCTCGTGAGTTTTTAGAGTCTATAGGTTAGTTCGGCAATAAATAAATTTAAAACTTGGTAGTTTATTATAGACATAAAAAAAAAACACATCAAGTTTTTGGCGCCGTTGCCGGGGAGTGATTGTTTTAATTTGATTTATTGGTATTTTAGTTTAGTTAGTTTTATTTTTTTCTGTGTTTCTGTCTCAGAAAGGCAATACGGCGTATCCTTGTCTGTGGATGTGGCGTATCTGTCTTATATCAATACGGCGTATACAGGTCAATTGTATACGGCGTATTGACGTTCTGTGACAAATTTTTTTTTTATCGTTTTTCTTTATTTTTGTTTATTTAATTTTTATTTTTCATTTTATTTTTTATTGTTTTTGTTTCGGTTACTGCTGTTCTTGGTTGTTTATCTTTCAGGTAATAATGATGATGGATAATCCGGACATAACTATGGAAGAATATCTTAGGCTTAACAATGAAAGATCCTTGAGCAATAAAAAGGTTTACGATTGGGAAAGAGCAAGATATGGTGCACAAGTCATCAATGATAAAGAACCTACGATGGAAGAGTACTTATTATCAAAGCAGGAAGAGTCTTTTTCTGTGGTCTCTATATATTTACAGGTCTGGACGAATGAAGATGTTGATGAACTCCCACATTTTATATGCTCGCATTCTTACATGATGGATCATACTGAGCAAATCTCAGGGGAGTTCTTCGTTCTAATTCTTTCTATCTCTTGTTTTTAATTTCAAATACAAACAACGAGGACGTTGTTTAACTTAAGTGGGGGGATGGAGAATTAGAACGTTACTTGTCCTTAATTTTTCAAAAATATGCTTTAATCTATGCTTAATTATAAAAATTTAAATTTTTTTAGCATGTTTTTGTTTAATCTAAGTTGCATAGCTGCACACATAACCTTATTTTCAAAATTTGTGAACTTATCAAAATTCACAAATCTATGAGTGTGCCGGTGACTTGTAAACTTTAGAACTTGGCTTGTATACTATTCGAGACCACCATAATGAGTATTATTGATATAATTGGAGTGACTTGTCTAAATTGGTAAATTTCTAGGATTACACCCAAATAGCCTTTATATTTTATGTGTTATTAACTAACTACACTGGTTAGTTAACCCCCGTATAAACCCTTTGTTTACTCTCACTTTTAGAGTAAGATACCCCTAGAAAAACCCTCAGAGCCATTCCTTTCGTTTCTTACACCAATGTTTAAAATGTTTCGTTACACCCTTACACCTTAGCCTACCCTGTAGATTAAAGTCCGTGGTTAGTTACTTTAGGCAAAGTGTGTTTCCTTACAATTAACTGTGTTCGTGTGCGTAATTCATTATCTATGGTTAAGGTCGGGAAATTGCACAATGCAATTGGAGTGAAAGTAGATATTGTATAATTTGAGTCTTGTTATTTTTCGTGTGTTTACTACTTTCACTATTACTGTTATTTCTGAAGTCATGAAAAGTATGGAAAAATTATCCAGAGTTATCGTTATAGTGATGTGGTGAAATTTTACACATCTATGTTTATGTTAGTAGTTTGAAAAAAAAAAAAAAAAAAAAAAAATCGAAAAAAAATGAGAAAAGAAAAAGAAAGAAGAAGTTGGAAGTTTGTTTTTACCACCATTGTAAAGTTATGTAAAGTTATCATTATTGTTGTTGTACTATATTTATGGATTGAATGGGAGTTGGCCGTTATGGGAACGCCAACTAAGGTTATTCTTTGATTGAGATCTTGTTGAGTATAATTCGTGTCTACCTAAAGCGTGTGTTTCAAGTGTTAAAGCGTGAGTTATTCAATTATATGAGTCTTATTCATGGGATGGTTGGGAAAGTAATTTACCACACTTAGGATTTTAATCTATTTGTTTTGTTTATTTTTCATTTTACACCAATTTGTATCCCAAATATTATCCATACCCTATATTATTCTTTATCCAAACCTTTGATTTATTGAGATTAGGGATTTGAGCAATCTTAAGTATCGTAGTCGTGGATTCGGCTATGTATTTATGATTTTGTCGCCCTTTTTGATATAATATTATTGGTGAAGATTACTTGGTCCTATCTTTAGCCTATTCGAGTTAAGGATTTGAGCAATTGCAAATATCGTGTTCGTGGATTCGATCATGTATTTGTGATTTTGTCGCCTTTTCTGGAATTTGAGATCGATAGAGATTAAGAAGAATGATTAACCCTTAACCAAAAAAACCCTTTTTACCGCTTTAGACTTGTTACTCCTTAGCTTTAGTGGGGGAGATGTGTATCCTTGCCAAGCTTATGATAGAATATTCGTCACGACTGGACAGTTAAACGATTAGATTTGCTTCTATCGAAATATTTTATTTTGTTTCTAATTCGTTAAGTGTTTGGTTGTGCAATTATGATAAAACGAATAAATGCTTAATTGTAAAAATACATCCTATTTAGGATACATTTTCATAAGTTTAAATCTAAGGTTTACTTGAGGACAAGTAAAGTTCAAGTGGGGGGATATTTGATGACATCAAATAAGTACATATTATTAGCATCATTATCCCGTTTATATTGCTCATTTTATACTATTATGTGTGAGATTTGGTACTTAATCATTTACTTTTGTAAATCTCAGTAATATCGGAGCAATTGGAGAAAGTTATGGAAAAAGATGTGTTTTGGAGCAAAAACGAAGATATTGAAGAATGCCTACTGATCAGACACTCAATACGGCGTATCAACGCTAATTAGATACGCCGTATCCATATACTTAGAAGAGTTCAAGACCTTGCCTGACTTTGATGCATACGGCGTATCCATCTTTGGGAATACGCCGTATATGAAACTTGGTCGATTTGAAGAATACGGCGTATCGGATTCTATGAATACGCCGTATAGAAGCCCTAGATATTTGAAGACCAAGACGGGATTACATCGAATGCGGCGCATCCTAACTTTAGAATCGAAGCCAAATGAAGAAATAATGTTTACGTAACAACTTTAGAAGATGCTTCACTGTTTTGGTCATAAAATCTTCATCCGGACTCCGTTTTAGTTGATTCAAGCGGCCACGCGAAGAGAAAAAGAAAATCTATCTGATTCTGAAGGAGATGCGGCGCATAGGATTTCTAGATGCGCCGTATCGGGGTCGTAACAGCAGACTGCATATTTTTGGTAAACTTGGAGGCTACTCTTCCTTACCCCTATAAATACCACAGCCCTATGGACGATTTTATTATCACCAGAAGAACCATTATCAGTGGGGAACAGCCCCAAATCGTCCCCAACACCTTCTCCATCCACCATTGAAGATCGACGAAGAAAATCTCCATACTTATCTTTGTGTATCATTCGGTTAGCATAATAAATTTGTCTATGGATTTCTTATGTTTAATTTTTATGTATACTTTATCTTTTGCTGAGATTATGGGCTAACACCCTTAGGTGTTAGCCATGTTTATGAAGTTTTATTAGTTTTTATGATTTTGTCGATGTGTTTGCTTTGTTATTGGATTGGGTGCTTGTCGATAAAAACTCGTTTATTGCTTATAACTAGTAGAAGTCTATGTAACTAGGTTATGATCCTTATAACTTTAATTGATGTGACTTAACTACCTGTAATTGTGGTTGCTTAGGTTGAGTTATATGCGTGTTAACCCGAATCTCTATTAGGAATCATTGTTTGGCATAAACGGAACGTGTCTACAACCTAATAGGACTAGTAGTGTGTAATACCGAACTAGGTTAGATGGTTTAAAGCAATAAGTTAGTATTGATGCTAGACGAGTCACTATGATCATGTCCTCTTTCCCACCATGATGGTAGGTCATTTAATCGTGACAGGATTAATAATCGGATTGGCGACAAAACAATTGAATGAATTAAAACAAGTAGACATAAGCATGTATAACTATAAAATGGATTGGACGTGGTTAACCCGTTCTTCCTATCTATCTTCATCTATCTTTAATTTGCTTTTAATTAGTTTAATATTTATTTTCTCGTATTTAGTTTAATTAAACACACAAAATCGTGATAGCCTCTCAGGCTAAAACCCCAAAAATATTTACTTGCTTTCTAGAATAGTTAGTTTAGTAATTAGAATACCTTTAGATCATCTTAGCTTCGCTCCTAGTGAACGACCCTTGCTTACCTAAAAACTATCTACATTGATCGGGTACACTGCTCGTGAGTGTTTAGAATCTATAGGTTAGTTCGGCAATAAATAAATTTAAAACTTGGTAGTTTATTATAGACCTAAAAAAAACACATCAAAATCTCACGACTTCAATCACAACTTCTTCACGATCTCTTCACGACTTCTTCACAACTTCTTCACTATGGCTTCACAACTTCTTCACGATCTCTTTACGATTTCTTCACAACTTCTTCACTATGGGTTCACAACTTCTTCACGACTACTCACGACTACTACACACCACAACTACTTCACAACTACAATCTAGTTCACAACTATACACTACTTCTTCACTTCCTAATACTACTTCTTCACGTCTCTACTTCTTCACACCTTTGCTATACTTCTTACACACCTTGATTTCTTTACTCCTTAGCGACTTCTACTTCTTCACTATCTTACGACTTCTTTACGATGGCTTCACCACTTCTTCAAACCACAACTACTTCACCACTTTACAATACTTCTACACTACTTCTTTACAACACAACTACTTATACACCTTCTTCACTACTTACACACTACACTACACCTAATATACACACCTTATACACAAATGAATGAATGATTTACAAAGTTTACTAAACTAACAACTTAGGTAACAAGATGATACTTAAGTTGTAATACTTCTAGTCTTGATTGATAGAAGTATTCTTCTTTTGCACTTGGATGGTAGAAGCTTGGATCACTTGGGAACACGTTTCACGAGTTTGTTCAAGCCTTGGTCATGTTATCTTAATTGGTTGCTATGGGCTATATGTTTAAGTAAATACCACGTTCCATTAGTAGCCCATGGGCCGTGGTATATGATAGATTAGTTTCTAGAAGCACACAAGCACATGTTGCCCTATTCTCTTCCTATAAATAGGGTGCTTGGGTGCTCATTTCTCTTGTTGGTTTTATTCACAATGTATGCTAAACTCTTGTTAATTTTATACGTGATTTAGGATCTTCCATTTCTCTTCTTATTCTCAATCTATCTCTCTCGTACTTCTATATATCTGTCTAAGTTGATCTAAACAAGGTGACCAATAAGTTGTATCAAGAGCCAAACAAAGAGGTAGGATTAAGTTGTGTTCTTGTTTTCATCAAAAGTGTTCGTTAAATACAAAAGAGTTTTATATTGTTTCAAAAGTATTGCGTTCAAAAGGATACTGCTGTCACAAATATTGCGTCTTTATTGTTCTTATAAGAGTTGCGTTCAAAAGTAGTGATAAAGGTAGCAGTTTTTGTTGTGAAGGGAATCGTTTATTAATTTAGCGCATCATTTAAGAATCAAACGTTCATATTTTGATCGGAAAAAGGTGCTACATAAAAGTTGCTGTTCGAATCTTCTCGCCACGGATTGGATTATTTTTATCATTTCTTGTATAAGAAATTGATAAAAAATGCTTCTCATCGTCATTGGATAATCCACTTTCTTGTATAAGAAAGTTGATTTACAGTTTCATCTGCGATAAGATAGGGTTTTATCGCATTTCGAATCCAGATAAATTAGGGTTTTATCGCATTTGAGACTTAACTGAGTTTATCGCATTTGAGACTAAACTGAGTTTATCGCATTTGGGAATCCGCTGGTTATCGCAGTTGGGACTTAGCTGTTTATCGCAGTTCACCAAGATGAACTTATCGCAGTTGAGCAAGAGACTGTTATCGCACTTCAGCTTGGGAGAGGTATCGCAGTTGAGCAAGAGACTTTTATCGCAATTCAGCAGTTTTGTGTACTTTCCCTAATCGAAAATTTTGGCCCTCGCAATTTTGTGTATTTTTCACACGGGACTTAACTATCAATTTTTACGCGAAATTCAAATTTTGGTATAAGAGTGAAAATTTTGGCCGAAAATTCAAATTTTTAGGTCAAAATTCAAATTTTTACGGTAAAATTTGGCGTAAAAATTTCTAAAACTCAAAATTTTCTTATAATCTTATAATTGCATTTTTTGGAGAATTTCAAATTTTGGTAAAGAAATTTTTCTAATTAAAATTTTGGAGGGAAACCAAAATCACCATTCAGAAAATCTTCAATCGATCTTCAGCAAAGGACAACAACTTCACAACAACAACTGAGTTCAACCTTATGTGTGATACATTTTGGTTTGATTCTTCCGATTTCATCGCAACAATCACGGGGGAGAGAAAATGTATCAATCAAATGAATGAACTAAAGTCACGAATTTCCAAACCTTAACCTTCAACAACCACAACTCCTAGTTCTTTGGAACGATCCAAGATCAACTTTATGTCACATCAGAACGAAATCAAATGGAATCAAGTTTAAAAGAGAGAGATACGCAAGAGGTATTAATGCAACAAAAAAAGAGAGAATCGAAAGAGAAATGCATGACATGTTTAAGATTTCTTCATTCACATCTTAAGGTCCTCTCAAACAGATACTTAAAAGGAACTCGTTTCGAGGATGGATACAAACGGGCATTCTCAACACTCTTTGGAGAAGACATTGAGATGTTCACAAAAACGATGTTCCTCAACGTGGATCAACTGGAGAAGCTACTTGAAAACGAAGAATTTCATGAGAATGAATCCACGGTCGCCTTTAGAGTGCTCAAGGAACAATTTCAGCAGTTCATCGTTTCCTGGTTATCATCAGATTTTGACAGTGTCATGACATGCAAGTATTTTTTGGAATACACTAGTATCGAGGTTAAAACTTTCAAAGACATGCTGACCCAACAAATGGATTCGATTGAAAAGTCAATTGCTGAAAGAGTACTTCACAGAAGAGAGTATGACAAAAGAGTGAATGAAAAGATGTTGCAGATTCAAGAAGAGCAAGCTACTATAGTTAAAGCATTGGAACCTAATTTGGGTGCTACAGAAAGCAGTGGGATGGAAACAGAAAGTAGTAGGATGGAAACAGAAACCAGTAGGATAGAAACAGAAAGCAGTGAGATTGAATCTGAAAATCAGAATGATAACAGCAAATCAAGGAATGATACAGATGCGGTTTGTGCAGATGTCGGACATACATATGACACAGAGCCCATATTTGACATAGAGCCAATGGCCAAGGATGACACCAGCAGATCAATGAATGATACAAATGCTTATGCAGATGTCAGAAACACACATGACACAGAGCCGATATTTGACAAAGAGCCAATGGCTGAGGTACAACCAGTTGTCAATAATAGTATGTCTGCTTATGTTTACCAACTAACTGAACAACCTGAATTCAGAAATGAAGGAGCGATTGATCAGAATGTTGACGAACAACCTTTGCCTGATACATTAAATAAAAACAAAACAAATGTACCATCAAACCAAACTCTCGAGTTTGATAATACTTGTCTCAAAAAGACCATTGCCCAGTTTCAAAAAGATTTTTCAAAACTAGAGGCACATTGCATCTCACTTGAACTTAAACTGCAAAACGAATCTTTAACTTCGGGCAACAATGGTAAATCTTTGAATGAAGAAAGTAAATGTATGGATACATTAATTAAGGAAAATGAGTTGTTAAAAGGTCAAATTCAAGCAAAGGTGTTTGCATATGCTGCATTGCAAAACAAGTTAAGAAGATTAAATGGCCAGAGTGTGAATACTAAGTTTGTGAAACCATCAATCTTGGGGAAACCGTTTCTTCAGCCTATCAGAAAACAATCAGTGGTTAGACAACCAACTGCGTTTAAATCTGAACGACCTAAATTTTCAAAATCTCGGTTTGCCTCCCAAGTTGTTGAGAAAAATGAGTTAACAAAACCTGTCACATCATGTTCTTGGCCTAAGGAAAATGCATCTGTTTCTGCAAAAGCTCAACACATGGTTATACCTAGCTCATCTAGGATTAGTTCAAAAACAGTGTCTAAATCGAGCATTAAAAGTAAAGAGTCTTATGGAATAAATGACATGTACAAGAACTATGATCTAGAAAAAGCTAGAAAAAAGGCACTACTTCAAAAGGACGGAATTCTAGGTTCAAAACCTTGTGTGATGCCTTCCACTGTTGTACAGAACACTGCTAGTAGTAGCAAACCAAAACCTAGGAGCACTCAACAGATAAATAGGTATTGGCAAGCGTCTAAGAGTAGTTGCAATGTTTGTGTGTCTAAATATCTTCAAGAAGTGAATTCATGTGCAAAGGCACAATTGTCTAAGACAATCAAACCAAACAAACCCGTTGAATCAAATGAAAAGATTCAGAAACCTAAAAAGTGGATCAAAATAGGATGTAGATTTTCTCAACTAAGTGATGCTCCCACAGTTCATTCCACTGCATCTAAAAGGAAAACTTCTCCTAGATCTAACTTTAGGTGGGTTCCCACAGGTAGAATTTTCAAAACGATTGGTCTTAGGTGGATTCCTACCGGAAAGATTTTAGACATTGGCACCAAAACTAATACCATGGAAATCGCGTGCTCGAGTGTCAAGAAGACAATTCACACTACAACTTCATGCTTCTAACATCTGGAACCCAGTTTCATTTGGGGATCCATGTTCTCTGTTTGTCTCTTCTTGCTTTTCAGATATGACTATGGCTTCGGAATAACTCAGTTTCGGACCCGAGCTTAATGTTATGGCTTCTGAGCAAAACAACTTAGAACCTGAACACAACCGTATCAACTTCCCTGATCAATTAGCTGTACCACTCTCTCTCAACCGCAAGGATTTGGAAGTTTTGTTTTCTCCATTGTTCGATGGTTCTCTTGTTAGTCGTGCTTCAAATGTATCCACCAGTTCCGCTGCACAACATGTCAATATTCTAGTACCTGATACAACTCTACAACAACATCAGTTGCTGCAGACGCACATCCAACATAATCACCATCAACAGTAGAACAAACTACCTCCAATACTGAGATTGCAGCTGAAGATCCCCGACTTCAACATCGGATGCAGATGAGAAGACTAGAGAATTACTTAGGAGGATGAGCGAGAATTCCAAACTTTCTCACTTTCCGTCATCCTAAGTAAACTCAATGGTGTTACTTGTCACAATTTTTGTCATTATCTCATCATTTGCTCTTATATGACAACGGCTTGTGCACACATAACAGTGTACAACCCGGACCTCAAAGAAAGGACCCTGAGGTACGCTTCAGTGCCTCAATCCTGAAAAAGGAGTGAAAGCTTCTTACTTATGAGCAGAATTAAAACCAGAATGTTTTCTAAAGTTTTTTCAAACATTCTGCTCATAAGGACAAGTATTCCCTTGTTAAGGGGGAGTATTTGAAAACATAATATTTGTTTTGAAAAATATAAATGTTCTTGAAATTCTTCCCTAAAACTCAAAAACAACATATTTTAATCATAAACGTTTTTCCAAAAACATCATGAGTATGCTATTTTTGAGGGGGAGAAGTAAAAAGATGATTAAAATATGATGTCTCATTGCTGGAATCTCGTGTGCTCAAACTCAGAATTGACTCTCGAATTGACGAATAGGAAAGTCAGTAGTCGAAAGGACATGTCCCGGACAGGTAATAATTTCAAGCCAGTTTAACTGGTGATGTAAGCGTGTCTCGCAAAGGATGTGTCTGACTAGAATGTACCGATTTCGAGCGATAATCTTTGAATCTGATATGGACGGGTAATAATTTCAAGCCAGTTTAACTGGTGATGTAAGCATGTCTCGCAACGATCAGGTTCATTGAAAGTCAATAAATTCAAAAGTGCCAACTCTTTCCGGCATGTGCAAATTTCAAAATTTATTACTTATGCGCACATGTTAAGGGGGAGTATTTCTAAAAATCATCAAACTCTCAAGGTGTCAACAAAATGTCTTTACAATTGTCGACACTTTGAGAGATTTTCAATGGTTTGGTTTATGGCGTCATTAGGATAGTCATGGAGTTATAAGGTGACTAAGGTTAGGAAAAACCGTCCTATGATCCGCCAGAACCGGAGGGATCTACCCAAGGACAACACCAATAGTTTAGAACTAGAAAGTCCTAGGTATGATATAAAAAGGAGAAAAATGAATGAACGGAGAAAGAAGGGGTTGAAGAATTAATAAGAAAAGAAAAGAAAAGGGTGAAAAGAAATAGCCCTCCATTTGTTCAACCTTAGGGCAGACACCGGGTTCAATTCATAATCTACTGGTTGATGAGCATCACCGGTATTGAAAACTAAAGACGTCATGGACCCAGTGACGCAATAATAAACCTTCTAAGCCACTCAAGTGTTTCTCAAAAGACACTTGTTTCATTCACACGGAGAACCCTTCATAATCTATCAACCTCTCATTACGAGAGTGTTGATATTGAAAAGGAGGCAATCTGCTCCACGCCTCCGATGACCAAACAAATGTGCACTAATTGAGTCTAGAGCCATGAGATTCATAAAAGATCTCTTAGGTACACTTATTATTACTCTGTTGTTCTACATCATGGGCAGCAGATGTAAAATTAGGAAAGTGTCCTTCGCAGATCTCAACAATCTGCCGAGAACATTCATGAGAAGTCACAATTGTGATTATCAATGATTGAATGGAAATCCTGCCAGAGCAACATCAAACAACTCTGTCAGCAGGTCACTTCGGTAACTCCTTGTGGGTTACGCTTAGTGTTTGCTCCTAACGATCTACAGTCGTGGGGTGATCTCCAGCGACTCACTGAATCGTGGGTGCACTTCGGTGTGTCCGTGTTATCCCTTTCGGGGGAATCCGGTTCAGAACGGTCTGGGTTAGGATTTGAGAAAGTCTTCACACTATGCTGTTGACGATCTCAAGTCTGAGCCTGTAAGTACCGGTTGGTTCGTGCTGATGCTGCTGTTGCTGCTGCTGCTGCTGAGGAGCTGGAGTTCGACCATCAAGACTCCATCATGTTCATATCTTGAAGAAATGTTCTCTCAAAGACTCAGTAACATCAAAAGTTCAACATATGATATAGCAAAGTCAAAAGTTCAAGCACCTCAACCTTTCTCAAGATAAAGATTGAAAAGTGAGAACATGTTACAGATAACAAGTCAAAGATATATGAGCATGATGGAGAAGACAAGAAGACGTTGGAGACTGGCAGATCGAGACAACATCATATCATCTCATATCAAGAACTAAGAATCAAAGATTATAAAGACGTCGGAAGCCAATGAAGCAAAGAAGACGTCGAGCTACATTGATGATCAAGACTTAGGGGGAGATTGTTGGGAACACGTTTCACGAGTTTATTCAAGCCTTGGTCATGTTATCTTAATTGGTTGCTATGGGCTATATGTTTAAGTAAATACCACGGTCCATTAGTAGCCCATGGGCCGTGGTATATGATAGATTAGTTTCTAGAAGCACACAAGCACATGTTGCCCTATTCTCTTCCTATAAATAGGGTGCTTGGGTGCTCATTTCTCTTGTTGGTTTTATTCACAATGTATGCTAAACTCTTGTCAATTTTATACGTGAATTAAGATCTTCCATTTCTCTTCTTATTCTCAATCTATCTCTCTCGTTCTTCTATATATCTGTCTAAGTTGATCTAAACAAGGTGACCAATACATAGAGATATCAAGAAGTATTAATAATTGTTTTTAGGCATTATTTATATCAACAATCTCCCCCTTTTTGATGATTACAAAACTTAAACTCATTAAATCTAAAAAATTATTTTTGGACAAGTATTTAGTGAGTTTATATTCACTTCTCCCCCTTTTTGTAGAATCAAAAAGGTTATGCCGACTAGATTTAATTAAGAATTTCAACAAAAACTAGAGCTCCCCCTTGATGTATACTCCCCCTCGTTTGAGGGCATCAAGGAATCGAGATATGGAATACTTGCAAGAAAAATATTAGAAGCACAAACATATATATCATAATATCGCATATAAGAGGAACAAGCATAGCAATCATATATTAAGAACATGAAACAAAACATTCATTAATTCAAATTGATTATGTGAAAAAAATAATCATTGATACAACATTTAGTATGTGTCACACCCCCAAATTCCGTAACTTGCAGCGGAATAAGTCATTCAGGGGCACGACTGGTCATAGCACCAAAGTTGCAGTTATATTGAACGACCTAAAGTGTCGTTTAGAAAATACATCGTTTGATTATTTAAAAACATTCAGAGTTATAAAGCTAGGTCCCAAAAGGTGAAACAAGTTTTCATAAAACAAGTTCATACAATTCAAACGATGGATAAGTGCATAAAATATAAAGTGAGACGCGTCGACTCCGCGACTCCATGATGTCCATATGCAAGCCAACATGCGATACCTTAATTACCTGAAAATACATTGCTAAAAATGGTCAACAAAAATGTTGGTGAGATCATAGGTTTATGTAAATGAAATATTGTACGGATACCACAAGTATAAAGTGTATGACAAAACAATGCCACATAAAAATGATACATTAGCTCTTAAGCTCATGACCCCGAAGCTAGACTGAATGAAATGCCCCAACTGAGTGTTTGCCAATCACTCTAATATGACAGAAATGAAATGCGTTCGTTTGACAAGTTGGCGCTACCAACCCGAACGGAGGAGTCACCCTCAATAGATCTATTTACTCACTCTCGCTTGCTAACAATTAACGGTTCATGATAATAAAAGGGGACTTTAATCTGGGCAATGATGTAACTTAAGCAATGTAATGAGTTTGTATACTTTGGTCCGCATATAAAAATGGTGCAATGTATTCTCCCCCGAGAGTTTAGAAATCAATAAACAATTTAAAACGGGGCTATGAAAACTCACCTGATATGATATAGCAACAATAACAATGATGGATATGATGAAATAAAGCTCGGTCTCTAACCGCGACCTATTATGAATGATGTGATCCAATGTAAGCAATGATACAATGCAACACATGCAATAACGTATGTTAACGATACCACTTGTTAGTTTTGAAAATAACGTTTATCGATGAAAAATACACTTTTGACGTCTCGTTAAGTTATAAACTACTTTTCGCGTCAACATGTTGAAATGGTACTCCACGATCCTTGTTTGGTGTTCTATCGGCAAAATGTAGCGTTTTCATCGCAATTTAATATTTTCCTTAACTTGTGAAAATATGCCCAAAATGGCTTCGTGAAACTAGTCGCGAAATATTGCACGTTATGTGTTAGTTGATCAAACTCAACGTTTTGAAAACCTTGTAACAATGTATAAATTTCGTTTCATTTAACTTTTGATTGTACACGCCTTGATCAATTAGAAAATCGGCTAACAATGTTATGTTTCGCAAAAACACTAGTTTTTATATTTAAAACACTTTCTAATAGTGGCTGTCAAAATAAACATGGTACGTCGGGCTTCAAACGTGAATAACTCGGCCGTTACAAGCTCGTTTTCTACGTTCTTTACATCCACAGCTTCGTATAAACATGAACCAACATAATCTTAGTAGGTCGGGTCGTCTAGATCACTTCTAACGCCTCGTTTTGTCCTTTGAATCTCGGCGATCAGCAACTAAATTTTCATAAAATTAGTTTTCGTCGTCTAACTTTGAAAAATCATATCTCCTTCGTTATAAGTCGGTTTTTAGTGATTCTTGCGGCCACGGTTTCGTTTTTGAAAGAAATTTCAGAATATGAAGGCCAAAATATACCAAAAGTTACTGAGTTTTCCAGTTTACACGTTTTTGGGCAGAACCTATTTTAGATTGTTAAAAACTCATTTCCTTGGTTCTAAACTTGATCATACTACTTCAAATCAACTCCACAAGTTCGCAAATCCTACCATACACCTTCTTAGGGTGTCATGGGGTCCTAAACATCACCAACCTTGGTGGATTTCATGAGATCATTAGTGAAACTTATAGATCTAGTGATTTAAAGAGTTTATGTTCAAATGTGGTATGTAAAACATAAGTATCTTGCATGGATGACTAATATAACTTAAAAATACATGAACATGTATATCAAATGAAAGTATAAAATGATCAAAACATGTTCTTGAAACTTACTTGATGATTTGATGAGTTTTGGTAAGAAATGAGTAATAAACTTGAGGTTTGATCACAAATCCATAACTAGGAAGGTAAATGGAGTATGATTATGACTTGATCTTGAAAAATCTATGGATTTTGGGTGTGTTCTTGGTTGTGGCCGAATGGGGTAGATGGGGTGGAGAGGTTTTGATCTTTTTATTAGCTAAATGGTTATGTGTTATGTGTTTGTGTTAGTGGGATGAGAAATAAAAGGCATGGAAATTCATTAATGAGATTTGGATGCATTAGCTAAATAGGGGGGGGGGGGGGTAGGGGGCGGCACACATGTGTAATTAGGGATAGATTTGATGTTTAATAAGATACTTGTCTCCCATTTGTTTAGATATTGGATGATTAGTGTATACATTGAGTGTTATCGGGTACCGAGTTAACTAGAAATAACTCGTGACGAGGTGAAATGAGATACGACGAAGTTGTAAAAAATTGTAAAATCATGTTCCTTGCAAGAATCGGGTGTTAGAATGATTATCGGATTGAAATTTCGTAAACCGACGGAGTTATAAGCGTCAAACGAAAAGTATAGCGATTGGTTTAAAAACACCGGGTAAAGTAATAATATAATCTCTATATCATTATAATTAGCTTGAAAATGTATTAGGATCATTGTCGGGAGTATTGGGTTTACTGTTAGTAGAAATGACTGAGTGGTAACGTTAATTTAACAATTAAGCATACGTTAATGAAAATCACACAAACTCATGCATGAACTGATATGGAAACGATGTTACTGATGATATGCAGACTACTCTAGTCTGTATGATGTGTCTTTTACTGATGATGCATGAATACGCAGCTAAACCTAACTGGTTACGCGCATATGAATACCCGTAAACCTAGTTTACGACACGATGAATGATGCCCATGAATAGTAATTTCCCTCCGGGAATGAATAGTGTCATGTGAATAGTAAAATTTTTTGACGACTTCCTAAAGTCTCAAACTGACTTCAAAAATGATAAATAGTGAAATGATGAATAGTGATCAGTGAATAGTGTTTGATGAATAGTAACTCATGAATAGTAAATTATCGGGGTTTGGAAAATTACCTGAAATTACGAGTTGTGACATTATGTTTAGAGCATACAATAAGTAGAAAATTCTAAATTGCCAAAGAGAGCCATCGGACTTGCTTGCAACATAAAAGCTTGAACTATTTTGGATGGTTGATGATGGAGTGTTTGAAGTGGAGGTGGTTGAGTGAGGGTAAGAATGTTAGATTAATGAATGTGTATTTTTGGGTGCATAGATGTTGGAGAGTGTGGTGATGGAGAGATTGGAGGTGGAGAGTTTGGAGTGGAACATGTTGGATAAGGGTTTTGATGTTGTTCAAGTGAGGGTGTTGGATTAGATCTAGTGAGAAGATACTCAATCCAAGTGAAGTGCTCATTCAATGCAATGGTTTATTTTTGGAGAAAGATGCAACAAGGACAATTGTTGACATGTTTCTCAACTTGACTCAAGTTGTGGGGTGATGAGGGAGAGCTAGATGGAGGTTGATCTAAGTTATGTTGAGCAAGGTGTAGGGCAAGAAGAGCACTAAGCTCATGGGCTTCCTTGATTTCTTCAATGAACTTTAAGTGTTCGGAGGAAGGTGATGATGGTGGAGTGTGGTTGTTATTTGAGATGGATGTTTGGACATGCAACATAGGAGTAACATGTGAGTTGGTAGGAGGTGGTGGTGATACTCTTGGTGGTGGAGACATTTGTGAGCTTGGGTAATCATGAGTGGATGAGGATGGAGATATGGAAGAAGAGGATATTCCAAGAGTGGTGAGTGTTTTGGATGGTGCATTGGTGGGTTGAGCAAGATGAGGGGTGGTGTGAATGAGATTGGGATTATTGTTTTGGGATTGATCATGCTCTTCATATGAATCATATGGGTAAGATGAAGGTGTATTTTTGGGAGCAAGGGTGGATGATTGGTTATGTTTGTGAAGGGGTTCATTAGGGTGAGCATGAGGCTTAGGTGATGGTTAATTTTGAACAACATCATTTGTTGAGTTGGAGTTATGACAAGTGTCAAGCTTTCTTCTCCAAACGGGCCTTACGGAGATTTTAGCAACTCTTGAAGGCTTGGATCTTGGGTTGTTAGAGGATGACATGTTTGGATGGATGATATGGATGAGCATTTATGATGGAGAAGGGTATTTATAGTGTAGGGATGATGTGATTGAGGAAGGTAAATTTTGGTGGGTGGTTTAGGACAAAATGTGTTTGTGAATTTTGGGAAGTGTAGGATAAAATGGGCTAAAAAGTGAAAAAGAAAACAGTAACCCGTCCCTTCAGATGGCCGGTCCCCTTAAAATTAAGGGGGCCGCCCATCTGCTGATTCCCAGATTACTAGAATTGGGTTTTTGGCAGAAATTTGTAGAAAAGGTTGTGTTTTTGGGTTTAGTTTCAAGCAAGTCCAATTTCTTTTGAGGCAATTTAGGATTTAATAACTTATGTATGCTAAGCATATTCATTAAGCATTTTTATCTAGCATGCAACCTACTCATTAACCAAGTAACATATGTATGTATATATATATATTATATATATATTATATATTATATATATATATAAAATGGACAAGAAAGCAATATATAACACCAAGTAATACATAATATCATTTTTAGGAAGATTAATAAGCTAGTTAATTAATCCTAATGAGTGTCTATGTGCAAGGGAATGGGGAGTTGTGATAGCATGGACTTTAGACTTGTACCAAGTGAGATCTTAATGAGTAAACCATGGTTTTTCATATTCGATTTAGTTCACTTATAAATGTCATATACACAAGTATAGATGACAGATATGAGATCACCATGCATGATTTAAATAGGCGTTTTTAGCATTATTCAACAATGTTTGAGAGTAGGTTTTTATGTGGATGTGAAAGTTATTTGTAACGAAATAGATTTGTTTTTATTTCAAAATGTTTTTATAAGGAAAGAAAAACAAACTTTTCCAATCTTTGGCTTTGATAAATACATAATTATGGACAAAAGTTGGGATGGTAAAACATGATAAATAGAGAGGTGGCATATTCTTTTGAAAAATCATTTTTCTAAAATGTGGAGTTTTTGCAAATTTAAAAAACAAATGCCATTAAAAAAAATATGGTTGTAAAAGATCTCACGCTCAAGGAAATTGGTTAAGACTATTGTCACATGCTACCCTTTCTACATATCTTGTGATCATAAGAAAGTGATGACTAAATTCTATATGTTTGATGCGAGAGTGGGATATATGTTAATATGGCTTCTTTGATAACGCACATTATTTAACTTAATGCTATGGTCTATAAGAGTTTGCATCATCCATGGGTTATTATTGTGATATATTTAATCCTACTTCTATGTTGACAATTTAATCCACTTTACACACTTTATCTACATGAGATCTCTACTAGTGGACATGAAAGATTTCCATATGAGTTCGACAGTGAATACTTCATTTAATACTTAGGGGGGTTAACTAAAGGGTTTCTAGTTTATTAAATCGTAAAACGAATATAACTAGAAGTGTAACGGCAATGCAACCTATCAAGCTAAGCATATCCTAAGGCAATGATTGATAAGACTATATATATGAAGTAACTACTCATGAAATTAAAAAAAAAAAAAAAAAAAAAAAAAAAAGAGAACGTACCTTATGTCCAGCTTTTCTTCGTAGTATCCAGGATGGAAAACCAAGGTATGAAAGTATATCATAGCAGGCTTCTAACGTCTTATAAGACCAAAGTGGCTTGACCCGAACATGTCTTGTACTTGACTCATTGGATGTCTTAGCCTTGATGCATATAACGTCTTTTGTTGAGACACTCACATCATCATTGCAACCACATCATACATTAATATTCCACTACTTCATTAGCTATTTCTTGAGATGAATAATCATGTGAGATATAGAGTGTGATAAAAGATTGGATAATTCATTTGTCTTCACGTGCACGTCTCGAATGTGAGTAGGTAAATTGCAAGATGAGTTTCTTTCCTTTGTGCGTTTATCACCTAATCAAGTAAAACAGCTTGGTACCCTGACTTTTATGGGTCCGAGATGGTTAGTTGTGGACACCCATTGCATTTGTATGCTCATGGTGAGGATGTCGCCAAGAAGTACAAGAATTCCTTAACAGTTTGTTTTAATGTATAAACAAATGGATTTCTTGACTTATATTGTTTATAATCATTCTAAATAATCCTATTTCTAAATTTTTCTACTAGGTTCTATAAATTCAATTTGTTTTGATTTACATGTTGATGAGTTATCCGAACTATATCCTAAACCGGTTTTATCTTTGAATGGCTTTTGACAACTTAGTAGGTATTTAAGAGATTTGGAACTTTCTTCAAATTTAGCTAATATTTTTGCTCTTTCATTTAATCTTTTAATTTCATGCTTATATTCTTGACATGTTTTGCATTCTAGATCAATTTCAATATTACTTTCAGGTCTAGACATTTTATCTTCTAAAATTATTTCTTTTTCAAAATTACTTTCAAAAGTTTTTGATGATTCATGTTTAGAAATGGTTTTTAGATCTATGTTACAAAAATGTTTAAACTCATTTTCTAGTTTTGAAAATTCTAAGATGAATTGATCATAGCAAAAATGTTCGTTTTCGGATTGTACCTTATTTGGAGTTCTATCTAATTTGCATTCTTCACATACCGGATAGTAATCTTCTTCTTCGTTTGTGTCACTCCATGATTTTGGATTGAGTTCACTTCGGAGTTGATTTATGTAGTCTTCGTCATTAATACCTTCATTAAAAACATTTGAACCAGTAGCACATGTATCTATTTTATCTCAATGTTTATCTATTAAATTTTCTAGGACAACTAATTCATGTACAAGATCAAATTCTTCATCTTTGGCTTGACATTTTTCTTGATAAAAGTTTAAAAGATTTTTTCACATATCATTAGCCGTTTGACAAAAGAATATTCTTTCATATTCAACTCTCGGCAAGGCTTTATAAAAAATTAATTTAGCTTTATTATTTTTGTCATTCTTTGTTTTGAAAAAATCATTTTGACTTTCAACATCCGTTTTTTTTTTTACTTTCAAAATCCGTTTTCGTTGGTTGAAAATCACCAATCGAAATGACATGCCAAAGATCTAGATCAATTGATTTCACATAATTTTTGAATTTATTTTTCCATTCAAGAAAACTATAATTTTCAAATAGTGGTGGTTTTTGCATAGATTGCCCTTCTAAATATTTTTCCGATTCCATAGATCGATTCAAGTTTTAAAATACAATATATTTTAAAAAATCTTGTTTGACGTGGCTTCTGATACCAATTGTTGAAAACTAGAAGGGGGGTTGAATAGTTTTACGTCTTTTTAATTTATTACTAAAACCTTATTTACTTTTGTAAACTTAGATTTGAGTTTTTGTGAAAAAATAATACTTGAACAAAATTATTAATTATATGTGTATCCTTTTAGATTAGTTATAAGAGTTTTGTTTTTATGAATGGAGTTCTAAATTGATCTTTATGTGAAATCAACTTCTAAATGATACTAACAATTATATATGCCTATGTGTATGAAAGTAATGACGATATAAATAAAGAAGTAAGTAAGAGATGGAAAGATCAAACCGAGACACGAGGGATTTATAGTGGTTCGGATACAAGGACACCTTCCTTGCCCTACTCCACTCCCCGAGCACCTAGCTCGAGAGTTTTCTTCACTACTTCAACAAGCTTCCTTATGGCGGAGAAAACCTTACACAACTTTCGCTTACACCGGTTTAACGACACAAAGCTAAATATCGAGTTCTAATAGTAGCTAGAACCAATCTCACGACTTCAATCACAACTTCTTCACGATCTCTTCACGACTTTGTCACAACTTCTTCACTATAGCTTCACAACTTCTTCACGATCTCTTTACGATTTCTTCACAACTTCTTCACTATGGGTTCACAACTTCTTCACGACTACTCATGACTACTACACACCACAACTACTTCACAACTACAATCTAGTTCACAACTATACACTACTTCTTCACTTCCTAATACTACTTCTTCATGTCTCTACTTCTTCACACCTTTGCTATACTTCTTACACACCTTGTATTTCTTCACTCCTTAGCGACTTCTACTTCTTCACTATCTTACGACTTCTTTACGATGGCTTCACCACTTCTTCACACCACAACTACTTCACCACTTTACAATACTTCTACACTACTTCTTTACAACACAACTACTTATACACCTTCTTCACTACTTACACACTACACTACACCTAATATACACACCTTATACACAAATGAATGAATGATTTACAAAGTTTACTAAACTAACAACTTAGGTAACAAGATGATACTTAAGTTGTAATACTTCTAGTCTTGATTGATAGAAGTATTCTTCTTTTGCACTTGGATGGTAGAAGCTTGGATCACTTGGAAACCAATGCTTAAGAGTATATGATCAAAGGATTTAGAAAGATGTAAGAAGAGATTTAGAACAGAAGGTTTGGGGTGCAAAAGGTGAGGAAAAAGTCCAGGGATGAACCAGTATTTATAGGCAGATTCTGACAGCTGGAGGAGCGGGGCGGTCCCCTTAAATAGGGGGCCGGTCCCCTTAAAATTAAGGGGGCCGCCTAGTAAAATTAAGGGGGCCGCCCTACCCGAACGTTGCTCAGATTTGTCTTTTTGTGGGGAAGGTTTTTTTTGGAACATTTTTGCCATTTTTGGTTGAAAATTTGAATTTATAAATTTATAATGGATTAAACATTTTTATTAAATACCAAAAATGATTTTCTAAAAGATATAAAATGTTTGTGACATTTTATAAAAATTCTAGTGATTAAGAAAATGTTCCTTTGATCATATAAAGCATTAAGCATTTGTTTATTCATACCTTAAGTGATTAAGTTGTAGAAATGAATATTTACAACTAAATACTTGTTTTTTTCATAAGTTTATGTTTAATGAGTTTACATTTTGTGATTATCAAAACATAGAGATATCAAGAAGTATTAATAATATTTTTAGGCATTATTTATATCAACATACTCCATTTAGATGACAAGCTTCTCAGAAACTTAAGATTGATATCTTCTTGTGAAACTGTAACCTGCATAAGTGCTAATTGACTTATAAGCTTCTAAAGTCTATCATATGTAGCATCAATGTTTTCAGAACTTGAGGCAACAAAAATCTCAAATTGATGCTTCAAAATATTTTTCCTTGACTTCTTGGTAGCCGCATTCCCATCAAATCTTAGCTCAATTGCTTCCATTAAAGACATAGCATCCTCAATATGACTAAAGCAAAACTGATACTCATTAGGTATGCCTATCATGAGAATACTATGAGTCTTGATCTCCAACCTTCTTTGAGCCTTGTCATCAACAGATTTAATGGGTAGAACTGTCCCATCAACAGCTTTTGCTGGTAAAGTATCACCATTCAGAATGACTTCCCACATTGAGTAGTCAAGCATCTTGATGTATTATTGTATTCTCATCTTCCAGAGCTCATACTCTCCAGGCTTGAGCATGGGCACTTTTGATGCAGTCACCATGTGTGTTGATTCGGATTCCATGTCTTCTGTAGATGTTAAGCAGAACAGATCAGAGTTAACACAGATTCTTCTTGATATCAGTTTCTAGATCACAAGCTCTGATACCACTTGTTGATCCCAGTTGAGCAATTGATCTTATTAGTTATCTTAGATATAAATCTAAAACAACAAGTATAGAAACTGTCTTGAAACAATATTAAACACAATGCGGAATCTTATGTTTAATCTTAAGAAGAAAAATGAATAGAATAGTAGAATTCTCAACAAACACTTCAATATATTAGATATACGAATACTCAAAAGTATTAGGGTTTACAACCTTGAAGTGAATCGACTCTAACAATAATACGTACTAAACTCTAACCCAAGAACCTCCTTTTATAAACTAAGGAGTTCTTTACAAGATACGTATAAGTCTAACAAAATAGGATATACACAAAATCCTTTCCATACATATCTAACCGACTATACATCATTATCACATAAGCAGTAGAAACTAACTCTAGCTGTAGAATCATTAAGCCTAGCAGTAGTATCTACTTGGTGTATTCTCTTGATCTTTATCAGCAACTGCAGCAGTAGTATGAATATACTAGCAGTAGTATCATTATAACCAGCAGTAGTATAACACTTAGTAAATTTTCCATTTAGCACCACAAGCAGTTGTATCTAATCTGAGTAGCAGCATCTCTAAACCCAACAGTGTTGAGTAAAATTTTGATGAAATTATCCCTCACATGTATTTGAAACATTAAATCAGCCTAAGTTCAGGATAGCTGATGACGTCAGACATCCAAACTCTTTCTATGACAGAGTCAACATGGTAAATCAAAGAGCAAAGTTTACCCTTGACTGAATGATTAGCACAACTGAACATCATCAGCTATCCAAAGGACTCATAGGTAAAACACCATGAGTGAACCTCAGAGAAGTCAGAGTCAAAGACCACTGAATGGAAGTATATCAGTCTAAAGGGACGCACTGAGTGTTCACATATCATATGATAAACACATCAGATATGCCTTGTACCTTCTTAGCTACAACAGAAGTACTTTGTAGAGACAAAGTCTAAAACTGATTGAAAACTTTGTAACCTGATAATGCAGTCAGCTAAAACAAAAGGCAGAGAAGTGAAAAGAACCCTTGAGACCTTAAGGACTGAAAAAATCCCTTAGGTCTCTGATAATGACTTATCATCTTAAGCCATGCAAATGAATCAGTTGCACTTATCAGATACACTCAGTGTATTTCTTCAACGTACTTGTAAGGTGTATCCTTGGAGTTGACTAAAGTTCTCAGCCACGCTTAGGCGGGAGTCATTTGAGCTAAATCAAAGCGGGAAAACCCTTGGTAAGATAAGGACTCATCGAGAGCAGCGAAAGCTACTTGCATTTACAGATGTCAGCATAGTATAGCAACCCTAGCCACACAAAGTGCACATGTACTTTAACTACCAATTTGCTTCTAGTTTAGTTATTACTATTCTTGTAACTACTAACAGTGTATTTCCCTTTGTCTATAAAAGGGAGGTTAGTAGTAGTGATAGGTAACGATTACACCCCTAGAACACACTTCCTCTTCTAAGTGTAATCCCCCTCTTCATAATTTGAACAGAAGCATTTGTCATTACTATAGTATTCCGCAACTATCTCTCGTAAAAGCCTTCACCTTCAACCTCTAGTGTGAGACTATTACAGTCGTAATGTATAAATGGGTATTATTAGTTGATCATGGTCAAGATCGTGTAACCTTGTACATATCTATAATAAACATTAGTTATTTTCATATACTCAAACTCTTGTTTATACAATTCATGGTGTTGCACAAGTTTATCAGACCAACAAGTGGTATCAGAGCGGGTGGCTCACTCCCTTGATCTAGATCCGTTCTTGAATGACGACTAATAATACCAAATGGGTTTGAACATCGGCATACGCTGTTCAAACCCAATCCTCAGCAAAATCCCATCAATTTATTCCCCTTCCATAACATCCTTAAGCGTCTTCTTAAACAAGATCGATTACTTCAAACCGTTCATGTGCAAAAAGAAGTTGCAATTGCCTGCTCTCGAACCATTCAGACACATCACTCTTATCACCATTGATTCTCTAAGAATTTCGAGTACCTTTGATCAAAGGCCGTTTATCTGGGCTTACACGTCCCGAGTAAATGTGTTGATCTTCAGAGGTACCTGCTATGGCGAGAGCTTCATTGAATACTCAGTATCTCATAAGCCATAAGAGTGATAACGTTTAAGAAATGCTACATGGTTAATCCCAGTAACAACTAACAATGGGACAAAGTCATCAGAGGCAATTGGCGACCGGGAATACAAAGACAAAAGGGGGGCTGAGGATACATCTTATGGATAGGTACAAATCGTACAACAAGGACAATTCAGTAAATGAAATAGTCCCTGTACCTCTACCACCTAAGACGTCAAGCTACAAAGGATGAAAATCAATTATTTTCTCTAAACTTTGTTACAACTCAGCTTGTAAGAAAGAAGTCTTGACAACCTGCGTATAGTTGAGTTAGACAAAGACTATTTCGTGAAAGACCATGGAGTGCCACCCAAGTGTCTGTCAAAAGAAGAAATAGTATTTAAATGGCCTCTGAACCGAAGATCTCTGGTGCTAAAGTAAATCAACCAGTTCAGCCCTGACCAATTGCTGAAATGCCAGGACTCTGATGAACTCAAATAAGTACATTTTATTACTATCATTTATCCTATTAATTTGACTTGTTTTACTATATTATGTATGAGGATTGATACTTAATCGTTTACTTTTGTAATTCTCAGGTAAAAACAAGCATTTGGTGAAACTTAGCGATTTTGGACTGATTATGGAGCAAAACATGCATAAAGTAAAGAGTCTACTGAAATAAAGAAGATCAAGACTAATCTGCTCCAGATGCGCCGCATCTCACTCATGACATGCGCCGCATCTCTATCAAGATATCACCAGATACGATCCAAGATACAAGAGGACATGCGCCGCATCTAATCATGGAGTTACGCCGCATCTTCTGGCGGTGTACGAATATTCCTGAATATTATAATCTTGGACCCCACGCGAAGTTAAGTCAATGCGCCGCATCTACTTAATAGATGCGCCGCATCTTCCATCAGACAGAAACTATAAATACCCCAAGGCCAGACGAATTTCGGGGGCCATTATCAGAGTTTCGAAGACCGAACAGGAAAAACCCTAGGACAAATTCAGTCAAGGAGGCAACACAAGACACACCCAAATCAAAGATACAAGAGCTGTAAGAAGGTGCTGCATGTATTTAATTCATTAAGTAGTTTTGTTTTATTGTGTTAGCAAACTTTAATTCATCAGGATTGGTGGCTTGTGTAATGTGACAACGAAAGATTGCACTCCCTTTAATACTTGCTTTCCCATCAATTAAAGTTTATATGTTGATGTCTTTGGTTACTACTTATTAGTGCATTGATAACCTCTGTGTTTATTAGTGGCTTGCGGGCATTTGACTGCGGGACATAATGTGGCTCCCACGGTTATTACTAAATTGATCACTTAGGAATAACTTTTAGACATAAGTAATCATTAAGGGTTTACTCGCCGATAAGAATAGGACCAACGAGAAAGGGTTAACTACATACACTTCATATAAAGCTATCAATAAAACAAGTGACAATCTACTTAATCATAAGGACAACCCTCTTATTGTCTCAAGTATCTATCTGTGTACGTGTGTGCTACTTGCTGATTCGTGCCTATTGGTTTATTTTATTATTTAATTGCAAACAAAACCGTGCCAGTCTCTCAGGCTGAAACCCCCTTGCGTTAGGATATTAAAATACTGATTAGAATAACGAGATAATACGTTCCACTCTTAGTGATCGACACTCTACTTACCATTATATTCATACTGACCGGGTACACTGCTCGTTAAGTGTGTGTGTTATTGATAAGTCGGCTAAATATAAATTTAAAACTTGAGTAGGCATTAAAACTGCTAAACCGCAACGACACATCACGCGCATCAAGTTTTTGGCGCCGCTGCCGGGGAGTGAATTGTTATTATCTGTTAATTTGATTAGTATTTTAAGTAGGTTTTTCTTTTTATTAGATTAATTGCATCATTGTATTATTTTGCATATTTGTTGTATTGTGTGTTAATTGTTTTCTTTTATTTTTGTGTGTTTATTTTTGTTTGTGTGTTTTTATTTTTGTTTTTATTTTTCGTATTTTTCTGTTCTGCTATCGTTGTACTGTGCTAAATCAAACGATACGGCGCATCTGATCTCTCAGATACGGCGTATTGCGTTTAATTTTTTTTTAATACAACGCGTTTAATTAATTCGATACGACGCATCTTTTCCCCAAGATACGGCGTATCTGTTTTTAATAAGAAAATTTTTCTAAACGTTAACGCCATACGACGCATCTGCTTTCGCAGATACGGCGTATCTATTATTTTAATTAAAAACAGTTTGCGAATTATTAAACAAGATACGACGTATCGATCTCTATCGATACGGCGCATCTTTCTGAATCAAAAATCTTTTATTTTTAAACGTAACGAAAATACGGCGCATTAACTTTCGTTAATACGACGCATTTAATTTTAATTAGATAAGTTGATTTTTGATTAATTAATTCGATACGGCGCATTCATAAATTCTAAGCGGCGTATCTATTTTCTGGATAAAGTCTGATTAAATTTTAACGATTGTAAGATACGGCGTATCCAACTTTTTGGATACGGCGCATCAACAGAAGATATCAGAAACTTTTATTTTACTTTGATCGTTTCACCCTTCTTTTGCACGAGTAAGTTTTTATTTCAGAAAGATGGACGATCCGGATATTACAATGGAAGAATATATCAGACTTGGAGAGGAAAGAGCCTTGAGCAATAATGGGATCTACGATTGGGAAAGAGCAAGATATGGTGCATAAGTCATTGATACGAAAGAAATCACTATGGAAGAATACTTGATTCTTGGACGAGAAAAGTCAAGAAAAGAAAGAAACAGATTGCCGTTTCAACACACTTGGTGTATGTCGAATGATGATGAAGAAGATTCGTATACAATGAAACCAATTCCGGCAATTGTTATTGATCGTACTTTTTCTCCGGAGATTGCACGAGATGATGTGTATACGGAACCTTACGTTGAAGAATATTCTGCAATCGTATTACCACCATTAGTCAATCTATCGGATGAAGATGAAAAGTATTCTAATTTTGATTTAGAACCATTTGACGCCATAGTTTATAATGACATACCCCAACCAGATTTTGACCCAACGAGGGATTTTGAAGAAATCTGGGATTACTTATTTAAGGATGAAATTCGGGACGATGCTGAAATTGCAAGACCACTAGTTGATGATGGAGATTCACAAGATGAATTGGAGTCACTTACAACACAAAGTGGTACAAATTTATTTAATATTATTAATCCCGTTACTAATAATCTTGCTAGTTTTCCTAAACAGGTTGCAAAACAAAAGAATGATGAGGTGAAATTTATTACACTACCTATTGAAGCACCTGTGATCAACCCGTATTTGGTGGAGCTCGAAGAAGAGTTTGGTGATGAGCTCTTAAACATTGCTATGATTGATGAAGATGATGATTCCGACCCTATGAAGTATGTAGAGGAACTCGAACTTTTACTTGCTAAAGACCCTTTCTCACCTCAAGAAGAAAGGAGACTCATTTTTCCTCAACATACTACTCTTTCAGATGGAATGGTCAAGTCATCCAATTTATCAACCAAACCGGGTAAGGATAGGAAAGATGTACATATATTGCCAAGGTATGATCTTTATTTATTTCTTCCATCTTTACTAGCAAATTTACACTCTTTTCGTGTTTATTGCTACTATCACCCGCACTTGATCCCAAGTGGGGGGAACAACACCCTATTACACAGTAAATAAGGGTGGAGTCAGGCTCGTGACTCGAACAAAAACAAGCGCTTCGTGGGAGGCAACCCATGCTTATCTTTTACTTTATCTTTTATTATTCTGTTTGTGTCGAGTCAGTCAGGCCCGCATGAGGATACGGCGCATCTCAATTCTGAGATGCGACGCATCTCCTGCAATGGTCATATCTTATTTTATTTTTCTGCATTTTTATTTTTCGACTTTAAAACTATTTATCAGTTTATTTTTAATGCGGCGCATCCCTGGTTAAGGATGCGGCGCATCTTTATTCTGATCCGTATTAATTCCAGGCTCGATACGGCGTATCTTCTTCCATAAGATACGGCGCATCGACTGACCTAATGATTTTCATTTTTAATTTTTAAGTTTTATTTTTCCTAACTACTAATGTATTATGCAAGTTTGAACCTTTCTTATCTTAGGTGTGTTTTAAAGTGTTGGTGGTATTATAGTTTCCTGGATTTCCTGTGGATACATCAAGTATGAAGCTTAAACGTTTTCATCCACAAGAAGTTGATTTTTGCTCTTATACAAATGGAGGATCATACCGAGCAAATCTCAGGGGAGTTTTTCTGTTCTAATTCTTTTCTTTTCCAGTTTTTAACCTTTTATACAAACAACGACGACGTTGTTTAACTTAAGTGGGGGGATTGGAGAATTAGAACACTTAACATTTACTTGTCCTAAACTTTTTCAAAAATTATGCTTAAAATGTGCTTAATATATCAAACTTAAAAATTTTTAGCATGTTTTTGTTTAAGATCTAAGTTGTATAACTGCACACATGACGTTATTTTCAAAAATTGTGATTTTCCAAAATTCACAAATATATGAGTGTGCCGGTGACTTGTAAACTTTAGAACTTGGCTTGTATACTATTCGAGACCACCATAATAAGTATTATATTTATATAATTGGAATGACTTGTCTAAATTGGTAAATTTCTAGGATTACACCCAAATAGCCTTTATATGTTATGTGTTATTAACTAACTACACTGGTTAGTTAACCCCAGTATAAACCCTTTTGTTACTCTCATTTTTAGAGTAAGATACCCCTAGAAAAACACTCAGAGCCATTCCTTTCGTTTCTTACACCTATGTTTAAAATGTTTCGTTACACCCTTACACCTTAGCCTACCCTGTAGATTAGAATCCGTGGTTTGGTTAATTTCTATAGGCAAAGTGTGTTTCCTTACATTACCTGTGTTCACGTGCGTAATTCATTATCTTTGGTTAGGTCGGGAAATTGCACAATGCAATTGGAGTGAATGTAAATATTGTATATCTTTGAGTTTATTTTTCGTGTGTTTACTACTTTCGCTATTACCGTTATTTCTGAAAGTATGAAAAGTATGAAAAAAATTATCCGGAAAGAAAGTTATAGTGATGTGGTGAAATTTTACACATCTATGTTTATGTTTCAAGTTTTTAAAAAAAAAAAAAAAAAAAAAAAAAAAAAGAAAAGAAAAAGAAAGAAAAAGAAAAGTTGGAAGTTTGTTTTAACCAACTTAAGTAAAGTTATGTAAGTGGTCGATATCACCACTATTTGTTGTACTATATCTATGGATTGAATGGGAATTAGCAGTTATGGGAACGCCAATTAAGGTTTATTCTTTGATTAAGATCTTGTTGAGTATAATTCGTGTCTACATAAAGCGTGTGTTTCAAGTGTTAAAGCGTGAGTTATTCGATGATATGAGTCTTATTCATGGGATGGTTGGGATAGTGATTAACCACACTTAGGATTTTAATTTATTTGTTTTGTTTATTTTTATTTTTTACACCAATTTATATCCCAAATGTTACCATGCCCTGTATTATTCTTTATCCAACCAAACCTTTGATTTATTGAGATTAGGGATTTGAGCAATCTTAAGTATCGTAGTCGTGGATTCGGCTATGTATTTATGATTTTGTCGCCCTTTTTGATATATTATTATTGGTGAAGTTTGGACCTATCTTTAGCCTATTCGAGTTAAGGATTTGAGCAATTGCAAGTATCGTGTTCGTGGATTCGATCATGTATTTGTGATTTTGTCTCCTTTTCTGGAATTTGAGATCGATAGTGAAAAGAGAATAATTAACCCTTATACCTACAAACCCTTTTTACCGCTTTAGACTTGTTATTCCTTAGCTTTAGTGGTGGAGATGTGTATACTTGCCAAGCTTATGATAGAATATTCGTCGCGACTGGACAGTTAAACGATTAGATTTGCTTTTATCGACTTATTTTATTTTACTTCTAATTCGTTAAAGTGTTTAGTTGTGTGATTAAGAATTAAATGAATACATGCTTAAATATAAAAATACATCCTAATATCTTTTAGGATACATTTTCATAAAAGAAATTCTAAGGTTTACTTGGGGACAAGTAAAGTTCAAGTGGGGGGATATTTGATGAACTCAAATAAGTACATTTTATTACTATCATTTATCCTATTAATTTGACTTGTTTTACTATATTATGTATGAGGATTGATACTTAATCGTTTACTTTTGTAATTCTCAGGTAAAAACAAGCATTTGGTGAAACTTAGCGATTTTGGACTGATTATGGAGCAAAACATGCATAAAGTAAAGAGTCTACTGAAATAAAGAAGATCAAGACTAATCTGCTCCAGATGCGCCGCATCTCACTCATGACATGCGCCGCATCTCTATCAAGATATCACCAGATACGATCCAAGATACAAGAGGACATGCGCCGCATCTAATCATGGAGTTACGCCGCATCTTCTGGCGGTGTACGAATATTCCTGAATATTATAATCTTGGACCCCACGCGAAGTTAAGTCAATGCGCCGCATCTACTTAATAGATGCGCCGCATCTTCCATCAAACAGAAACTATAAATACACCAAGGCCAGACGAATTTCGGGGGCCATTATCAGAGTTTCGAAGACCAAACAGGAAAAACCCTAGGACGAATTCAGTCAAGGAGGCAGCACAAGACACACCCAAATCAAAGATACAAGAGCTGTAAGAAGGTGCTGCATGTATTTAATTCATTAAGTAGTTTTGTTTTATTGTGTTAGCAAACTTTAATTCATCAGGATTGGTGGCTTGTGTAATGTGACAACGAAAGATTGCACTCCCTTTAATACTTGCTTTCCCATCAATTAAAGTTTATATGTTGATGTCTTTGGTTACTACTTATTAGTGCATTGATAACCTCTGTGTTTATTAGTGGCTTGCGGGCATTTGACTGCGGGACATAATGTGGCTCCCACGGTTATTACTAAATTGATCACTTAGGAATAACTTTTAGACATAAGTAATCATTAAGGGTTTACTCGCCGATAAGAATAGGACCAACGAGAAAGGGTTAACTACATACACTTCATATAAAGCTATCAATAAAACAAGTGACAATCTACTTAATCATAAGGACAGCCCTCTTATTGTCTCAAGTATCTATCTGTGTATGTGTGTGCTACTTGCTGATTCGTGCCTATTGGTTTATTTTATTATTTAATTGCAAACAAAACCGTGCCAGTCTCTCAGGCTGAAACCCCCTTGCGTTAGGATATTAAAATACTGATTAGAATAACGAGATAATACGTTCCACTCTTAGTGATCGACACTCTACTTACCATTATATTCATACTGACCGGGTACACTGCTCGTTAAGTGTGTGTGTTATTGATAAGTCGGCTAAATATAAATTTAAAACTTGAGTAGGCATTAAAACTGCTAAACCACAACGACACATCACGCGCATCACCAGGACTCTGCAAAAACTATGAAAATTGAATGAAATTAGAGGACTAGAGCACTTGAGCCACCAAAAACAGGTATGAGTTGTAAATCAGAGATATCAATGCGGAATTTGACCAAGGATAAAGAAGGAATTAGCAGCACAGCTGAAGACCTCAACCCAAGGCTACTGATACATCAGGGATTGAAGAGAATCAGAAGCAACAAAAAGATTTGAGAAAGAGTGATACTGATACAACTATCACTTGTGTTTTAATGTAAAGTTGTAAATAGTATACTAGTCACTACTAGTAACTGCACACTCCAACACATACCCTTTCTTTGAACCAAGTTCCATAAGACTGATTCCAAAATCTCCTTGACCCATAAAGACCTAGTAAAAACTAGTAGTATCATACCTCATAACCTAATCCTTCCATTGGTCTCTTATGAGAGATCAAAAGGATACATCCTTCATATAGAAGATCAGGTTCCAATCAAGGGAAGAACCTGGCATCCTATCAAGGAGAAGCTCCAAAGACTTGAGAGTCTTAGACCCAAGATGAAGCTTAAGGATAACACCAAGAATCTGAAGAATGCTGAAGACATTAGACATCTGTTTAAAATTATATATAAACTTGGTTGTAAATCCGAGTGTAAGAAGAAGCCTTTTTTCTCACTTACTTCTGATAGACTTAGCCCACTAGAATAGATACATATAAACCTGGTGTAAATCAGAGTGTAAGAAGAAGCATGTTTGCTCACTTACCTCTTATAAACATAGACCAACTTAGAATCAGATGTTTTAGATCTTCAGTCTTGATTGTAAATAAGAATGTAAGAAGAAGCCGTTATGCTAACTTACTTTTGATAAAACTTAGGCTTGATTTATGTTCAAATAGGGGGAGATTGTTGAGTCAAATTTTGACCAAATTATCCCTCACAATTATTTGTAACATTAAATAAACCTATGTTCAGGACAACTGATCATGTCAGAGATCCAAACTCTTTCTTTGACAGAGTCAACAAGGAAAATCAATTAGCAAAGTTTACCCTTGATTGAATGATCAGCATAGCTGAACATCATCAGCTATCGAAAGGACTCAGAGGTAAAACACCATAAGTGACCCTCAGAGAAGTCAGAGTCAAAGACCGCTGAATAGAAGTACAACGGTCTATAGAGACTCACTGCGTGTTGACATATTTGATGATAAACACATCAGATATGCTTTGTACCTTCTCAGCTACAACAGAAGTACTTTACAAAGAAAAAATCTAAAACTAATTGAAAACTTTGTAAGCTGATAACGGAGTCAGCTATAACAAAGGGCAGAGAAGTGACAACAAACCCTGAGATCTTAAGGACTGGTATATGCCCTTAGGTCTCTGATAATGACTTATCATCTTAATCCATGCAGATGAACCAGTTGTACTTATCAAATACACTTAGAGTATTTCATCAACGTACTTGTAAACGGTATCCTTGGAGCTGACTGAAGTACCCAGCCACGCTTAGGCGGGAGTAATTTGAGCTAAAGCAAAGCGGGAAAACCCTTGGGAAGATAAGGACTCATCGAGAGTAGGGAAAGCTACTTGCATTTACAGAGTAGTGATAGGAAACGATTCCACCTCTAGAACACACTTCCTCTTCTAAGTGGAATCCCCCTCTTCATAATTTGAAGAGAAGCATTTGTCATTACTTGAGATAGTATTCCGCAACTATCTCTCGTAAAAGCCTTCACCTTCAAACTCTTATTTATACAATTTATGGTGTTGCACAAGTTTATCGGATCAACATAAGGGATGTTAAACAATTTTTATTTATACAATGAATTAATATACCTGGTATTTGTTATTTATTTTAATATTAATTGTATCATATATTTGCATACGTAAATCCTTGAATAACTTATATTATTCTAAATTTTCCATTGTCGAACAACAATATTGGAGTATAGTTGAATTTACACAAATTAGAGTCATTGGTAATATTATTGAAATATTAAAGGATGTGCCCACCAAACTCACATGATATTCATAAGTTTGCATATTGGACTACCTCAACAAACAAGATTATCAATTTATGGATCTGCGTCATCAAGTGAATCTTGTAAGTGATTTCTTTGCTTATCCTTAGACTTGATATGCATGCAAGTCTTGCATGTGTGGATCACATTTTTTGTTATAGGTTAACGCTATCCTAAATAAGGTAGTTATAAGGGAATTTTTAGAAATGTTGTGAAGCATATGAATGACACGTGCTGTAACACCCCCGTTTTCGACATACGCAGCGGAATATCAGTTTGGGGTGTTACTTCATGGTTCACAGTCATGAGAATAGAAAACGACTCGAAAAGAGACGTTTTAAATAAATTTTAACCATTCATTTATTAAATCAGAGTACATAATATAGGTCCTCGAGGGAAGTTTGGAAATATGCTACAAAAGTTACATTATTCATTTGAATGATAAAATAGTGGACACTCTTTTTATAAGAAGAAAGTACACAGCCACTCCGTGCCAAAGTCACGCTTCTAGTTACCTGAGATAAACATGCTTAAAAAGTCAACACAAAGGTTGAGTGAATCTATAGTGTTTAAATTTATAAAAATGTTGAACACAAGGTAAATAAGAAGAAATCAGTTATATCACAATTCAGAATATTGCACTAAACCTCATGACACGCAATGCGTTAACAGTTTCCAGTCTCACTAACATAATAAAAATGGTAGTGGTTTGCCCCCGAGTTTAGATATCAAATATAATGCATCTGTCTAACTGGCTACCACGAAGATATCCATCCGATTAGAACAAATGGGTCGTCAGGCCAATAGATCTATTCACTATATTCGCGCTCACCCTGCGGGTGACTAATGGTGCATGATATGAGGGTCTTTAAATATAAATACCAATAATAATAAGGGACAGTTAGCCTAGTGCAATAACAATCAGGAAAATACTTGTGTTCGGTTTGGTAGCATGTATCTCCCCACAAGTTTAGAAAACATGTAAAGAAAAGTGGGACTATAAACTCACCTGAACAGTCCGGATGGAAAACAAAGTTAAATAAAGTTGATAAACGTCTCCGGCTCACAACCTGGGTTGGTATGTCAAGTTTCAGTAATCGTTTCTGAATATATATAAGTTTCCAATGTTCGTTTCGTAACGTTTTGGTTGTTGATTAAATGTTAAATTTGAGACAACATGAAGTCTCTTCAAAAGTTATAAGATTTATCTTATTTCTTATTTTTATGTGTTTCGTTCCGATCGTTCGTTAAATAATTACTTCGTTTGTTTGTTATCGAAGAAAACGTATTTTAAATCTTATTAATAATAATACTAATAAGAATAATAATAATAATAGTAATATTAATTATTTATTAATAATTATTATTATAGGAAAAGTTACACTTTAGCCCTTATAGTTTTATATATTGACAACTTATACCCTTGAACTTTTGTAAAATGACAAGTTTTATCCCTCAACTTTCGCAAAATTACAATTTTTACCCCTTAACTTTGGATAAATGAAAATTTTTACCAATATAATTTCAAAAATGACACTTTTTACCCCTGAGGTTTGTGTCGACTGCATACTAAATCCATTTTATAATTTTAGTTAGATTTTTGGTAGAAAATACCCCTGAGACTCCCTTTGCGTTACACATGACATCCTTACTTCTTAGAAACGTGTTGTATCTTTAGGAAAAGGGCAAAACTTTTTATGACTCTTTTGTATACTTGTTTATCAGTTTATAAACTCAACTTTGACAAAATCCCAGCTCGTGATTCGAGCTCACGAGCTCGAAATTAATTTTTAAAGGGTGCATTTGTTCGTTTGGTCTGGTCAGAAAACACGGGAAAAAAAAGGGTCAAAACATGGTGAATACTTGGTCAAATCACTTCGTTCTTTTTCCTACAGTTAGCTAAATAAGAGATCTTCATTTTGTCAAAAATCTAAAAATTTTAAGGCCCGTTTGATTGTCGAATTTTAGTTTACAAATATGTGGTCTGCTGTGGTCTCGACAGAAGCAAAAAGAAGAAAAATAATTGATTTTTTGATTTTTAACCTTAGGAACTAGGAAAATTAGATTATATTTAGTATCTTTAAAATGTTTTAAAGACTTCTAATTAGCTCTAAGTAGTTTAAGCTTGTCAAATGAATTTTAATAGGGTGTTTGTTTGTTCGACAGTTTTGGAAAAAAAGAAGAAAGTGTCAGGAATTAAGCTTAAGCAGTTAGTACGGCTGAAGATGGAAGTTAGTACTGCTGATGAGTTTTAAAGACAAGAGCAGTTCGTACGGTTGAATATAGAAGTTAGTATTGTTTATGTTTTGTAAAAGATAATTATAGAAAAGATATTATGTATATCTTATACGATTAGGTTGATAGTTATCTTGTAAAGGAATCCTTATTCAATAAAGGATTGCCTAGGTTAAAGTTTAGGTATGAATTAGTATTGAGTTTTTGTTAAGATTCAAGGTTGTAAACCCTAGTACTAATTAAGAGTACTCGTATTATTCATTTATAATATTGAATCGTTGAAGTTGAAGTATATCGTGTTACTTGTTCATTCATTGTTGATTCGTTTATACAAAACACAAACAAACAAATCTTCTAAGTGCTAGCTAGTATATTCCGCGTTCTAGACTAGACATCATTCAAAGTATACATCTAACACAAGGAGTGTGTGTTGATCCGGTCAAGTGGTATCAGAGACAGGTTACTGATACTTTGGTTTAGAAGATCCAGACGAATTTGTTTAAGAAGAAGATGGACATGGAGACAACAACAAGTCAGACTAATATTGCTGCTAAGCTTCCAATGCTTAAACCTAATGAGTTCATATGTGGCGATTAAGAATTGAGCAGTTCTTCCATGTTCAAGATTATACTCTCTGGGAGATTATTGAGGATGGGAATTCGTTCAAACCTACAACTACAACAACCGTTGTTGAGGGTGTCACTGAAACTAAGGTGCAAACTAAGCCAACCACTACTGAAGAGAAGGCACAGCACAAGAATGATGTTAAGGCGAGAAGTTTGCTTCTGATGACTATTCCCAATGATCAGTTGTTGAATTTTAGCAAGTTTAAGTGTGCTAAAACCCTTTTTAAAGCTATTGTTGCAAGATATGGTGGGAACGAAGCCACCAAGAAAACTCAGAAGACCCTTCTCAAGCAACAGTTTGAGAATTTTTCAGCAACAAGCAACGAGTCACTAGATCATATGTTTAATAGACTTCAAAAACTAGTGAGTCTATTGGCTGTTCTAGGAATTGAGATGCCTCAGGAAGATCTCAACTCCAAATTTCTGAGGAGTCTACCAACTGAATGGGCTATGCATGTGGTTGTATGGAAAAACAAGCTTGATATAGATTCCATGAGCTTAATGGATCTCTATAGCAACTTCAAGATAGTTGAACATGATGTTAAGAAGTCTGCTGGATCAAGCTCAAGCTCAAGCTTAGGGAATTTGGCCTTTGTATCAACTCCCAGTACCTCAAGTCCAGATGAAGAAGTTCAAGTGACCGGAGCAGTTGGTACTGCTAGTTCCAATATTGGTACTACTAGCACTTCAAGCAGTACTAATGGACTCTTGGATCAGAATACTTATTGTGCTTTCTTGACTACTCAGCACAATGGAAGTATGCTGACTCATGAAGATCTTCAAGAGATTGATGAAGATGATATTGAAGAGATGGATATCAAGTGGCAGCTCTCTCTTCTCCGCTTGAGAGCTAAGAGATTCTTGAAGAAGACTGGCAAGAAGATTGTCATAAACAGCAATGATGTTGCAGGGTATGACAAGTCCAAGATTGAGTGTTTCAATTGCCACAAGAAAGGTCATTATTCAAGGGAGTGCAGATTGCCAAGACAACAGGATGGCAAGAGTAGAGGATTTGGAAGCAAGTCAAGAGTGGTGGAAGTTACTGACTCAAGCTCAAAAGCCATGGTTGCCATTGATGGCTTAGGGTTTGACTGGAGCTACATTGCAGAGGAGGAAGCATAAGCATCTACAGAGATTGCTCTCATGGCATTTTCAGACTCTGAGGTACAAGTTTCTAAATGTTCTAAATCTTGTGAAGCTTTAAAAGATCTAGAAACTCTTAAGAAAAGATATGAGGATCAGAGAAAAGAGCTAACCCAAACTGCTTTTAACTTAGCAAATCATAAGAGGGCTTTAGCTGTGTTAGAAGAACAAATTGTTCATTATAAAAGTAATGAGTCAAAGTTTTTTGATGATATGATTATTGTTAAGAGAGACTTAATGTTTAGGGAGAATGAAATTAGTGTGTTGAAACATGAGCTAGAACAGGTTAAGAAAGCAAAGGAGAACATTCAAATGACTGTTGACACACTAGAATTTGCAACTCAGGGTGTTAGTAAGATTGTTGAGTGTTAGATCCTCAATAAAGCTAAGTCAGGCCTAGGTTATAAG
The DNA here is from genome assembly GCA_021014915.2 of Artemisia tridentata subsp. tridentata. Lineage (NCBI taxonomy): Eukaryota > Viridiplantae > Streptophyta > Magnoliopsida > Asterales > Asteraceae > Artemisia > Artemisia tridentata. The sequence continues at coordinate 62,860,485 of CP139501.1, read as the reverse complement.
TCAGTTCCACCTCCCTATAGAGGAATTCCATCACCCCCAGGCATAGACTTAGACACACAGGACTACCTGAGTTTCAACTACCTGAGCTTAAATATGGTCCTCAACCTAAAGAGAATGTAGTTGATAAACCTGTGTATGAGAGTGCTAGTGATAAATCACTATCTGAGGACAAGGTGTCCTCTGATAGGTTTTTAAGTAAGGAATCAGATTCTCCAACCATAGAGGAATGGACTTCTGATGATGAGGGTGATCAGGCTGTGGTTAAGCCTGTTAGTGTTAAAGTGGAGGAACCAAAAGTTCCAAAGATGGTTAAACCTGAGACTGTTAGGCCTAGATCAAATGCCAAACCTTTTAGACCAACAGTTAGGTATGCAGAAATGTACAGAACCACAAATAAGCCAAGAGGTAACCAAAGGAATTGGAATGGCCTCAAATCTCACCAATTAGGGGATGATTTTGTTTGCTATAGGAAAGCTTGTTACTCGTGTGGTAGCTTTGACCATCTTGCAGATTTTTGTGATAAATCATTGAGTGGATATTCAAACCATAGGTTGAGCATAGCAAGACTTCAAACTCTTCCTAGGAATGATAGAATGATACCCAGATCAGTTCTATTAAAGTCTGGCCAAAGACCAATTCAAACTGCTAGACCAGCAATTCAGCCTGTCAGACTAGTTAGACCTATTCACTCAAGGCCAACAGTTCAAGGTGCAAAAATGTTTTCCAAATCAGCACCAACAACTGTTAAGAGACCATTTCAAAACAGACAAGTAGTGAAAAACCAAGTTTGGAAACCCAAGGTAACAACTACCAAGCCAGCAGTTCCAACTGCTAGCAGAGTAATTGCTACTGGTGTTAATAAAAACACTGCTAAGGGAAAAATGGGTACTGGAGTGAATGCATCCGCATGTTGGGTTTGGAGACCTATCAAACCCAATGGTGCTAAAATTGTTTTGAAAAGAATGAATTATGTTGATGCAAGAGGAAAGCCTAAGTCTGTTTTGGCTTGGGTTCCACAAAGAAATTAATTTTTCTTTTTGAGTGCAATGTTAGTCATATTCTTTTATATTGTGAGATAAGTTCTTTGTGGCTTGTTTCTTTGTTTTTGGACTAACACTTGTAGGTTTTGGATGATAAGCACCAAGGAATTAAATGCTTTATGTTTTGGACTGTATGGTGATTTGGAGTTGAGTGTGTGATCTTTGCACACAACAAATGGTTATTGGTTCACCATGTCTAACCCACATAAGAACCAACTAGTCCAGAGCAAACGGTTTCTGGTAAAGACTAATCAAATCCGTTAATGGTTGAAAATTTACCAAAAATTGTATGGTTATCAGCTCACCATATCTAACTGTGAAGAGTTGGCTAGTCCAAAGCAAACGGCTATTGGTAAAGACATATCAAATCCGTTGATAGCTGATAGTTTGCTAAAAACTATGTTTGAGCCATGGTATTTTAAAATCCTTTTTAATAAGTTCATATGGCTCAACAAAAATTTTCCAACAGTTGGTACGGTTAGTACAAAGTTAGTACGGCTCAACTAGCCGTTGTAAAAATCTGTCAGTAATTGATTTTATAGCCGTTGGGGTAAAACCGTTATTCTTAAGGTACTTATAGGGATTTTTCTAGAAGATAATTATCTTTTTACCATAAATTTATTTATTCTATTTCTCAAGATAATTTATCTCATACGCATATTTCGCAAAACCCTAAACAGTACCTATAAACTCCAATAGGCTACATAAAACCTCAATTCCACTTTATTCGATCATCTTATTGCTATAATCTTTCATTCTTCATCACTAAAAATGGCTAATTTGGAATTTGTTAAGCGTCACAATCAGGTTACGTTTCTAGAGAAAACAGAGGAAGGAGATGGACCAAAATTTTATGAGATTGTGGACTTTCTAAACCACTCTCACATAAGGTATGCTCTAACCGTTTCTCCTACTCTTTATGTCTCTCACATCACACAGTTCTGGCAGAATGCTACTGTCTTGACTAGTGAAGATGGGGACTTACAAATTCATTCTGAAGTGGATGGTGTATCTTTTATTGTTACCGAGTCTATACTTAGGAGACATCTTAAATTAAAAGACTCATATGGTATCAACACTATGCACAACACTGAAATATGGCAAGAACTTACCAAAATGGGGTATGATACATCCGACCACAAATTAACTTTTCAAAAAGGATGTTTCTCACCTCAATGGAGATTTTTGATACATACCCTTTTACATTGTTTAAGTCCTAAAAAGACTGCTTGGGAGCAGTTCAGTAGCAATATTGCTATTGCTCTCATTTGTTTGTCTACAAACAAGGTTTTTAACTTTTCAAAATTTATTTTTGAGGGTATGGCATCTAATGTAAACAGCAAAACTAAGTTTCTAATGTATCCAAGGTTTGTTCAAAATCTTTTGAATAAAAAGACATACCTGCTTACAAAACCAACAGAAACTTTTGCTACTCCTAGCCTTCAATCAAAAGTTTTTCAAAACATGGCTATGGCTAGTAGGCTTTTTCAAGGTGAAATAGTTCCATTGTTTCCTGAAATGCTTCAAACTGAAGTGGGTGAAGGTTCAGTACAACCAACTGATCCCCATCACACATCTACTTCAGCTACTGAAAGAACCCAAACATCTCAATTTCACATCACTTATAGGAGAAGGGAAACACCCAGAGTGATTCCTAGATCCTTTCCCCATGATTCACCTCTCCTAGCAGGTAACACAGCTAGACGTGATGAGGGTAGTACTTCACATATTGAATTGATGGAAATGTGTACCAAACTAGTTGAGAAGGTAGAAACTTTGGAGGAAGAACTAAAGAAGAACAATGAGGAACTCAAAGCTCACAAAAGGAATTTTGCCAAGGTCTACACCAAATTGACTCTTAGGGTGAAGAAACTTGAAGAGCAGTTAAAGAAGAAAAAGGCAAAGGTAGTTTTGGATTCTTCTGATGATGATGAATCAGATGATTTTGATAGTGTTGATGGTGATTCTCCCAAACAGGGGAGGAAATCAGATAAAGGTAAGAGAGATGGATCAGGTTCTCAGGGGAGGCAAAATGATGAAGAAGAGGAACAATTTGATATGGGTTCTGGTAATGTTGACATAGGGGTTGAAGAAACTGTTGAGACACATGAAGCAGTTCAGACTGGTATTCAAGAAGCTGAATAAGTTCCAACTGTTGAAGCAGTTCCAACTGCTAATCCAGAGCATGAGACAGTTCCAACTGGTGATACTACGGCTGAGGAAGAATATGCTAGAAAAAGAGAAGATAAGGGTAAAAAGCCTATGACACTAGAAGAAGCTGCTCAAGAACAAGAAGCTGCTCAAGTATTAGAAAAGCTCAAGAAAACAAAACCAAGAACTCAAGCTCAGATAGATCATGATGCAGAAGTTGCAAGGAAGATGATTGAAAAAGATTTAGATGATGAACAAGCTCAGATAGATCAAGATGTAGAATTAGCAAGAAAGATGGCTGCAGATGATGTAAGGAATATAGCTGAATTCATGGATAGAACAAGATCTGAAGAATTTAATAAAGAGGAGTTCAATAAGCAACTACAATATTTGTTGGATTCTGATTTGATTGTGAGAGCTCATGCTGGAATGATTCTTAAAGACAAGGAATTAAGTGAAGAAGAAAAGTCAGAAAAACTCAAAGAGTTCATCTTGTCAAAGAACAAAGAAGTTACTTGGAATGACTTAGTGCAGAGAATTAGAGAAAGGCAAGAGTCAGGCTACAAGACAAAGTTGCCTACCAAGAAAGAAAAAGTCAGTTTCATGAAGCATTATTTGAAGAATCAAGCAAATTACAAGATGAGTGACTTTACTTGAAGGTCAGATGCTGAGATTGAAAAGACTTTCTATGAAACATATGCAAGACTGAATACTTCAAGCAAGGAGGATATCACAAGGAAAAAGAAAAGAGAACCACAAGTTCTAGAATCTGATAGTGCAAAGAAGTTGAAGTCTGGTGAAGAAGGTTTAACCAATGAGCAAATCAAGAATATGATGGTGATAGTTCCAGAGTCTACAAATATCAAACCATTAGAAGTCAAATATCCTATCATTGGCTGGGAAGTTTTCACTGATGGAAGGATGATGGGATGGAAAATCATAAGACTTGGAGGTATTACTGAGAGATATAAGTTGTTTGAAGATCTACTAAAAGGTTTTGATAGAGAAGATCTTAATCAGTTATGGAGATTAGTAAAAGAAAGATTCAGAGTTCAAGATCCTACTGAAGACAAAGATAAAGAGTTATGGGTGCAGCTGAAAAGAATTTATGAACCTGATAGAGGAGAATCAATGTGGAGATTCCAAGCACAAATCAAAGATGTCTCTTGGAAGTTATTTGATACGTGTGGAGTGCACAGAGTTTCTACTAAGGATGGCATAGAAATCTATATGTTAGTGGAAAAAGATTATCCACTCAGATCAAGTGTTTTAACATCTATGTTGTATACAAAACTGAGGGTTGAAGAAGATTCTGAAATGGCAGATTTGTTGGTAACAAAGATTTTCAACCTTGCAGAACAAAGAAAGCTAAGTAGTAAGAGACAATTATGAAAGATGTTTGGAAGAATCTCCCTCATATAGGAGATGAAGCTTAATTTGAAGAAACTTAGTGATTTGGGAAGAAATCATAAGTTTAGGGGAGGATTGTTAGGAATTAAGCTTAAGCAGTTAGTACGGCTGAAGATGGAAGTTAGTACTGCTGATGAGTTTTGAAGACAAGAGCAGTTCGTACGGTTGAATATAGAAGTTAGTACTATTTATGTTTTTGTAAAAGATAATTATAGAAAAGATATTATGTATATCTTATACGATTAGGTTGATAGTTATCTTGTAAAGGAATCCTTAGTCTATAAAAGGATTGCCTAGGTTAAAGTTTAGGTATGAATTAGTCTTGAGTTTTTGTTAAGATTCAAGGTTGTAAACCCTAGTACTAATTAAGTGTACTCGTATTATTCATTAATAATATTGAATCGTTGAAGTTGAAGTATATCGTGTTCCTTGTTCATTCATTGTTGATTGGTTCATACAAAACACAAACAAACAAATCTTCTAAGTGCTAGCTAGTAAATTCCGCATGCTAGACTAGACATCATTCAAAGTATACATCTAACACAAGGAGTGTGTGTAGATCCGGTCAGAAAGATTAGGTTTTAGATCTTAAGGTTTAAAATTTAGGTTTTAGGGTATCACTTAAGTATTTTAAGGATGTTTAAGTTTGTTCTTACTATATTCTAATATTAAAAAAAATACCTAAGGGTGTGTTTGGGGTTTGCTCAACAAAAACAAAAAGAAAGAAAGAAAATGTATAAATTTAGTTTTAAAGGTTTATCATTACTAGGGTTGATTTATTAATGATTTTAGTGTTATTTAGTGTTTATAAAATAAAAAGAAAAGGATTGGGAACATACCTAGATTTATATGGATCGAATGGGACTAAATGAGACTTAGGGTTTTCAAATTGATCACTAGAGCTATCCACCTTCCTTCTTAGCTTCCTAGAGAGTTTCTTGGATTTTTATGGAGGTTATGGAAGCAGAAATTTGGGTGTGAGAGGGCTGTGGGATTTATGTCGAGTGATTTGTGGGTTATGGAGTGGAAATGGTGTATGGTATTTATAGAGAAGATGATCTAGGGTTCTAAAAGGTTCTAGGGTTTCTATTGGGGAAGGTGAATATGACATGGGTGATGTGGGAGGCCAATTGTGGCGCCACATGGTTAGGAGGAGGGAAAGAGGGACGTGGAAGGTTATTGTCCTTACAAGTGCATCATTTCTAGAAGGAGCGAGGTGTGGAAACTTAGGGTTCATCCACTTGGAGTTTTAGGGATTAAATAGATTAGGGTTTTAGTTTGGTTCTAATTGGGTTCGAACTAGGTAGTGTAGAAATGGAATGAATGGTTCGAACTAGGCTTAGGGGACTTGTACACTAGGCTTAAGGTTATGGTACTTTAGGGTTAGGGTTTAGTTAGGGTTCCTAGGGTTTAGGGATTGCTTAGAAATAATTTTTAGGGTTTTATGAAAAATATACATATATATCGAATTACATGTATGTTAAGGAAAATAATTTTGTGCATTGGAAAGTTGTACTCTAGGCTTAGGGATGTTGTACTAGGGTTTAGAAAATAATAAAAATATAATTTTAATAATTACTTAATTTATATAATTTTTATATAAATTTTTATTAAGGTTTTAAAGTAATTAAACGAGTTTTTAAGTTTTTGTGCATTAGAGGGTTGTACTATGAGTTTAAGGGTTTTTACAACTATTTTATAAATTAATAAATATATTTTAGAAATTAATATATGGAATTATTACAAATTATGCCTTTAAAATAATTATTATTAAAGTTTATATAAGGTTTTTATAAATAATTAGTTTTTATGCATTAGGGACTTGTACCTTAGCTTAAAAACTTGCACATATATATTTTATAAAAAAATATTAATTAGGGTTTGTGAATTTTATTACATATAATAATAGTTTTATGAAATTAGGGTTTTACCGGGATTTATAGTGGAACTAGAGTTTCTGTGCTTTAGTAACTTGTACATTGGTCAAATAAATTGCATTTCAGTGTTTCTAGGGTTTTGTTCTCTTCACATATTGTTATGGTAGTTTAGGGTTTCATAAAAACTCTTTTTAAATAAGAAACGTTCGTTAACGAAATAACGTAAAGTGGTAAATGGGATCTCATAAAGTTTTAGGTCAAAGATATTTATATAGTTAAATACTAAATCAGTTGAGGTTGGGTTGCGAGCACGTTTATCAGGAATATAATTTATGTCACATAAGTTAAGAATTGAAATCAGATAATAAATAAAAAAAATTTCTACGTGGAAAAAGGATAAGTACTAGATAATTATATAGGAAAATCTTACAATGGTTACATTATCCCCCCGTTGAAGGGAATCTCGTCCCGAGATTCAGTCGAAGTTGGTCGGTGAATTAGGAAATAGATGTGGGTACTTAGCCCGAATTTGATCTTCTCGTTCCCAGGTAAATTCTGGTCCTCTCTTGGAGTTCCATCTAACCTTCACGATGGGAACGCGACTTCGCTTGAGCTATTTGATTTCTCTATCCATGATTTCCACATGTTCTTCCACAAAATTGAGCTTATCATTGAGACGAAGCTCTTTCATAGGAATCACAAGTGTTTCATCTGATAGACACTTCTTTATATTAGAGACGTGGAAGACAGGGTGTATTTTACTGAGATCTACAGGAAGTTCAAGTCGATAAGCTACTGGACCGATTCTCTCCAGAATCTTAAATGGCCCAATATATCGGGGATTCAACTTTCCTCGTTTTCCGAATCTGACCATTCCTTTCCATGGTGACACCTTTAACATGACTCTGTCTCCAATTTCAAACTCCATAGGCTTCCGCCTTGCATCTGCATAACTCTTTTGCCTATCTCGGGCAGCTTGTAGATGTTGTCGGACTTGCACTATCTTATCGGTAGTCTCTTGAATTATCTCGGGTCCGGTAAGTTGGGATTCTCCAACTTCTGCCCAACAAACAGGTGATCGGCACTTTCGTCCATACAGTGCCTCAAACGGTGCTGCTTTGATGCTAGCATGGTAACTATTGTTGTATGAGAATTCTGCCAAAGGCAAATGTCTATCCCATCCTTTACCAAAATCTATTACACATGCTCTGAGCATATCTTCCAACGTTTGAATAGTTCTCTCGCTCTGTCCGTCGGTTTGTGGATGATAAGCCGTACTCATATCTAAATTAGTACCCAAAGCTTTCTGAAGCTTTTCCCAAAATCAAGACGTGAAACGAGAATCACGATCCGAAATAATGGAAATTGGTACTCCATGTCGTGAGACTATCTCTTTTAGATATAATTTGGCTAAATCCACTACTTCATCAGTCTCCTTGATTGGCAAAAAGTGAGCTGATTTCGTAAGACGATCAACTATGACCCAAATAGTGTCATACCCGCTTGACGTCCTAGGTAATTTAGTGATAAAATCCATAGTTATCCTCTCCCATTTCCATTCAGGAATCTCTGGTTGTGTCAATAAGCCGGATGGCCTTTGATGTTCAGCTTTAACTCGTGCACACGTCAAACATTTACTAACATATTCAGCTATATCAGCTTTCATGTTTGACCACCAATAAAGCTTTTTGAGATCCTGGTACATCTTTTCATATCCTGGATGAATAGAATACTTGGACTTATGTGATTCATGCATAATCACATTTCTTAAATCACCAAAGAGTGGTAACCAGCTTCGGTTCTTTATACAACGAGTCCCATCAGGACGGAGTTCAAACGCCTTATCCATTCCTCTCAAATTCTTAGCCTGAATACTTTCTTCCTTCACTGCTTCAGTTTGTACATTGAGGATTTGGGTTGGCAAATCTAAATTAATGGTCATGACTAAAGCTCTAACTCGGAGAGGTTTAATTCGTTCCTTCCTGCTTAAAGCATCTGCTACAACATTTGCTTTTCCAGGGTTGTAACGAATTACACAATCGTAGTCGCTTAGTAATTCTAACCATCGGCGTTGTCTCATGTTTAATTCTTTCTAATCGAGAATATGTTGAAGGCTCTTATGATCTGTGAATACGACGCACTTCGTACCGTACAGATAATGTCTCCAGATTTTAAAGCAAATACAACTGCTCCTAGCTCAAGATCATGAGTAGTATAATTCTCCTCATGAGGCTTGAGCTGTCTAGAGGCATAAGCAATCACTTTTTTCCTCTGCATCAATACTGCGCCTAAACCTTGGTGTGACGCATCGCAGTAAACAACGAAATCATCACTTCCTTCTGGTAAAGCTAAAATTGGAGCTTCACAAAGCTTTTGCTTTAACAGCTGGAAAGCTTTCTCTTGATTCTCTCCCCAAACATACTTCTTATTTTTCTGAGTTAATTCCGTTAAAGATTTTGCAATCTTTGAAAATCCCTCAATGAATCTCCGATAATAGCCAGCAAGTCCTAAAAATTGACGCACCTCCGTGGGAGTTGTCGGTGTCGGCCAATTTTTGACTGCTTCTATTTTGGAAGGATCCACGTGAATACCATGACGATCAATCACGTGTCCAAGAAATTGCACGGTATGAATCCAAAAATCACATTTGGAAAATTTAGCGTACAACTGTTCTCTCTCTTGAGTAGTTCCAAAATAGTCTTTAGATGCTGTAGGATCGAGTACTTCGAGCTAGATTGAGCTTGGTTAAACAAGAACCTCTGTATGGAATACAAGTGTTTATGCGGAAACTAAACAACAAGTATAATAAAGAAGAAAACTATAAAGGACAATGATCCTCTATGGATCAGACTATGAACTAAGAATTGTGTTATTGAATATTGAAATCGTCAAAAGTATATCAAACATATGGACGGGATGTTTCTTTTATAACAATAAGAAACCCTAACCCTAACCCGTCTTACAAGAAAACGTGTGAAGAGATAAACAACAATCTCTTCTAAAAATAAATCTAACAAACTTTCTAAACCTACGGATAACAAACAATAACTATCCGCAGCAATCAACCCTATCGGCAGAAACAAAACAATACTATCGGCAGGAACCAGCTTCACTATCGGCAGCAATGAGAAACTCCTTATTTCTCATATCCCAACAATCCTCCCATCACTGAGAAACTCTTATTTCCCAGAGATCCTAACAATCCTCCCCTAATCTTGAGGTTGACTAGGTTAACCTGCAAGATTCCAATGTGATAGAGCTTTAACTTCTCAGGCTTGAGGACTGCGACTTAGCAGCAGCAATAAGTAGTAACCAGCAGCAACATCCATAACTTGCAAGATTCCAACCTCTATAGCATCCAGCAGCAACTTCAATAGTTCAGCAGGAATATGAAATCTTCTTCAAAACATGTATACTGGTCACCATGACATTCACTTGAACTTGGCTGCTACTATGACAAGATGTACATCAAATCACTTAAGTTTCATACTATTCTCATCACATCCAGGTGTGTTAACTCCTGTGAGAGGTGAATCATTGAAAATTAATGGATTTGATGTCTCTTTACCAATAGCCATCACTACTGGAGTAGCCAATGTTTAGGTGTGTTAGACCATGGTACATTGATAACCATCTGATTTATTAGCAAATCAGCAACTATAAACGGATTTTACTTGTCTTTACCTGTAGCCGTTTGCTCAGGACTAGCCAATTCTTTGGTTTCAACTGAACCTTGGTGAATTGAATACCAAATATGGATACCAAATGTCTTTACCACAAACCATACTTTTGTGGACTAGCCAATCCTTTGGATCCCATAAAGGGTTACATCCATGGTGAATTGAGAACCATTTTCAACTCTCAGGAATAAACCATGGGTGAGTTGAAGTACCCTATAGCTTTGAGCAAGCTATTACAGCTATCAACGGATTTGATTATCACACCAGAGCCGTACCCTCATGGTGAGTCAACTCTTTCTTGTCTGCAAGACATGGTGAGTTGAGCACCATTTATTGTGCAGGTGTAAACACCAACACTGTACCTGCAAGGTGTTGCTCAAAACCAACTTATTAGCACACAAAATATACAAGATTTTTTATTTTTTTTATTTTTTTAAACTAAGAAAAAGAAATCAGAAACACACCAAAAGAAAATAAGAAAAGAAACCAGAAGAAAGAAAAATATACAACAACAACAAGAAGCATCCTCCCCTTAAGCTGATGATCCTTTAGCTGCTAGTTGATCTTTGATGAATTTAACCAATTGTTCAGCTGTAGTTAAATCATTGCCAATTGTATGCTTGGGAACTCTAACCTTCTGTGTCAGCATTCTCTTCAAAAGTCCCTCAGATAATGGATAAATGACATCCACAAACATAGTCAGGAACTTGCCAGAGATGAGCTCTACAACATGAACATTGGAAGATGGATATAACCTCCAAGAAAAGACTCTCCAGGTAGATTGATTTCCCCACACCAATTTAGCCTTGTCTCCATCCAATGTATTCATCAAGACTTGTAAATCTCCCCAAAGTAGTAGGCCAATCCTAGTAGGAGTATGAGATTGATAATGATTATCCACTATCTTATAAAGATGCTCCAAATCTTTTCTTTCAACCTTATTCAAGATCTCCCTCAGAAATGTAAAGAATTTGACTGTCCCATCAAGAGAAAACCAAACATTGACTTCACCTTCAGAAGTAGATCTAAGCTCCCAATGAGCAATATGACCCCAAGAATGAATGGAATCACCCTCTGAATCACTTTCAGAATCAACCCTAATCAAATCATGATCATCCACTTCAGAAATATCCATAGAAGAAGAGTAGTGAGAATGACTCTTCTGCCTTGTCCTTAGACCATATTGAAGGATAGGAACAGAGGAAGATGGTTCAGCAGGAATAGAAACATTAGCAGCAGGAATATCAGCAGAAACAAGACCTTCTTGTGGTACCTCAGATGCATTTACATTATGACTTAGTGAAATGAATGTGGCTGTCTGAGAACCTTCAGCAGGAACAAAGAAGGATGCATCAGATAATGTCTCTCCAGACTTCATTTTCTTGGCAACATCAGATTCTAAAAATGAAGGCTCTCTTTTCTTCCTTTATAAAATATCTGTCAGAACTGAAGAATTTATCCTTGCATAGGTATCAAGGAACAACTTTTGGATTGCAGCATCAGTCCAACCTTTGAAGTCACTGAGCTTGTAGTTAGCTTCATTCTTCAGATACACCTTCATAAAATTGACATTATCTCTGTTTGTAGGCATCTTAAATCCTGACTTTTGTCTTGCACTGATCCTTTGCATCAAGTCATTCCAAGTGGATGCACAATGTTTCTTTAAGATGAATGCCTTGAGCAGATCTGATCTTTCATCCGAATCCAACTCTGACATTTGAAGAACCATAAACCCATGAGCTCTAATAATCATGTCAGTAGCCAAGAAGTATTCAACTTGCTCACTGAACTCTTCTGAAGTGGGATCTTCTGAACTTGGGTTATTCATAATTCCAGCAATGTTCCTCTCATCAACAGACAATTTCCTTGCAAGCTCCTCATCTTGAGCAACCTGAGCTAGCCTAGCTTGTTCAGCAGCAATGTCTTGTGCTTGGATCTGTCTAGCTATCTCATCATCATTTTGAGTAACTTCAGAAGGAATGGTGTTACTTTCAGCAGCAATGAGTGGACTCTCAGCAGTATTATCAGGAACCTTAGACTCAGAAGAAATACTATCAACTTCAGCAGGAACACCAGAGACATCAGCAGCAATGGTCCTTGTTCCAGTGGAGACCTGAGCTTGAGTAGTGATAGTGTGCTCAGAAGTGGTAGGTACTTCAGTATTTGCACCATCAGACTCAGAGAAACAGCTGCTAGCACATTAACCCTTCTTTTCTTTTGCAAATGACTAGCCTCCAATGTGCTGATCCTTTCATTTAGTTCTTGGACAGTTCTACTAAAAGCTTCATTAGAATCCCTGAGCTCCTTTTCCAAATTCTCCACTTTCTCACTAAAAATCCTTTTTGTCTCTTTAAGTTCTGACTCCAATGCCTCAATTTTCTTCACAGATCTGTCAAGTAACTGGGACATAGAGGTGAGATCAACAGCATCCTCAGCTCCACCAGCAGGAATACCTGAGGTATTAGGAGCTTCATTGGATCTGGGTGGAGAAACATTAAATCCTTCCCCTGCATTGGTGTCATAACTAAACGGCTGCCTAGTAGGACTAGGAGATGAAAGCCTTGAAGAAGAAGGTAAGTCCACAGAAGCTGTTGACTGAACAATGGGTGTTTCAACTGTGATGGTCTGTTCATTGGGCTCATCAGGATCATTAGATTCAGGTGTAGGTGTCACTGGTCTAGGTGATGGTGGTAATGGGTCATCAGCAGCAACTGATGCAGATGCATCAGCAGCAACTGAAGTCCCTTCACCAGCAGTATTGGATGCATTTGCATCAGCTGTATTGGGTGAGGGTGGAATACTGACAGGATCAGCAGGATCAGGGTTGTCAACAGGATTGGCATTTTGTAACATGGCAGGTAATAAAGGCAAATGTTGGCCTACAAAATTCATCTTCATCAGGGCAAACATTTTAGGAGTCAATCGATTAACTATCTTAGGGGATGTGTTAATGGTCTGTACACCTAAGATCATCTGAAGAAACCTAGGGTACATCAAAAATCTGTTTTTATCATTAGTAATATTCTCAATCATTCCCTCAAAGATATATTTTGCCCAATTAAATATCCTACCCTGAGATAGACACACAAGACCAGACGCAATAGGACTTGGACATTGATCCTAACCACCTGTCTTAACACTCATGCACTGTAGTAAAGTATGAATCAGAAATCTCCATTGAGGAGACAACTTATTTTTTAAGAAAGTACAACTACCAGTGACAGGATAACCTATAGCAGCCATACCATTAGTAATATCTTGTCGTGAAAGATCATATTCTCCATGCTCGGCAGGAAATTGAAGCTGAACACGAATCAACTCCTCCGTAATGATGACCTCATTCTCATCAATTGTGGCAACGATGTCGTCCTCCCTTCCCATAATGTGTCTGACCTTAGTTGTTTCCCAAAACTGCTTAACCAACGAATCATACACCTTCACTGGACAATAAGTGAGTGCAAAGCAAATAGTTGACCCAGGAAGAAACGCTAGCACCTCATCATAACCAACACTTTTTGAAGACGATTCCAAGTATGCAACCTTGTTATGATCATCCTTGTAGCGAAGAGTTGACATTGGGTTGGATGAATGATCTAGGGTTCTTCTGAGAAAATTAGGGTTTGATAGGATTTTGAGAAATTGAGAGGAGAGAAGTGCAATTTTAGGTTGGGTTTCTAAATATATCACTTTAAATTGCTGCAATTCTGCGCACGTAACATTGACCAATCGACTTAAGGAGGTTTGACCAATCGGCAGCAACACTTGGTCAATGGGCAGCAATAAGAGGTTTGACCATTTGGCAGGAATGAGGTGGTTTGACCAAAGTCAACCTGCCGAACTTAGTCATTAAGAATAACTCATCCGTATTAAATTTCAATACCAACCACCAATTAATTTGCACTAATCTCTATATCATTATATAATCCTCAAATCACATTACTTCATTATCACAAACCAAACCAAAAAATCTTCAAAATCATGAGTTCATCTAAAAATCCAGTAATTGAAATCTCATCAGATTCTTCCTCCTCCAGTGACTCAGGATGGAAAAACTACTTTCCCAAAACAGCATCATCCTCTCAAAACAAAGGTAAGGCCAAGGTTGAGGAGGATTCATTGATCCTCTTCCATCTACCCCTTCTTCATTTGAGTACTTTAGCTCTAATCATGAAGATTCATCAGAGTTGAAGTCCTTGGTTTATTGTCAGGGTGAATGGGAGACTTTCCCTCCCAATTTTCCCTTAACAGATGAGCACAAAGAACAGATGAAGAGAACAATGGCTCTGCTTACTGAAGAGATGGAGAGAACAACTGCTGCCTTCTATAAAGTACCGGTACCAAAAGGCAAGGTTAATCTTCAAGAAGGCTCTAGCCGAGAAAAACCAAACCCTCGAAGTCGAGACAATCGACAACGTGAAGGCCAAGATCCAAGACAAAGGAAGAATCCCATCAGACCAACTCCTATGCCAACCCAGCCAGCTCCACAATCAAGCAACCCTATTCCACAACCAAGTCATCCAACTGCAAGGACACGCTCCAGAACACATCAAAGGCCAACTACCTCAAGCTCTTCAATTCCATCCCCTGAACCAAGACAGCCACTTCCAGTGATATTGGCACTTCCAGTCCCCCATGTTTATGAAGAGATCTGTCGCCAGAGAGGAAGGAGGTTCATGCCTGATAATATGGGTAAGGGTAAAGGGAAGATGGAATAGGTGGTAGGGTTTAGATAGATTGATGTATGAAGGTTGGTATGATGTTTTGAATGATGTTGATAAGTAGCTTTTGAAACTTGTAACTGAATGTCCTTAAATTTCTCTTGATGAATGAAGATCACTGTCTTTAGTTTAAATTCCAAGCATTAAGATAAAGAAAACTGCAAAACAAAGTTAACTAACAAAAGACACTGAAAAACCTGCAAAACAAAATTAGAGAAACACAAGCATAATCATGAATGAAAAACAAGACAAAAATACAAGCATTAGCCTCCCCTTAGGCTAATGACACCCTTCAAACCAGCAAACATAATTACAATAACATGATTAACCAAACAAGACAATTACCAAGGATACCATGGAGAATAAGCCATTCCCCCTCCAAAGATTTGATTAGAATAGGCATGCCTGAAATCCCTCTGAAAATATGAAGATGTACCAGCAGGAATGGTTCCCTGAATATCAGCAGAAACAGAGGAACCAGCAGGAACAGGTCTATCAGCAGGAAAGGGAGCCCTATAAAAGTTCATTCCTGCTGCTTGTGGAACATATGGTGGTATTTGTTTAACATTTTTCCACAATGATCTGGTCTGTTGTTGCCCACCTTTCATTCTTTTCTCATGAAAATCACAATCTTTGATAAGATGATATTGACTACCACACACAAAACATGTCTTCTTCCTAACAGACTTGTTCTTACTACAACTTTTCTTAATGTAGACACCATTATCACTAGTGGAACTAGAGACATAGCTACTTTTAACAGAATTAATTGAGCTGTTATCTGAAAAGACTGATTTAGAAGCAGATTTATCATCAGTTGAACTTGAGGGCTTATGATATTTGGGTGTTGTTGATTTTTCACTTGAGTTACATGAAACAAAGTCTTTAGACTCTGCTTCTGTGGACTTGTCACTTGTAGAGCAAGAGACACAATCATTAGGTTCAGGTAAATCTTTTAACTTTTGACCATAAACCATTTGTGACTCATTTGAGTCAATGTCAGAGTCTGAATGAACAGGGACAGGCTTAAAGACTCCTCTGATAGGTGGAGGAACAACATTCATTCCTCCTTCTTTCACATACTTAACAGGTATTTGGTAGTCTACAGGTTCAGGGTTAAAAACACTGTACTCATTAGGGTCATAAAATTGATTTGGCCCTATCAGGTTACCATAACCTAAACCTCTTTTAGTTTTTGTAGACATAGAACTATCGACTAACTTGTTTAGGTTTTTAGATGAATCTTTCCATTTATCAAACCTAGCCAAGGCATTATCTAGTTTAGATTGCAAATCCTGTTTCTCTAACACCACCTTAGCTTTTTGAGACTCAGTATATTTAAGTTCATTAGTTGTGTTTTTCAAGTCTCTCTCTAAAACCCTTATCTTTTCTTCATAAGCTAACTGATTATTTTGAAACCAAACTTTTTGTTTTTCTAATGTTTTGACTGCATTGTCATACGCTTGAACCTTAATAAAGTATTCATTATACTTAGATTTCATGTCATCGTATTCATTATTAAGAGTTGAGTATAATTCTTGACAAGCAGGATTACATCTTTGTACCTGAGATGGGAATCCCAACAGAGCATATTCTTCCATATTTCCTTTTGTTTCATAGGATTCATCTTTATCAGTCAGCATTTCCATAGACTTATTATGCAACAAACTCCTAATCTTCCTTGCACACATTTCAAATCTATCACCTGATAGCGACATTGTGAAAAGATTCAAGAGAGACACTTCAACAATGTTTCCTTCTTTATCAGAGATCCTCACCAGGCTCTGATACCACTTGTAGGATCGAGTACTTCGAGCTAGATTGAGCTTGGTTAAACAAGAACCTCTGTATGGAAAACAAGTGTTTATGCGGAAACTAAACAACAAGTATAATAAAGAAGAAAGCTATAAAGGACAACGATCCTCTATGGATCAGACTATGAACTAAGAATTGTGTTATTGAATATTGTGTTCGTTAAAAGTATATTAAACATATGGACGGGATGTTTCTTTTATAACAATAAGAAAACCTAACCCTAACCCGTCTTACAAGAAAACTTGTGAAGAGATAAAGATAAATCTCTTCTAAAAATAAATCTAACAACCATACTAAACATACGGATAACAAACAATAACTATCCGCAGCAATCAACCCTATCGGCAGAAACAAAACAATACTATCGGCAGGAACCAACCGAAAACAATACTATCGGCAGGAACCAACCGCAGCAGCAATGCAACACTATCGGCAGGAACCAGCTTCACTATCGGCAGCAATGAGAAACTCCTTATTTCTCATATCCCAACAATCCTCGCATCACTGAGAAACTCTTATTTCCCAGAGATCCTAACAGATGCTCCGCATGTTCTTTTTCACTCCGAGAATAAATAAGAATATCATCAATGAACACTGATGTGCGTGTGTATTGCTCTAATTTTTATATCCACGGTGTGTCGTTGTGGTTTTAGCAGTATTCAAGTTTTAAATTTATATTTAGCCGACTTATCAATTAAACACACACTTTAACGAGCAGTGTACCCGGTCAGTATGAATATAATGGTAAGTAGAGTGTCGATCACTAAGAGTGGAACGTATTAACTAGTTATTCTAATTAGTATTTTAATATCTTAAGTTAGCTATACAACCTAATCTAACGCAAAGGGGTTCAGCCTGAGAGACTGGCACGGTTTGGTTATGATTAAATATAAACTAAACTAATAGGCACGAATCAGCGATTAGCACAAACGTACACAGATAAATACTTGAGACAATAAGAAGACCTGTCCTGATAATTAAGTAGCTTGTCACTTGTTTTATTACTAGTTTTATACGAAGTGTATAGTTCGATGCGACGCACCGAGATTTAACCCTTTCTCGTTGGCTCTAATCTTATCGGCGAGTAAACCCTTAATGATTACCTATGTCTATCCCACTATCCTAAAACGATAGAATAAATAGGCGAGGAAGGGGCATGGCGACCCAAGCAATGCTCAGCTAGACAGAGAGGTTATCAATGCACTAATAAAAGTCACCAAAGACATCAACATATAAAATTTAAATTAATGGGAAAGCAATTTTAAGGGGTGCCCATGGTTTTCTGTAGTCACATGGAATCGGCCCATCAATCCTGATGAATTAAAGTGTACTAATACAATAAAACAAAACTACTTAATGAATTGAATACATGCAGGACCTTCTTATAGCTCTTGTATCTTCATTTAGGGTGTGTCTTGTGCAGCTAACATGTCTGACTTCGGCCTAGGGTTTCTTCTGTCTTCTCGTACTAGGTATATTGCACCGTAAGCTCCCGAAATTCGTCTGACTTAGGGGTATTTATAGTTTCTGTCTGAGGGTTAGATGCGGCGCATTGAATAAGTAGATGCGGCGCATTGACTTAACTTCGCGTGGGGTCCAAGATTAATATATTCAGGAATATTCGTACACCGCCTTAAGATGCGGTGTAACTTCATTTCTCTATGCGTCGCATGTCCTTTGCCGTCTTGGATTATAACTTGTGAAATCTTGATAGTGATGCGCCGTATGTAAGAAGTAGGATGCGGCGTATCTGGAGCAGAATGATCTTGATCTTGTACATTTCAATAGACTCTTAATATCTTGCTTGTTTTGCTCCATAATTAGTCCAAAATCGCCAAGTTTCACATAATACTTGTTTTTACCTGAGAATTACAAAAGTAAACATTAACGTATCGATTCTCACAGATAATATAATAAAACAAGTCAAATAAATAGGATAAATGATGATAGTAAAATGTACTTATATGAGTTCATCAAATATCCCCCCACTTGAACTTTACTTGTCCCCAAGTAAACCTTAGAATATATCTTATGAAAATGTATCCTAAAAGATATTAGGATTTATTTTTATATTTAAGCATGTATTCGTTTTGTCATAATCACACAACCAAACACACTTAACGAATTAGAAATAAAATAAAATATTTTGATAAAAGCAAATCTAATCGTTTAACTGTCCAGTCGTGACGTATATTCTATCATAAGCTTGGCAAGTATACGCATCTCCCCCTCTAAAGCCAAGGAATAACCAGTCTAAAGCGGTAAAAAGGGTTTGCTGGTTAAGGGTTAATCATTCTTCTTAATCTCTATCGATCTCAAATTCCAGAAAAGGCGAAAAAATCACAAATACATGATCGAATCCACGAACACGATACTTGCAATTGCTCAAATCCTTAACTCGAATGGGCTAAAGATAGGACCAAGTAATCTTCACCAATAATATTATATCAAAAAGGGAGACAAAATCATAAATACATAGCCGAATCCACGACTACGATACTTAAGATTGCTCAAATCCCTAATCTCAATAAATCAAAGGTTTGGATAAAGAATAATATAGGGTATGGATAATATTTGGGATACAAATTGGTGTAAAATGAAAAATAAACAAAACAGATAAATTAAAATCCTAAGTGTGGTAAATTGCTTTCCCAACCATCCCATGAATAAGACTCATATCATTGAATAACTCACGCTTTAACACTTGAAACACACGCTTTAGGTAGACACGAATTATACTCAACAAGATCTCAATCAAAGAATAACCTTAGTTGGCGTTCCCATAACGGCCAACTCCCATTCAATCCATAAATATAATATATAACAAGTAGTGGTGATATCGACCACTTAATACAAAACTTTACATAAGTTGGTTAAAACAAACTTCCAACTTTTCCTTTTTCTTTTTCTTTTCTATTTTTTCGATTTTTTTTATTTATTTATTTTTTTTTGAATTCAATGTGTAAAATTTCACAACTTTTCTATCACTTTCTTTCCGGATAATTTTTCCATACTCTTCATACTTTCAGAAATAACTGTAATAGCGAAAGTAGTAAACACACGAAAAATAAACTCAAAGATATACAATATTTACTTTCATACCAATTGCATCGTGCAATTTCCTGACTCAACCAAAGATAATGAATTACGCACGCGAACACAGGTAATGTAAGGAAACACACTTTGCCTAAAGCAACTAACCAACCACGGATTTTAATCTACAGGGTAGGCTAAGCTGTAAGGGTGTAACGAAACATTATAACAAAGGTGTAAGAAACGAAAGGAATGGCTCTGAGTGTTTTTCTAGGGGTATCTTACTCTAAATGTGAGAGTAACAAAAGGGTTTATACGGGGGTTAACTAACCAATGTAGTTAGTTAATATCACATAACATATAAAGGCTATTTGGGTGTAATCCTAGAAATTTACCAATTTAGACAAGTCATTCCAATTATAAAGATAATACTTATTATGGTGGTCTCGAATAGTATACAAGCCAAGTTCTAAAGTTTACAAGTCACCGGCACACTCATAGATTTGTGAATTTTGAAAAGTTCACAATTTTTTTGAAAATAATGTTATGTGTGCAGCTATGTAATTTAGACTTTAAACAAAAACATGCTAAAAATTTTAAATTTTGATATATTAAGCGCATTTTAAGCATATTTTGAAAAAGTTAAGGATAAGTAAGTGTTCTAATTCTCCAATCCCCCCACTTAAGTTAAACAACGTCCTCGTTGTTTGTATCAAAGGTTAAAAACTGGAAAATAAAAGAATTAGAACAGAAAAACTCCCCTGAGATTTGCTCGGTATGATCCTCCATTATTTGTTTAAGAGCAAAAATCAACTTTCTTGTGGATGAGAACGTTTAAGCTTCATATTTGATGTGTCCACAGGAAATGCAGGAATCTATAATACCATCAAGACTTTAACACACCTGAGTTAAGAAGGTTCAAACTTGCATAATACATTAGTAGTTAGTAAAAAATACAACTTAAAAATTAAAATGAAAATCATCAGGTCAGTCGATACGCCGTATCTTATGGAAGAAGATACGCCGTATCGAGCCTGGAATAAGTACGAATCAGAATAGAAGATGCGTCGCATTCTTAACCAGGGATGCGCCGCATTAAAATAAACTGACAAAAAGTTTTAAAGTTAAAAATAAAAATGCAGAAAATAAAGTAAGATATGACCAGTGCAGGAGATGCGTCGCATCTTAAGATTGAGATGCGCCATATCTTCTGCGAGCCTGACAGACTCAATACAAAATCAAAAAATAAAATAAAATAAAAGATAAGCATGGGTTGCCTCCTACGAAGCGCTTGTTTTTGTTTGAGTCACGAGCCTGACTCCACCCTTATTTACTGTGTAATAGGGTGTTGTTCCCTCCACTTGGGATCAAGTGCGGGTGATAATAGTAATAAACACGAAAAGAGTGTAAATTTGCTAGTAAAGATGGAAGAAATAAATAAAGATCATACCTTGGCAATATGTTTACATCTTGTCTATTCATACCCGGTTTGCTTGATAAATTGGATGACTTGACCACTTCATCGGCAAGAGTTGTATGTTGAGGAAAAATGAGTCTCCTTTCTTCTTGGTTAGTCTCTTTGGTAGTAAGGCGTCCCTTGACTTCCGCAGAAGATGAGAAAGGGTCTTTAGCAAGTAAAAGTTCGAGTTCCTCTATATACTTCATAGGGTCGAAATCGTCATCTTCATCAATCATAGCAATGTTTAAAAGCTCATCACCAAATTCTTCCTCGAGCTCCACCAAAAACGGGTTGATCACAGGTGCTTCATGTGCTTCAATAGGCAGTGTAATAAATTTCACCTCATAATTTATTTGTTTTGCAACCTGTTTAGGACAAACTAGCAAGATTATTAGTAACGGGATTAATAATATTAAATAAATTTTTACCACTTTGTGTTGTAAGTGACTCCAATTCATCTTGTGAATCTCCATCTTCAACTAGTGGTGTTGTAATTTCAACATCGTCCCGAATTTCATCCTTAAATAAGTAATCCCAGATTTCTTCAAAATCCCTCGTTGGGTCAAAATCTGGTTTATCCTTTCCATACCTAAATACTTCCGTTTGTTGTGGTAATTGCGGTATGCTATCGTACGCAATAGCATCAAATTCTTCAATATCAGAATACTCATTATCTTCATCCGAGGGGATATTATCATGGTGTTTTTGATATGATGAGAATATATCTTCCACCTCGGGTGGAAAATCACAAGTAATAGCACTATACACCATTGTCCCACATTCATCTTCATATTCATCATAAGCAGTTTCGGATGAAGAAGCTTCTTTGAAAACAATTGCCAGATTTTCATTCAAATCAAACACTTGTGACTCTTCTTCAACTTGTGCAATTTCCGGAGAAATAACATCATCAATAACTATTGCCGGAATCCTAATTGCATCAAAATCATATGACTCTTCTTCATCATCATCATTTGATAAAGTCCAAGTGTGTCGAAATGGCAATTTGTTTCTTTCTCTCCCTGACACTTCCTGCTTCAATAACAAGTATTCTTCCATCGTGGGTTCTTTATCCTCGATGACTTGTGCTCCATACCTTGCTCTTTCCCAATCGTAGATCCCATTATTGCTCAAGGCTCTTTCCTCTTCAAGTCTGATATATTCTTCCATTGTAATATCTGGATCGTCCATCTTCCTGAAATAAAACTTACTCGTGCAAAAGAAGAGTGAAACAATCAAAGTAAAATAAAAGCTGCTGATATCTGCTGTTGATGCGCCGTATTCTATAAATGGGATACGCCGTATCTAATACGTTAAAAATAAATCAGACTTTTATTCAGAAACGCAATACGCCGCGCTCGATAAATCAAATGCGCCGTATGTTTAAATAATCAAAAATTAGTTATACTTATAAAAATTTTAATGCGCCGTATCAGCAAAAACTAATACGCCGTTACTTCGTTACGTTTCAAAATATAAGATTTTTGATTATCAGTAAAGATGCGCCGTATCGACAAAATCGATGCGTCGCTTCTCGTTATTTAATGAATTCGAAAACTGTTTTTAATAATTAATGCGCCGTATCTGTAAAAACAGATGCGGCGTATCTCATTAGGGTTCTGAAAAAAATTTCTGATTAAAAACAGAATACGCCGTATCTTGGGGAAAGATGCGTCGTATCGAATTTATTAAACGCGTTGTATTTTATAAAAATTAAACGCAATACGCCGTATCTATGAAAATAGATGCGCCGTATCGTTTGTATCAGTTCAGTACAACGATAGCAGAATACAGAAAAACAGAAAAATAAAAACAAAAATAAAAATAAACAAAAAGAAACAAAAATCAAAGAAAACAAATAACACACAAAAACAGAAAATATGCAAATAATACAATGAATGCAATTTAACTAATATATAACAGGGTTAGTGGTTAGAAATTAAAAATTAAAAAGAAAAACCTAATTAAAATACTAATCAAATTAACAGATAATAACAATTCACTCCCCGGCAACGGCGCCAAAAACATGATGTGCGTGTGTATTGCTCTAATTTTTATATCCATGGTGTGTCGTTGTGGTTTTAGCAGTATTCAAGTTTTAAATTTATATTTAGCCAACTTATCAATTAAACACACACTTTAACGAGCAGTGTACCCGGTCAGTATGAATATAATGGTAAGTAGAGTGTCGATCACTAAGAGTGAAACGTATTATCTAGTTATTCTAATCAGTATTTTAATATCTTAAGTTAGCTATACAACCTAATCTAACGCAAAGGGGTTCAGACTGAGAGACTGGCAAGGTTTGGTTATGATTAAATATAAACTAAACTAATAGGCACGAATCAGCTATTAGCACACACGTACACAGATAAATACTTGAGACAATAAGAAGACCTGTCCTGATAATTAAGTAGCTTGTCACTTGTTTGATTACTAGTTTTATATGAAGTGTATAGTTCGATGTGACGCACCGAGATTTAACCCTTTCTCATTGGCTCTAATCTTATCGGCGAGTAAACCCTTAATGATTACTTATGTCTATCCCACTATCCTAAAACGATAGAATAAATAGGCGAGGAAGGGGCATGGCGACCCAAGCAATGCTCAGCTAGACACAGAGGTTATCAATGCACTAATAAAAGTCACCAAAGACATCAACATATAAACTTTAATTAATGGGAAAGCAATTTTAAGGGGTGCCCATGGTTTTCCGTAGTCACATGGAATCGGCCCATCAATCCTGATGAATTAAAGTGTACTAATACAATATAACAAAACTACTTAATGAATTGAATACCTGCAGGACCTTCTTACAGCTCTTGTATCTTCGTTTAGGGTGTGTCTTGTGCAGCTAACACGTCTGACTTCGGCCTAGGGTTTCTTCTGTCTTCTCGTACTAGGTATATTGCACCGTAAGCTCCCGAAATTCGTCTGACTTAGGGGTATTTATAGTTTCTGTCTGAGGGTTAGATGCGGCGCATTGAATAAGTAGATGCGGCGCATTGACTTAACTTCGCGTGGGGTCCAAGATTAATATATTCAGGAATATTCGTACACCGCCTTAAGATGCGGCGTAACTTCATTTCTCTATGCGTCGCATGTCCTTTGCCGTCTTGGATTATAACTTGTGAAATCTTGATAGTGATGCGCCGTATGTAAGAAGTAGGATGCGGCGTATCTGGAGCAGAATGATCTTGATCTTGTACATTTCAATAGACTCTTAATATCTTGCTTGTTTTGCTCCATAATTAGTCCAAAATCGCCAAGTTTCACATAATACTTGTTTTTACCTGGGAATTACAAAAGTAAACATTAACGTATCGATTCTCACAGATAATATAATAAAACAAGTCAAATAAATAGGATAAATGATGATAATAAAATGTACTTATTTGAGTTCATCAAACACGATCACGAATTTATCCAAATAGGGTTTGCATACACGATTCATGAGATCCATGAATACAGCTGGTGCATTGGTTAACCCAAATGGCATCACTTGAAATTCATAGTGACCGTATCTCGTTCTAAAAGATGTTTTAGGGATATCCTCTTCCCTAACACGCAATTGATGATAACCGGATCTTAAATCGATTTTCGAGTATACACTCGATCCTTGCAGTTGGTCGAACAAATCATCGATCCTTGGCAATGGATATCGATTCTTTACCTTAAGTTTATTTAACTCTCGGTAATCGATACACATTCTAAGAGATCCGTCCTTCTTTTTGACGAATAGGACAGGTGCTCCCCAAGGTGATGAGCTTGGTCGAATAAAACCTTTATCCAATAACTCCTGCAGTTGATTGGATAGTTCTTGCATTTCCGATGGCGCTAAACGGTAAGGTGCTCGTGCTACTGGCGCTGCTCCCAGCACCAAGTCGATCTGAAATTCTACCTGACGAACAGGTGGTAATCCGGGTAACTCTTCAGGAAATACTTCCGGAAAATCTCTGTTGGGCTATAAAAGTCAAAGTACTGCTACTCAAGTCAAAGTACTGCTATTCAATGAAAGTACTGCTGCTCGTTAAAGGACTGCCATGCAAATAGTTTAAGGACTAATGTGTAATTCTAGAATATTCGTATTAGATTAGAGTTATAATTAGAATTTACTTGTCGTTCAAGTATTGTAAACCGACTAGGGTTTTCCTTGTGCCTATAAAAGGATCCCTAGGTTGGCATTAGAGATTTAAGTGTTTTTAGAGAGACAAGATATAGTCGATTAGTGATATACGATTATTAGAGTTTAGAGTTTGTTAGTAATCTGTGTAAGAAAGCAGGTTCAAGGTTTAATAATATTCAAAGTTGTTTATTAAATTCTTCTTAGCTTTGTTGAAGTAGATTCCGCATACTTAGCAAAGTATATCAGTGTTTCACCATTAATAGGTTTGAATTTATTCAAAGCTGTTAAACCGTAGACAAGCTACAAGTTAGTTTGGTCAGAGTATAATCGATCCAACAAGTGGTATCAGAGCTTGTGTGGAGACTCTGATTAAGAAGAAACTCTTAAAACCGATTTATCAACAAACCCTTAACAATGACGACTGAAGCTGCACCTATCCCATCCATCACCTCACTTAGAATTCCTATCATCAAGAAGGGAGAATATGATCTCTGGAGTATGAAGATGAGGCAGTACCTTGCTATTACTGACCATGCTTTATGGGATGTAATTGTCAATGGTAATGTTGTTCTTGATGAACCTCTACAAGTTGAAGGACAACCCAAACCACCTCAACCAACCCTACCAGCAGCTACAAAGAGAAATCAAGATAAGGCTCTCAACATACTGCTGTCTGCTATTCCTGATGGACACCTATTGAAGTTTCATGATGCTAAGGATGCAAAACAATTATGGGCTGCTATCAAGACAAGATTTGGAGGTAATGATGCCTCAAAGAAGATGCATAGAAACTTATTGAAGCAGCAATTTGAAACCTTCACTGTTGGTGAGAGAGAAAGTCTTGATGCTGCCTATGACAGATTCCAAAACCTACTTAGTATGCTAGAACTATATGGAGCAGAGGTATCTGTTGAAGATGCAAATTTGAAGTTCTTAAGGAGTTTGCCATCTGTCTGGCATGTGGTTGCTACTATGATTAGAGGCCAACCTGGATTGGAGTCTATGGACTTTGATGATCTCTATAACAATTTGAAAGTCTACGAGCAAGAGATGAATGGTCACAGTTCTCAGAAAACTCACAACATAGCTTTTGTATCTTCTGAAAACAGAAGCAGTACTTCCACTAAAAGTACTGCTTATCCTTCTCAAAGTACTGTTGGTGAGTCACAGCATGTTTGCACAACCACAACTACCCCCAACCCATCACCAACTAACAACACCAATTCTGATGAAATTGTATGTTCCTTCTTTGCACAACAAGCCACTTTACCTGTTACCTATCAAGAAGACTTGTTGCAGATTGAAGAAGATGCTTTAGAAGAGATTGACATAAGATGGCAAGTAGCTATGATCACTGCTAGGATCAAGAAGTTCATGAACAAGACAGGAAGGGGAATTGATTTCAAAGCCAAACAAGGTATAACTTTTGACAAATCTAAGATTGAATGTTTCAATTGTCAAAAGCTTGGACACTTTGCAAGGGAATGCAAGTTTGCAAAATATCAGGCAAACAGGATAATTGAACAACCCAAGGTTGAAAGAAAGGAGGTTCCTATTACTGAATCACAACCAAAAGCTTTGGTGGCTCAAGAAAATTTAGCAGAAATTGACTGGAGTGCTGAATTTGATGATGAACCTGTAACATATTCTATGGTTGCAATGGAAGAGTTTGATTGGGGCACAGCTTTTGATGAAGAACCTGGATATGCTGCTTTGGAATCAAGAGATGGTCTTGGAAGCTTTGACTGGAGCATGGAGGATGAAGATGAACCTGTTCAGATTGCTATGGTAGCCACTTCACCAAGTTCATCCAATGTCTCTGAGGTATGCTCTAAATGTAATAATGTTTATCAAAAGTTGCTTAAAGATTATGTGACTGAAAGAGATAATTGTAGAACAGCTAGGTCTGAGGTAGCTGGTTATCAATTAACTTTAGAGTCAATGGAAGCCAAAATATTAACACATGAAAATAATGAAATGGCTTGGGCAGAAAAATATGAGCAACAGGATTATCAATTGAAATTAAGTGAATGGAAGTTAGGATGTAAGGTGTCTGAATTAGAAAAGATTACTAAGGAAAGAGATACTTTGTTAGAAAGACTTGGTAGTATTAAACAGGCTGGTCTATCACATGTTCAATTTGTTGAAAAACAAAGAGTCATAAACAGTAGAGCTGGACTAGGTTATGGTGAAGCTAGTAGTTCAGATGAGACCTCACCTAGTGATAAGGAAGAAACTCCACCTAGTGCTAAGGAAGAGATTCCACCTAGTGATGATGACCTTACAAGCTCAGAAGAAAACACATCTAGGAATGAGGAACCAATTAGTGAATCACCTCCTGAGTTTAAGAAAGATAAGGAGTACCATTCAGTTCCTCCACCCACTGGTCAGTTTCAACCTGTTAGGACAGATGTTTCTCGCTATGGTGTAGACAACCTAGAGTTTAGGAAGAAGCTTCATGGTAGAATTAGTTCTGAGAAATCTAAGAATGATTTTCAAAGGGGTAATGATCAAAAGTTTCCTACAGCCTTTCAAAAACAAGCAGTACCTCCAAAAACTTTTCAAAGTACTGCTGGACATTCAGCAGTACCTCCAAGAGAAACTTTTCAAAATACTGCTTACTACAGGAAACCTTTTAATCATAGAAGAGGATTTGGGAATATGGAGAGAAAGTTATGTTATGTATGCTATAGTCCTGATCACCTGATTAAGCACTGTGACTTTCACTCAGAATACTTAAGTCAGTTTCCAAAGAATAGACCTCCCACCCATAAGCCAAGAGAGACTAGACCAGTTTGGAATCACTCAAATAGGGTCAACCATAGTAACTTCTCAAAAGACTATAAGTACCCTCACCAGAAAAGAATGTTTTCCAAATCACCAGTACCTTCACAATCTGATAAGTCTCAAGAAGTACCTTCACCAAGGACTGATAAGTTTTCACCCACTCATGGTACTGTTCATACTTTTTCACATAGAAGACCTAAGAGATTCAATTCATATAAAAAGTCTTCCACCTCAAGCAGAGTACCTAGCTCAGAGAAACCTAAGGTCAAACGAAATTGGGTTAAGAAAGAAAGTACTGATGGAGAACAAGAAGTACTTTCATCAGATAAGGGTGAAACAGGGAGTGTTGTTGATATTGCAACACTGGACATGGGACCAACTCAAATAATCATTGACCATGCCTTTAAAACCAGTGGAGATTACATACTGAAGGAATTCAAGTATGTCACTCCACAAGGGGAACACAAGTCAGTAATGGCTTGGGTTCCTAAAAGAAACTAACCTTTTTTTTTTTAATGTGCAGGGCAACCCAGAGGAGGAGCTTAAAGATCATATTATTGTTGATAGTGGTTGCTCTGGCAGCATGACAGGGGACAAGGAGATCCTGTCAGACTTTAAGGCATATTATGGAGGAAGAGTTGCATTTGGTAATGATCCTGATGGAGGAAGAATCACTGGCAAAGGAACAATCAAGGCTGGATGTATTGATTTTGAGAATGTTAGATATGTAAAGGAGCTCAAGTTCAACTTATTGTCAGTATCTCAAATTTGTGACAAGAAGTATCCAATTCTGTTTACTGATACAGAATGTCTCATTCTCTCCCCTGAGTTCAAATTTGTTGATGATCACTTGGTGACATTGAAAGTACCAAGAACCAATGATGTATACAGTTTAGACTTAAAGAGTCTCAATTCTGCTGGAAGAGCAACATGTTTAGTAGCAAAGGCATCATTGGAAGAAGCACATCTGTGGCACAGAAGATTAGGTCATGTTAATTTTAAGAACATCAACAAGCTGGTCAAAGGAAATTTAGTTAAAGGTTTACCTTCCAAAACATTCAAGGCTGATCATTCATGTTTGGCTTGCAAGAAGGGTAAACAACATAAAGCTTCATGTAAGAAGCTTGGGGAAAGAGATATTAGAGAACCTTTGGAGTTGCTACACATGGATCTGTTTGGACCAGTTTCAGTAGAGAGTTTAAACAAGAAGAAGTACTGCTTGGTTGTGACAGATGATTGTAGCAGATTTAGTTGGGTCTTTTTCTTGGGATTTAAAGATGAAACCTTTGATGCTATTCATGACCTGATAGTAGCCCTTGAAAATCAATTAAGACTCAAGGTAAGAGGTATTAGATGTGATAATGGAACAGAATTCAAAAACAAGCATATGGATGAATTCTGTGCCAAGAAAGGGATCAAGAGAGAGTTTAGTATTGCTAGAACACCACAACAGAATGGTGTTGCAGAAAGAAAGAACAGGACTTTGATAGAAGCAGCTAGAACAATGCTTGCAGATTCCAAATTACCTATTCTCTTTTGGGCTGAAGCCATAAGTACTGCTTGCTATGTGTTGAATAGAGTTTCAGTCACTAAACCTCAGATGAAGACACCTTATGAGTTACTCATGGGAAAGAAACCAAATATTCGTTTTCTAAAACCTTTTGGTTGCTCTCTGACTATTCTTAATACCATTGATTCTCTTGGAAAATTTGATGGTAAGTCAGATGAAGGATATTTATTGGGTTATTGTACAAATAGCAAAGGATTTAGAGTTTATAACAGGAATACCAGAAAGGTACAAGATTGTCTTCATGTTGAATTTTTGGAAGATAAGGAAACTCAGAAAGGTAAAGGTCCTGATTGGATGTTTGATCTTGATCTCAAGTTCACACCATCTATGAATTATGTCCCTGTTAGAGAAGAGAATCAGGCTAATTCCAAAGAAGATGATTCACAGTACATTGTTCATGGAGTTAATGGTACACCAGAAGAAGTTCCTGACAAAGAACCTGAAGTTACTGTTGAAGAACAAACTACTGCTCAGCCATCTCATATAGTATCTGATGAAGATCAAGCCATACAAGATGAACTCAATAGGATGCTTTTTCAAGAAACTATAGCACAATCCTATGAAGATGAACAAAGGAAGGCTTATGAGGCTGCAAAGAAAAAGAGTAACTTTCAAGATACTGCCCACAGTACTTTAGATCAAAGTACTGCTGATCCATTTGACAGTACTTCTGATGTATTAGAGCAATCAAATTGGAACAATGCTGATGATTCCAATGTTGATGATGATGATTTAGTTAATGCTAACATTCCTGGATTAGAAGAAGTTGATGATGAGCTTAATCCAGAAGGTATTTTCTCCAATGAAGGAATTGATTTTACTAACTTAGAGTCTGCTCTTTCAGTACCACCAACTCCTACATTGAGAGTTCATAAAGCTCATCCTCAAAGTAATATTATTGGATCACCCTCTTCAGGAGTGGTTACAAGGAACAAAGTTAAAGGCCTTTCTAAGCAACATACTGCTTTACTTAGCTTTGTTTACAAACAAAACAGGATGAATCACAAGGATCAACAAACATGCCTGTTTGCTTGCTTTTTATCTCAAGAAGAACCCAAAAAGGTAGCTCAAGCTTTAGCAGATGAAAGTTGGGTTGAAGCCATGCAAGAGGAGCTTCTACAATTTAAGCTTCAAGAAGTCTGGGTATTATGTGATTTACCAGATGGCAAAAGAGTCATTGGTACAAGATGGGTTTTTAGAATCAAAAGAGATGAAAGAGGGAATGTTATCAAAAATAAAGCTAGATTGGTTGCACAAGGATATCGCCAAGAAGAAGGGGTGGATTATGATGAAGTATTTGCTCCTGTTGCAAGGATAGAGGCAATAAGGTTATTTCTTGCCTTTGCATCATACATGGGATTTCCTGTCTACCAAATGGATGTAAAAAGTGCTTTTCTTTATGGCACAATTTCTGAGGAAGTTTATGTTAAACAACCTCCTGGTTTTGAAGATCCTGCACATCGAAACAAAGTCTACAAAGTGATCAAGGCATTATATGGCCTTCATCAAGCTCCCAGGGCTTGGTATGAGAGACTCTCAAATTTTCTATTACAACATGGTTATAGGAGAGGAGCAATTGATAAGACTTTGTTCATCAAGAGGGATAAGAAAGATATTATGTTAGTCCAAGTATATGTGGATGATATTATATTTGGAGCTACAAAGAAGTCTATGGTGAAAGAATTTGAAGATCTTATGCAGAAGGAGTTTCAAATGAGTTCTATGGGAGAATTAACCTTCTTTTTGGGACTTCAAGTTCGACAAACAAGAGATGGAATCTTCATTAACCAAGAAAAGTATGTTGCAGACATACTTAAAAGATTTGATCTTCCAAATCTCAGGCCTGCCACCACACCCATTGATAAAAATAAACCTCTAGGCAAGGATGAAGATGGACAAGCTGTGGATGTCAAGCTTTACAGATCTATGATTGGTTGTCTTATGTACTTAACTGCATCAAGACCTGACATTATGTTTGCTGTTTGCTTATGTGCAAGATTTCAGGTTACACCCAAGGTTTCCCATATGTATGCAGTCAAGAGAATTTTTAGATATCTCAAGCATCAACCAAAGTTAGGATTATGGTATCCTAAGGAGTCACCTTTTCACTTAGAAGCCTTTTCAGATAGTGACTATGCAGGGGATAACTATGATAGAAGATCAACCTCAGGAGGATGTCAATATCTTGGTAGAAGATTAGTCTCCTGGCAATGTAAGAAGCAAACCATTGCTGCCACCTCCTCTACTGAAGCAGAATATGTTGCTGCTGCAAGCTGTTGTGGACAAGTTCTGTGGATGCAAAATCAACTCTTGGATTATGGATTCAATTTCAAGAATACTCCTATCAACATTGATAATGAGAGTACCATCTGCATTGTGAAGAATCCTGTTTATCACTCCAAGACCAAGCATATTCAGATTAGGCATCATTTTATTCGGGATTGTTATGAGCACAGGCTTATAAATGTGGTTAAGGTTCACACAGATGATAATGTAGCTGATCTACTCACTAAGGGATTTGATGTTTCAAGATTCAACCACTTAGTTGTGAGCATTGGGATGATTAACTACTAGGCTACAATTGAGGGGAGGCTTTAGTATTAGTTAGAATACTTTTTATTCAGTCTTAATAAACGTATTGGTTATTAGTGATTTAGTTTAGCCTATATGTTGTATTTGAGGGGAGGCAACATTAGCTATTAGTTAGATCTAAAGCATGAACCTTTTACAAGTTCTTGGTTTTAGTTGGCATATTGATTGTGGATAACAAGATGGAACGTACTGCTTTATTGCCTAAAGTACTGCTTCACCAACGTACTGCTTCAACGTACTGCTTACGTGGACGTACTGTTCCAACGGTCAAAATTTGTGGGGCTCACGGTTAATTAATTCCTTACGGCGGAGATAATAAGTTAATCCAAACGGTAACTTTATTATTAAGAGTTTGATTTATCTTCATTCTATTTAAAGAAACTCACTCCTATTTCCCCGCCTTTTTACGTATTTGAGATCCCTCATTCGCTTTTACACCACAATCTTTTTATTAAATCATACACTCAAAGCGAATTCTTCTCTACCCACTCATCATGGCTAATCGCCTTACTGTTAGCAAACATAATATGATCGCTAATTTGGACAAGACAAGGGATAATCTTGATTTTCATGCGATCATTGATTTCTTAACTGGGTCTTCCATCAACTACTCTATTTTAGTTGACCCTGATGTTATTGGTCCCTGGATGCAAGAATTTTGGGCTACTGCAACGAAAGAAGAAGATTCGTTGATCAGGGCTACGGTTGCTGGACGAGCTATTAGGATTACTGAGGCCACGATTAGGGATGTTTTGATGTTTGATGATGAAGGGGGGGCTGTTCGTTTTGAAAAACAAGTGCTTTGGGACATTTTAAGTGATTTAGGTTATGAAGGCGATCTGACGAAGCTTACTTTTCAAAAGCCTTTGTTTTGTTCTCATTGGAAGTACCTAATTCATGTTCTACTTCATTGTTTGAGTCCCAAGAGTACTTCTTTTGATCAATTTGGTCAAAATATTGCATCTGCATTAGTGGGTTTAGCTACCGATCGAAAATTCAATTTTTCAAGACTCATTCTGGATGGTATGCTTACACATATTAGTAATGGTTCAACCATTTTTGATGTATCCAAGGTTTGTTCAGTTGTTCTTGAACAATCAACTTGAGGATGTCCCTAAACCTCAAAGTTTTCTACCCACTGTCAAACTTCCATCAAAGGTGTTTACTTTTCTATCTAAACAAAGTGCAAAGTTTTCTGGAACCAACACACCATTGACTGCTCATATATTGGGAGTTGCACAAGTTGTAAGAGATGCAGAGCAAGAGCAAGAGCAAGAAGCAAATTCTGAGTCAGCAAGCCAAGAGTCTCCAGTTTCAAGAGAAGATAGTATTCCTCAACCTACTGCTTCTCAACATACTGCTTCTCCAAATTCAGTTACTAGGGAAGATACTGCTCCTATGGACATTCCTACTCATGAGGAGTCAGACCAAGGTATGAATAATCCACCATCTCCTATTGCTGATTCTTCCGCAAATGTGTCTAAGCAATTTGAAGAAGAGGAGCTAGAATTGGACAATTATGCTTTAACAAGGGAGTTAAAGAGGTTGAAGAAGGAGAGTGAGGCTCAAGCTGCTAAGATAGACAAATTAAAGACAAAGTTTCAAAAGTTGAAAAGGTATGTTTGGCCACTAGTTCAACACCATAGGTTATGGGTGAAGTCTCAGAAAAAGAGTGGCAGGATACCTACAAAGATTTCTAAGAAGAAAAAGTCTAAGAAGCAATCTTCATTCCAAATGGGGAGGAATTTAGAGAATTTGAATGAAGATGATGCTGGTTTTGAACCTGATTTTGAACAAGATGCTGGATTTATGGATGATACTCAGAGGACACCACCTGAAAATATTCCTCAAGATACTGTTGAGAGGAAAAGTGATGAAACAGAGCAAATAAACTTGGAAGAAGCTACTGTTGATGTGAGAAGTGGTGATACTGAGGAAATAAACTTAGAAGGAGCTGAAGTTGAAAGTACTGTTCAAGAAAGTACTGCTCAACAAGGTACTGAGAGGCAATTCACGATTACACCTAGAACCTTAGATTTTGAAGAGGATATTGGTCCTTCAAATCAAGTTCAAGAGGAAGTAGGTCCTTCTAAACCAGCTCAGGAAGAAGTTATAGCTCATACTAACAGTGATGATGAAACAATTGCTGACATTATGCTTAATATGTCAAATCAAAGAGGTATTAGTATTCATGAGGTTGAACAACATCATATTTCTTCTCAACCTACACAAGAGATAGATCCAAAAGATAAAGGCAAAGGGATCTTGATAGAAAAGAAGAAGAAGAAGATGACATTGGCACAGTTAAGACAAATTGAGGTTGCCAAAAATGAGGAAGCAGCAAGAATATTACAAGCAGAGATAGATGCTGAAGAATCAAGGAAGAGTGTTCAATCAAAAAGGCCAATTAGTAAAGCTAGAGAAAGGAATGATATGATGGCTTATTTGAAAGGTCGAGGATACACAGGTTTAGTCAGATTGACATATACAGAGATGAAGGATCTGTATGATGCTGTTAGAGAAGCTATTCAAAGAGATCTTGCAGGCATTATTTCTTTTGAAGATGACAAGCCTGAAGATAAAAGAAAGGAAAGAGCTGCTACTAGAAGCTCAAAGAGGAAAAGAGTCACTG
The DNA here is from genome assembly GCA_021014915.2 of Artemisia tridentata subsp. tridentata. Taxonomy (NCBI): domain Eukaryota; kingdom Viridiplantae; phylum Streptophyta; class Magnoliopsida; order Asterales; family Asteraceae; genus Artemisia; species Artemisia tridentata. The sequence goes on along the minus strand of CP139501.1, from coordinate 62,825,595 downwards.
ATGAACAGCCATCAAAGAAGTTCAAGGAAGCTGTTGAATTAAGAACAGACACAGTTGATGAGCTCAGAAATTATCTTAGAGTTGTTGACTTTGAGAATCCAAAATTGAAAGAAGATTCTGATAAGAAGTCCAAGATATCTACTTTTTCAGTTGTAGAATCTAAAGAAGGAGATTATCTAATATTTCCTAGACAAGATGGAAGTTTTAGAGTGTTTAATTCATTGTGGGATATTCTACATCTGATTGATAGAGATGATATGCTTCAGTTATATCTCCAAGTGCAAACTTATTTTGAACATATTCCACCACAAGGAGTAGGTTTGGTATTGTTAGGAGATCTCACAACAATCTGGGAGACAGAGGAGTCTAAGGACAGTGCTTTGTGGGAAAATCAAGACAACTGGGAGATTAACAGATGGAGATTCTTTGGATCAGTTGGGATACATGTTTTGGAGTTAGAAGATGGCACTATGATTCATATGCTAGCAGAACAGAGATATCCACTCACAAGAGATCTGATGATCAGAATGCTAGAGCATGGAATGGAAGTGGAACTAGAGGATGAAGTAGCATTGATGGTCATAAAGTTATTCATCAAGTGGACTACTGAATTTGAAGATTAGTACATAACTACTGGTATGGTTTCATTATTATATAAATCTTTTGAAAAATAAAGTACTTTCTTCAAAGTACTGCTGGTCAGACAGTACTTTCTCAAAGTACTGCTTGCAGCATAAAACCAGTAAAGTCTTTTGATAAAATTAGTAATTTTTGATAAGTGCAAAAACATTTTGAAGCACAAAGATTAAACAGCAACAAATGGTTTTGAAAGCAACAGCATGGTGTTAGTACTTGTACTACACAACAAATGGTAATCAACTCACCATGTTTAATAAACAAGAAAGAGTTTGACTCATCATGAGGGTACGGCTCTGATGTGATTATCAAATCCGTTTTTAGTTGGCAATTTACTAAAAATTGTATGGTTTTCAACTCACCATATCTATATTAGTGAAGAGTTGGCTAGCCCACAAGATAATGGCTTTGTGGTAAAGGCTGTGGAAAACCATTATATGGTAATTAGTTCACCATGGTAGTGATTGTACTAAAAGAACTAACTAGTCCAAAAGCAAACGGCTATTTGGTAAAGACTACTCAAATCCGTTGATAGCTGATGATTTGCTAAAAATCATATGGTTATCAATGTACCATGGTTTTTCCTAAATCTAAACATTGGCTACTCCAGAGTTAATGGCTTTGGTAAAGAGACATCAAAATCCATTAAGTTTTCAATGATTCACCTCTCACAGGAGTTAACACACCTGGAAGTGATGAGAATAGTATGAAACTCTTAAGATCTGATGTACATATTGCCAATATGATGCTGAGTTGCTGAAAAGATCTGATGCTGAAAAGAATTGTTGCTGATAAAGATTGAAGATACTGTTTGCATTGATGATGACAACATAACGAGTCAGATTTGAGGAAACAATCTTTCTTTGAAGATAAAGTGTTGAAGTTAAAGACATACAAAGAAACTTGAAATCAAGCAAGTAGAATTCAAGTTAGGGGAGGATTGTTGGGCTATAAAAGTCAAAGTACTGCTACTCAAGTCAAAGTACTGCTATTCAATGAAAGTACTGCTGCTCGTTAAAGGACTGCCATGCAAATAGTTTAAGGACTAATGTGTAATTCTAGAATATTCGTATTAGATTAGAGTTATAATTAGAATTTACTTGTCGTTCAAGTATTGTAAACCGACTAGGGTTTTCCTTGTGCCTATAAAAGGATCCCTAGGTTGGCATTAGAGATATAAGTGTTTTTAGAGAGACAAGATATAGTCGATTAGTGATATACGATTATTAGAGTTTAGAGTTTGTTAGTGAATCTGTGTAAGAAAGCAGGTTCAAGGTTTTAATAATATTCAAAGTTGTTTATTAAATTCTTCTTAGCTTTGTTGAAGTAGATTCCGCATACTTAGCAAAGTATATCAGTGTTTCACCATTAATAGGTTTGAATTTATTCAAAGCTGTTAAACCGTAGACAAGCTACAAGTTAGTTTGGTCAGAGTATAATCGATCCAACAATCTCGTACTACAGGCACGTCTTCCAATCGTTTTTCTTCCGTCTTTTTCTCAGTCACATGAGCTAAAAATGCTTGACATCCTTTGTCGATATATTTCATGGTCTTGATGCAAGATATTATGCTTAATCTGGTTTTGCTTTGATTACCCCGAATAATCAAAGTTTCACCCTCAAAAGGAATGTGAACCACTTTCTCGTCGCATAAAATCTTTGCATGATGTTTGGATAACCAATCCATACCAACGATTACGTCGAAGCTTCCTAGTTCAATAGGCATAAGGTCGATGTCAAAGGGTTGATTTAATAGGGTTAAGGTACAACCTCAGATTAAAGAGTTAGTGCCTACTAATTTCCCATTAGCTAGCTCGATTTCATACGTTTGGTTTAAGGCAGTGGGAGTGAGTTTAAGTAAAGTAGCGAAAGTAAGAGATATAAAACTTTTATCAGCTCCAGTATCAAATAGTACCTAGCTAAATGTTGATTGAGAGGAAACGTACCCGTGACTACGTCCGGGTTCTGCTGCACATTACCATCTCCCAACACATATGCTCGTCCGCGGGCACCATTGTTCGGGTTAGCATTCAGCTTCGGAAACTGGTTCCTATAATGCCCTTTCTCACCACACCCGTGGCAAGTCACGATTACCGGCTGCAGATTCGCTCCTGTTGCCTTACAGTCTTTGGTCTGATGTCCGACCTTCTGACACTTTATGCATTTAACGGTGCATGGACCAAAGAGGTGCAACAAGCATCGATTGCATAACGGCTTCGTTCCGACATAACCACTCTTCTCAGCAGGAGCGGCGGTATAGACTTTGGCTGTTTCTTGCTGGCGGTTTTGCTTGGTTACAGTTTTGAATGTGACGGTTGTTATTGGGACGATTGTCGTAATGACGGGAATTTCTGCTATCATCAAACTTTCGTTTGTGATCGCTGTTTCCCTGAATAGAATTTCGCTTAATTTCCCGATCCATCAGTTTCTGAGCTGTGGTCATTGCTTCTTCCAGCGATTGAGGCTTTGAAACAGTAACATTCCCCTCGATGCTTCGAGGTAACCCTTCAATATATTTCTCCAGCAACTTCTCAAGATCAGGCACCATAGTAGGACATAGGAGAGCAAGCTCCTGAAACCTTCTATTGTATGCCTTGATATCCGTTCCTTTCACTACTAGCTGGTGAAATTCATCTTCCAACTTTTTGATTTCGGTACGGGGACAATACTTTTTCAGCATTTTCTTTTTAAGATCATCCCAAGTGAGTTGATGAGCTGCTTCCACCCCCATGGTCCGGGAAGTAGCAGACCACCAAGACAAGGCATCATCTAACAAAGTCCCGGTAGCGAAGGCAACTTTGCAGTCATCAGAACACCCGCTCCTTACAAAGACTACTTCGGTACGTTCAAACCAACGAGCTAATTCTGTAGCTCCTTCTGTTCCCTTGAAGAAAGTCGGTTTGCAGTTCATGAAATCTTTGTAAGTGCACTTGCGAGCATTAGCTGACTCACTATCTCCATTGGGTCGGCTTGAGCTTCCAGTACGAGCCATTTTCGCTGCTTGAGTCTCAAGTGCTGCAGCAACACTGTCTGCAACAAGCTTTCGGATTGCAGCTTGGGACATGGGTGGTTCTGGGGATTTGCGAGACATACTTCTATTATCATTATAAGAAAACACATGTTTAGATTTTTGCATTGTGATTATATCATACACAGCAAAATATCTTAACCATATATAGTCATAAATAACTTGTTATTTTGTTATACATATAACAAAATTGATACAAGTGTCTTATCTATGCTACATATCTCATGGCCAACATAAAGTACAAAAACTGTTTGATACAAACTGCATACTAGTGCTATGTCTATACTATATACCCCAAAATTTAGACGTAGCACCAAAAGATAATATATATATCGATCTGGTCTACTGACCACAGGAGCTCCCTTAAGTTCGGCTATCATGCTAATAAGAACCTGCATGTTCTTCTAGTATGGCGTCTGCATCTCTGTGGCCGTCATTTCCAAAACCGCGATCCGGTTCTGAGCTGTTGCCAATTCCTCATTCCTCTTGATCATTTCTTCTATCAATTTCAATTCATTTTCATAGACAAAAGGTATTTCGCGCCTGACCTGCTCATAACGCTTCTCGGACTCTTCACGATTTTCATCTACCTTCTGCTGCATTGCTTCTTGACCCGTCATCAGATCTTCCACTCTATACTCAATGCCTTCAATACGTTCCAATGGTAACTCGTCCAGATGACCCAAGGCAGTCTCAATTTGTTCTTCTTGTCGTTCTTGCCGTGATAGGAGGGTGGAGACGGTCGGCTGTCGTTCTTGGGCTGCTTGTGAACTTTCTCCCACTTCAAATACCCGTGGCGGGGTAGAGATGTCAGGAGTAGGTGATTGGGGGAAAGCACTATATCGGGCGATAATGGCTTGGACCTCATCACTAAGCTCAAATGGAACGGATGGAGGAGTGAAATCGGTAGATGACGGTGGTGGCGGGGGTAAGGACGTTGGGACTGAGAGTTCAAAAGTAGGTAGCATATATGGATATGGACGAGGTAAGGGTGAGGAAAACACGGGAAGCGTTCTCATTCGCGCCGTCCTTCGGATTCTCTCTGGGGGTATCTCCATAACCGAAGAGGAATCTGGTTCGGATAACTCTCCATCTGCAATTGTACGAGCTCTCTCTGGCCTGCATATAAGGATCATCGGGATATGGTGCGACATCTGGCATCAAAGTATCTTCAGATGGCTCTTCTATAGGGTCTGACTCCTCATCATGCCCAAAAGCTGAAGAAATCTCGGGCACCACCATAACATCCTCTGCTGGATCTAACTCTGCTGTTGGTCTAGGTAGTGTCATGAGGTCCGGTACAATTGCGATATTTTCAATATCCGCGTTCGACATAGAGGTAGTAGGATGAGGAGGGGAAATTTATAATAACTCTGTAACTACCCGGTAATTATGAATATTCCACTATATAACCAAATAATTAACAATAAATCATATATAAACAATTTGGTCGTGGCACGGAGGACTCTGGGTAAGTTTGTGAAAATTGGTTATAGTTCAATGTTTGAAAACATTTGGTTCTCTATAACCATGAGCTCTGATACCAATCTGTAACACCCCCGTTTTCGACATACGCAGCGGAATATCAGTTTGGGGAGTTACTTCATGGTTCACAGTCATGAGAATAGAAAACGACTCGAAAAGAGACGTTTTAAATAAATTGTTATCATTCATTTATTAAATCAGAGTACATAATATAGGTCCCAGAGGGAAGTTTGGAAATATGCTACAAAAGTTACATTATTCGTTTGAATGATAACATAGTGGACACTCTTTTTATAAGAAGAAAGTCCACAGCCACTCCGTGCCAAAATCACGCTTCTAGTTACCTGAGATAAACATGCTTAAAAAGTCAACACAAAGGTTGAGTGAATCTATAGTGTTTAAAGTTATAAATAAGTTGAACACAAGGTAAATAAGAAGAAATCAGTTATATCACAATTCAGAATATTGCACTAAACCTCATGACACGCAATGCGTTAACAGTTTCCAGTCTCACTAACATAATAAAAATGGTAGTGGTTTGCCCCCGAGTTTAGATATCAAATATAATGCATCTGTCTAACCGGCTACCACGAAGATATCCATCCGATTAGAACAAATGGGTCGTCAGGCCAATAGATCTATTCACTATATTCGCGCTCACCCTGCGGGTGACTAATGGTGCATGATATGAGGGTCTTTAAATATAAATACCAATAATAATAAGGGACAGTTAGCCTAGTGCAATAACAATCAGGAAAATACTTGTGTTTGGTTTGGTAGCATGTATCTCCCCACAAGTTTAGAAAACATGTAAAGAAAAGTGGGACTATAAACTCACCTGAACAGTCCGGATGGAAAACAAAGTTAAATAAAGTTGATAAACGTCTCCGGCTCACAACCTGGGTTGGTATGTCAAGTTTCAGTAATCGTTTCTGAATATATATAAGTTTCCAATGTTCGTTTCGTAAAGTTTTGATTGTTGATTAAATGTTAAATTTGAGACAACATGAAGTCTCTTCAAAAGTTATAAGATTTATCTTATTTCTTATTTTTATGTGTTTCGTTCCGATCGTTCGTTAAATAATTACTTCGTTTGTTTGTTATCGAAGAAAACGTATTTTAAGGTTATGGTACTTTAGGGTTAGGGTTTAGTTAGGGTTCCTAGGGTTTAGGGATTGCTTAGAAATAATTTTTAGGGTTTTATGAAAAATATACATATATATCGAATTACATGTATGTAAAGGAAAAATAATTTTGTGCATTGGGAAGTTGTACTCTAGGCTTAGGGATGTTGTACTAGGGTTTAGAAAATAATAAAAATATAATTTTAATAATTACTTAATTTATATAATTTTTATATAAATTTTTATTAAGGTTTTAAAGTAATTAAATGAGTTTTTAAGTTTTTGTGCATTAGAGGGTTGTACTATGAGTTTAAGGGTTTGTACAACTATTTTATAAATTAATAAATATATTTTAGAAATTAATATATGGAATTATTACAAATTATGCCTTTAAAATAATTATTATTAAAGTTTATATAAGGTTTTTATAAATAATTAGTTTTTATGCATTAGGGACTTGTACCTTAGCTTAGAAACTTGCACATATATATTTTATAAAAAAATATTAATTAGGGTTTGTGAATTTTATTACATATAATAATAGTTTTGTGAAATTAGGGTTTTACCGGGAGTTATAGTGGAACTAGGGTTTCTGTGCTTTAGTAACTTGTACATTGTTCAAATAAATTGTATTTCAGCGTTTCTAGGGTTTTGTTATCTTCACATGTTGTTATGGTAGTTTAGGGTTTCATAAAAGCTCTTATTAAATAAGAAATGTTCGTTAACGAAATAACGTAAAGTGGTAAATGGGATCTCATAAAGTTTTAGGTCAAAGATGTTTATATAGTTAAATACTAAATCAGTTGAGGTTGGGTTGCGAGCACGTTTATCAAGAATGTAATTTATGTCACATAAGTTAAGAATTGAAATCAGATAATAAATAAATAAAATTTCTACGTGGAAAAAGGATAAGTACTAGATAATTATTTAGGGAAATCTTACAGTGGTTACACGTGCAATCAATATATAATTTTTTTCCTTCAGCTAGCTATTAAAGTATGTGCCACTGGGCCCTTATTGGATTGAACTGATGTTTGCATGGTCATGCCCAAAGGTAGTCTAGATAGTCTCGATACATTTGGTAAACTATTAGAAAGAGAATCTTTATAAATGGAATAACATAGATCTATATCCATATTTAACACGGTATCAAAAACAAAAGGATGGTGAATAACAAAATCATTTAACTGACACTTTACGAAACTATACTCAGGTCTTTCTGGGAGCATTGGCGTGTTACTAGACGCTTACCAATGTTTTAATATTTATATGGGACATGTCCAAGTGGGAGCTATTGTGATATGACCATATCACAAATAAATGTGTGTCCGAAAACTACGTGAGTCTATCGGGTCACACGCGTTAACATGTAGATACAATTAATGTAATTATTATATGAAAATATTATATTAATTATATTGCATAATAAGTACATAACGGTCGTTAACTAATGTAGTTACTTAACGGTAGTTAAACTAACGATCGTTAAACATCAATTAAAAGGACTTAAGTGTAACTTAATTAGAGGACGGATCTAGAATCCCTCCCCTATACCTATGGCCGGCCCTTAAGGGATGTTGATGAGGATTAGGAAAGTCTTTAACTTAGCTTGTTCCCTAAGTTTGCTTAGCCTATATAATGAACCCCTTGGTTCATTATTTGGTGATTTTTGGAAAACCCTAAGCAAATCTTTTGTTCTCTCCCCCCCCACCCCCCCCCCCTTCCCCGTTTACCCATTTGGCAAGTGTTTCAATTTTGGTTTATAGAATGAAAGTGATTCGTCTTGCTTATTCTGATCCAAGAACTAACATTCTAATTTTATTGCTAGATAATGAGTTGTATGTGAGACCATAGAGGGTTTTTACTTTAAAACCTCTATAATTATTCAAGTGGTCTTAAGGGGAAATGCGTACCCGTGTTCATGAATCGGTTCCTTATTCGATCCACAACAAGTAAAGATAAACAAGGTAATTAGCTATGTTAATTAATTGTCTACTATACGTGATTTAGTTTTCCGCTGTGTTTACTCGTGTTATATTACTTGTTAATATGGTTAAATTTCAACACCTTTTTGAGCCTTTATGCATAACCGAGATCTATGACTCTTTTTAACTGGGCTTTATGACCATTTCTGCAGTAGTGAATGTTAGATGCATAAAAGAAAATACATAGTAGTTCACAAAAAGCGGATGCAATTTAAACATAAATGTCATGTATGAAAATTAGAGTCGTAACTTATAAACATTTATGAGTTAGAGTTTTAGTTACTAACTTATATTTCTTTTCGTTTTGGAGTCAAAAGTTATTTATATGTAATTCTTCTTAGGCTAAAGGGAGTGGTGGTGACCGGCTAAGCATCTATATCAGCGTCACATCAGCTTTTTCTCTCTTCTCACTTCCCTTCACTCTCTCTAACGTTTCACCCGTTTTGGTCACCTTCCCCTCACATTTCATTCAAATATCCACTTTATACTAATATACACCACTAAATATCTCACACACACTCACAAAACAAATATATATATATTTTTTTACTTTTTGTAAATCAACCCCGTTTTTTTGCAATCTCACTTTGGTGAGCCGGTCACCAAACTTATGCAATTTGAGCATGACATCTCAATTTCATTTTGGTAGTCACCATCCACTTAGCACTAATTGTGAGCCGGTCACGGGTTAATACCTACACATGTTACTAAAGTTTGCAAAAAATTTGATTTAGGTTACTATACTTTTTTTTTGTTGAATTAGGTTACCCATGTATACGGTTTGTTGAATTAGGTTACCCATGTATACGGGTTTGTTGAATTAGGTTACTTGCGTCAACATTCGTTAGATTTTAAGTACAAAATGGTCCTTGTCGTTAGTCGGGCGTCACAGAATTAGTCCCTAGACCACTATTTCGGTTAGTTTGACCGTTTTGCGTCACAGAATTAGTCCCTAGACCGTATTTCGGTTAATTTTTTTTCGAAATTAATTTTTTTATAAAAAATATTTTTTTTCGAAATTAGTTTTTTTATAAAAAATAATTTTTTTCGAAATTAATTTAAAAAAAAAATTAATTTCGAAATAAATTAAATTTCGAAAAAAATTAATTTTGAATTCGAAAAAAATTAATTTTGAAAAAAAAATTAATTTCGAAAAAAAATTAATTTCGAAAAAAATTATTTTTTATAAAAAATTAATTTCGAAAAAAAAATTAATTTCGAAAAAAAATTAATTTCTAAAAAAAATTAATTTCTAAAAAAAATTAATTTCGAAAAAAAAAAAATTAATTTTTAAAAAAAAATTAATTTCGAAAAAAATATTTTTAAAAAATTAATTTCGAAAAAAAATTAATTTTGAAAAAAAAATTAATTTCGAAAAAAATTAATTTGAAAAAAAAAATTATTTTTAAAAAAAAATTTCGAAAAATTTAATTTTCGAAAAAAAAATTAATTTCGAAAAAAATATTTTATAAAAATTAATTTCGAAAAAAAATAAAAAAATTAATTTCAAAAAAAAATTAATTTCGAAAAAAAATTAATTTCTAAAAAAATTAATTTCGAAATAAATAGGCAAAAACGTAAGAAAACTAACGAAAACGTAAGAAAAACGGTCAAACTAACCGATATAGTGGTCTAGGGACTAATTCTGTGACGCAAAACGGTCAAACTAACCAAAATAGTGGTCTAGGGACTAATTCCGTGACGCCCGACTAACGACAAGGACCATTTTGTAACATGGGTAACCTAATTCAACAAACCGTATACATTGGTAACCTAATTCAACAAAAAAAAAGTATAGTAACCTAAATCAAATTTTTCACTAACTTTAGTAACATGTGTAGGTATTAACCTGCCTGTCACCCACCACTCTGGATGGCCTTAGCATATAGATGGCATAGTTACTCTTGGTATACAGTGATATATCTCACATATAACGCAAACATGTTTTTCTTTAATTTTTAAAATTAAGTAATATTTAATTCTCAAAACATTCTTTAAAACATATATTACAATCTTTTGTTCGCTTGCTCCCATAAAAACGTTTCTCAAAATAGTTTTTGAAATAGTGGTTTAACAGCTTTTTTATTTTTTATTTTTTCTTTACTTTCTGAAATTAATGTTGTTTCTAGAATTATCCAGTCTTTAGCATTTTTTTTTTTTTTCCGGTTTAGAAATTCATCTCAATTACATTTTCTATCCCAATTTGTTAAACTGAAACTCGTGTTGTTGTTGTCATATCAGATGATGATAAAGACTTGCAAACGTCAATTGCTAACTTATATGAAGCACTTAATCACAACATCTCAACTATAAATATTTGCCTCTATAAAATCCCGTCGTCATTCACGGTTACACGTCTAGTTTTAATCAATGCATGTATATCAAACTTCCTAAACTTATGTTCGCAGCGAACTGTGAGAATTACAATCGTCATTTGATACATCAACCGGCTCTGAAATATCAGATATGAATATATTTTATTGGACCAAAAGACTACTTATATAATATAACTAGACAAAATGTTTTGTCCAAAAGGAGTTCTTCCCTAACCTTAAAACTGAACCTTCTCGATTAATGGTAGCCAAACAAGTTAGTGTTGATTGCAACCAAATCTCCAAAATGTTAGTTATTTCTCTAGGTTTAAATGGCGCTACTTCAACTATATTGACAAAGGATAGTACTTTTCATGATGGCAAATAATTGAGTTCTAGATCCCACGTTGAAAGATGATATATATAGATAATACAGTTGGTTTTTGTTTCACCAATATGGAAGACTATGCCACCACAATGAGTTTTAATTCTCTTGAACTCTTGCATGTCCTTTATTGCCATCAACCTTTTAATCTAAGCAAATGTCTTATCACATCCTTGAAAGCAATTTCTATTATAAGTAAAGAACGCATAGGTAAGATATAGAAGATTGTAAAAGTCATGAAAGAATGAAAGAAGCAATAAATACTCAAGAGAGACGACATTTCATGGTGAGCTTTTAATATGTTGAGAAAAGTGACCAAGTGTTGTGTTTTTGGTACTTACCCATGTGACTTGGATTGCTTACATGAGAACTTAAATATTTAGAAAAATAAAAGAAATAGAAAATTGATTTACACACTTTTATTTTTTATTCGAATTTTACAATTACTGCATTAAACAGTTGTATCATATTTATATCATGTTTTAAATACTTGTACAGTGAATGTACAAATAAAAAAAAGGAGTGTGCACATCACCACCCTTTAAGAAAACAAGATCAAATCACAATAGTAGTTTCTTATAGTAAAACTTGTAGCCTAATTGATACCTTCGAGTCTTTTAAACCAAACAATTTTATCCATTATTCGTGTTTTCTTTGTTTACTTAATTGTCATTTAACTAGAGTGAAGGTTTTGTTATACTACATCCGTCCAGATTTAATCGTCAATGTTTATTTTTTGAGTCGGCATAAATTAGTTGTTTACGTTTCTTTTTTGGATTATCTAAAACTAATAGTCTACTACAAAAAAGAGATAGGGAAATCTGTTCGATTTTACCATTATATCCCTACTTGAATACTTATTAGTTATTACAAAGTTCAAAGAATGCAATATTGATTAGTTATTTGAGAATAAATCTGGCAATGTGAAATGTAAGGAAAAACAATAATGATAACATTTTTTTAAACTATTTATTTTCTGTAGAGAAGTAAGGAATAACTCTGTTTTAAAACTGTGAGTTACTAGTTTTCTCGCTTTTATAGTTGAAAAGATTTATAAACCTTTTCACAAACTCTAATAAATTATTATATATTTGACGAATATTTGTGTATAGCTACGGCGGCTTATAATTTCGATAAAATCTAGTTGCATCGGTCGCGTGTGTGTTTTTTGTATGTACGTGATAACATAACTAAATATAATATTGGAGAACTTAACTATTTATAAGTTGCAAATATATAAGGAAATACCAATTTTAGAATTTTTTGAAAGGTGAATTTCTTTGAAACTTCGTGTCGCGATTCGACAGCGGGAGGTCTAGCTTATGTTGTTTTAACCGGGCCCGCGCTAGAGAGCTCCCTCGAAATGGAAAGCCTTGTTCAAATACCCGATGGGGGGAGAACCCCCTACTAATCCGCTCGAATGCACGACGATTAATAGAGGTAAACCCTGCCCTCTCAGACTTGACCCGAGTAATCCCAAGCCAAGCCCTCATAGAGGGACTTCCTAATATCTCAAAGATGGCCTGAGTGGGACTAGGATAAGGAAATACCAATTTTAGAATGATAAGAAAGAAATATTAGAAGAAGAAAAAAAACATAAGTGTGGTGTTTAATTATTTTTTAAATAGGAAGTAAACAAATACATTTTTTGACTTGAGCATATTTAGTAAAATCACGTACTCATTGTTTAAGTTTTTAAGAAAAAAATGTTTTTTTTATACCTAGTAGAAAGTATTATCACAATTAAATTTGAGTTTATTAATATTAATAGAATTGCCGCTCGTTAATCTAGTGGTATGTGAGTTGACCATCAACGTAAAGTTGGTGGATTCAAGTCTCGCTGCACAAATTTGTGAAATAGATTTTACGATAGAAGGAATATGATGTGAAAATAATTTCGTTAAAATAAATATTAATAGCGTTTAGTTTTGCTTATATCTCTTATGTGCATTATACGTGATTTTCAAAAGTGAAAAAAGAATGTTAAAACACTCAAATGGACTAATGAGAGTGCACAATTCTGGCTACGTTTGTTTTAGTTTTAATATCGTCAAACTCATCTAAATACCGTCAAGTAAAGTAAATATTAATAAAAATACATGTGTCAATTTTGTATAAAAACATAAAAAAAAGAAGAGGGTAATTAATAGATTTTAATTGTTGACTTTTAATTAAAATTCTATGTACTTAAGTATATATTTTTTACTAACTTTATAATCCAAATAAATACCCCATAGACTTTATACCCCTTATGCTTTATTATTTAAAAAAATTACAGCAATATGTTGTTGTCATTTATTACTATTATTATTGGTATATATTAAACTAGTTTAGCACGGAATTATAAGTATAAAATTGGAAAACATTAGTCACTGTGAATTGTAAATGAGTATACAAGACTCGGAAAAACTCAACCGGGTATCAAAACCAACTGCTGAACTACGAAGACACTGAACTAAAGATAAGAAAATTGAGGAACTTAAAGGAATCAAGTATCAGAGTCCATATCCTACAACGACATCAATAGAATTTGTTTAGTTAAATATTTTAATTCATTGATGTAATTTCAAGAAACCAATGCTCACTTAGTACTGATTTAGTTTAGGCTATTTGTATATTTAGATAAGGGGAGGGTACTGAATCAAAATGTGACCTAATCCCCTCTGACATGTATACAAGTGTAAGATAGTCTAAGAAGAAGCCGTTATGCTCACTTATCTTTGTTAAAACATATGCTATTTCTATATTCAAATAGGGGGAGATTGTTGGGTCAAAATATTGACCAAATTTTCCCTCACAAGTATTTGAACATAAAATACCTAAGTCACTCGCATAGAAAATCAGTGAGCAGTTCACTCTCTGAGAAAGTCAGATAGTAAAAATCACTATCTGATAAGTCATTAGAGAGTATTATAAAAACAGCTCAAACAACATCAAACTGATGAAACACTTTACCTCACTGATGCGGAGTCAATGAGGAAAGTATCCGAACCGTCGGATTAGAAGGATTATAATATTATGGTTTGTGGGATCTCCACTTATTTACCACTTAATCTCGGGGTTATTAGCATGTTGTACACCTGTTTTCCATTATTGGTTGTTGATATTTTTATACGAAAACTAGATCTGAATTTTCATTTGTTTTTCTTTTTTTTTTTTTTTTTGTTTTTCTTTCTTTTTTTTTTTTTTTAATTTCTATTCAACAATCACGCAAACATAAGCGGTGCATGTAAGAAAATTAGACTAGGAATATAAATTGTTTTTTGGGTTTTTGGTTGGAATGATGAGTATAAAGCTTCATTATGCTTGCTATCTCATTATAATTATTTAGTAAAGTTAATCGATGTGTTAGGGATTTTGTTTTATGTTCGTGCATGTTATTTTCTAAAATATGAATTGCATGTTGTTAATTTTGCAAGATTTATGACTGATATTGGCAAAAATCTGGCACACACTAAAGGTGCAGGTACTAAAATTAGACAAGAAATTTATTTCCTACAAAAAAATGTTATTGTAGAACCTAGAAGGGGAGGTTGGATAGTTTTACCAATTAAAACTACGTTTTAAAATATTTAGATTGACTTATGCGAGTCCTTTTAAAATTTGGATATTGATAGTTAGATATTAAGAATATTAAAGACGAGTTATATTAAAGAGAGATAAAACTGTGACACAAGTATTTATATTGGTTCGGCTACAAGGTCACCTTCATTGCCCTACTCTACTCCTCGAGTACCCAACTCGAGAGTTCGTAAACACAAGATCCACAAGCTCCTTATCTGGCATAGAAGCCTTCACAACGTCGCTTACACTTTATCCGGTATAAATCCAAATACCGAGTTCTTGTCCAAGAAAGAACCTTCCCTAACGTCGCTTATGATTTATCCGGTACAAAGCTAAATACCGAGTTCTTCAAGTAACATTCCTTAAAGTCGCTTACAATTTATCCAGTACTAAGCTAAATACCGGGTTCTTTTACAATGGAAGAACCAATCCAACAACACAAACTTACACTACAAGTTTATGGTACAATGTGATGTATGAAATACATGTATCAATTCAGTGATCTTGTAACGATGAAGATGGGTAGAAACACAGTTCTTGATGCTTGCAAGTCTTGTATGCTAAAGTTATGATCTTGCTTTTTACGAATGTTGATCCCAGTTGAACTAGATCGAATACCTTAGTTTGTAAAGGTTTAGTTATATTAGATAAATCTAACACAACTATAGTAGAAACTGTGTGGTTGAATGTATTAAAGATTATGCGGAATCTAATCTTTAATATTAAGAAGAATTGTAAATGAAACAGTAAAACAATGAACATATAATTCAACAAACAATCAAGCTCCAATATTATTAATAATAATACGAATACTCTCAAAGTATTAGGGTTACAAAAACATAAAGCTACGAATTATATGTTTTGATACGACTAAGATTCATCTAACTTTATGCCCTAGGACCTCCTTTTATACACCAAGGAGTCCTAGTCGACTAACAATACTTTCCTAAGTATATCAAATCTTTTCTATAAATTACTAATACATATCTGATAAGCAGTATTAACAAAAATTCCTAACAGTCTTAACTTTCACAAACAGTTGTAACTTTACTTTGCAACTGTAACTTCACTTACCAGTCTTAACTTTATCTAAGCAGCAGTAACATCAATATGTGTTGATCCCAATTATGTACTTGATCGAATTTCCTTAGCTTGTAAAGGTTAAGTTATCTTCAATAAATCTAAAATAACTATATAGAAACTGTCTTGAGTTTATCAAATACTATGCGAAATCTAGTATTCAATATTAAGAAGAACTTTTCAATGTAACACAAGAACACAATTTAACAAAAAAAACAGCTTTAATATTATTGATGAATAATACGAATACTCTCGTAGTATTATGGTTTACAACCTTGAATCTAATCAACTTTAAAAGAATTATGTACGTATCTCAATGCCCAAGGATCTCCTTTTACAGACTAAGGAGTCTTAGTCGGCTTACAATAACTTTCTATACAAGATAAATCTTTTTCAAATCTTTTCTAAAATTATCTAAACATTCTAAACATTCTAAACCGACTGTACAATATTTATCTCTTCAGCAGTCTTAACTAAATACTCTAGCAGCAGTAATTTTAACTCTGGCAGTATTAACTCTTCAGCAGTCTTATATTTGTACTGGCAGCATTAAATTTTCTTCTAGTAGTAGTAACTACTTAGAGTATTTTCCTTTGAAGTTCATGTGCAGCTGTACTAACTTGTTCCAGCAGTCTTAATTCTTCACAAGCAGCAGTAAAACACTTAGAGTATTTTCATTGATTCCCAAGAGCAGTCTTAACCATATGAGCAGCAGTAACTCATGAAGCTTTAATTCCCAACAATATGAGTAGCAGTTGATCAAACAACATCAAGAATTCTTTTAATCTCAACAATCCTCTCCTAAACTGGATATTTTTATTAAAGAATATCAATTTTCTTCATTCAAATCTTAATAAACATCAGGAGGATGCTCCCAAACACTTCATTTCTTTTTAAGTTGTTTCACCATTTTCCTACAAAGCATCATGGCCATTTCACCATAATAGTCCACTTGAAGCTTCTTCTTAAGCATCATATCAATTGTAGGTGGTGTAAGGGGATATTTCTTCTCTACCAACATGTAGACCTGCATAGAATGCATCATCAAGGAATGAACTCCACAGGAGTCATATAGCTTCCAGCTCAATCTTTTATATCCATGTTGAGCCTTTCATATTGCATCCTCCACAGTTGGTTCAAACATGGTTTTCAGATCACCCCATAACACATAGTTATAGTCTTCCACTGGCCTTGTTGACCCATACTTAGCTTTTACCAATTTCCACAGAGTTTCCAAATCTTCTCTTTCAAAACTCTTTAGCATCTGACTGAAGATCGTATACATTTGAGATTTTACATCAGCTCTTAGGATTTTCCAGCACATTTTCTTTCCTTCTCTATATATTTTCCAGTCAACAATCCCTAGAGACTTAACAGCCAAAGGTATAGCATCAATTGCTACCTTTTCTTCATCTGGAATAATTTCCATTAACTATTTAAGCTCAGCTGTTTCTTGATCATCATCCACCTTTTGCTTCTTAGTGACCTCTTGTTCTAGCTCTGTCCCTGCTCTCTTTTCAATACCTTCCACCAGCTCTGTTTCTTGATCAACAAATGTGTTTACTTTTTTCATTGCTTTGTCAAGCATTTCTTGGATATTCTCAAAGGATTTATGTGTCAAATATTTAAGCTTCCATCCTTGCATGTTCTTTAGGTAAGTGCACAATATCTTTCTCTGTTGAGATTTTGTTGGTGTTTTATTCCTCTTGTCTTCTGCTCTCTTAGCAGCAAAGTGCTTTCTTCTTTTCTCTACGAGTTGTAAAAATAATTTATCCTTTTTAGCATCAAACAACTTTTCTTGTTCATCTGCTTGAAGTTGTTCAACCAATTGATAATCATCATCAATCTTTGCCTGTACATCATGCCATGTGTTAATCAAGGCAATATTGGCTTCTTCTTTCTTAGCTGCAAGTATTTCTTCCTCATCAAATTCAGCTTGTAATTTAAGAGCAACTTCTTCATCAAGACTGATTTGATCTTTCTTCTAGACATTTTCTATCCATATTTCTTTACCTTTGCCCTATGATTGTTTTGAAGATATTGTTGTTGTAGATTTAGCTAGCTCTTTGAAAACAATCCTTTTCTCTTTGGGTCTGGTGCTTTTTAAAGATTCAAGTGCTTGAGCCATAGTATCAGTAGTTGTTGTAGCAGCACTAACAGTTGTTGCAACACTAGCAGTACTAACTTTATCAACCGCATCACTAACTTGAACAACATCAATAATTAGCTTAGTAGTATTAATAACCTCAACTACTTCTTCAACAACATTTTCTTTCCATTCATTTAACACCTCCACATCCATAGGATCAATCCTCCCTTGTTTGGATGCATCCTCATCCAAACTTTCTTCATCACCAGAGGATTCTACCCTAGCTGTCCTACCAACTTTATGTAACCTCTTTAGCCCCTGAGGTCTTGACCTCTTCTTCTATTCATGTTTCCTCAAACTTGTGTTCTCATTTTGCTGAGAGGAAGTGGTCTTCTTCGAGTCAAGAACCCCCTTCTATAAACTGGTACATAAGTCCATCAATTCATTAAGTTTCATTCTATCCTCATCACTTTGAAGTGTGTTACCTCTTGCGAGCAGTGAATCATTGGATTGTTTAGATATATTCTCAATCCTAGTTTGAGCAATTGTATCCCCCATGGTTTCTTGGCACCAGGGACCATCACCTGAACTAGCTCCTGTGGAACTAGGTTCATTAGGTGTTGCCTTGGATTGGGTCTTATTTATGTTGCCACTGTCCTGCTCTGCTTCTAAGCTAGAAGAGGTAGTGGTAGCCCTCACCAAACTATTACCACACTCCTTATGGACAACCTCATCTGCAACAATGTTTGTAGGAGCACTAGTTTGAGGTATCTCAGTGTCCTTTCTTGTAGGCTTCCTATTTTTGTGAGTCTTTGGAGGTTGAGATGTTGATGGTTGTAAAATAGTGGGTGTCTGTTGAGGATCAGTGTGAATGGCTGAACCTTCACCCATTTACTGGTTTTGTAACACCATTGTTGGAAAAAAAAGTGTTACTCTACCAGAAAAACCTTTGCATGCCCTCCTCATGCTTTCAAAAACCTTGGATACATTAAAAATTTTCCAGGCAAATTATCCAAGTTTTTAACCATACTATCAAAAATCAAATTTTAAAAATTAAACTTCTGGTTTGTAGCTAAGCAGATAATGGAAGATGCCATAGTACTGCTAAACTTATTCCAGGATGTAGTCTTTCGACTTACACACTGTAAAATAGTATGAATTAGAAATTTCCGTTGTGAGGAGAAGAATGATTTATAAAAAGTTAATTTGTCAGAAGTTTTCTCATACCCTATCAATGCAAGATTTTCAAAAATGGTAGAATTAGGAAAACAATCAATACCTTCCTCATCTGCTAGTTGAAGATCTCTTCTAACAGATGATTCAGTGATGATTATCTCCTTGCCATCTACTACGCTTGTAACTGTACTTCCTCATTGAGAGTTTTGACCATGGCAGTAGACCAGAACTGTTCAATGCAAGAAATATATATAGTGGGATTAACCATGAGTGCATACCTTATAGGATGTGCATTCAAAAAATCCACTATTTTTTCAAACCCTTCACTCTTTGTGGGTTTAGACAAAAATGCGACTATGTTGTGTGAATCAACAAACTTTAGATTCGCCATTGTGTTGGATTTTGAGATTGGATGATAAAATTGATTTAGGGTTTGTATTTAGAGAGTATATGGAAGAATGAAATCGATTGACTGATTTTGTGAATGATTTAAACCCTTAATCGATGTATTTATGAAATAGTACCATGAACAACCTAAAAGTAGTAACCCAGTAGTAGTAAGTTATGCCTAACAGCATTAACTTTGAGTCACCAGCATTGTCTCAAATTCCATTCCAAACAACTTCTGCATCATCAATATAACTCTTTTCTTTGTTTTTCCTACAAAATGTTAGTCTAAAAACCAAGAAAACAATAGCCATAACAATTTTCACAATGATCACAATATTGATTATACCTAACATTAGTAAGTATAACCAACAGCAGAAACTCTTAATGACTTGAATAACAGTACTAATTCATACAAAACCCTAGAAAAACATAAGGAGATAAAAGACGTTAAAGATTTAACATTCCAATACTAGCAATCAAATATTGAAATCTACTTACATCAAAAGCTTTTGTAAGAAAATCTGCAACATTCTTGTTTGTATGGGTTTTAACCATTTGAATCAATTTCTTTTCATTGCAATCTCTAATAAAATGATGTATGATCTCTATATGCTTTGTTTTTTTTTAATGAAAAACAGGATTTTTAATTATGCAAATAGTACCGTTATTGTCAATAAAGATTTTGGTATGCATAAAATTGTACCCATAATCAAGTAGTTGATTCTGAATCCAAAGCACTTGTCCACAACAACTTGAAGCAGCCACATATTCAGCTTCTGTTGTGGAATTTGCAACCACTGTCTGTTTCTTGCACTGCCTTGATATTAATCTACAGCCAAGGAATTGACAACCTCCTGTTGTAGACTTCCTATCCAAGCTTGCTCCAGTATAGTCACTATCAGTGTATGATGCCAAATCAAAAGGAGAATATTTTGGATACCGAAGGCCCAATTTTGGTTGACCTTTTAAGTACCTAAAAATCCTTTTCACAACATGAAGATGTGAAGCCTTTGGATTGACTTGATATCTAGCACAAGCACACACAGCAAACATGATATCAGGTCTTGAATATGTAAGGTACATTAATGAAACAATCATTGACCTATACATATGAACATCCACTTCTTCCCCATCTTAATCCTTGAACAGAGGCTTTTGAGTTTCCATTGGTGTGTTTGCAGTCTCGACTTCTGTAAACCCAAATTTCTTTAATATTTCAGCAACATATTTATCTCGACTAACAAATATGCCATCCTTCTTCTGCTTCACTTGTAATCCCAAGAAGAATGTAAGTTCTCCCATAGAACTCATCTGAAATTTTTCATGCATCAGCTTCTCAAATGCAATGCATAGCTCCTTCTTTGTTGAACCATAGATGATATCATCTACGTACACTTGGACCAGCAAATATCACCTTTGTGCCTTTTGATGAATAAGGTCTTGTCAAATTTTCCTCTTTGAAACCCATTGTCCAAAAGATATGTTGACAAGGTTTCATACCAAGCTCTAGGAGCTTGATGTAGTCCATACAATGCTTTTTCAACCTTGTATACTCTATTTGGAAAGTCTGGATCTTCAAATCATGGTGGTTGACATACATACATCTCTTCTTCAATCTTCCCATAAAGGAAAGCACTCTTTACATCCATTTGATACACCACAAATTCTTTAAATGAAGCATAAGCTAGAAATAGTCTAATTGCTTCAATTCTTGCAAAAGGGGCAAAAACTTCATCATAGTCAATCCCTTCTACTTGTGTGGACCCTTGAGTAGCCAATCTTGCTTTATTTCTTATCACAATTCCCCTTTCATCCTTTTTATTCCTGAAAACCTATTTAGTGTCTATAGCCCTTTTTCCATTAGGTAACTCCACCAAAGTCCAAACTTCTTGCAACTTGAATTGCATAAGCTCTTCCTGCATAGCCTCTATCAAGCTTAAATCCTTCAATGCTTGAATTACGTTTTTGGGTTCTTTTTGTGATAAAAAGCAAGAAAACAAGCAGTTTTGAAGGTCTTTATGGTTTGTTCTTTGTTTAAGAGTACTAACAAACCCATGTTCCTTCAAATTCTTTGACATCTTTCTTGTTTGTGTAGCTGATTGCAAATCTCTAATCACTTGATCAAGAGGATGATCTTTATGAATTCTTGTAGTTGGAGTAGGACTTACTTGGATTGTTGTATCCAAAATGTTCATGTCAGCCACTACAACATCATCTTTATCGTCAATTGAGTAGTCAAATATGCTAGTATCT
This sequence comes from Artemisia tridentata subsp. tridentata, assembly GCA_021014915.2. Classification (NCBI taxonomy): domain Eukaryota; kingdom Viridiplantae; phylum Streptophyta; class Magnoliopsida; order Asterales; family Asteraceae; genus Artemisia; species Artemisia tridentata. The sequence goes on along the minus strand of CP139501.1, from coordinate 62,804,088 downwards.
TCCAAAGCAGGCATATGTGGATCAAATGAAAGTTCAATGCATATTTTTCCACGAACTGCATTAAATCCTATGCCAGCAACATTAACAGTTGAACTAACAATTATTAACATTGTTAGTGTTGTTTCCATCACTAGCAGTATTAACATTATTAGCGCTATTAATATTATCTTCCTTCTCTTGATCATCACATTCACTTTCTGTTCTTGGATCTTCATTAACCTTTTTTTCATCATCACTTGAAGGTTCGAATTCATCTTCTTGAGAACTCTTTGGATCCTGGAAGAATGGTGGATCAACAGTCCATAATGGTAGCAAAATGTAATCTTTGACAGGTTTTGTCTCCTTTCTAGCTTGACCTGTATTATCACTTGCTTTTGTACCTGCAAAACCATTAGACTGTGTAACTACAACAACTGGCTCATAATTCATTGTACTTGTTAGTGCATCAATATCAAATAGCCAATCTGGTCCACTACCTACGACATTAGGTGTACTCTCACTAAACCTAATATGCAAGTTCTCTTCCAATATCCTTGTTCTACTATTGAATATACTCTAAAGGCTTTACTATTCAAAGAGTATCCAACAAAGAAACCTTCATCAGCCTTACCATCAATTTTTCCTACGTGATCTATGGTATTGAGAATGGTAACAGGACACCCAAAAGGTCTCATAAAACTTAAAGTCGGTGTTCTACCATGAAAAAGTTCATACGGGGTCTTGTTATGAGGCTTAACTACTAACATTTTATTTTGCACATAGCAAGCAGTACTAACTGCTTCTGCCCAAAAAGTATTTGGCAACTTATAATCAGCTAGCATAGTCCTAGCATCCTCAATTAGTGTCCTATTTCTCCTCCCAACAACTCCATTTTCTTGAGGTGTTCTAGCTACACTATATTGTCTCAAAATACCATTCATCTCACAAAACTGATTCCTCTATCTATTTTTGAACTTAGTCCCATTATCACATCGAATCACCTTAACCTTATGATCTACTAGATTTTCTATTCTAGTTATAAAGGACTTAAGAATGCCACTAGTCTCATCCTTAGTAGCTAGAAAGAAAACCCATGTAAACCTACTGAAATCATCTGTGACAATTAGGTAATACATTTTCTTCATAAGACTTTTTACAAATGTTGGACCAAACAAGTCTATATGCAACAAATGTAAAGGAAGAGTGATTGAGTTATCTGTTTTGGACTTACAAGAGACTCTGTGCTGCTTTCCTTTTAGACAAGCAACACAGGTTTGATCATTTTCAAAAAGTTTGGAAGGTAAACCTCTTACAAGATTTCCCTTAACCAATTTATTCATGGTTTTGAAATATAAGTGACCTAGCCTTCTATGCCAAAGTTTAGATTCATCATATGTGGCTTTTTCAAAAAGGAAAGTTAAACCTCCTTTAGGAACTATGTTCTTTAAATAAACACTACACACATTTTTCTTTCTAGGAACTCTGAGTAAAACTTGACTTTCATCAATTAACTTAAAGTTTGGAGATAAAACAATACATTCAGTGTCATTAAAAAGAACACTATTCTTTTTGTCACACATTTGTGAGACACTAAAGAGATTAAACTTTAAATCTATCACAAAATACACATTTTCAAAATTTAAATAACAGTTTTAATGGTACCTTTTCCTATGATTTTGTCTCATTTGGGTTCCCTCTAAAAGCAACATATCCTCCATCTATCTTTTCATAGTCTGTAAGATAGGACATGTTCCCTGTCATGTGTCTTGAGCATCAACTATCAATTACTCCTTGATCTTGTAAATTCATTTTTGGATTGCCCTGCACATTAGGTAAGAAAATTAGTTTTTTTTGGGGACCCAAGTCATCACTGACTTGGATCTGCATTTTGCATCAAAATAATCAAACTTTTTCAGGGTGATTAATGCACTGTTGTATTTAGAAACATGGTCTAAAACTTTATGCTCTGGTTTCCAAACCCAACAAGCTGAGGCCTTAATAGAATTAACATTATTTCCCTTAACAACATTAACTACTGCTTTTGACCTAGCAGTATTAAAATTGTTACCCCTAACAGTATTAACCCTTTGATTAATATTACTGTATTTAAATGTTGTGTTCTTATGAATGAGCCTCTTAACAGTTGAATGTGCTATTTTATAAAGACATGACATTGATCTAGCAACATTCACTATTGTTTTTTAGTGAGCAGCATTAACTTGTCTAGCAGTATTAACCAATACTGTTGTTTTTGAAATACTTTGTCTAGCAATATTAATTGATACCAAGCCAGACTTCATTAGTACTGCTCTTGGAACCATGTTCTTTTTAGCACAGAGGTGAGTCTTTTTAGCAAAGTTTTGATGATTCACCCTTTGAACATTGTTCCAAACAGGTTTTACCATCCTTTGATTTTGAAACTATTTTTTATGGTAATTGCAATCAACCTGCAAATGATCAAAGCTTCCACACACATAACATGCCTTATTAAACATCTGAAAATTGTTTCCTAATTTTTGAGACATCATATTATTCCAATTTCTTTGATTGCCTCTTGGACTGTGAGTGTTTTGCCTTGGTTGCTCAACATGTTTAACAGTTTTCCTAGCAGTTTTTCCTTGTTGTTTAGATTTGACAAACTCTATCTTTACAATACTAGGCCTAACTGTTTTCTTTTCGTTGAGACACATCCTTTTCCTCATTATCTGACACCCATTCTTCAATAATTGGGGCATCATCATACGTCCTAACTACCTTAGGCTCTTCTTCACTAGACTTAGCTTTACTTTTCTCAACTACAGGCTCATTAACAAACTCATCTAAACCAATAAAAGACAAGTCAGGTGTTGGTAGCATGAAATTTCTTGTGTAGGGAGGTGGAGTTACATTATACCTTTCATAGCCTAAACCTTTCTTGCAATTGTAAACTATCTGAAACTTTATGAGCTTGTTTACACTTTTAGATGCATGTTCAAATTTATTTACATTAAGTTGAATACTTTCATTTGGTTTTTGACCTATTTTAACCTTCTTACTAAGCTCTCTAATAGTTATTTCTCCTACTTGAATTTCAAATTTTAAGCCCTGAATATCTTGTACATAAACAGACTCATTTGCTTTATAAAATTCAAGTTTTTCTTCCACTCACTCTAAACCTGTCTTATAAACTAGAACCATTAACTCAGATTTCTTTAAATCTTTAAATAGTTGATCATTCAGAGATTTAAGAGATTCAACAGTTTCTAAGCAAGATTTTGAACAAATAGAATCATTGGATACCTCTGAGTTAGAACTTGAACATGAGAAAGCCATGAGTGCATAGTTAGATCCTTCCTCTGCCCGATCACTCCAGTCATAACCACCAAAACCATCACATGACACCAAAGCTGTGGAAGTAGATTTATCCACTGGAACACTCCTTCTAGAGCTTTCCTTGTTCTTGTAGTCTTGATTTCTTGGAGCTCTGCACTCCTTAGAAAAATGTCCCCTCTTGTGGCAGTTATAACACTCCACTTTTGACTTATCAAAACCAATGTTCTCATTGCCATTGATAGTAAGGTTCCTTCCTATATTCTTGAAAAACCTTCTAGCCCTCATAGTAAACATGGCCATTTGCCATGTCAAATCCATCTCTTCAATATCATCTGGATGGATTTGTTGTAAGTCCTCATGTACAAGTTGAGGACTATTTAGTTGACTAGCAAAGAACGAACAAATAACAACATCACTCAAGTTATCAATATTAGCAGCACTAACTGCTTGAGCAGTATTAACTTCTCCTTTAGTGCTACTAGTGTTGTTATTTTAAGAGGACACAAAAGCCATGTTCTGTGTGCTTGAACTTGAGCTAGACATCCCTTTAACTTCTGGTTCATACACCTTAAGGTTGTTATAGAGATCATACATGCTCATAGTATCTAAATCAGCTTTATTCCTCCGCACAACAACATGTGTGTTCCATTCAGGGGACAAACATCTTAATAACTTTTGATTAACATCTTCTTGTGAATGCTTTTCACCTAAAAGCTCCAACTGACTCACAAGCTTTTGAAGCCTATTAAAATTTTGATCAAACATCTCTGAGCTTGGAGCAGTGAAGTTTTCATATAACTGCTTTAAGAGATTCTTTTTAGTCTTTCTTGTAGCATCATTCCCAACAAATCTCTTTTCTACAGCTTCCAGAAACAACTTAGCAACATTTATAGAGTTAAACTTTAACTGATGTTCATGGGGAATGCCCATCATTAAAGTACTTCAAGCTTTCACCTTTAGTCGTCTCTGAGGCTTATCTTCAGCAGTTGAAATAGGCAACACTGTCTCAACACCTTCCACAATTCTTGTTTTTGGCAAGGTGTTACCATTCTCTACGACTTCCCATAGCGAATAGTCTATCATCTAGATGTATTGTTCAATCCTCATCCTTCATATCTCAAACTCACCAGGTTTGAGCATGGGAACTTTAGATGCAGCCACCATGTGTGCAGAATCTTGATCCATATCTTTTAGCAAATTCTTCTAGATCACAACTTCTCAACAAGCACTAATACCACTTGTTGATCCCAATTGAACCAGATCGAATTCCTTAACTTGTAAAGGTTTAGTTATATTAGATAAATCTAACACAACTATAGTAGAAACTGTGTAGTTGAATGTATTAAAGATTATGTGAAATCTAGTCTTTAATATTAAGAAGAATTGTTAATGAAACAGTAAAACGATGAACGTATAATTCAACAAACAAACAAGCTCCAATATTATTAATAATACTACGAATACTCTCAAAGTATTAAGGTTACAAAACCTTAAAGCTACGAATTATATGTTTTGATACGACTAAAATTCATCTAACTCTATGCCCTAGGACCTTCTTTTATACACCAAGGAGTCCTAGTCGACTTAGAATACTTTCCTAAGTATATTCAATCTTTTCTATAAATTACTAATACATATCCGATAAGTAGTATTAACAAAAATGCCTAACAGTCTTAACTATCACAAAAAGTTGTAACTTTACTTAGCAGTCTTAACTTTATCTGAGCAAAAGTAACATCAATATGAGCAGTAGTTGATTAAACAACATCATGAAGGCTTTTAAACCTAACAATGAAGAATTTTGAGAATCACTAAAAGAAAAAACTACAAGAATGATCTTAAATCTGAGGTTAGAGAGATATAAGAATATATGAAGAGTTATATACGGAAAAGGTGAGAAGTAATGAAAAAATGGCTTGCTATTTATAGGCAAAATTGCCTCTAACCCGCCGGATCCGGCGGATCCCTTACAAAAGGGATCCAGCCAGCTGTAATCCAGGGATCCGACTAACTGGATAATCCAGTCCGGAATTTAGGTTACAACTCTGGGTTTTGGGTCACGGGTACTGGTTGGGTAATGGGTTTTGGTTCTTGGGTCATGGGAACCCAATGGATCTTTAGAAGATCTTCCATGATGTCATGCATGATGTCATGCATGATGTAACTAGTTTATTTTCTTAAAACATTTATATATATGTCATAGTTTAAATAAAATTTAAGTAACAAATGTTACTTGAAAGTCTTTTAGAAAAATGATTTTGCCTTTATGTAAATTATTATACTAGATGTATTATCCTTGAATATTTGGTAAAATGTTTGCTTAGGATAATGAGTTAGAAAACTATTGGCTCGAAAACTTATGCATTTTATTTTTCTCGTTAAAATGATTTTACGATTGTTATCAACAAAACATAGAGAGATCGTAAAATATAAATAAACGTTTTTACGACTTACTTGTGTTAACAATCTCCCTCTTTTTGTTGATGAAAAAACACATAATTATTTTAAGTAAAAAATAAAATTTGTAAATTTTAAGTTTGAAGTTTTTACTCTTTTCTCTACCTTTTTGTCGAAACAAAAAGAATGTCGAAAGGAAACAATCTCTGTTAAAACGAGAATCGGTCAAATGGAAAGGTAAATTAAATGGCATATAGTATTGCACGTTTGTAATGCTCCCCCTTGACGAAAGCTCCCCTTATTGATGGTGTCAAGTATTCCAAGTGATTTTTGAAAATCTACAAAACAATGGGTTAGTATGACAACGTATGATATGATTTTATGCAAAAACCAATCTCAAAGTTTCTCAGAAATGATTCTGAGCACCTGATTCCACTAGATCCCTTTCAAAAGGGATCCGCCCTACATATTTTGAGGGATCCGGCTATCGGTTTGAGTAATCAGTAGGAAATAAAAGGTATGAAGGTATTTCATCAAGAAAATCATAAAAGGTAAAACAAACACACCAATAAACTCAAAGCAAATGATAACATAAATAAGTAGAGCCATGTAATAAACAAAAAGAGTGGTACACAACACCCAATCAATAAAACAAAGAACACAGCTTAACGTTTAAGTTATCCTAATGGAAAAGCTAAAACAAAACTAAAACTAGAGGATTAAAGAAAAGGGTGACCACTTGTGCTTGCACTTCTTTCCAATGTTCTTAAGGGTGATTTGGTTTGTTGATGTCATCTATAACGATCAAGAAGGTGATAGAACAAGAAGCGCATTTCATCACGTAGGTTATGAACCAATCTTTGAGTGTGTTGACAATGATTGCAAGAGTCTCCATGGTTTGGGGGGTTGTGGTGATGGCTTCTCAATCTACATAGATTGATCAAGAGGTAAATGTGTGTTTGAAAAGGTAAGTTTGGTGGAGGCAAATGTGATGCTGATGGATGCAAGTGTAATGTTGATGGAGGAAAATGTGATGGTTGTGGATGCACAATTGATGTTGGTGGACACATGTGTGTTGGTGGAGGAGGCAAGGATGTATCAATATCCATATTGTCAAGTAACGAAGGTTGTTCTCTAGTCATTCATTCAATGGAGGCAAATGTTGGTAGTGGTGGTGGATTGGTTGGTCTTGGAGGCAAATCATCTAATGAGTTCAAGAATGGATGTAGTAAGGTACGAGGTGTATCAAAGAAAAGTTTATGAGGTTCAACGGAAGCAACTTGTGGCGGTTGTGTGGTGGTAAGAGTGATTAGAGGTGTTGGTTCAATAAAAGAAGGTGCAATTTGAGGTGTTGTAGTTTGTAGAGCAAGTGTTGGTGTTGGTTCAATAGTAGGAGAAGGAGGAGTTTGGATGTAATCATTTGAAGGATTCTTAATGGGTGAAGACTCGGTTGATGAAATCTCATAGATAATACGAGCGGTTTTGCGAAGAGGATTTCTAGTTAATGAACATGCACTAGAGGCTTTTGGCATGGTAAGGAGTGTTTTGAAGATGAGTAATTAGCTAAGAATTGTGATGGTGAGTGTAGGATTGAAGGTGCAAGCACAAGAAATTAAATAGTGAAGAGCCATGCAAAACACTTAAATGCTTAGACCACTAATATCCTCTAAATACAATCATTGGCTTGCATATCTCAACTACGAAAGTTGTAATTTACTAGGAAGGATCATTTAAGGCAGTGTTGAGTGTAAGAGTAGAGAAAGGTGAGTTTTAAATGCAGAAAACCATTTTTACCTGTCTCTGTAAGCCCAAATCCGCCGGATTCCTTTCAAAACGGATCTGGCTAGTGTTAGCCAATGGATCCGGCAGCTGAGCCAATAAAACAAAAACATGGCCATGAAATATGAACTCTATCCTACATTAAGTTGATGCTATGAGTGTAAATTAGTGCCCTAAAGGATGGAAAATTGGAACACTCAATCCAATATTAAGAAATAGGGCCAATGATAGGTTTTATAGAAAAAGGTGATCTAAAAAGAGACTAATAAATGACCAAAAAATGGGTAGTTGAATTAAAAGGTAATCATAAGTTTTTAGAGGTTGTAAAAGGTCCAAAAGCACTCGGTTATAGTGTCATAAAAAATTATAAGGAATTAAAAACAAATTTAAAGCAATTAAGGGTCAAAAGAGAGAGAGAGAGAGAGAGAGAGAGATAGAGAGAGTCAAGAGAGTCAAGAGAGAGAGAGAGAGAGAGGGATAACATTTAGAATAAATATCAACAAAATTAAAATAGGTAGAGTGCAGTAAATGTAAGAAGATATAATCAAAACGACAGAAAAAAAGTTCGTACATAAAATATGAGAAATCAAAAACACTTATAAAAATATCTTAAGTCATATAAAAGGATAAAAGGGGTCTGACAAGGCTGAGAGCGGCTTAATTATGTCTAAAAGGATTCAATAAACTAATATAATAATGTCAAGGAAGTGAGGGCATTGCAAAAAGACAGAAAAATAGTATCTGTATTGCCGGATCCGTCGGATCCTTTCCAAAAGGGATCCGACCCTAGTAAACCAAGGGATCCGTCTTCGGAGATAGAAATGCATACAGTGGGTTCGAAAATCCATCAAGCACCTATTAAAACACAAACTTATTCTTCTAATAGTGATTATAGGGCAATTCTAGTGTAGTACAGAGAAGAAAGCAAGTATAGCAAACAAATAAGCAATCAAAAAGATATAAAAACAAACTTTCAATATATGATCAAAAGTGGTAAAATTCCTAGTTAGAGATTAGACGAATACAAAGGGAACAAAGTCCTACCCAACACAGAAAATACTCAATGTGCCACAAGTTTAGACCGATAATTCACAAGCATGACAAGTTTTTTAGACAAAGTACCACAATTATTTTAACCACACCTGACCATATCACAACATCCATTACCGACCTCTTCACTTCTTCTTCTTGCCCATGAGAAAGTGAGTGAGAGATTTGAACATTCCCTTCGTTTGCTTGAATTCCTCAGTTTCTTTGGGAATTTGTGGAAGTTGTTCCATGTATGACACGGGATCAAGTTGATAGTTGTGAATGGGGTCGTATAGATCAACTTCAACTTCGTCAGAGGAGTCGGTAGGAGGATGAGGCCTTTTACCGTCGACCATGAATCTCTTTGCATATTTCAAGATGAGAGGTACCAAGATATGATCAGCAAGAAAATGGTCATCGTTCATGGGAGATGGTTTCATATGACGAACGTGTCTAGCAAGCCGAGTGAGAAGCATCCCATATGGAAGCACCATTTTATCAATTTTGAAAAGACCAACCATTCTTTTGGCAATGTAGTATGCATGGTTGATAGGTTTTTGGTTGATGCAACAATAGATCTTGTAAACTAGACAGGCATTAAGATGGTCTTTGTTCCCGGATAGGCAAATGACATTCTCCCTAAGAATTTCCTCCCACTTTTTGTAATGTGGAAACATGTGAAGGAGTTCCATTTGAAAGGGATCACAGAGAAAGAGTTCCTTGTTACGGGCCATTCGAGTTGGTTATGTTCTTTCAATAAAGACGGTGTTCCGGACAAGAACGAAATCATCAAGAGGAGTGTGGTAGACTGGGTTTGAATCAACAGGAAGATGGAGATTTGCAAAAGACCAATCACTGGTGTACATGCAAACACCACGACAAGGTACACGGAGAATTTTGGCAAAGATGGTAAGAGGTAGGAAAATTCTTGTTCATTTATGATGAAGGCAATAGAAATGATTCCATCATCATTTCAGACAATACGGACACTTTTGTAGACCTTAAGAACCAAGAAGGGACAAATTTTTTCATCGATGATACGCGTTGATCAGATCTTAAATTTATAGTTTCTAGTTTACCTAGTTGGATCAACGCCTATACTAACAGGCAGTGTACCCGATCGTACGTAGTGAGGCAATGGTAAATCTGAGATCGTCCCAAGAGCTATGAGGTGGTCTATTCATTTGATTTTTAAACTAATCAACCTAATTGTCACGATTAAAATGAAGAATAAAGTAAATAAAAAAATGAAATGCGAGTGTCTATTAATAAAGAAGAGAAAATGGGTCAACCTAGTTAGTCCATAATCAATGCTATGTCTATGTTTCTAGTGGAATGTCTAATTACCGATTTCATTGGTGATTCTTATTTCACTTAGCCATACTTGGTCATAGTGGCTAAGCCTATAGGTCATAGTCAAGATGTGATGAGCATCACATCCATCGTACTCCCTAGTCATTATGTGTCAACTACCTATGTGACTTGTCCTCATGCTAAGATGTGATCATTTTAGCACATAAGAAGCCTAAATGCTCGATTTAACCACTTATCTCACACTGTTTAAGTATTTTTATTTAATTAGGTGGTGACTTGATCTAGTCCCTATACAACCAAAAGGTTGTGAATCCCTTGGTCAACCCCATTTCTTAGGCAGTAGTGTCTATTCTCCTATTAGTCGTGTACTAAAGACTTCCAAAAACTACCACAATGAAAGGATCCATGGCAAACACATAAATATCCAATGAATTCAATAAATAAATGATAAAACACCGAACATAACAAATGATTACTTCAGAATTAGGCTAACACCGAAGGTGTTTAGCCAGACATGTTGTAAAGTATAGCAAAATCTATGATTAAAACTGACATAGTGGAAAACATAGTGTTTGATACAATTACTCTATGCCGATCTATCTTAGATGATGTTTGCTTCGTGATTCTCCCTTGAAAAGGTCTTCAATGATGCTGGAAAATGGCTTGGAATGAAACCCTAGTCGTGGTATTCAACTGAGAATGGAATATGGTGGTTATTTTCTAAGTGAATTAGGGTTTGTATTAATACTTTTTCCTCAGCCTGAAACGTATACGGCGTTACACTAAGTTAGTTGTTACGCCATATATCCCCAAAATGTATTTTTCCTCCAGATCTCTTCTTCAATACGACATAGATGGTAGGAATGCATTACGTAGCATTACATCTTGGTAAATTATGTGCACTTGGTTATGGCATATCTGATTGATATGAGTTACGCCGTATAGATCTTGAGGTATGAATAATCCTTGAGTCTTCACTAGTGATACGGCGTAATCCTTATGAGGGAGTTACGCCATATATACCTGTTGATTTTACTTGTGTTTACTGCTTCAAAAGGGATATGGCACATACCATCAGTGGTATATATGCCTCATATGTGGACTGCTACACTTTTTGTATATTTCCAAGCGAAAAAATTCTCAATTCCGCAACTCTTTGTAAAATACTCAAATAAATCCTATAAAACAAAATAGGAAGCAATTAAGTATCAATTCTCATAATAACACAAGAAATACGAGCATAATATAAGGGAATTTGACGTATAAAAGTAGACACTATTTGATGTTATCAATCGATATGAAGAAGGAAATCAAACATGATTGCGCCGAACACTTGAGGAATGTCGGTCATTTTAAGGAGAGATTCCTCAACGACACGTCCCTCATGGATAATACATTTTTGAAGCATTTTGAAATTTTACGGTTACTAGGTGAAAGGCCTTCCTTTCATTGTTGTCTAGGGATGTAGTGAACGGTATAATGATGATCTAGTTGAGTTGACTTACGCACTTTTGAACCTAAACACAATGTTACATATTTTAACAATGGATAATACCACTAAAATGTATTGAACTTGACACCTTTTTCAATTCTGTGTAGTGATCGTTTTTTTTTTTTTTTTCAAAAAAAGTAAAAAACTTTTAAATTCCGTGTTTTTTGTGTACTCCATTGCTGCCCATGCCAACTAAGCCTGCCCATGCCACGTGGACTAGTCCAACTCAGCTGTCGCTTGCCACGTGGATTTTTTTTTTTTTTCTGAAAAAATTTTAAAAAATATATTTTCGAAAATAATTTTTTTTCGAAAAAAAAAATTCGAAAATAATTTCTAAAAAAGTTTCCGAAATAAAAAATTTGAAAAAAAAAATTTAGAAAAAAAAAGTTTCGAAAATAATTTCTTATAAAAATTTCCGAAAAAAAATTTTCTAAAAAAAAATTTCCGTAAAAAAAAAATTCTAAAAATACTTTTCCGAATTTTTTTTAAAAATTTTTCCGAACAAAATTATTAGAAATCGTAAAAAAAAAGATATTCAAAAACTATTTGGTTAGAATTATTTAGGGTTTAGAGTTTTTTTTTGGGTAAAAGGGACGAAACCCCGACAAAATATATTAAACAACCAAAACTATACAACGTTAACTAGCTATGGACACACCCATAGTAGTTTTATGATGCCATGACATTCCCAAAACATGCTTCGGGAACATCAAAAGTAAAGATAACACACTACAACGTCTAACCTTATTACAAATCAAAAGACAAATAATAAAGTAAAATAACCAAGACATAACAATATTCTTCCTCTTCAATGCTGGGTGAATCATGACTATAATCTTCTTCTTCGATGCCGAGTCCAAATAAGTAGGATGAAACATGGAGCATTTCACTAGACGAGATTGCCTCCTTAAAAACCTTCCCGGGTAAAACCCATCGGGACAAACCCCGGGTAAGGAAAAAAGAGCACAACTCTTATCTAGGACTCGTACCAATATAAAAATATTGGCCTTCAATTCTTCAAAAAAGTAGACCTTGAAAATCATCAATCTGGAATAGACCTTCACTGAATAGCATATAACTCCATGATGCAACTTATGTAGCCTAAAGCCCACTAACACCATAAGCCCATCACTATACTTCAGCTAAGAACTACAACCATAATTAATACTCATCAACAGCCCATTACCCTTTCCTGAGAAAAAGCAAGCAATATTTCCAATAAAGCCCAATTGAGCAACAAGCCCAATATGAAAAGACATGGTAGAAATCTCATAATCCAAATTCAATCCAATAGCTTTATACCATCGACCTAAAACAACCCATAATATAACAAAACTGATACTGAAACCATTAAACCGATTAGTCCAAGAACACATAATCCCCACCTTTTTCTTATTCTTCAAAACCAAATAAATCACCAGATACACACACCCCTTATCTCTCTATTTATACCAATCACAACCAAAATAATGACTGAACCAAACTGTCTCTTAGCCTCTCACACCAAAAGAAAGATTATCATCAGCAACAACACTACCAGCAACATGAAAAACCAACATAAAAGACATCCCATGCCCAACAGAACTAACACTCATAACATTTAAAGAACCTAAATAGCCTATTTCTAACCATTCAGAACCAAAATTAAGAGACCAAAACCAGACATAACCAAACTTTTTAGGCCAAAACCCATACCTAATTGCCCATACACCATCTGAGCTAGGCTCACACCATGAAGGACAATCAGATGCCACGCATTTCCCACAGTCATCTAAGCTAGGCTTACACCACTTAGGGAAAACATTCAAAGGCAAACCCAAAAACTAATGGTTATAGAGATATACTGCAGATCACCACAACTAATAAAAGGCACTAAGATCACTCTGATGCAGCAAATGAAATAACCAGAACCAGAATAGAAAAAGAAACCTGGCACCTCTACGATAGTAGTCACAAACCACATATCAGCAACCATAACTACTTTACTGACTTGGCTTATTCCTTCCATTCACAAACATCACTTTCTTCTTACCCATAACTCTGTTCACATGGAAATCCCAAATGTTAGCAGCTTCAAAAACCTGACTAGAATCATTTAAACTTAGACCCAACACTCCAAATTTCTAATCCTGCCCTGAAAAGTTCTCAAGTTCCTTTCAAGCCAAAAAAAATAGATAGCTGCACCAATAAGAAGCCTTTGCATTACACTCCAGATGGACGTATTGATAGGTCTACTCAACATGTATCTTTGAATACCAGACCAGCTGTTAGGAGCACGGTCCAGTCTGACCAAACACTTGAACCTGTTCCATATCTCACTTGTAAAAGCACATTCAAAAAAGAGATGGTCATGGTTGTCCTGCACAATTTTTTAAAACATACATTTATGGTTATCAGACTTCTCCCACACACCCATCCTATCATGAGTTTTGAGTCTCCCATGAATAGCAAGCCAGACCATGAATGAGTGCCTAGGAATACATTGGCTAAACCAAACCAAATTAGCCCAAGGAACAAGCTGATTGCTCTCCCTAATATCATTCCAAACTATTGAAACACTGAAAACCTTGTGCCTCCCAGCATTGGTTCTCCACATAATCTTATCCTTCTTGTCATTCACTAAGTTTGGAAGGCAAATAGCCAACAACCCATCAAACTCATCAGTCAGAGATTTTGGCCATTTCCACATACCCCCCTCAATAACATCAGCAACCTTGGTATCCAAAGAAAGCCCCGCTTGGTGAATTTTCCTTTTGGTAACAAAATTGCTAAGAGGGCATATAGCATGCCAATTGTCAAACCATAATGAAGTATTGGTACCATCCCCAAGCTTATGAATAATATGGTCCCTAAGCAGACCTCTAACCCTCAAAATTTTCTTCCAGCTCCATGAAGAACCCTCTTTCTCAAGCACATCCCAGAAATTCCTCCCTTTGAGCTTATACATGTGGACCCATTTAACCCATAAAGAATCTTTTAAAGAAAGGAGATTCCAAATGTGTTTTGATATAAGGGCAATGTTCCAATCTTCAAAGACCTTATACCAAGACCTCCCTCAACTTTAGGTTTACAAACATCCCTCCATTTAACTTTAGCCTTTCCTCTTTTAAATTCACCATAATTCCACAAGAAGTCCCTCATCAACCTCTCTACATCATTAGCAATTGTGACAGGTAAAATGAACATGGATGCCCAATAAACTTGCATAGAACTAACAACAGATAAGAGTAACTGAAGTCTCCCAGCAAATGATAAAGCCTTATTCTTCCAATCACAGACCCTTTTCCTAACTCTATCAATCAACAACTGACAATCATTGACATAGAGTCTTTTAGAAATCAATGGCACTCCTAAGAGGGTTTAGGGTTTAGGGTTTAGGGTTTTTGGTTTTCGAAATAACCCTAAACCCTAAACCCTTTCGAAATAACCCTAAACCCTAAACCCGAAATTATTCTAACCAAATAGTTTTTGAAATAATTTTCGAATTTTTTTTTAGAATTTCTAATAATTTTTTTTCGAAAAAATTATAAAAAAAATCGAAAAAGTTTTTTTAGAATTTTTTTTTACGGAATTTTTTTTAAAATTTTTTTTTCGGAAATTTTTATAAGAAATTATTTTCGAAATTTTTTTTTTCGGAAACTTTTTTAGAAATTATTTTCGAATTTTTTTTTCGAAAAAAAATTATTTTCGAAAATATATTTTTTTAATTTTTTTCAGAAAAAAAAAATCCACGTGGCAAGCAACAACTGAGTTGGACTAGTCCACGTGGCACGGGCAGGCTTAGTTGGCATGGGCAGCAATGTAGTACACAAAAAACACGGAATTTAAAAGTTTGTTACTTTTTTTGAAAAAAAAAAAGATCACTACACAGAATTGAAAAAGGTGTCAAGTTCAATACATTTTGGTGGTATTATCCCTTTTAACAAAATAAGATATGAGCCAAAAATCGAGTCGTATGTGTATGTGTGTGGGCTAGGATGATTCTAGACAAATGAATGCCTTGGTTAGAGGCATTCCAAAAATTCCTTATAAAAAATTGATCTAATCGGGTTTTAAGAAAATTATCATAAAACGGTTGGTAATTTTGCGTATTATCTTCATGAATGGCAATCATTATGAGTTTTAACAAAGCGTTTCTACTTTTATGAACAATGCCAAACACACCCTATAGCTATTTTTGTTCATAAATCCAGAAGTCATTTATATGAGGTTTTTGTGAAAATAAAATTAGGTTTAAGGAAATGCAAATATTTAACTAAAAGGAATCAAAATAGGTATCAATCTTACACAATGTGATATCAAGAACAAATTGATTATGACATTTCCATTTGAATCAACTTTGATTATGAATCAAGCCCTAGAATTAAATAAAAAACAATGAGAGGATGTAATTACTTATAAATATGAAAAGCACACTGAGATGAATGATGATTAAATCCTAGAGTGAGAGAGTTTTTGTTTTTGGTCATTTGGATGAAGAGAGGGAAAGTTTAGAGTTTTCTGCGATGTTTGAAACAAATAATCTATTTGCTGATCTGCTGGGTTCGTCAGATCCATAGGAAAAGGGATCCGGCACGTTTATAGCCAATGGATCTGGCTCAACAGCAGAAATAAAATTTTGTTTGTTTTGTTTGTGGTGTAATGTTTGTTTCTAATACTTTAGGTTAAATGTTATTAGTATATATTACGAAGAGATAATCATTGATCTTAAGTAAATGACACATTTTTATAAAGACGAGGGTTCGAGTGTTTGTGAGTACTAGTGTTACGAAAAAATAAACAAGAAACAAAACACACGAGATAATAATCATATTCCATTTATTTCAATGCATAACGTGATACAAAGGATTGGATAAATGATAAAGACATGAAAATAAATATATAACAATACTTTACATCGTTGGTTTATAATACGTACCAACGAATAATCGGTTAACTCATAAAATGAATTGGTTCAGTTTATACGAACCGATTATCACACATTTCTTCTCCTTTTCTTCTCTCTTTTTTTATTTTTGAATTTTTTCAATTTTTTTTCTTTCTTTTAAATAAGAAATCAAAAACTACTATGGGTGTAAAATATCACCACCTCACGATCATAATAAATACGGAACATATTCTTTGACGTACGGATCTCAGAAATATGAATTAAAGTGAAAGTAGTAAACACACGAAAATAAAAAATAACTACTTTCGCATTCCCATTGCAATGTGCAATTCCCGACCTCACCAAAGATAATAAAAATGCACACGAACACAGGAAATACACACTTTACAAACAAGCGACTGGCAACCAACCAAGGACTTAATCTACAGGGTAGGATAAGGTGTAAGGATGTAACGAAACATTTTTTTTTATTTTATTGTTATAGCAAACGAAAGGATAGGCTCAAAGGATTTATCTAGGGGTATCTTACTCTAAAAGTAAGTGTAACAAAAGGGTTTTATACATGGTTTAACTAACTAGTGTTGTTAGCTAATATCACATAATAGATGTAAACGACATAGGCCATTTATGGGTATCCTAAATACTTACCAATATAGATAAGTCACTCTGATTATATCCATAATGCTCATTATTGTGGTCTCGAGTAATATAGCAAGCCAAGTTCTAAAGTTTACTACAAATCACTGGCACACTCATATTTTTGTGGAATTTAGGTAAAATGGGTGAATGAAATAGGCTCAAATCCTCACAATATGGAAATAAAGGGTTATGTGTGCGGGTTATGCATCTAATGATTAACAAAAACATGCTAAAAATTTTAAATTTTATAGAGATTAGGCATATTTAATTTAAAATAAGGACAATTAAAGTTCTAATTCTCCTCCCCCTACTTGAGATGTGCAATGCCCATGTTTTAAAAAAGTAACCTAAACATTAAACACAAAGAATTAGAATAGAAAAACTCCCCTGGGTTTGGTCGGTTTGATCCGCCATGGTATGAATGCGAGAAATTTTTCTTTTCGAATGATGATTAAACCCTAGAATGAGAGAGTTTGTGTTTTGGTCGTTTGGATGAAGAGAGGGAAAGTTTGGAGTTGCCTATGATGTTTGAAACAACTAATCTGTTTGCTGATCTGCTGGGTTCGCCGGATCCATAGGAAAAGGGATACGGCATGTTTGTAGCCAATGGATCTGGCTCAATAGCAGAAATAAAACTTTGTTTGTTTTGTTTTTGGTGTAATGTTTGTCTCTAATACTTTAGGTTAAATGTTATTAGTATATATTACGAAGAGATAATCATTGATCTTAAGTAAATGACACATTTTTATAAAGACGAGGGTTTGAGTGTTTGTGAGTACTAGTGTTACGAAAAAATAAACAAGAAACAAAACAAACGAGATAATAATCATATTCCATTTATTTCAATGCATAACGTGATACAAAGGATTGGATAAATGATAAAGACATGAAAATAAATATATAACAATACTTTACATCGTTGGTTTATAATACGTACCAACGAATAATAGGTTAGCTCATAAAATAAATTGGTTAAGTTTATACGAACCGATTATCACACATTTCTTCTCCTTTTCTTATCTCTTTTTTTATTTTTCAATTTTTTCAATTTTTTTTCTTTCTTTTAAATAAGAAATCAAAAACTACTATGGGTGTAAAATATCACCACCTCACGATCATAATAAATACGGAAGATATTCTTTGATGTACGGATCTCAGAAATATGAATATAAACACACGAAAATAAAAAAATAACTACTTTTACATTTCCATTACAATGTGCAATTCCTGACCTCACCAAAGATAAGAAAAATGCACACGAACACAGGAAATACACACTTTACACACAAGCGACTGGCAACCAACCAAGGACTTAATCTACATGGTAGGATAAGGTGTAAGGATGTAACGAAACAATTTTTTTTTAATTGTTATAGCAAATGAAAGGATAGGATCAGAGGATTTATCTAGGGGTATCTTACTCTAAAAGTTAGTGTAACAAAAGGGTTTTATACGTGGTTTAACTAACCAATGTTGTTAGCTAATATCACATAATAGATGTAAACGACATAGGCCATTTAGGTGTATCCTAAATACTTACCAATATAGATACGTCACTCTGATTATATCCATAATGCTCATTATTGTGGTCTCGAGTAATATACCAAGCCAAGTTCTAAAGTTTACTACAAATAACTGGCACACTCATATTGTTGTGGAATTTAGGTAAAATGGGGGAATGGAATAGGCTCAAATCCTCACAATATGGAAATAAAGGGTTATGTGTGCGGGTTATGCATCTAATGATTAACAAAAACATGCTAAAATTTTTAAATTTTATAGAGATTAGGCATATTTAAGTTAAAATAAGGACAATTGAAGTTCTAATTCTCCTCCCCCTACTTGAGATGTACAATGCCCATGTTCTAAAAAAGTAACAACATAAACATTAAACACAAAGAATTAGAATAGAAAAACTCTCCTGGATTTGGTCGGTATGATCCGCCATGGTATGAATGCGAGCAATTTTTCTTTTCGAGTGTTGAAGGGCATCTGGATGCCTACATGGCTACAACATAAAAAAGTCCAGAAATATGTATACCACCACTTTTTACACTTCCATGTTTAATAATAAGAAGATTACAGCAAACAATTTTTTGGATAATCATTGGTTAGCTAAATAAAGACGCGGATAGATTAACAGATCTGGAGAAGCGATACGGCGTATCAACACAAGCCAATACGCCATAGCGAGATCTGTTGTGACTGACTCAATACATGTCAGATGATCCATACGCCGTATTCAATTTCCTGATTAGGTTGTATTGAGGCATCTGATAGTAAAGCTTAAGACTCAATAAAAATTTAATTAAAGTATTAAAATATTCCAGGGACCATCAACACGCCGTATCCATTAAATTGGATACGCCGTATTGAGGAACTAGGTGGACAGACTCGACAGGAAACAGAAAACAGAAATGTTCGAGATTGTCTCCCGGTCAGCACTTTTGTTTATTGCAAAGTCTTTAAGTTAGACTTTCTTCAGCTCTTACTCCATCTCATGCATGCTCACGTGTCCACAAGTGAGCCATTTAACCATCTCCTCATCTATATCCCTTTCTTCATCAATATAGGCGATGAATTCTTCGTTATTAATTTCCCTTTTTCCAGTTGTACATTTAACGTCATCTTTTATTTCATTAGATAAATAAGCATTAATAGTTTCAAGCATATATGTTGTGTTTTTAGAAAAACTTTCAACCATGTTGGTACTAACCCTATAAGATGGCCCCAATTCCAAACATCCCATATAGAAAATTTTAATTTCTCTCAACAAAGTGAAATCCATTCTCTTTGTCACTCTTGCTAGCAATGAATTAAATTTATCTAATTCTAAGTTAGGGAGTTCTTTAAATTGCTTTATCATTTGAGCCATAATAAAGATAATTTCATCATCATTCTTTCAAAATGTTATAGTCCAATGAGGTTTATCATAGACTAGTTTAGATACTTCAATAATGGTTTTCCAAGCACTATGCTAGACAAATTAGGGTCTATTTCGATACTTAAATCTTTAAACACTGCAAAATCACATATGAAAGTAAAGTTCCCTACAAAAACATGCATACCTTGAGCCATACCTACAAAATTAGTTCACTCACATCTGAGAAATGCAAAAAGAAGAATTAGTTATTAGCAATAAAAAATAATTAAGGATTGAAGACGCCATATAATGGGAAATGGAGAAGGAGAGAGAAAGGGAACTTGAAAAGGGATGGCATGATCAACAAAACAATTGATTACCTAGAGACAAAGACAATTTATTTTTATTTTTCCTTTTTATTTTTTATTTAAGATTTGGTTATTTTTAGATTTTGATTTAGGATTTTTATTTTTCAGCTTTTAATCATCGTATTCTGTCCAGGTATAGTATAAGGCATATGCACACTTTGTACATACAGTCTATACTTCCATACGGTGTATCAAATTAATACATGCTTTAGCTATGAAATTCCTATGATAATTACTCCTTTTTTCCTTTTTTTAATTGAATATCATACTTAATTACTCTAAATCTATGTTGTAGTAATTATCTGGAGCAAAAGGAGAATTCTCGCGGAAATCACCGAAAATTGAGCTAAATTGTCAAAGTATGATGAAGAGCACTTTTTAGCCATATGCATACGGCGTATGACACCTTAAGTCACACGACGTGTGCCATCTCTTCAAGAATATTGTCCAAGTTGAAGATTGAAACGCCGTATGAAATCCCAAGTTATACGGAATGTGAGCTCTCATCATGCATTTATTTTCTCATGTTTTGAAGACCATACGCCGTATCCATTATCCACTGATACGCCTTATAGATTGAGTTTTTGAACAACTAGTTATGTTAGAAAAAATTATTTACCATTATATTGTGTGTTTAGAAATATTAGCTAATCCATGGTATTTCTTTTCTTTTTTGACATATGATATTTTTTACTCAATCTTTACTATAGTAAAGAAGAAAAACAGTAAAAAGAGAAGAACATGGCCTTAACAATTTGGTCGATCTTTGCCGCACTCACTCTCTTGTGAATTTAATCATTTATCTATAAAAAGTCTCCAGTAAAAGTTCAATTTCATATTTTGTGTATTGTTTTTGCTACTTTAAGATATGTATAATTTGTGGCTAAGTTCTAGTTGAACTCAATAAATATTTTAGAGTTTGTTCAATATAAAATAAAGTAATGTATCATGTTAAAATATAATAGATGTATCAATTGTCAGCTATGTAAGAGTTTGATTTTGGGGTGAAAAAAAACTAAATTTATAAATGAAAAGAAAGGTATAAAAGAGAACTATACAATTGTCATTATTTCTAGAAACACAATAGAGTGGGAAATATGTTTTGTAAGAACCATTAGTTGGGCAAAAAATCCATATAGATTGATTCTAAAAGATTCGAATATGCCATATTAAGGAGCATACGACGTACCACCATCCAGGTGTATATGCCGTACACATGGACGCGCCTAAGCCCTAAAAAAGCCTACCAATACATACCCATTCTACACTTTTGAAGAGTTCTGAAGAGTCTTTAAGTTTTGAAGTTCCACCAAGTTTAGAGAAACCCTAATTCCATTAGTGAGGCCACAAGGGAATAGAAGACACCAAGAGTGAAGGTCTTACACATCATAAACATTAGGTTATCAGTTTTTCATTATGATTTCGTTTATCTTATCTATTCTGAATAATCTTTGTTTATCTTTTGCAATGGAAGGCTAAGCGCTTTATGCTTTCCTTGTTATGAACCTAATTTATTTAATGATTAATATTCTTTAGTTTATGCTACTTCTATTTTGAATGATTTATGTACAGCTATATACTTACGCCTTTGCGTAGACTATGTCTACCTATCTAGATCTGTTGCCACTATTTAAATATAGAATATGACTTGACAATAGTTTACGTAAGCTCATTGGCCTCTATATGGTTCATTAATGTTAGCCTTAGAAGTGGCGATCTTAGTAGCTTATTATGTATTAACAATATAACCATTTTGTACAAGAGTTAACCCATTTGTGAGGCCCATTAGTCAAAGCCCACAATGAGGTAAAACCCATGTATACACATCTCTAGCTTTGGAGATAGTGTGGTTCCTCTCAATTTATCAATAAGACCATATCATTTGGTTCCACATTCTCTCTACTCTCTCTCTATAAAACTTCTACTTTGTGTAACAAGATTTTATCCTATTGGGTTCCTACAATTGGTATCAGAACTTGTACATGATAGTGGATTGATTTTGGTGTCAAACATTGAATCTTTTTTCTTATTTCAAAAATACGAGACATGAAATTTTTTGAAATAATCATTCGAGTGGTGTTTTGGTATTAAACGTGTTAAAATTTATGCATTTCTAACTCTTATATCTTTTTCAAAATTTGTTTCATAAAAAAATTTAATTAAAACGTAAAAATTTATCAACTTTACAATATTTTTCTCGGAAAAGAGTCATTACGTCACTTTTGAGAGAAAAAGGGCCTTATTGAGGGATATTTTTGTTAAGTTGTTATTTTTATGTTTGATGAATGACCATTGAGTAGATTTTGAGTAGAATTCTAGGAGAAAACACACGGATTAGATTGGTTTAGGTGATTTTAGGCAGTTAAGTTTCCTAGAATTTTTCTCGAAAAATTGCAATCTTAAAAACTTTTTGAAACATTCGAGTTTTCTCGAAACTAATGTGGCTGTACTATAAGGTTGAGCCTCCACTACATAGGTGAAGTGGCATTTCGAATACTTTCATTTCGAGTAATTTTGTTTCGAGAAAAATAATTTCGAGAAATCCTACGTGGCGTACTGACTTAGTTGAGACTCCATTACCTTTGACACGTGGCACTTCGAGTAATTTTGTTTTCGAGAAATTGGGAGATTTCGAGTAATTTTCAAGATTATTAAGGCCAGAACCTTTTCAACTTTATAGTAAATCTTTTGAGAAATTCCTTACGTAGTAGTCCTAGCTCATCATTTCTAGAACTTTCATATATTGCATTTAGGATAGCATGGATTTCGAGTAATAAGGATTTCGAGTCAAAGGATTTCGAGTAATTACCCCAATTTTGTGAAAAAGGACCTTAACAACCTAAAACTAAATCCTTTGAGAAATTTCTATTCATCCAAAGTCAAACCATTGTAAATCAGAAATATCCAAGATCTAACTTCATTTACACATCTAAAAACATGTCCATCATTTTAGAGCCGTTTTTACAAGTATACTATGAGATCAAGAAAATGATACATGATAATGATGTAGAAGATAGAGAAAATGTAGAAAAGAATTGTAAGTTATTGAACATGATTCATTCACCCGAAAGTAGTCAGTCTTCTTTTACTACTAACGCTTTCATGGCAGATATTCAAGAAGCTGATTCAGAAGCTGATGTTCAGAACCAACCTCAATACGACTCAGACACGAATCCTGAGGTAAAAGATTATGTTGCTGTTGTGGCAAATAATCCATTTGGTCACGAGATGCAACATTCTGACTTACCCATTTCATTTAATGCAAATGAGTCTGCTCAGAATGACGCAAATCATGAACAAGAAACTGCTTTCTTTGAATCTGTCACACCCCCAAATACCTGATTTGCAGCGGAATGGAATACTTGGGGCGCGACTACCATAGCATCACAGTTACAGTTGTATTGAACGACCTAAAGTGTCATTTTAAAAGTACATCGTTTGGTTTAATAAAACATTCAGAGTTTACAAAAGATAGGTCCCAAAAGATATTTCAAGTTTGCGGAAATAAGTTAGTTACAAACCAAACGATAGTTTAAAGTGCATATAAATACAAGTGAGACGCGTCGTCATCGGGACTCTATGATATGTTCACATGCTGGCCATGATGCGAATGCCTTAATTACCAGAAAATACATTGCTAAAACGGTCAACAATAATGTTGGTGAGAATCATAGGTTTATGTAAATAATAAGTCTGTACGGTAACCACAAGTATAAAGTGAAAAGACAAGAATGCTACATAAAAATCATACATTGGCTCTTAATCTCATGACCCCGAAGCTAGACTGATTATGAAGTCCTCGCTAGAGTGTTTTGCCAGACACTCTGAATCTGATATCAAATGAAATGCATCCGTTTGATCGGTTGCATCTACCAACCCGGATGGAGGAGTCACCCTCAATAGATCTATTCACTCACCCTCGCTTACTACGTAATTAACGGTTCATGATAAATAAAAGGGGACTTTAACATGGCAATGAGGTAACTTAAGAAATGTAAATGAATTTGATACTTTGGTCTGAATGAAAATGGTGCAATGTATTCTCCCCCGCAAGTTTAGAAATAAAATTGTAAATTGAAAACGGGGCTATGAAAACTCACCAGATGCAATGGTTATGATAACAATAGTAGATACACTGGAATGAGGCACGATCTCTAACCGCAACCTAATATGAATGATATGATCTAATATAAGTCATGAAATGATGCTACACATGCAAATACGTATGTTATCGATACCACTCGTGAAATTTAGAAATAACGTTTATCGTCGAAAAATATATTTTTGACGTCATGTTAAGTTATAAAACACTTTACGCGTATATATATTGTAACGACATCCCACGATCGTCGTTTGGTGATTTATCGAAAAATATAGAGTTTTCCATTTTAAATTAATATTCTTCAACAACTTATAACGATGACTAAGTAGCCTCGCAACGCTAGTCGCAAAACGGTGTACATTGAGCGCTAGGAAATAAGCTCAGTGGTTTTAGAAAGCTTGTAACAATATCTTAAATTCGTAACACTGAAATTTTGTCTATACGAGTCCCGATCATAAAGAAAAATAATAGTTAAGTTAGCTAGTCGGGTTAAATTTGTTGTTTTTGTACAGTTTTTGGGTATATTAGAAAGGACGTATTTTACTCGTTACAATTCCGATTGACGAACGGCTGGTCGATTTGGAAAATAGGCCGGGAGTACTTGATTTTACCTCAAGATGTTAATGTCTCAAAACTGACTCGATCAATGAGAAAAATGGCTCTAAACTTGGTTACCCGAAAGACAGTTTCACACTTAGAAATTATTTTTATGTAAAAGCTGATGAAAATGTGTAGTGAACGTCGGTTTTCTATCGCTTATATCTCGGTCGTTATAAGCTCGTATTACAGCGAACTAATAGATTTTTGATATGTCGGCTCATCTAGTTCACGTTCAAAGCCTCGTTTTGACCATTGAAAATTGTGTGACAGCTTACTATTTTTCAGAAAATATAGTTTTCGTCGTTAAACTTGAAATTAACGTATCTTTCTCGTCGTAAGCTCGTTTTTACTCATTCTAGCGGCCATGGCTTCGTTTTTGAGTTTATTTTTTAAATATGTAAGCCAAAATAACCCATGAACCACTGAAATTTCCAGATTTTGCAAAAATGGACAGACCCTTATTTATATTTTGCCAAAAACCATTTTTACTAGTTCAAGACTTGAACAAATCCCTTCCAATCAACACCAAAGCTATTCTAAACCTATCATACACCTTTCTAGGGTGTCATGGGTTCCTAATCTTCTCCCAAAATGATAGATTTCATAAGAACACTAATGGGATCCTTTAAATTCATTTTAATTACAAAAACAAGTGATAAGTGGTATATAACATAAATGTACTTGCATGTTTTGCTACTAGATCATAAAAATAGATCAAGTAGGAGTATGAATGAGTAGAAAAATTATTTAGAACACTTACTTGATGATGAAGAGTTTTTGAGGTTAATAACTTAGTTACTTCAAGGTTTTTATTTCAAAACCCTAACTAGAAGCACTAATGGAACTAAGAAAATACTTGAGCTTGAAATTTTGATGAGTTTTTCTTCTTCTTCTTATAATGGCCGAACCACAAGGATGATGAGAGAGTAGTGAGTTTTATTTTTTGTTACTTGAAGTATTTATGAGGAAACATGTAGTAATAATGAGCTAGGTAATTAGTCTTGGTCAAATAGGTAGTCAAAGTGGGCTAGGAGGGGGGGCATGGGGCGTATTTTAGGGGAAAGGTGGATGAGGTGGTGGTTTTTCATAATTAGACTTGTACTTGGTGTGTAATTTAGCTAGTATTTAGTTAGGATATTTTGTTATCGGGTACTGAGTTAGCTAGAAATAAATTTTAACGGAACAAAATAAAGTATGACGAAGTTGTAAAAATTATAAAATCACATTTCTCGCAAGTATCGGGTGTCTAAATAATTATCGTGTTGAAATTTCGTAAACCGTCGTAGTTATAAGCTTTTAACGGTATATATAGTAAATAATTTCAAAACACCGGGTAAACTAATAATATAATCTTTATATCGCTGTAATGAGTGTAAAAATATGCTAGGATCATAGTCGGGAGTGTCGGGTATATTGTTCGCAGTAAATGATTGAGTGATAGCGTTTATTTAATAAATAATTAACGTGAATTGAAATTATACAAACCCGTGTATGACCTAATATGAAGATGATGTTACTGATGATATGTAGACTACTCTAGTCCATATGATGTGTCCTCTGTGATGTTCCATGAATACGCAGCTAAACCCTTACGGTTACGCGAATTTTGATACCCGTAAACCTAGTTTACGAAATGACGAATGATAGACATGAATAGTGATTTCCCTCCAGGAATGAATAGTGTTTCATGAATAGTAAATTTTTTGATAACGTCTCAAAGTCGCAAACTGACTTCAAAAATGATGAATAGTAAAATGGTGAATAGTAAACTATGAATAGTAAATTTCGAAGTTTGGAAAATGACCTGAAATTACGATTTGTCACAGTCTTCCACCCTAAAAGGAATTCAGTCCCTGAATTCAGTTAGTGTTGGTCTCTGGAGTGGATTTGGTGAAAAGATGTGGATATTTTATTCGCATCTGGTCTTCCCGCTCCCAGGTAAACTCGGGACCTCTTCAAGAATTCCAGCGAACTTTCATGATAGGAATTCGACTCTGCTTCAACTGTTTGACCTCACGGTCCATGATTTCTGCTGGTTCCTCCACGAAATTGAGCTTATCGTCGAGTTGAATTTCTTCTTATGGAATTACGAGTGATTCATCTGAAAGACACTTCTTGAGGTTAGAAACGTGAAATGTGTTATGTACGCTGTTGAGCTCTGACAGAAGCTCAAGTCTGTATGCCACTGGACCAACTCTATCCCGAATCTTAAATGGCCCAATGTACCTCGGGTTCAATTTCCCACGTTTTTCGAATCGTATCACATCTTTCCAAGGCGAGACTTTTAACACAACTCTGTTTTCAACTTGAAATTCTAACGGTTTGCTTACATCGAAGAAAAATCAATAGTGTAATCTGATTTATCGGTTGAATAAGTGGTGTGGATATCTACGGAGCCTTAGGATAGTGTTGTTCATGGATAGTTTATCAATATGTACAAAATTTTGCTCTTCAATGTTTCAAGTGAAAGTTGCTTTTAGAAAAGGTTTGAAAGGTAATTATTCTTTTCATGACATGATCCTTCCCGAATTATACATAGGTGATCAGGCTATGTATAATTGAGGGCAAATGATGTAATGCTTGGTTTTCTCTAAATGATATTATGTTTCTCAAAAGTTGAATATCATCAATCATACTGTGGTTGAAATAGCGGCCAAAAAAATTTACGAGGTAGGAAAATAGTTTGTAAGACATTTGTGAAACAGTTTATAGAATGGTAACATGATAGCTTGTATGTCACTTGGAAGAGCATTTTGTAGGGTAGTAAGAGTCTACTAGTCTGCCATAGAATGTAAGTAACTTAGTTCATAACAGGATAGTGGAATATTGTTGCAAAACGGTTGGAAATATGGTAGTGAAATAGGGAGTGTAATAGACGGGGGTGGTGATATCATGGAAATAATAAAAGATAGTGGATTCATTAGATAGAAGGGTACATGATACAACGAGGTTACAAGAAAGTACTTAAGATAGACTACTTAAAGAAATACAACCCTAAAGGGCTCCTCCTCTGGTCTATTATTAAGGCAGAAATTCTTTGTTAATAAACATTGTTGTTGTCCTCAACATTGTTGATGGGCTGGCAATCCCCTCCTCCGATGATATAAGCCCTTCCATGTGCTACTCCACCTTGGTTCCCATTCCCTTGATTTCCTTGTTTTGGACATTCATTCTTAAGTTGTCCTCTTTCTCCACAGCCAAAACATGTCACTAGAGGTTTCTGATTTCCAGCAGCGAGTAGGAACTTGCACTCTCTAGTCGAGTGACCAATCTTATTACAGTTACCACAAGGATTAGGACAATTTCCAGGGTTATGATGACTTTGACACTTGTTGCATTTGGTTAATGTACCATTGTAACCTTTCTTTTCAGTTGGGCCTGCAGCATAGGCCTTAGCAACTTCTTGTCTATTTGGTGGTTGTTGAGTAGCATTGCCACCCTGATTGTTGTCCCAAATTCTCTTGTTGTTTTTTTGTTGTTGTTGTTGTTGTTGTTGTTGTTGTTGTTATAGTTGGTATTGTTTCAGTTGTTGTTGTAGTTACGGTTATTTTTGTTGACAGTAGTTCCTTTCTTTATCACTTGAGCCATAAGCTTTTGAGACATTCTGATAGCTTCGTCCAGTGTGTGTGGATCAAAAGAAGTTACATCCCCACGGATGCTGTGTGGTAGCCCACCAATGAAGTTTTCCATCAACTTCTCGTTATCTGAAACCATTGACGGACATAGCGCGGCCAACTCTTGAAATCTCCTGATGTAGGCTTCGATATCTTTACTTGTGGTTACTAACTCATAAAATTCTGTTTCCAGCTTCTTCACTTCGGTGCGTGGACAAAACTTCTTAGTCAGTAGCTTCTTGAATTCTTCCCACGTGAGCTTGTAAGCATTTTCCATACCAATAGCCTGTGCATAAGAATTCCACCATGACATAGCGTCATCAATGAGTGTAACAGTAGCGAACTTTACCTTGCAATCATCTGGACAATTGCATAGAAGAAATACAGATTCTGTCTTCTCAAACCAACGGATCAAAGAAGTGGCTCCTTAAGTGCTTTTGAATTATATGGGATCGCCGTTCTTAAAGTCCTTGTATGCACAATTGCGAACATTAGTACCATTAGCAGCCAGCCTGGCAGCTTCTGCTGTTTTTGCCTGAGAAGCGGCTTCAGCAGCCCGAGCGGCTACCGCCACTCTTTCAGTTACTAGTGCTGCCTCTATACTATCGGAAACAAGTTTTCGGATAGCAGCTGGAGTAGTTTTCTTTGGCGGCATAATTCTTCATAATCACAAAAGATAACAATAAAGAGAACTCACAAACAGAAATGATCATCATACACGATATATACAACCATAACAGGTATGAATACAATGAAATCACAACGAGAAACAACCACGAAATATCATAAATATAATCACAACACACGTGAATATAATACATGAAAATTTCGGCCTACATGGACCGATATCATAGATAGCACAACCATTCCTACATATTAGAGTCGACACTTGATACATTTTGTTTGTACAACAACCAAAAGACTACAAGTTCTTTAAACTATGTCACACATCCCGTGACTAGGATAATAATAGTAAAAGCTAGCATGATATAAGTCTAGTCTAGGCATCTCCTGGTGCTCCGCCTGATCGAATCTGAAGCTCTCGGACCTCTGCAGCTAGTCTGGCCACAATCTCCATCAGATGCTAAATCTGAAGCTGAGTAGCAACATCTCTGCTCTCCAAAGTAGCAATCCTCGCACGTGCTGAAACTAACTCACCTGCCTGTCGCTGCTGCTCCTCCTGCGACATCTAGGCTCCGTCAAACAACTCTGGCATCTCCTGCCTCAGCTCAGTGACTCGCTCATGATCCTCCTGTTGTCTAGTCTCTAAACCCTTATAGGAAACATCTATGGAAACCCTGCCTAAAACCAAACCCTCTATCTCCTCCTCCATCGCCTCAACTCGGCTCAATGAAATCTCCTCTAGCTGACCTAAGGCCCTGTCAATCTGCTCCTGCTGATGGTCTAATCGTGTCTCAAGTGTAGGAGCAGCAGGCTGTCTGGCGGTTGCAGCTCTAGAACTCTCACCGACCTCAAACCTAATAGGGTGGTGTAGTCTCTGTAGTCTCAGTAGTGGATGGTGATGGTATGTCAAGTCGTGCACGCTTCTTGAGCGGCAAGTCAGATATGGGTGTAGGGTCTCTGAGATGTGATGGTGCTGGTGGTGCTCCAGATGATGGTGAGGATGGGGATAATGATGATAGAGATGATGGTGATAATCGTGCACAGAATACTACCATCTTTCGCGCTGTCAAGCGGCGTCTGAGAGGATAAGATGAAGTAAACACTATGGGACGACCACTAGTGTTAGGGGTAAGTGATGGTGGTGGTAGTGGTACATAAGCAGCAGGTGATCTATGAGTAAGATAACGTGATAAGGGTGGTGTAGGTGCAACTTCGCCCTCCTCAAAGGGTTCAGTCTCAGCATCGGATGGTATGGGTGATGAGTCTGGTGTAGGGTCAACTGATGTTAGGACTATAGTAGGTGGTGATGAGACATCCTCCATGTCAGAGTATGAAGTAATGATGATAGGATCAGTATCTGAATACATCTATGTGACAATCGACACGAAATGAAAGTAAATAACCTGCATAATGTATGTATGAAACCGCATGTATAGTGAGTATGCACTTATGATGAAATGATGTGATGCTGTGATGATGTAGTTATAGTCTAGGGTATCATGGACAACCTAGTTCGCTATAACCTTCGCTCTGATGCCAGATTGTCACACCCCCAAATACCTTATTTGCAGCAGAATGGAATAACTGGGGCGCGACTGCCATAGCATCAAAGTTAAAGTTATATTGAACGACCTAAATTGTTGTTTTAAAAGTACATCGTTTGGTTTCATAAAACATTCAGAGTTTACAAAAGATAGGTCCAAAAAGATCATTCAAGTTTGCGGAAATAAGTTTGTTACAAACCAAATGATAATTTAAAGTGCATATAAAAACAAGTGAGACGCGTCGTCACCGCGACTCTATGATATGCTCACATGCTGGCCATGATACGAATGCCTTAATTACCTGAAAATACATTGCTAAAATGGTCAACAATAATGTTGGTGAGAATCATAGGTTTATGTAAATGATAAGTCTGTACGGTAACCACAAGCATAAAGTGAAATGACAAGAATGCTACATAAAAATCATACATTGGCTCTTAAGCTCATGACCCCGAAGCTAGACTGATTATGAGGGCCCCGCCAGAGTGTTTTGCCAGACTCTCTAAATCTGATATCAAATTAAATGCATCCATTTAACCGGTTGGATCTACCAACCCGGATGGAGGAGTCACCCTCAATAGATCTATTCACTCACCCTCGCTTACTATGTAATTAACGGTTCATGATAAATAAAAGGGGACTTTAACATGGCAAATGAGGTAACTTAAGCAATGAAAATGAAATTGATACTTTGGTCCGTATGAAAATGGACCAATGTATTCTCCCTCGCAAGTTTAGAAATGAAATTGTAAATTGAAAATGGGGCTATGAAAACTCACCTGATGCAATGGTTATGATAACAATAGTAGATACACTGGAATGAGGCGCGATCTCTAACCGCAACCTAATATGAATGATATGATCTAATATAAGTCATGAAATGATGCTACACATGCAAATACGTATGTTATCGATACCACTCGTGAAATTTGGAAATAACGTTTATCGTCGAAAAATATATTTTTGACGTCTTGTTAAGTTATAAAACACTTTACACGTATATATGTTGTAACGACATCCCACGATCGTCGTTTGGTGATTTATCCAAAAATATAGAGTTTTCCGTTATAAATTAATATTCTTCAACTTATAAAGATGACTAAGTAGCCTCGCAAAGCTAGTCGCAAAACGGTGTACACTGAGCGTTAGGAAATAAGCTCAGCGGTTTTAGAAAGCTTGTAACAATATCTTAAATTCTTAACACTGAAATTTTGTCCATACGAGTCCCGATCATAAAGAAAAATAATAGTTAAGTTAGCTAGTCGGGCTAAATTTGTTGTTTTTGTGCAGTTTTTGGGTATATTAGAGAGGTCGTATTTTACTCTTTACAAGTCCGATTGACGAACAGCTGGTCGATTTGGAAAATAGGCCAAGAGTACTTGATTTTACCTCAAGGTGTTAATGTCTCAAAACTGATTCGATCAATGAGAAAAATGGCTCTCAACTTGGTTACCCGAAAGACAGTTTCACACTTAGAAATTATTTTTAAGTAAAAGCTGATGAAAATGTGTTGTGAACGTCGGTTTTCAATCGCTTGTATCTCGGTCGTTATAAGCTCGTTTTCTACGTTCTTTATGTCCTCGGCTTCATATTACAGCGAACTAATAAATTTATGATATTTTGGCTCGTCTAGTTCGCGCTCAACACCTCGTTTTAACCATTGAAAATCGTGTGACAACTTACAATTTTTCAGAAAATATAGTTTTCGTCGTTAAACTTGAAATTAACGTATCTTTCTCGTCGTAAGCTCGTTTTTACTCATTCCAGCGGCCATGGCTTCGTTTTTGAGTTTATTTTCTAAATATGTAAGCCAAAATAACCCATGAACCACTGAAATTTCCATATTTTGCAAAAATGGACAGACCCTTATTTATATTTTGCCAAAAACCATTTTTACTAGTTCAAGACTTGAACAAATCCCTTCCAATCAACACCAAAGCTATTCTAAATCTACCATACACCTTCCTAGGGTGTCATGGGTTCCTAATCTTCACCAAAAATGATAGAGTTCATAAGAACACTAATGGGATCCTTTAAATTCATTTTAATGACAAAAACAAGTGATAACTGGTATATAACATAAATGTACTTGCATGTTTTGCTACTAGATCATAAAAATAGATCAAGTAAGAGTATGAGTGAGTAAAAAAATTATTATATCTATTATACATTTATGGTGCGACCCGCCCAAATTTTTTTTGCTACCCGGTTTTTTCAAGGATCCAGTTTATTATTGGTGCCCCGCCCTATTCATTCTCCCTTACATCTTCTTCATTCCTTTGAGATCCGGCAGCTGCGAATCCGGTAACGCAGCCCGAATTTTCCAATCCGAGATTGAGGGTTTTTTTGTAACTATAGTGCTCTGTAAGGGGAGCTACAGGGGTATGAATAGTTAAGTTTATATTATTTTTTTGTTATGGCTCTTTTTATGCCAGCTGTTGTGTGTACAGTTTCTCAGTCGGTTATATCCACACATTTAGATCTGAGTTAGGGTTAGTGTCTCGGTCGGTTATATCTACACTTTTAGATCTGAGTTAGGGTTATCACTGCCTTTTGTGATAAAGGGAAAAATAAAAAACCCCGTTCTTTGGTGAAGGAAGTGTCTAAAATTATTCATTGTTGATTCTGTTTGTTTATTATGTTTAGTTGTTTGTTCCTGTTGTTATTGGTGATTTTATTATGCATATTTATTCATTTCATTATTAGGTTTCCCAAATTGTTAGTATGCTATGTTGATTGATTTGCTTTGAGGGGAGAATTTTTTGCTTTAGGGTTAATGGTTTTATATTTATTTTTTTTTTTTAATCTTGGTTAACGATGTTTGTTTAATTTCTTTTTTTTTCTTTCTTTTTTTGGATTTGTTTTAGGGTTTATGCTTTATATTATTGTAGATTGTTATTGATGATTTAATTTTTTTTATGGCAGTATGAAGGATGAGATGGTGAAGATTTATGAGGTATGAATGTTGCCTAATTTCATTTTTTTCCAGTATGAACTGGGCAAAAATTATGAGATGGTCAAAAATGTGTCAGGTTTGGTTCGTCTGCCTTTCGATTTGCTGGGGATACCAGGTTTTTTGCTGTGCAAAGGTATAACAAAAATTTAATCTTTTTTTGGTTTTGTCAATATAGATGCATTCCTTTGTAATTTGTGGATTTCTTTACTATTAGAATTTAATTGTAAAATGAAAAATGAACATATAAACTGAGGAAGAAGCCTTAAAAATAGGCTTATGGTATATAACCGGACTAAAATAACCTAATAGGCCACTGAATAAGCTAAAAGAAAAGTAAGCGAACCTGTCTTCATAACCTACATATAAGCTGTATATATATGGTGTGGTCATAAGCTGTGTATAAGCTATGGTCGTAAGTGTATAAACTGATTTTATATGTTCCTATAAATGACCTCGTTCATAATACCTAAATTGAGATGAAAATTGTTACGCTGGGATTTAGGAAGTGATTATTTAATTGTTGGGGGGTTTGTCTTACCTTATTTATCAGGTTCATACGCTCATATTGATATAAAAACGGTTTGGAAGTAGAAGATAGACAACATTATTTATCAACTTATAAGTTATTTGAAGATTTAAAACTGTTCTATACGTTATTTAGATGATTATTCATGCGACGGTAACCTTTGACGCTTTATAATTTTTGCAGGTATGAATGACCTGTCGCACAATTTAGCAACAGTCGGATCAGTCCGTTTTGAACAAGCATTAGCCGCTAGACTGGATCTCTTCAAACCTTAATTGGCGCGTGTCCAGGAGTTCCTTCAAAAGAGGCCCGCAAGGTATTTTAACTTACTTTATAAGATCGGTTAGGGAACAAGATGAGGTTTAATATTTTGTATTCACATGTTCTGTTGTAATTGGTAGGCATTCTCCTGGAATAAAAGATTTGGTTCAGAAGCTAAAGGAAAGTGGTGAGACTGCTTATCTGATTTGTGGAAGATTTCGTCAAATGATCAATGTAAGAGGATACATGTGGTTTCAGTTTCTGATTATTGGAAGTAGAGAAGAAAGATCTTTAGGTTTCAGGTAAGTTTTTTTAAGATCGTTCCGTCGTCATTCTGTTTTTCTTTCAAAAGTTTCAGTTTATGTGTTTCGTTTAACACTTCGGTAACCTTGAGCTTTTTCTTTTGTTTGATTATGATAAGGGTCTGACAATTGTTGTATAAAGGAGTGCTCATAGATGGGTCAACTGACTTTGGTTGAAGGAGCCAGCGGGGTTGCGGTGACTGTGCCGTTGTATATGTAGCACAAGTTGAGTTGGCCTCCGTTGGAGTTCGCGATGGTTTGTGACCAAGTTAAAGAGGTAACTATATATTCTAGAAATTCTTACCATGAAAACCGGAATTTTTTTTTTTGAAATATAAGATAATTAGTTTAAATGTGTAATTATGGTTGACTTTTAAGTGAAAACTCACTTCATTTCGCCTTATGTAGTTGTGAACCTGTAATAGTAATTCTCACGCATTTGGCTTCGTATTGTTTTTGGATATAAAAAATATCGCCTTATGTAGTTGTGAACCTGATAATCTTTTTTTTGTTTACAGCGCATTACTTTACACATTATTTGCATTAATGGTTCCTAAAATGAGTGTTGTACTTGCAGGGGTTAATTTAAACATAAAGCTGGAAAAGTTGTGCAGGTGAGCCATTTCGGACCATTTAAACATTATCCTGTTGAAGACAAGAAACAAGAGTGGCTAAGGGTTGGAAGTTTATGTTCAGTCATGAATTATTGATAAATATATAATTAGTGGCTAAGGGTTGGAAGTTTCTGTTTTGGCAGTCGCGATATGGGTTGCTGTTCGCGCAATAGAGACCAGGAAGGTGTTACTTGGTTAAAGGGCTGGTCAAAACATGTTTATGCTATCATGTTCCAGGTGAGCTTCTTGACGCGTTTTTTTTTTTTTTTTTTTTTTTTTTTTTTTTTTTTTTTTTTGTTTTTTGTTTTTTTTTTTTTTTTGTCTATTTTCTAGATTCTATAATTTAGATATGCTTTGAATCAGGCTGCAGGCGATTGGAGATGCCACTAGATTGTAATGTCGAAGCTACCTGGTTTTACCCATTACATGCCGTACTTACTTTTCAGCCTCACTGAACAAAGGTGCTTATAGGCATATTTCAAAAGGTAAATGACGAAGTGTTTGGGATTGTTTGATGTGTTTGCTTATCCGCTTAAAAAATATAAGTAGTACTAATTTGCTTATTTTCAACTGTTTGTTTATTCCAGTATAAGCAGTTAACCCATCATTATCTATTTAGAGAATTTTTATTTTTCTCATTTCAGATAACAGACGGTTTAGATGTTGTGAGGGAAAAAAAATGGAATATACATTTGAAGTTTGGGGTTTCCGTGGTCTGCACCATCTGGTATGCTTCGTGCTTTGGTTTGGTTGCATTAACTCATATCATCTCGCTGCTTCTTATTTATGAATTTTTTTGTATCAATTTATTCAGATTTATGAAATATTGGACAGCGTTGTCGAAGAAGCTCAGTGTGTGTTCAGGGGATGGAGGGTGTGTTCAGGAGATGAGTTCAGTGACTGGGTTGAGTAAGTTGGTTTAGTGGGTGTGTTCAGGGGGTGCGTTAATGGGGTTGGGATCTAATTTTGGCAATAGTTTTCGACTGCAAAGGAGATATGTAAAGGACTTCATAAGAAACAGGGGAAGTTGGTGATGGAAAGGGGAGTTATTTAGCTAAAGAAAAAAGATGCTACTCATGCACAATTGCACCACGTACCTGATAATAGTTCAGCCAAGGTAAAAATTAAATTTCGCGTACAGTTAACTGAAATGATGTTAGGTAGAAGTTCACATTTGAATATTCATTTTTTATTGCTTAATGACAATGACACACATGATTTATTAGAGCCTGCAACGTAAGAAAGAACGCCTAGGACA
This sequence comes from Artemisia tridentata subsp. tridentata, assembly GCA_021014915.2. Classification (NCBI taxonomy): domain Eukaryota; kingdom Viridiplantae; phylum Streptophyta; class Magnoliopsida; order Asterales; family Asteraceae; genus Artemisia; species Artemisia tridentata. The sequence continues at coordinate 62,767,627 of CP139501.1, read as the reverse complement.
TGGGAAGAGTGGCTTGATGAGAACATAAACCAAAATCACACCATGGTCCTTTTCAATAGTATGTCTCCTCTCCATATCAAGTAAGTTCACAGTTCTAAATTTCTGATGGACAAGTATAATAGTTACTAACGGAGAGTGGTTGTGGTTTTGATGAGTCACCAAACCTTTCGTTCAATTGATGCTCTGCACATATACGGTGCAATTCATACTGAGATTCTCGACCTTACCCATATATGCGTAGCATGAGTGAAGTGGGTCAACCAGATTTTGAAGCATTTGCACATATGCGATGCAATTCATACTGAGAATCTGACCTTTAATTGAAGTAAACGCCAACGTGACTATTTTTTCATGATAACATCAGGTAAATGCTGATTTTTCTTAAAAGAATGTGGGATTTTGGGGTGTCAATTGTGTATAACTGGTGTATATATATATATACTTAGTATCTAACTGTCACATTATTATCAGATGGCCACATCCTCAAGCAATGTCGTGTAGAGCGTAACAAGATCACAGAAATATCACAGTTAACAACTAGAAGCTGTTGAACGATAATTTTTACATTGGTATGAGGCAACGGATGGCAGCTGAACGTGGCTTTTGTATAGACTGGGAAAAATATTGCTGCAAGGATAGGAAGTGTTGATACGTTGGAGTTTAAAGCCATAAGAGAATGACGCGTAGCATGTTTTAATGGCTCTGTTATTGTATGCATTTATAACGTTTCTGTATATGTCCACAAACTGGTATTGTATGTATTTGATATGAATGAAAATCTACTAGAACCAATTATCAGTGTTAAGACATAATTCTTATTTTAATGGCTCAATTTCTTATGGATTCTGTTGTGTACTCAATTCCTGGGTGTCTTAGAGATGTCGATTTCAAACACTCCGCAGTGAAGCATTTTCCCAATTTTAATGGCTCAAATATGTGTCAAAACATGTATCTGTTTTGTGAAACATTTGCCCCCATAGGAGCAAAAACTGATGTGTTTTATGAAATATTTGGCCTTTATGAATGTTTCTTAATATATTAACATCAAAACCATTTATGCATATTACCCATACTGCTCCATCATCTCCACATCTGTTCCATCGTCGCCACATGCCCAACTTACATATGCAAACCTCCCACGGCAACGCGCGGGTTAAAGACCTTGTTTAGAACAATTACTTGATGATGAAGAGTTTTTGAGGTTAATAACTTAGTTACTTCAAGGTTTTTATTTCAAAACCATAATTAGAATCACTAATGGAACTAAGAAAATACTTGAGCTTGAAATTTTGATGAGTTTTTCTTCTTCTTATAATGGCCGAACCACAAGGATGATGCGAGAGTAGTGAGTTTTATTTTTTGTTACTTGAAGTATTTATGAGGAAACATGTAGCAATAATGAGCTAGGTAATTAGTCTTGGTCAAATAGGTAGTCAAAGTGGGCTAGGAGGGGGGGCATGGGGCGTATTTTAGGGGAAAGGTGGATGAGGTGGTGGTTTTTCATAATTAGACTTGTACTTGGTGTGTAATTTAGCTAGTATTTAGTTAGGATATTTTGTTATCGGGTACTTAGTTAGTCAGAAATAAATTTTAACGGAACCAAATAAAGCATGACGAAGTTGTAAAAATTATAAAATCACATTTCTCGCAAGTATCGGGTGTCTAAATAATTATCGTGTTGAAATTTCGTAAACCGTCGTAGTTATAAGCTTTTAACGGTATATATAGTAAATAATTTCAAAACACTGGGTAAACTAATAATATAATCTTTATATTGCTGTAATGAGTGTAAAAATATGCTAGGATCATAGTCGGGAGTGTCGGGTATATTGTTCGCAGTAAATGATTGAGTGATAGCGTTTATTTAATAAATAATTATACGTGAATTGAAATTATGCAAACCCGTGAATGACCTAATATGAAGATGATGTTACTAATGATATGTAGACTACTCTAGTCCATATGATGTGTCCTCTGTGATGTTCCATGAATACGCAGCTAAACCCTTACGGTTATGCGAATTTTGATACCCGTAAACCTAGTTTACGAAATGAAGAATGATAGGCATGAATAGTAATTTCCCTCCGAGAATGAATAGTGTTTTGTGAATAGTAAATTTTTTGATAACGTCTCAAAGTCGCAAACTGACTTCAAAAATGATGAATAGTAAAATGGTAAATAGTAATTTGTGAATAGTAAATTTCAAAGTTTGGAAAATGACCTGAAATTACGGTTTGTCACTGAATCATTACTCAATAGTGGTCAAAATGAGATTGAAAAAGTTAAATTGATCAATAGCGAAGTCAAAACCGCGAATGAAAAATTAAGTTCTGAGCTTGAGAGATACAAAGAAGATCAAAAAGTCTTTGAGTTCAACAAAAAACAAGAGTCTGAAATGGAAATTTGATATCAAAATTCCGTTTTAAGATAAAAACAATTGCAAATCAAATTTGACACACTTGATGTAACGTCAAATATGAAGATCAAAGCTTTAAAGGTGGAAATTTCTGAACTTAACAACCAAATTTCTATATTACAATCAACTTGCTCTAGTCTTGAACAAGAAAAGAAGCAGTCGAAAACAGATTTTTCAAAACGTGAAAATGAACTTCTTGATGAAATCATTGATCAAAAAGAAAAAATCAAAGAGTTGGAAACTTTGCTTATTAAAACTAGATACTCAAAGAAAAAAATTAATATGATTAATAAGAATAAAGATCCACTTTTGAACACAACTAAAAAAATGGCATTGGTTGAGAAAACCCTTGGAACCTCAAGAGAGCTCAGAAAGAACAGAAAGTTTTGTACAATAGCAAGGTCTTATTTGAAAAGCATGAACCTCTTGTTGTTTTAAATTCTGACGAAACAATCGAGCTTGAGGAAAAAAGTCGCTCAAAAATGAAACAAAGGAATCCTGATTTACAACCTATTGATTACAAGTTAAACAAATTTTCTGAAGTTATATTTGTCCCTCCAACCCCCAAAACAAATGAACAAATATACAAATCAAATTTTTCCAAAAAACCAAGTGTTACAAAAACCATTTCAAAACAAGTTGCTGCTTCAAAACATCTTTCCAAAATTGAGCAAATGTTTTCTAACTACACTTTTAACATAAGTGGTGCGAGAAAATATCTTGACAAAGCCAAAACAAGGATTGAGCAACTTCAACAGACTGTTGAATAAAAAAAAGTCTAAATGTGAACACTTGGAACTCTAGTTTTCATAAAGAGATGAGAAAGATTTTTGATACTGATATAGCTACTCCATTGAATAACATCTATGCGAGAGTAATTCATTTTGAAAATTAATTCTTAAAAGAAACAGTTGACTTTGTCAAGGACTACAAATCCCTTGTTAAGGAAGCAATTGAAACACAAGAAAACATTCAAAATTTGGAAAATCTTAATGATTCTCTTTTAAAAGCAGTCATTTCAACATATGTCATGTATATCATTTTACAAACTTACTCTGTTGAGGACGATGAAAGATTGAGAGCTGAGCATTCAGAAATTGTTTCAAAATATGAAGACGAGTTAACAACGCTTGAGAAAGAAAAGTTGTCATATTTTCAACAACTTAATTGTAAACAGAAAGAACGCAAGTGTGAAAATTCGTCTTACGAGCGTGCTTACAAAGATTTGGAAAAGAAAAATGTCGACTTGAATGTTCAGTTAGCAACTTTGAAAGGAAAATGTGTGGATACTAATTTTGCAAAACCATTGACTGCTGTGGAATCTCAAGGTTCAAATAATGTCTCAAACACGAACTTTCAAAAGACAAGATTTGCACCGTCCGTCAATGTGAACAAGGTTAACATAAAACCAGTTACTCCACATGTTCTTCCAAAATTTGGTCAAAATGATTTTCGAAACAAAACGGTCAAACCTTCAAATGTTTCCAAGAGTCAAAACACATATTTGTTAAAACCAAACACACCTTACGGTAAAAACTTCCATCAAAACAAGTCTCTAGAGAAACATAAGAATACCAAATCCAATGACAAGGCTGCGGTAATTAGCAAAACAACTACACCATCTCTTAGGAATAGACAAACCTACAAACAGTAGCAGTTCAGATCCAGAGAGTACACATGCTGTAAAAAGAGTCTACCCTGACAATACGGTTAAATTTGATTGTCCAGCGTGTAAAAAGTGTGCTTTAAAAGCTAATCATGACCTATTCATTTCTCAATTCATAGATGAAGTAAATTCAAGTGCTAGAAACAAACCTAAAAAGACTAAAAAACAAATAAAACCCCATAGGAGAGAGAGACAAATCACTCAGTCACCTACAAGGTCATCTACGGACAATAAGTTTAGTTCTCCAGAACAATCCGTTGCACACAAAAAGAAAACTCAGTGTAGAACAAAACTTAGGTGGCAACCTACGGGTAAAATCTTTAACATTGTTGGTCTTATGTGGAAACCCACGGGCAAAATTTTTGAGTCAAGCACTCGCACAATAGATAGTGAAACCAATCCTACTCTGGACAATGTGATTTCTCATTCAGGTACATCAAACCACCTCTGGAAAAGGAAAAGCAATCTATCTCAAATGATGAAAGTGACGAATCTCAAGATGTGCCACAAGGTAAGTTCACAAACTTGGAACATATTTCTTCACGGGATTCAAAACCTTTCACTAAACCAAAATCAAATTTTTCATTTTTTACTTCGTCAATGTTCGATTTTCCTTTCATATTATAAAAACAACACAAAAATTTCTACAATAAAAATATAAATAAAAATTAGAAAATCCGAAAATATTTCAAACACGACATGTCACTTGTATAATCAATAGTATTTAAGTTTCTAGAAATGTCATTTAACATTGATACAGAAATTTAAATATGCTTGAGCAGGAGTTCATTCAAATGTTTTTTTCAAAATATATCGTCATCTATAAAACAATGTATTCTTAGTACTTCAGCTAAGGACTCCCACTTCAAAAAAAAGGCTTGTGTACACTCAGTTCACAACCCGTGCTTCAAAAAGTTATACAACAACATGTCCCCAACAAAAACTCTGAATGTATTACCAAACTTTTGTCACAACTTTCAATTTAAAAATTGGAACATATTTTGAGGGGGAATTAAACAAAAATTGTTATTTCTTAAAAACATTGTGCTTGTATATTAAATTTCAAAAAAAAAACTAGTTTTTGATGTCTATATCAAATATCGGAACACACTACTGCATGTAACAATTTCTTAAACAAATTTTTGTGCAAAACAAAGGTTATTTAAAATAAATGGACTTTGGTTTGAGGGGGACTTAATTTAAACCCATGAATGAATAACCATGTAAAGCTATCTAACTCTCAAGGGGAACTGTAAATGTTTTACAAACTTAGGTTACATAATTCATGTTATCGAAAAGGCCAGGGGGCAAATCTGTCAAAAAGAAAACTTTGGAATAGGTACTATACACTCCCTCCGTCTTTTGAAAAACTCGCACAAACAAACTCACTCACCAATAATTCTCTCTACCTCAATTTACATGCATCGACCATTTAATGTTTTTCTAATCTTCTTCCTTCACAAAAACAGTAAGAATCTTAATCCTTAACACTATTTTAACTTTATTTGATGATCAATCAAGCTTTACGTGATTCTTAAATTATCTAGGGTTTCGCAATTTTTGAAATTCTTGAATAATAGATGTCAATGGAAAAAGATTGTTGTGTTAGAAGCGGAATTAAGAGTAGATTACATTGATCTAAGCCCCGTTTCATTAATCGAAACACATTGGTAGGATTATGGAATTTTAGGCGTTGAAGGTTTCGAAAAATTTCGTAGCTTGTGCCTTAGTGTTTGTATTGTTTGTTAAGTGTTGAATTATGGTTTAACATCATTATTAAGTTGTTTTCCCCATTGGTGATCAGTCCAAAATATGTTCTAATCGATTTCAAGAAAATAGGCTATGTTGTTCCAATAATATCACGTCTACTCTAATAATCTTAGTGAGATAAAGTGGGTGTGGACACTTTAGTTTAGAGAGAGAAATGAGAGAAATAAGTAAAGTCTTGCATATATAGAAAGAAGAACACACACCCCATAACCCATGAGGTAGGGGGTATTTATACCTATACAATAGTCAAGCATACTATCGCAACTATACAAGTGTTGCGATAGTGTAATGCTGTCGCAAGCTACACAATGTTACACAACATACCCTATACTAATACAAAAGATAAATAGTGGTCCCTGCACTAATGATTTACACTTTTTGTGTTCCAACAATCTCCCCCTAAGGGTAGATCATTCGGGTCTTCTATTTATGGGCTTCTTGTCAGGCCAACTTCGACATCCTATCCTTTGTTCCATTCATCTCTATGATGCTCAAAATGTCAGCTTTTCTGTTATTACATTCACAACTCTTGTCAACATACGATGATTGCTTGCAGTTATCTCTATCTACAGTTGTTCAACCTTCCTCTTTATCTGTAACACCCCAACCCGACAAGGGTAAAGATATCACAATAATGGATTCATATCAGATCAAAATAGAGCATACATCTACAGTAATACAAAAATCTCAAAGGATTACAATTGAAATACTGAATTCTACAAGGTTACAATGAAACTTTCAAAACTAATTCTAAACATAATAACTTCAGTCCAACTCTAATCCAGAATAGCTACCAAGCCTTCTAAGTCCAGAGGTACACTCTCACTCATCCCCAGCTTCCTACTAAAACCTGCCGCAGGAAAAGAAATGCGGCTGAGCTACGAGAGCTCAGTGAACAGATATATAGATGACAGAAACAATAACAGATAACAATACAGAAGCAAATCCGAAATACAGATTATACAGATACAGAATTAAAGTGAAAGAATAGGAAAGGAATAAGGGTAAAAGAAAAGAATGAGAAAGGGATAATGTACAAACCAGGTTTAGGGAAATACAGAAATCCATCACGAGCCCAGAGATAACAGATAATATCATAACAGAGTAATCATATAATAATCCAGAGGGGATGCCTCTCAAGTAACAGATAATATGAGGGGTGACCTCATGTATCAAATCGGAGTGATCAGCTCCCAGATATATGTGAAAGACGTGTATCGCACACACCATCAGTCACCAGAGATATATATAACAGATAACATAATAACAGATAACAGAAATCAGATCAGAACTAGGATGCATCAATGACATGGACATGAAACCCTCATGCCTAGTGATTGGCTCGGATATCAGACTGTGGTCAAGGTCAGATGTCATATAATAAACAGAGTCACATCTAAGGGTTCATGGCAGAAGGGTCATGTCAACAATTCAGATTAAGATAATAAGGTTTAAATCAGAGTTTATCAGATTAAGTTTAATATCAAAGCTTAAGTTCAGATTAAAAGGTTTATTTCCAATAGTCCAAAAGTATATCAAAGGTTAATGATTACAAAATTTATAGCAATAATCCATTTCAGAAGTTCCTGTCAAAAGTTCATTTAAATCAATCCTTTAATAATGGTTTTCATTGAAATGATCTTTCAAAATAGTTTTCATAAAAATGGTCTTCCAAAACCTTTAGTAACTTCCATTTCAAGTGGTATAGCTTCTTTTTAAAATAGCTTTTAATAAAGGTTCAAAATCAATTAGGTTCAGATAAGGATTTAACAGGTTAAGGTTTATACCAAAATCAAATCAGAATTTACAACAGATATATCAGGTTAAGGTTCAGAACAAGGTTCACAGATCAGATTCAATTAAGACTCACAAATTCAGGGTTCAGAACAAGAGATCAATCAGAGTTCAGGAAAAAGGTTCAGAATACAAGAATCATAGCAGAGGTTCAAACAAAAGGTTTAAGACAAACAGATCACAACAAAGATCCACAACAGAAAGGGAACATAGCAATGGTATAGGGAATCCTAATAAGGAAAATGAAATACTGAGAGAAAAGGGAAAGAAACACCCTTACTGAAATAGGGCAGAATATCTGTACCTTATTAGCACAGCAGAAAACAAACAAACACAGAACAAATGATCAAGACTTCTCCTTCTTCACACCTAAGGAAGAGGAAGACAGAATTACTAAAGTTCCTTATTCAGATTATTCCTTTTAGTTTATCTCATCATTTTATGTACTTTCTATTTTTAGTAACTTTCCAGATTTAGTAAGTTTCCATAATTAGCAGGTTTCCAGAATTAACATATATTATCATTTCAGATTAGGTTTAACCCTTATTCAGAGATTATTATGGAATACAGTACATTTTATCAAGTTACAGAAGTTTAGGGTTTTAAATGTAACTTCATTAATTTACAAGGTCATTTGTGAAAATACTTCAAGTTACAGAATTATATACTCATTTTATTCAGAATTACATTTTATTCCCTTAAGTTTCACAATTTACAGATTACACCCCTTTAGTTACATAATTTACAAAACCAACCTTATAATTACATATTTTACAAATTAAACCCTACAATATCCATAATTACCAACCAAGCATATTATATTTCATAATTACAGAATATACCATCAGAATTTAGTACTTTACATATTTGACCCCTCAGAATTCAGAATTTACATATTTAGCCCTTTAAGTTTACAAAACATATATATTAAGTCATAATTCATAACAATTACATAATTAGCCCAAAAAATCCTCAAAATTACACAACAACCTTTTTATATCAGTATTAACACAAAACAACTTCAGAATTCCAGATTTACACTTTTGGTCCCTCACTTTTAATTAATTCCAAATCGAAACCCTAATTTCCCATTAATTCATTATTATGCAATATTTACACTTAGGACCCCAAAGTTATATTTTTCCCACATTCTTACAGATGTATATGATCTTAAAAAAATATCCCAGAAGTTTCAAAGTTGGCAAAACAGGTCCTTATACATTTTACTTCAAATCGGTTAGACTTTTTATAAACAATTACAAACCCTACTTTTCACCAATCATTGAACTATCATTAATTCATCATTAAAACACCTTAAATGATCAGATATTCATCCAAGAAACCAAACCCTAGAGGCCACGATTTTTATTTTATTTGTTTCTTTATTTTTCTAAAATCCGGTTTTATCAATAATTAACCACGTAAATTTTAAGCTTCTAAAAATCAAAACCATATTTTTCCCAGATCATACGACTCATAAGGAACCCACGAAAAATAGTGAACATGCCCAGAAAATTCGTTCAACATATATTACATATTTACGTATGTTTTAGACATTAAAATTAACACGACTTGATTTAGGCCACCATAATTCGATCTATCATTTTTCCCAGGTCTATTACATCATATGAGGTCTAAATAAAATAGCCATCATGCCCAGAAATTCGGATTACATATTATTGTGATTTACATGTTTTATGACCATTATATTATCATACGCATAATTTAGCATGCATGGATCGATTTGCATATTTTATATGAGTTATATAACCTCTAGAGATCACTGGAAAAATGCCATACTAATTTTAACACATTTGGTTTAGTCGCAAGAATTATTACCTTGATTTAGAGCAATTCGACAAGAAATCAAGAAAAAGAACGAATCAAGGAGAAAACGCAGCAACCCTTAATTTTCCTAGCTCCCTTGCACTTCCAATAACACCATAAAAATCCTTGATCAAACCCAGAAGTCGTGTGCTTGATGTGGTCGAATTATTTAGATCGCTTAGGGTTTATGTGTTTAGTCGGTTTTATGTTTTGGAGAATAAAATAAAGGATTTGGTTTTACCTCTTGAAACCGACTTATGAGGGGGCATAAAATCAAGAATTTCGGCCCATGATATCCAGAATTTATTTGGGTTGATTTGCTCAATATTTCCTTACTTTATTTTATATATTGTTTAGTTAAAAGAATTTAAAACATGATATTGATTTAATTATATAATTTTCGGAATTATAAATAAATGTGTGTGTTAATTTTTGAATATTTATAATGATGTAACATTGTCCCAGAAATTATTTTGTTTCAGATATAGTTCGATTTCAGAGTTTTGGAATTATTTCGGAATTTTATAAGTTGTTTTATAAGGTTTTATATTATCAGGGGTAATTTGGTAATTTTACGCGTTATCAGAATTTCAGGTATTACATTATCCGTTCAAGTTTCTTCAGTATCCGTAGCAATGTACTAGAAAAAAACTTGGCTACTTCAACGACTCTGAACACCAATGCAAGCTAACATCGGAGGAGTCAGGTTGATCTTCCTCTGATAGCTTTCAATCCCCATCTGGAAGTCTTCGATGTGAGCTACTACAACATAAGCCCTCATGAAAATCAATACTAATTCAATTACATCTTGGTCAATGGCTTTCTTGTTGTAGTTAGCTTCGGTTGAGTGGTAGTGTTGATTATCTGTCCTAACAACGTGATATTCAACCGATCCATGATAAGATTGATAATCTGAGCTAACTTCGACGTATTTAAGGATCCTGTGTTTCGAGTACACTTCTTCACGAGGCTTGCGTCTGAGCTGCCTTAATCAATAGAATCCCCTCGATCTTTCATTAACATTTATGATCCCCATATATGCATCTCTGTTGTACTTCTCTGGACTTACTTCCTCATCATTGAAGATGTCTACAAATCTTTCTTCTTCCATTAATAGATCTGGAATTTATTCATAGGTTGCAACTTCCTTGGTAGGTGGTTGGTATTTGTTTGGACCGTGAAGCATGTATAAGAGATCTTTATTGAAGTTATGAACTAAAGGAACGGTGTCAGATCTTTGAACTCTAGGGATTTGTTTCCATAGTGGAGGGCGTTCTCTTTTTCTTTGTCCAGTAACTTCTCTTTCAAATGTTGAAGAAGTTGAAGCACCGAGAGCCTTAGATACCTCTTGATCGATAAGTCTTGTATTTAAATCTCTGTCACTTTTAAACTTGTAGATTACCGAATCATAGATATCTTCTACTCTTTGTTCCAATGGATCATCTTCCCCGATGTTCAATCCAAATCTTTCATGCAGATTAGAGAATAGCCTGTCAAGTCTTGTTGTTGTAGGATCTTCAGTTTTTTCATCCGTATGTAATGGATCCTTCAACACATCATCAAACACATCATCATCTATGCCCGAATCATCAAATCCTCCGAGCCCTGGAGGTATATCGCCTTCCTGATATGTCATATTCTCCTCCGTTTGTTTTCCTTAGAAGGTTTACTTTTCAATTTAACCTCCCCTACGTCATCTTCTCCTCCGTTTGTTTTCCTAGACTCATCAATTTGTGGCTCGATAAGTGTATCCCTTACTTCATCATCTTCGTCATGTAACTGGCTAAACTTAGTCCTCGACTTAGTTCATTTCCTTGTCGTTGTTTTCTTTCTTGTCTTAGAGGGTCCTACTTTGGCACTGGACTCTACTTTGACCATATGTGCTCCCGGGGTAGGTCCGCTTAGTTTTGAGCTTCCCATAGGAGCATTTACTAATTTCATGTACTCCGTGTATGCATCTGATTCCTTGTCTACAAGATCCAACAAGCCTTGTGGTATTGGCATGGGTGCATTGTTAGTCACAGTGGAGTCTCCACTTGTGTTGTGCATGTATAGTTCTTTTTCTATTGGATCTTTTTCTCTTCTTGAGATGTTCGGACGTTGCCTCATGAATTAGGCAATCATAAACTTGAAATATATGAAAAAAGGAATGCATTCATTCTTTTTCTTCGATGACTTCCTTTCATGATCTACGACATCCGTCCAGATCATCATAGCATAATTGAAGTGGCGCTGTTTCACTACACCAGACATGACTTGGTAAAGTTTTGTAGTGCCTCTATCCATCCCTGTTTCCTTACCTGTTAAACAACGGTTCAGAATCGAGGAGAGCGTGGCACATCTCGTGGGTAGGTACTTCCGTTTGAATGCTGATAATCTTTTGAAGTTGTCAGTACCTTCAACATCTTTATCGTATCCTAGCTCAATGAAGAATTCTTTGAACTGATCTATGTTGGGAGCCTCTTCCAAATCTTCATAATCTCTATGATTCGCCAAAGGAAGATTAAGTGATGTTCGTAGATCTTCTTACGTTAAGTTATTCTGTTGTGACTCTATAGTACTTTGAAGTGTATCGGGTTTGACATCTTCCAAGAGCACAACATTACGCCAGAATTGTTGTAAGTAAATCATGGGAGTGGTGGAGTCTGATGATGATAGTGCGGGGTATATGGGGTGATGTTAAAGAATTTCAGGGATAATGTTTTGGTCACATTCAAATGAGGTGATAATGAATCGATGATTCCAATCACCAATTCTGAGGAGTTCTGCTTCAGAAACAAGTTCATCATTTGTCGGTACATGCACATCATGAACTTCATCTTGAATGTTTTGTGGTTGATCTTGTACTTGCTCTTGAGCCATTTTTTTGAATGTGATTATGAATTGATATAAAGATTGTAAGTATATGGATAAATTTAAATTCATTTATTTCACTCTGTCTGTTTTTGAATGCTCTGGCATTTATTTTACGAGCATATTTCTTTTATTTTTCTTTTCTTATGCTTTCTTGCTTTTATAGCATATACGCATGCTCTTTTTTTTACATGCGATTTAATTCTTTCTGTCTATTTTAGTTTCTCCTTACCAAAAGTTTTTGTTGTGATACTTTTTCAAAATATTTATAAGGTTTAGATTGAACATTGTTTTCTATTGCTCATGCGTTAAAATATATGTTCATCTAACCTTTTTGAAGTTTTTGGAAAAAAGTATCAACGTATGTTTTAAACTTAAGTAATCTAGTATATACTTGATAACTTGATTAGAAAAAAAAAACATTTAAAAAGATAATTTAATTGCACGAGCGTGAGATTTCTTGATAAATAACTAAACTTTGAACTCTCTGTTACGTTGCCTAGTTAAAGAAGTCCATTATCAGCTTTTAGGTGATAACTATTCCTAATAACTATCTTGAAGATGAGAATTTTTAGGTTAAGTCAAATACAAGTCGTCTCAAAAGAGCTTTTGTTGCATAAGAGTGAGATTTTCCCGAAACGTATCAAAACCTTAAATACTTTGTTACGTTGTGTAGCTAAAGGGATGCATTATCAGTTTTTACATGACAACTAGCCCTAATAGCCACCTTGAAGACGAGATATTCATAGTTAAGACCATATCAGGTTGTCTCAAAAGCTTTTATAAACAAATTTGAGTGAAAAATTTTGAATGTTGCATGAATTGATATGTATGTTTGAAATTCATAGCTTTGGCAACCAAGAAATAATTTGATTTTTATCCATCAAAATCATTTATTCACCTCGACATATTAAAATGTCATCAACAAAGTGTTCATAAAAATGCAATCATAGAGAAGTCTAATTTTCTAATTAAACATATGTATCATGAACTACTTTAAGGCAATATCGGGATACAATCCTAGTCTAATTATTACTAAACTAAACATTTGCAATTTTATGTCTCAATACTTAAAATTCTTCTTTATATAAAAAATTTGATTTTTTGTCAAATAAATTTAAAAAATTGAGAAACACATGTGTGTTACAAAACAATTGGCTCATTGTTGAACTTTTGAGTTTTTATTTATTTATTTATTTTTTTGAAAAGTGATTTTCAAAAAAATTTGAAGTTTTGAACAAGTTAAGACCATTTTTAGAAAAGAATGTTTGATCACAAATGTAAGTTCGCTAAAATTTGTTAAAATGTTTGTTAAACCTTATACAATTAGAAAACTTATAAAAGTTTTGCGAAGATTTTAAAAAATTTAAGCAGAGTAACGATTAGAAAATGTGGGTAGCAAAGTTTCGCAAAATCTGCTATCACAGGATTTGGTATCGCAAACATGGTCAAACATAGTCAACTGTCGTAAACAAGATAAAACAGGTACTGCAAACCAATGTTGTGATAGTAAATTGCTATCGCAACAAGTTTCGTAAAGTGTTTTCGCAAAGAAAAGTTGTGATAGCAAGCTATCGCAACACATTTTGGAAAAGTGCTATCACAAGGCATCAGTTGCGACACTAAGTGTAAAACAGCTGTCGCAACCAAAGTCTAGCAGATTTTAAAATACTATTAAAATCAGTTTTTGGCTATATCCTAAAGTCTCGCATTCCATCATTATTGATGTCGCAACCCTAACTGTTCATCTTCAACGCAAAATTGATCCATTTTACCCCAAATCAAGCCATTTAAGTTCCCGTTTTATTTCATAATCATGATCCAAACATCTTATCTCAGTCATCTAACTACAAGAATTTAACCAAAATACTCTAAATCGCAAACTCAATAGTGATCTAAGTGTTGTATCAATACGCAACCATAACTAAACAATTATGATCAATGTAATGAAAATCAAAGACTGAAATTCATAACAAAGATGTAAAACCATTAGTTAAAGAAATTTGTTATCTTACTTTTTGCATGAAAAACACTTGAGATTCAAGATATCACTGTTAAAGCGTGAGTTTTGTGATGCGAGTATTTGGGTGCAAAGGAGAGAGAGAGTTTGTGATAGCAAATAAGGGTTTGTGTGTTTTTCTCACAGTCACTAGGTGGGTTAATAAACCTTTTTGATTTTTTGACCTTTTTGATTTTGACCCAGGTCTGTGAGAGTTTTAGACTGGGGGAGGGTTCAATAGCAATTGTAATGTTATAGCAAAACTCCCTCTTTGCTTAAGCTCTCTTTTCACACAAAGTCCATTTTGTTAGCATTTTATTTTTAAACAATGTTTTTGAAAACATTTTAGCTCAAATAAATGAACTTTTGTGTTATATCAAAAATGTTTAAATAAAATTTATCACTCCCCCTCGAAGTGATGGTATTTCCCAACACTTTAACAACATTTTTCATTTAATTTCCAACAACAATTTTTGTTTGATTTTCCAACAACTTAGCAATTTATTCATTGATTTCAAAAACATAAAAAAAAAACTTCTCAATTTGTCCCCCTCAAAAATAGCTTAATATTTTAAACTATTTTTTTTTTATCTATTATTGAGGTGGGTAGCATTGTTTTTGAAATTTTTATTCTTACTTGAGCTAAAAAAGATTATATTAATAATCAGAATAACATGCTCAAGATTTGTTTATCATGAGCAAAAAATTTTAGAAAAAGGTTTTGTAAAAGGCTTTTTGTAAAATCTTGTATAAATTTTGCTCACGATAATTACGAATATTTCTCTTCTTTTCTGAAGGATTGACGCACTGAAGCGTACATTCAGTGCCCTTTCTTTAAAAACAGGTGTTGATCTATGATTTGATCAACAACCATTATGAGTTGATAATTACCCAATTGTTTTACCAGATGTACTTGTGATGTCTGATACTTTGGTCACTTCTTTGACCTTATGATCATCATTGTCATTTTCATCACAAATTCTTGCCATTCCTAGATGTTGTCGTTAGTATTCAAATCGTTCTGGTGGCAAAGCTTTTGTGATGAAGTCGGCAATTTGGTAATTAGTTTTCACGAAGTACAATTCCACAGTCCGTCTTTCTACATGTTCCTTGACGAAATTGTATTTGACTGCTATATGCTTTGTCCGTGAGTGCTGGAACGTGTTACAAGAGATGGCAATGGCGCTTTGCGAATCACAATAAATTGGGATTTTGTCGTAGAAGAAACCATAGTCTGTCAATTGTGTTTTGATCTATAGTACTTGTGCACAACATCCGAAGAGGGATATGTGTTCAACTTCTGCAGTGGTTAAGGCAGTGTAATTCTTATTCTTTGAAGACCAGCTGATTAACTTCTCCCCCCAAGAATTGAGCAAATCTTGAAGTACTTTTGCAATCAATTTGGCAACCTGCATAATCTGCATCTGAATACGCAATTAGTTCGAAACCGGTATCTTTCGGATACACCTGGCCCATATGAATTGTGCCTTTTAGGTACCAAAAGATTCATTTTACAGTAGTAAGGGGCTTTTCTGTTTGCCTTGATTGGTAACGGGCACACATACAGACAACAAAATGAATACCAGGACGACTAGCTGTAAGATACATGAGTGAACCAATCATACTTCGGTATTTTGTAGCATCAATTGGTTTACAAACTCTATCTTCATCTAATTTAGGCTTGTGTTGCATTGGTGTACTTATCGAGTCAGATTTCTCCATTCCGAACATTTTCAAAATTTCCGTCGTGTATTTGCTTTGATGAATAAAGATACCACGAGGAGTTTGGTTAATTTGTAGACCCAAAAATAATTTTAACTCTCCCATCATGCTCATCTCAAATTTCTATCGCATAATATTTTCAAAATTTTTGCAATATTTAGGATTCGTCGATCCAAAAATGATATCATCGACATGAATTTGGACTAGCATGATGTCATCACCTTTTCGTCTAATAAATAAAGTAGGATCGATTGAAACTTTGACGAATGTGTGTTTGAGCAGATATTCTAACAACAGTTTGTACCATGCACGTGGTGCTTGCTTGAGTCCGTAGACGGCTTTGTCAAGAACATAGGCATCATCCGGATGGTCTGGATCAACGAAGCCTTCTGGTTGACTCACATACACCTCCTCCTCTAACTCCCCATACAAAAAGGTCATTTACACATCCATTAGGTATACGGTGTAAGATTTATGAGCTGCATAAGCTAAGAATAAGCGTATTGCTTCGATCCTAGCTACTGGTGCAAATGATTCATCAAAGTCGATTCCTTCTTCTTGATTGTAACCTTTGGCAACAAGACGAGCCTTGTTTCTGATTACGTCACCGTCTTCATCAAGCTTTTTCTTTAGAATCCATTTCAATGCAATTATGAGTTTTCCTAAAGAACGTGGAACCCTTCGCCAGATGCCATGGCGTTTGAATTTTAATTTATTTCTTCTTGCATGGCGAGAATCCAGTCGCGATATGCAAGTGCTGCTTTGACGTTAGCAGGTTCAACTCTACTTAGGAATGAATTGTAGAAACAATAATCTGTTGTAGAACTTCTTGTTTGGACTGGTTGAGAAGGATTTCCAATTATTTTTTGTAGAGGGTGATCGTGAGTCCATCTTCTTCTGTGCGGATGTAGTTGGTAAAGTGGTTGCATGTTCGAAGGATCAATAGATCGCGTCTCAGAAGGTCCACCGATCTCAGTTTCGGGAGTCATGAATGGGTTTATGAACGGTTCCTCTTCAGACGATACATTAGTAATTATTTGATCATCAACATTAACATTGGAGGTTGGAGTGGTATTGTTTGGTGATAGTTCTTGTTGAATCTGTATGATTGGAGGGGTATCTAGTATTGGATCAACATCTTCATAAGTAGTTGTTGATGAACTGGATACGGGAGATGGTATGTCTTCTTGATGATTAACTTCGATAATCGAAGTTGTAGAGGATATTGTAGACACCATCATCTTATTTCCTCCACATGATTCATCATAGAAGTTCTCAAATAGTCCATCTAACGCTTCCTTTTGAATATGGTTAGGTTTCGGTGTTGATAATATTGGTTTGGTACGAGTCCTGAACCGTTTTGTTCAGAAGTCATAGTCTTTTGCACGGGTTCTGAACTGACTTCATCAGAAGCCATTTCTTCTACTTCATCGAAGTGAACATGGATTGTCTCTTGTATCAACTTTGTTCTCCGATTGTAGATACGATATGCACTTGATTGTGTAGAATATCCAAGGAAAATTCCTACATCCCCGTTTTCTTTTAACTTACCAAGGTCTTCACGATCATTTAGAGGGTAGCACCGACAACCAAAAGTGCGTAATTATTATACAACGGGTTTGCGTTTGTGAATGATGTGATATGGAGTTTTGTTGAATCGTTTATTAATGATAGATCGGTTTTGTGTGAAACAAGCAGTTGACACAGCTTCAGACCATAAGTTTAATGGAAGATTAGCGGAGGTTAGCATTGTTCTTGCAGCTTCTACTAATGTACGGTTTCGTCTTTCGACTACACCGTTTTGTTGAGGAGTGTAAGCCATAGATCTCTGATGAGTAATGTAACACCCCCAACTCGAAATATGGCAGCGGGACTGAGCTTGGGGTGCTACTCGAGGGGTAAGACAGTCACAATCACAGAAAACGATCTCATAACAAGACGTTTTTAATAAAACACATCATTCGAATATAAATTTTAATGTATAGAGTCTAAAAGAATCATATCACAAGTAGCGGTGGAAAATAAAGATAGTTTGCAGCGGAAAATAAAGACACAGTTTAAAAGATAATTCGAATGATAAAGATAGTAAGGGAAAAAGCATAGCCCAAAGATAGCCATCCTCAACCTTCAGCCACTCCTGGTGCTCACATCATGCATCAATTACCTAAGATAAACATACTAAAAAGTCAACACAAAGGTTGAGTGTAATCCATATGTTTAGTAAATAATAGTTGAGCACAAGATTTTTATCTGGAAGATATAAGTAACTGATGAACTCAAATAAGTACATTTTATTATCATCATTTATCCTGTTTATTTGACTTGTTTTATTATATTATACATGAGAATCGATACATTAATGTTTACTTTAGTAATTCTCAGGTAAAAAAAAGCATTATGTGAAACTTGGCGATTTTGGACTAATTATGGAGCAAAACAAGCGAGATGTTAAAAGTCTACTGAAATCCAGAAGATGCGCCGTATCTCACTCAACAGATACGACGCAGTATCATACTTAGATGAATTCGAAGACCATTGCCTGACTTTGAAGAATGCGCCGCATGCAATTATGTCATGCGCCGCATATGAAACTTTGGTCAAAGAAGAAGATCAAGCTCGTACTACTCCAGATACGCCGCAATATACTTCTAACATACGGCGTATCACTATCAAGATTTCACAAGTTACAATCCATGTACATGCGCCGCATACAAAGATCAAGTTAAGCCCCATCTGAAGACGGTGTACGAATATTTCAGAATATATTAATCTTGGACCCCACGCGAAGTTAAGTCAATGCGCCGCATCTATCAAATCAATGCGCCGCATCTATCCCTGAGACAGAAACTATAAATACCCCAAGGACAGACGAATTTGAACTCTCTCAGACTTTAGACCTAGACGTAACCCTAGAGCCGAATTCAGACGACCAAGCAGCACAAGACACACCTTAAACGAAGATACAAGAGCTGTAAGAAGGTCCTGCATGTATTCAATTCATTAAGTAGTTTTGTTTTATTGTTTTAGTACACTTTAATTCATCAGGATTGATGGGCTTGTGTCATGTGACTACGGAAGATCATGCACTCCCCTTAATATTGCTTTCCCATTAATTAAAGTTTATATGTTGATGTCTTTAGTGACTTTTATTAGTGCATTGATAACCTCTGTGTCTAGCTGAGTCTTGCTTGGGTCGCCATGCCCCTTCCTCGCCTATTTATTTTAGCGTCTCTTAAATAAATAGGATAGACATAAGTAATCATTAAGGGTTTACTCGCCGATAAGATTAGAGCCAACGAGAATGGTTTAATTATATACACTTCATATAAAACTAGCAATAAAACAAGTGACAAGCTACTTAATTATCAGGACAGGTCTTCTTATTGTCTCGAGTATCTATCTGTGCACGTGTGTGCTAATCGCTGATTCGTGCTCATTAGTTTAGTTTTCTGCTTAATTATAACCAAACCGTGCCAGTCTCTCAGGCTGAACCCCCTTGCGTTAGATTAGGTTGTATAGCTAACTTAGGATATTAAAATACTGATTAGAATAACTAGATAATACGTTCCACTCTTAGTGATCGACACTCTACTTACCATTATATTCGTACTGACCGGGTACACTGCTCGTTAAGTGTGTGTGTTATTGATAAGTCGGCTAAATATAAATTTAAAACTTGAGTAGGCATTAATACTGCTAAACCTCAATGACACATCACGCACCCATCAAGTTTTTGGCGCCGCTGCCGGGGAGTGAATTGTTATTATCTGTTAATTTGATTAGTATTTTAATTAGGTTTTTCTTTTTAGTTTTTTATTAAATTCTAACCACTAACCCTGTTATATATTAGATAGATTGCATTCATTGTATAATTTGCATATTTTCTGTTTTTGTTTGTTTTCTGTAATTTTTGTTTCTTTTTGTTTGTTCTTATTTTTGTTTTCATTTTTTTTTCTATTTTTCCGCATTCTGCTATCGTTGTATTGTGCTAATACAAATGATACGGCGCATCTGTTTTCACAGATACGGCGTATTGCGTTTAATTTTTATAAAATACAATGCATTAAAATAAATTCGATACGACGCATCTTTCCCCAAGATACGGCGTATTCTGGTTTTAATACGAAATTTTTCTAAACCCTAACGCCATACGACGCATCTGTTTTAATAGATACGGCGTATTTTCTATTTTAATTAAAAACAGTTTTCGAATTTTTAAACAAAAGCGACGCATCGATCTTTATCGATACGGCGCATCTGCTAAATCAAAAATCTTGTATTTTGAAACGTAACGAAAATACTGCGCATTAGCTTTTGTTAATACGACGCATTTAATTTTAATAAATATAATCGATTTTTGATAATTTAAACTGGATACGGCGCATTCTAATTCATAAGCGGTGTATCTGTTTTCTGAATAAAAGTGTGAATAAATTTTAACGTAATAAGATACGGCGTATCCAACTTTCTGGATACGGCGCATCGTTTGCAGATATCAGCAACTTTTATTTTTCTTATTCCCGAACGGAAAATATTCTAACTTACCCTTACACTAGGAAGTTTTTACTTTGAAATCTACCTGTCTTTAATTTTCAGGAACAATGTTCGATATTTTCTCCAACTGGTTCGGAAGACCCCAAAGAAACCTTACCATGGAAGAGTTTGCACTACTAATCGCTCAAGCAAATGAAAAAGAACATCATGAAGCAAGAAACTTTATTAATGAATTCAAAGGCAGTCATGAGCTGTTACTAAAGGAACAAAACAACATGATTAATGGATTGGCAATTGAAGTGCACCAATTGTCAACGGTGCTTAACAAGGTTCTTTTGGTAAAACATGATTTGAAAGGGATTACAACTAGAGGCGGAAAGTCAACATTTCAAATCGGAGAGACACCCGAGGATAACAGAACAAACAAGATTTCCCCTAAATTTGTATCATCTGAGCAAGAGCAACCAAAAGAGACTAATCCAGAACCTGTGATTAGAGAAGAACCTTCTGTTGAACTTAAACAATCAACACTACCTTTTCCAAATAGGGTAAGGAAGGAGAAAGAAGATTCCTATCAAAGGAAGTTCCTGGAAAATCTCAAGCAGCTGCAGCTAAGCATACCATTTATGGAAGCCCTAGTGCAAATGCCAAAATATGCTAAATATCTGAAGAGCTTGCTTACAAACAAGTCCAAACTTGAAGAGGCTTGCACTGTAACAATGGGGAAAAGAAGCTCAGCAGCATTGCTCAACAAACTTCCATCTAAGGAGAAAGATCCAGGGAGTTTCACTATTCCTTGTCAAATTAAAAATTTACATATTGGAAATGCTTTAGCCGACCTAGGAGCTAGTATAAGTCTTATGCCCTCTTCTATGTATGAAAAATTAGGCCTTGGTGAACCAAAACCTACTAGGATGTGCTTAGAGCTAGCTGATAGGTCCATACAATACCCATTAGGAATAGCTAAAAAATATTAATAAAAGTTGATAAATTTGAATTACCTATTGACTTTGTTATCCTCGATATGCCCGAAAATTCTAGAACTCCTATAATATTAGGACGACCATTTTTAGCCACTGCTAGGGCCATGATTGATGTTTTCAATAAAAAGGTAACTCTTACCATAGGAAAAGATGAGGTTGAATTTAATATGGAACAATCTATGAGTAAAACTAATTATGAAGATGATGAATGCTATAATATCGATGTTTCTGATGACACGATTAATCAATTTACTCAGAAATTGTTAAAAAATAATTTGCTTGATTCTTATCTGCTTAAAAATTTAGAAAACACATAACGCCATAGACCATCAAATTTAAAAATTTAAAAATTTAAAAATTTGAATAATGATATGTTTATTGAACTACCACCCCACCTTGCATATTTATGCCTATATAATTATAAGAATTTCCAGTCTATCATTTTGTCATCTCTGCCCGAAAGGGACAGAACTTTGTTTATACAGATATTAAAGAAGAATGGCGTGGATATTAAGGACGAGCAAGGAGTGTTAAATATTACTGGACTGGCGATGAGGGAGCGCGATGCTTCCGACTCTTTCAGTGATCAGTATTAAAGAGCTGAACGTGAGTCTAACTTGAAGACTCTGGAATAAAGACAAGTGCTGACCGGGAGACAACCCGATGGAAATTTTTTTACTTTTCTGTTCTGTGTCGAGTCTGTCAGACCTGCAGAAGATGCGGCGCATCTCCATCATAAGATGCGACGCATCACCTGCACTGGTCATATCTTATTTCATTTTCTGCATTTTTATTTTTGACTTTAAAACTTTCTGTCAGTTTATTTAATGCGGCGCATCCCTGGTTAAGGATGCGACGCATCTTTTATTCTGATTCGTATTTATTCCAGGCTCGATACGGCGTATCTTCTTCCATAAGATACGGCGTATCGACTGACCTGATGATTTACAGTTTTATTTTTACTAACTACTAATGTATTATGCAAGTTTGAACCTTCTTAACTCAGGTGTGTTAAAGTCTAAATGGTATTATAGATTCCTGCATTTTTGTGGATACATCATTTATGAAGCTTAAACGTTCTCATCCACAAGAAAGTTGATTTTTGCTCTTATACGAATAATGGAGGATCATACCGAGCAAATCTCAGGGGAGTTTTTCTGTTCTAATTCTTTTATTTTCCAGTTTTTAACCTTTGACACAAACAACGAGGACGTTGTTTAACTTAAGTGGGGGGATGGAGAATTAGAACACTTACTTGTCCTAAACTTTTTCAAAATATGCTTAAAATGCGCTTAATATATCAAAATTTAAAATTTTTTAGCATATTTTTGTTTAAAGTCTAAATTACATAACCGCACACATAACTCTATTCTTTCAAAAATATTAAAACTTTAGTGTGCTGGTGACTTGTAAACTTTAGAACTTGGCTTATATACTATTCGAGACCACCATAATGAGTATTATCTATATAATTGGACTGACTTGTCTAACTTGGTAAATTTCTAGGATTACACCCAAATAGCCTTTATATGTTATGTGATATTAACTAACTACACTGGTTAGTTAACCCCCGTATAAACCCTTTGTTTACTCTCACTTTTAGAGTAAGATACCCCTAGAAAAACCCTCAGAGCCATTCCTTTCGTTTCTTACACCTTTGTTATAATGTTTCGATACACCCTTACACCTTAGCCTACCCTGTAGATTAAAATCCGTGGTTAATTGCTTTGGGCAAAGTGTGTTTCCTTACATTACCTGTGTTCGTGTGCGTAATTCATTATCTTTGGTTAGGTCGGGAAATTGCACAATGCAATTGGTATGAAAGTAAATATTGTATAACTTTTAGTTTATTTTTCGTGTGTTTGCTACTTTCACTATTACAGTTATTTCTGAAAGTATGAAAAATATGGAAAAATTATCCAGAAAAATAGTGATAGAAAAGTTGTGAAATTTTACACATATAAAGTTAAAAAAAAAAAAAAATCGAAAAAAAATAGAAAAGAAAAAAAAAAGGAAAAGTTGGAAGTTTGTTTTAACCAACTTATGTAAAGTTTTGTATTAAGTAGGAGATATCACCACTATTTGTTGTTGTATATTATATTTATGGATTGAATGGGAGTTGGCCGTTATGGGAACGCCAACTAAGGTTATTCTTTGATTGAGATTTTGTTGAGTATAATTCGTGTCTACCTAAAGCGTGTGTTTCAAGTGTTAAAGCTTGAGTTATTCAATGATATGAGTCTTATTCATGGGAAGGTTGGGAAAGTGATTAACCACACTTATGATTTTAATTTATCTGTTTTGTTTAGTTTTTATTTTACACCAATTTTTATCCCAAATATTATCCATACCCTATATCATTCTTCATCCAAACCTTTGATTTATTGAGATTAGGGATTTGAGCAATCTTAAGTATCGTAGTCGTGGATTCGGCTATGTATTTATGATTTTGTTGCCCTTTTTGATATAATATTATTTGTGAAGATTACTTGGTCCTATCTTTAGCCTATTCAAGTTAAGGATTTGAGCAATTGCAAGTATCGTGGTCGTGGATTCGATCATGTATTTGTAATTTTGTCGCCTTTTCTGGAATATGAGATCGATAGAGATTAAAAAGGATGATCAACCCTTAACCAACAAACCCTTTTTACCGCTTTAGACTTGTTACTCCTTGGCTTTAGTGGGGGAGATGCGTATACTTGCCAAGCCTATGATAGAATATTCGTCACGACTAAGCAACTAAATGATTTAGAATTGTTTTACATTAAAAATTATTTTGGTTTCTACTTCGTTAAGTGTTTGGTTGTGTGATTATGACAAAACGAATACGTGCTTAAATATAAAAATAAATCCTAATATATTTTAGGATACATTTTCATACGATTAATTCTAAGGTTTACTTGGGGACAAGTAAAGTTCAAGTGGGGGGATATTTGATGAACTCAAATAAGTACATTTTATTATCATCATTTATCCTGTTTATTTGACTTGTTTTATTATATTATACATGAGAATCGATACATTAATGTTTACTTTAGTAATTCTCAGGTAAAAACAAGCATTATGTGAAACTTGGCGATTTTGGACTAATTATGGAGCAAAACAAGCGAGATGTTAAAAGTCTACTGAAATCCAGAAGATGCGCCGTATCTCACTCAACAGATACGACGCAGAATCATACTTAGATGAATTCGAAGACCATTGCCTGACTTTGAAGAATGCGCCGCATGCAATTATGTCATGCGCCGCATATGAAACTTTGGTCAAAGAAGAAGATCAAGCTCGTTCTACTCCAGATACGCCGCAATATACTTCTAAAATACGGCGTATCACTATCAAGATTTCACAAGTTACAATCCAAGTACATGCGCCGCATACAAAGATCAAGTTACGCCGCATCTGAAGACGGTGTACTAATATTCCAGAATATATTAATCTTGGACCCCACGCGAAGTTAAGTCAATGCGCCGCATCTATCAAATCAATGCGCCGCATCTATCCCTGAGACAGAAACTATAAATACCCCAAGGACAGACGAATTTGAACTCTCTCAGACTTTAGACCTAGACGTAACCCTAGAGCCGAATTCAGACGACCAAGCATCACAAGACACACCTTAAACGAAGATACAAGAGCTGTAAGAAGGTCCTGCATGTATTCAATTCATTAAGTAGTTTTGTTTTATTGTTTTAGTACACTTTAATTCATCAGGATTGATGGGCTTGTGTCATGTGACTACGGAAGATCATGCACTCCCCTTAATATTGCTTTCCCATTAATTAAAGTTTATATGTTGATGTCTTTGGTGACTTTTATTAGTGCATTGATAACCTCTGTGTCTAGCTGAGTCTTGCTTGGGTCGCCATGCCCCTTCCTCGCCTATTTATTTTAGCGTCTCTTAAATAAATAGGATAAACATAAGTAATCATTAAGGGTTTACTCGCCGATAAGATTAGAGCCAACGAGAAAGGTTTAATTATATACACTTCATATAAAAATAGCAATAAAACAAGTGACAAGCTACTTAATTATCAGGACAGGTATTCTTATTGTCTCGAGTATCTATCTGTGTACGTGTGTGCTAATCGCTGATTCGTGCTCATTAGTTTAGTTTTCTGCTTAATTATAACCAAACCGTGCCAGTCTCTCAGGCTGAACCCCCTTGCGTTAGATTAGGTTGTATAGCTAACTTAGGATATTAAAATACTGATTAGAATAACTAGATAATACGTTCCACTCTTAGTGATCGACACTCTACTTACCATTATATTCATACTGACTGGGTACACTGCTCGTTAAGTGTGTGTGTTATTGATAAGTCGGCTAAATATAAATTTAAAACTTGAGTAGGCATTAATACTGCTAAACCGCAACGACACATCACGCACCATCAGTAACAAATACAAATATCGGGTAAGCGTCACATATTTCATTCAGTTGGTAAGCTCATGACACACAAAGCATTAACCTGCACCAGTAACCCTGGCGTAAGTCGATAGTAACTGCGGAATTTCATAATCATAATAGTTGCCCCTAAAGCTAGGTATCTTGCCAAATACCTAGTTAACTCAAATATAGCACACCCGTGTTGCCTACCTGGTCAACAGGAGTGGGAAGGTCATATCCTATAGGCCTATATACTATAATCGCGCTCACCCGCTAGTGATTAATGGTTCATGATCGAGGGACTTGCTTTTGGCAAGGAAGGTACTTAGCATTTATCGCGTCAGTCAGGAATAGCATACCAATAAACAATTGTGCTAAGAAAAATAGTAAGTAGCATGCATCTCCCCCACGGGGTTTATAAACATTTAAAAATATTAAAAGTGGGGCTATGAATCACACCTTAATAGCAGAGAAATGAGATATCACAATCTGATCAAGTAAGACGGTACGGCAAGTGAACCGCAGCACAACCTAATATATGAATGATATATTTCCGCAATAACCTTAAAGTGATTTCCAAAACAATACTCGTATTTGAAATTGAAAATGTTTTATTTCAATGGCGTTTCGAGTTTAAATAAAGTTTAAAACTCGTGTGGATACGAGACGTTAAAATAATAAAAGTTGGCAAACACGACGGATACGAAGAAAGAATAATGAAAGAGAAAAGAGGAATAATAAGAAAAGAATAAGAAAGGAAGAAAAACAGAAAACTTAAATATATTGTTTCGGTGATTTACCCTTTTCCCAAAATAGTTGATGATATATCGATATTTTGGAAGGAATTATATAAGTATCGAAAGGGTTTTTACGTTATTTGAATAATTGTAATTGATTATATTATAAATGGTTTTATCAAAATTTGGGCATGATGCGCCCGTTTACAAAACATTTCCAAGTCATTACGACTTTTGAATATAGGTTTTATTACTAAATTTTACAAGCTTAATATAACTAATTGAACACTATTATTCGAGTATATATTAGTTATTAGGCTTATCGACTATATTGATTATGTTTTTTAAATTTATTAACCGAAACAATATATCGAATAACGAATAATAAAATATCAAAACAAATAATAAAAGAGATATAAAGACTCAAGGGTATTGGGCTTCGGTCAATACTCAACTTATACACATTTGGCTCACATTAGGCCTTCGGGCCCAATTTATTATCACTTAACCAATTTAGGAATCAAATCAATTTGTTGTGACCCTTTTGGGTCACGGCTTAATCATGTTTAAACAATTAACCACTAGACATTGGTCGTGACTCGTTGAGTCACGGCTTGAGTCTATTGAGCCAAAGGCTTTGGTTTTTGGCTATAAGCCAAACCAAATTCAAATATTATTCGCAACACAAACTATACCATGCTGTGACTCATTTGAGTCACGGCTCATGTTTTACATGAGCCAAAGGCTCTTGGATCCATTTACAAATCAATTCCAATTCAATACAAATCCGACATTTCAACACAATTTATATTTATGCTATGCCGTGACTCATTTGAGTCACGGATTGAGCTAGTTTGTGCCAAAGGGCTTCTCGGACCTTTTAACCAACATAAACGCAAATCCAAATTCCAATTCGAATCAATAGCAAATCCAACTCAACGAGAACATATGGGCTATGCCGTAACTCATTTGAGTCACGGCTCGATCCATCCCGAGTCGTTAGACTCTCGGTCAACCAACAACCTGACCACAAGGCCTTATTGAGTCACGGCTCGAACCTTAACACGAGCCAAAGGCTCTCGGTGACACAATCAATACAACCAGATTCACCATTCAACATTCAAACCCTGATCCAACACCATCACTACTACTGCCTCACCTCTTTCTATACTAATCCAAACTCTACATCACACGGCCACAATCCAAAATCAACCAACAGTTACAGAAAATAAAATAATTATACATCCAAATCGAATGAAAACTAATAATAAATACAACCAAATCGAATAAATAATAATCAAATCCAATAAAACAGAAATTAAATTAAAACTAAAACTGGACTGATAACTCCTAAATCCGGTACTTGCGCGACTCAAAGAGTCACGGTTAAAGCTTCATAAGAGCTCGAAGCTCTTCGGCTTCAACGTGAGTTAAATAAAAATATAATCGACTCACCCGAGTCAACGTGAGTTGACTCGGTGGGTTACCTTGACTCGGACCGTGTCAAGCGTTTTACGGCGAAACAAAACAGATCCACACGATTTATAATTTGATCGAAAGGTTTTATAACCTTTTATTAAATAAAAGTGAAATACGAAACTAGGGTTCGATTACAATAAAAAAGAATAAGAAGGAAAGCGCGTGTGATACCTTAAGGAAGAGAGAAAATGAAAGGGAAGCCTCGGTAAAGTAACGGCGGCTACACGTCACGGCGGTGGTGGCGATTGGTGGTGCTACGTTTCTCGGATGGGACTGATACTCTCTAGAAAGGATAAGCAGACGCTGATCTATCGATTGGTGTAACAGGTTGAGTTCGCCGGAAATTTTTTCCGGCGACGGTGGTTGCCGGAAGTGGTGGTGGCTGCCGGAAGTTGGCCGGACCAGGGAGAAGGTGAGAGAGACGAGAGAGAATTGTGTGTATGTGTGTGTGTCAAATGAAATATAATAAAAATTTAGGTCTTTTATAACCTGTGAAGGACTAAACTTGGGCAAGTGCAAAGTTAAGGGGGCGCGGGTATAAATATTGGGCGGGGGTAATATCTGCCAACTAGTAATACTTTTGCCTTAATCATTGTGGGGCCCATTAGAGGTACCAAACGGACTCGAAAAATTATGAAACTTGCGCCATTGTTTCCGAAATAATTTTTCTGATTCAAATGAGTATAAATATGTATATCTTTCTAGAATTCAATTTATTTGGCATATTCGATTCGTTTCGCATTTTCTAGGTTGTGCTGACGTAATATGGGACTAAGGTTCTCATTTCTCAAGATATCTCACGTTTCTCAAGCTCCAATAAATTCAAAAAAATTCAACTACTAAGGTGAAGCAAAAATAAATATTATGGCAAGTAAAAATGGTTTGGAAAATTACCAGGTGTTACAGCACATACATCATATTGGGAAATTCGTCCCGGATTTCAGTTTAACTTATCGGTTCCGGTTTCTAAGAGGTGAGGGTACTTGCGCTTGAACTCATCCTCGCTTTCCCAGGTGAATTCGGGTCCTCTTTTGGAATTCCAGTGAACTTTCACAAGGGGAATTTGGCTCCTCTTTAGTCGTTTGATCTCATGCTCCATAATCTCTACGGGCTCCTCAATAAAGTTCAATTTCTCATCAACTTGAATCTCATAAAGTCGGATTACGGCTGTCTCATCAGATAGACACTTCTTCAAATTTGATCCATGGAGGGTGAGGTGTACTCTACTAAGCTCAAGAGGCAATTCTAGCCTATAGGCTACAAGACAAACCTTGTTCAGAATCTTGAATGGTCCAATATACCTTTGGTTCAGCTTTCCTCATTTTCCAAACCGTATCAAGCCTTTCCATGGTGAGACTCTTAGCATAACTTTGTCTCCAACCTGAAACTCTAGCGGTTTATGTCTCATATCCGCGTAACTCTTTTGATGATCTCTCGCGATCTTCAATCGGTTCTTAATCTGCACAATCTTTTCTGTAGTCTCTCGAATGATATCCGGCCTAATGAGCTGAGCTTCTCCTACCTCAGCCCAACAAATGGGTGATCGGTATTTTCGACCATACAATACCTCAAATGGTGCAGCCTTAATACTTGCATGATAATTGTTGTTGTATGAAAACTCGATCAAAGGAAAATGAGTATCCCACCCATTTCCAAAATCAATCACGCAGGCTCGGAGCATATCTTCACTCTGAATTGTCCTTTCACTCTGGCCATCCATTTTCAAGTGATAAGCAGTACTCATGTCAAGGTTCGTGCCAAAGGCATCTTGAAGCGATTGCCAAAAGTTAGAAGTGAATCTGCTGTCTCTATCAGAGATGATAGATATAGGCGCTTCATGCCTCGATACTATTTCCTTCACGTAGAGTCTTGTCAACTTATCCATACTGTAGTTCTCCTTGATGAGTAGAAAATGTGCTGATTTTGTCAGTCGATCGACTATAACCCAGATAGCGTCGAAACCAGTTGTAGTTCTTGGAAGTTTGGTGGCGAAGTCCATAGTAATTCTCTCCCATTTCCATTCTGGAATCTCAGGCTGTTGTAGAAGACCAGACGGTTTCTGATGTTTGGCCTTAACTTTCGCGCACGTCAAACATCTGCGAACATAATCAGCAACTTCTGCCTTCATGTTTGGCCACCAATATAAATCCTTGAGATCATGATACGTTTTGTCGGACCCTGGGTGTATAGAATACTTTGACTTATGAGACTCATGCATGATCAAGTCTCGTAGTCCTCCATAACGCGGCACCCAACTTCTTCCTTTAAAACACAAGGTTCCGTCTGAACGCTTTTCAAACTTCTTATGTATCATCCCATAAAGATTCTCATTCTGGAAATCTTCTTGTTTCACAGCTTCTTCTTGAGCATGAAGAATTTTAGCGGGAAGGTGTGAATTGATGGTCATAACCAAAGCTCGAACTTGTAGCGGCTTCAACTGTTCCTTACAGCTTAAGGCATCAGCCACAACGTTCGCCTTTCCCGGGTGGTATCTGACTTCACAGTCATAGTCACTTAAAGTTTCCAACCATCATCATTGCCTCATATTCAGCTCCTTCTGAACTAAGATATGCTGAAGACTCTTGTGATCGGGGAAGAAAACACACTTCATTCCGTATAGGTAGTGCCTCCATATCTTGAGTGCAAAAACCACTGCTCCTAACTCGAAATCGTGCATGGTATATTTCTCTTCATATGTCTTAAGTTTTCGGGATGCATATGCCATGACCTTCCCTCTTTGCATCCAAACCGCTCCTAACCCGTGATATGATGCATCACAATAAACCACAAAATCTTCTACTCCATCTAGCAACGCTAAAATTGGTGCACTACACAGTTTTTGCTTCAGAGTTTGAAATGCTTCTTCTTCATCCTTTCCCCATTCATACTTCTTATCCTTCTGGGTCAATGTAGTTAATGGCTTAGCTATTTTGGAGAATCCCTCGATAAATCTCCGGTAATACCCGGCCAATCCCAAAAAAATTTGGACCTCTGTAGCATTAGAAGGTGTTGGCCAATTCTCAATAGCTTCAATCTTCGCGGGGTCCACATGCAACCCTTCGTTGTCAATTACATGACCAAGAAATTGTACCTTGCGAATCCAAAATTCACACTTAGAGAATTTTGCGTAAAATTGTTCCTCCTTGAGCAACTTGAGAATCGTCGTTAGGCGTTGCTTGTGCTCTTCTTCATTCTTGGAGTAGATCAAGATATCATCGATGAAGACTATGAAAAACTTGTCCAAATATGGTTTACAAATTTGGTTCATTAGGTCCATGAATACAGCCGGTGCGTTTGTCAAACAAAAGGGCATCACTCGAAACTCATAGTAGCCATAGCGAGTCCTGAACGCCTTCTTGAGAATATCCTCTTCCCGGACTCTAAGCTAGTGATAACCTGACCGCAAATCTATTTTAGAGTAGTAATCTGGTCCTTGCAACTGGTCAAACAAATCATCAATCCTTGGTAACGGATAGCGATTCTTCACCGTTACCTTGTTCAATTCCCGGTAGTCAATGCACATTCTAAACGATCCATCCTTCTTCTTCACAAATAATACCGGTGCTCCCCAAGGTGATGAACCAGGTCGAATAAACCCTTTATCCAACAATTCCTGTAACTGTTTAGAAAGTTCTTGCATTGCTACAGGTGCAGCTCCCGAAACTAGGTCAATCAGAAATTCCACTTATCGAACCGGTGGAAGTCCAGGTAGATCTTCAGGAAATACCTCAGGAAAGTCACGCACAATCGGATTCCGCTACATCCTGCGTCACTTCTCTCCACACACTTTCTTGGAAACATGTGCTAGGAATGCATGACTGCCTTTCTCGATATACTTCAAAGTCTTAATGTAGGAGATAATACTTAAAACGGGTTCCGCTACGGTCTCCGTGGACAACCAAGGTTTCGTCAT
Organism: Artemisia tridentata subsp. tridentata; assembly: GCA_021014915.2. Lineage (NCBI taxonomy): Eukaryota > Viridiplantae > Streptophyta > Magnoliopsida > Asterales > Asteraceae > Artemisia > Artemisia tridentata. The sequence goes on along the minus strand of CP139501.1, from coordinate 62,735,588 downwards.
CAAGAGGTATACGAACAACTCGTTCACCGCAAATAATATTGGCTCGATGTTTGGACAACCAATCCATACCTACCACTACGTCAAAGCTTCCGAGTTCGACGGGCATAAGGTCGATGCTAAACGGATAATCCAGAAGGTTTAGGGTGCAGTTTTGGATTATAGTACAGGTGTTAACCAACTTGCCATTAGCTAGCTCTATGCTATAGCTAGTGTCTAGAGAGGTAGGGGTGAGGTTAAGTAGTGGCGAAATCTTAGAAGATACAAAACTCATGTCGGCACCAGAATCAAATAAGACTTTAACACGAAGGTTGTTGAGTAGGAACGTACCGGGTGACTATGTTCGGGTCATGCTGCTATCCTCCAGTGCCCATCACATAAGCTCTGCCATGAGCGCCTTCAGTCCTTCGTCCAGTGTTCCTTGGCCAATTATTCTTGTAATGTCTACGCTCCCCACATCCAAAACTGGTTACAACTGACTGTGCATTACTCCCTGTAGCCACAACTTTTCCTTTACAGTTCTTAGCAACATGCCTAACCTTGTTGCATTTCTGAAACCTCACAGTGCATGGTCCAGGGTGGTGTTGGTTACATTTGTCACAGAATGGGTAATTCATAGCATATCCCCCAGTTTGTGCTGGTGCAGCTACATATGCTCTGACAGCCTCTTGTCGTCATTTCTGTTGGTGGTGATGGTTGTTGTTATGGTACTAGTTATTGTTGTTGTTGTGGTGATGGCTATGGTGAGGGTGATTGCTGTTGTAGTAGTTGTTGTTGTTGTTCCTTCTATAGTCCTCCCATTTTCTTTTGTGATCATAGTTGTTACCTTTCTGAGCAGTACCATTCTTAACCACCTGATCCATCAGTCATTCAGCTATACGGATTGCATCATCCAAGGTCTGCGAGTTGTATGACGTCACGAGCCCTTCAATACAGGCTGGCAGACCACAAATAAACTTTTCCAGCAACTTCTCATTGTCCAGCACCATGTGAGCACAAAAGACTTTCAACTCTTGGAATCTTCTAACATAAGTAGCAAGGTCAACGCCTTTCACAGCCAAGTAGTAGAATTCGGTGTCCAACTTTCTCATGTCACTACGAGAACAATACTTCTTCACCATTTCCTTCTTAAATTCTTCCCATGGAACATTATAAGCTCTATCCATCCCAACATCCTTAGTATAAGCATACCACCATGATAATGCATGCTCCATCAAAGTTCATATTGCATACTTCACTTTGGAGTCGTTAGAGCAGTTACTTCTTAAAAACACTGATTCCATCTTCTCAAACCACTGGGTTAGACTGAAAGCTCCTTCAGTTCCTTTGAAGGTAGTTGGTTTGCAGTTCATCAACTCCTTGTAAGTGCAGAAAAGGTTCTCATAGACAGGTTGTGAGAGGATGCTTCGATACGCCTAATAGGATGTTAGTCCTTTGTAACTTTGTGTATTTGATACTTTGAGTTAATATGGTTAAGTATGCGGAATCTACTTAACCACACTTAGAAGGTTATTTGGTTATGGAAATGGAACAGTTATGTTTGTTATTTTAACAATGAACAAGAAAGTTTATCACCGAACGATTTTATATTATTCAAAATAATACGAGTGATCTTCACTATCACTAGGGTTACAAAACCTTGAATCTTAATGTTTCTATGACTTATGATATTGTTGTGTTTGTTCTTTTCTCTTAACAGATATTCAAGTTCTATTCTCTTAACAGATCATTACAATTATGATAAGTCTTGTCGAACTACTTGCTAGCTTATGTTGAGTGTGTCAGTAATTAAGATACAACATGTATCTATGCTTACAACTTGTTTGACTGACTACAAATCAAAGATATTATCTACCGTATATACTTGACTTTTATACACAAATATCTTTTTATACTTATCCAACCAGCAGTAGTAAACGTGACACTTATCCATCCAGCAGTAGTATAAGTTACACTAGCTATAGGATCAACCAGCAGTACCTTCTTTGTATTAGCAGGACTAACTTCAGTCAGTACTGTTAGTTATAACTTGAGAGGCTTTAGATATACACTAGCAGTAGGAACTGTTAGTATATTCTTCTCAGCAATACTAAATTTGTAAGCTTGTAATTCCCAATACTAATCTTCAGAATATTTAATTCCCAACAGCAAGCGCTGCAGCTATGCCTTCCTCAATTAGTTTCTGAATCGCGGCTGGGGTCATCTTCTTAGGCGGCAGAATTCTATCAATCATTACAAATGTACAACATTATAAGTATTTGATTAACGTAACAGAATCATAACACAAGGTAAACAACACAATGATATATCATAATATAATGTCCAATCAACATCATAAATAGTACATCTCCAAATAAATCATAGATTCGATACTCATCATAAGTCTTACATAATATGCATGTCTTAAGGATGCTAGAATGACTTTTACTCTTTTGTCTACTTGGTTTTCTATCTGTGTAATGAATGTCTTAAGGATGCTAGAAGTCTCATCCTTAGAACCTAAAAAGAAAACCCATGTAAATCTACTATAGTCATCAGTAATAACTAGACAATATCTTTTATTCATCATACTACTAACAGAAGTAGGTCCAAATAAGTCCATATGAAGCATAAACAATGATTGATCAATAGAGTTAAAAATCTTGGGCTTACAAGTGGCTTTGTGTTGTTTGCCTTTAAGACAAGCAATGCATGTTTGGTCATTTTCAAATCATTTTTTAGGTAAGCCTCTTACCAAACCATTCTTAGCAATCTTATTTATGGTTTTGAAATTTATGTGACCAAGCCTCCTATGCCATATCATTGATTCATCCAATGTGGCCTTTGCAACAAGACAAGTTAAAGCCTTTTTAGGAACAATGTTCTTCATATCAACACTGTACATGTTGCCCTTTCTTGGAATTCTAAGAAGTACTTGACTTTCATCAGGCATCTTAAAATCAGAAGAACGTACAAGACATTCAGTGTCAGTAAAAAGAACTTTGTTCTTTTTGTCACACATTTGTGAGACACTAAAAAGATTATACCTAAGCTTTTGTACATAGTACACATCTTCAAAATCTAAATTTCCAGTTTTAATTGTACCTTTACCCGAAATTTTGCCACCAATACCTCCTCCAAAGCTAACATATCCTCCATTTATTGATTGAAAATCTAAAGATAAGACATGTTGCAAGTCATGTGCCTTGAACATCCACTATCTGAGTATCCTTGATCCTCTTGTTTATCAGTTGAATGTTCCTGCACAAAAATGAGGAATATTAGTTTCCTTTGGGGACCCAAGCCATTACTGACTTGGATCTACCTCGTGCATCAATGTAATTTAATTTCTTAAGAATGGTTGATGCACCATTGGGTTTAGTTTGTCTCCAAACCCAACATGCTGAGGCCTTAACAAAATTTGCCCTGTTTTCCCAAACAGCAGTATGAACTATATGCTTAGCAGTAGAAACTGCTAGCTTCATAGCTGTTCCCTTTGGTTTCCAAACTTGTTTTTGGACCACTGCTTTTGTTTGAATGGGCCTTTTAACAGTTGTTGATGCATGATGGAAAGTTGTTTTTGCATCTTTAACTGTTTGTTTTGGGTAAACAGTCATAAATGGTTTAGCAGTAGGAACTGCTTGCCTAGCAGTAGGAACTGCTTTTGAAACTTCTCTAGGATTAGTTCTCTTATAATTAGATTGAAAGTGAAATTTAGGAGTTTGCCTTTTGAAATTTACCCTATTGTTTGCATACCCAGATACCCATTTGTTACAGAAAGCTGCAAGATGATCAAAACTACCACAAATGTAACAAGCTTTGTTATAAAAGGCAAAGTCATCACCTAATTGGTGAGACTTGAGGTTATTCCAATTTCTATGGTTACCTCTGGGCTTGTTGGTGGTTCTATATTGTTCAAATTATTTAACTGATTGCCTAACATGTTAAATGTTTGATTTAGGCCTAACAGCATTTATTTTGACCACTTTAGGAACACTTGTTCCTGCTTTCTTAACAACTTTAGGTTTAGACATAACCTGTTCATCTTCATCATCATCAGATACCCAGTCTTCAATGACTAATCTATCTGAGCTTCTATCAGAGGACACCTTGTCCTCAGGAAGTGAAGTTTTACTTAAACTTTCACTTACTTTCTTAGGTTAATCAACAACTAACATTGTTTTTGGCTGTACACTATATTGTAGCTTAGGTTGTTGAAATTCAGCTAAGCCTGAATGCTCTATGTCAATCCCTGGGGGTTTAGGGATTCCTCTGTAAGGGGGTGGGACAGCATTATATCCTAACCCTGATTTGGCTCTATTAATCACTTGACATTCAATCATGTTGGTTAGACCTCTAGAAGCATGTTCTAGTGTTTCTACAGTCAAGTGAATGTTTCCATTTTCCTTTTTGATCCTATCATAAGCCTCTCTCAAAAGCTTAATTTCAGCATCTCAAAAGAATATGTCTTGTCTAAGAAGAGCTTTGTCATCAGAAAAAGAAAATTCATTTTGTTTGTAATGAATTATCTGCTTCTCTAGGGATTCTAAACCACATTTATAATCCACTAAGTCTTGTTGAGTTCTGCTTAGGACTTTCTTTTGGTCATCATAATGTTTGATTAAAGTTTGTAGTTCTGAAAGAGCTGTGCAAGTATTATAACAAACTTTATGATTTTGTACCTCAGTAGAAAAAGCCATGAGTGCCATCTGTGAAGAATCTTCTTCTTCATCAACCATTAAACTCCAATCAAAACCTAGCCCATTAATAGCTACAATAGCTTTGGAGTTTGGCTCAGAAACCTCCCTTGTTTTGGATGTGCTTCCAAAACCTCTGTTCTTGCTATCTTGCTGCCTTGGCCTTCTACATTCTCTTGAGAAGTACCCCATCATTTGGCAGTTATAGCACTCTATCTTTGACTTGTCAAAACTAGCAGTATCATTGTTGCTGATTGTGAGATTCTTCCCCGTCCTTTGATAGAACTTCTTAACCCTCATGCTAAGAAGAGAAATTTGCTATTTTAGGTCCATTTCCTCCAGATCATCATCATTGATCTCTTGGAGGTCTTCATAAGTCAGCATGGACCTATCATTTTGACTTGTGAGAAAAGCACAACAAGTCTTCTCATCCAAAATACCCATGATACTGCTTGATGAACTAGCAGCACCAACACCATCAACAACTTTCACCTCTTCACTTGGATTTGAGGTACTAGGAGTTGACATAAATGCCATGTTCTCAGTATTAGAACTAGTACCTCCAGTTTTCTTCAAATCTTGTTCCACAATCTTAAAGTTGCTATACAAGTCTATTAGTTCCATGGTGTCAAGGTCTAGCTTATTCTTCCAGACAACAACATGTATAGCCCACTCTTCTAGTAAGCTTCTCAAAAATTTTGAGTTCAAATCTTCTTGAGGTATTTCAAACCCAAGAATAGCAAGTTGACTCACAATATTCTGAAGCCTATTAAACATGTGGTCAAGAGATTCATTGTTGGTAGAGGAGAAGTTTTCAAACTGCTGCTTGAGCAAAGTCTTGTGGGTTTTCTTGGTGGCTTCATTTCCACCATACCTGGCAACAATAGCTTCAAATAATGACTTGGCATCTTTGAACTTGCTGATGTTTAAAAGTTGATCATTGGGAATGGTCATCATCAGCATGTTTCTTGCCTTTAGATCATTTTTCTTCTTTATTCTGTCTTCTGCAGATGTTGGGTGCATCAGCAGAGTTGTCACCACTTTCCCTTCCACTGTTGATGTAGTGGTTGTAGGCTTGTAGGAGTTTCTATCTTCAATAATTTCTCAAAGTGCATAGTCTTGCACTTGGAAATATTGCTCTATCCTCAGCCTCCACATCTCAAACTCATTCTGTTTGAGCATGGGTAGTTTTGCAGCAACATTGGTCTGAATAGATTAAACGTCCATTTCTTCTTCTTCGTCTTCTAATTCAAAGACATCAGCTTGGCTCTGATACCAATTGCGAGGATACTTCGATACACCTAATAGGATGTTAGTCCTTTGTAACTTTCTGTATTTGATACTTTGAGTTAATATGGTTAAGTATGCGGAATCTACTTGACCACACTTAGAAGGTTATTTGGTTATGGAAATGGAACAGTTATGTTTATTGTTTTAACAATGAACAAGAAAGTTTATCACCAAAAGATTCAATATTATTCAAAATAATACGAGTGATCTTCACTATCACTAGGGTTACAAAACCTTAAATCTTAATGTTTCTATGACTTGTGATATTGTTGTGTTTTGTTCTTTTCTCTTAACAGATATTCAAGTTATATTCTTGGCACAAATCTAAGTCACAATATCTAGTCTAAGATCTCCCTTTTATAAAAACAAAGGAGATCATTACAATTATGATAAGTCTTGTCGAACTACTTGCTAGCTTATGTTGAGTGTGTCAGTAATTAAGATACAACATGTATCTATGCTTACAACTTGTTTGACTGACTACAAATCAAAGATATTATCTACCGTATATACTTGACTTTTATACACAAATATCTTTTTATACTTATCCAACCAGCAGTAGTAAACGTGACACTTATCCATCCAGCAGTAGAATAAGTTACACTAGCTGTAGGATCAACCAGCAGTACCTTCTTTGTATTAGCAGGACTAACTTCATTCAGTACTGTTAGTTATAACTTGAGAGGCTTTAGATATACACTAGCAGTAGGAACTGTTAGTATATTCTTCTCAGCAATACTAAATTTGTAAGCTTGTAATTCCCAATACTAATCTTCAGAATATTTAATTCCCTACAGCAAGCGCTGCAGCTATGCCTTCCTCAATTAGTTTCTGAATCGCGGCTGGGGTCATCTTCTTAGGCGGCAGAATTCTATCAATCATTACAAATGTATAACATTATAAGTATTTGATTAACGTACCAGAATCATAACACAAGGTAAACAACTCAATGATACATCATAATATAACGTCCATTCAACATCATAAATAGTACATCTCCAAATAAATCATAGATTCGATACTCGTCATAAGTCTTACATAATATGCAAAAGAACTACAAGTTTCTAATCCAAATCTACTAACTGAAGCTAGTCAGTTTAGTACGTACAAGGTGAACTACTATTACAATACCAAACTACTATAATAAAGATTATCACTAATCTCTACTGACGGTCCACTCCATATGCAGCTAAGACATCAATCCTATCATCAAAGCGAAAACGTGCCATCCTTTCCTAATATGCCTGCCACTGCATGGGATGGATCTCATCCCACATCTCCTGAATACTCTGCTGGTAGTGACGAACATCTATATCATTAAACACAGCTCCCAGATCTATCATCTCCACAATCCTCTCAACCTCAGTCATCCTCTGCCCTAACGACACTAGATGCTCCCTAATCTCTAAATCAGCTGTCTCTGAAGAACTAAATCTCGCTGCCTATCAACCTCTACTCCTCACAACAAATCATCATTTGTACGAGCAGGCAGCTAGTGAGGCGGCATGGGGAGAGCCTCTTGCTCAATCCTCCATCGGCAGGCAGCTGGTGAGGCGTCATGGGGAGAGACTCTTGCTCAATCCTCCATCGGCTCTTCGTCATCATCATCATTGTCGTCATCATCATCATCATGGTCATCATCCATCTCATCCTCATCATCATCATCCATCTCCTCATCATCCTGGTGAGGTATATCAAAAGGGTGTAGGTCCATCTCTGGATTCGGTGGTGCAATTGGGTGATCAATGGGTGCATCTGGTAACTGACCGGTAGGGACTGATGTAACCATAATACTCTCATGGAGCATCAGGACAAGTATAAAGATTTCTAGCCAAATTTTTATAAAATAGTTTCATATGAAATGAAATAGTAGTGGAAAAATCCAAACATATGATAGTGCAAAGCATGCATACATAAAAAATTTAAGTAAAGCACTTACGAGCAAAGTGGCACGAAGGGCTGATGGCTATCGATTTCGAAAAAAAATGTTTTGACTCACATGAAAAATGTTTAAAGTCGAGTATGATCTCGTTTTCTATAAACGGTGGCTCTGATACCATTCTGTAACACCCCCAACAGAAAACGATCTCATAACAAGACATTTTTAATAAAACACATCATTCAAATATAAATTTTAATGTTTAGAGTCTAAAAGACTCACATCACAAGTAGCAGCGGAAAATAAAGATAGTTTGCAGCGGAAATAAAGATAGTTTGCAGCGGGAAATAAAGACACAGCTTAAAAGATAATTCGATTGATAAAGATAGTAAGGGCAAAAGCATAGCCCAAAGAGAGCCATCCTCAACCTTCAGCCACTCCTGGTGCTCACATCATGCATCAATTACCTGAGATAAACATGCTTAAAAGTCAACACAAAGGTTGAGTATAATCCATAGGTTTAGTAAATAATAGTTGAGCACAAGATTTTAATCTGGAAGATATAAGTAACAAACACAAATATCGGGTAAGCGTCACATATTTCATTCAGTTGCTAAGCTCATGACACACAAAGCGTTAACGGGCACCAGTAACCCTAGCGTAAGTCGACAGTAACCGCGGAATTTCATAATCATAATAGTTGCCCCCCAAAGCTAGGTATCTTGCCAAATTCCTAGTTAACTCAAATATAGCACACCCGTGTTGCCTACCAGGTCAACAGGAGTGGGATGGTCAAATCCTATAGGCCTATATACTATAATCGTGCTCACCCGCAGGTGATTAATGGTTCATGATCGAGGGACTTGCTTTTGGCAAGAAAGGTACTTAGCATTTATCGCGTCAGTCAGGAATAGCATACCAGTAAACAATTGTGCTTAGAAAAATAGTAAGTAGGATGTATCTCCCCCACGGGATTTATAAACATTTAAAAATATTAAAAGTGGGGCTATGAATCACACCTTAGTAGCAGAGAAGTGAACCTCAGCACAACCTAATATATGAATGATATATTTCAGCAATAACCTTAAAGTGATTTCCAAAACAATACTCGTATTTGAAAATAAAAATGTTTTATTTCAATGGCGTTTCGAGTTTAAATAAAGTTTAAAACTCGTGTGGATACGAGACGTTAAAATAATAAAAGTCGGCAAACACGAACGGATACGAAGAAAGAATTATGAAATAGAAAAGCGGAATAATAAGAAAAGAATAAGAAATGAAGAAAAACAGAAAACATAAATAGATTGTTTCGGTGATTTACCCTTTTCCCCAAATAGTTGATGATATATTGATATTTTGGAAGGAATTATATAAGTATCGAAAGGGTTTTTAAGTTATTTGAATAATTGTAATTGATTATGTTACAAATGGTTTTATCGAAATTTGGGCATGATGCGCCCATTTACAAAACATTTCCAAGTCATTACGACTTTTGAATACAAGTTTTATTACTAAATTTTACAAGTTTAATATAACTAATTGAATACTATTATTCGAGTATATATTATGTTTTCTAGGCTTATCGACTATATTGATTATGTTTTCTAAATTTATTAACCGAAACAATATATCGAATAAAGAATAATAAATTATCAAAACAAATAATAAAAGAGATATAAAGACTCAAGGGTATTGGGCTTCGGCCCAATACTCAACTCATACACATTGGGCCTTCGGGCTCAATTTATTATCACTTAACCAATTTAGGACTCAAATCCATTTGTTGTGACCCTTTTGGGCCACGGCTTAATCATGTTTCAACAAATAACTACTAGACATTGGCCGTGACTCGTTGAGTCACGGCTCGAGTATATTGAGCCAAAGGCTTTGGTTTTTGGCTATAAGCGAAACCAAATTCAAATATTATTCGCAACACAAACTATACCATGCCGTGACTCATTTGAGTCACGGCTCATGTTTTACATGAGCCAAAGGCTCTTGGATCCATTTACAAATCAATTCCAAACCAATACAAATCCAACATTTCAACACAACTTATATTTATGCTATGCCGTGACTCATTTGAGTCACGGCTTGTGCTAGTTTGAGCGAAATGGCTTCTCGGACCATTTAACCAATACAAACGCAAATCCAAATTCCAATTCGAATCAATAGCAAATCCAACACAACGAGAACATATGGGCAGTGTCGTGATTCAATTGAGTCACAGCTCGATCCATCTTGAGTCTTTAGACTCTCGGTCAAACAACAACATAACCACGAGGCCTTGCCGTGACTCAATGGTGTCATGGCTTGAACCTTAACACGAGCCAAAGGCTCTCGGTTACACAATCAATACAACCAGATTCATAATTCAACATTCAAACCCTAATCCAACACCATCACTACTACTGCCTCACCTCTTTCTATACTAATTCAAACTCAACATCACACGGCCACAATCCAAAATCAACCAAAGCTACAACAAATAAAATAATTATACAACCAAATCGAATGAAAACTAATAATAAATACAACCAAATCGAATAAATAATAATCAAATCGAATAAAATCGAAATTAAATTAAAACTAAAACTGGACTGATAACTCCTAAATCCAGTACTGCCGTGACTCAAAGAGTCACGGTTAAAGCTTCATACGAGCTCGAAGCTCTTCGGTTTTTACCACCTGGATCAACTCGGTACAACTCGATATAACAACTCCAAAAACTCAGCTAAAAAATAAATAGTAAATTAGAATCGTACAAATTAAATAAAAATATAATCGACTCACCCGAGTCAACGCGAGTTGACTCGGTGAGTTACCCTGACTCGGACCGAGGCAAGAGTTTTATGGCGAAACAAAACAGATCCAAGGGTTTTATGGCGAAACAAAACAGATCCACACGATTTATAATTATATCGAAAGGTTTTATAACCTTTTATTAAATAAAAGTGAAATACGAAACTAGGGTTTCGATTATAATAAAAAAGAATAAGAAGGAAAGCGCGTGTGATACCTTAAGGAAGATGTAACACCCCCTAAATTATGAGATAACAGCGGAAGACTAATCGGGGTATTACTGTGAGGATCGAAGTCATAATCATAGAAAACGGCTCAAAAGAGACGTTTTGAAAGTTATTTGTCATTCAAATAATACTTTTGTTCAAAAGTGAAATATCAGTGTAATAAAATCCCATGAAAGGGTGTGATAATTTAAAAAGAATGACATATTTGATTTTTATACCATGTAATTTATCAGAGTTAAAATACCCTCTCCGTGTCTTGTCCTGCTCCATTAATTACCTGAGATAAACATGCCTAAAAGTGTCAACACAAAGGTTGGTGAGTTCATAGAGTTTAATGGGAAAACAATTTATTTCAATAAGTTCAAGAGTATGTAGTGATATTTGAAATAAGTACAAGTACTAGTAAACAGTGGGTTTCAATAATTTCAAAGGTGAAGTGATATTTGAAATAAGTTGCTAACAGTGATGAAACCATAATTGTGTTGCACTGGGTAAAAATCACAAGTACGCCATATATGAGATCAATTAAGTACAAGTATAGTATCATAATCCTAGCATGTATTGAATACAATGATGTTATGCCTGAAATCTACAAATGTAGTGTAGTAAAATACTAATACAGCTGTATCTAAATATATATGTAAACATATATATTAATATATTGTTCTAAGCCTCATGACACGCAAATGTTAACAAAGTACCGTAAAACGGAGGAGTTCACATCAAAGAAATGATGGATTTATGGCCCTCGAGTAATAGGTGATTTGCCAATTCCTATTTTTCTCAAATATAGTGCATCACGACCAATACGACTAGCCACTAAGGCATTCCGTCAAGTAATAAGTGGGATAGGTTGTCAGCCTCTAACAGGTTTCGAAGCTGTTCACTATATTCGCATTCACCGGAGTGATTAATGGCTCATGATAAAGGGACTTTATGGCAATATGGTAACTTAGGCAATATGGGCTTAATGGGGCACATAAAATATGCGTACTTTAATCCTGGCAAATATTTCCATTGAAATGTGGGGGTAACATATAAAAGTGAAATGTATGTTCATGGTGTTACGTGAATGTGTATAATGAAAACCAGTATCATGTTACAACAAGCAGTTTGAAAATGCTATCATTTGAGTTCAATGTTTAAGCTAAGCAAGTAATTTGCAAGTAAAACGTGCATACATCTCTTCCAAAGAGCAAATCATAGCATGTAAGTACGAGTTATAATTCTAAGTAAATCATGTGAGTTTTCAAAGTATGAAAGTAAATGAAAAACAGTTGAGCATGTATGTCCCCCAAAAGTATAAAACTTGTAAACAATAAAAGTGGGGCTATGACTCACCTTGAGCGTTTCTGACAAGGTAGAATTATGAAATCAAGTAAGATTATGGGAGCGGCTTCAAAACAAAACCTGGTAAATAGGAAAGTCTGAGAATCTGACCAAATACAAGTAGTGGAAGTGATAATGAGAACGAATAACGATTTGATCGTTGAAGTGAGAGTGTGATATGCTTAAAATGCCAAAAGTTTAAAAATAATATTATTTATAATATTATATTGTTTTTATGTTTTTAAAATCCAATAATATCGTTTCCTCAAAAGTGGTGAAACGAAACGGGAAGTTAAATCGTTTAAACTCTTTATATATAATTATAACGAACATTAAATATTAAGTAACTGAAATATACAAAAATGCACGTGACGTGACGGGGATTCATAAAATGAAATATGGAAATGAAAATATAAATCGAGTTCTGTTGGTCCTTGCAATTTTACTATTTTTACACTTTACACCCTAACGGCGTTAGCGTTGCACCGATAGTCCTTAATTTCATAATAATTGCATTTACAGTCCACTACATGTCCAAAATAGCATTCTGAGCTTGGAATATTAAATAATATCAATTTCTACCCTAAAATTTCTATTTTGGTAGTTTCAGTCCGAGTTTTAAATGGTTGACAGTTTTAGTCCCTCAAGGTGTAATTAGTTTGCATTTTTAGTCCAAATGTACAAAAATTATTGGGAAAAAGTAGGCGAATTTTTCTGTGACTTATTTAAGTTTAATAAAGCTTATTTCAATAGCTTATATGCCAAAAGAGCTTATTTTTCATATGTTGGGCTTTTAACGAGCTAATTTTAAGGCCTGCTAATGTTTTAAAACCGTAAGCTTTGAGACGAGTTGGGCTCATCCCTAGGCTCCTTTTTAATGTCCTATTTTCATATCTAAAATCCTCAATAAGCCAGATTATTTCATTTGCTTAATATGAGCTTGATGGGCTTAACAGCCCATTCCTTATATTATTAATAGTTTCTGAAATGAGTCATGCGCTTTACCTTTGCCAATTTAGAGGGTCTAGATATGCTCATTATTACAAAGTATAAATGCGAAACATGTAGCTAGTAACGTGGTCTAGTAGATCGTGTAAAAATATAACATGGTTGTTAAGTCCAATTTTTGTGTATGTGGTCGTTTTTAGGGCGTCTTGGGACGCATATTTCTGGGTCAAACACTTAGAAATATACTAAGTGTTTTCAGCTTTATTTGACGTTCGAGATATGATGAAAAATGACTTCGAATGGTGCATGAAACATAAATATAAGAGTGATGTGGGTGTGTATCGTGACTCCTAGGCCTTCCACGAGGGAGGCTAGTCACTATTCGTGTTCTATATGCTAACGTATACGTAAATAAATAAATAAAAGTATACGATCGAGTAATGTTAATACATGATGCATGGTTATATAATAACGTATGAACTGAAATCAAAGAAGGCATGTAGGTACTTACTATACCTCTAAGGGTGGTAGAGACTCGAGTGAGATTGAATAGAACACAAGAAATAACCCACGCTCGTTTATAACCCAAGTATACGTTATATATTAAAACATGTTTCTTCGAAAATCCTCCAAACGAGCTTCCGAAAGTTTCTGGTCTTCCAGAGATGATTTTGAGAATGAAAGAGAGTTAAAATGAAGTTATTGAGTGAGTGAGAGAAGGTGGTGAGCTAGGTAGGATTTATACAAAAGATATATAACACGTATGGATTCAAATGATTAAAGAAACATCTCCCACTTGCTCTAATAGTCCTTGCCAGTGAATGAATGGTCTCCAAGATATATTTCTGACATTTTAAGATCTTAGGAAAGATTGTGAGTGAGTAGGAAAATCATATTTTTTTATTTGCAAGTCATATATGTCGACTAGTTATTTAAATGGGTGCAAAATTGGTTTAACGAGAGATACTTGATCTTGGTTGATCACAACTTGGTCAATATCATGTATCTAGGCTAGGAAAAATATTAGAGGAGGGTGGAATCAAGTTGTAGTCAAAACGGTTAAATTATGGATTTTTGATTTTGTCGAGCTGGGTGTAAAACGAGAAAACACTTTGGCCTCTAAGAACATATCAAAATGTGACAATAGAATTTGGAATTCGAAATTCTAATATTATGGTGGGAGGTGAACGAGATGGTGTAAAAACATATATGTGTCGCGTTTTAATTTCGAAAGAAAATGGGGCGTTTTAGAGGGTGTCTGCTCGATCAGAAACTGAAATTAAAAAGGAAATTGGGCCCTTAGAGTGGGCTGATGAACAGTAACCGGAAGATAAGTGTTGGGTTGGTATAATTGGCCCATGTGATGTTATTTAGTTTATATAATATGTAGAATTTTTATCCGTGGTTCGCGTACGAGCTCGTCCCGTTATTTGGTAATTTTTGTGTTAAGGTTTTTGTGTTAAAATAATATAATAAAGAAAAATTTAAATTTCCCCGCAAAAATGGTGATTAAAAATAATGACGGAGATTTATATATAATTAAACGTTGTTAATTATAGGAAATTTTTCAGTTTGCTACAGAAGTGAGAAAATGAAGGGGAAGCCTCGGTAAAGTAATGGCAGCTACACATCACGGCGGTGGTGGCGATTGGTGGTGCTACGCTTCTCGGATGGGGCTCATACTCTCCAGAAAGGATAAGCGGACGCTAATCTATCGATTGGTGTAACTGGTTGAGTTCGTCGGAAAATTTTTCCTGCGACGGTGGTTGCCGGAAGTGGTGGTGGCTGTCGGAAGTTGGCCGGACCAGGGAGAAGGTGAGAGAGATGAGAGAGAATTGTGTGTATGTGTGTGTGTTAAATGAAATATAATAAAAATTTTGGTCTTTTATAACCTGTGAGGGACTAAACTTGGGCAAGTTCAAAGTTAAGGGGGCGCGGGTATAAATATTAGGCGGGGGTAATATCTGCCAACTAGTAATACTTTTGCCTTAATCATTGTGGGGCCCATTCGAGTTACCAAACGGACTCGAAAAATTATGAAACTTGTGCCATTGTTTCGGAAATAATTTTTCTGATAAAAACGAGTACAAATATGCATATCTTTCCAGAATTCAATTTATTTGGCAAATTCGATTTGTTTCGCGTTTTCTAGGTTGTGCTGACGTAATAAGGGACTAAGGTTCACATTTCTCAAGATATCTCACGTTTCTCAAGCTAAAATAAATTCAGAAAAAAGTTCAACTACTAAGGTGATGCAAAAATAAATATTTTGGCTAGTAAAAATGGTTTGAAAAATTACCGGGTGTTATAATTAATGCCAAGTGAATCAAAGAAATTATGAAGAATCTGATTCGTGAACTCCGTTCCATTGACTGGTCTTACGTATTGGACATGAGCTAGTAGACCAACTTGTACTCTTTTGATGAACTTGATGATTACATTTGGAGTTTCGGATTTAGAAGCAAGAAATTGAACCCAATTGAATCGTGAGTAGTTATCCACAATAACCAAAATATATTTCTTTCCATTTTTGCAGACAATGCCGATTGGGCCACACAAATCCATATGCAATAAATGCAATGGAGCAACGGAACTAGGTTCGGATTTGGATTTGAGTGATGCACGTGTCATCTTCCCTAATTCACACGCTAAACAAAGATGATCTTTCTTGAATGATAGTTTTGGCAATCCTCTGACCAGGTTGTTTTGAGCAAGGTCGTTTATAGTTCTGAAGTTCAAATGAGAGAATCGAGGATTCCATAGCCAGGCTTGTAATGATGTAGCTTTTGCAAGCAAACAAATCGGTTTTGGTGATGTAATTTCTTTAATTGCAATTTAGTATAGATTCAAATCCATGGAGCATTTGAGAATATCAATGCATTCAAGAGTGCGAACAATACAAGAATGTTTTCTGAATGCCACCTCTAAACCACTATTACAAAATTGGCCAATACTAAACAAGTTGTGACATAGTCCTTCGACAAAGTAGGCTCTTTGAATTATGTCCTTATCATGAATGAGATCCCCATAGCCGGTGATTTTAGCAATGTGATCATTCCCAAAATGCACTATACCCAAGAATTTGGCCACGAAGTTCTTGAGAAGTGCCTTGTTCCCGGTCATATGTCGGGTGCACCCTAAGTCGAGGTACCAAAGGCACACTTGGACAAGCTGCACATCAAAGCAAGAAACAAAAAATTGGGAACCCGCTGATAAAGTGGTTCCACGCAGTTTGACTGTATAGAATGCAAACCTAGTGGGTTGAACTTTTCTATTTTAGTAGTGCTAGGTTCATATTGCTTCTTAACTGGTTGCCATCTATAACCTACGTGTTTGAACACTCTTCCGGTGGGTTTCCACTTAAAACAGGATCTAGAGAATAACTCATAATATTAAAATATTCTACCCGTTGGGATCCATCTCCGTTTTTGTCTTTGCTTATGGTTTCTTAGATTTGAATAAGTAGTCCTAGTGGTGTTGGCATTCACATTATCACAATTCAAATCAACATACACACAATTAGAAGAAACATAATTATAAGCAAAAGAATTAAAATAAGCATTCTTGCTATTATAAGCAATAGATCCATGCACACTTAAGTTATTACAGTCATCCATTATCTTAGAGCATTTTTTATTGAATGCTTTTAAATGTCTAGGTTTTTCTACAACTTTAGGCTGAGAGGCACTAGTCTTCATCGCACATTTCTTAGGTGGTCTCTCCTAGCTACAAGTAGTGTCTAAACCTGGATCAAAAAGAAAATATGCGTTAGGAGATTGTGTAATTTGATCATGTTGAGCTAATTTCTATTTCTTACGATTCTTGTTTCTATGTTTCTTTGACTCTTTGGGTTTCTTTTCTATAGGGGGAGGAGTCAAAGAACACATTGGTGCATCTAGAGGCATATCTTTACTAAGTAATGCTTGCTTCATAGCTATTTCTAATTCCTTGTTATGAATCATGTCATTTGAACCATATGGTTCTCTAGTAGAAGTAGATCCAATTTGATACATACCGGGAGCAATTACTTTAGGATTAGATAAAACCTCTTTTTGTTTTGGCTCAAGAATATGAGTTTTTTGTTTTTGATTTGCCAAAAAGGTTGGTTGGTTTGAAAAGTATGAAATTTTTTGATTATCCAACTGGCGTGAAGCAACAAACTCATGATTCTTGTTTTTCATCAAATCAAGCACTTTAGATTTGAGTTCCTCGTTCTCTTTTAAGATTATTTTCAAAGAGTTTTCAAATTTTGTTGTACGACAAGACAATTCCTCGTTCAACTCAACATTCTTTTGCAAACATTCTCTTAGACTCTCTGTGAGTAAAAGGTTTTCCATTTCTAAAGACGTTTGTTTATTTTCTAGTTCTTCAATTTTCTCCTCATTTATAGCAAATTGTTGTTTGATTTATTCCATTTGATTGAGAAAATATTCTTTTTGAATGTCAGAGTTTAAGCTGAGAAGGTCATAATCTTCAAGAGATGTGACGTAAGTTAAATCTGTTTGCATTTCGGAAATCAATGCCTCCTCAAAGGATTTAAATTGATCATTAATTCTATTCACGTCAGGCTCAAGAAATGTTTTTATCTGTTTCTTGACTTCCCTTAAGACATCTACTTCATAAGAATTGGATCTCAAAAGTTCATCCATTTGAAACACTTGCCTTCCATGAATAATAGATAAATTTCCATTTATTTGATTTCTGAGATTGCAAAAGGTTTTTCTCGCTAAAATCACATATTTGTTAGAATCATATGGGGTGTCATAAATCTGATCCACATGATGTTTAACATTTGTTGGCTTTCTTGAAAGAACATTTTCCTTATTTATCAAAACATAATCGGCACTACAGTAGGATAAATTGGTTTTCTTTTGATTAACATTTAAACGTTTTTGGATTTTCTCTTGAGAGATGTCATTAGGAACGAACACGTAATCTTTGAATGTATCACGTCTCATGTAATCAGCATTATACAAACTTGGTGTTTGACGTTTAACCATATCAAGATAAGATGGCTTAGTATAACCAAGACCTTGTTTTCGATCCATAATTGAATCTGGTTTGGGTAGTAACATGTACATAGTTTGGGAAGTCTGATTGGTAGTGCGAAGTTTAGTTTCTGATTTAGTTAATCGTTGAATATAATTAGCTTTTTCTTCTTTAAGTTTAGAAACTTCATCTTCAAAATTCTTTTTGATGTTTTCAAAATTTGAAATATTTCTTTTGAAAAGAAAAATATCATTTTGTAAATCTAGAATTTGATGTTTAAGCACTAGTGGTCATTCAGACTGCTCTTCATATAACATGTCCTTGATTTTCTATACTAAAGAAGCACTTTTATCTTATTCTAGTTTTATCAAGTTAGCATAATTTTGAATTTGAGATTGAATAGTGGCATAGTTTTGAAGCATATCAACATGATCTTGACTTGTTGATGCATGATTGCTTTCGGTAATATTAGTAGATGACTGAGGAGTAGCACGTGTAGATGTTTCACTACGTATGTTAACTTCATTTGTCTTACTAATGGTATGAATGTGACCATGTATGAATTCATCAAGTTCATCATTATCACAAGCATCTGATGTGTGTACCTTGTTGACAAGAGTGTCATCTTCTTCAGCATCAGTGTCATAGCTTGGAGTTGCATCCTCATCTTGAGCTTCAAAGACATCATCCATTGTTGTGTCCATACCTTCCACATCTTCAACGTGTGCCATAAATGTCAAGCTTAGTCCTAAGGTTTCTGCTTTATCATCTGTATCCTCCATGAAATTGAGCAACTCTTTCTCTATCTCACAGCCGGATTCCATCATTAGGGCAATTTGCATCTTCTTCCTAAAATATTCAGAGTCATGGATCTTGCACTTGGTGTTTTTGCTTGAGCATTCAGAGATGTCACCCAATCTGTGTTTGCCTTTGTCATTTAGAGTGTACTCTTGAAGGTCATTACCAAGCTTGACTAGGTCTTCTATTAGTGATTGCTCACTGTCATCCTGATCACAAGTAGTTTTGAAGAGAGTTGCATCTTTTTTGAATGTGATGGTTCTTTGTGAATCAGTGTGAGGAGAAAGTGGCAGATCTGATGATGATGATTCAGAGAGAATAGTTTCTGATGAGTTGATTTTCTTTTTTGTTATGCAATGATGCTAATGCTTGCCACATGTCATGAGCATTGTTATAATGGTCCACATGCAAGTAAAGGTTATCTGGAATAGCCAACATGATGAAGTGCTTAGCCTGAAAGTCAGCCTTGTATTGTTTAAGCTCATCTTCACTCAAATCATCTTGTGTTTGAGGTTTTGTAAATTTTGGAATACTTGGGTCAGCAATTTGTTGTATGACATAATGACTATTTTTGATGGAGTTGATCATGTATGCTGCATCATCAAAGTGTGTCAGCCATGCCTTAAACCTAGATGTCCAAAGTTTGTAGGTTCCTGGAAATAGCATGGGTGGTATTGAAGTTGTGCCTAACATCATTGTAGCATAGCAAGTATCAAAGGGAGTAGACATTGTGATGGTGGATCTTTGATATGAGATGTTGTTTGTGTTAGAAAGTGTTGTTTTAGTTTGTTTAAGTTGAGATGCTTGAGTGTTTGGAACTATATTGTGATATTTAAATAATTAAAGTTTATTAATAATTTTTAATCTTTTTAATGGATTTAAAATTGAATAAAAGTCTTTAAGTCAAGGTATCGCAACAAAGTCTTGTGAATAGTAATTATCGCAACTTTATGGAGAAAATTGGGCAGAGTTTTCTTTCGCAGAACGTGGGTAACAGCAAGTCTTAGAAGATCAGGTGTCGCAAAACTTCTTCTATCACAACAATACTAGATCTATCGCAACAATTTCTTTCGACTTGGGCAGAGTTTTCTTTTGTAAACAGTGGGTAACGACACTAGTACAAAACTGGGATTTCGTCACACATGTTGTTTTTCGAACGACCACACAGTAACTTTTTTATGTGACTAAATGTACGAGAATAAAATAAACAGCCACACTTGATCTGACTTGTGTGACCATTTCGGAATTATATCTGAGGCTATAGCCACACATTTGAATATTTTTGTGACTAGAGGTATCTGGTAAAACTTATTTTGATTATTTAGTCACTTATAATTTGGGACGTGTGACGGATACAAATAAGTTTGAAACACTAGTCACACTATATATATACATATGTGACAAATATGTGTCACACAATTGAACAGTGTGACCAAAATCCATATATGGTCACATGAAGTAATTGTGTATGTGGCTAAATCATATACTCAAGTTTGTCACACATTATTTAAACGTGACTGCTAGTTTTTATTGAAAATTTAGCCACATATGAATTTGAAATGTGTGACAACTGAAAAGTAAGTTTGAAGCATTAGTCACGATATACATTTAAAAGTGACAAATATATGCCACACACTTGAATAGTGTAACCAAATGTCATATATGGTCACACTAAACCATAGGCATAAATGATTAAGTGTAACCAAAATTCGATACATATGGTCACGTAAGTTAATACGTGTGTCTAAAGTTTAGTGTGTGTTTGCCTGCCAAATCCTAATGTGTATGGTCACATTTAATTGTAGCACAATCATGTGACTATAGGCTATACCATAGTCACACCATATCACAAATGTGTATCTAAATTATGTTGATGGCCACATTATATGGGTATTTTATGTGACCAATACATTCAAAATAGTTACACTGTGAAATATTCATGTGACTATTATTTATAGCAAAATGTGAACTCAGTTACCATTAACCTTGATATTAGTCACATTGAGTGTTTTTGTGACTAAATTCAAGATGTTACATATGGTCATCACATAAAGTATTTATTTAGGTGTCTAAATCATAGTAATATTTTGTCACACATTATTTAAGTGTAGTCACAATTCGAAACATATGGTCACTCATTTATGATAACTTATGTAATTTTGAGGGTAAGATATGGGATTTTATAGTCTATCTAGTTTGAGTCTAATTTGATATTCACTGAATTGAGTTTAGACTATTAGTCATGACTCTTCATTTGCCCATTACAATGCTGGGATTTTATAGTCTATCTAGTTTAATGCAGTAGTATGTAAGTATGTTACTTGCCCCTAGGAACTAGGTTACTTGACTTTCTAAATTGAATTTTCAACTTTAATGAAGTAACATGTTACTAAAGAGCCTGCAAGTGCATATACATGATAAATGGAAACTGAAAATACAATAAAGCTTGACTGCAAGTGGATATATAATAGTGAAAACTGCAAATTATTTCATTGCCATTGAAAAGCTTGACTTTTTGGAGTCAAAATCCATTACAACAGGCTAAATTACAGAAACAACTATTTAATATTAAAACTGCTAAGCATCTAACAGTACTAACTTATAAATACCAGCCGTAACCTTGCACTTAGCCTTGAGTAGCCGTCTTAACTTCAACCAGCAGTCTTAATTCTTACACTAGCAGTATTAACTTGCAGCATGACATGCTTCACTTGGATTTTCGTATAACAATACCTTCACAGTCGATTCGATAGTAGTCACTTCGTGATTCCTTTCCCAACCCCATCAGCCGATATTCCTAGCCATAGATTTCTCGGATCTTTAGCAATTTCAGGGAATTTTTCATCTATGGTACGCCATGCCTGTGAATCTGCGGGGTGACGTAAAACACCATCTGTTATCCTCCTTGTTCCGTGCCATGTTAGAGCTTCTGAAATACTTTCTAACATAAAGAGTCGTTGCAGTCTTGGTATAATTGGAAAGTACCACATTACCTTTGCCGGAATGTTTTCATACACTTTATGTGTCTTATTATCCACCTTCCATCTTGATGTCCCACAAGTTGGACAAACAGTCAACTCCTTGTTAACCTTCCAGTAAAGAATGCAGTTGTTGCTACATACATGTATCTTTTTGTATCCTGATCCCATCATTCTCACTAGTTTTTTTGCCTCATAAGTTTTTTCAACCATTTCGTTACCAGCAGGTAGCATCTTTTTCAACAATCCTAGTAATTCAGTAAAGAACTTATCAGAAACTCCATACTTACCCTTCAAGTTGAGTAGTTTAACTATTGCGGACAACTTTGTGAAGTCAGGACATCCTTCGTAAAGTGGCTTCTCCGCGTCTAATAATAGTTGTTGGAATTTCTGGAACAAAATCCATGTCGAAATCCGTGTCGTCAACAAACTCCTCTGTTGTAGCATTAACAGGTATTTGGGCAGTTGTTGCTTGCTCATCATTTTCTCCATGTTTATCCCATTTTGTGTAGCTTTGATTAATCCCGTGGCAGAATAAATGGAACTGCACATCCTCCACTTTATGCTCTATGCGGTTTAAACATGAGATACACGGACATGGCATCTTAAGCTGTTGTTTATTACCTCGTGGGTCGATGTTCCTCATCTTCTGCAAGTTGTGTTCTGCATACTTAATAAACGCTTGTACTCCAGCAATATATTGTTTATTGGTCCTACTAGTTCTCATCCAAGACTTGTCCATGCTATTGTTGAGGTCAGATGGTAACGTATATATCCTACAAGTGACAAATTAAACCAATATAAGCATCAAATCATTTGTGCATAAGTAAACCAAGTATTCACCACTACTAGTACAAAAGTTACTACTGCTAGTGAAAGTTAGTACTGCTAGAATAAAGTTAAGACAGCTCAGACATTAAGACTTATTTCAACCATTTCTAATGTCTTAAGTTTAATATGTATGTCTTTATCTTTTGATGGTACTTTAACAACTTCTATTTAATGAAAATATGCATCTATATATGTGTATGCTCTTTCTATACAATGAAATATGCTATTGTTGAGGTCAAATGGTAACGTATATTTCCTACAAGTTACAAATTAAACCAATATAAAATTGTAAATGTTTGATACGTTTGGGCCCAACTCTAATGTGGGATAGAATGTTTATTTTGAAAATATTACAACTATACGTTAGTAAAATCTAGTATTAATGGTTTTTGTCGCAAAATTGAAAATTAAAATAATACTCTGTATAGTATTAATGGTTTTTGTTGCAACTTGCAATTTGCATGTAAATGGGGAAGGCTATTTCATCATTACACACTATTCACATTGCTAGGCTCGATACATCTTCCTTCCTCTAGGTGTTTCTTGATTGTTGCTGTATATAAAGCAACATACCTCTCTCATAATTTTCATCTCTTCTTAACAAACCAAAATAAAATTTAAAAATTACAAAAAATCTCAAAAGTTTTTGTTATCAAAATCATGGAAACTAAACTAGTGATTTGTTCTGAATTGGCAACAGTTGCAAACTCAAAGCTTGTGAAAGACATGGAATGGTAATGATAGATGTCTGATGTTAAATATTTATGGAGCTATGTTAATGTCAATATTATTTTCTAACTGCCTTTTGATTTGTAAGTTTTTTCTTACCACAAATTTAATATGTATAATTTCACTGATTAAAAAAATGTGGGATTAGTACAAGTTACAATGTCAAGTGTTTAGTACATATATGAAGCTTTAGATTGATGAAGTTACAATGTCAAGTGTTTAATAAGGTTTACTAGAAGAATTGCAACACAATGGAATCTGTAACACCCCCCAAAATCTGGATTGCAGCGGAATGGAATTCCGGGGGCGTAACGTTCTTGGATAACAAAGTACAAGACAACAAAGAATGACCTCTAAGTGAATCATTTTCAAACAAGCGTTTGATTTAAACATAAACATTTTACAAAATATTAATGTCAGAGTTCACCATCAAATGTAAGATTTTTGTACATAATCAAACGCTAAATAATGCAAGAAAATCTTCATCATGATGTGCTTCCAAAATGTGACTCTAGAGTGCTCCATACATAGATGTTTATTATCGTCTAGTTACCTGAGAATACACGCTAAAAGGGTCAACATAATTGTTGTTGAGATCATAGATTTAAGTAAACAAGTAAAGTGTGGACCACAAGATTTCAATAGCATGACAATCACAACAAATATAACGTCATGGCCAAAAATAATATATAGTGCCCTAAGCTCATGACCCCAAAGCTCAACGAAATGGTATGCAATCAACCATAATAATAATCAATGCCCCAAATAAGTGTTTGCCAGACACTCGGAAATAATCCGAATGATATGCGTCCGTTTGACAGGTTGGCGCGACCAACTCAGACGGGGGTGTCAACCCAAATAGATCTATTCATAACATCCGCGCGTACAAGTAATTAACGGTTCATGATTCGTGGGGACTTTAATGGCAATGCGGTAACTTAGGCAAAGGAACGGTTTTAATACTTATGTCCGAAAAATAAGCAATGTATTCCCACCCCGAGGGTTTAGAAATCATGTATAAATAATGAAAAAATCGGGGCTATGAAACTCACCCCAATAAAGCAAATCTCGGTTGGTAATTTGGTAAACGGTGAATAAGGACCGATAACTCTAACCACAACCTAAATAATTCGTATGTCTTAGGTTCGAAAACAAGGTCGTGCACGCAAGTTCATACGCTATTTTATCACTTGTACATGTTTGTTGTAATATTTATCGTCAAAAATGTAGTTGCGTCAATGTGTTCTTTTATTTAGCAAAGTATCCCTTTTTAGAAAACGTAACTAGTTAATCTCGTGATTAAACTATAGTCGTCTTGTTAATAAGTATTTTTGAAAACTTCTAACGCGCCTAACAAGTTTACATAACGTTCTACCACTTTTGTTTACGTCATTTTAGGCCATAACTTTCTCGTCTTAGCTCCGATTCCTAAGTTTTATATATCCCCGGGTTCGTGTTTAAGTATACTATCATGTTTTTAGTGTCTCGGCTAGTCAAGTTAACTTTTAACATCAGTTTTTACCACTTAAAAATTCCCAACAGCATCTATATTTTCAGAAAATTCATTTCCGTCGCACAACTTAAAACTAACGTATCTTCTTCGTTATAAGTCCGTTTTAACTCATTCAAGCGGCTACGTTTTCGTTATAAAGTCTATTTTTTATATTTCTAGCCTAATCTTGTTACCAAGCTACTGATTTTTCTGTGGAAGGTCGAATGGGACAGCCTCTCTTCTAAAAGTGTCAACGCGTTTCCTAGCCTTCTAATTATCAAAAACCGCTTTACAACAACTCCCAAACTAATACTAGCTCTTCCACCAAATTTTCTCAACATGTCAATAGTGATTTAACAATAAACCTTAGCAATATTTAAAGGTTCAATTTCTCATGAATGTGAATGACCATCAAGACTAGTTAAGATCACAAGTTCACTAGTTTATATATATATATATATATATATATATATATATATATATATATAGTATTTTTATCTTCACTTTCTTGTTGAAATTTATAACCAACTAGTTTACTCATGATAAGAATTTGTTTAAAACATAGCCATTAGTTAAAATATTTTTGTGGTTATAGGATTTTATTAACATGTACAAAGTGATAACAAGTATATGCACTTGAGACTAAATATCATGACATAAGGAGTATGAAATTTATCAAAATAAAGTTTACTTACTTAGGGAGATTAATGTGATGAGAAGGCAATATACTTGATTAACCCAAGATTAGTGTTTCCAAAACCCTTAAAGAAATTACATTTGGCGTAAGGAAATATTTTTGGAACTTTGGTAATAATTTAGGAAGTATAAAAATTCGTTAGAAATAATCGTTAGGAGTATTGGGTATATCGGGTGTTAAATTTAAATTGTGAATAGCATTTTTTTAGTTAACAATTGTAAGTAAATAAAGAAAAGGAAATTGTTTTAGGGTTTAAAATTTTGAACCGGAGTAGGAGCAAAGTGTTGGAATGTTGTGGACTAAATATAGCCTAAGTCCTAGTGCACTTGAAAGATATTCTAAATTTTTCGTTGATTCAAGTAGAAAAGTTATATGTAAATTGTTCTCAAATAAATGTCAAGATAAGAAATTCGAGTTTACTGAATACTATTGACCTGTAAAATAGCTCGTTGTCATAGTCTACCACCCATAAAAATGAATCTCGTCCTCGAGATTCAGTCGGTGTTGGTCATCGGAGTGTTGTCGGTGAAGAGATGCGGATACTTTTGACGAATCTGTTCTTCTCGTTCCCATGTGAACTCGGGACCTCGTTGAGAATTCCAGCGAACTTTGACGATAGGAATTCTACTATGTTTCAATTGCTTGACATCACGATCCATAATTTCTACCGGCTCTTCGACGAAATTAAGCTTGTCATCGAGTTGAATCTCTTCTAACGGAATGATGAGGGATTTGTCGGATAAACACTTCTTAAGATTAGAAACATGAAAGGTATTGTGCACACTGCCAAGCTCTTGCGGAAGCTCAAGTCTGTATGCCACTGGACCGATTCTAGCTAGAATATTAAATGGCCCAATATATCTACGGTTCAATTTCCCGCGTTTCCTGAATCGTATCACACCTTTCCAAGGTGATACCTTCAACATTACCATGTCCCCAACTTTGAATTCCAAGGGCTTACGCCTCACATCGGCGTAACTTTTTGACGGTCTCTGGCGGCTTTTAATCTGTTCCGAATCTGAACAATCTTCTCGGTTGTCTCGTGAATAAT
Source organism: Artemisia tridentata subsp. tridentata (assembly GCA_021014915.2). NCBI lineage: Eukaryota > Viridiplantae > Streptophyta > Magnoliopsida > Asterales > Asteraceae > Artemisia > Artemisia tridentata. Next base: position 62,708,875 of record CP139501.1, on the reverse strand, counting down.
TTCTGCACCGGTGAGTTGAGCATCTCTGACTTCGGCCCAACAGACTGGTGATCGGCATTTCCTACCGTAGAGTGCTTCAAATGGTGCAGCCTTTATACTTGTGGGATAACTATTGTTGTAGGAAAACTCAATCAACGGCAAATGAGTATCCCAACTATTACCAAAATCAATCACATAGGCACGGAGCATGTCCTTTAGTGTTTGGATGGTCCTCTCACTTTGACCATCGGTCTATGGATGATAGGTCGTGCTCATATCAAGACGGGTTCCAAAGGCATCATTAAGTAATTCCCAAAATCTTGAAGTGAATCGACTGTCTTGATCCAAAATGATTGAAACTGGTACACCATGTTTCCAGACTATCTCCTGGACGTAGATTCTGGTTAACTTATCCATCTTGTAGGTTTCCTTAATGGGTAAGAAATGAGCTGATTTGGTGAGACGATCGACGATCACCCAAATCGCATCATGACCGCTTGATGTTTTAGGGAGTTTAATGATGAAGTCCATAGTGACGCGCTCCCATTTCCATTGAGGAATCTCTGGTTGCTGTAGTAAACCAGATGGCTTCTGGTATTCGGCCTTAACTTTGGAGCAAGTAAGACATTTGCTGACATAAGTAGCAATGTCGGCCTTCATATTCGGCCACCAATACAGCTTTTTGAGGTCTTGGTACATTTTATCGGAACCTGGGTGTATGGAATATTTGGACTTGTGTGATTCGTGCATGATCAACTCTCGTAGGGCAAAAAAATGTGGTATCCAACTCCTATCTTTGAAGCATAACATTCTCCTTAGGTCGGTTTTCTATCTTAAGTGCTTCGGCCTGAGCCTCAAGAATTTTGGATGGGAGAGGTGAACTAATTGTCATACCCAATGATCTTACTCTTAGAGGTTTAAGTCGCTCTTTCCTGCTAAGGGCATCTGCTACTACGTTCGCTTTGCCAGGATGATATCGAATCTCGCAATCATAATCACTGAGTAGTTCTAGCCAGCGGCGTTGCCTCATATTAAGCTCTTTCTGGTCTAAGATATGTTGAAGACTTTTGTGGTCCGTGTACACTGTACACTTAGTACCATAGAGGTAATGTCTCCAAATCTTTAGCGCAAAGACAACTGCTCCTAACTCCAAGTCATGAGTGGTGTAATTCTTCTCATGAACTTTGAGTTGTCGAGAAGCCTAAGCTATGACATTTTCCTTCTACATTAACACAACCCCAAGTCCTTTATGCGAAGCATCACAATAAACTACAAAATTTTCCATTCCTTCGGGTAATGCCAAAATTGGCGCGCTGCAAAGTTTTTGCTTCAACAACTGAAAAGCGGATTCTTGTTTCTCTCCCCATTCGTACTTCTGATTCTTCTGCGTTAGCTTGGTCAAAGGCTTCGCTATCTTAGAGAAACCCTCAATGAATCTTCTGTAGTACCCGACAAGACCTAGAAATTGATGAATCTCTGTAGGAGTCTTAGGTGTTTCCCAATCTTTAATAGCCTCGATCTTAGCTGGGTCAACATGCAATCCCTGGCTATCAATTATGTGCCCAAGAAATTGTACCTTTTGAATCCAGAAATCACACTTAGAAAAATTAGCGTACAACTTCTCATTCTTGAGTACTTCTAAGATCGTCTTGAGATGTTCTTCGTGCTCTTCTTTGCTTTTAGAGTAGATTAGAATATCATGAATGAACACAATTACAGATTCGTCCAGGTACGCTTTGCACACCCGATTCATGAGATCCATAAATACCGTTGGTGCATTAGTTAATCCAAATGGTGTCACTTGAAACTCGTAATGACCATAACGAGTCTTAAAGGCTGTTTTCGGGATATCTTCTTCCCGGACTCTTAGTTGATGATAACGCGATCTCAAATCAATCTTCGAGTAGAAACTGGAACCTTGCAAATGATCAAAAAAATCATCGATTCTTGGGAGTAGGTAACGGTTCTTCACCGTTAACTTGTTCAGTTCGCGATAATCTATGCACATTCGGAACGATCCATCCTTCTTCTTAACGAATAAGACCGGCGCTCCCCAAGGCGAGGAACTTGGTCTAATAAATCCCTTGTCTAGTAGTTCTTGCAACTGATTTGGCAATTCTTGCAACTCTGATGGTGCTAGTTGGTAGGGTGCTCTTGCTATTGGTCCCGCTCCTGGCACCAAATCTATCTGGAACTCTACTTGACGGGTAGGCGGTAGTCCAGGCAAGTCTTCGGGAAAGACTACCGAAAAATCTCGAACAATCGGTACATCTTCCAATCGTTTCACAACCGACTTCTTTTCGGTTATGTGTGCTAGAAAAGTATGACATTCCTTATTTATATACTTTTCGGTCTTGATACACGATATGATGTTTAATCGAGTTCCGCTTCATTCACCATGGATAATCAAGGTTTCACCATTAAAAGGGAGATGAACAACCTTTTCGTCAAATGATTCTGGCATGGTGTTTAGATAAACAATCCATACCAATTATGACGTCAAAACTACCGAGTTTGATAGGCATAAGGTCGATGTTAAATGGATGGTTTAGGAAGTTAAAGGTACAGCCGCGGATTATGGTGTCGGAGCCAACTGAGTTACCATTAGCTAATTCAATGTTGTAGGCAGTGTCTAAGGTGGTCGGTGAGATGTTAAGTAAAGGAGCAAAAGTAGTAGACACAAAACTTTTATCGGCACCCGAATCAAATAAAACTGAAGCATAACGACCATTGAGAAGAAACGTACATGTGACAACGTTCGGGTCCTCTGTAGCATCCCTTTTTTTGAGGTTGTAGATTCTTCCTCGAGCTCCATTATTCTGAGTTACCGTTCCCTGATTCTTCTCATTTGGTCATTGATTCTTGTAATGTCCTGTTTTGCCACATCTGAAACATGTACCGGGAACACTTTGATTTGCCGCATGGAGTAGGGCAACGTCCAGGATTATGGTGATGTTGGCACTTGTCACACTTTGGAAGAGTTCCTTCATAACCTTTCTTTTCAGCCGGGCCCGCTACATAGGCCTTAACGACTTCTTGTCTTTTGTTAGGTTGATATGCAGCATTTCCTCCCTGAGTAGTATCCCATTTTCTCTTGTTGCTGTTACTGTTATTGTAGCGGTTGTTGTTGTTATTGTTGCGGTTACTAGTATTGCCATGTCGAGCAGCCTTTGCTCGAACAATTTGATCCATTAAATTATGAGACATTCGGATCGTCTCATCCAGAGTACTCGGTTTAGAAGATGTGACATTTCCTTGAATACTAGACGGAAGTCCCCAGATGTACCTCTTAATCTTTTTCCGTGTAGTAGAAACCATCTCAGGACAGCGAGTAGCCAATTCATGGTATCATTTAGTATAAGCTGCAATATCATACCCTTTCACTACTAAGTTCCAAAATTCAACCTCAAACTTTTGAACCTAATTCCTCAGAAAATACTCAGCTGTTACCATTTCCTTGAAATTAGCCCATGGTGTTTCAAAAGCAGTATCAATTCCCACTGATTGAGCATAAGCATTCCACCATGATAAGGCGCCATCCAACAAGGTACCCGTAGCATATTTCACCTTACAGTCCTCCATGCAGTTGCACATGCGGAAAATCAATTCCAACTTCTCGAACCATCGTACCAAACTGACAGCTCCTTCCGCGCCACTGAAAGTCTGCAGCTAGCAACCCGAAAATTCCTTTTAAGTACATCCACGAGTCGTGGTTTCAACTCTAGCTGTCGTTCTACTGGCTTCTCCACCGTTACCACTGTTGCGATGGGTCTCATATTCAGCCATAGCAGCAACAATCTGTGTCGTGACTCGTTTGGCAACGAGTCGATCGATATCAGCTGTACTCATGTTTTGTTTCTTTGGAGGCATTGTTTTTCTAATCACGAGAAACAACAATAATTAGGATCCATAAGTAACAAAGGTCATCAAAAGTATTTATATACAACCATGACATGTGTAAATCACAACAAGATCAACCACAACAATATAGGAATAAATCATGACAAAAATAAATCATGATAGAAATATGACATGATAAGAATCATCCATAATAAATCACAATAACCATAATTTATTTTCACCATGAGTAGATACAACAACAACAAGATAAAAATACATCATGACAAGGATAAATCATGATAAGAATATGGCGTGATAAGAATCAACCACAATATGAATAACTCACGAAAACCATAATATAATCACCACATACATGAATATAAACTGAAAATTCTCGGTTCACATCGACCGATATCATATCATAGCGTACCCATACAATACATCCCAAAATAACTTGCTACATTGTTGTACAACTAACAAAAGATCACAAGCGTCATTACTAATGCCACACACCCCGTGGCTAGGATATAAATAGAAAAGATATCTATGATACAAATCTAGTCTAGGCACTACCTGATGCACCATCGAGACGGCGCTGGAGCTGCCTGATCTGCTCGAGGAGACTAGCAATCAATGCATCCTGGTCACGTCGTCGCGCCTGCTCATCCTCCACGAAATGCTCAAGTATGGCAATCCGGGAGTGTGCAATGATCTGATGCTCTAGCTGAGTCTCTATAGTCTCAATGCGCTCCAAAGGAAGCTCATCGAGACGATCAAATGCTCGATCAATGCGATCCTCATGGCAGACCATCCTAGCAATCAAGAGTGGGATGGTGTGATGGACCGGGTCACCTGTAACTGGTAGAACTCGTGCAACAGCCATCGCAGAACTCTCTCCCAGCTCAAAGGTACTCAGAGTACCCTCGTAGTATCTCCATCTACTGATAGTAGGCGGAATGAATGACCACCAGCGAGCGTCAACTTGCCTGTGTGCCCTAGGTCGAGCAGAGGCCTCAGCAGCGGCCATAACATAGGGATCAAAAGGTGAAGGTGCTATGGTAAAAGTCCTCTTGCGAGGTGGTAGCAAAGTATTGGGAACATCTATGGGTGATGGTGGTAATGGGACTGTAGTAGTCTGGTGGTAAGTAAACGATGGTGGTGGTGGTGGTGGAGAAGATGGTGGTGATGGGAGATAAGATAGAGTAGTAGGTGCTGGTACACAGCTGGGTCGAGGTCGTACCCTCTTCCTAGCGGTACGGAGCATGATAGGGCCAGTCTCGTGTAGCCGATAGCGGCGACCAATAGGTATCTGATCTGGCCGTACTATAGGGATACGCCTAACATGGCGCACTGGAGGTGAAACTGGTGGTGATGGTACAGGTGGTGTAGATACGGTCTGAGCGTCCTCAAATGGCTCAGTCTTCGCAGAGACATCGCCAGAGGGTGCAGGAACTAGAATGGCTGGTTGGATCGGAACAATGGATGATGATGAATCCTTTATGTCTGAATCCGAGTCAAGGATAATAGGATGGGTAGGAGAAGACATATCGCTGTAAACCAGGTCAATATCAATATATATAAGTATAAGTAACTGATATGTGTCTAAATACACATATATTTTATATTGTTTAACCCCACAAAAATGACCAAAAACACACAAATGACCATACAAATGTTACAAATATCATTGAAATGTGTTTTTATGTGATTCAGGTACAAAAAGATTGAAAACAAGTGAAAAGCATGCAAGTTCACAAAATTGTCATTTTCAGTCCCTGGAGTTTCACAAATTGGCAAAACTAGTCCCTGAAGGTTTAAAATGAAAGAAAAGTCAAATTAAGTCCTTGGACAATCAAACTTGTTCAAAATAGTCCCTGGATGAAAGTTTCTACAAATGGCAACTTTTACCCATCAAAATACAAAATTGACATAAAAGGTCCTTGGAGGTTTTAAAATTGGAAATTTATAATTATGGTCCTTGTACTAATGTTAATTGGCAGGTGTGATCCCTTGAATGAAGTTTGGAAGTTTGTCACATCAGGCCCCTCAAGTTTCAGAAATTACAACTTTAGTCCTTGGGCTTTGTAAACACTAAAACCATCCGGACCCTTTTTGTAATAAAACCAAACAAATGAACCCAACCATTACCCTTTTGAACCCCAGCCCAAAAATCCAGTCCAAAACAAAACACCAGCCCAACCCTTTATTAATAAAAACGGGGTCAACCCCAGTCAAACCCACCTTCCCTCTCAAATCCACCTTCCTTGTTCCTTCTCCTCTCCCTCACCTGCAAACCAAAAACCAGGTGGTTTCACCACCACCTCACCCTTACCAGCTCATCACCCCTCCTTCTCCCACCAACCCACTAAGCAATAAATGCTTCTCTCACACTCTTCCACTGAGAATTACCTTTTCCCCTGTTCTTGCTTTACAACTCACCCTAGCTCAATATCTACTTCCCAATATGTCCCCTCCACCTCCACAAGACTCCACAATTCTTTAATTGCAATAAAAACTGCCCCAGCCACTTGTTCCATTTTTGGTGCCAAAAGTGAGTTTGACGGCTAGGATGAATTACAGACAATTAAAGGTCAAGATGAAGTGGGATAGGCTCTGAGGTCGACTAGGAAGCTCAGAGGTGTATAAATAACAAAGAAAGAGCAAAGGAGAAGGCACCTTGGGCTAGCCAATGGTCCGTAGATTAAGTAATTTTATTGCTTTCTTAATTTCAATGTCTTTCCTAGTTTAAATGTTGTATTTTTCATTAAATTAGTGTAATGGATCTTTATTTTCAGTTTAATGTCAAGTTTCCTTTAAAGTTTCATGTTTTGCTTTAATGCTTTTAAATATCAAGTCTTTCATTTCTGTGTTACTATGATTGATTATTGGACTCATTAAGCAACATAAGCTCTTGACAAAGCTGTTGAAGCTTTTAGATACATATAATCAGTTCTAGTCTTTTAAATTCAAAAATAGTTAAAAAATAGAGAAAATAGAAAATAAATTAAAAATCAGTTTGTATGGTGATTGATGCAAGGAGCAAAGTGAATTCTGGATGGCTTTGGTTTAGAAGTCTCATGGGAGACTATAGTTATAGTATTTGGTCCTTGGTTCCTTGGTTTCTCAGCTTGATCACTTGTAAGCCATTTTCTTAAGTTTTGCAATTTACTGTTCTTGTCTTTATTTGCTTTGATTTTCATTTTCCTTGTTTCTTTTATGTTTCTTAGTCTTAATCTAGTGTAATCTTAGTTTTGTATGTTTTGAAATTTGATTGTTCTTTAAAATCCATTTGAACTGTCAATATATGCATTTTTGAGAATCATAGGTTTGGACTAGTGTGACTGCTTGTTTAAGCTGAAAAAGATCCAATTTGACAAATTGTGATCACTGGATTGGAGTTAATGTGTTTATACAGTCTTGTGTTTTGAAAAGTTCAATTTCAGTTCATTTAAGGGTTGTTTGGTTTTATGGGTAAATCTGTGTTATAGGTTGTTATGGGTGTTGTTCTTGTTTGATTTGGACTCAATATGACCTAAGTAACTCAGCTAAACCTTAATCAAAGAGTTTAGCATGATAGAAAGTCAATTTGACATTTGACAGTCTCGTTATGAGAACTTTGAGATTGATAGAACTTGGAATCCTGCATAAGTGTTTTATAATTGCTAATTTTTGTTAGTTTCATGTTCCTGTATCTTATTATAGCATTATCTGTTAGTAATTTAGATCACAAGTTCATATTAGTCAACCTTGCATGTTCTTGTGAAAAAGTCAAAATTCCATTTTTCTGTTTTTGAATTAAATATATAATTTTCCTGTGTATTTGTTATGTAGTTTCAGCTAAAGTCCTTTTAGGGTTTTAGAGTGTTGTTGCTTAACTTGTTATATGTATTTTTGTTTATTTTTATCTTGCATGTTTTAGTGTTTAATGTAAGCTGTTTTTTCCTTGTACTAATGCTTAGCTGTCAAAACCATAAGCTTGCAGAAGCTTATGGATTTGACCTAAGCTTGTGTACTGGGCATATTTGTGTTGCTCTTGTAGCTTATTTGTTATGTTTATGCTTTATTTTTAAGTTATAGCTTAATTAGATACTTTAATCTTCCCATCCTTTTTGTCCCATCTAACTCCCTTCACTGAAGCAAACAGTGAAGGGTAGTTGTTTTCACAAGCTAACAAAAAGTTCCTCACTGAGCTTGAGGGTGTGTGCTTTGGCTTTTCACAAAGCCAAGCACCCAAACTTAGCCCTATTTCAAAAGCTCTAATTAAGCTCATTAATGATCCTGAGCTTGTGTGGATTGGCTTTTCTTAAAGCCAATCCACCCAACTTCAAGATCCTTTACTCCATTTTTACCTTGCAGCCCATCTGCTAGGGCTGCAAGAGGCTTATACTTATCACAATTCCATTGAGTATGCTGAACTCTTAGCATACTCAACCCTACTTCATAAGCTTGCAAAAAAAAAGCTTGTCCCTTGGACCTAGCTGGTGATATTTGTTTCCCTTAGGAGCTTATCCACCAGTCTTTGAGTCCCTATGCTTAATTGTCCCTTTGAAGCTTATTTATAAGGGCTGCAAATAGCTTTTTGCTTGTCCCATTTCATGAGTAAACTGTAAGTTCAGTTGTACTCAGTGATTTGGAAGCTTTTCCATAAGCTCCTCAAAAGCTATCATGTGGACCCCACAGGATGAGCTTTGGCTTTTTGGAAAGCCAACCAGAGCCACTTGCTACTACCATGCTTATCTTGGCCTTTTAAGCTTATTCCATAAGCTCAATTTGACCTTGAAGTTGACTGCAGGGGTGTTTGGGACTGCGGTTTATTGGGATTTGCTTATTGGCTTATTTCAGCTTATTGGCCTATCCCAGTACATGTGCTTGTTCATATTTGTTCATAAAACATATTTACATCTTCCTTTTTCTTATTTTTCCTTTATTTAGCCTTTTCAAGCTTGTTTAGAGCTTGTGACTCAACTGTGAGCTTCATAAGCTTAACTGATGTGGTCATAAGCTCATAAACAGCTTATTTCTTAGTTTGTATAGTCCATTTTCATTAAATATGTATAATATCAGTATTTAGTTAGTCCAGAAAAAGAAAATACCAAAAAGAGCCACATAAAGCTAAGTGATAGCTTCTATTTAGAAGCTTAATTGCTTATTAGCTTATTTTCCTTAAGCACATATAGTTTTTATATTTTTCTTAGGTTCCTTTATTTATTTAATAATTATGTAAAAAGTTTCAGATTTTTATTTATTCATTTAATACTTTTAATAATTCATTAATAGTTTTTAGTAATTAATAATAGTAAATAATTAATAATAAATAGAATATTTGTATAATAAATATATTTTTACTTTCAGAAATTCTTTTATATTATTTTAGACTTTTCTAAGTTTTTATTTTATTTTCTTAAGCTTTATTTTCCATTTTCTTATTTTTAGGTTATTATATAAAAGTAAATAATTAATAATAAATACAATACTTGTAAAATAAATACATTTTCAGTTTTAAAATTCATTTTATAATATTTTAGATTTTTCAAATTCTTTATTTCATTTATTTAGGTTAATTTTAGATTTTCTTATTATTTAAATTCATTATTAAATACATTTAATTCATTTTTAATTTATAATAATTAATATAATAGTATAATAAATTTATTTTAATTTTCTAATAATTTTCTTATCTTTTTAGGATTCCAAAAATATGATTTTCACATTTGTGGGAGTTGTATTTGACTGAATTCACTTTTTATTTTGGTACGTTTACGTAGTTATTACGTACACGTACGCGTTTTAGGTTTTTACGTTTTCTTAACTTTTATATAAGTTTGTAAATTATAAATAAATATTTTAAGTTTGTTTAATTTGCATTTAAGCCCCTAAGGCATGCAAATCCCTACTATAGTTATAATCGTTTTGTTTTTGTACGTTTACGTTTACTTGAACCTAAACGTACGTTTGTATATCTTTTCCATTTTTAGGTTTCTGATTGCACGTTTTTTTTTAACGATATAGCTGTGACAGAGCTATCACTATTCACATTCCTAGTGTTAGTCAATCAGATTCTTGTTTTTATATATTCAATATCATTTCATCACACATTCGTTATATTACATTTTACACACCTCGTTGGGACATAACGACCCGGGGATATATTCCTATACTCCGATGGATTTAAATTGCATTTTTCTCCCTTATAGTTTGACTTGTATGGCTGACCATTCACAAGTGGTTGGCTGATATAAAGATGACTGTTCGGGACGAATCAGTAACTCATATAAAATAAGTAAAAGCATTTATCGTAATCGTATACATATCATGATGTTGTAAAGTGTCGTGACCTAGTGGTTATAGTCTAGGGTCAATGATGCATCCTAGTTCTCTATAACCTTGGCTCTGGTACCAATTTGTCACACCCCCCAAAATTTGGATTGCAGCGGAATGGAATTCCGGGGGCGTAACGTTCATGGATAACAAAGTACAAGGCAATAAAGAATGACCTCGAAGTGAGTCATTTTAAAACAAGCTTTTGCTTTAAACATAAACGTTTTACAAAATATTAACATCAGAGTTCAACATCAAATGTAAGATTTTAATACATAATCAAATGCTAAATAATGCAAGAAAATCTTCATCATGATGTGCTTCCAAAATGTGACTCTAGAGTGCTCCATACATAGATGTTTGTTATCGTCTAGTTACCTGAGAATACACGCTAAAAGGGTCAACATAATTGTTGGTGAGATCATAGGTTTAAGTAAAGAAGTAAAGTGCGGACCACAAGATTTCAATAGCATGACAATCACAACAAATATAACGTCATAGCCAAAAATAATATATAGTGCCCTAAGCTCATGACCCCGAAGCTCAACGAAATGGTATGCAATCAGGCATAATAATAATCAATGCCCCAAATAAGTGTTTGCCAGACACTCGGAAATAATCCGAATGATATGCGTCCGTTTGACAGGTTGGCGCGACCAACTCGGACGGGAGTGTCAACCCAAATAGATCAATTCATAATATCCGCGCTTACAAGTAATTAACTGTTCATGATTCGTAGGGACTTTAATGGCAATGCGGTAACTTAGGCAAAGTAACGGTTTTAATACTTGTGTCCAAAAAATAAGCAATGTATTCCCACCCTGAGGGTTTAGAAATCATGTATAAATAATGTAAAAATCGGGGCTATGAAACTCACCCCAATAAAGCAAAACTCGGTTGGTAATTTGGTAAATGGTGAATAAGGTCCGATAACTCTAACCGCAACCTAGATAATTCATATGTCTTAGGTTCGAAAACAAGATCGTGCACGCAAGTTCATACGCTATTTTATCACTTGTATATGTTTTTTGTAATATTTATCGTCAAAAATGTAGTTGCGTCAATGTGTTCTTTTATTTAGCAAAGTATCCCATTCTAGAAAACGTAACTAGTTAATCTCATGATTAAGCTATAGTCGTCTTGTTAATAAGTATTTTTGAAAACTTCTAACGCGCCTAACAAGTTTACATAAAGTTCTACCACTTTTGTTTACGTCATTTTAGCCAAAATACACCCTAAAGTGTCCAAAATCCACCTTAAATATTCCCATCAGCTTTCTAATAGCCAAAAAAATAAGCTGTCAAAAGTTATATGTCGTCGTAACTTCTTTAGGCCATAACTTTCTCGTCTTAGCTCCGATTCCTAAGTTTTATATATCCCCGGGTTCGTGTTTTAGTATACTTTCATGTTTTTAGTGTCTCGGCTAGTCAAGTTAACTTTTAACATCAGTTTTTACCACTTAAGAATTCCCAACAGCATCTATATTTTCAGAAAATTCATTTCCGTCGCACAACTTAAAACTAACGTATCTTCTTCGTTATAAGTCCGTTTTAACTCATTCAAGCGGCTACGTTTTTGTTATAAAGTATATTTTCTATATTTCTAGCCTAATCTTGTTATCAAGCTACTGATTTTTCAGTGGAAGGTCGAATGGGACAGCCTCTCTTCTAAAAGTGTCAAAATGCGTTTCCTAGCCTTCTAATTATCAAAAACCGCTTAACAACAACTCCCAAACTAATCCTAGCTCTTCCACCAAATTTTCTCAGCATGTCAATAGTGATTTAACAATAAACCTTAGCAATATTTAAAGGTTCAATTTCTCATGAATATAAATGACCATCAAGACTAGTTAAGATCACAAGTTCACTAGTTTATATATATATGGTGTTTTTATCTTCACTTTCTTTTTGAAATTTATAACCAACTAGTTTACTCATGATAAAAATTTGTTTAAAACATAGCCATTAGTTAAAAGATTTTTGTGGTTATAAGGTTTTATTAACATGTACAAAGTGATAACAAGTATATGCACTTGAGACTAAATATCATGACATAAGGAGTATGAAATTTATCAACATAAAGTTTACTTACTTAGGGAGATTAATGTGATGAGAAGGCAATATACTTGATTGACCCAAGATTAGTGTTTCCAAAACCTTTACTAGAATATCCTAATGATACTTGATCTTAACCAAACAAGCTCTCTTCTTCCTTCTTGCTCTTAAGTGTATCGACTTGTATGAGTGAGTGAGTGATGTATATATATATATTTTTTTTTTCTTTCTAACTTGTTACTAACACATACATATACATATATATACTAAGGGATTTTCAAAGGAGTAATAGTAGGTCAAAAATTACATCATGGCTTGGTTATTATGGTTGTGGCTGAATGGGGCTAGGGGGGGGACAATGGCTTGGTCAAGCCATCCAAATGTTGGTCTTATATTTCCATGTTTTGAGGTAGAGATGTTGGTAATTAATGGTAAGTATACATTGTCTAGTAATTATTATAGAACAGGAGGGGGGGGGGGCGGCACATGCTAAATATTAGAAGTAGAAGAGTTGATTTGATACAAAAGTGTATATATTGTATGTATTGAGTATTAAAAATAGGTATAGGTTATTGGTTTGGTGATTAACGTAAGTTATATGTAATTAAACGTAAGGAATAAAGAAATTACATTAGGCATAAAGAAATATTTCTGGAACTTTTGTAACAATTTAGGATGTATAAAAATGCGTTAGAAATAATCGTTAGGAGTATTGGGTATATCGGGTGTTAAATTTAAATTGCGAATAGCGTTTGTTAAATTAACAATCGGAAGTAAATAAAGAAAAGGAAATTGTTTTAGGGTTTAAAATTTTGAACTGGAGTAGGAGCAAGGTTTTGAAATGTTGTGGACTAAATATAGCCTAAGTCCTAGTGCACTTGAAAGATATTCTAAATTTTTCTTTGATTCAAGTAGAAAAGTTATATGTAAATTGTTCTCAAATAAATGTCAAGATAAGAAATTCGAGTTTATTGAATAATATTGACCTATAAAATAGTGGGTTGTCATAGAATGCTAATTTTAATATTCAGGAGAAGACTAGTGCTTTATAAGGTCTTGTAAATGACTGGCTAGAATTATTGCTAGCTTTGACTGCATAAAGGGGTGGTACTCAAAATTTCCTTTGATCACAAACATAAAGCACATACTAATTGGAATCTATCTGGGCAGAATTTTCTATCTTTATAATTGTAAAAAAATAATTTCGAGAATAACATAATTTCCCCATTGCATAAAAAAAAAATAACGATTTCCTAATTATAAAAAGTACCTAATTTAGATCTAAATGAACCTCCCTCTGTTGTTGATGGCCGGACCGGCGAGTGGTGGATGGTGACTGGCGGCTGTGATTGGTGAGAAATGTGATAAATTTGAAATTTGCTAAAAAAAATATAGGGGGCTTTAATTTTGAAATTTGCTGGAAAAAAAATGGGGGGCTTTCTAAAAATTTTGGGGAGGGAAATACCAAAAAGGAAGCCACAGGTATCGAACCTGTGACCTCCCCTTCACAACACCAACAACTCAACCATCTCCGCCCTCAGGTATTTTTAGATTATACCTTCTTTTGTATTCGTCTTATAGACTATCTGTTTTATTAAAGAAAATTGTTACAAAATCCAAATATCTTCTATACAAAGTTAAACCTGTTAGTAGAAAGTTAAACCTGGCAGTACTAATATTTACACTAGCAGTACTAACATTATTTCCTTTTTGCTTGTGTGAAGATCTTTCTAAGTAACTCTCTTGCCATTTCTGAGTCTTCATCAGTAACTGTGAGCTTAGCATCTAACCTAAAAAATAAGCTAGTTGCCCTTAATGGATAATTTTTTTCTATCAGCATGTAGACATCCACTCCATTCTTTGTAGATACATGGTGAACACCACATGTATCATACAGTCTCCATGTTGTACTCAACTCATGAGCTCGAAAATGCCATAAGATATCTTCTGGATCAGGTTCATACAACCTCTTTAATTCCACCCATAGCTCCTTGTCTTTGTCTTCTATAGGAGCTGTAGATCTGAACCTTTCTTGAACCAGACTCCATAGCTTGTCCAAGTCTTCTCTATAAAAATCTTCAGCATATCTTCAAAATACTTATAAACTTCTGAGTGTCCTCCTACCCTGATTATCTTCCAAGCATTCCCAAATGTATCTGTGTGTATCTCCAAATCAATAATTGGATGTTTAGGTTGAATAGGATCAACATTCAATGCATCTGGGATTATAACCAACATTTGCTGTTGAAGCCTTTCATCAGTTAATTCCTCTGCTGTTTCTTCTTCCTCAACTGCTTGATCTTCTTTATCTTCTTCAGTCTTTTGCTTCTTTGAATCCTCTGCTGTAGGTACTTCTTCTTCACCAATCTTCTATTTCTTTGAAGATTCAGACTCCAATATTATACCTGCTCTCTTTGTAGCTCTAGTTGGTTCTTCTGTTCCCATGGGAATAAATGTGTTCACTCTTCTGTAAACCCTTTCAAACTCACTCTTGATTTCCTCAAAACTTTTACCTAGGAAATGCTTCCTTTTGTAACCAGCCATGTTCTTCATGTAAATATACATGGTGTTTCTTTGCTTTGGCTTTTTGTTCTTTAGCAGATTTTCTTCTTGAATTTATTAGTTCAGCAAGTTGTCTTGACTTTTCTTCAATGGACAACACTTCATCTGCTTTGAGTTCACCAAGCCTTTCCTTTAAAACATCACCAGCAGCAATCATAGACTGAACTTGTTGAGCGTCATTAAACCTTGCTTGTTCATCATCATGTAACTTCTTAGCCAGAAGTACATCAGATTGTTCTTGTGCTAACCTTTATGCTTCAGCTGTTTTCTTCTTCAGTCTTTTTTCTTCAAGGAATTTCGCAATCTCAAATTGTGCTCTTTCATCTTCTTGTGCTTTACTAGCTACATCTTCATCAAAACTAATCTGAGCAAGAACACTCTTCTTGACCTTATTTGGTGGCCCTTCTTCAATCTCAATGACCTTTCCTTTATCTGCCCTTTACCTTCTATCATACACAGCCATAACTTGTTGATGAGCAGTACCAATATTTTCAGCATCCAAATTTTCTTCACCCATATCTTGCTTCCCATGAAACTCAACATTCTCTTCAACCAAAGAAATATTGGGGTCTTGATCAATATCAGCTGTCTTCCTCCCCTGTTTGGAAGAATCATCCATATTATCATCTGAATCATCATCATCTGAGCTTGTAGACTCCACAATATTTACCTTTCTCTTTGCTTTAAGTGACTTGACTTTAGACTGCAATTTCTTCACTTTTTCAATGAGCTTCTTGTAAGCTGTACTATACAAATGCTTTGTCTCCTTGAGTTCTTTCATTGTCTCCTTGAGTTCTTTCTCCAAGCCAGTTACCCTTTGAGTCAATTTGGTACAAATATCCATCAATTTCTTTAGTGACACTCTGCCCTCATCACTTCCAGGTGTGTTACCTCCTAGGGGAGGTGAATCATGGGGCATTTCCAGGCGTGTTGAAGTTGGTTGTGAGACTGATTGAGAACCATATGAACCTGTGGGTGTGTGATGGGACTCAACTGGGCTTGCTGATCCTTCACCCTGAATGTTTTGATTTTGAACCAACATTATTTCAAAAACTGGAACTACTATCCCATTAAACCCCCTAGAAGCCATGCTCATGTTAGTGAAAAGTTTTTGAGTAAGGCAAGGAGTTGGATAAACAATTTCATGAGATAGAAGCAAACTTTTCCTTAAATTCAAAACTATTTGTATAAACCTTGGATACATTAAAAACTTGTATTTGTTATCCACATTTTTCACCATATCATCAAAAATTAATTTTGAAAAGTTAAAAGTCCTGTTTGTTGCTAAACAAATGAGAGCTGTTGCAATATTGCTACCGAATTGCTCCCATGAGGTTTTCTTTGGACTTAAACAATGAAGGATGGTATGTATGAAGAATCTCCATTGTGGGGCAAAACATCTTTTTTGAAAAGTTAGAATTTGAGAAGATGTGTCATACCCCATTCTGGAAAGGTGATGAAAAATTTCAGTATTAGGCAAAGAACTAATACCATTTTCATCTGCTAAATGGAGATGCCTCCTAACAGATGCCTCAGTAATAGTTATTGTTTTGCCATCAACTGTTGCAATTAACTCTTTGTCTCCATTCTCAAATGTATTGGTAGTAATAGTCTGCCAAAACTGTTTGATTTAAGAGACATAGATAGTAGGATTGACTGTAAGAGCATACCTGATGTGGGTAGTGTTTAGAAAATCTACTATCTGGTGGAAGTCTTGTCTCCCTTCTGGTTTCTCCAAGAATGCAACCTGGTTATGTGTATCACAAAACTCTAAATTTGCCATGAAAATTGATTAAATGCTTGATTAGAGTGCTGGGTTATGATTGGACCGACTTCAATAAATTGTTTCTTTAGTTTGAAGAAATCGTATAAATTATATAAAGAAAGAGAATTATCCAATTTATGAAACCCTTATAAGCGAAGTAATTGACAAAAATTACCCTAACGGCTATAAATAAACCACGGTTATTTTAATAACAGTACTAACGGCTACCCAGTAGTACAAAGTTTTACGCTAGCAGTACAAACGTTTGCCTAGCAGTACAAAATTTGTGCAAAAACTTTTTCTCAGCAGTATGAACTCAATTTTCTTTTAAAAAAATACTGCACTCATACATTTGGAAGGGATTAAGTGTAAAGGAAGACACTTATTCAGTTTTGGTGATATTGTTGTTATTGCATTACTACACAGTTTACTGTTTCAGTGTTAATAGTCTTCTAAGTATTAAACCCTCAGCATTCTTTTCACCACTTACATACCCTTATGCAAATTTTGGTTTGTTGACTTTTTTAAATCAAACATTCACAAGCAACCATAAATAATTAATTAAACATCAAATATTTCATTGACATTTTCTAAAAGCTACAACCATACATCTAATTATACAACCTAAATACTAAACATACTAAAAACATAAAAACACCATCATCATAACTGCTTCACTCCATTTCACACCAACTTGTTAGAACCAGAGCTCTCTTCCCTGCTTTCCATCCTTTCCTTCCTTTCCTTGAGTCATTGAAACATAATTTCAAGACCGCGAATCCTCTTTTCTAGATCATAAGGGTCTTCAAACCCATCTTGCTGCCCCCCCTGGTTTTTATGCACCACCACATTTTGCTGTTGATCCTCTTCATTTTGCTGCACCACCTCACTTTGAGCCACCTCCGCATCCTGTTGATCCTCCTCCTCCTCTTCATCTTGTTCCTCCTCATCCTCCTCCACCTCATCCACTCCCAAAACCACATCCCAGTAAAAGTATTTTGAATGCAGCCAGTTCAAAATTCTTGTCCTCATCCACGTATCTACCTGCCTATACGACCCATATTCTGCAATGGGTTCATCCCCGAAAGCATTTAACACTGCCTCAAATAACAAATAGTTGTTTAACGCGAACTCGTACTCTTCTGCATCATTTTGAAAGTTATCATTATTTGTTGCCATTGTTAAAGTTTTCTTTGAATTGAAAGGGATATATGTGTTTGTGTGTGTTCTTTGGTATACAATCGATAGGTATAAATAGGCTGGAGAGGTAGATGAATGGTTCCCAAGACTTTAGGCGGGAAAAGGGACAAAAGGCGCGCGCCAAAAGTAAACTGTGAATTGAAGTTGTACGAAAAAGTCTCCAATTTCCTTTTACTAAGTATTGACTTTCCATGTACAATGAGTTGATGCAACAACTAGTTGTATCTCATGCTTTGTGAATAATAAACTTCCAAACTCAATATTTCCAACTAGTTTTTTGTGATGTTTGGGATGATTTGGGATCGGGTTCATTATTATTGACCCGAGGGAATAAATGTTTGACCGTGACTCAAAAGGAAATAGTAACTCATTTGTTGCGACTTGATATTGACTCGACTTGGACAAAATAAAAGAAAGAAATAAAAACAATATTGTTAAATTAAAAGTTGTATAGATATTTGTTATTAAATTTGGTTAATAACGAAGTAAGGAAATTAGAAGTGTACGTGAGACCATGGTTGTCAGGATCCCGATCCTGATCTTAGGATCTTACGATTTTACGATACTGGAAAGCAAAAACGATCCGAATCTTTCAAAGGATCTTTAAAAGCTTAAGATGTTATAGGATCCCGATCTTTACCATAGGATCTTAAGTAGGATCCCGATTTTGAAAACCTTGCGTGTGACATTTGGGATAAAAATGGAACACGCGAGGGCTATTGGACTATTCGAGACATGCTACCCCTACGCTAACATATTTGGATTTATTGGACTATTCGTTTGGTTATTGTTTGAGTTACGGATTGGTTTAGCGTTTAGGGTTTAGGGTCTAGGGTTTAGGGTTTAGGGTCTATAAACTTAAAAAGGCTTTATACGAACTTAAGCAAGCACCAAAATCATGGTATGATCGACTTAAAGCATTCTTAGTTGAACATAAGTACACCATGGGTTTAGTAGATAACACTCTCTTCACCAAGAATAGGAATTCACATATTATCATTGTACATTCAAATATATGTGGAGAACACCTCAACCCGACAAGGGTAAAGATATCAAAACAATGGATCCATATCAGATCAAAACAAAGCATACTAATACAGTAATACAAAATTCAAGGATTACAAAAGAAATATTGAATCTAAATGGTTACAATTAAAACTTCCAAAACTAATTCTAAAACATAATGTCTTCAATCCAACTCTAACTTGGCATAGCTTATCCAATCTTCTAAGTCCAAGGTACACTCTTCACTCATTCCCAGCTTCCTACTAATACCTTCCGCGTGGAAAAGAAAACGCGGCTGAGCTACGAGAGCTCAGTGAACAGATATATAGATAACAAGAAACGATAATGTATAACAGTACAAGGGAAATCAGGAATGCAAATCATACCGATACGAAATCAAAATGAAAGGAATGAAAAATGGATCGTGAGTAAAAGGAAAGAACAAATGAACAAGATTTTAGAAAAACAGGAACACAGGAATCTATCACGAGCCCAGACAACGTACAATACCATAGCATTACTAATAAAATAAAACAAACCTTTGTAGAGTGATCAGCTCTCAGACAAAGTGAAAGACGTGTATCGCACACACAATCAGTCACCAGATATAATAATCATAACCATACAACATAAACAGATAACAGGTCAAATCTAGAGTGCACCCATACGCCCCACAGACAAATCAATAATCATAATTATAATGGCCATAGCAAATAATAAATAAGGGACGGAACAGGTCATCACTCTCCTGCCCTTGAGTCATGTCAGAGGTGCGTCAATGACATGGACATGAAACCCTCATGCCTAGTGATTGGCTCGTAATATCAAACTGTAGGTCAAAGGTCAAATGAACTATCAAATAATCAAAAGGTAATATCCTAAGGGTACATGGCAAGGTTCATGTCGACCAGTTCAGAATTAAATATCAAATGTTCAAGTTAGAATTTAACAGGTTAAGTTTTATATCAAAGTGTAAGTTCAGATTAAAAGGACTATATCGAATGGTTCAAAAGAGTATAACAAAAGTTTATAATCAAAGTTTCATATCAACAGTTTATCTAAAAAGGTTTCTATTTCAAAGTCCATTTAAACAATCCTTCAAAAATGGTTTTCATAACAACTGATCTTACAAAATAGTTTTCTTCAAAATAGTCTTCCAAAACTTTTAATAACTTTCATTAAAAGTGGTTTCGTTACTTTTTAAAATAACTTTTCCCAAACAGTTTCATATGTGGTTTAATAATAGTTCAAAATCATTTAGGTTCAAATAAGGATTTAACAGATTAAAGTTTATATCAAAATAAATCAAGTATATCGGATTAAGGTTCAAAACAAGTTTCACAGGTCAGGGTTCAGGACAAGCGATCAAAACAAACAGTTCATGAAAGGCTCACAAAACAAAAGATCACATGAAAGGTGCACAAACAGGAGGGAACATAGCAATGGTATAGGGAATCCTAAACGAATCAAAATACGAAATCAAAAGAAACGAAGGCACCTTACTAGAGAAGGGCAGAATATCTGTACCTTATTATGAATGCAAGAACACAAAGATAAACGCTGATAGAGATTAGATTACTCCTTCCTCGAACCTAAGGGAGTAGAAGACAAAATGACCAGTGGGTTTTAGTTATCTTTTCATTATTAATAATATCACAGATTAGGTTAAGTCCTTATTCAAGGCTTATTATGGTACTAAGGTATCTTTTAGCAGGTTACAAAAGTTTAGGGTTTCTTATGACAGATTTTCATAGTTCAGGGTTTTAATTGTAAGTTCATCTAATTCAAAGGCATAAAGTGAAAATACTTTAAGTTACTGACTTAAATACTTATTTTATTCAGAATGACATCTTAATCCTTTTAGTTTCACCATTTACAGATTAAACCCCTTTAGTTATATAGTTTACAAAACAAACCCTACATTTACATAATTCATGTTTTAATCCTTATAATATTCATATTATCCAAACAAGTACCTTATTTTACAAAGTTACAAAACATAACCTCAGACTTATATGAATTACAAATTAGATCCCTCAGAATTTATTAATTACACATTTGGTCCCTTAACTTTACAAAAATTTATAATTAAATCATAATTTCATAACAATTACATATCAAGCCCATAAATACTCAAAATTACACATTACTCCCTTAATGGTATTATTTACCCAGTATAACTTCAAGTTTCCATAATTTACACTTTTAGTCCCTCTATTTTAATTAATTACAAAACAACCCTTATAAATACACTTAATTCATTATCTTGAAATATTTACACTTAGGACCCTCAAGTTATATTTTTCCTACATTCCTACTGACTTATATAACATTACAAAAATATCCTACAAGTTTCAAAGTTAGCAAAACATACCCTTATACTTTTTAAAAACCAATCGGATTACTTTTTAATTTGCAAAACCAAACCCTAATGCATCTAATCATTAAGTCATCATTCCCCAATCATTTTATGCATTTATTACTCAGATCCAAACCACAAAAACATAGCCCTAATTCGTTCTAGGGTTATTGTAAAATCCAGATTTTCTGAACGCGTAAAATACCTGAAATACCCTTAAATTTTGAATTTTTGAGGAACGTATAACCTAAAGTATTTATGTGCTAATACTTGAGCATACACGACTTGTGGAACCTACCACTTAAGACTATACTTATGTTATGCCATGACACATTTACATATACATTTTTTGTCACGCCTAATATAGAGTATGGGTAAATTATGTTAAGGTGCACAAGTGAACCAAGACTTGAAACATGACTACATACATGATTGGAGATATACATGGTAAGGCTTTAATCTAAATCCCACTAAATGTGCAAGTTACCATTTTGAATACAATACTTCACATGTTTATCTTGTCAATCAAATAATGCTCAAATCCCTTCCTTTTCGCAAAGGTTACTTCCACCGTTTTATATTATATACAAGCCTATCAAATTCACTTATCTCATTGCCTCGTGCACTATATACTCGAGTTATATTATATTATTTACATACCACAACATCGGTGCCTACCTCCTAATTCCTCTCATCTATTAAACGAGTTTTTCATATAACCCAAACTCATTCGCAAAACCCTAAAACCTTATTAAGATCGACAGCCTTCATTGCTTTCAGAAAACTCGAATAGTTCGAAGTGTATAGCTATGGTGTGATCGTAGGTTGGTGATAGATCTTGCTATGACTGGTTTGTGATCGTATGGCTGGAGGGTTTCGCTCGGGTTGAAGGTTTTGTTCGTTGTCCTTGCGTCTTTTGCTTCCATTCGTCCTTGAGGTATCCCTACGAATCGTTCTTATGTTTTACTAAGTTCGACACATGATATAAATAAACGTATAAGGTTTGTAAAACTGGTTTATCTGTTTCGTTAAATATGAGAATACGATTGAAAATGAATCATTAATATAAACGACTCATAAAGTCGTGAATATATGAACCATGGTTGTGTCGAATTCATTAGAGAACATAAAGTTCAGAGGATTAAAGCATTTTTATACGACATCCAACGCAAATAAAATAACACAGGCAGTCTATAAAAACATTGTCATCATGAAGATTTAAGACTTAAAGTATGGATATTACAAATTGATTTCTTTTCTTTACCATAAGATACAAAAATACGCTGCTACAACAATAGAATAATAACGTTACTATGGAGGCTGTATTGTGTCGTAGACTGTGGTGGCTTGATGTAGTGCCTCGCGACATCATATGTCGGGTCAAAGGTGGTCGCGAGTTGTGACTAGGTTGGGCCGACTGTATGGGTGAAAGGGTATATTAAAACATACTAAAAAAAAAAACTGATATTGTGTGTGATTCATGTGCATGTAAAGCTATCACAGAATGAGTCGAAAGCAAGGGCATAACTAGGGTGTGAGTTATGATTTTATGTGTCGTGTATGGCGGTGAAAATGAGTCGAGTGGCACGGGTAAACAATGACTTGTTTTGGTTGTTTGATATGTCGAACTAGGGGGAAAACAAGGGTTTATTTGGGCAAATGTTTGGTCATTGTGGTTGCTGTTCAACATGGGGTCTGTGATGAGGTTTTTAGCCTTGCATGGAATACAAATTGGTATGGTGGGTTGTAGGGTCTTATGGGCTAGCGAGGGGCAATGGGTACATGTGCACGATTGCAAATCAGTCAAGTTTGTTTGGTCACTGTTGTGTTTCATATGCACGTTATGGGAGTGGATTGAGTCGTATCTATGGCTGTCTATCAAAGGATTGTATTTTCTGTGTAAGATATGTGTGTCGCATGTATGGAGGTGAGTCAAGTAGGTTTTAAACAAAAATTAAGTTGTGAAGGCAGGTGGGTTTTTTTTTTTTTTATATTTAAAATAGCATTTCTATGTCACACATTGATATTTCAACCATGATTTAAGTGATATGGTTCATCCAATCAGTACCTAATCATTCCAAAACTTTTGAAACCAAATCAGCATAATAAATTGAATGAACTTGATGAATGTAGAGCAACAACCTCAATAATATATCTAGGGGTGATTATAGCCAAACGCACGCATGCCACAGATTATAAAAATGGCTAGGCATAGGGCATGTGATGGTCTCATTTTATTATGGTAATTGGTATCCAGTTACTTTGTACACATACATTTTAATAAAAGTCTAAAACCAAAATTATCATATTAAACCCTAAAGCTTATTTAGTTGTCATTTATAAGCATAAGGTATCTAGATACAAATTCGGAGAAACGTACTAATTACAAAATCGTACTAATTCAGAAAAGTTACTAAAAATGGAAAGCCGACTAAAATCTGATTTAAAATAAGTTATTAATCAGACGATCATAAATTCGTGTAGATTCGCTGAAGATGGAGTTTACTTCCGATCTTTTCATTTCTAGTGTGTGTTTCCCTGGCGGTTTAAGGTACAGATACTCTGCCCTTTTTCAGTAAGGGTTCTCATATGCCATATATTGATTTTGAGTTATGATTCAGTTAAGATTCCCCAAGCCATTGCTATGTTCCCTTGAATGAACCTTCGATATTACTTTTGATATGACTTTGAGATGCACCTTTTGATATATGACCTTGAGCTATGATTTTGAGACATGACTCTTAGTTTGATACCCGAGCCATTTTTGTACTTTCCTAGCCAGGAAGGTAACCTGGCCATGTCTGTGATGCACCACTGGCATGACTCCTGTGTGGGGGAGTGATTTCTCACACCGTCCCTTTTATATTATCTGCCGGCTACTTGACTTTGAGATTGACTTTGAGTTTGGGGGGCGTATGGATTGCAATCCTAGGCATGTTTTGTTTAGTGGATTTAACTATGACTTTGAGTATGACTTTGAGGTGACTGGTGCTGTGTGCAATACACGCCTTTCACACTCCTGGGAGCTGATCACTCCACTATTATGATACATGAGGACACCCCTCATATTATCTGGTTGCCTGAGAGGTATCCCCTCTGATTGTGAGATTATGACTTTGAGATTATGATGTTGAGATTATGACTTTGAGTTTCTGGGCTCGCGGTAGATGACTATCCTACTCTTCTCTTATTATCCATTTATTTCTTTTATACCTGATGACATTCCCATTGCCCATATTATATTTCTGTTTCGTTATTCTTTGCTTTGTATATGTATCTGTTCACTGAGCTTTTTAAGCTCAGCCGCACGTTTTCTTTTCGTGTGCGGCAGGTAATAAGCAGGACGACGGGTTTGGGTATGAGTGAAGAGACTTTTGGACTTAGAAGACTTTGATAGTGTTCTGAAGTAGAGACCATTAGAAGGAGTTGCTTTTGCAGACTTAGTGTTTAGTTTTGTTTCCGTTGTAACCATGTAAATTTCTGAATTTCATTTGTAACCTTTGAGAATTTCTGTATTACTTGAAATGTAAGCTTTGTTTTGATCTGATGTGAAACCATTAGTGTGACATCTTTACCCTTTTTGGGTTGGGGTGTTACAATTATGGTATCAGAGAGACAGGCTGCGATTTCGTAATACATTTACCCTTGACCTGTGTAAGTTAGGACCACTAAGCCTTCCCTGTAGACACTCGTAAGTCAACCTTTGAAAATTGCTTTAGGATTTCCCATAGGAACCTAAGTTTTGACCGGTGAGGAATGGGTAGACTATAAGGCATTTGTTTAAGTACCTTTACTTCCGCATCACTCTGATTCGTGCCTTACTTTTGGTTAGATCCTGTTGATATCACTTTTGGAAAGTGAAAGCTTATGCTTTGCACCACCTGAGATTGGAACCTGATTAAATCTTGAAGGCATTGAAAATTTCATACTAATCGCCTGACACTATTTGATCCTTATCTTCAAATTCCTTTTGTTAAATCATTTTGATAAAGACCCGCGTTTCACTCTGATTCTTTTGTTAATCACTTTGACGCCTCTTCGGACATTCTGAGAATCTCCATGGCAGTAACGTACTGGATACTTTTTGTTATTTTGTCTCTTGCTTTTAATAAGTATATATGGATCTTCCGACACCATTTGATTTCGTTTCACCCATCGCTATTCTCATAAGAAGCCTTTTGGTATGTAACCACGAGTATAAGAATGTTTTCCCCCTCACTTTTGAATGATAAAGCTATGATTTGCGAACCGTCTTTCTTTGAATAGTTAACTTCGATTTTATTCTGACAAGGAAATTGTGGGATGATCAGTCAAATATTGACAACTACCTTTCTATGTCTCACCTTTGGCGTTTGCAACAATTTTGAACTTCCGACTACGATTACCAATTGTCTAACCCTTTGCTATCTCTGTTACTCTGGAGACGCGTGTGTTACTTTAACGGTTATGAAGTTTTCCTAGAAACCATTTCGTACACCAATAAATGAACCTCATCGTAGAAGCCTTTTGGCACCTTGAGTTTTCTGAACATGAACCTTGTATTGAACGTTATTTGGCACCCTGAACTTTTGATTATAATCCCTGTTGGACCACCAAGTTTTTCCACCGGAGTATGAAGTAAGATTTGACATGATACCGAGAGATTCTAGTCACTAAACGAAGATGTCTTTCGGATCATACCAATTGACTGGAGCAACCGGGAAGAGCAGCAACCGAAGACCAGGAAGTAAGTTTACTTAAGTGTATCTTCTGGGCATGTTTTAGTTTTGTTTGCGATAAACAAGGATGGTAACTGGAAATATGTATGGAAGCTGAACCGTATTACTGTTAGGAGCCAATATTCCTCCACCCTGGAACGGCTATGTGTTTTGTTTAAATTCAGAGCGCGAAGTTTCCTTTCTGATGAATTGATTTTATTCTTGAAATCGCCTTCCGTATTCGTAAACGACTGCTATGACGGTTAGTGACGCTAATGGTATTAGCTAAAGCTCTGACAATTTTGTGAAGTTGATAGATGATATTTTCTCATGAGTACTGGGCATATGGTCATTGTATGACTAAATGGTACATTCGGAGACGAGGAAGAACATGAAAAATCATTTTTGCACCTTGTTAGGAATTGACGATCATTTGTGTATTCTGAGAGATTGATGTTTGTTGAGACAACGGTGTTCTTTGCCTGACCTGGAGTTGACAACAACGGAGGCTACCCTGAAGAGTGAAGACATTCCTTTCAATACAGAAGTGTGGGCGGTACAGAAGACCTAGTCAAGATGGCGAACCTGGAGCTGATGAAGACGTACAGTCTCACTTCCCTATTTATCTTGGTTGTACTAAGATGAATTGAGAGCGGAAGTAGACTGGATGATGGAGAGACTGAAAGATCGTGCCAGAAATCCACAACACTCCATCACATTCCAAGAAGAAATGCAGGAGGCTCGACGAACCAGACACCAGTTCCCGATTGTGGTTTCACTCCCGATTGATAGACAGACGAAGACAGAATTACCGGACTGGAAGAGATTGGATGTGTTGAATGAACGGAGTTTTGAAACAGACCTTTCATATTTGGAAGAATTGATTCTATGAAGATTGAAGTTCTTAGCGACTAACTTTCATTCCGTTGATTCTCTTGAGTTTCGTTATATAGTAATAAGATCCTTTAATGTTTCAAGTTCCCTAGAAGTATTTCGGTTCCGTGCTCATTTTTCATATGTTCGATGATGGCTTTGTTTTTAGAGATTTTGGCGAGTTGTAGAAGATATGATGCTTGTGACGGCGTACCTCATTTCGGATAGGCAATCGGGGATTTTGATACTCTTGCGAATAGTTTTGTTTTTTTTCCCCTCTTGATTATGGCATTCGACCTTGTTGACCTCGAGACTGTAGAAGTACTAGGTGGATTAAGATAGGTGGTTTTGATTACGACCGAGATAGAGTATGATCATCATGAGGGCATGTTTATGTGGTTCTAGTATTATGACGCTTGATCAACGTGATAATACTTACACCATATAACGTGCACTCATTGTGGCCATAGGATGTCTTGGGGGAGTACCTAAGAAGTTAGAATCTGATCTCCGTTGGTTATCCGTGATTAGTGAGACCTTAAGTTCATTCTACCTATGCGTTAATCTGCTTTCACCGTTATGTGTATACTCTACTTTCGTTCATTAGAGTCTGGAAGAGTTTGGACTCTCGTTTTGTATTATGTTGACCTCAATGATGAATCTTAAACTCTTTGAAGAACTCTCTGAGTTCTACTGTTGATACAGTTATTTTGATTCGAAATTTAGTTCGTATGCCCATATGAGCCTTCCTGAAGATTCTCCTGTCATCCATTTTGTTGCATGGTCTGTTGATCAGAATAAACCCAATTTGTCTCCTCTGGGAAATTTGAACCCACTTTATTTTGATTGTGTCATGAGGAACTGTTCGGTTTGAAGATCCTTTTTGGAAGAACCTCCCCGGGCGTAAGAATGTTGTGACAATCTTTTGCGATTTACTACGACTGCGTCTAACCTTGCGACTTCAATTTTTGAGGACGAAAATTTTCTTTAGAGGGGAAGAATTGTAAAATCCATATTTTCTTAACGCGTAAAATACCTGAAATACCCTTAAATTTTGAATTTTTTAGGAACGTATAACCTAAAGTATTTATGTGCTAATACTTGAGCATACGCGACTTGTGGAACCTACCACATAAGACTATACTTATGTTATGCCATGACACATTTACATATACATTTTTTTGTCACGCCTAATATAGAGTATGGGTAAATTATGTTAAGGTGCACAAGTGAACCAAGACTTGAAACATGACTACATACATGATTGGAGATATACATGGTAAGGCTTTGATCTAAATCCCACAAAATGTGCAAGTTACCATTTTGAATAAAATACTTCACATGTTTATCTTGTCAATCAAATAATGTTCAAATCCCTTCCTTTTCGCAAAGGTTACTTCCACCGTTTTATATTATATACAAGCCTATCAAATTCACTTATCTCATTGCCTCGTGCACTATATACTCGAGTTATATTATATTATTTACATACCACAACATCGGTGCCTACCTCCTAATTCCTCTCATCTATTAAACGAGTTTTTCATATAACCCAAACTCATTCGCAAAACCCTAAAACCTTATTAAGATCGAAAGCCTTCATTGCTTTCAGAAAACTCGAATAGTTCGATGTGTATAGCTATGGTGTGATCGTAGGTTGGTGATAGATCTTGCTATGACTGGTTTGTGATCGTATGGCTGGAGGGTTTCGCTCGGGTTGAAGGTTTTGTTCGTTGTCCTTGCGTCTTTTGCTTCCATTCGTCCTTGAGGTATCCCTACGAATCGTTCTTATGTTTTACTAAGTTCGACACATGATATAAATAAACGTATAAGGTTTGTAAAACTGGTTTATCTGATTCGTTAAATATGAGAATACGATTGAAAATGAATCATTAATATAAACGACTCATAAAGTCGTGAATATATGAACCATGGTTGTGTCGAATTCATTAGAGAACATAAAGTTCAGGGGATTAAAGCGTTTTTATACGACATCCAACGCAAATAAAATAACACAGGCAGTCTATAAAAACATTGTCATCATGAAGATTTAAGACTTAAAGTATGGATATTACAAATTGATTTCTTTTCTTTACCATAAGATACAAAAATACGCTGCTACAACAATAGAATAATAACGTTACTATGGAGGCTGTATTGTGTCGTAGACTGTGGTGGCTTGATGTAGTGCCTCGCGACATCATATGTCGGGTCAAAGGTGGTCGCGAGTTGTGACTAGGTTGGGCCAACTGTATGGGTGAAAGGGTATATTAAAACATACTAAAAAAAAAACTGATATTGTGTGTGATTCATGTGCATGTAAAGCTATCACAGAATGAGTCGAAGGCAAGGGCATAACTAGGGTGTGATTTATGATTTTATGTGTCGTGTATGGCGGTGAAAATGAGTCGAGTGGCACGGGTAAACAATGACTTGTTTTGGTTGTTTGATATGTCGAACTAGGGGGAAAACAAGGGTTTATTTGGGCAAATGTTGGGTCGTTGTGGTTGCTGTTCAACATGGGGTCTGTGATGAGGTTTTTAGCCTTGCATGGAATACAAATTGGTATGGTGGGTTGTAGGGTCTTATGGGCTAGCGAGGGGCAATGGGTACATGTGCACGATTGCAAATCAGTCAAGTTTGTTTGGTCACTGTTGTGTTTCATATGCACGTTATGGGAGTGGATTGAGTCGTATCTATGGCTGTCTATCAAAGGATTGTATTTTATGTGTAAGATATGTGTGTCGCATGTATGGAGGTGAGTCAAGTAGGTTTTAAACAAAAATTAAGTTGTGAAGGCAGGTGGGTTTTTTTTTATATTTAAAATAGCATTTCTATGTCACACATTGATATTTCAACCATGATTTAAGTGATATGGTTCATCCAATCAATACCTAATCATTACAAAACTTTTGAAACCAAATCAGCATAATAAATTGAATGAACTTGATGAATGTAGAGCAACAACCTCAATAATATATCTAGGGGTGATTATAGCCAAACGCACGCATGCCACAGATTATAAAAATGGCTAGGCATAGGGCATGTGATGGTCTCATTTTATTATGGTAATTGGTATCCAGTTACTTTGTACACATACATTTTAATAAAAGGCTAAAACCAAAATTATCATATTAAACCCTAAAGCTTATTTAGTTGTCATTTATAAGCATAAGGTATCTAGATACTAATTCGGAGAAACGTACTAATTACAAAATCGTACTAATTCAGAAAAGTTACTAAAAATGGAAAGCCGACTAAAATCTGATTTAAAATAAGTTATTAATCAGACGATCATAAATTCGTGTAGATTCGCTGAAGATGGAGTTTACTTCCGATCTTTTCATTTCTAGTGTGTGTTTCCCTGGCGGTTTAAGGTACAGATACTCTGCCCTTTTTCAGTAAGGGTTCTTATATTCTATGCATTGATTTTGAGTTATGATTCAGTTAAGATTCCCCAAGCCATTGCTATGTTCCCTTGAATGAACCTTCGATATTACTTTTGATATGACTTTGAGATGCACCTTTTGATATATGACCTTGAGCTATGATTTTGAGACATGACTCTTAGTTTGATACCCGAGCCATTTTTGTACTTTCCTAGCCAGGAAGGTAACCTGGCCATGTCTGTGATGCACCACTGGCATGACTCCTGTGTGGGGGAGTGATTTCTCACACCGTCCCTTTTATATTATCTGCCGGCTACTTGACTTTGAGATTGACTTTGAGTTTGGGGGGCGTATGGATTGCAATCCTAGGCATGTTTTGTTTAGTGGATTTAACTATGACTTTGAGTATGACTTTGAGTATGACTTTGAGGTGACTGGTGCTGTGTGCAATACACGCCTTTCACACTCCTGGGAGCTGATCACTCCACTATTATGATACATGAGGACACCCCTCATATTATCTGGTTGCCTGAGAGGTATCCCCTCTGATTGTGAGATTATGACTTTGAGATTATGATGTTGAGATTATGACTTTGAGTTTCTGGGCTCGTGGTAGATGACTATCCTACTCTTCTCTTATTATCCATTTATTTCTTTTATACCTTATGACATTCCCATTGCCCATATTATATTTCTGTTTCGTTATTCTTTGCTTTGTATATGTATCTGTTCACTGAGCTTTTTAAGCTCAGCCGCACGTTTTCTTTTCGTGTGCGGCAGGTAATAAGCAGGACGACGGGTTTGGGTATGAGTGAAGAGACTTTTGGACTTAGAAGACTTTGATAGTGTTCTGAAGTAGAGACCATTAGAAGGAGTTGCTTTTGCAGACTTAGTGTTTAGTTTTGTTTCCGTTGTAACCATGTAAATTTCTGAATTTCATTTGTAACCTTTGAGAATTTCTGTATTACTTGAAATGTAAGCTTTGTTTTGATCTGATGTGAAACCATTAGTGTGACATCTTTACCCTTTTTGGGTTGGGGTGTTATAGTTTTTCCTTAATTTTTCCCTATTTTCTTTTTAAATCCGATAGAAATAACAATTTACATCAATTTATCCAGGCTTCTAAAAATCATGTGGCTATTTTTCTTAGTTCCTATTAATGTCAAAGAACATATAAAAATTATGGTTGTACCTCAGAAAATTAATATAGCACGATTTACAATTTAAGTGTATTTTAACCCTTTTAATTTCGTACGCCTAAATAAACATGCATGATTCGTGTTCTTTATTTTTCTTAGGTTATATTCGACATGTAGATCACTAGAAAAATACTGGATAATTTTTAGAACGTAAGAATTTAGCATGGAAAATCGTTACCTCTTGTATGATAAAATCGGATGAAAACAAATACCAAGCACAAACGAAGGCCTCTAAATTCTTGTTCTTATTTTTCTTAACTCCTTAATGACTCAAAGAACACCGGAGAATTTTTAGATTAGCTCCAGAAGTCGTGGTTAGGGTTTGGGGAATTTTTGTGTGTCGCTAGTTTAGGGTTTCGGTATTTTGGGTGTTATAAAATATTATGATTTGTTTAAATAATAATGAACCGACATATGGGGGGGGGGGGATTAGTTCCAGAATTTCGTTCATAGAGTTGTAAAAATATTAGGATTGTGATTTGGTATATTTTCCTAATTTATTTTGATATTTATCTTTAATTAATATAATTTAACAAAACATAATTAAAATAAATACATGAAATTTTCGGACCAAATAATGTGTACATGTGATTTATAATTTTTTTTTTGACATTCAAATAATATAATGTTGTCTCAGAATTTATTCTATTTCATATGTAGTTCGTTTTTAGAAATTTGGAATCGTTTCAGAATTTTATAAATGTTTTATTTAGGTTTTATGATTTCAGGGGCAATTTGGTAATTTTATAGATTATCTGAATTTCAGGTATTACAACTTCTTCCCCACTAACAAAAAAATTTCGTCCTCGAAATTTGCAGGAAGCAGAAAGAAAAGAGAACGGAACACAAAACAAAGACATACCAGACCTAATAGATGATAATAGGATTCTCTTGGAAAAGACGTAAGAATTATACAGGATTTTGACGGATAGGCCATCCACAGGATTTGATTTGACAAGTCAGATTAGAACGTACAGGAATAGATTATCGATAACATCAATGGGTAGAAGTTCTATAACAGAACCTAAGATTTTTATCGGGAGTCCAGAGGTCAGCAAAATGCGTGACGAGAATCCAGACGTATCAATTCGTATAACGGCGAAAGCTGATTACGCGTATAGGTAGAATGAACTTAAAGTCTCACTAACGCAGATGATTTCAAACATTTATCAGGATTTCGAAAGCTCTAAGGCACTTCTCGAAATATCCGATGCCCACAACAAGTGCACGTTATATGATGTAAGTATTATCACGTTGGCCAGACGTCATAATACTGGCATCATATAAATATGCCCTCATGATGGTCATACTTGATTTCAAGTAGTGAACAAACTAACTTATCTTATTCCACCTAGTCTTCCTACGGTCTCAGAGGTCATCCAAATTAAATACCCTAACTAAGAGGAGAACGAATCACTCGAAAGAGTTAAAGGAACCAATCTAGAATGTTTATCAGAATTTGGGCACATCATCAAAAGCATCAGGTCATCCATCATTCGTCAAGTTTGACATATCAAAGCCATCGTCCTACATACGCGAAATGAACATAAAGCGAAATTACTAATAGGGAACCTAAACTATTCAAAGGATTTTATCATCAGGTAACCGAAATTTAAATAGGTCAAACGGAGGTGAGCTACGTCATCCATTCAAGACATGCTCTTAAATCTTTCCCGATTCCAGGCAGTCTGTCTATGTATGTCCATATGATCATCGGGTGAAAAGGATTTATAACTTGAGTCTGATCCCTCAAGCCTTCGGCACTTCTTCTTGGAACTGTGGTGTGGTAACATGAATCTCTGACCTAGTCACTGTGTATTACCCATTCACGAGCCTGCTTCTACTCTCAATTCATCTTAGTACAACTAAAATGAATAGAGAAGTAAGGTTGTGTGTCTTTGACAGGTCTCCTAGCACAATTCGAAATTCACCAACTCTGATTGCTGTCGTCACCGGATGCCTGGTAGTATTGTCTGCTACAATCTCTGAAAGCCAAGCAAATTTACTCGTCCAGAACAAAGGGTCATTCCTTAATACGAAAATGGTCTACATGTTCCTCGTTCGTCTCAGAGCACAAACATGTTGTCATACTATGACAATTGTCCAATTACTCGTGCAAACATGATTCTTATTAACCAATACTA
Organism: Artemisia tridentata subsp. tridentata; assembly: GCA_021014915.2. Classification (NCBI taxonomy): domain Eukaryota; kingdom Viridiplantae; phylum Streptophyta; class Magnoliopsida; order Asterales; family Asteraceae; genus Artemisia; species Artemisia tridentata. Next base: position 62,675,491 of record CP139501.1, on the reverse strand, counting down.
TTGGCATTATTTAAGACTCACAATGGTCACAATGAGTAAGAAAACAGTTTTCATGAATCGTTTCAGGGAAAACTTCATATCTAATTCACATCACCCATCTTTACTAATAAAACTAAAATACTTTACGGAAGTTGCTCTCAGTTAGTCATCTCCTATCTTAGGAGTTCTCGTGGTTGCTTCTTCAGTCCTTCAAACATTAAATGAGGTTGTCTGATATAGGGTTTCAAGGTAGAACAATTTAATCAGTGACACGTAGAATTGAAAAGTGATTACGGTTTAAAATTACGGTTAGGTTTACGATTGTTGATACGCTGACGCAAAATTATCTCTTTCTTCTTCATAATTTGATAAGGGTATTCAAGGTGGACAAAAACATGTCTCATCAGCTTCTTCAATCTCTCAATCATGGTTCGTCGGTTGATATCGGTTCAAAGCCAATTTTACTTCTCAATCAGGAGAGATACCCAAAAGTTTCATCAGAAAGCACCAGAAAATTTTGTACAACAAAACTTCCAATGCCAAAACTTTCTAATGGTGGATACTAATAGGTGTCAGGAGAATTTGACGATCAAATGAGATCAGGGTAAGTATTTCCATAGCAGTTTTAAGCTTAACATATCTGAGCGGTTAAAGGTTATCATAGTAAAAGTAGGGTTATACTGTCAAAGTGAGACGTATAGAAATATCAGTTATCAGCATCATCATGCTCTTTTAACAATTTCCTACGGAGATAGTATTTGCATCAAATCCTTCCAAAGGAAAACTGATTGGCAAATAAGATTCGTCATTCAAGGAATAAACTTCCTAAATTCATGGTTAATATTCATTAGAGTTCTCATAGGAGTAGTGTGGAATTTGCAAGACAGAATAGTATCGGATGATACATTTATATCCAGCATGGAAAATGATTTATAGAAGGTGTCAACCACATTAGGGTTAAACGGCCCTCAGAATGGCCGGAAAAATATTAACTGTTTATCAAATGGATTAGAAGTGAAAGTTAAAATCAGGTAGCGGTAGTAAGATTTAACAATCGGTAATCATGGTAGGGGTTTCAAAATTGTTTTAAACGCCAAAGGTGAGACATAAGAGGATAGTCGTCAATATTAGATGATCAGTCAATCAATCCTTATAAGGACACTAGACTTCTTATGGAAACAGGGATGGTTAAGACGAAATTAAATAGTGTCAAAAGTTTCATAGATGATCATCGGAAGCAAGAAACAACTGACGGAATGTATCAAGTACATTATTGTCAAGGGGATTCTCAGAATGCCCGAAGAGGCATCAGGATGATTAACAAAAGGTTCGGAGGTTGGAGTCGGAAGCTGAAAGCAAGGATCAAATAGTGTCGGATGACTACTATGCAATTTCCAATGCTTCAGGTTTTATTTAGGTTCAATTCTTAGGTGGTGTAAGGCATAAGCTCTAAATTTCCAAGTGTGATTTTAATAGGCATTAACCAAAAGCAAGGCACGAATCAGAGTGATGCGGAAGCAATACTACTTAAACATATGACTTATAGTCTACCCATTCCTCACTGGTCAGAACTTAAGCTCCTATAGGGAAATCCTAAAGTAATTTCTTAAAGGTTGTCCTACAAGCGCCTACAGTGGAAACTTAGTGGTCCAGACTTCACAGGTCAAGGGTAAATGTATTACGAGTCGCAGCCTGTTTTCTCTGATGCCAAAAATTGTAACACCCCAACCTGACAAGGGTAAAGATATCACAACAATGGATCCATATCAGATCAAAACAAGGCATACTAATACAGTAATACAAAATTCAAGGATTACAAAAGAAATATTGAATCTAAATGGTTACAATTAAAACTTCCAAAACTAATTCTAAAACATAATGTCTTCAATCCAACTCTAACTCGGCATAGCTTATCCAATATTCTAAGTCCAAGGTACACTCTTCACTCATTCCCAGCTTCCTACTAATACCTGCCGCATGGAAAAGAAAACGCGGCTGAGCTACGAGAGCTCAGTGAACAGATATATAGATAACAAGAAACGATAATGTATAACAGTACAAGGGAAATCAGGAATGCAAATCATACCAATACGAAATCAAAATGAAAGGAATGAAAAATGGATCATGAGTAAAAGAAAAGAACAAATGAACAAGATTTTAGAAAAACAGGAACACAGGAATCTATCACGAGCCCATACGACGTACAATACCATAGCATTACTAATAAAATAAAACAAACCTGTGTAGAGTGATCAGCTCTCAGACAAAGTGAAAGACGTGTATCGCACACATAATCAGTCACCAGATATAATAATCATAACCATACAACATAAACAGATAACAGGTCAAATCTAGAGTGCACCCATACGCCCCACAGACAAATCAATAATCATAATTATAATGGCCATAGCAAATAATAAATAAGGGACGGAACATGTCATCACTCTCCTGCCCTAGAGTCATGTCAGAGGTGCGTCAATGACATGGACATGAAACCCTCATGCCTAGTGATTGGCTCGTAATATCAAACTGTAGGTCAAAGGTCAAATGTACTATCAAATAATCAAAAGGTAATATCCTAAGGGTACATGGCAAGGTTCATGTCGACCAGTTCAGAATTAAATATCAAATGTTCAAGTTAGAATTTAACAGGTTAAGTTTTATATCAAAGTGTAAGTTCAGATTAAAAGGACTATATCGAATGGTTCAAAAGAGTATAACAAAAGTTTATAATCAAAGTTTCAGATCAACAGTTTATCTAAAAAGGTTTCTATTTAAAAGTCCATTTAAACAATCCTTAAAAAAATGGTTTTCATAACAACTGATCTTACAAAATAGTTTTCTTCAAAATGGTCTTCCAAAACTTTTAATAACTTTCATTAAAAGTGGTTTCGTTTCTTTTTAAAATAACTTTTCCCAAACAGTTTCATATATGGTTTAATAATAGTTCAAAATAATTTAGGTTCAAATAAGGATTTAACAGATTAAAGTTTATATCAAAATAAATCAAGTATATCGGATTTCGGTTCAAAACAAGTTTCACAGGTCAGGGTTCAGGACAAACGATCAAAACAAACAGTTCATGAAAGGCTCACAAAACAAAAGATCACATGAAAGGTGCACAAACAGGAGGGAACATAGCAATGGTATAGGGAATCCTAAACGAATCAAAATACGAAATCAAAAGAAACGAAGGCACCTTACTAGAGAAGGGCAGAATATCTGTACCTTATTATGAATGCAAGAACACAGAGATAAACGCTGATAGAGATTAGATTACTCCTTCCTCGAACCTAAGGGAGTAGAAGACAAAATGACCAGTGGGTTTTAGTTATCTTTTCATTATTAATAATATCACATATTAGGTTAAGTCCTTATTCAAGGCTTATTATGGTACTAAGGTATCTTTTAGCAGGTTACAAAAGTTTAGGGTTTCTTATGACAGATTTTCATAGTTCAGGGTTTTAATTGTAAGTTCATCTAATTTAAAGGCATAAAGTGAAAATACTTTAAGTTACTGACTTAAATACTTATTTTATTCAGAATGACATCTTAATCCTTTTCGTTTCACCATTTACAGATTAAACCCCTTTAGTTATATAGTTTACAAAACAAACCCTACATTTACATAATTCATGTTTTAATCCTTATAATATTCATATTATCCAAACAAGTACCTTATTTTACAAAGTTACAAAACATAACCTCAAACTTATATGAATTACAAATTAGATCCCTCAGAATTTATTAATTACACATTTGGTCCCTTAACTTTACAAAAATTTATAATTAAATTATAATTTCATAACAATTACATATCAAGCCCATAAATACTCAAAATTACACATTACTCCCTTAATGGCATTATTTACCCAGTATAACTTCAAGTTTCCAGAATTTACACTTTTAGTCCCTCTATTTTAATTAATTACAAAACAACCCTTATAAATACACTTAATTCATTATCTTGAAATATTTACACTTAGGACCCTCAAGTTATATTTTTCCTACATTCCTACTGACTTATATAACATTACAAAAATATCCTACAAGTTTCAAAGTTGGCAAAACATACCCTTATACTTTTTAAAAACCAATCGGATTACTTTTTAATTTGCAAAACCAAACCCTAATGCATCTAATCATTAAGTCATCATTCCCCAATCATTGTATGCATTTATTACTCAGATCCAAACCACAAAAACATAACCCTAATTCGTTCTAGGGTTTTTCCTTAATTTTTCCTTATTTTCTTTTTAAATCCGATACAAATAACAATTTACATCAATTTATCCAGGCTTCTAAAAATCATGTGGCTATTTTTCTTAGTTCCTATTAATGTCAAAGAACATATAAAAATTATGTTTGTACGTCAGAAAATTAATATAGCATGATTTACAATTTAAGTGTATTTTAACCCTTTTAATTTCGTACGCCTAAATAAACATGCATGATTCATGTTATTTATTTTTCTTAGGTTATATTCGACATGTAGATCACTAGAAAAATGCTGGATAATTTTTAGAACGTAAGAATTTAGCATGGAAAATCGTTACCTCTTGTATGATAAAATCGGATGAAAACAAATACCACGCACAAACGAAGGCCTCTAAATTCTTGTTCTTATTTTTCTTAACTCCTTAATGACTTAAAGAACACCAGAGAATTTTTAGATTAGCTCCAGAAGTCGTGGTTAGGGTTTGGGGAATTTTTGTGTGTCGCTAGTTTAGGGTTTCGGTATTTTGGGTGTTATAAAATATTATGATTTGTTTAAATAATAATGAACCGACATATGGGGGGGATTAGTTCCAGAATTTCGTTCATAGAGTTGTAAAAATATTAGGATTGTGATTTGGTATATTTTCCTAATTTATTTTGATATTTATCTTTAATTAATATAATTTAACAAAACATAATTAAAATAAATACATGAAATTTTCGGACCAAATAATGTGTACATGTGATTTATAATTTTTTTTTGGACATTCAAATAATATAATGTTGTCTCAGAATTTATTCTATTTCATATGTAGTTCGTTTTCAGAAATTTGGAATCGTTTCAGAATTTTATAAATGTTTTATTTAGGTTTTATGATTTCAGGGGCAATTTGGTAATTTTATAGATTATCTGAATTTCAGGTATTACAATATGTGGATTACATCATATTCAGATCAACTTGTCAAGAGCTATTTGATGATTTCTCAAAAATCATGCATGACGAGTTTGAGATGAGTATGATGGGAGTACTCGTGAGTCTTTGTTCTCTACCGTTACACGAATGATTAACTTTTGAAACCTCTTTCGCATTTGATTTTTTTGGTGCATATCGTGCCGAGTACCTTGCGTTGTGATACGTTGCGTTAAATCGTTTGATACGATATTCATTATCTTTAACTTTACCAGCGGGGAAACCCGAAAAACCGATGGTTAATATTAATCGGGTATCCGGTGTGATATAGGGCGGGTACGGGTATATTATAAATGGGTTCGGGTACGGGTACACTACAACCCGCCATGAACCCGAACCGTTGCCATCCCTATTTACCAGCTATAGCCGGTTTTCACCGTCACGTCAACACCATTAGCCTTTTTTTTTTAAACACCTCTTGCCACGTCATAGTTAAACCAAACCACAATTTCAATAGTCAACCGGCAATTAATCCCTTTACCCAATCATTTGTAAACACACACAATAATCAATAAACCCTAATCAAAACAAACATTCTTTTGTCAAACACAAACACGCAAACAATGAATCCAAATAACAACAAAGGTATGTTTTTTAATGTTTTCACATATCAGTTGATGATTGATTGTACAATAATTAGTATCAGGCTTTTGATCTATAAATGGTGATGTTAGTGGTTGTTACCGATTCTAATGTAAAGCTGTGTGAATTTATTGTTGAATGTAAAGCTGTGTGAATTTTTAATTTATTCAAGTTTACGCTTTAACAGGTTCAAAGGCAAAAATCCCTAGGTCCAAATTCAAAATCATTTCCAACAAGGTATACTAAAGTTGTTATGTGTTTGTGTCTAAAGTTGTATATATACCTTTATACCATTAATTAATTTTTTTGAAACACATGGTATGTTGAACTATTAGGAGGTATGGGAAAACGCAGATTGGAAGAGAAAGAGCCCTTTCTATTTCTCTAGCGATGAAGAATCTGGTGATGAGGTATGGTCCATTTAATAAGTGTTGTTTCGCTACTTTTATGACATTCTCCAGACTTAATCCATTATACTCGTTCAATTTGTAGGTAAATGACAAAGCCGAATCCTCTCAAGCTGCTCCCAAAACTCAATCCTCTCAAATACCAGTTTAAAAGGCACACAAAATTTTTTTTTACTCAGGATATTGTCTTGGGACTGCCATGTAAGAAGATGATGTATCAACCGATGGCCGTAAAGAAGACTTCTCATACGTTAAGTGTGTTGAGAATTATGTAAAGGTGGTGATCTCGAATATTATGTTTTGTAAATGGTATTTGGTACTTTAATATGGTGGTAGTAGTGCTGACATTTAATTTGGATAAATGTAATTATTAATGGTACAATAACTGGTAATTAGTAGTTTAACTGTATCTATTTTATAACTGTAATGATAGTATTTTGGTTTGTTAAATGGTAGCAACTTGTGTTATTGATGTGATGATTGTACAGTTAGATTTAATGGTAGCAGTTTCTGTTGTTGATTTGATGATTGCACAGATTTATTTAATGGTTGCAGTTTATGTTCTTGATTTCATGTTGGTTTATGACTTAATTGTAGCAGTTTGTGTTAAATGGTATCAGTTTGTGTTCATGGTCTTGGTGTAATTGTGTAAATTTGAGTTCTTGATTTGATATGATGTTTGTGTTCATGATGTTGTTTCTAGATCTTGGTTCATGATTTGCGATTAAGATAATGATATATAACATTTGGAGCAAAAATTTTGATTTATTCAAGTTTACGCTTTACTTAACAGGTTCAAATTAAAGGCAAAAATTTTAAATAATTCAATTTGTTGATATAAATAATGCCTAAAAACATTATTAATACTTCTTGATATCTCTATGTTTTGATAATCACAAAATGTAAACTCATTAAATATAAACTTATTAAATAAACAAGCATTTAGTTGTAAATATTCATTTCTACAACTTAATCACTCAAGCAATGAATAAACAAATGCCTAAAGCATTATATGATCAAAGGAACATTTTCTTAATCACTAGATTTTTTATAAAATGTCACAAACATTTTATATCTTTAACAAAATCATTTTTGGAAATTAAAGAAAAATGTTTAATCTATTATAAATTTATGAATTCAAATTTTCAACCAAAAATGGCAAAAATGTTCCAGATAAACCTTCCCCACAAAAAGACAAAGCTGAGCAACGTTCAGATTGGGCGGCCCCCTTAAATTACTAGGCGGCCCCCTTAATTATTAAGGGGACCGGCCCCCTATTTAAGGGGACCGACCCGCTCCTCCAGCTGTCAATTTTTTCCTATAAATACTAGACTAATCCTAGACTTTTTCTTCACCTTTTGCACCCCAAACCTTCTGTTCTAAATCTCTCCTTATATTTCTAAATCCTTTGATCATATATTCTTAAGCATTGGTTTCTAAGTGATCCAAGCTTCTACCATCGAAGAGCAAAAGAAGAATACTCCTTCAACAACTAGAGAAGAAGTATTGCAACTTAGTATCATCTTGCTACCTAAGTTGTTTGTGTAATCATTCATTCATTTGTGTATAAGTTGTGTATATATGTTAGATAGGTGTGAACATAATTGTTTAGGCTAGATTAGTGTGGTAGTGGTGAAGTTGTGAAGAAGTTAAGGTGTGTAAGTAGTGAAGGTGTAAGGAAGTAGAAGAGTATATAAGTAGTGCTAGGTTGTGAAGTAGTTGTGAAGCCGTCGTGTAGAATTTGTGAAGCCATCGTGTAGAAGTTGTGAAGCCTTCGTGAAGAAGTTGTAAGCCGTCGTGAAGAAGTTGTGAAGCCGTCATGAAGAAGTTGTGAATAAGTCGTGAAGGAGTCGTGTAGAAGTTGGGAGAGTGGTTCTAGCTACGATTAGGACCCGACATCTAGCTTTGTGTCGTTAAACCGGTGTAAGCGAAAGTTGTGTAAGGTTTTCTCCGCCATAAGGGAGCTTGTTGACATAGTGAAGAAAACTCTCGAGTTAGGTGCTCGAGGAGTGGAGTAGGGCAAGGAAGGTGTCCTTGTAGCCAAACAACTATAAATCCATTGTCTCGCGGTTCGATCCTTCCATCTCTATCTTTCATTTCATTTCATTACTTTATTTGCGTTGCTTGTTTAGATTTACTTATATTTGTTTATATAGTTTAAGAGTTGAGTTCACGTAAATTCGAATCTAAGTTTTTAAAAGTAAACAAAGTTTTCATAATAAAATTAAAAAGACGTAAAACTATTCAACCCCCCCCCCTCTTCTAGTTTTCCACAATTGGTATCAGAGCCAGGTTAAACAAGATTTTTAAAGTATATTGTATTTTAAAACATGAATCGATCTATGGATTCGGAAAAATATTTATAAGGGCAATCTATGCAAAGACCACCGCAATTTGAAAGTGATGGTTTTCTTTATTGGAAAAATAGATTCGAAACTTATGTGAAATCAAAAGATCTTGATCTTTGGCATGTTATTACCTTTGGTGATTTTCCCCCTATTCAAAATAATCCCGAAACAAAAAAGGATGAAGTAGTATCTTTTGAAAAACAAAGTGATGATTTAAAAAGAAAACTTGCTAAAAATAATGAGGCAAAAATGGTTATTTATAATGCGTTACCACGTAAAGAATACGATAGGATCTTTATGTGTGAAACCGCAAAAGAAATTTGGAACTCCTTACTAATAACTCACCAAGGTAATAGTCAAGTCAAAGATAATAAAATAGATCTTCTTGTTCAACAATATGAACAATTTACGATTCCAGAAGAGGAATCAATAGATAATGCTTTTGCTAGGTTTAACACTATCATCACAAGTTTAAAAGCACTTGATGAGAGTTTTTCTAGTAAGAATTTTGTTAGGAAATTTCTTAGGGCTCTTCATCCAAAATGGCGGGCTAAAGTTATGGCGATTGAAGAATCGAAGAACTTGTCAACTCTTCAACTTGACGAGTTGATCGGCAACTTGAAAGTCTACGAAGCAATAATAAAGAAAGACTCCGAGATGGTCAAAGGAAAAAGAGAGCAAAGCAAGTCAATTGCATTGAAAGCTTGGAAGGAATCTAGTGACGAGGATAGCTCAACCTCTGAAAGTGATGACGAAGAATATGCCATGGCCGTAAGAGACTTCAAGAAATTCTTCAAAAGACGAGGAAGATTTGTTAGACAACCACATGATGAAAGAAAGGCATTCCAAAGAAACAATGACGACAAAAGTAGTAAGAGCGAAAGGAAGTGCTTCAAATGCGGTGATCCAAATCATCTCATCGGAAAATGTCCAATGTTGTCAAGGGATCAAAATCAAAAGGCGTTCGTTGGAGGAGCATGGAGTGATAGCGATGAAGATGAGAAAGAAATAACAAAGGATGAAAAATGTCTTATAGCCAAGGCATCCAATGAGGTACTTTCCGAAACCGAATACTTTAGTGACAAAAATCAATCATTAGACAAAAAAGACCTAGATAATGAATATATTAGGTTATGCAAATTAGGTCAAAAAGTCATGGCTAAAAATAAATCACTAAAACATATTAATAATCGATTAGAAAATGAAGTACTCGAATTAAAAATTAAACTACAACATTTAGAAAAAGAAAAAGAAGCTTTTATAGAATGTAAAACATGTCTAGAGGTCAAAAATGAAAACGAAAAACTTAAAGATGAAATTTCCAAACTTGACAAGTTTAAAAATAGTAGTAACTCACTTAAGAAAATAATAAGTGTTCAAGGAACTTCGGGAGATAAAACCGGTCTAGGATTCAACTCAAATAATGTTTCAACTAGTGAAAATAAAAATGTAAAGTTTGAATGTCAATCTTGTAAACAAAAACCATTAGAGTCAAAACCTAAGTATATACTTATAAAAGATAGAAAAATACCCATTGCGAGTGATGAGGAAGTAAAAAGTTTTTATAAACCACCATTAAAAGCCAAAACCGGATTTTCTAAACCGAAATTAATATCTAAAACTCCACCTCCAAATAGACCAAATAATCCTCATCCTCGGTCTAAAACCCCTCAACCTAGAAGAAATCAAGATAGACAAAACTTTCCTAATAATAATAATCACCCAATGTGGAATTATTCACTTCAACCAAGTTTCAACCCATGGGGAATACTTTCACCATACATGCAAATGCAAACCATGTTTGGTTCAAACAATTTTGGACAAATGAGACAATGGGGACCAAGTGGCAAATCGTCACTCATTGAATAATTCAGAAACTCATCCATGTTTGTCTTCTATAAGTCAATATGACACCTTGAACCGTTTGAAGAAAAATCTACTGAAGACTAAAAGGTACGCTTTCCTTTTAAGTTCATTGTTATAATATATGCTTTGATTAATGACTAGTTATTTCATGTCCATTTAGCTCATAATGCCTAGTTATATATATATATATATATATATATATATATATATATATATATATATATATATATATATATATATATATATACACACACATATACACACACATACATAATAGCTTATATGAATCTACTTATAACCTAGAATCCTTATTCTTTTCCCTTGGCCCTCTTAAACTATAACGTTTAAAATGGAAATCTTCTATGTCCACTATTAGAAAACTCATGGTGATGAAGTGAAATGAGTTAAGTGGATTAATCATTAACATAGAAGTAAGATTAGATTTCTCGCGTTAGAAAACTATGGATGAAACAAGCTCTCGTAGACTATGGCATCAAATTAGATAAGTGTGCAACAACAAATGAGCTATAGATGTTAGGTTATACCCCATTCAACACTCTCGCATCAAACATATAGAATTTCGTCATCACTTCCTTATGACCATAGGATATGTAGAAAAGGGTAGCATGTGACAATAGCCTTAACTAATTCCCTTGAGCATGAGATCTTTAACAACCATTTTTTAAAATCTAGGATTAATGGTATTTGGTGTCAAAAATCTAGTATCTTTAAAAATATACAGAAACTTCACACTTTGGAAAAATGATTTTTTGATGACTATTTCACTTTTCTATTAACATGTTTTACTATCTCATTTTTCTTCTTAATCGATGTCCATAATTCTGTTTCGATCAAAGTCAAAGATTGGGAATATTTTTTTTTCTTACCCATTCTTCATAAACACATTTTAAAATAAAACCCAATCTATTTTATTCAAATAACTTTAACATCTACATAAAAACCCACTTTCAAACATTGTTGAATAATGCTAAAAATATTTCTTTAAATCATGCATGGTGATCTCATATTTGTCATATATATTTATGTACATGACATTTATAAGTGAACTAAGTCAAATCAAGCGGACCATGGTTTGTCTATTAAGATTTTGTTTGTAACAAGTCTAGAAATCCATGCTATCTTAAGTTCCCATTTATTGCACATAGGCACACATTAGGATTCATCAAATAGTTCATTAATCTTCCCACTTACATATAATTAAGAAAATACCAGGTGTAGTTTATTGTTTCCTAGTCCATATATATTACTTGCTTGATGAGTATGTTTACATGCTAGATGAAATTACTTGTTTGCTTAATTTCTTTAATTAACATGTTTTGCATAAATTACATGCTTAATTGCCTCAAAGAGTTGGACTTGCTTGAAACTAAAGCCAAAAACACAACCCTTTCTACAATTTTCTGCCAAAAACCCATTTCCAGTAATCTGGGAACCAACAGATGGGCGGCCCCCTTAAATCATAAGGCGGCCCCCTTAATGTTTAAAGGGACCGGCCCCTATTTAAGGGGACCGGCCATCTGATGGTCGAAGGTGCTGTTTCCTTTTCTATTTTTTAGCCCATTTCATCCTAAACTTCCCAAAATTCACAAACATATCTTATTCCAATCCATCCAACAAATTTTATCCATTCCTTAATCCCATCAATCCTACACTATAAACACTCCCATTCCTCATAATCTCCCATCATCTCATCATGCCATCTCCCATCAAACCAAAGCCAAAAACATCAAGGTTAGCAAGGATGACCGAAAAACCCGTTTGGAGAAGAAAACCTAACCCCCGAAACAAGTCCATCTCAACAAATGATGTGGCTAAACAAACAACACCTCCACCCACATTTGTTCCTAACTATACTCCCAATCCTCAAGCTCATTCCAATGAACCCTTTCACAAACCTGATCATAATAACCAACCATCCATCTTTACTCTCGAAAATACACCTTCATCTCACTCATATGATTCATATGAAGAGCATGATCAACCCCAAAACAATAATCCCAATCTCATTCACAACACCTCACATCTTATTCAACCTACCAATGCACCATCCAAAACACTCACCACTCTTGGAATATCCTCTTCTTCCATATCTTCATCTTCATCCATTAATGATTACCCAAACTCAAAAAATGTCTCCACCACCAAAAGTATCACCACCACTTCCTACCAACTCACATGCTACTTCTATGTTGCGTATCCAAACATCCATCCAAAATAATAACCACACTCCACCATCATCACCTTCTTCTGAACACTTAAAGTTCGTTGAAGAACTTAATGAAGCCCATGAGCTTAGTGCTCTCCTTGCCTTACAACTTGCTCAACACAAGTTGGATCAACTCCCTTCTAGCTCTTCTTCATCACAAACTAACCTCTACCTCCACCTTCGTTCCAAACTACACATCTCAACCTTAAACTAACCTCATTGAAACCTTTCAAAACCCTCATCATAATGGTCAAACATCCAACTTTACTTCCAACTACACACCCCAATTTCATCCACTTCCACCAAATGACCAAATCCACATTCCTACGGAAAAAGAAAAGTTCCGTGAAGAGATAAACCAAATCCATGACCGTAGTGATCTCCTTGCTATGCACCTTGCACAATGCAACAAGGGCTAACCTCCATCCTCACCCAACTCAAATTGCTTACATCACCCCCACAACTTGAATCAAGTTGATAATCATGTCAACTTTTGTCCTTGTTGTGTCCTTCTCCAAAAACAAATCATTGCCTTAAATAAACATTTCAGTTGGATTGAGTATCTTCTTACTAAATCTCATCCAACACCTCCACTAGCACAACACTCTAACCCTCAATCAACCGATTCCGCTCCAAACTCTCAACCTCCAAACTCTCCACCTACAAAAATATACCTCTATTAATCCAACATTCTTACCCTCAGTCAACCAATTCCATCCCAAACACTCTACCATCAACCATCTAAGCATACTATATGCTTATGTTTCTTATTTTCCAAGCTTTCGTGTCGCAAGCAAGTCTGAAAGCTCTCTTTGGCAATTTAGGACCTTTTTCTTGTTATACGTTTCAAGCATACTAAATGTCGCTGCAATGATTAAGTGTTTCACATAATCACTTTAAATTAATGAATGTCTTGCTATGTGTTCTTAATATTTGTTTGCCATAATTGTTGTTTGCCATGATTGTTGTTTTTATTTTCCATATTTTACTATGTATGCTTGTACTTCTAATATTTTTGCAGCCAAGATTTCCATAGTTCGACTCCTTGGTGCCCTCAAACGAGGGGGAGCACACATCAAGGGAGAGTTTTCGTTCCGACAAATTTTGTATCTAAAACTTGTCGGCATAACCTTTTTGATTCTACAAAAAGGGGGAGAAGTGAATATAAACTCACTAAATACTTGTCCAAAAATAATGTTTTGGATTTAATGAGTTTAAGTTTTGTAATCATCAAAAAGGTGGAGATTGTTGATATAAATAATGCCTAAAAATATTATTAGTACTTCTTGATATCTCTATGTTTTGATAATCACAAAATGTAAACTCATTAAACACAAACTTATTAAATAAACAAGTATTTAGTTGTAAATATTCATTTCTACAACTTAATCACTCAAGGTATGAATAAACAAATGCCTAATGCATTATATGATCAAAGGAACATTTTCTTAATCACTAGATTTTTTATTAAATGTCACAAACATTTTATATCTTTTACAAAATCATTTTTGGAAATTAAAGAAAAATGTTTAATCTATTATAAATTTATGAATTCAAATTTTCAACCAAAAATGGCAAAAATGTTCCAGAAAAACCTTCCCCACAAAAAGACAAAGCTGAGCAACGTTCAGATTGGGGGGCCCCCTTAATTTACTAGGCGGCCCCCTTAATTATTAAGGGGACCGGCCCCCTATTTAAGGGGACCGCCCCGCTCCTCCAGCTGTCAATTTTTGCCTATAAATACTGGACTAATCCTGGACTTTTTCCTCACCTTTTGCACCCCAAACCTTCTGTTCTAAATCTCTCCTTATATTTCTAAATACTTTCTAAATCCTTTGATCATATATTCTTAAGCATTGGTTTCTAAGTGATCCAAGCTTCTACCATCGAAGTGCAAAAGAAAAATACTCCTTCAACAACTAGAGAAGAAGTATTGCAACTTAGTATCATCTTGCTACCTAAGTTGTTTGTGTAATCATTCATTCATTTGTGTATATTTGTTAGATAGGTGTGAACATAATTGTTTAGGCTAGATTAGTGTGGTAGTGGTGAAGTTGTGAAGAAGTTAAGGTGTGTAAGTAGTGAATGTGTAAGGAAGTAGAAGAGTATATAAGTAGTGCTATGTTGTGAAGCCGTCGTGTAGAAGTTGTGAAGCCATCGTGTAGAAGTTGTGAAGCCGTCATGAAAAAGTTATGAAGCCGTCATGAAGAAGTTGTGAAGCCGTCGTGAAGAAGTTGTGAATAAGTCGTGAAGGAGTCGTGTAGAAGTTGTGAGATTGGTTCTAGCTACGATTAGGACCCGACATCTAGCTTTGTGTCGTTAAACCGGTGTAAGCGAAAGTTGTGTAAGGTTTTCTCCGCCATAAGGGAGCTTGTTGACATAGTGAAGAAAACTCTCGAGTTAGGTGCTCGAGGAGTGGAGTTGGGCAAGGAAGGTGTCCTTGTAGCCGAACCAATATAAATCCTTTGTCTCGCGGTTCGAGCCTTCCATCTCTATCTTTCATTTCATTTCATTACTTTACTTGCATTGCCTGTTTAGATTTACTTATATTTGTTCATATTGTTTAAGATTTGAGTTCACATAAATTCGAATCTAAGTTTTTAAAAGTAAACAAAGTTTTCATAATAAAATTAAAAAGACGAAAAACTATTCAACCCTCCCCCCTTCTAGTTTTCCACACAATTGTTATTTTGATATTAGAATTTGGAGCCAAAATTTTGATCCAAAATTATGAAATCGCCTAATTAGAAGCAGTTACCAAGAATAAGGTACGGTTCATATTCTTCCTATACCCTCTTTTCTCTCAAATACCAAAAAAAGACTGCAAAGAAAACACAAAAATCAAATCTTCTATCACCATTACTCTCAAAGCCAGAATCATTTTAGTTTACACATTGTTAGTCAATGGTCATGGAAATTCAACCCATTGTTGATAATCATCTTTTGCTTCCTGCTGATAATGAACATGATGATAACAACTTAGAATATGAATTCGAAAAGTATTCTGATAATGAAGATGTAGATGCGCCTGGAACCAACCAATCAGATCGGATACTGGCTAAGAGAGGCATAACCAGGCTATTTAAGTTTCACATGAAATATGGCAACCCTAGTGGAATAAAGCTCAAGGTAACCTTCGATGCATTGAATAGGGT
Organism: Artemisia tridentata subsp. tridentata; assembly: GCA_021014915.2. Lineage (NCBI taxonomy): Eukaryota > Viridiplantae > Streptophyta > Magnoliopsida > Asterales > Asteraceae > Artemisia > Artemisia tridentata. The sequence continues at coordinate 62,659,738 of CP139501.1, read as the reverse complement.
ATTAGGGTTACACAGAGCACTGTTTTCGAGTTTTTTAGGTGATCTGGTTCGTGAGCACATAGGTTTGAAGATTCTTTCCTGGAGGAATGTGAATAAAGAATCAAGAGATAAACTATGGACTGAAATCACTGTACATATATACTATTTTTTAACCCAGTACTACATAAGTTTATCTATGCAGTTACATTATGTGCAACTAATTAACAACATTGTGTTAATCTTTGCAGAAATTTTTTGATGTTGACGTGACATTCAGAAAATTGGTAATGACTCGTCTTGGTAAACTGCTAGGGAATTTCAGAACGAAGCTCAGAAAAAAATATATTTTGCCCAACCTAATTACACCTTCCACACTGAATGAAGTCCCGGCCAAGTATAGTGCATTTGTGAAATCAGAAGACTGGGTCGAGTTTGTAAACCACACGACCACCGATGCATAAAAGGTTTTAATTAGTCATCTTTATTTAAGTCTATATGTCATTTCATAATTTTCAGTTTGCAGCATTACCGCATGTAAACGCCTTATGATTTTGTGTTTTTAGGAGATATCTGATAAAGCTAAAATGTCGCGTTCCAAAAATATTTATAAGCATAAAATGGGACGAGGTGGATATGTTTATGTGAAAGAGAAATTGGTAAGATTACATGTGTATGCATTCTCATATTTTCGTTTATCTTGTTTTAACTTTACATGTGTATCCATTTGATGTTTATTAGATCGAAAATAAAAAGATTGAAGCAGATGAAGAACCCCCGCGTGGTATAATGTGGTTGAAAGGAAGGGTAAACAAAGACGGCGAATTTCCAGATGATGTGATTAGATCAGTGGGAGATAAACTTGTAAGTTTCACTGCAAATTCTATTATTATGCTTATATACCAGCAGCATTAACTGTGTACTAGCAGTAGTAACTTGTATACCAGCAGTATTAACTGCGTACTAACAGCAGTAACTGTGTACTATCAGTAGTAAACACTAGGCATATTTTTCATTGAAGTTCATGAGCAGCACTAACTCCAGCTGAGCAGCATTGACACAAATATGAGCAGCAGTTACTCTAACAGCATCAAGAAGACTTTTAATCCCAACATTTCCTATATTTTTTGTGCAGAAAGAAGATGATGACCAGATCAAGAAATTGTCCAATGAGATGACATAAATAAAGAGAATACTTGCGCAACTGATGGCACAGTTGAGTCACCAAGGGGTGTAGTTAAATTTGTCATCTCAATTGCCAGTAGCCTCAAATGTAAGCCAACAAGGGTCTACAGATTCCCAATTGCAAGGAAATGTGTCTCCAACACAAGGGGTACCAACAGTATGTATTTCAACATGTTTCTTGTTATTGTTTTGTTTAAACTAGCAGGGTACCTGCGCGTTGCGGCGGCGGGTACTCTGAAATAGAATTTTTCGGTGAATCATGTATTTTAGTTTATTATGTTCTTTTTGACAATAAATTTATGGATATCAAGAATTTCGTTTAGCTCGTGCCTGTTCGGGCTCGACCCCGTTGGCTCGTGTCCGTTAGGGCTCGAGCCCGTTTGGCCCGTGCCCGTTTGGGCTCAAGCCCATTTGGCCCGTTCGGGCTAGAATATTTGTATAATGTGCTTTATTATTTGTATTAGTGACATTTAATGCAGGAATTGTGTTTTAGTTGGTTGTACAATATGCTTGATAATTTGTATTTCTTATGTAAGGGGTGTTTTAATAACTGCATTAATTGTATTTATTGACCCGTTAATTAATTGTATTTAATGTACATAATGATTTATTTATTGTATTTAATGTTAGTATTTCTATTTTAATTAGTTGTACTTTGAGCTTAAGAACTTGTAAATGTTAGAAAATGTGTTTTAATTACTTGTACTTTTAGCTTTATAACTTGGATTACTTAATTTTAAGAGTTTCCATTATTAGTAGGCCTTAATGCTTTATAATATAGTAAGATAATGTAACTTGTTTTACATATACATATAGGAACCTGCCAAAACTGTCGGACATAAGAAAAAGCCTAAGTCACGAAAAAACGGGTCTCCAGATTCCCAATCGGAACAAAATGTGTCTCCAACACAAGCACTGCCAACAGTATGTATTTCAACATGTTTCCTGTTATTCTTTTGTTTAAATAATTTCTGATATATACATGCAAAAATTATTTTTTTTTTTGGCCATTTAAGTGCAAACTGTGGCACTTAAAGAAATCAAATATCGTTGCTTTGGATACATACGTGTGTTTTTTCAACCTACATATATATAATTCTTCATATATAATTCAATGTTTGATACAAGCGTCTTTTGTTACTACAGGTTACACCACCAACTACGATGCAAAAGATTAGTGACAACAAATGTGGACCAACAGCACCATCGAAGCGCAAAAGTTATGTCTCTATTGAAGCCCTTAAGCAAGCTAGGCCGGCGAAGAGTCAAAAGTCTTTAAATTATGGTACTTGAGAATTTGATTATGTACGACATTACAATTGTATATTCTGTTCAGTTATATACATTCAAGTTTAATTCAATTTGAAAATTCTTTTTTTTTTTAATTCTGTTATATATATATATATATATATATATATATATATATATATATATATATATATATATATATATATATATATATTATATATATATACTCATTCCAGCAGCACTAGCATAGTACTAGCAGTAGTAACTCTGCTTCAGCAGGACAAACTTTGTACTAGCAGTAGCAAAAGGCCACATAAACATAAAATTCAAGTGGCCATTGGATGAACAATAGTCACACAAAATACACATTTCTTTACTTTAAACAGCATATGGTCACACTTATTAACACTTTTGGCCACTTTTTGCTTAATTGTATGTGTCTAAATACCAAAAACAAACATGCTTTGTGTGAGTAAATATTACAAAAGGCCACACAAACATAAAATTCAAGTGGCTATTGGATGAACAGTAGTCATACAAAATACATATTTCTTCACTTTAAACAGCATATGGTCACACTTATTAACACTTTTGGCCACTTTTTGCTTAATTGTATGTGACTAAATGGCCAAAACAAACATGCTTTGTGTGACTAAATATTACAAAAGGCCACACAAACATAAAATTCAAGTGGCCATTGGATGAACAGTAGTCACACAAAATACACATTTCTTCACTTTAAACAGCATATGGTCACACTTATTAACAGTTTTGGCCACTTTTTGCTTAATTGTATGTGACTAAATACCTAAAACAAACATGCTTTGTGTGACTAAATATTACAAAAGGCCACACAAACATAAAATTCAAGTGGCCATTGGATGAACAATAGTCACACAAAATACACATTTCTTCAGTTTAAACAGCATATGGTCACACTTATTAACACTTTTGTCTACTTTTTGCTTAATTGTATGTGACTAAATACCGAAAAAAAACATGCTTTGTGTGACTAAATATTACAAGAGGCTACACAAACATAAAATTCAAGTGGCCATTGGATGAACAATAGTCATACAAAATACACATATCTTCACTTTAAACAGCATATGGTCACACTTATTAACACTTTTGGCCACTTTTTGCTTAATTGTATGTGACTAAATACCCAAAACAAACATGCTTTGTGTGACTAAATATTACAAAAGGCCTCACAAACATAAAATTCAAGTGGCCATTGGATGAACAATAGTCACACAAAATACACATTTCTTCACTTTAAACAGCATATGGTCACACTTATTAACACTTTTGGCCACTTTTTGCTTAATTGTATGTGACTAACTCCAAAAAAACAACACACGTTGTATGACTAAATCATCACAAACGTCACATTTATTATATATTCATGTGGCCATAGGACGGGAAATAGTCACACAAAATACACATTTATTTGAATAAATCATCTCAAATGTCACATATATTATATATTTATGTGGCCAAAGGACGAACAATAGTTACTCTCAAAAAATATTTGTCTGACTATAAAGTGTTTACGGTCACACAAAACTGATTATTCCACCAAAACTTGTGCCTAATTTGTCACACATATTCGGGTTTTGGTCACTCTTTTTCAATGAAAACGGCCCCAAACTAAACAATGTGACCATATGCCACCTAGGGTGGCGCGACCTTTGGTGACACAAAATAAAAAAATGTATGTGACTATATGCATATCGTCACACATTTTTGGTGTGACGATATCCAATATCTGTACCAGTACGAAAAGCTTCGCAAAGCAAGTATCACAAAAACTTCTATCGCAACCCAAACTATTGCTATCGCAACTCAAACCAACTGCTATCGTAGTCACCTATCGTAACCAAAACAGCTATCATAACTGTTTCTAAGCCAACTGTTGCAACAAAACCCTTAATTTTGTGAACAAAATTTAACAAACAAAATACTAAACCCTAGTTTTACGAGAAAAATTACAATTTTTCAAAAACCCTTTAACCAGATTTTGAGCCTAAATCTTCACCAAATTCATAGGAATTTTGTATAGAATGATAAAAGCTCTTTCTTTTTCTTCAAATATGTTATCCTAACACATGTTTTATAAGTTTAAACACGTTTAAGAGTAATCTTGATACTACGTATGAAAGTAAAGATATTCTAGAGAAAGAAATTTCTTGGATTCTATAAAAACCAAAACTTTTACTATTAATGAAGATTGAAACAAAACTAAAACACAACTGCGTGAAACAACGAATCATATTTGGCTGTTGATACCAACTGTTGTTCCAATAATATCACGTCTACTATAATAATCTTAGTGAGATAAAGTGGGTGTGGACACTTTAGTTTAGAAAGAGAAACAAGAGAAATAAGTAAAGTCTCGCATAGATAGAAAGAAGAACACACACCTATAACCCATGAGGTGGGGGTACTTACACCCATAAAATAGTCAAGCATACTATCACAACTATACAAGTGTTGGGATAGTGTAAAGTTGTCGCAAGGCAAACAATGTTACACAACATACCATATACTAATACAAAAGATAAATAGAAGTCCCTTCACTAATGATTTACACTTTTTGTGTTCCAACAGGCTCGTTATGCATTTTTCTCGATAAACTTGCCTTAAGAGGTCATAGGACTAAAATGATTTTAGAAATAGGTTTATGATAGTGCTGAATAGATTTTGCCTAAGTTTAATAAGATTTATTTGATAAAAAAAATTAAGTTTTAAATATAGGTGCGTTAGATTTATTTGATAAAGATTATGATATTAAGTTGTTTGTATTGGTGTAATTTGGTTGTTGTTCTTGTTTAAACTTTCATGTATTTGGTCTATGTATCAAGTGGTGTAAAATTGCTAAGTTAACAAAAGGTTTCAAAAAATCAGTAATATGAAGGTTTCGAGAAATTCTACAGAATCTGGCAAATTTTGAATTTTTCGAGTAATTTTGAAGGTTTCAAAATTTTTTGACATTTCAACAAAAATGAATATTTGTTACATAAAAGCCATTTTATAACACACATGTTGTTTATAACATTGCTTAATTTTTATTTTTCGTATCATGAGATATAATTTGTTGAGATTTATTATTTATATAGTTTCGTAAAATTGTTAGATGAATAGTGTTTTCGAATAAATTTCATTTCGAATATTTTGTGATGAATTGTGAGTTCGAGAAAAATTGGTTTCGAGTAATTTGGCTAGAACCGTTCTTTCGAGTAAAAATGCTTTCGAATACTTTTCTGGGAACATTGCTTTTCGAGTAAAAACCAAATTTTCAGGAAACAAAACTTTTCGAGTAAAAAGGAGTGAACTGTGTTTTTCAAGAAAAATGACAATTTGTTTTTTAAAAAATGTGAACAATATTCTTCCACAAAAACATGGTCTCTTATATATTTTTCGAATAATTTTTTAAACCATAATAGAATACTTTCATACAACAAGTTTTAAGACAACTTTTTCGAAAAACCTTTCATGTACCAAATGAAACAAAGGAAATTTGATTGCTTCATACTCAAAGTGATCTAAAAACTTTGACAACAAATGTTTTTTTCTCCAAACCATAAAACAGACTTGTAACGGGACGGGTAATAACTTCAAGTTAGTTATTAGGTCTAGTTATCACCTCAAATCTGATAATGTAAACCTTTAACTCGTGTACGTAAGCGTGTCTCACGAAGTTCTGTCTAATAAAACTTTTTATCACTATGTTACTTCAATTCTCAATATTGTATGCATGATCCCATAAGTTTCAGAATGCCTTAGATGTTAAGCATGCTACTTGACTAGACTTAGTATGTAATGAGATATCAAGCCAATTCTTTGTTCTTTCAAATCATCTTGAGTTTACTAGTTCACAACAATATCTTGTTTAGTAAACCTATTCCTAGACGGGTAATAACTTCAAGTTAGTTAGTAGGGCTAGTTGTTAGCTAAAAGCTGATGGTGTATCCCTTTCTCTAGCGACGTAAGCATGTCTCGGTGGAATCTACTTGCTAAGAGTATATTATCCTTTTCATATAACTGGTATCTCATAGATTTTTTAACTCAAAAGTATCTCAAATGATTTTGTGACATCATGGAAAACAAATTACTTAGACGGGTAATAATTTCAACTTGTTTATTAGAGCCAGTCATCACCTAAAAGCTGATGATGTATCTCTTTACTTAACGACGTAAAGGTGTCTTGGTATTACTCTGCAATCCTACATGTTACACTCAAACAGTTTCACTGTAAAGTACTTTCCAAATGAAATCTGATTCTCTTGCGTTTTCATAACACAATGTTGCTAAATTCCAACAAATGAATGGTATATGCTTGTGTTCAAACCAAACTTACATAAGATAAAGCATATTCCATGTCTTCTCAAATTCATCAAAGTTCATCTAAAAAGCACTTTTGAGAATATCTGAAATATACTTATCTAAAAGCTTCTCATCTTCAAGTTGGTTATTAGGGATAGTTGTAACCTAAAAAATGACAATGGATCCCTTTAGTCAAGCAATGTAATAGAGAGATTAAGGACTAGTTATGTCAAGGAAAATCTCACCATGTCTAAAAACAATTTTGAGACTACTTAGGAATGACTTTACCACGAGTATCTTGTCTTCAAGGTGGTTATTAGAGTTAGTTGCCAGTTAAAACATGACAATGGATCTCTACACTGGTAATATAGGGTTTAAAGTAAGTCACGAATAAGAAAATCTCACATAGTCAAAAAGATTTGAGATCACTTACAAGTAAATACACTGAGAGTTACTAATCTCCAAGGTAGCTATTAGGGCTAGTTGTTATGTAAAACCTGACAATGCATCCCTTTATCTACACAACGTAACATAGTACTCAAAGTTATGTTTATTTTGACGTTATCTCACTCTCATGCATTACAACGATTTTTGTCTCAAAAGCTTTTCTCTTCAAGTTTGTTACAAAAGCTATGATACTTTTTCCCAAAAATTTATAATAAGATTAGTTTAACGTATTTTTTCCGCATGAGAATATAAAACTACGTTATGACTTAATCAAAAATCCTTTGAAAGAGTATCAATCTTTAAATCAAGTTTTTGGTGAGGAAATACAAAAACAGAACAAGAGATAAAATCGTATTTGAAAAGAAAAAGAGCGTACGTCTTGTGTCAGAAAAAGCAAGTACAAGGCACATGAGAAAGAAAATGAAATACATACTCAAAAAAGAATTTCCAAAGTACAAAAACAGACAGAGAGATTTTATGCTTTCATTTGTATTCTTGTGAAACTAACACACTTATTATTTTTATCTCAGCATTCATAGTGCCAGATGATCAAGCACAACATCATGATGAACAACCACATGATGAACAACGAAAAGATCAACAACCACCTTCGCCACTACCTACACTTACTGTTGAAGAACTTGTGCCTGACTACCTCATAACTTCAAGTGTACAGAACAAATCATCTTCAATATACTCAGAGAACAGACCATATTCGTTGCACTCACTCTTACAGCCTCAATACCAAAAATATATATCCAACAGTTTTGGTATATGGCATAATACTCATATCGAACAGGTCAAATCACCGCAAAAACTGACAGAAAACAAGTCCAAGCCGATCTAAATGACTTTCACACCAAACTCCAATTACCATTTGAGTAAAATAATCGAACGTATCAACCAATGCGTAATGCAACTCAGATACTGGATTTTCTTCGTAGACTTGGATATGATACACAAGAAGGAAGACTCAGGAATCCATCTGACATCAAGAAAAAGTATATTCCACAACCTTGGCAAACTGTCATGATAATCCTGAACCGTTGCACTACCGTGAAGAAGACGGTAAAAGAATCGCCAAAGTTACTTACAATGCAAATGATTGAAGGTATCGTGTACAACTAACACATTGACTATGCTTCACTCATATGGGAAGATTTCTATGAGCATGTCAATGAGAAAGGCAAAAATGAAGGCCTCCCTTTTTTGGTACATCAAGCTACTCATTCAGTATTGGATGGAAATGCATGAGAACATCACCTTCAGAGCACCAGAACTATATCACTATCACACGGAACTTGATGACGACATAATCAAGTTTATTCCTGATGATCCAAAAGCTACAACTTGCGATGGGATGTTTATTCCACAAGTACTTCTGAACCTTGTCAGCAAACAGTCAAAATCTTACAACGACTACATGAGAATGATTGCTAAAAGGCTTCAACAACAATCGGTAAGATCTACTCCAGCTACAACAACACCAAAACCAGTAGCACGGAGACAAACTAGATGAGATACCGAAGTGTCAGGAAGAAAAGACAAGGGTAAAGCCATTGATCACGGAAGCAAACGGTTGAAGAGAAAGCATAATGGCAGAGGCAAAGGTGTTATGATACGGGAAAGATCACCGAAACAACAAGACTCAAGTGATGATGATGACAGTGACACACCAGTTGACAGAGATTTCCCAACGTTGGCTGAGGGATTAAGAATAAGTCGGGAACTTGCACATAAGCGTGAAGAAGATGAAAGGTTGAAACAACAAGCTGGTGATCGAGAATTTGACCGATTGTTGTCAGGTGTGAATGAAGATGACAATGCCGGACCAAGTATTCTTCATGATGATGATGATGACAATGACGACGGTTCGCAATACATTCTTGAACGAAGACCAAGTCAGACACAACCATTAGTCACATTTACAACAACAGCAAGTCCTAGCAACACACTCTCTACATTCCAAGTACTTACACCATTTGGAGAGCAATCAGCACCAAACATCTATGAGCTATTCACAAAGACCAATCTGGACTTCCTTGCTTAGAAAGTAGCTCAAAATCATAGCTTACTCGAGAGTGATACGAACCTCGCTGACACCGGATCTTCGAAACCACCATCAGATAACATTGCACAACTCACAGAAGCAATAAATCCAGTGCAACAACTCATCGAAGCTACAATGATTAATACGGAGCTTGAAGAAATGAACATCACTCATCCTGAGAAGCAGCTTACAGTTATAAGGTCACCACCATCACAAAAGAAAAATCACGAACTTCATCAACTAATCAAGCAAGAAATCTTTCACAAAGAGTTCAGCATTTGACGAACCTCATTTCTCAATACCGAAGACGATGAGCAATAATGAAGATACCGAAGTCTATTTTCATCACGGAAAAGAGAATGGTTAAGATAGCTGAAGGTCTTGGCTCGATGTTGAACAAAGACATGGAGAACATCATTGAGAACAAAGTTGGTCAGAAACTTCCAGATATTATCACCATAAGGATTGACTCCAAGAAAATCAACAAACTTGACGTGATTCTAAATGACAGACTTGAAGCAACACTTGATCACAAGATTCCACAAGTAATTCAGAACATCCTCAACAACAACACAATAACATTCCAACCAACACGATCATTTCAGAACATTTCATTCCAAGACAAGAAAAAAGTTCTCGTTCAAGATTTGTTAAACAACATAGAACTTCAGAATGAAGATGAAGACTTGTTGAAAGCTCTACAACTCAGAATTCAAAGAGCTCAGCTAAGACAAACGACCTGTCGGGAAGAGAATCTTCACAAGTGACCACATGATGATCATCATGATGATGCTAATCCTGAGGGGGAGAACGTGAAGCGTCAAAAGATTGTTGACTTGACCGATATTCCTTCCACAAAAACGACAAGTCAGATAACTCAAGATGAACCAACTCAAGCTGGAGCAACTGATGATGAGCAGTTGGCTTCATATTTGTCTTGTGATGAATTGTATGATTTTGGAGATAAGAAGATTGCTGGAATCTCAGATGATATATCAGAAGTAGTTCATGAAAATGACAAATCTACGTCTGTAATAGATATTGACACAACTGATGATAATGATTGGTTTTATGATGAGAACTATACCATGGTGTCTGAGCAAGAAGAAGAAGTGTTGAATGTAGGAGAATTGGACTATCGTAGCTCAATCGGAACTCAAGTAAACATGGTTAAGGAACAAGAAAGAATTGAGAAAGAAAGGGTAAAGTTCATGAACGAATACTTCAAAGATAAATCAGGTGCAGAAAGACTATTCATGGGGAAGAATCTCAGTGACATGTGGAATGCTAAAGACACATTCTGGGAAGGTCGACGGCTTGAAGATGTTGATAAATAAATCTGCCTCAACACTTTGTTTCCTTACACCGAGTTAGAAATACTTCCAGTATATGGTCCAAAGAAGCGTCCAAGTGATCAAACTCAATCTTACAAAAACTTCAATCTCTTCTACCTCAGAAAAGGAAGAAAAGCTCAAGCTGATCTACTACCATCTCTGGAACGAAAGCTGAAATCCATAGACTTTGATGAAGATGATCTCGAAGAACATCCTACGTTCGTAACGAAATTCAGGGCTAAGAAATTATGCAAGTTCTATCACACAGCGTATTACAATGTTAAAGAATGGCCTGAAAAGAGAAGAGGGATGTTACTTCTAAATCAACTCACTGGGCGTTCCAAGAAGAATGTCTACTCAGAACTCGGCATCAAGGAAGTCTTCAACATTGAAACTGAAGACCAACATGGTTGGACGTACATTAAGAAGACAAAGGTTCTGAGAAGTGATGATCAAGCTTACGAATACTGCGAAGCAGACTTTCAAGACATGCACATGAACGATCTTGAAGATTTGTACGTGAAAAGGCAACAATTTCATTAGGAATGGACTCATCACTTTCGTGAAGAGATTGTTCGCTCAATTGTAAAGATCATGGAGATTCCCAACACAAAGCCTCTCATGGAGATTCCCAACATGGAAGACAAAGAACCGTACACGCTTATTAGCAAACCTACATCAGGAGTTGTCTACCTCAACAGCAAAGGTTAGAAACGATTCATTGAAGCTAACAAGGTTCACAAGTTATGTACAAGTACATTAATGTGGGTCTACAAAGGAATCGAGGCTACACTTGTTGAGAACAGATACACACAGACTCAAACAAAGATGTCATCTTCTACAGTTGTTGAATTAGGCAAGGTCAAGGAAGCCATGGAAAGACGAATTCGATACCGTTTGCAGATGAAATGGATCGAAAGCTTAGTTGATAAAAGTGACAGAAGACATGGTGCAAATTTAATAGATTAACCAATAGATTTAGAGTTATAAGATGACCTCTTAGGGGGAGATTGTTAACCTTAGAAGTGGCGATCTTAGTAGCTTATTTTCTATTAACAATATAACCATTTTGTAAAAGAGTTAACCCATTTGTGAGGTCCATTAGTCAAAGCCCACAATGACGTAAAACTCCTATATACACATCTCTAGCTTTGGAGATAGTGGGGTTCCTCTAATTTTATCAATAAGACCATATCATTTGGTTTCACCTTCTCTCTACTCTCTTTCTCTAAAAATTTTACTTTGTGTAACATGATTTGATCCTATTGGGTTCCTATAATTAATATATTATTGGCATGTATATTAGTGGTGAGCATGATACACCCATAACCAAGGGCGCTCACCAGGTTAAAAGTGGTAAACAATAGGTTATAAGATTTACTAGCGACATTGGCGACTAACCGATAACTAAGGCTTTTTACCCACTATCAAGAAAACTAAGTGGATTGGCAACCCACACAAAAATGTAGGTTATATAGATTAGCTGAATGAACATAATGCTTGAAATAATCGCTTGGGGAGCAGGACCTGGTAGGCGTTCCCAGCTTTTTGGAAGAAGTTAGGAGGAAAATCGATAAACAACTGACTTCCTACATCTTTGATTTCACCTAAGCACACTAGATGAAAATTGCACTAGAACTGCTTCATTAATGATTTAGGGGATTAGCAAGGCAAGCATGCCTTTATATCACAACTCGCAATTTCAGGTCATTTTCCAAACCCCGACAATTTACTATTCATGAGTTACTATTCATCATTCACCATTCACCGAACACTATTTATCATTTCACTATTCATCGATGTATTTTCTAAACGTCACTTTCAGTCGTTCAATATAACTGCAACTTTGGTGATATGACCTGTCATGCCCTCGAATGCTTCATTCCGATGCAAGTCACGAAATTTGGGGGTGTGACACTTTATCTCTTGATCTTCTTTTTACCATAAACAAACTATCTTACACTTTATTTTATTTTATTTTATTTTCTGTTTATTAGATTAATTATTACTAAAAACATAATCGGCGGATTTAAAACGTACGTGACAGCCCAAAAGATGTTTAGGATTTCTTCGCTCCTTGCAAACGAACCGGTCTTGCCAACGCACTATATTACACTCAAGTACATTCCTCGTAATTGTTAGTGATTGTCTAAAGTATTCGGTATACTATAAATTTAAAGTTTAGATACAACACATCAACAACTATTTCTACTTTTTAAAAACTGTAGTACTCCTTAACTTTTGTTAAGTGCTTTTGAACTTATCATCCTAAGGAATTTCCCGCCCATTTATCAGAGTCTTGATTACACATAAGAGACATCTGAGTCTTTAGATTGCCATCAGGTTCTGAGGAGATCTTTCAGGAAGCCAGTGTGTATTGTCATCACATACTGACTACATCATCCTGATCTTTATCCATATCATCACTCTCTGGGTTTCGCCTCAGGTCGTGATGAATCTTCTTCTTAAGACTTTGAAGGACTTCTAGAGGATGACTCCCTGATGTGTTACAACACATTTGGAACTTGTATCCACTTAGCTTGTTTTTCGTTCAAGTCTATACTAAGGGACTTTAGGCTCTGAATTGGCCCAACAATTATAAATATCAAAATGAAAGCATGAGTTACCATAGCGTATAAAAGAATAAACAAGATTGAACATATATAAAAAACTATCCATGTAATTCTTTTTTAAAGTTAGACATTATCGAAACTTTATGTTAACGTGCCCTTAGCGCACTTTCTATAAGTAGAAACGAAGCGGTAAAAAATTTTAACCCTTTGATTAAACACAATACACGCGCAATGGTCTAAAACTAGGCTCTTCGGATAATTTACCAACAAATATAACTCCAATCTAATAGATCAAGCATGTGCGTCAACAAGGTACTTGTTTCAACTTTATTGGTTTCTGTATATACATAAGACGTAATACAATGGAAACTTATATGTTAATAATCAATCTCTTGCTAATCTGTATTTATAAGAGCATTTTAAAAGAGTGGATGTATGTTAAACATTTCTGTTTACAAAGTATTCTATCTTCATTAAGACATATCGGAGTATCACTGAAGATATACTATTCTTATACTAAAAAATTGGCATTTTGGGGTTATGTCGATCACGCCGAGAAACTAGCTTAGCCAGCCAGGGGAAAACTCATACGACTTTGATTGTACAAATTTCTACTATAATAAGTATCCCTTTTATATAGGTATCGCAATTGTTTACAATTTAATTCGTTATTGATTAGGCTTTGTACTAAAATACCAACCATGCATTTGTTGATTGACGTACATATAATACAATTAAAGAACCGGCTAACAAGAAAAGTGAGACCATCTATTAGCCATATAGTACAAGTCTGAATGTCTTGTTAAGGTGAAAATTTATTGCCAATTGAAAACACTAAGGCTTTTACAAAGTAAGTGCATTGGAGATGTCGTACAGAGTAGCATAAAAATGTTCTTAAACACGTGCCATATGCCAATCTTTGTATGTTTTGTAAACAAACTGTAAATAACAAGGTATGTATGTCTTCAGATGAAGCTTCCTATAGAAAGGACTCTCATTATGCTAGGGTTTTTCTCTATTCATGGATCCTTAGTAGGCATAGTCGAACATAACTTTTGAACCCATGTAACCCAACTGGTTTAATTGAATATGTGATGATCCTAAAATTGTAGTTGTATTAACATATTATAGTAAACTTTATTTTCTTTTAATCTGGTTTCTTGCTAGAGCATTATCAGCGAGGTGCCGTCAAAGAAAGAAATATTGTGTCCATGTTACTATCAAGTTCGTTACATCTATGTTTCCATGTTACTATCAAGTTCAGTACATCTATGGTTCCATTATATGAGGGCTCAACCCCGCTAGATACAGTAAAATTAATTGTTCATTGTTAGAAAAATAATAATAAAAATAATTAAAAAGAGTGGGTATGGTCAATGATTAGAAGATATAATGAATAACTACTTAACGTCAGGATGCTATAAACAATATACCAATAGTTTTATAACACGTGCACGCACGGGTTCGGAAAGTAGTATAACGTGTAATAAAATTTCAATAATTTTATTTGGAAGTTAAATATTGTCATAAATCATAAATTCATGGTTTTGTAATATTTAATATTTTTCTTTAAAATTATATTAAATTAATAGTACTTATATAGTTATAATACTCGTGTAAGAACAAGTTTTTACATAAGTTTTTATTAGGAGTTAATATCGATAAATATTTTGTATAGTTTTTTGTTGCAAGAAGAATTTGACTTTGTTTAACTAGAGTAGTGTTTAAGTTGATTTTATTTAAATTTAATTACTGATACCATATTCGAGACATTATATGTGTTTAGCAGCACATAATGACCTTGCAAAAATATGTGTCAGTGTTTTATGTAGATGCTTGTCTATTTATTTTCATCTAACTGTAACGTTTGAAGTAGTGCATTCATTTTTGTATATATATTCATGTAAATATTAGGGGTGAGCATGGGGCAGGGTGGGGCGGTTTCATTAGAAAACGAAAAACTAAACCGTATTGATAGTGTGTCAATATTAGTGGTCCAAGCCTACTAACTACACGCTCGGATCAAGCCTACATATCCAAGGTTCGCGAGTCAACCATGACATGAACCCTGTAAACCCAGCTTAAGTTAGACCTTGTAACATCTCTCAGGCCGTATTGTACATGCTCATGAGACAACTGTCTCCAATTGTAACTACTGGTTAAGATGTACGAGTCTGACATAATACATTGGGGAACACACGACCAACATTATAGGAAGCAGAGCACTCATGTATGAGCCAAGGAGGGAAAGCCAGTTGTCCTCCTTGTATGCTCTTTAAATGATCAACACTTTGCTCCCTCGTAGCCGTTGATCACACTTCAAGGGTTTATCTCTAAACCTACTCGCCTCTCTATAAATAGAAGGCACCGCACACAACTTCAACAAGTATTTCACACACTTGGGCAAATAATACTCGTACGGTTCTTGTTTAAATGCTACCTGAACTTGTTGATCTCAATCAATTCATAGAGTTCTTATTGTTCAACACAGGAAACCAAACAACAAAACCATTCTCATCCCATCTCTTAAACTGATTTACTTACCATACGTAAACATGAACCATCCGTGGGGACATGATACGGAATAGCTACAATTTTTTCAAAAATTTCCACCTATTTTCACTCATTTCTCACTCATAAATTTCAAATTTTTTTCCTTTTTAAACAAGCTTCTTAACTTAACATTTCTTGTGAACAACCCCCTCAAATTTCGGACATAACCAATGACCACCTCGGACCCATCCAGGCGGATGACCTCACTCAATTAGAGGAAAGTTGACAAACACTTGAAAACAAGGAACAATAGTCAGCGAGAATCCTCAAAAGAAAACCCCCGGGGGAAGTGCATGCAGTAAATGACCATGTCAGCTTAAATACAAAACTCTTCCAAGAATGACCCATGTGGTCCCGTGACAAACATCAAGTTCTCAGGTCAACTTCTTAAGTCAGACCAGTTCGAGAAAACAGAGGTCAGGGTAGCTCAGAGGGTGTCAGGGCACAAACGACTAGATGACTTCACAACACCATTGTCAAACAACAGACACAATGTTAAGGTACATCAGGGAGAAGGGTTGTACTACCTCCACGTCACTCCAGCCATATCGGCCTACCTGGAACAACTCGCAATAGAAAGAAGGTTGTCTAGTTCAGGTAAATGCATTTCACCCCACTTACTCTTTTCGGCATAACAACATATATAGCACTCAAGGTACACTACCACCTTGTACAAACTCCCAAGTTAATATCACTATGAGCCCTGCCCAACGCGACATCCTAATATCCATACTCAGTCCATCGCCTCAGAACAACACGAGCCCTACAGCATCCCCAACTCAAACACCTACCAAAGGGGAAAATTTAGTCATGCTACTTACTAAGGCACTCACTGGGGGAGACAAAAACACTAATCAGGCTTATCAACACCTAACCATCTCAGAGTTATCCCAATAGTCTAAGAGCGCTGGAAATACAAAGGCTTAGGTGATCCTGATTCACATGTATAGGCGTTCGAAGGGGCAACCAAAACATACGCCTGGAACGACCCAATAGTCTTCCACAAATTTCAACAAACCCTCACTGAATCGGCAGTATCATGGTTCAAAGGATATGCAAAAAACAACATTTTAGGCTGGCAAGACCTGAAAGACAAGTTCCTCTCCAGCTTCTATCCTATGCGAAACTTCAAGGCAACTTCATCTATCTACAGCTATTAAGGCAAGGTCCTAACGAATCAATTAAATACTTCACTGAGCGGTTCAGTAGTAAAACCATGGAGATCCTAGGCCTCAATGACTAATCACAGATTAGAGCCCTCGTCGCTAGAATGGTCAAAGAATAGTCTTCGGAAGAACTCGGCCGTAGGCCACCGAAAACATGGAAAGAATGCCTAGAGCTGGCAAGAAAATTCAATAAGGAAAAAAAGTTAAACACTAAATGACGAAGCGAAAAAGAAACTTCCAAAGGGAACCGCAACGACAACAACAAACAACATTATGACAATCGATCCAGGCCAAAGATTGATCACCCTGGAGGGAGAGAGACATAAGCGATATAAGGAGCTTTGAGCGCATCGAAATAAGAAACAGCTTCATTAACACCTTGTCAAAAATGCAAGTAGAAATCCTTATGACTGAAAGAATATCAGATACTTAGAGCAGGCTGCGCCCACTTCCAAGCGGCAACCAAAAAGATGAGAGATAGTTTTGCGGATTTCATATCAACCACAGGCATGACACAAACTCTTGCAGACAACTCAAGAAAGAGATTAAGAAAGCAATCAACCAGGGCTAGCTAGATCACTTGCTCCCAGCAGCAAATAAAACAGCTAACAACGGCACCAAGGAACTAGTGGGCCATATATGCATGATACTATCAGCCCAACCTGAAAATGACAAGGGTATCTACACTATGAAGAGTTGGCCATAAGTCTGATCGCTAACAATTCCATCAGATGCCTTCACTCCATCATCCGACCCAATCATCATATTGACAATCATAGCCTCGTACAAGGTGAGCAAGATATACATGGATGGAGGAAGCTTAGTAGACATAATGTACAACCATTGCTTTAGAAAACTACCAGAACATGTCAGAACAATCTCAGGGCATCAACAACACCACTAATTGGTTTCACACGGAAAACGTTCTTCATACAGTGTATCATAGACCTAGAGCTCACAATTGAAACATACCCACTATCAAGACAATCATGTTACAGTTCCATATTGTCAAATCTACATCCAAATATAATGTTTTTCATGGAAGAAAGGCAATGCAAAAGCTTAACATAGAGGTTTTAACCAAAAGGTCTGTCATTGAATTTCCAAAAGAGGCAGGGTTAGCCACTATCAAAAGCGAATACCCTAATTAGAAGCAACACTCGAAGCCGCAACAGAAGAAGTCACCTTATAACATCAAATAATGTATACTTTGTAGTAAGTATATTCTATGTTTATTGCCTTGTTTTGGTATTGTTTTATATGAATTTGGTACTTAATTCTTTCATATTTGCAAATTCAGATTAACCAATGCATTGGAATGGAAAAGATGCAAAAATTGTGGGAAACTAAAAGGGGGGTTGAATAGTTTACCGGTTTAAAGTTCTTTTAAAAATCTTGTTTTAAAAGTTGGCTATTGGAAACTTTGATTCGAACTCTATGTGTAATCAATCAACACCAATATGAACTACACACTAAACTAACTAATACAAAATAATGAAAGTAAAGAGTAGAGTTGGAAAGATCAAACCGAGACAAAGGATTTATAGTTGTTCGGCTATGAAGCTCTTCTTCGCCCTACTCCACTCCTCGAGTACCACACTCGAGGGTTTCAAGCACTATGTCAACAACCTCCCTTTATGCGGAGAAAACCGTACACGTCGCTTATCCTATTACCGACACTAAGCTAAATGTCGAGTGCTAATCTTAGCTAGCACCAATCTACCAAGGTCCACGTGACCAATCACACAAGCCCTAATGGCTACAAGAGATCACCACGATCTCAACACGATCACAAAGATCAACTCTCACTTCACTCTACTTAATCTAACTACTCTAGATCCTTTGATCACTCACACACAAGCCCAATGGCTTTAAGAGATCTTCACTATCTCTTAAGATCACAATGATCTTCACTCACACTCTCACAAAAGAAAGATAATCTTGATGTATGCTAAGATACAACAAGGATGTAACAAGTGTTACAAAAACCTAACAACTACAACTCTTGTATCTTCTTGAATACTTGAGTTCTTCTCTTGCTAGTGAAGAGGAATGATAACACCTTGTATCAACTTGGATACTTGTGTTCTTCTCTTGATAATGAAGAGGAATGATAACACCTTGTATCAACTTGGATACTTGTGTTCTTCTCTTGCTAGTGAAGAGGATCACTTGTAGGATGATTGGATCACTCTTGAACAAAAGAAAAACTAACCTAAATGATCTAAGAAAGAAAGTGTGAAGAGAGTATTCAACTCAGAAAGTTTTGTGTGTGTAAGGATGCCTAAAAACTGTGAATGGGGTTGGTTTTTATAGGCAAGAAAAATCTGAACGTTACATAAAGTTTTGTACGGACGGCTCCACTAAACATGCCACGGCTCCACTAAATTTAGTGGAACCGTGGAGCCGTCCTAGACTAGGACGCTCCAAATTTTGTCTTTTCTGGTGAAAACTTATTTGGGGAAGGTTGGAGCTGATTTTGGGGGGAAAAATAGCTGTTGTGATTTTTAAACATATTTTTCCATTAAAACATTTCTTAATAATTCAAAAATAATTTGTCATATGTATTTTTGAAAAAATGTTTTGTCCCATTAAAATGTGAAGTCTCAAGACACAAATTCACTTCTTTGATCATTTGTCAAGTTGTAAATTTGTTCTAGAGTGATTTGCGTAGAAACGGGATCTTCTGATTAAAAACTTGTTTACGTTAATTTTAACGTAACGTGATTTCACATTTTGTCATCCTCAAAACGTGAAGTAATCGAAAGATATAAATAACGTTTTTAAAACATTATTTGCATCAACAATCTCCCCCTTTTTGATGATGACAAAATATAAACTCATTTTAAGTTAAAATTAGTTTTAACAAGTTTTTAATGAGTTTACTCCCATTTCTCCCCCTTTTTGTCTAATCAAAAAGGTGACTAAAGCTCCCCCTTGACGTATACTCCCCCTCATTTGGAGAATACCAAGGAATCGAGCAAGGATTCGTGCTACAAAACAAGGTTAGATGACATATATACAATATCGAACATGTAGCACCTAAGACAAATATCCAACCACAAAATGAATGACTAAGTAGCTAAGCATCCACATAAAAGAAAAGCATTCATTCATAAAAGCAAATGTCATAAATAGGTATGACTACATAAGAAACATAAAAGAGACAATAGGAAACCTAAATCCCTAATGACTAAAGGAAAGCTTCATTTCCAAGAAGAGTCCTAAAGGTTTATTGGTGAGAAACTAAACAAGGGCATGTTTAGTTGTTTGGGTTAGGAGGTGGTGGAGATTGTGGCATCATTTGGGGTGGTGGTGGTGTTAAAATATGATCTATAAAAGAGAACATGAAATGAATCTCGTCTCTTAAGAAGAAGATGAGATTACGGTTATGGAGACAACATAGGCAATTATCCCTATGTAAATCAAAGGGATGGGGTTGGATGGGTTGTGCCATGATAGGAGAGGGTGGTAGTGGTGAGTTTGTTGGGGATGGAGTTAGCATGGCATAGTCCAATGGAGTTATGGGGGATAGTGTGTACTCCATGGATGATGTTGTGTTGAAGGATGATGAAGATGTTGTGTAGGAAGAGGATGTTTTAGAGGGTGCATTAGGTGGTGATGGTGAGTAAAGAGTGGCTTGGGAAGGTGGTGTCATAGCTTCATCATCTTTTATGAGATCCACAAAGAGTGGTTTTGAGGGTGGTTTCACGGTTATCCTAGGTTTCTTGGAGATGTGAGAGGTGGATCCTTGTGTGGATGACATGGTGTTTGTGTGATGGGAGGTTGAAGGTGAAGTGCAAGATAAGCTTGCAAGGGTGAGGCCTTAAATAGGCAAGTTGGGTGAAATTTGAATTAAAGTTGATGGGAGTGTCCTATGGTGTAGCAAGGGAATCTTAGGGTGTGTATGAGGTTATAAAATTTGCAGGTTTGAGATTAGGGTTGCAGGGATTCAAGAAGGAACAGTAAAAATCCGTCAAACAAGGACACTGTTCCTCTAAATGACCCACGGTACCGTTAAATTTAACGGTACCGTCCCTATTTAGTGGTACCATGACACTATTGTCACGAAAATTTCTGTTGAGGCTAGTTCTGGGCAGCTAGGGGGATGTTTTCTAGGGGAACTAGTTCCTGGAAATGATAGTGCCTCAACTCACTAAGTTTTTGTTTTCCTAATATGTCCCCTACAATGCTATATCAAGCACATAAAGATTATCAAGCAATTTTCCAAGATAATCATAAGCATGCAAGCATAAAGGACAAGATAAACTAACATCCAAATATCACATAAATCATTCATGCATGATGATAGATTTAGTACTAAGCATGCAAGATAATTAGAGTATTAATTCCTAATATAGTCTATTAAGAATAAGCCCTAGTAGGAGATATAAATCTCTTCATAACTACTAATGACTTGAGCCTTCTCCCATTCTTGTTATACTCTCGTCTTGAGCATTTATCTCATTCTCATGATTTGGATCATCAAAGGGTGCATAATGGGTGGAGGATTCAGAAATGAGAATGGTTGACACGTATGACTCGGTTATCGGTTTCATGACTGGTGTGTAAAGTGAGTATTGAGGACCATGAAGGTAAGGGTGTAGGTTCATGAAGTGGTGATAGAGGCGGGTTAGGAACATCCCATAGGGTATCAATTTACTCTTGTTACCCTTGAGATGTACAATTCGCTTAGCGAAGAAGTAAGCGAGATTGTATGGTTGTTGGGTAAGGAGACAGTAGATCATATGAGCACAACACATCGGGAGTTGCTCACGATTTCCTGTTAGACTTAGAACATTTTCTCGCAGGATGACTGCCCAAGAAAGTAGTTCATGACGCACCTCTTCCAAACGAATTTTCTTTGGATTAGGATAAGAGGAGTACTTATGAGTACGGATGATTTTGGTTAGTTCGGTGGGAGAGGGTATGTAGGAACAATATGGACTATCCTCTTCACGATAGTTGAAGAGGGACTCAAGACACCAATCCTCAGTATAGGCACATTGCCCATGATTGGGGATTTGAAGGATTTGAGCAAATTGCTCAAGGGTTAGGACAAATTTGAAATTTCTGACCCAAAACCAAAGAGACAAGGATTGATCCTCATTACGTACGAGTTCAACTTGTCGGAAGAATTCCAACATAAAGCGAGGACGAATGTGCTCGTTTATGTGGAGTAAGCAATCGAATCCTATAGCTCTAAAAAAAGTGTTGATGTCCCGATGGTAAACAAGGGATTGATCAAGGACACGGCCTTCATGAAACCAACGGGTTTCAAGATTGAAATAGGCACGAATGTGGTTACCGGGGGTTGTGGGTTCTTGTGATATTTGGGGTGTCTAGGTGTCGGTTAGGAGATGATCAAAATCATATTCATGAGACATTTTTGTTTCCTATAAAAGTGTTTTTAGGAAAAGTTAGTATGAAGAATAGTTGCATTTTATGCACATGCCTAGTGTGTGCCTATATGCAAACTATGTGGAGGTGCGGCAATCTCGACTCAAAAGAAAATAATGAGATTACCCAAACACTCCTAATTTTACTTTTGCTCAAGCAAATAAGTCGAAGAATACATATTGATTATGTAGTTCGATCATGATTTGTGAGATCTTGTATGCATGAGAAAGTGTTTTTAGTTTGCATCAACAATGCATGAAAAGAACAATTTCATGGTCCTAGTTTCGTGAGATTTTGAAAATGATGGAATTAGGGTGTTTTGGAAACCTCAATGTTTTGGTGTTGATGACTTCTAATTGAAAATTTCCTAAAGAAAAATTGAAAAACCCCAATTTAATTTTCATCAATGCATAAACCCTAGACCCAAAATTAAAAAAATTGGAGTAAGATGACTTACAATTTTTGTTGAAAAGGGTGAGAATGATTGAGGATCTTGAAACTCAATGTCTTGAATATGATCTTGAAGGGGTGTAATTAAGTTTTGGGTGTGAGGTTAAGTTATGACAGCAGTTGCTGAGGTTATGAGGGTTTGGAATAAGTGGTGTGGAAAAAGGGAACTGAAATACGGAATGTTCCAGATGCACGGTTCCACGGTACCATTAAATTTAACGGTGTCGTTCCACATTTAGTGGAGCCGTGTATCTGCAGGGATGGTATTTTGTCCCATTTTGATGTTTGACGAATAAGTCTCGCTGTTTTAGTGAGACTCTATGACACGAGGAAAGAATTTATACCTAATAAATTCCTTTGACTAGGGAACCTAAACTAAACTTAACGAGACATACGAGATGACTTCAAGAGTCATGAGGTTTATGGAACATGTTCCATCATTCCTAGACCTAGACGAAGGTAGTTGAAGGATTCTCGTTTGAGAGGTTTGGTAAGGATGTCTGCGATATTGTCCTGAGAAGGAACTTTCTCAATAGAAATATTTCCTTTCTGAACATTATCACGAAGGAAGTGGTGGCGAATTTCGATATGTTTGGTACGGGAGTGTTGAACGGGGTTTTTGCTCAAGTCAATAGCACATTTATTATCACACATAATAGGGACGTCATCTAAATGGATGTCATAGTCTATAAGGGCTTGTTTCATCCATAGTGCTTGTTGACATGCCTTTCCGGCGCTTACGTACTCGGCTTCGGTTATGGAGATAGCAAGAGCTGTTTGTTTCTTGGAGAACCAAGAAGTTAAGCAACAACCCATGAAGGTACAAACACCACTCGTACTCTTTCGATCCACATAATCTCCCGCATGATCAGAGTCGGCATAGACAACAGTTTCTACACCGGTCCCCTTGGGATAGAATAATCCCAAGTGTATAGTGCTTTTAATGTATCAGAAGATACGCTTAACCGCTTCGAGGTGAGAGGTTTTGTGATCCTCTTGGAAGTGAGCACAAAGGCAGACACTAAACATGATTTCGGGCCTACTTGCCATGAGGTATAGTAAACTTTCTATCATACCTCTATACTTAGTGCTATCCACGGACTCACCTTCTTCATCTTTCGTGAGTTTCATTTCCGTGGACATGGGAGTTTTCATAGGCTTAGACTCTTCTAAACTAAAATTCTTAAGCATCTCTTTACTATACTTAGCTTGATTAAAAAAGATACCATCTTCCATTTGTTTAATTTGTAGACCAAGGAAGAAATTTAATTCACCCATCATGCTCATCTCAAACTCGTCATGCATGATCTTAGAGAAATCATTGCACATCTCTGGACAAGTTGATCCGAATATAATTTCGTCGACATATATTTGAACAATGATGAGATGTGAATCTCTTTTCTTTGTGAAGAGTGTGTTATCAACCTTTCCCATGGTATATTCATGTTCAATCAAGAAAGCTTTCAGTCTATCATACCAAGCTTTATGAGCTTGTTTAAGACCATAGAGTGCTTTCTTGAGCTTGTAAACATGATTCGGATATTCGAAATCAACGAATCCCGGAGGTTGTGCAACATACACCTCCTCGTTGATATAACCATTAAGGAACGCACTCTTCACGTCCATTTGGTATAGTTTAAAGTCTAAGGTACAAGCATAGGCAAGGAGTATTCTAATTGATTCTAATCTAGCTACGGGTGCATAGGTTTCATCATAGTCTATTCCCTCTTGTTGGTTATAGCCTTGTGCTACCAACCTTGCCTTATTCCTAACTACGACGCCATTTTCGTAGAGTTTATTCCTAAACACCCACTTAGTTCCTATGATTGTTTGATTCTTAGGAAGAGGTACTAAATCCCAAACTTGGTTTGCAGTGAATTGATTAAGTTCTTCTTGCATAGCAAGTATCCAACTTTCATCCTTAATCGCTTCACCTACATTCTTAGGTTCTACGGTTGATATGAAATAAAAGAAATTACTTTTGTTTTGTTCTTGTGACCTAAGGGTTCTTTGGTTTAGATTACCTATGACATTTTCAATAGGATGGTTTTTGGATTCCTTAATGTTGACAATTTCGTCAACTTCAACTATTTCATCCTCAATGTCATATTCTAGGGTTTTCTTGCCATTAACCTTAATGGCTTCGTCCTCATCTAATTCATCATCCACCAAAGGTGATGTCTTAGTTTGAGGAGGAATTTCATTGAATGTCACGTTGGGTGATTTTTCGACTTTCATGGTATCTTTATTTAGGACAACATATGCTTTACTATTTTGGGAGTAACCTAGAAAGATACCTTCGTAAGACTTTGGGTCAAACTTGGTGAGGTAATCTTTAGTGTTTAGTACGAAGCACTTGCTTCCAAACACTCTAAAATAATCAAGAGTAGGTTTTCTACCTTTCATGATTTCATATGGGGTTTTTCCTAAGATAGGTCTAATTAGAATCCTATTAAGAATATAAGTTGAGGTGTCCACCGTATTACACCAAAACTTTTGCGGAATTGATTGTTCATTCAACATCGTTCTACTCATTTCTTGTAGAGTATGATTTTTCCGCTCGTCTACCCCATTTGATTGTGGAGTGCGTGGAGCCGAGAAATTGTGAGTAATACCCCTAGCATCACAATATACTCCAAATTGCACTTCATTATCAAATTCCCGACCATGATCCATCCTAATAGAAACTATTGTACATCCTAGTTGGTTTTGGACTTTCTTACTAAGGATTTCAAATTCCTCAAAAGCTTGTGTATTATTCTTAAGAAATCTAGTCCAAGTATACCTAGAATAGTCATCAACTATTACTAAGGTGTAGTGATTTCCTCCGTAGCTCCGTACGGCGGATGGACCGAATAAGTCCATGTGAAG
This sequence comes from Artemisia tridentata subsp. tridentata, assembly GCA_021014915.2. NCBI lineage: Eukaryota > Viridiplantae > Streptophyta > Magnoliopsida > Asterales > Asteraceae > Artemisia > Artemisia tridentata. The sequence goes on along the minus strand of CP139501.1, from coordinate 62,634,156 downwards.
GAGTTCTAGGCATCTAGAGGTCGAGACCATATTCTTAGCTTTGTGACTAGAATGTGCTTATTTTCCAACTTTACAAGCGTCACAAAAGTGTTTGTCGAACTTAATCTTAGGTAGGTTTCTAACTAATTACTTAGATGCCAATGATTGTATCAAACGCATATTGGCGTGACCTAACCTCCTATGCCATAGAGTTGAATTATCATCAATGGTTGCTAAGCATATCCTATCCTGAGGCTTATTTCCTATTTTCATAACAAATAAGCCATTTCTCCTAATTCCTTTGCCTATGGTTTTACCATCCTTAATCATCTCACTACCCTCTTCAGAGAATATAACTCTACACTTATTATCTACCATTTGACTAATACTAAACAAATTAAATCCTAAGTTATCTACATGCTCAACATTTCTAATAGTGAGGGAGTTTTGAGAGATCGTACCTTTGCCTATAATGTTGCCCTTAAGTTTGCTACCGAAAGTGACATTACCTCCGTTGTATGCCTTGTATGATGAGAATAAACTTCGGTTACCCGTCATATGGTTAGTGCATCCACTATCCTTGACCCATTCGTCAGGCTCCAAGTCAATTCCCAAGCATATCTCATTAGAAGCGTGAGCCATTAGACATGTTTCGCCCTTGGGCTTCTTTTCTTCATCATCACCGCTGTCACTCCAGGAGCCTCCTATGATAGCTTGTTGGTTGTTGAATTTCAGTGGTTTGGGACACTCTCCTATGAGGTGATTAGGATCTCCGCACCTAAAGCATTTCCTATCACTTGCCCCTTTCTTTTCAACATGGTTCTTTTGTGATGTCTTCTTTTCATCACGAGGTTGCCTAACGAACCTACCTCTTCTCCTAAAGAACTTTTTAAAGTCCCTAACCGCTAATGCATATTACTCATCTTCACTATCGGAACTCGAGCATTCCTCATCACTAGACTCCTTCTTGGCTTTCAATGCTAGAGATCTAACTCTCTCGCTTTTTCCTTTGACTATGTCGGAGTCCTTCTTGATTATCATCTCGTGAACTTTCAAGTTTCCTATAAGTTCATCGAGTGACAAGGTCGCCAAGTCCTTTGACTCTTCTATGGCGGTGACCTTTGCTCTCCATTTAGGATGTAGAGCCCTAAGTAACTTCCTAACATAATTCTTGCTAGAGTAACCTTCATCAAGAGCTTTAAGACTAGTGATAATAGTATTAAATCTAGCAAAAGCATTATCTATTGACTCATCTTCCGAAATGGAAAATTGTTCATATTGTTGAACAAGAAGATCTATCTTGTTCTCTTTGACTTGGTTATTACCTTTGTGAGTGACTAGCAACGTTTTCCAAATCTCTTTTGCCGTATTACACATAAAAATTCTTTCAAATTCCTTTTTAGGCAAAGCACTGTAAATCATCATTTTAGCCTCATTATTTTTGGCTAATTTCCTTTTAAGTTTATCACTTTGTTTATCATAAGAAACTATTTCATCCTTATTAGTTTCCGGATTCATTTGAATAGGTTGAAAGTCACCCTCGGTAATAACATGCCAAAGATCAATGTCTTTTGATTTCACATACGTTTCGAATCTTGTTTTCCAATATATAAAACAATCGGTTTCGAAAAGTGGTGGCCTTTGCATAGATTGCCCTTCTAGATATTTGTCAGAATCCATTGATCGATTCAAGTTTTAAAATACAATATATTTTAAAATCTTGACTGACGTGGCTTCTGATACCAATTACGGGAAACTAGAAGGGGGGTTGAATAGTTTACCGGTTTAAAGTTCTTTTAAAAATCTTGTTTTAAAAGTTGGCTATTTGAAACTTAGATTCGAACTCTATGTGTAATCAATCAACACCAATATGAACTACACACTAAACTAACTAATAAAAAATAATGAAAGTAAAGAGTAGAGTTGGAAAGATCAAACCGAGACAAAGGATTTATAGTGGTTCGGCTATGAAGCTCTTCTTCGCCCTACTCCACTCCCCGAGTACCACACTCGAGAGTTTCAAGCACTATGTCAACAACCTCCCTTCAAGCGGAGAAAACCGTACACGTCGCTTATCCTATTACCGACACTAAGCTAAATGTCGAGTGCTAATCTTAGCTAGCACCAATCTACCAAGGTCCACGTGACCAATCACACAAGCCCTAATGGCTACAAGAGATCACCACGATCTCAACACGATCACAAAGATCAACTCTCACTTCACTCTACTTAATCTAACTACTCTAGATCCTTTGATCACTCACACACAAGCCCAATGGCTTTAAGAGATCTTCACTATCTCTTAAGATCACAATGATCTTCACTCACACTCTCATAAAAGAAAGATAATCTTGATGTATGCTAAGATACAACAAGGATGTAACAAGTGTTACAAAAACCTAACAACTACAACTCTTGTATCTTCTTGAATACTTGAGTTCTTCTCTTGCTAGCGAAGAGGAATGATAACACCTTGTATCAACTTGGATACTTGTGTTCTTCTCTTGATAATGAAGAGGAATGATAACACCTTGTATCAACTTGGATACTTGTGTTCTTCTCTTGCTAGTGATGAGGAATGAAGAGGATCACTTGTAGGATGATTGGATCACTCTTGAACAAAAGAAAAACTAACCTAAATGATCTAAGAAAGAAAGTGTGAAGAGAGTATTCAACTCAGAAAGTTTTGTGTGTGTAAGGATTCCTAAAAACTGTGAATGGGGTTGGTTTTTATAGGCAAGAAAAATCTGAACGTTACAGAAACTTTTGTACGGACGGCTCCACTAAACATGCCACGGCTCCACTAAATTTAGTGGAACCGTGGAGCCGTCCTAGACTAGGACGCTCCAAATTTTGTCTTTTCTGGTGAAAACTTATTTGGGGAAGGTTGGAGCTGATTTTGGGGGGAAAATAGCTGTTGTGATTTTTAAACATATTTTTCCATTAAAACATTTCTTAATAATTTAAAAATAATTGGTCATATGTATTTTTGAAAAAATGTTTTGTCCCATTAAAATGTGAAGTCTCAAAACTCAAATTCACTTCTTTGATCATTTGTCAAGTTGTAAATTTGTTCTAGAGTGATTTGCGTAGAAACGGGATCTTCCGATTAAAAACTTGTTTCCGTTAATTTTAACGTAACGTGATTTCATATTTTGTCATCCTCAAAACATGAAGTAATCGAAAGATATAAATAACGTTTTTAGAACATTATTTGCATGAACAAAAATGTCTAAAACTGGACAAAATACATGGAAATTTTCTTTCAGGAGTATTTACGGCGTAGAAGAGACGATGTCTCTATGCCGTATGCATTATTAAATGACATTTCAACGAAGAATGCATGCAAGCCCGCGTTACCTACGCCGTAGTTATTAATAAGTATGGACGCAATTTGATCAGTAGAAATATACGGCGTAAAGCTTCTTTGCCTTTATGATGTAATAATGAGAAGGGAATAAAATTCCAGGGACTAAATATGTACAAAACAATGAAGTTTAAACACTTTTGAATTAATTGCAATAACCCAACAAAACTTAGTTGTCACTGGTTTTGGTTTTGGTTCGGTTCACATGAAAAGAAAGCAAAAAGAAAAGGTAAACAAGTGTAAAAGTTCAGGGGCCTTTTGCGTACAAGTCATATGAAGTTTCCTAGTATAAATATTAAACTCATTCTACCAAATAGGGTGGTTCAATTAATGTGTTTTGTTCTAGTAGACGCACAAAAGAAGAAAAGGAGAAAAGGAAGACAGCAAACCTATATGGCATAGAGTAACCCTTCAGGGTTTTGCAATGACACTCAACTAAAGAATCGAGAGCGATAGTTTAGCACAATATGTACGGATGTGTGTTTCGTTTTAGGGAATTTTATTCAAGTTTTAATATTTATATTTAGCCGGACTTATACCTTAAAGACACACTTTCACGGGCAGTGTACCCGATCGGAGGTAGCCAGTGGGGTAAGTACGAGGTCGATCTCGGTAATAGTATGCTCAGATCCTATTTAGTGTATTTTACAAGTTTAAAAGGGGGTTTTGGTTGATTTGATTAATTAACTACTAGAAAGCATAAAATGTAAACTAAATTAATTATACTAAAGTTGTGATCAATGAGAGAAAGAAGTGCTAGCAATGTTAATCCTATTCCATTTTAGTTTTCCTTTCATTAGTGCAATGATCAAATTATAAAGTACTAGTGACGTCAGGATATGTAGGGGATGTCTCCTTGGTCCAGATAACACCCCCACAATCCTATCTAACCTAGACTAGACCACTTGGTCCATGTATCTAGCCACTACAAGTAATCTCCTAGGCCATTTGGTCCATGTACCTATCGGACTACAAGCATGCATAAAGTTGTGTCATCTAATCTATGTGACTCATCAGTGGTATCCACTTGGTCCATGTAATACCGTACTCATTCTCCACTTGGTCCATGTAAGAAGAGCACACCCCTGCTTAAATGTTCTCATAATATACATCCAATACCTACTTGGTCCATGTGATACTAGACTTAAACTACTTAAACCAATAAATGGGGATTGAAATAATAAACACATAAACTAAGCAATGCAAGACAATAGATCTAAACAAATGGAAATACTATCATAGAATATTCGTAAACATGGCTAACACCAAAGGGTGTTAGCCCATAATGTATGTAAAAGTACAAATGGATAATTCGAACGATACACAAATCATAGTGAAAATAATATGCAAACCGAATGATGAAGCCTAATGTGATGATACGAGACCTTCTATCCTTCTTATCCTAGCTCTTGGAACTGATCTTGGGGCCTTGGAATGGTGAAATTCTGATGTGGTTGAAAGTGGTGAGTGAAAGATCTCAAAAACTCCCGTTTAGGGCTTGTATTTATAGTCTTCTGTTAGGGCAAGATTATGGCGTATTCATAAGGGAATACGGCGTAATCTTGATATCTTGATTTTTGACAAAGAAAGCATATTCCAAGCATATTTTGCGTATCTTTTAAAATACGGCGTAAACTAGAGATTCGTTACGCTGTAACCTTCAAATCTTCTATATACTTGCACGGGGGATAAGATCTTCATTATGGCATATGGTCAGAGTTTCATACACCGTAATCCTTCAATGGTTGACTTGGGCTTTGACTATAGAGCTTCCAATTACGGCGTATTGCTAGAGTTAAATATGATTTATTCTTCAATATTCACCAAGACTAAATGAATTCTTCCAGCTACCAATATGGCATAAGGCCAGAGTTGCATACGTCATATGCTCTTTTACAGCTTGCATACAAAATAGCTCTAAATCATGTCTTTAATCCACACTTTTAACAATATTGCTCCATAATCACTGAAATAGGAAAACTTAGGCAATTAAGTATCAATTCAGATATAAACATGCATAATATGAGCAATAAACATGCGATAAATATTCAATAATTTAGGACTTATCACATATCCCCCCACTTAACTTCAACTTGTCCTCAATTAGACACTAGATTAAGTAATTAGAAAAACATCCAAAACAGTAGTTAAGGAATTAAGCATCAAAGTAATCAACTCAACCAATAGTGCATAACCATTACAACTCACGAAATAGGAAATGAAATTCACTCATCTCTCATAACTAATCTAGGGTGTTTATTTATTGATACACTCAATTGCACAGTCGTGCCAAGTATTCTATCTTAGGCTTGGCAAGGATGCACATCTCTACCACTAGAGTCTAGCACAATAACCAATTTCAAAGGTAAAATGGGTTAATATAGTGAAGGCTTAAGGGTTCTATTAGGCTTATGTTTTAACATTTCGCACAAAGACACAATTGATCACTAGTGCGAATTCTCGATTTACTCAAACAACGGATGGTCACTAGAGCATATCTCGGATTACAGGCGCGTTATTTTCATAACGGAGAGTCACCAAAATACACACCAGATCGCTGGCGCGTCATTCGATTAGTCAAAAACTCGGATGGTCACTAAAATATCAATGCACTAGACGTATTCACAAAGCCATTAAGTAAGGGTATCGATATAGGAAACAATTAAAAGAGAAAATAAACAAAACAAATATATTAAGTCCAACACAACCAATTGCTACTAGTTACTACCTTACCACAAACCCGAAAGAGACATTTATCATTGACTAACTCATGCTTTAACACGGAAAAAGCACACACTTTAATGACACGTTAATAAGATTCAAGAATACCTCAATCAACATCATCAACAAACCAAGTTGGCAATCCCGTATTACCAACTCCCACAAGGTCCCAAAAATATACAACAATAGTGTCTCTTTGTGCATCCGTATTACCCTCTAGGTCAAATCGTAACCAAGGATGTTCCTGAGGAGGTGGAGGGAGAGCCATATCCTGAAATTCATACACAATCATTAGTTAAGTTCCTAAAATAATGTTTCTGATCAGCTTAATAGATACGCCGTATGAAGGAAGTTAATACGGTGTAAACTATCTTACGGCGTATTCTACAATTACGCCGCATAAACTAATATGGTTAGCAAAATAATAATATTATGCCGTATCTTAAATAGCAAACGGCGTAATGGTAGTTCAGATGGGAGAAATACTCAGTCTACTAATTCAAAAAAATTTCCCGCAAATAGTACTCAAACTAATGTCCCAAAGTTAACAAAAACCATCACTACTCTATTTGCCTATAATACCGCTAAACAAATACTCGCGCAAAACCTAAGAGTTGGCCCAAAATCGATTTTTCTTTTTTTTCATCTTTTTTAATTGATGGCCCAAAATCAAACATTGTTATAATCATAAACACTAATCAATCTTAAACATAATCACAATACCAAATAATAATTTCCCTAATTTCTTCTAAACCCTAGAATCCGTAAAACAATAATAAAGATTAAGTCCGTGTTGATCACAGTTGAGCTAACGATCTTGTTAATTATCTTAGATATGAATATAAGACAATAGGTATAGAAATTGTTCTTGAATGATTATTAAGTATTATGCGGAATCTAATACTTAAACTTAAGAAGAATTATTAATGAATACAAAACGAATTCTCAATAAACACTTCAATATATTAATACGGTTACTCAAAAGTAACAGGGTTACAAGAAACCATGAAGTGATTCGAATACGCCCACAATACATATTAATCTCTAACCCTAGATCCTCCTTTTATAGACTAAGGAGTCCTAGTCGGTTACAATGACTTTCTCTACAAGATAATATCTATTCGTATCTATTCCATAATTATCTAACATACTATACATTATTATCCAATAAGCAACATAATACTTTACTCTAGCAGTAGAATCTTCGATGCCTAGCATTAGTATCATACATAGCTTATTTTTATGTTTTCTTTAGAAACTCTAGCAGTAGAATAAATACACCAGCAGTAGAATGCTTTAGCCTAGCAGCAAAATCATACTTAGTGTATTTTCCATTTGGTTCAATGAGTAGCATTATAAAAATTAAGGAGCAGCTTCTTAAATCCCAACAATCCTCCCCTAAACTTGATATTTTCTACCAAAATCATCAAGTTTCTTTTAAGCATAGATAAACACCAAGAGGATGCTTCCAAATACTTACTGCTTCTTCTTTCTTCCAGAATTCTGCCCATAGAGTTTTTTTTGCATTTGTCTGATTAGATCAACTACCATTTGATTCCAACGATTAACAAAAAGTTTAATATCTCCTTCAATCATCATCTTAAGTGTAGATATAGCCAGAGGGTAATCCTTTTCAACTAGCATGTACATTTGAAGTCCTCCCTGCAATACTACTTCATGAACTCCACATGAGTCATAGAATTTCCAAAGATTAATCTTAGTACATCTACCCTGTTCCATCCACACTCTGTTTTCACTCTCAACTTCAAATATGATCTTCAGATCTCCCCAGAGTACTCTATCAATTTCATCTTGTGGTCTATTTTCACCATATTTGTTCTTGACTAAGCCCCACAAGTTTATCAAATCCTCTCTATCAATATTTCTAAGTATATGAGAAAATGAATTAAATCTTTGAAGTCTTCCACCAACTCTGTAGATCTCATACCAAGGAATTTTCTTTTCATATCCAACCTTCCATCCAGTAATAGGAGTTTTTGCACTTAAAGGAGCAGTATCAACAAATGTATCATCATCAGACTCTACAATTTGAGTCATTATTTGTAACTCAATTGTTTTCTTGTAGAACTCCTCTGATTGCTTTTTCTTCTTTGTAGCATCACTGTCAGACTCAGAACTTTCCATGACAACTTTTCTCTTTTTCCTCCTAGCTTTCATCTTTAAAACTCTACCAGTTCTCTTTTTACCAATACTAGGACCTTCTTTCTCTTCTTCTTTTACAACTTTTTCTTTCACTTCTGCTACTTTTTGCACATTTTCTTTTTCTTTCTCAACTCCAGCCTCAGTCACAAGCTCAGATTCCTTTCCCTTCTGAAACCTCTTTTCAATCATTTCTTTGTCAACTTCAGATCCCATAGGCACAAAATTTTCAAACTCTCTTTTAGCACTTTTAAACATCTTTTGAATTTCCTCATCAGAATGATGTTTCAACTGCACAAGCTTCCATCCCTTCATATTTTTTCAAGTAATGCTCTTGAAATTTTTTTACTTGCTTGATAGTTGGAGGTCTGAGTATCTTTTTCTTCTTTCTTGCGGCAAGATACTTTTTCTTCTGTTCTGCTTTAAATTTATTGAACCATGAATCCATTCATTCTTCAGTAAAAGTACCTTATATCTCTTCCTTGACTTGTTTTAACAATTCTATATCAGCTTTACACCTTGCTCTTTCCTCATCCCAAGCATCAAGCACAGCCTTAGTCTTTGCTTCTTCCTCAGCAAGTTGTCTTTGTCTTTCAAGCTCTTCTTCCTCATACTGATCAGCCAACTTCTGTGCAGCTTCTTTATCATGTCTTTCTTGAAGGTGTTTTGGCCAAAATTCAAAAGGAAGATCTTCAGGATAAGGTTCAGGTTCATCAACCATCTTACCTTTTCCTTTTCCTGTATATGTATGAGATTGTATAGGCTTTTTGCTTGGTACGGGTTCCCTGATTGTAACTCCTTTCACAGGAACTCTTGGAGGTGGAGGTGGTGGAGTTGTTTGTTTTGATGTTGATTGAGGTTGTGATTGAGTTTGAAGTTGTTCTGGTTGTGATTATTGTTGTGGTTGTTCCTCTGTTTGTGATTGTGATTGCTGTTCTGGTTGTGATTTTGGTTTAGGTGATTGTGTTTCTTTTGTTGATGATTTAGCAGCCTTAAGTTGTAGCATCACCTGAGCCAAGCTAACATCATCATCTTCCAACTCTTCAGCAGTAGAAACTTGCTCTGGCTCAGCAGCAGCTTGAGTATCCTTAGCAGCAGAATACCCTGAACCAGCAACAGAATCTCCCTCAGCCACATTTTCAACACCATCCGTAACAGAATCAAGTTGAACACCAGCAGCATCTTGGTTTCCCTTATCAATCACAGCTTCATTACCATCTTTATCCTTAACCACAAAATCATTCTCACCAGAATCCATCTCCATATCAACATTTTCATCATTGATCTTCTCAACCTCCCCTGAATCCTTGTCTACATTCCTCCCCTGTTTGGGAGCATCCTCCCCCAAACATGGTTTGGAATCATCCACCTTGAACTTTGATCTTTTAAACTAAGAAGTCCTTGATCTTTGAACACCCTCTAGATGCCTAATCCTTTGCTTTAACCTCTTGATTTCTGCATCTTGAGATGTTTGAGAAGTTTTCATCACTTTCAACTCTTGCTTGAGATCAATAACTTCATTTGACAATATTTTACATTTTTCCATCAATTCTTTTATGAGTTTCATACTATCCTCACCACTTCGGTCTGTGTCACCTGACCCGAGAGGTGGATCACTGGATTTGACATTTTGTACATTTTGAGATGCCAACAATTCATCAGTTTCATTTCTAGCCTCATCACTTCGACCTGTGTGACCTGGTCTGAGAGGTGAATCATAGGCATTGTCATTATGTACAAATTCACCCATCAATTCATGTGTTTAAGGTCTGCCCTAATCACTTCGGGATGTGTTACCTTCCCTGAGAGATGAATCAATTAGCCTAAACTCAGCATCAGACCTAGTATGATCAGCTGAGCCCCCCATGTTTGCCATTTGGCTGGGGTCTCCATCCTTTGTATCTGGTTCCTGAGAACCTTCAACAGTGGATGTTGCCATGGTTGAGGTCTTAGCTATGTTAACACTTTCCTGTCCAGTTACTAAACCAGTTACTGCCCAGTTACTCACCAACCTCTGAAGTCTATCATAGGTAGCACCAATATTTTCCAAACTTGAGGCAACAAATGTCTCAAATTTATGCTTAAGCAGATTCTTCCTTGAATTTTTAGTGGCCTCATTTCCACCAAATCTGAGTTCAATAGCTGCCATCAAATCCTTAGTAGTCTCAGCATTACTAAAACTCAATTGGTACTCATTGGGTATCCCCATCAAGAGGATATTGTGAGTCTTAATCTCTAGTCTCCTTTGAGCCTTCTCCACATTAGTTTTAATGGGTAAAGGAGTTCCATCAGCAGCCTTAGCAGGTAAAGTATCCCCATTCTGAATGACTTCCCACATGGAGTAGTCAAGCATCTTTATGTACTGCTGAATCCTCATCTTCCACAGTTCATATTCTCCAACCTTGAGCATTGGTACCTTTGAAGAAGTCACCATATGAGTAGTTTGAGATTCCATTGATTTAGTTAATGATGAACAGATCTTAATAAGCAAAAATTCTTCTCGATACCAGTCTCTAGATCACAAGCTCTTATACAACTTGTTGATCCTAGTTTAGCTAACAATCTTGTTAATTATCTTAGATATGAATCTAAGAAAATAGTTATAGAAACTGTTCTTGAATGATTATTAAGTATTATGCAGAATCTAATACTTAATATTAAGAAGAATTATTAATGAACACAAAACGAATTCTCAATAAACACTTCAATATATTAATACGGTTACTCAAAAGTAACAGGGTTACAAGAAACCTTGAAGTGATTCGAATACGCCTACAATACGTATTAATCTTTAACCCTAGATCCTCCTTTTATAGACTAAGGAGTCCTAGTCGGTTACAATGACTTTCTATACAAGATAATATCAATTCGTATCTATTCTGTAATTATCTAACATACTATACATTATTATCCAATAAGCAGCAGAATACTTTACTCTAGTAGTAGAATCTTCGATGCCTAGCAGTAGTATCATACTTAGCTTATTTTCATGTTTTCTTCAGAAACTCCAGCAGTAGAATAAATACACCAGCAGCGGAATGATTTAGCCTAGCAGGAGAATCATACTTACTGTATTTTCCATTTAGTTCAATGAGCAGCATTATAAAAACTAAGCAGTAACATCTTAAATCCCAATAATCTGTGAATATTACCTTTTAGTCTTGAGAAATTGATGAAATGAAATGAAATTGGGGTGGGGGGGGGTGGGGTGCGAGAGTGATCGTGTGTATGTGGAGAAGTGTGTGTGTGTGTGTGTGTGTGTGTGTTTCTTTGATGTTTTTAAATTATGTGAGTGAGAATACCCCGTAATTGGGGATTATATTGCTGCTCATGATACGGCATATCATACTTTATCATTACGCCGTATTTTAAAGTTAGGTAAAAGTCAAATTATTTTAATATTCCTTACGCCATAACCCATTAGATGTGATACGCCGTAATGTTTTATCTATTTATTTTTTTTATTAATAATTGCCATTTGTTAAAAAATATTTTTAATTTTCTGTTTGTTATCTGGACGTCTTGATATGAGGCTAAACATTATCTTCATTACCTGCAAGCGGAAAAGCATTATAGTTATTGTCAGACTATCTCCGACCGTTAATTTTTTAATAGTCGTTAAGTTTGATTTAATAATGTTATTATTGCCTCAAAATTGCGCAATCCACCTCGTTGAGTGATCTACTCACGCCCTTGTGTTTCCTAAATGGTCTGACTTTATTAAAATCGTACCACCTCCTAGTTTCTTCCAATTTCCCATCTGGATTTTTATTTTGGGCATTTAATCCTGGGTTTTCTTTGTTGGAATCACATTATTGCTCCATTGCCCTCCTAGGCTCATGACTCTCAATTTTTCTCTTCTGATTGACGAAGGTGTCAATTTTAGAATTAAGTTTGGACCTTGGGATTTCATCTTCCGAATATTGATCCAATTTTCCATTATTGGCTTCTATCAATAGGTTCCTAAATTTATTTGTGGGTGCAAAATGCATTGTCGGAAGGTTAGGTCTTTTTATTTTCAAGCGTTTAGGATAAGGGATTGGTGGTTGAGCTTTACTGGGTGGTACTATACTATTGATGTCCAATGTCCCTATTTGATAATCGTGGTTGTGATCTTCCCATTTCTTTAGTTCTGTCCGAAAGTTAGCAGTGTTCTCACTCATTTTCCTTGTATGTTCCTGAAACCTGTCAATGCTTTTCCAAATGGAACATTCTTCATTTCCTACTGGATTATAATTAGAATTCTCATTAATACTTCGGACTTTTTCATGGTTTACTAACCAAGACTACATATTAGTCATTTCCTTTCTTAGTCCGCTAATAATCTCTTGAACTTCTTTCATGTCATCATTCTCTTCCCATTTCTCAAATTGATCATAATTATACCAATCCCTAGAGTGGTTAGCCATTAGCTGAATTGCTTCTCTAGCGTCCTTAGGATTTTTCTTAAAGATAGGTCCTTGACAGTCTTGTTCTTTCCTTGTAAGTATATCCAAACCTTGATAGAAGGTTATTACTTCTTGCATTTCAGTTAAATCATGATGTGGGCATGCAAAAAGTAAATCATTAAACCTTTCCCACGTCTCACTCAATGTCTCATCTAGATATTGCTGGAAGTATTTAATTTCTTGGATCTTTTTAGCAATTTGTTCAGGCGAGCAGTACTTCATTAGAAACTTAGTTTTTAATTCCTTCGTGTTAGTAATGTTCCCAGCTAGTACATATTTTACCCATCGGCTTGCATCACCAGTAAGTGTCCTGGGGAAAACGCGTAGCATCACATGATCAAGACTCACATAGGGTGAGTCAAAAAAGTCAAAAATCTGGAGCACTGTATTCATGTGCTCATTAGCGCTTTCTAATTCGGACCCACTAAATTTATTTTTGGAGAGTTCATTGAGAATTTCCTCACTAATTTCAAATGAAACGTATTCTTTGAAAGCTGGCCTTACTATTCCCAGGCCAGAGTCCCCCCCGAATCTTAGTCATATATTCATCTATCGTGAATTCCATCGTAATTCCTGAAATTATAAAAACAAGAGAACGAAAAATGCAAAAACTAACAAAAACTATTAGTGAACTAAAAAATTTATGTTTTTTATATTACAAATTTTTAAGAAAAATTAAAACTAACAGATTAATCTAATAAGAAGAAAATAAAAATGAAACTAAAATTAAACAACAACAACTAATCTGTATCAGCAATGATTACGCCGTATCCAATGGAAGTGAATACGCCGTAAACCTAACCTGAGACAGAAGACAGTTAACAAACAAAGAAAACAAACAAAACAAATAAGAACTAATCTAATCAAACAAAAATACAAAACACACTAAATTAACCTAAAACTAATATATTCACCGTCAACGGAGCCAAAAACTTGATGTGTGTTTTGTTGTTGGTATTTTTATTCAAGTCTTAATATTTATATTTAGCCGAATTTATACCTTAAAGACACACTTTCACGGGCAGTGTACTCGATCAGATGTAGCCAGTGGGGTAAGTACGAGGTCGATATTGGGAATAGTATGCTTAGATCCTATTTAGTGTATTTTACAAGTTTAAAAGGGGGTTTTGATTGATTTGATTAATTAATTACTAGAAAGCATAAAATGTAAACTACATTAATTATACTAAAGTTGTGTTCAATGAGAGAAAGAAGTGCTAGCCATGTTAATTTTATTCCATTTTAGTTTTTCGTTCATTATTGTAATGATCTAAATTTTAAGTACTGGTGACATCAGGATATGTGGGGGATGTCTCCTTGGTCCAGATAACACCCCCACACTCCTATCTAACCTAGACTAGGCCACTTGGGCTTTGACTGTAGAGCTTCCAATTACGGTGTATTTCGAAAGTTAAATACGCCGTATTATTCAATATTCACCAAGACTTAGTGAATTCTTCCAGGTACCAATACGGCGTAAGGCCAGAGTTGCCTATGCCGTATGCTCTTTTACAACCTGCATACAAAATAGCTCCAAATCATGTCTTTAATCCGCATTTTTAACAATATTGCTCCATAATCACTGAAATAGGAAAACTTAGGCAATTAAGAATCAATTCAGATATAAACATGCATAATATGAGCAATAAACATGTTATAAATATTCAACAATTTGGGACTTATCATGTACACATTACTTCCATTACTAACGTTTGATTTAATTTCATTATTTCTAAATAGTTATTTGATCTTATCTCATCTTTATTTGTTGGATTTTTTATTTTGTTCGACTCTTATCTCTTGGCTTTTAATTGGTTTATGTTCCTTTAATTTATTTATATGATCTTAGAGTCAAATTATAATTTTAGTAATTAGTTAAATGTGTGCGCCCTATATCATTGAATTTCGGAACTAGCTATAAATCTTAGGTTTATTATATTGAAGTAGGTGATCATCTGAACCCTAGCGTGTATGACTGATTACAAGATTCTCTTGTAGTTGTTAGGAGATGACCAATGCATGGCTCTAAGTTGGAGTAGCTAGTTAAGGAGTCCAAGCCGTGCTAGTGGATAGCAATTTATTAGCATTGAGTATTTTGTCCTAATGTCCCTTACGCCTTTATAGCGTGTAAGCAGATACTATGGCATGTCTAGTTGTATTATTAGGTGTTAGTGAGAAACGCATAAGTGTTAATAGGAAACTCATAGGCATATTTCATAGATTAATTAGAGGACTTGTTGACTTTGAACCGGATAGGTTAATTACTCATGCAGGGTTAGGTATTCGGGAATCATAGGTTAGTGTCACGACCAAAAAATTGGGCCTAATGAACTTAGACGCCTCTATTAAGATTAAGGTAAGACATTTCACGTACGATTATGGGATATATACTAGTTAAATGAATTTACCTCTCTTAGCCATTTGATCGTGTGGATCTAAAACACAATCTGATAATTTATTGCTTTCTAAGTAGATTGTCATTTCAATTAGGCAGCTAGAGATCGCACACCGTTAATGGGACAACCTCGGACTTACATACCCTAAATACGTACGACCTGGTACACTGCCCGTTAGTATATGTGTAGATCATAGGTAGTCAGAGCATTATAAATTTATGACCTGATCTCGCATATCAAGTTTCTGGCTCTGCTACCGGGGAACGGTTTTCATATTTTTGGTTGTTTAATTGGAATATGTGTTTATGTGTTTTTGTTTCTTTGTTTCATAATTTTTTTGTTTCGTATTGTATTTGCATGTTGTTTATTTTATGTTTCTACGTGTTTGTGTGTGCTTGATTTTTTGTTTTTATTATTGTGTGTTTGCATTTTGTTTGTGTGTTTGATTTTTGAGTGTTTTGTTTTTGTTAAAACTATAAAATCATCCTCATGATTACTTACGGCGTAGAGCGGTCGCTCTCTTTATGACATAGACAGTTCTGGGACCCAAAAAATTTAGTGTTATAAAAAATCTAAAAAATAATAAGAAATGAAAAACAGAAAAAAAGCAAATTTTTTTAAGAGATTCGGGGTTATCATTTTCCATGTTATGTGAGTCTTGGGTAAATCTTTTCTAAAGAGAGTTGGTCAGGATTTATAAATAACTTAGGAAATGTATTGGTAAAAGTAATTACTTGAACGTTGCAAACTATAGTTTAGTATCATTTGAGTCGAAAGATAAAGATTGGTCACCTTTTTATTTTAATTCAAGTGGTATTCATTTAGAGTCAAGTTTTTGCTTTTGTTGAGTGCCCTATCTCTCTTGTGTGCTTGTATTTTAAGTTTTTTACACTTTTAATGCACCAGGTAGTGTTAGTGTGCAGGTTGAGCATAAAGAACAAGTGGATGAGATCTTGATGAGAAGAAAAGCCAAGATCTTAGAGAGCAATTGACAAGGATGAATTTGTGCGATGAACTAAATATGGCGGGTTGTTTTGCTATTAAATATAATGGATAGTCGTTTTTACAGCATTAAACTAACTGGTACAGATAAGAAAAGGCCCAGGTAAATATTCATTGCCTTTGAAAAATCATATTTTGGAAAAATTTTGGGTTTCGACTTTGTTATGGCATAGGGACATCTTCTGACTACGCCATATAAACTTCAGTGAAAAAAACCCCAGGATCATTGCTCACCTACGACGTAGAACATGACTTTGTATTACGGCATAGAACAATTATTTTTCCAATTAAAAATAAGTTAATCTTGAATACGATGTAGGGGTACTCTACCCATTATGCTGTACATGCTACTACATGTTTTACAATAGAGCCCCCTTAATAGAGCCCGGTTTTAGTGAAAAACGGGCTCAAAAAGGATCCCGTGTTTTGGAAAAAGGTATAAAGCAATGTTTTTTATTAGAAAACCGGGCTTTATTGTGAAAAACGTTAGAGCCATGTTTCTTTCCACAAAACCGGGCTCTATTCCTCGTATAGAGCCATGTTTTCTTTTTATAAAACCGGGCTTTATCCTTTAAGTGTTAAAGCCATGTTTTTCCTCCACAAACCGGGTTCTATTCCTAAAAAAACTAAATCCTTTTGAGCGGCTTATTTCCCCCCTTTACTTTCATTTTCAATTTTTACTTTCAATTCCAATTTTCATTACCTTCCCACAACACTAAACTTTCCCCCCTTTCAATTTCACAAACCCTAACCCTCTAACCTTCGCTGCCGCTTACTACCCCACCGTCACACAACACCACCATCGCTACCGTCAAACACCATTACTGTCACAGGCAACCTTAACCAAGCTCGGGATTGTTTATATGTTTTTTGTGTTAGGTAATAAAGTATTGATTTTGGAATGAAATTGTTGAAATTCATTGTTTTTAAGCTCGGGATTTAAAATTATATGACACTAAAACAAATCTTTATTTTTAATACTAAGACAATTAATCAATTGTAAATGGGTGTTTTGATAATTGGGTGTTTTGGCCACAACTTTAGCTGCAGTTCTTTGTTTATTAATGGATGGGGTAAAAGTGATTGATTAATGTTTGATATATGTTATATGTTGTAGGTTGACCATATTCTATGAGTACTTATAATTTTATTGTGTGCGTGTTATTGGAAACAAAATTAGAAGTTGAATCGTATTCTATGTTTACTTATAATTTTATTCGTATTTAGGTGTCTCATACTCAATTATTTATGTGTGCAGTTTAACTTGAGGATTTTTTATTCATGGAATATAAACATTTTTTGATGGATAGCGGTATGTGATGGACAACCTGAACCGAACCTGCACCATCTCAAGGCTCCCTTGGTCAATTTCACTTATGTTAGTGTAAATGGTAAAGGTTGAACATATCATCTTAATGAATATTCTACATTACTAAATTATGGTGATGCATATAAGTTTGTGTTTACATGTACTGACAGTTAGTGTTGCTACCTGATCTTTTACATTGGCAATTTTATTTATACTTCTTAGGGGTTGAAAAAAAAATATTTAGAGATGATGAAGCAGAAAATAATGAACCGGTTTCATAAACGCAATTCATCAACTTCATCTTCTGTTGAGTTTAAATCATGTGAAAAACTTGAATTTAAATTTTCAAGTCTTCAAGCTCTTCAGGTAATGCATGTTATCATTGATATCGATATCAATATGTGTAATGCGCACTGACTTTTACTAAATCATTCTGTATTCGTGTTTGTTAGTTTGTTAGGGATGATGTTATTACACTACGTTTTTCTATTGGATGAATGTTAATACTATTATACAACTGTTTTTATAATGTTTATGGGTTATAAACTCTTCTACATTGCATTTGTGTCTGTTATGTTATGATAAAGATAGCTTTAGAAACTGTTTTGGTACAAGTGTATACCCTTAGACTGGTCTGATTGTTCGTAGGATGCATTACCAGTACCTTTGGTCCAGCTAGGATCCACATTATAGTAGGTTGGAGCAAAGTGGGTGGGATGGGTAATGGGTTAAAATGGTAAATGACAGTATCGATAAAAAACATGTCTGGTTGGTTTGACTTGCGAACACAAATTGCCCAAAAGTTACTAAAATATGATTATATAGACTATATAGACTATTACAAGAATAATCTACTTCTCTTGTATATGTTGATTTAGGAGGTTTTACATATCTACATTTTCTTTTGGAAAACTCGTTTTCATTTCTGCTAAATTATTCAGTTTGACCTATTAGAAAAGTTTACTGTGAATTACATGAATGATCCTATGTCAAATTATGGATTTGGTTCTTAGGTCCTAAGAGTTATATAGATAGTGTGGAATCGAGAATCTTCAGAATGTTGCACACGAGTGGTCCTGTTTTGAATGGCAGTTAAAATCTGTCAAATGTCCTGCACATGACGGTAATTGGTCATTTACACCATCGTCTCCCATACACGTATTCTCACCATCATCATCATCATCAGTTCATCACCACCATACAACCCATAGTCTTGGGTTATTGCATTTGTTTCCATGTTGGTACTCAGTACCTCGAGTGTGCCTTAGATTAAAACTTGCGTATTAGTACTTCTTGCGTCGTGGTGAATATGAATGTGGTAAAATTTATTAGTTAGGATTGAAGATTAAGTGTGTTGGATTGTTTTCTTTGAAGACGAGTTGGATTGATTTATGTTATCTTTTTTATCTTGCAATATATATCACATCGGTTGCAGGTTAAGATTGGAGACACACTTCGGCACTTCAATGCACATAATGGTCAAGAGGTATTTCTCACTTTCGGCCAAATTGTCAAGTAAGACTTCTCACATTTCGAGCTGTACAATGGAAGCTTTTAGTGAATGACTTGTATAAACAAAGTAAAATCATGTATCCTTTTCAAATAGTATTTTGATATATATGTTTTATTTAGATTTCGGTTAATCAACTAATGGAAATTACATCTATTGATTTCCATACACTATGTTGGTCTGTTGCAGACTCTATCTGCTTCATTCTTATTTAATTAGTTTTCAGCATAATTATTAAATGCGTAACATGTGACAATTTCTCCAAAAAAAAACTTTGATAACAATTGATGATTGACTCTTACAGGTTTCTATTAGTGGACATCTGTTTGGCCAGTTTAGGAAGAAGCGTCGGATACTATTAAAGCTGCAGGTGGCTCCTTTCATCTGGTGAAGTGTCAAGTGGGTCAAGGCAAAGACTCAACGTCTTACTGAGAACTTGAAATGTGTTGTTTGCAAGAGTAGTCACAAGGTTAATCTCAATGTATGAATAGAAAGTAGTTGTAATATAAGTAAATCTTTTCTTATCTCTAATCAATATAATGTTCATTTGGCCAAAAGTTATTGGATTTCATGGCTGTATTTTTTGTTTTTTTTAATTTTTTTTGTTCATATAGAGCCATGTTCTTTGATAGAAAACCGGGCTCTATAACAGTTAATAGAGCCCGTTTTCAAAACCGGGCTCTATTTTCTTTTCACATAGAGTCCCTCCCCCTTTGTGCCCTCATGAAAAACCGGGCTCTATCAACCTTTTCAACCGGGCTCTATGTCCATTTTTGTAGTAGTGGTAAATGCTTCTCTATACATGTTTTATAATTTGACTTTCCTTTATCCTTATCAAACCATTTTCCTTTTTTAACTTGGTGGGTGTGTTCTCTAGAAACCCTCACGGGACTATAACTCGTCCCCTCGAGGTACCGAGGGGTTTAAAGGCTTGTTGCATACGCTAAATGCAACCGACTGAGGTATCTCAGTGCCCTTTCTTTTAGGCTCCCTAGGTTTTTGTGTCTTTTTAGGTTGAGATGTGGATGTTTGTAAAATGATGGGTGTGTTTTGGGAATCAGTAGGAATTACTGAACCTTCACCCATTTGTAATTGGTTTAGTGCCACCATTGTTGGAAACAAAGGTGTCACTTTAATAGAAAAACCTTTAACTACCCTTCTCATATTATCAAAAATCTTTTTAGTGTGAGAGGGTCTAACATATATTCCTTGATGAATTGGTTTTTCAACAAAATCTTTGTCTATGAATACTTGTAAAAACCTTGGATACATTAAAAATTTTCCACACAAATTATCCAAGTTTCTAACCATACTATCAAAAATTAATTTTGAAAAGTTAAATTTTTGGTTTGTAGCCAAGCAGATATTGGTAGATGCCATAGTACTACTAAAATCATTCCAGGCAGTAGTCTTTCGACTTAGACACTGTAATATATTATGAGAGGATCTAAACACACGCCTTGTGTTAGAGATAATTTGAGTATAAGCTAAGTAGCACATGGAATTTACTACAAAGCACTTAGAAGATTATGTGTATTGTGATGTATATGATTGTATGTATGAAACAGTGAAAGTATGAAGACAATGATTAAACAACCAAATAACTTCAATATTATTGATTATAATACGAGTGATCTTAGACTATCACTAGGGTTTTACAACCTTGAAGCTTTCACAAAGATACGTATGACTGTTATATTAAACCCTAATCTAGGATCTCCTTTTATATCACAAGGAGTCCTTTACAAGATAACTATATCAAGCACAATATTCATATAAGTCTAACTATATAGAATATACACTAAATCTTTTCTATACTTATCTCTTCACACGTCTGTCTTCATCACATAAGTAGTATGAACCTTCTGTACTAGCAGTACTAACTCAGTTAGTACTGCTGGTGTAATGTTCAGCAGTTGTAACTTCATACCTGGCAGTACTAACTGTTGGTTTAATTCCTAACAATCCTCCCCTAAATTTATGATTTCTCTGCAAATCACTAAGTTTCTTGAGTTAATCTCTAACTCTGATGATGGGGGCGGGATTCTTCCAAACACTCATCTATGATGTTGAATCACTTCAGTATTTCCTTCACATCTAAGCTTTGAAGAAATCATAACAGCAAGCACTTGGCCTTTTTGTCTTCTTTATACCACTTATGAGCTAACTATGCATTTTTAAATTTTCTTCATCAAGAGCTATGTTATCCTCCCCTGAGTCTCATACACATCTTTAGTCAGCTGAACATCAAGATCATGATCCAAGCAATATACTCCTCCCCTGTTTAGAAGATTCCTTACCATCACTGGAACTTGAACTTGAACTTTGAAAGAACTAGAACCGAGCCTCCAATGTAGTCAGACAATTTGGTACAAGTTGCCATCAATTCTTTTAGTTTCAAACTGCCCTCATCACTTCTAGGTATGTTATCTCCTGGGAGAGGTGAATCAATGAGCAGAGACTCAGTGTCAAACCAAGTTTGAACTAGCAGTACAAACTGTTTATCAAAAAAATTCAAAGAGCAGTATAAACTCAATTTAGATTTGAAAACATTACTGCCCACTTATAGTTTTTGGAAAACTAATAGCTATCAATGGATTTGATGTATCTTTACCAAGAGCCGTTTGCTTTGCACTAGCCAACTCTTCACTGTGAGATATGGTGAGTCAATAACCATATAGTTTTTGGTAAACTATCAACCATAAACGGATTTGAGAAGTGTTTACCATAAACCGTTTGCTCCGGACTAGTTGGTTCTTGATGTGGGTTAGACATGGTGAAGCAATGACCATTTGTGGTGTGCTATGATCTCACACTTCAAGCAACAAATCACCATAGTTTTCTAAAGCATAACACAGTTAAAGGACAATCCATCTTAAAGTACTTTCTCAACCTGTAAATGTTAGTCAGAAACCAAAGAAAACACAAGATACAGTATTTTCTATTTGACAGTTATCAAAATTGACTAACAAGTTAATATAAGCAGTACCAAATATGTTCAAACAGTACAAACTATACACAACTAGCAGTTTTATATGACACAACTAGCAGTACAAAAATCCCTTTTATAATAAAACACTTAGACATTGAACATTTAAGGGTTAAGCATTCCAATACCTGTAACCAAGTACTGAAACCTCCCCACATCAAAACCTTTAGTTAATAACTCAGCAAAGTTGTCATCTGTATGAATTTTGACAACTTGAACTAACTTCTTTTCATTACAATCTCTTATAAAGTGATGTCTAATTTCAATGTGTTTAGTTTTTGAATGATGAAATCGATTTTTAATTATACACATTGTACTGCTATTGTCTATGAAAATGATTGTGTTCAAGAAATTATACCCATAATCAAGTAACTGATTCTGAATCCAAATAACCTGGGCACAACAACTAGCAGCAGCCACATATTCTGCTTCAGTAGTAGAAGTGGCCACCATAGTTTGCTTTTTACACTGCCATGAGATAAGTCTGCATCCTAAAAACTGACAACCACTAGTTGTAGACTTCCTATCCATACTAGCACCAGCATAATCACTGTCTGAATATGCCACCAAATCAAATGGAGAGTCTTTAGGATACCACAGACCTAAGTTTGGTTGACCTTTAAGATACCTAAATATTCTCTTCACTTTTGTCAAAGGAGACACCTTGGGAGTGACTTGAAATCTTGCACAAGCACATACTGCAAACATAATATCAAGTCCGGATGATGTGAGATACATCAAAGACCCAATCATAGACCTGTATGTGTGTACATCCACAACTTCACCAATTTGATATTTCAAAAGAAAATGTGTCTCCTTATCAGCAGGTGTACTAGCAACTTTAGCATCTGTGAAATGAAACTTCCTCAATATTTCAGCTACATATTTATCTTGGCTGATAAATATTCCTTATGGTTTCTGATTCACTTGTAGTCACAAAAAGAAAGTGAGCTTACCCATAGAACTCATCTGGAACTGATCCTTCATCAACTTTTCAAACTCTTTGCACATTTCCTTCTTGGTAGAACCAAAGATGATATCATCCACACATACTTGAACCAATAAGATATCACCCTTGTTCTTTTTGATAAAAAGAGTCTGATCAATCTTGCCCCTATGGAACCCATTCTTCAATAGATAATTAGCCAGAGTTCGATACCAAGCTCTTGGAGCTTGATGCAAGCCATAGAGAGCTTTCACCACCTTGTATACTTTGTCAGGATGATCAGGGTCAATAAAACCTGGAGGTTGAGAAACATATACCTCCTCATCAATAGTACCATATAGAAAGGCACTCTTCACATCCATCTGGTAGACCATGAAACCCATGAATGAAGCATAAGCTAGAAAAAGCCTTATTGCCTCAGTCCTTGCACAGGTGCAATAACTTCCTCAAAATCAATTCCTCTTCTTGATTATAGCCTTGAGCTACAAGCATTGCCTAGTTCTTTATCACTATACCTCTTTCATCTTTCTTGTTTCTGAACACCCACTTGGTACCAATAACCTTCATGCCCCTTGGAAATCAACCAGAACCAAACCTTCTGAATATTGAATTGAAGTAGTTCTTCTTGCATTGCTTCAACCCAGCTTGAGTCTTCTAATGCCTTGAGCACATTCATTGGTTCTATTTGTGATAGGAAACACACAAACAGACATTCATTCTCATCTTCATGGTGTTTTTCTTCATATACAACACTGAGGAAACCATGATGATCTGGATCTTGTGTCTGTCTTCTAGTCTTCACACTAGATTGTACATCTCCAATCACATTAGCAAGTGGATGATTCTTGTGAACCATAGTTTGGGGAGTAGGAGGAATTCATAAGAGATAGGCATGTTGTGCAAACCAGCTCCAAATATAAAAGAATCAATTTGTGGAGTAGTAGTATGACTTGATCCAGCAGTAGGACCATTTGGCCCAACAGTAGGATCTTTTGGCTCAGCAGTACTAACTCCATTTGTACTGCTTTCGGGAACTTCTGTTTCTTTACCATCTTGTCCACTGTTTTCACCAGCATTCTTCTCTCTACCAGCATCACTTGATGATGGAGCATCATCATTCTTTGAAGAAGAATAATACAATGGACTGTCTTCCAAAATTGGCATTAAGATATGATCTTCATCAGAATCTTCTGAACCTGCATTATCATCAGTATTTGTACCCGTAACAGGCACATAATTCATAGATTCTGAAAGCCCATCTATGTCAAAAATCCAATCTGGACCACTAGCTGCAACATTTGGTATATTCTCTTGAAACTCAATGTGCAGATTTTCCTCTACATGTCTGGTGCTCTTATTATACACCCTAAAAGCTTTACTATGCAAAGAATAACCAACAAAGAAACCCTCACCTAATTTCCCATCAAATTTCCCTAATTGGTCTTTGTTATTGAGAATTGTGACATGACAACCAAAAGGTCTCATAAAACTTAAGGCAGGGGTTCTACTTCTGAAAAGTTCATAAGAAGTCTGATTATGAGGTTGTACCACTAAAACCCTGTTCTGAACATAACAAGCAGTACTAACTACTTTAGCCCAAAATGAGATAGGTAACTTAGAGTCAGCTAACATATTTCTAGCAGCCTCTATTAGTGTCCTATTCTTTCTTTCAGCTACTTCATTTTGCTGTGGGGTTCTAGCTACACTAAATTCTCTTTTAATACCCTTTTCTTTGCAAAACTCATCCATAACACTGTTTTTAAACTCTGTCCCATTATCACATCTGATTATTTTTACCTTCTTATCAGCTAGGTTTTCTACCTCAATTATAAAGGACTTAAGGATCTCACTAGTTTCATCCTTAGTTCTCATAAAGAAAACCTATGTAAACCTACTATAATCATCAGTAATCACAAGACAATATCTTTTATTACTCAAGCTATTAACAAAAGTAGGACCAAACAAGTCCATATGAAGCATATATAAAGCTTGAGTGTCAGAGTTATGAACCTTGGGCTTACAAGAAGCTCTGTGTTGTTTGCCCTTAAGGCGAGAAACACAGGTTTGATCATTTTGAAAAATTTTATTAGGTAAACCTCTTACCAAACCATACTTAGCAATCTTATTAATGGTTTTGAAATTTACATGACCAAGCCTTCTATGCCATAACATTGACTCATCCAATGTCGCTTTTGCAACAAGGCAAGTAAGACCTTCTTTAGGAACAAGCTTATTCATCTCAACACTGTATGTGTTACCCTTTCTGGGATCTTAAGCAATACTTGACTTTCATCAGGTAGCTTAAAATCAGGAGAAAGAATAAGAGAGTCAGTATCAGTAAAAAGAACCTTGTTCTTTTTGTCACAGATTTGTGACATACTAAAAAGGTTGTATTTAAGCTCTGGTACAAAATACACATTTTCAAAGTCAAGATTACCAGTTTTAATAATACCTTTACCAGTAATCCTACCACCAACACCACCTCCAAAGATAACAGGTCCTCCATCCAGAGCTTTAAAATCTGAAAGGTATGACATGTTACCAGCCATGTGCCTTGAACATCCACTATCTGAGTACCCTCTATCTTCTCCATCTTTTGTAGGATGTTCCTGCACACAAAATAAAGGAATTAGTTCATTTTGGGGACCCAAGCCATCACTGACTTGGATCTGCCTCTTCCATCAATATAATTATATTTATTGAAAGTCATTGATGCACCATTGGGTTTGGTAGGTTTCCATACCCAACATGCTGAGGCCTTCACAGAATTGCCCCATTGACCCTTAACAACATTCATATGCCTAGCAGTAGAAATTGCTGGCCTAGCAGTAGAAACTGCTGGCTTAGCAGGTTTAACATTAGGCATCCATTTTTGATTATACAAAGTTGTTTTCTTGTAAAAGGGCCTGTTAACTCTTTGAGCATGATTATAATGATTTGAATATGGTTTTGCACTTGAAACAGTTTGTTTGTAATTAACACCTTTGTTTGGTCTAGCAGTAGAAACTGATTTGATGTCAGACTTCAACATAACTGCTCTGGGTGTCATCTTAAGATTAACATTAGGGTGAGTCAATCTAGTAGGACTGTTTTGATTCGCCCTAGCATTGGTATTCCTATACACCCTTGACCTCCCAAAAATCTTCTTTTCCATGGATTTGAATCACAGTATGCAGCCAGATGATCAAAATTACCACACATAAAGCATACTTTATTCTGCATAACAAACTCATCACCAAGCTATTGGGAATTGTAATTATTCCAATTCCTCTAATTTCCCCTATGAACTGAAGATCTATTTGTAGACCTATACATCTCAGCATATCTAACAGTATTCCTAACTGGTTTTATATTTTAATTTTTTACCACTTAAGGAACATTTTTCACTTTTATCTTAACCTCAGACTTATTCTCAGACACAACTTCATTGGTCTTAACCTCAGATACAACTTCATTGGCTAAAGAAGTATCACTTTCACTTTCAAAAGAATCCTTAGCCTTGACAAATCTAGTAGGACTCTCATTGATTTTAGGCCCATATCCAGAAAATTCAATATCCTTAAACTCCTTTAAGCCAGTATGAGCTAAGTCAATGCCTGAAGGCACAAACATTCCTCTATTTAGGGGTGCAACAGACTTATATCCTAGACCAGATTTAGCTTTATTTACTAGTTGACTCTCTATTAATTTCTAAACTCCTTTTGATGTATATTCAAGAGTGTCAACACTTAACTGTATACGTTTTCCTTTTCTTGCTTAAGCTTTTCTAGTTCATACTTAAGCCCACTCATCTTATCATCTCTAAGTTGCAAATCTCTTTTTAAGACAGCTATATCATCTGTAAAATTTGCTTCATTCTGTCTATAAAAAGTAAGTTGCTCTTCTAATACAGCTATCCCTCTTTTATGATTTGAAAGACTGAAGTTTACTTCATTAAATTCTATTCTAAGATTATCATATTGTTTCTTAAGTGACTCATAATCTTTCAAAGCTGGTCAAGAATTAGAACACTTTTTAACCTCATGTACCTCTGAGTCAGAGAAGGCCATCAATCCAAAGTTGGTTGGTTCCTCCTCTTCTTCCATGAAGCTCCAGTCAAAGCCAGCTCCATCAACAGCTACCATTGCCTTGGAGGAAGTCTCCTCCACATTCACTGTTCTCCTGTTTCCTTGCTGACTTTTGTACCCTTTACCCTTGTTGTTCTGTTGTCTAGGGCTTATGTATTCTCTGGCAAAATGTCCCATCTTGTGACAATTATAACATTCCACCTTGGATTTGTCATAGCCAGCAACATCTCCTCCATTGAGAGTAAGCTTCTTTCCAGTCCTTTGAAAGTACTTCTTTGCCCTAATGCTTATCAAATCCATTTGCCACTTCAAGTCCATTGCTTCCAAGTCATCTTCATCAATTTGAAGAAGGTCTTCATTGTAAATTTGAGACCCATTGGATTGCTCTGATACAAAAGCATAAATAGTATCATCACTCAAGCTAGCAGTGCTAGTTTTTACACTAGCAGTACTAACTTTAGGGCTAGCAGTACAAACATCTTGATCATCCTCAGGACTGCTATTGCTGGGGGATGACAAAAATGCCATGTTTCCTGACACAGAACTGGTGCTTCCTGTCTTTTTCACCTTTTGTTCAACAATCTTAAGATTGTTGTACAACTCATTAAGTGTCATCTTCTTCAATTCAGGCTTGTTGCTCCGAACAACAACATGGGTGTTCCATTCAGCAGACAAACTATTGAGAAACTTTATGTTTAGTTCTTCTTATGGAATCACTATCTTCAAACTAGCATGTTGGCTAACAATTCTCTGTAGCCTGCTAAAGACATGATCAAGAGTCTCAGTGCTTGTGGCACTAAAATTCTCATAGCTTTGCTTCAGTAGTGTTCTTTGTGCCTTCTTAGTGGCTTCATTACCACCAAACCTCTCTACAATTGCTGCAAAAAGAGTCTTTGCAGTCTCATAATGACTGAAGTTCAACACCTGATCATTGAGAATTACCATGAGCAACAAACTCTTTGATTTGATATCATTTTTCTTCTTGATCCTTTCATCATTGGTGACTGGTTCAGTGTTGAGTTTAGTAGTTTTGGAACCATCAACAAGTGTTTCTTCAGAAGTTGTTGGTTTAAAAGAATCACCATGCAGAATGATATCCCATAGTGCATAATCTTGCACCATGAAGTACTGCTCAATTTTGAGCCTCCGGAGGTCATATTCGTTTTGTTTGAGCATTGGTAGCTTGGCAGTGAGTGAGTTTTGTGAAGTTTCCAAGTCCATCTTACTTGTAGAAAGAGAAAGTTCTTCTAGATCTTCTAATTCAGAGTATCAGAACCTGTCTCTGATACCACTTGAGAGGATCTAAACATACGCCTTGTGTTAGAGATACTTTGAGTATAAGCTAAGTAGCACGTGGAATTTACTACAAAGTACTTAGAAGATTATGTGTATTGTGATGTATATGATTGTATGTATGAAACAGTGAAAGTATGAACACAATGTTTAAACAACCAAATAGCTTCAATATTATTGATTATAATACGAGTGATCTTAGACTATTACTAGTGTTTTACAACCTTGAAGATTTCACAAAGATATGCATGACTGATATATTAAACCCTAACCTAGGATCTCCTTTATATCACAAGGAGTCCTTTACAAGATAACAATATCAAGCAGAATATTCGTATAAGTCTAACTATATAGAATATACACTAAATCTTTTCTATACTTATCTCTTAACACGTCTGTCTTCATCACATAAGCAGTATGAACCTTCTGTACTAGCAGTACTAACTTAGTTAGTACTGCTGGTGTAATCTTCAGCAGTTGTAACTTCATACCTGGCAGTACTAACTGTTGGTTTAATTCCTAACATATTATGAATTAGAAATTTCCATTGAGGGGAGAAGAATGCTTTATAAAAAGTTAGTTTATCAGAAATATTCTCATACCCCATCAATGCAAGTTGTTCAAAAATAGTAGCATTTGGGAAAAAATCAATTCCTCCCTCATCTGCTAGTAGAAGATCTCTTCTAACAGATGATTCTGTAATGATTATCTCCTTGTCATCTACTACGGCATGTATCTGTACTTCCTTATTAATAGTCTTGACCATAGCAGAAAACCAAAATTGTTCAATGCAAGAAATATATATAGTGGGATTAATAGTTAACGCATACCTTATATGGTGTGCATTCAGAAAATCCACTATTTCTTCAAACCCATCACTTTTAGTGGGTTTAGACAAAAACGCGACCTGTTATGTGAATCAGCAAATATGAGAGTCGCCATTGGTGTTGGGTTTTGAAATTGGATGATAAAATTCAGTTAGGGTTTGTTTTGAGAGAGTATTTTGATGAATGAAATCGATTAAATGAGTGATTGAATGATATAAACCCTTAATCGATTTATTTATAAAACAATACCCTGAAAAACCCAGCAGTAGTAAGTTATGCCTAGCAGAATTAACTTTGAGTTACCAACATTAACTCCAATTCCAAATCCAAACACTTGTCTATCATCAATCTAACACATTTCTTTGTTTATCCTTCAAAATGTTAGTCCGAAAACCAAGAAAACACAAGCCATAACATTTTTCACAATGATCACAATATTGATTATAACTAGCAGTATTAAGTATAACCAACATCAGAAACTTAGCAGTTTTAAGTATAATTAGCAGTTCTAATTATACTTAACAGCATAAACTTTTAATGACATGAATAACAGTACTAATTCATACAAAACTCTATAAAAACATAAAGAGATAAGAGATTTTAAAGATTTAACATTGTAATACTAGCAATCTAATATTGAAATCTACTCACATCAAAAGCTTTTGTAATAAATTTGCAACATTCTTGTCAGTATGGATTTTGACCATTTGAATCTATTTCTTTTCATTGCAATCTCTAATAAAATGATGTCTGATCTCTATATGCTTTGTTTTTGAATGAAAAACAGGATTTTTAATTATGCAAATAGTACTGTTATTGTCAATAAAAATCTTGGTATGCATAAATTTTTACCCATAATCAAGTAGTTGATTCTAAATCCAAAACACTTCTCCACAGCAAATTGAAGCAGCCACATATTCAGCTTCTGTGTGGAATTTGCAACCACTATCTGATTCTTACACTGCCTTGATATTAATCTACATCTGACGAATTGACAACCTCCTGTTGTAGACTTCCTATCCAAGCTTGCTCCAGTATAATCACTATCAGAGTATGCTACCAAATCAAAAGGAGATTCTTTTGGATACCAATGGCCCAATTTTGGTTGACCTTTTTAGTACCTAAAAATCCTTTTCACAGCATGAAGATGTGGGGCCTTTTGATTGACTTGGTATCTAGCACAGGCACACACTGCAAACATGATATCAGGTCTTAAAGATGTAATGTTCATTAATGAACCAATCATTGACCTATACATATGAACATCAACTTCCTCACCATCTTCTTCCTTGAGCAGAGGCTTTTGAGTTTCCATTGGTGTGCTTGCAGACTTGACTTCTGTAAACCCAAATTTCTTTAAAATTTCAGCAACATATTTATCTTGACAAAAAAATATGCCATCCTTCATCTACTTCACATGTAATCCCAGAAAGAATGTAAGTTCTCCCATAGAATTCATCTGAACTTTCTCATGCATCAACTTCTCAAAAGCAATGCATAGCCCCTTCTTTGTTGAACAAAATATGATATCATCCACATAAACTTGGACCAGCAAAATATCACCTTTGTACCTTTTGATGAATAAGGTCTTGTAAATTTTTCCTCTTTGAAATCCGTTGTCCAATAGATATGTTGACAAGGTTTCATACCAAGCTTTAGGGGCTTGATGTAGTCCATACAGTGCTTTTTCAACCTTGTATACTCTATCAGAAAAGTATGGATCTTCAAATCCTGGTGGTTGACATACATACACTTCTTCTTCAATCTTCCCATAGAGAAAAGCACTCTTTACATCCATTTCATACACCATAAAATATTTAAATGAGGCATAACCTAGAATAGCCTAATTGCTTCAATTCTTGCAACAGGGGCAAAGACTTCATCATAGTCAATCACTTCTTCTTTTGTGTAAACTTGAGCAACCAATCTTGCTTTATTTCTTATGACAATACCCCTTTCATCCTTTTTATTTCTGAGAACCCATTTAGTGCGTATAGCCCTTTTTCCATTTGGTAAATCCACCAAAGTCCAAACTTCTTATAACTTGAATTATAGAAACTCTTTCTGCATAGCCTCTATCCAACTTGAATCCTTCAATGATTGAATTACCTTTTTGGATTCCACTTGTGATAAAAAGCAAGCAAACAAGCAGTTTTAAAGGTCTTTATGGTTTGTTCTTTATTGAAGCGTACTAACAAAACCATGTTCTTTCAAATTCTTTGACATCTTTCTTGTTTGTGTAGCTGATTGCACATCTCCAATCACTTGATCAAGAGGATGATATTTATGAATTCTTGTAGTTGGAGTAGGACTGACTTGGATTGTTGTATCCAAATTATTCATGTCAGCCACTTCAGCATCATCTTCATCATCACTTGAGTAGTCAAATATGCTAGCATCTTCCAAAGCAGGCATTTATTGATTAAATGGAAGTTCATTGCTTATTTTTGGATCAACAACATTAACTTCTATGCCAGCAACATTAACAGTTGAACTAACAGTATTAACATTGTTAGTGTTGTTTCCATTACAAGCAGTATTAACATCATTAGTGTTGTTAACCTTATCTTCCTTCTCTTGATCATCACATTCACTTTCGGTTCTCAGATCTTCATTAACCTTCCTTTCATCATCACTTGAAGGTTTGAATTCATCTTCTTGAGAATTATTTGGATCTTGAGAGAATGGTGGATCAGTAGTCTATAATGGTTGTTGGGTTTAGAGATGCCGCTACTCTGGATGATACAACTACTCATGGTGCATAAAGGAAAATACTCTAAGTGTTATACTACTGCTAGTATATTCTATACTACTGTTAGTGTTGGAGATTCTACTACTGCAAGAATACTACTGCTGTTAGAGTAAAAGATACTGCTGTTAGAGTAATTCATAATACTGCTGAAGGGATAAACTTTTATACACCGACTAGGACTCCTTAGTCTATAAAAGGAGGTTCTAGGGTTAGAGTTTAGTACGTATCATTGTTAGAGTCGATTCACTACAAGGTTGTAAACCCTGATACTTTTGAGTATTTGTATATCTAATATATTGAAGTGTTTGTTGAGAATTCTACTGTTTTCATTCATTGTTCTTCTTAAGATTAAACATAATATTCCGCGTTGTGTTTAATAGTTTACAAGTCAAATCAGTTTCTATACTTGTTGTTTTAGATTCACATCTAAGATAACTAACTAGATCAATTGCTCAACTGGGATCAACAAGTGGTATCAGAGCTTGTGATCTAGAAGCTGTGATCAAGAAGAACTTTTGTTAACCCAGATCTGTTCAACATCTACTCAAGACATGGAATCCGAATCAACACACATGGTGACTGCATCAAAAGTGCCCATGCTCAAGCCTGGAGAGTATGAGCTTTGGAGGATGAGAATACAACAATACATCAAGATGCTTGACTACTCAATGTGGGAAGTCATTCTGAATGGTGATACTTTACCAGCAAAAGCTGATGATGGGAAACTTGTACCCATTAAATCTGCTGATGACAAGGCTCAAAGAAGGTTTGAGATCAAGACTCATAGTATTCTCATGATGGGCATACCTAATGAGTATCAGTTGAGCTTTAGTCATATTCAGGATGCTAATTCTTTAATGGAGGCAATTGAGCTAAGATTTGGTGGGAATGAGGCTACCAAGAAGTCAAGGAAGAATCTTCTGAAGCATCAATTTGAGACCTTTGTTGCCTCAAGTTCTGAAAATATTGATGCTACATATGACAGACTTCAGAAGCTTATAAGTCAATTAGTACTTATGAAGGTTCCAGTTCCTCAAGAAGATATCAATCTTAAGTTTCTGAGAAGTTTGTCATCTGAATGGAGTATGCACACTGTGGTTTGGAGAAACAAAGCTGACTTTGAAACGATGAGTTTAGATGATTTATACAACAACCTGAAAGTGTATGAATCTGAAGTGAAAGGGTCATCTAGTTCATCCTCTGGTGTACAAAATCTAGCTTTTGTGTCCTCCAACAACAAAAGTTCTAGCAACACTCAGGAAACTCACTCTACTGCTGCTTATGGAGTTTCTACTGCTAGCACTAATGTTTCTACTGCTGGTTCAAAAAACAGTGATAACATTAGTGATGCTGCTATTTGTGCTTACTTGGCTGATCTTGCTACCAGTACTCCAGTTATGAATCAGGATTTGGAACAAATTGATCCTGATGATCTTGAAGAAATTGATTTGAAGTGGCAAATGGCTATGCTGACAATGAGGGCCAGAAGGTTTTTGAAGAAGACAGGAAGGGAGCTCAAATTTAAAGGACAAAACAACATAGGATTTGATAAGTCCAAGATTGAGTGTTACAACTGTCAGGGGAAAGGTCACTTTGCAAGGGAATGCAGGGTACCTAAGAAGAATGGAGAAAGTTCAAGGAAGGCTGCTACTGAAGATACCAAGACTACTACAGCTTTAGTGTCTTGTGATGGTCTAGGAGATTATGATTGGAGTGATCAGGCTGAGGAAGGACCCAACTTTGCTTTTATGGCAGAAGAAGGACCCAAAGGACACAACGTTGCTCTTATGCCTTATTCAACATCTGGTTCTGATTCAGAGGTATCTAATGAATCTAGTTTCTCATTTAAATCTTGTTTAGATACTATAGAAGAGCTTAAATCTAGGAATGAAAGTTTAAAAGCAGAAGTTGAGAAACTAAAACTAGATAACTTAGGTTATAAAGTTGGTTTAAAATCTGTAGAACAAAGGCTTGAATTTCTTAAACAGAATGAGATAGAGTATGTTGATAGGATTCATATACTATAAGGTAAGCTTTTTCTTAAAAACAGTGAGATTAATATACTTAATAAAAAGCTAGAAGAGGCTGAACAAGAAAAAGATGCAGCTTTGACTGAAAAAGAAAAACATGTAGTTAGAGTTGAGAAACAGCAATTTGCATCTGATCTTGTCCATAAGTCTATTGAGAGTTAGTTAATGAGGAGAGGTAGTGGCATAGGATATAATGATGTAGCTCCTCCAGTTAAGAGTGCCTTTGCACCCCCTAAGAAAGAATTGTCTTTTATAAGTGAACTTGATAGCAAACCTGTAGGTGAATCTAGTGAGGCTAATAAAGAAACACCTAAGTTAGAAAAGATGTTTTCTGATGCTCCAATTATTGAAGATTGGATGTCAGATAGTGATGAGGAACAGGTTGAGTCAACACCAAAGATTAAAAAGGAAGAAATTCCTAAAATAGTCATATCTAAAGTTAAACAGGTTAGGTTTGTGAAACCTGTGTTTGGTGACAAGATCTCTAGGAAGATAGTTGAATATAATGAGGAACCTAGAGAACAACCTAGAAGATACAATGATAGGCCTAGAGGTAATCAAAGAAACTGGAACAACCTAATTTCTCAAAAGTTAGGTAGTGATTTTCAGTTAGTTAAAAAGGCTTGTTATCATTGTGGTAGTTTTGAGCACCTACAAGAAAATTGTTTCTACTACCAAAAACCAGTTTAGAACCAAAACAGAATGGCGAACCACAAAAACTTTTCTAAAAAGACTCACCCTCATGCTAACAAAAACATGGTTCCAAGGGTAGTATTGATGAGATCTGGTGCAACTAGGTCAATTACTACTGCTCCACCACAAAGGCCTTTTCAAAATAATACAGCTGTTTCTGCTGCTAAGGCAAAAGCAGTTTCTACTGCTGAGCCAAAAGTGATAACAAATACTATTTTGGGCAACCATTTTTATGCGGTAAAGGCTTCAGCATGTTGGGTCTGGAAACCAAAAATAAAAGTTTTAGATCATGTTTCCAGGAACAGCAGTGCATCAATGGATTTAAAGAGATTTGACTATGTTGATGCATAAGGCAGATCCAAGTCAGTACTGGCTTGGGTCCCCAAGAGAAACTGATTCTCTTACTTTATGTGCAGGGTAATCTACAAGAGGAATTAAAGGACAAATGCATATTTGACAGTGGATGCTCTGGACACATGACAGAAGACATGTCCAAACTTGAAGATTTTGAAGCTATTGATGGTGGATATGTTGCCTTTGGAAATGATCCTAAAGGAGGTAAATTCATTGGTAGAGGTACAATAAGAACAGGAAAATTGGATTTTGAAAAAGTGTACTTTGTAAAAGGGCTTAAGTTCAACCTCTTTAGTGTCTCACAAATGTGTGACAAAAAGAACTTTGTTCTTTTTACTGAAACTGAATGTCTTGTCTTATCTCCTGATTTTAAGTTGCCTAATGATAAATTTGTGCTACTTAGAGTCCCTAGAACAGACAACATATACAGTGTTGACATAAAGAACATAGTTCCCAAAACAGCTTTAACTTGCCTATTTGCAAAGGCCACAAATGATGAATCCAAACTTTGGCATAAAAGACTTGGCCATTTAAATTTCAAAACTATTAATAAATTGGTTAAGGGAAACCTTGTAAGAGGTTTACCTTCAAAAGTTTTTGAAAATCCTGAAACCTGTGTTGCTTGTCAGATGGGAAAACAACACAGAGCTTCTTGTAAGTCCAAAGCTGTGAACACTATTTCTGAGCCTTTATATATGTTGCATATGGATTTGTTTGGGCCAACATATGTGAAAAGTTTGAACAAGAAGATGTACTGCCTAGTTGTCACAGATGACTATAGTAGATTCACTTGGGTTTTCTTTTTAGCAACTAAGAATGAAACTTCTAGCATTCTTAAGGCTTTTATAACAAGAGTTTAAGAATAGTGTTATGAACCAGTTTTGTGTGGAAAAAGGTATTTTAAGACAGTTTAGTGTAGCTAGAACTCCTCAACAAAATGGTGTTGCTGAGAGGAGGAATAGGACACTTATTGAGGCTGCAAGGACTATGTTGTCTGAATCAAAATTACCTACTACTTTTTGGGCTGAAGCAGTCAACACTGCTTGTTTTGTGCAAAATAGGAGTAAAGTAGTTAAGCCTCATAACAAGACCCCTTATGAACTGTTACATGGTAGGAAACCTATGATAGATTTCTTAAAACCATTTGGGTGTCCTGTTACTATCTTGAATACCATTGATCACCTAGGCATGTTTGATGAGAAGGCTGATGAAGGATTCTTTGTTGGATACTCTACCAATAGTAAAGCTTTTAGGCAATTCAATAAAAGAACTAGGCATGTGGAAGAAAACTTTCATGTTAGGTTTAGTGAAACCACAACTAATGTTGCAGGAAGTGGACCTGACTGGCTGTTTGATATTGATTCACTAACCAAAAGCATGAATTATGAGCCAGTGATTGCAGGTAAAACTAATAAGTCTGCAGGTACAAAAGTTGATTCTAATGCAGGTACACAAGCTAAGGTGAATGAATCTGCAGAGGAGTTTATTTTGATTGAAAAATGGAAGCTTGATCCAACTTTCATAGCCAAAGAGAAAGAGAGAAAGAGTTCACAAGATGATGATGATGTTCATGAAGTACCAAAAGGAGATACAGAAGGTGGGGATAAACCTTCTGATGCTGGAAAAGTGGTTAATGAAGGACCTCAAATTGTTGATGAAATGTAGAATAATGAATCACCAAATGTTGAAAACAAAGGAAATAACACTAGCAGCAGTAACTATGATTCTACTGCTAAGCCTTGTTTTTCTACTGCCGCGCCAAAATTTCCTACTGTTGCTAAAGATGGAAGATCTTTTGTTGATGATAACTATCCTGATGTTCCTAATATGCCTTGTTTGATTAATATCTATGAAGATACTGATGATGAAGCTTTGGATGTGTTTGGTGCAGAGGCTGACTAAACCAATATGGAAGATGAGATACTAGTCAATCCTATTCCAACTACAAGAGTTCACAAGAATCATCCTAAGGAAAAGATCCTTGGAGAGCCAAAGTCTGTTGTTCAAACAAGGAGATTGGTTAAAGATTTGAAGGAACAAGGTTTCTTTGCTCAATCTCTTCATCAAAGAAATAGCCACAAAGACCTTCAGAATTGCATGTTTACTTGTTTTCTGTCACAAGTGGAACCCAAGAATGCTTATAAAGCATTACAAGATAAAAGTTGGGTGGAATCTATGCAAGAAGAGTTGTTGCAGTTTAAGCTTCAAGAAGTTCGGACCTTGGTTGATTTGCTTAATGGGAAAAAGGCAATTGGTACAAAGTGGGTTTTTAGATGCAAAAAGGATTAAAGAGGCATTGTGATCAGGAACAAAGCAAGATTAGTGGCTCAAGGATACACTCAAGAAGAAGGTATTGATTATGATGAAGTGTTTGCACCTGTTGCAAGGATAGAAGCTATCAGATTATTCTTGGCTTATGCTTCATATAAAAACTTCACAGTGTATCAAATGGATGTAAAGAGTGCTTTCTTATATGGGAAAATTGATGAAGAAGTTTATGTCTCACAACCACCTAGTTTTGAAGATCCTGATTATCCTGATAGAGTTTACAAGGTGGAGAAAGCATTGTATGGTTTACATCAAGCTCCTAGAGCTTGGTATGACACCTTATCAAAGTACTTGTTGAACAATGGCTTCAGTAGAGGAAGAATTGAAAAGACTTTGTTTATCAAAAGAGACAAAAAGAATATCTTATTGGTTCAAGTGTATGTTGATGATATCATTTTTGGGTCAACCAACAAGGTTTTATGTGATGATTTTGAAAAGCTAATGCATAACATGTTTCAAATGAGTTCTATGGGTAAACTCACATTCTTCTTAGGACTTCAAGTTAAGAAAAAAGAAGATGGCATATTTATCAGTCAAGATAAGTATGTGACTGATATCTTGAAAAAGTTTGGTTTTTCTGATGTGAAGCCTGCTAAAACAACCATGGAGTCCAACAAGCCTCTAGTCAAAGATGAAGATGGTGAAGAAGTTGAAGTCCATTTATACAGATCATTGATTGGTTCATTGATGTATCTTACAGCTACCAGGCCAGATATTATGTTTGTTGTGTGTGCCTGTGCCAGATTTCAAGTTTCCCCTAAAGTGTCACACTTGAATGCTGTAAAGAGAATTTTTAGGTACTTAAGGAGTCAACCTAGGTTGGGCCTTTGGTATCCAAAAGATTCACCTTTTGATCTGGTGGCATACTCAGATAGTGATTATGCTGGAGCATGTTTAGACAGAAAATCAACAACTGGAGGATGTCAATATCTTGGACATAGGTTGATTTCATGGCAATGCAAGAAACAAACTGTGGTGGCAAATTCAAGTTGTTGTGGTCAAGTGCTTTGGATTCAGAATCAATTACTGGACTATGGGTATAATTTTATGCACACCAAAATTTATATTGATAATAAAAGTACAATGTGCATTATTAGAAATCCAGTTTTTCATTCTAAAACAAAACATATTGAGATAAGACATCATTTTATAAGAGATTGTTTTGAAAAAAAGTTAATTCAAATTGTTAAAATCCATACTGAAAATAATGTTGCAGATTTGCTCACAAAAGGTTTTGATGTGGGTAGATTTCAATTCTTAATTGCTAGTATTAGAATGATAAATCTTTGAAAATTCTTATCTCTTTATGTTCTTGTAATGTTTTGTAAGGATATGTACTGTTAGGGCTCTCCCAACAATAACTCAGATTTAACACACTGCCACGTCAGCCTTAAGACACTCACCTTTAACACACCCAACAATAACTCAGCTTTAACACACCTATAACACCAATTTACAAATTAACTCCTTAACTATTTCATTCATTCAACAACCTAATATTTCATTAATAAACTTAAAAATTAAATACAATAAAAAAAAAAAAATTATGAATTAAAAAAAAAAAAAAAAAAAAAAAAAAAAAATAATAAAAAAAAAAAATAAAAAACTACCACATAAAAAAATAGTAAAAATAAAAACTGAAATATAACTGATCTTCACACACACGCATATTCAGATCTAACACACCCTACAGATCCATCATCACTCTCAAATGCCATCTTCTTCCCATTAAACGAATCATATATCGAATTCAGTCCACATTCATTCTCTAGATCCAACGTTATATCAAAAACACACATTTCTATTTAAACTTTATATACATCTTCTTCTCCGATCAATCTGTACATCTTCATCTTCTTCTTCTCCAATCAATCTCTACATCTTCATTTGTACATCTTCTTCTTCTCCGATCATATCATCTTCCAAGGGGTTAGAAATGATTTTTTTTACAAGAAATACCCTTAACGCAGCGTTAAGGGTTTAACTCAACACCTTAACGCTGCATTAACGCAACAAGGCCCCAACGATTAACGCCATTTTAACGCACCATTTTTGGTCTTTAACGCAGGTTTGCCCTCACCGTTGGGAGTGCTCTTATTAGTCAATAAGTTGTTTTTGCTGTTTGCTATGATATGTGTGGCTAGTTATATTTAGTTATGCTGCTTGTTACTTATACAACTGGTAAGTATAACTGTGGATTGTGATTATTTTGGCATATTATTTCTTGTGTTTTTGTGGTTTTTGGAGTAATCTTTTTAAGGAAAAGTCAAAGGGGAATGCTTGTTTGAAGAGAAAAAGGTGTTTGAAAAATCAGCAAATATTCTACTGCTGGTTACAAAGTTTCTGCTGCTAAGCAAAACTTTCTACTGCTGGGATTCTACTGCGCGTTTTGTAAGTGCAGGGTCAGTTATGTAACTTCTTAGCCAAAAGGGGTTAAAACCCTAATTCGATCAGCAGCAGAACATTTTTAATCCAACGGGCTTAAAAACATAATTCGATCTCATAATCAGTTTTATTCACTCATAAATCACTCTAATTCAAACCCTAACACAATTTTTAACATCTGATTTTAAAACCCCCAAATCAAAACCTAAATCACAATGTCGACAAGAATCTTTTCTGATAGTCACAATCAAGTTGCTTTTCTTCAAAAGCCTAAAGAAGCTGATGAAGTTGCTAAGGTAATTGATTTTCTTAATGCTACTCACATTAGGTATGTATTAACAACAAAACCTACTATATTTTTTCCCACATTGATCAGTTTTGGTCTACTGTCAAGATCATAACTACAAATGGGGAAGAACAGTTAAAGGCTAAGGTAGATGGCCACAAGATACTTATTTCTGAATCATCGGTGAGATAAGCTCTTCACTTTGCAGATGATGAGGAAATAGTATGTCGTGAAAATTCTATCATTTTTGAAGAACTTAAAAACATTGGGTATGAGAAGAAAGTTGAAGGTTTAAAATTTTATAAAGGTCTTCTCTGTCCTCAATGGAATTTTTTAATTCATACCATCCTACATTGTTTAAGTCCTAAAACTTCAGGTTGTAATAAATTCAGTACAACTCAGGCTTCTGCTATGATTTGTCTGGCTAAAGGACAACCTTTTAATT
Organism: Artemisia tridentata subsp. tridentata; assembly: GCA_021014915.2. Classification (NCBI taxonomy): domain Eukaryota; kingdom Viridiplantae; phylum Streptophyta; class Magnoliopsida; order Asterales; family Asteraceae; genus Artemisia; species Artemisia tridentata. The sequence goes on along the minus strand of CP139501.1, from coordinate 62,593,869 downwards.
TTTCAAATATGATAATGGATGGTTTGAAAAAGAATGTAAAAGGAAATTATTACATTTATCCAAGGTTTCTACAACTTATTATGAACAAACAACTTTCAAATCCTAAGGTTCATAAAAGAGAATTTGTTTGCCCTAAACTTCAAAAGAAATTGTTTTCATACTTGAAAAAGAATGGCAAAGATTTTTTAGGGACTGTGACAGCATTGTTTCCCTATATGTTGGCATTGGCTCAGAATCAGGGTGAAGGTGCAGAAATCACAACTGCTACCCAACACACACCCATTTTGGATACATCATCTTGACAACCAGAAAAGACCCAAACCCCTAGGGATACACAAAATGAGAACACTGAGCTACCTCAGGCTAGTGTTAGGATGGTTGTAGCAGATGACGTTGTCACAGGTGTGGTGAGTGACATATTAGAAGGGGCTGCTACTACTACTACTAGTTAAGAAACAGAGCAGGTCAGTGGTAACATCAATAAGACAGCAACCAAGGCAACATCTGATGCTGAAGGTTCACTTGAACTAAAAGCAGGTGATGGTAACCCTAGCCAAATAGCTAATGTGGGGGGCTCAGATGATCAAACTAGGTTTGATATTGATTTTACATCCCATCATTCACCTCTCAGGGAAGGTAACACATCCCGAAGTGATGAGGATAGAATTGCAAATGAGGAATTGATGGACCAACATGTATAAAATGACAATTCCAGTGATCCACCTCTCGGGCCAAGTAGCACAGGCCGAAGTGGTGAGGATAGTATGGAACTAATAAAAGCATTGATGGCTAAATGTACCAAATTGGAATCAAAAGTTCTTGACCTCCAACATGAAGTCAAAATTTTGAAGCTGAGGGTTAAACGTTTGGAAGGTAAACGGTCAAGAACTACTCACTTTAAGAGATTGAAGAAGGTGGGTACAGCACAGAGAATAAGCTCCTCTGATGATGCTAGTTTGGGGGAGGATGCTCCCAAGCAGGGGAGGAATGAGACCAAGGATTCAGGGGAGGCCGAGGCTACTAATATTGATATTGCTGCTGTGGACATGGATTTGGATAGTGGGGATAATGCAAATGAGTATGTGGTGGCTGATCAAGAGGGTAATGAGGTTGTGCTTGAAGCAGTAAACCAAGAGTAGATTGTGGACAAATTAAAGAATTTGGATGCAGAGCAGCTTGTAAATCTTTTGAAGTAATGGTGGAGTCAATCAAAAGCTTGTGTGATTCTACTGCACAAGTTGAAGGTTGTTCTACTGCTGGTAGTAGTGCAGAAGTAGCTAAGGTGAATTCTACTGCTGGTGTTCTGCATACTACTGCTGAGGTAAAAGATTCTACTGCTAGTACAAATATTTCTACTGCTAAGCCTTATAGTATTTTTGCTGCTAAGGATCAAATTCTCTTGGATGATGATGTGGTAATGGCTCAAGCTATGTTACAACTGATGTCTACAAAATCATCCACACCAAAACAAGTAACACAATCACAACCACCAAAAGAATCAAAACCACCTGTTAAAGGAGTGACAATCAGAGAACCCTCTTCTCCCAAAAAGAAGCCTATTTCACAAGAACTACAGTACAAAGGCAAGGGAAAAGCAATTTTAATTGAAGAACCTGAACCTAAATTACCAGTGGAATTTTGGCCAAAAGAAATGATTATGGAACATGATGCTAAGGTTGCTGCTGAATTGGCTGCTGAGTTTGAAGAGGAAAACCAAAATGTTCTTGAGACTCAAAGAAAACATGCTGAGGATGAAGCAAAGACAAAGGCCTTACTTGATGCTTGGGATGAGGAGAGGATCAAGTGTGATGTAAACATTGAGTTTTCCATGTTGGTAAATCAGGAAGAGCAAGAAATGCCTACTTTTATTGTGTCTGCATGGTTGAAAGAGTTCATGGCTGAAAGACAGAGGGTGTATGATGCAGAAAGGAGAAAGAAGAAAAAACTCAGACCACAAACTGTTAAACAAAAAAGAAAATTTCATGAGGTTTACTTGAAAAACATGAAGGGTTACAAGATGAAGCAACTCTCACATTATTCTGATGATGAAATCACCAAGATGTATGAAATAGGAAAAAGAGAAATTGATCAGTTTGTACCTATGGGAACAGAGGATAAGGTAAAGGAGGCTAAGACAGTGGTGGAGACTGAGACTGTGAAAGACAAGGTGGAAGAGAAGGTTGTGCCGGAAAAGAAATAAACATTAAGCTCAGGTGTTAAAAGAGCTGGAGTTATACAAAAGAGTGTTGGTAGAAAGAAAAGAAAAGCTGATAGATCCAAAGTAGTGGAGCAGAGTTCTGAGTCAAAGCATGAGAATGAATAAAAAGTTGATGATGAGGAGGAATCTGAAGATGACAAAGAAAAATTAATGGATCTTACAGTTCTTTCTGATTATAAAGAACCTAAGGTCATGAATGCAGTTCCTGTAGTAGCCAAACATCCAATCATCTCATATACTTCTGAAATCAGGGATGGAAGTGAAGCCTATTGGGAGTTTTAAAGAACAAATGGTTTGTATTATAGGTTTATTAGGTTCTCACAAATGCTATTTTGGATGGATAGAGATGATGTGGTTACCCTCTAGAGGTTATACAAAGAAAAATATGGTGATACAAGACCAGAGGAGGTGTATGAAAGGGTAATCTATTACTATTTACAGATAATGTTTGAACCACATGATGGACATATTGAGTGGATGAAGTTAAAACACAACACAGTTCAAAAATGGTATTTATATCAGTCTTGTGGTGTTCATGAATTAAATGCTCATGGAGTGATTATCTACATGTTGGTGGAAAAAGATTATCCTGCATTGAACTTCAATAAAGGAATTATTCATCAAATGTTGAAGCCTGGAATGTTGCAGATGAAGAAAGACTTCTCTTTTCAAGATCAAGCTTATAAACTTTTAAAGAAGTATAAAGAAATTCTTAACCCAAATCTTAAGAAAAAGGAGTAAATGTGTTTGGAAGCATCCTCCTGGTGAAGGTTAAAGCTTAAAAGAAACTTGATGATTTTGGAAGAAAATATCAAGTTTATGGGAGGATTTTTTGGGTTTAGAGATGCTGCTACTCTAGATGATACAACTGCTCATGGTGCATAAAGGAAAATACTCTAAATGTTGTACTACTGCTAGTGTATTCTATACTACTGTTAGTGTTAGAGATTCTACCGCTGCAAGAATACTACTGCTAGAGTAAAAGATACTTCTGTTAGAGTAATTCGTACTACTGCTATAGGGATAAACTATGTATAGTATGTTTTAGGTAAGTTTAGAATAGATTCTAAAAGATTTTGCTTGTATAGAAAGTTATTGTAAACCGACTAGGACTCCTTAGTATATAAAAGGAGGTTCTAGGTTTAGAGTTTAGTACGTATTATTGTTAGAATCAATTCACTTCAAGGTTGCAAACCCTAATACTTTTGAGTATTCGTATATCTAATAAATTGAAGTATTTGTTGAGAATTCTACTATTTTCATTCATTATTCTTCTTAAGATTAAACATAATATTCCGCGTTGTGTTTAATAGTTTACAAGTCAAGTCAGTTGCTATACTTGTTATTTTAGATTCACATATAAGATAACTAACTAGATCAATTACTCAACTGGGATCAACAATGGTAGGAAAATGTAATCTTTGACAGGTTCTGTCTCCTTTCGTGCTTGACCTGCACTATCACTTGCTTTTGTACCTGCATCAATATCAAACCATTAGACTGTGTACCTGCAACAACAGGCTCATAATTCATTGTCAAATAGCCAATCTGGTTAGTGCATCAATATCTAATAGTCAATCTGGTCCACTACCTACAACATTAGGTGTACTCTCACTAAACCTAATATGCAAGTTCTCTTCCACTATCCTTGTTCTACTATTGAATACTCTAAAGGATTTACTATTCAAAGAGTATCCAACAAAAAAAATCTTTCATCAGCCTTACCATCCAATTTGCCTGAGTGATCTATGGTATTGAGAATGGTAACAGGACACCCAAAAGGTGTCATAACACTTAAAGATGGTGTTCTACCATGAAAAAGATCATATGGGGTCTTGTTATGAGGCTTAACTGCTAACACTCTATTTTGCACATAACAAGCAGTTCTAACTGCTTCTTCCAAAAAGTAGTTGGCAACTTAGAATCAGCTAGCATAGTCCTAGCAGCCTCAGTTAGTGTCCAATTTCTTCTCTCAGCAACTCCATTTTGTTGAGGAGTTCTAGCTATACTATATTGTCTCAAAATACCCTTCATCTCACAAAACTGATTTATCTCTCTATTCTTGAACTCAGTCCCATTATCACATCTAATCACCTTAACCTTGTGATCTACTAGATTTTCTATCCTTGTTATAAAAGACTTAAGAATGCCACTAGTCTCATCCTTAGTAGCTAAAAAGAAAACCCATGTAAACCTACTGAAATCATCTGTGACAACTAGGCAATACATTTTCTTCATAAGGCTTTTTACAAATGTTGGACCAAACAAATCCATATGCAACATAAGTAAAAGTAGACTGATTGAGTTCTCTGTTTTGGACTTACAAGAGGCTCTGTGCTGCTTTCCCTTTTGACAAGCAAAACATGTTTGATCATTTTCAAAAAGTTTGGAAGCAAAATCTCTTACGAGATTTTCCTTAACTAGTTTATTCAGAGTTTTAAAATTGAAGTGACCTAACCTTCTATGCCAAAGTTCAGATTCATCAGATGTGGCTTTTGTAAAAAGGCAAGTTAAACCACCTTTAGGAACTATGTTCTTTAAATCAACACTTTACATATTGTTCTTTCTAGGAACTCTAAGTAAAACTTGACTTTCATCAATCAACTTAAAGTTTGGAGATAAAACAATACATTCAGTGTCATTAAAAAGAACACAATTTTTTTTGTCACACATTTGTGTGATACTATACAGATTAAACTTTAACTCTCTCACAAAATACACATTTTCAAAATCTAAATTACCAATTTTAATGCTACCTTTTCTTGTGATTTTCCCTCCTTTGGGGTTCCCTCCAAAAGCAACATATCCTCCATCTATCTCTTCAGAGTCTATAAGATAGGACATGTTCCCTGTCATGTGCCTTGAGCATCCACTATCAATCACTCCTTGATCTTGTAAATCCATTTGTGGATTGCCCTGCACATTAGGTAAGAAAATCAGTTTCTTTTGGGGATCCAAGCCATCATTGACTTGAATTTGCCTTGTGCGTCAACATAATCAAACTTTTTTAGGGTGATTGATGCATTGTTGTGTTTAAAAACATGGTCTAAAACTTTTTTCTTTGGTTTCCAAACCGAACAAGCTGAGGCGTTATCAGTATTAACATTATTTCCCTTAACAGTATTAACTACTGCTTTTGGCCTAGCAGTAGTAACTACTTCTTTTGGCCTAGCAGTATTAAATATTATGATCTTTTGAATGGGCCTCTTAACAGTTGAATGTGTTGTTTTAGAAAGACATGACATTGTTCTAGCAGCATTCACTGTTGTTTTTGAGTGAATAGCATTAACTTGTCTAGCAATATTAACCCATACTGCTGGTTTTGAAATATTTTGTCTAGCAGTATTAATTGATACTAAGACTGACTTCATTAATATTTCTCTTGGAACCATGTTCTTTTTAGCACAGGGGTGAGTCTTTTTAGCAAAGTTTTGATGATTCACCATTTGAGCATTGTTCTAAACATATTTTACCCTCCTTTGATTTTAAAACTGTTTTTTATGGTAATTGCAATCAACCGGCAAATGATCAAAACTTCTACACACATAACAGGCCTTATTAAACATCTCAAAATTACTTCCTATTTTTTGAGACATCATATTGTTCCAATTTCTTTGATTGCCTCTTGGACTATGAGTGTTGTAACACCCCCAATTTCAACTATGCAACGAAATTCAAACTGGGTGTTACTCGACGTCACAACAGTCATAATAATAGAAAACGATCAGTCATTTTAAAAAGGATTTATCATTCAAATTATCATAATATATCAGAGTTTAGAAGATAGGTCCCAAAAAGGTTCCATGTTTACAAAATGCATCAATATAAAGTCTTTTGATGTCTTTTTGATTGATAAAGTAAGTTATAGCCTTCTTGATTGAGTTCGTGCCCCTCCGTGCTATCCTTGACTATTATGTACCTGAAATACATGCTTAAAACTGTCAACACAAATGTTGAGTGATATTCATAGAGTTTGTTAAGTAGTTGAACACAATATGTTGGTAGTGTGACTTAATTAGACTCATACTCAGGGTTGGAAAACAAAACTGCTATTATTATTCACTAAGCTCATGCAACCAATACGTTAACGGGTACCAATATCAATCGGTGGATTTTTTGCCCCGTTAGGTACTTTGCCATCATACCTAGGTTTCAAATATAGTGCATTTGTTTGAACGCATTTGGTCAATACTAACGGGATTCATCAATCCTAATAGGCCTATTCACAATACTCGCGCTCACTATTCCTAGTGATTAAATGGTTCATGATATGGGGCCTATGATTGGCAAGGATGGTACTTAGTGATAATAAAACAATCAGATAACATATAATTTTAAAGCATTGTGTTCAGTTGAAATAGCATGTATTCCCCCCACGGGTTTGTAAAACAATTAAGTAATGGAAAGTGGGGCTATAAACTCACCGTGAGTTATGTAGTGAGTAATGTAAATGGTAGACGAGTCACGAAAGTCTCTAAGAGCAACCTATAATAGAATGTTGCGGTTTAGGTTGGAATAATGTCTAAGAATACAAAGACGTGCATATATATGTCTTGCATATTGTTCATGATGTAGTACTTAGTATGTTGTGTAGGTCGTTGTATAAAGATGGTTTTTGAAACATGTTTAGTTTGTATATCTCGTACTACCGTTTGGGCCATCATAATTTAGAGGTCATGTAGTAAACGTTCGAGGAGCTAGAACACTTTTATTCGTAAATCCAGCAACTCGTCGATCCGTTTACCCAAATGAAACCCCTCACATGAAATTCCCTAGTGTTGTAGTATTCGATAGAAAATATATGTTTTTGGTCTTTAAAAGTTACATGTTCGAAAGTTGAATAAATTTGGGAAAGTTTATTTTTAATGAAGATTGTTATCTTTATAAGTCTATTAAGTCTAGTACGGATGTGATATTACTTGCAAAATATCATGGTCTATCGATGGAGTAGATCGAAATTGGTTGGTTTCGTTAAGACTAAAACTTTAGTTAATGATTTCGGTTTAGAAGGCCTTAAGGCCTTAGTCGTGGCCTTGCCGTAGCTTTGGTCGTGGCTACCATGGTCTTGAGACTCAGCCTTGGTCTTAGCCATGGCTGTGGTCTCAGCCTAAGGCCATTAGGCCTCTTGGTTTTACTTAGTCGTGACCAATACATGAACGTTTAGGTACTATAAAAGGGCTGTTAAGAATTTGAAGAAAAATATCATTCGTTATGCATTTTCAGGGGCCGAGATTTTAAAAAAGTAAAGGAAAACGTCGTTCCGGACAACTTTCGTGTTTTAACTTTTTGATGAAACGGACCAGAAGGGCCTCGTTCAAAATGGTCAGCTGCTTAACAGTTTGTTTTTAGGCAAGTTTGGCGTTTTGGTTTCGCTAACTTCTTTTGGCCGTATCTTTTGACTCGTGTACTCGTTTTCGATGATTCAAATTGCTATGTTTTCCTTGTAAAGTCCTCCTTAACAGTAGGTAAGTGTCTAATATCATGGTTATATTATTTTGGTCGTATTTCACAATATATGTCACTAGTTTTCTTGTTTACTTACCATAAGTTAACATATAGTTATCCTAACTTGTTTTAAAGATTTTTATACATCATGAACATAATATAAAGACCACATATAGCATATATGAAGTATAAGAAGCATGAAAATGATGTTCAGCAAGAGAGTGTGTTAGGGTTTCTCACAACTTTTGGCTTTCTAAAGAAAGGAATTTAGTACAAGGATTAGGACATTGATTAAGAAAGCTTCTCTTCAATATGGAAATCCTTGTACAGTCTTGTGTTCTTGAAGGACTTGGTGTTGAGGTGTTTAGTGACTTGAATTTATTTCAATTCTAAAAGATCAAATAAACTTGCAAGTGTTTGAGATGAAGTTTACTTGGAGCTTGAAACTAGTTGAAATTCTTTAAGTTGGAAACTAAATGATGAGAGTGTTTGTGTTTGTGATATGGGGAGCCAAGAAAATGGGGGAGAGGAGGGTTTTTATATGCTAGTGAGGAGGTTAGGAAGGTTTCAAGGAAGGTGTAATGAGGAGGTGCAAGAGTTGGGATATTTAGCTAGTTAACTTGGACTTTGCAACTTAAAACTACACTTGTATGCATCTAAGCTAAGATTAATCACCAAGACACCAAGTCTCTTGGTGAATCCTCAAAAAACTCATCCAAGGCTGATCTTGGATGATTAGATAATTTGTCTTGGTATTATCTTGGTTACGGAGTGAGTTTTGGTTCCGTTAATCGCTAACTGTAAGCCGTTAAGTCACGAAATGTAAAACCGGGTACCGTAAAAATATGAAACTTGTAGGAATGATTTAACTTATCATTATACTCCGTAATAAAATATAAAATGAGTGGTAAGTTCCATCGGGTTGCTTAAACGCTGTTAAAACTTGATACGCGGGTCTAAAACTCGTAATTCTGGTAAAACGCTGAACTGGAAAACATAAAATTCCAAAACTTGTTGAATTGTCGTAAAATGTGAGAAATTCATATTTCTATTGTTTAAAATGTTTTATGGACATATCGGGATGTAGAATGACGTTTAAACCTAAACGTAAATCTCAGACACAGTTTCGTGATTTTTGGAGAAATGATTCGACGAGTGTCAAACTCTCAGATTATAATTAAAATAGTTTAACTTACGAGAATATGAAATAAAAATTTTGGGTATGAATAAGGAAAGTGAATAGTAAAAATGAATAGTAAAAATGAATGGTAAATTTTCGGGAATAGAAATTAACTTGAAAGAGCGAATTGTTACAGTCTCTACACCTTAAGAGAGCTCCGTCCTAGAGATCAATTTGCGTTGGGTGTAGAAGCATTGTTGGTAAAAAGATGTGGGTATTTCTGACGTATTTGGTCCTCTCGTTCCCATGTGTATTCTGGACCACGTCGTGAGTTCCAACGAACCTTGACAATTGGAATTCGGCTTTGTTTGAGTTGTTTTACCTCTCGGTCCATGATTTCTACTGGTTCCTTGGTGAATTGAAGATCGTCATTGAGTTGGATTTCATCGAGTGGAATAACGAGTGATTCGTCTGATAAGCATTTCTTTAGATTAGATACATGAAAAGTGGGGTGTACACTACTGAGTTCTGAAGGAAGCTCAAGTCTGTACGCCACTGGACCAACCCTAGCTAGGATTTTGAATGGTCCGATGTATCTTGGGTTTAGTTTTCCCCATTTACCAAATCGTATTAAGCCTTTCCAAGGCGATACTTTTAGCATAACCCTATCTCCGACTTGGAATTCTAGGGGTCTGCCTCGTGTGTCGGCATAACTTTTCTGTAGATCTCTTGCGGCTTGAAGTCGATTTCTGATTTGTACAATTTTCTCCGTTGTTTCATGAATGAGTTATGGACCAGTGAGTTGAACATCTCCCACTTCGGCCCAACAGGCAGGTGAACGACACTTTCAACCGTAAAACGCCTTAAATGGTGCTGCCTTGATACTTGCGTGATAACTGTTGTTGTAGGAGAGTTCGACTAATGGAAGATGAGTATCCCATCCTTTTCCAAAGTCGATTATACAAGCTCGAAGCATGTCTTCTAGCGTTTGAATGGTTCGTTCAATTTGACCATCGGTCTGAGGGTGATACGCTATACTCATGTCTAGTTTTGTTCCAAAGGCGTCTTGGAGTGACTGCCAGAAGTTTGAGATGAATCTGTCGTCTCGGTCGGATATGATAGATATTGGTGCACCATGTCTTGAGACTACTTCTCTAATGTACAGTCTGGTTAACTGATCCATTTTGTATGTCTCTTTAATTGGTAAAAAGTATGCGGATTTTGTGAGACGATCAACTATGACCCAGATGGAGTCATAACCGCTTGATGTCTTTGGAAGCTTGGTAATGAAGTCCATAGTAATTCGTTCCCGTTTCCACATGGGAATCTCTGATTGTTGCAATGGACCGGATGGTTTTTGATGTTCGGTTTTTACTTTGGAGCATGTAAGACATTTGCCAACGTATGTGGCAATATCGGCTTTCATTTTTTGCCACTAATAGAGTAGTTTGAGATCCTGATACATTTTATCTGATCCTGGGTGTAAGAAATATTTGGATTTATGGGATTCGTGCATGATCAAGTCTCTTAGGCCACCATAAAGTGGTAACCAACTTCGACCTTCGAAGCATAGAGTTCCGTCTGAACGGGTTTTGAATTTCTTCTGTATCATGCCGTCTAACTTTTCCTTTGTGACGTCTTCTTGTTTCACCGCTTCAGCTTGAGCGTGAAGAATTTGAGCGGGAAAATTAGAATTTATGGTAAAGACTAAGGCTCGGACTCGTAATGGTTTAACCCGTTGCTTTCGGCTCAGGGCGTCGGCTACTACGTTTGCCTTTCCTGGGTGGTAGCGAATGTCGCAGTCATAATCATTTAGTAATTCCAACCATCGGCGTTGCCTCATGTATAGTTCTTTTTGATTCAAGATGTGTTGAGGACTTTTGTGATCGGTGAACACAGTACATCTAGTACCGTATAGATAGTGTCTCCAGATTTTTAGTGCAAAGACTACAACTCCTAACTCTAAGTCATGAGTGGTGTAGTTTTCTTCATGAACCTTGAGTTGTCGTGAAGCATAAGCCATGACTTTCTCACGTTGCATCAACACGGCACCCAAACCTTGGTGCGATGCATTACAGTAGACTACAAAATCTTCGATCCCATTTGGCAATGCTTGAATAGGGGCACTACAAAGTTTTTGTTTGAGGGTTTGGAAGGCTTCTTCTTCATCTTCGTTCCAAATGTACTTCTTGTTTTTCTGGGTTAGCTTGGTCAAAAGTTTGGCAATTGAGGAAAATCCTTCGATAAACCTTCGGTAATACCCAGCTAGTCCTAGAAATTGACGAATTTCTGTAGGTGTGGAAGGTGTCGGCCAATCTTTGATAGCTTCAATTTTTGCGGGATCCACGTGTAAACCAGTGTTGTCAATCACATGCCCAAGGAATTGCACCGAACGAATCCAAAATTCACGTTTTGAAAATTTCGCATACAATTTCTCTTCCTTGAGTAATCCTAAAATTGTTCTTAGATGTTGTTTTGGTTCTTCCTCTTTTTTGTAGTAGATGAGAATATCGTCGATGAATACAATCACAAACTTGTCCAGGTATGGCTTACACAATCGATTCATGAGATCCATGAATAACGCCGGTGCGTTAGTCAAACCGAATGGCATTACTTGGAATTCGTGGTGACCATATCGTGTTCTAAAGGTTGTTTTTGGAATATCTTCCTCACGAACCTTAACTTGATGGTAACCTGATCGTAGATCAATTTTTGAGTAATAGGTTGAACCTTGTAACTGATCGAATAAATCGTCAATTCTTGGTAATGGGTATCGGTTCTTTATTGTTAACTTGTTTAGTTCACGATAATCAATACAATTCGTAATGATCCATCCTTCTTTTTTACGAATAAGACGGGAGCTCCCCAAGTTGAGGAACTGGGTTGAATGAATCCCTTGTCCGAAAGTTCTTGTAATTGATTTGATAGCTCTTGCATCTCTGACGGTGCTAGCCTGTAAGGTGCGCGGGCTACTGGCGCCGCTCCTGGTATTAAATCAATTTCGAATTCTACTTGACGATTTGGTGGAAGTCCGGGTAAGTCTTCGGGAAATTTACGTGCGATGGGAACATCTTCAAGATGTCTTTCTTTGGATTTATTTTCGGTTATGTGTGCTAGGAAGGCATAACATCCTCTCTCAATGTATTTCAAGGTTTTGATACATGAGATGATATTTAATCGGGTTCCACTTTGATCACCACGGATGACCAAAGTTTCATTGTCACAAGGAATGTAAACAACCCTTTCACCACAGATGATGTTAGCTTCATGTTTAGATAGCCAATCCATGCCGATGACTACATCAAAACTTCTTAGATAAGTTGTCTTGGTATTATCTTGGTTACGGAGTGAGTTTTGGTTTCGTTAATCGCTAGCTGTAAGCCGTTATGTCACAAAACGTAAAACTGGGTATCGTAAAAATATGAAACTTTTAGGAATGATTTAACTTATCAATATACTCCATAATAAATTATAAAATGAGTGGTAAGTTCCACCGGGTTGCTTAAACGCTGTTAAAACTAGAAACGCGGGTCTAAAACGCGTAATTCGCGTAAAACGCCGAACTGGAAGACGTAAAATTCCAAAACTTGTGGAATTCTCGTAAAATGTAAGAAATTCATATTTCTATTGTTTAGAATGTTTTATGGACATATCGGGATGCTAGAATGACGTTTAAACCTAAATGTAAATCTCAGACACGGTTTTGTGATTTTTGCAGAAATGATCCGACGAGTGTCAAACTCTCGGATTATCATTAAAATAGTTTAACTTACGAGAATATGAACTAAAAATTTCAGGTATGAATAGTGAAAGTGAATAGTAAAAATGAATAGTAAATTTTCGGGAATAGAAATTAACTTGAAAGTGCGAATTGTTACAGTCTCTACCCCTTAAGAGAGCTCCATCCTGGAGATCAATTTGCGTTGGGTGTAGAAGCATTGTTGGTAAAAAGATGTGGGTATTTCTGACGTATTTGGTCCTCTCGTTCCCATGTGTATTCTGGACCACGTCGTGAGTTCCAACGAACCTTGACAATTGGAATTCGGCTTTGTTTGAGTTGTTTTACCTCTCGGTCCATGATTTCTACTGGTTCCTTGGTGAATTGAAGATCGTCATTGAGTTGGATTTCATCGAGTGGAATAACGAGTGATTCGTCTGATAAGCATTTCTTTAGATTAGATACATGAAAAGTGGGGTGTACACTACTGAGTTCTGAAGGAAGCTCAAGTCTGTACGCCACTGGACCAACCCTGGCTAGGATTTTGAATGGTCCGATGTATCTTGGGTTTAGTTTTCCTCGTTTACCGAATCGTATTAAGCCTTTCCAAGGCGATACTTTTAGCATAACCCTATCTCCGACTTGGAATTCTAGGGGTCTGCGTCGTGTGTCGGCATAACTTTTCTGTCGATCTCTTGCGGCTTGAAGTCAATTTCTGATTTGTACAATCTTCTCCGTTGTTTCATGAAAGAGTTCTGGACCAGTGAGTTGAACATCTCCCTAAAGCGCCTCAACTTGTGCTGCCTTGATACTTGCGTGATAACTGTTGTTGTAGGAGAATTCGACTAATGGCAGGTGAGTATCCCATCCTTTTCCAAAGTCGATTATACAAGCTCGAAGCATGTCTTCCAGCGTTTGAATGGTTCGTTCACTCTGACCATCGGTCTGAGGGTGATACGCTGTACTCATGTCTAGTTTTGTTCCAAAGGCGTCTTGGAGTGACTGCCAGAAGTTTGAGATGAATCTGCCGTCTCGGTCGGATATGATAGATATTGGTGCACCATGTCTTGAGACTACTTCTTTAATGTACAGTCTGGTTAACTGATCCATTTTGTATGTCTCTTTAATTGGTAAAAAGTGTGCGGATTTTGTGAGACGATCAACTATGACCCAGATGGAGTCATAACCGCTTGATGTCTTTGGAAGCTTGGTAATGAAGTCCATAGTAATTCGTTCCCATTTCCACATGGGAATCTCTGGTTGTTGCAATGGACCGGACGGTTTTTAATGTTCGGCTTTTACTTGGAGCATGTAAGACATTTGCCAACGTATGTGGCAATATCGGCTTTCATGTTTTGCCACCAATAAAGTAGTTTAAGATACTGATACATTTTATCAGATCCTGCTTGTACGAAATATTTGGATTTATAGGATTCGTGCATGATCAAGTCTCGTAGGCCACCATAAAGTGGTAACCAACTTCGACCTGCGAAGCATAGAGTTCCGTCTGAACAGGTTTCGAATTTCTTCTGTATCATGCCGTCTAACTTTTCCTTTGTAACGTCTTCTTGTTTCACCGCTTCAGCTTGAGCGTGAAGAATTTGAGCGGGAAAATTAGAATTTATGGTAAAGACTAAGGCTCGGACTCGTAATGGTTTAACCCGTTCCTTTCGGCTCAGGGCGTCGGCTACTACGTTTGCCTTTCCTGGGTGGTAGCGAATGTCGCAGTCGTAATCATTTAGTAATTCCAACCATCGACGTTGCCTCATGTTTAGTTCTTTTTGATTCAAGATGTGTTGAAGACTTTTGTGATCGGTGAACACAGTACATCTAGTACCGTATAGATAGTGTCTCCAGATTTTTAGTGCAAAGACTACAGCTCCTAACTCTAAGTCATGAGTGGTGTAGTTTTCTTCATGAACCTTGAGTTGTCGTGAAGCATAAGCCATGACTTTCTCACGTTGCATCAACACGGCACCCAAACCTTGGTGCGATGCATTACAGTAGACTACAAAATCTTCGATCCCATCTGGCAATGCTAGAATAGGGGCACTACAAAGTTTTTGTTTGAGGGTTTGGAAGGCTTCTTCTTCATCTTCGTTCCAAATGTACTTCTTGTTTTTCTGGGTTAGCTTGGTCAAAAGTTTGGCAATTGAGGAAAATCCTTCGATAAACCTTCGGTAATACCCAGCTAGTCCTAGAAATTGACGAATTTCTGTAGGTGTGGAAGGTGTTGGCCAATCTTTGATAGCTTCAATTTTTGCGGGATCCACGTGTAAACCTGTGTTGTCAATCACATGCCCAAGGAATTGCACCGAACGAATCCAAAATTCACGTTTTGAAAATTTCTCATATAATTTCTCTTCCTTGAGTAATCCTAAAATTGTTCTTAGATGTTGTTTGTGTTCTTCCTCGTTTTTGGAGTAGATGAGAATATCGTCGATGAATACAATCACGAACTTGTCCAGGTATGGCTTACACACTCGATTCATGAGATCCATGAATACCGCCAGTGCGTTAGTCAAACCGAATGGCATTACTTGGAATTCGTGGTGACCATACCGTGTTCTAAAGGCTATTTTTGGAATATCTTCCTCACGAACCTTAACTTGATGGTAACCTGATCGTAGATCAATTTTTGAGTAATAGGTTGAACCTTGTAACTGATCGAATAAATCATTAATTTTTGGTAATGGGTATCGGTTCTTTATTGTTAACTTGTTTAGTTCACGATAATTAATACACATTCGTAATGATCCATCCTTCTTCTTTACGAATAAGACGGGAGCTCCCCAAGGTGAGGAACTGGGTCGAATGAATCCCTTGTCCGAAAATTCTTGTAATTGATTTGATAGCTCTTGCATCTCTGACGGTGCTAGCCTGTAAGGTGCGCAGGCTACTAGCGCCGCTCATGGTATTAAATCAATTCGGAATTGTACTTGACGATTTGGTAGAAGTCCGGGTAAGTCTCCGAGAAATTCACGTGCGATGGGAACATCTTCAAGATGTCTTTCTTCGGATTTCTTTTCGGTTACGTGTGCTAGGAAGGCATAACATCCTCTCTTAATGTACTTCAAGGTTTTGATACAATAGATGATATTTAATCGGGTTCCACTTAAGTACCAATATAGTGTTTTGACCCACAACCGATGTGACTGTAGCAAACTAATTATTAAAAACTGGTTGACAGTCCAAAAAACGTATCATGTAATTTAGATTGGTTATTTTTTGCTGGCAAGGAAAGCAGTTCTACAACTGACCCTTCAGAACCTTGTTTGACTGCATATTGTTTCTAAACAAGGTCATTTCAAACATAGTCTTTAGGTAATTTACTGTGCTACTATGTATAGTAAACATAATCATTTGAAACATAGTTTTTAGTTAATTTACTGTGCTCTTTAGATAAGTTACCTTCTAATCGAGCCGTACAAAAAAAGTGTCAGCAAGGTTATATACGTCCAAAAGATTGAGATTCTGAAATGCCATTATAACCCTTGATTGGAAAAGGTCAACATAGGTGGGTGTATGCAACATGCTTCGTCAACGATCGATGTAAGATGTGCAGATGGATGTTGCGTTTTGTTCAGACAAATGGGTTACACCCGCCTCATAGATGTATAGCATATATTGCTTCCAAGTGGTAGACCCAAGTTTTTACCCAGCCAATCCTTGTACCCATTAGCATCGACACCTTCATGTTTAAGCTAAAATGTTTAAGGTAGTCTAATTAGACCAAAACATGATTTAAATGATAGGTATAATTGTTCGAGTAATTTCATTATTTGAGCTTATGTACTGAATTCAGTTAGACATTACTAAGTGGCAATATGGGCTGGTTGAGTAATGGGAAAAATAGGTTTAGGTCAGAACAGCTTTGTGTGCTGATTAAAAACTGTCGAGTCGGGCTCAGCATGTTTACAAAAATTACAACATCTTAAAGTTTGACTTTACGTGTAACACTTCCAACGTAAGTTGAAGACCAATATGCATACCACAGACAAATCATGTACATCAAAATGTTATTATTAATAAAGAGGATCTCTTAGTGTCAACTATTCATAGACGATTGCCTGGTCAATTTGAAATAATCATAATCTTACGATTCACATATGTAGGCATGTACCTCACAATATAGAACTACATTTTTACTGTAACGCTCATTTTCATTAAAGAAAGTAGTCATAGATGATACAGGGAAATTTCTATTTACGCCATGTCAAGTTTATTGAATAATATTTTTTGTTTCGTCATGTTTTCATGTAAACCATAATCAACCTAAAACCTAGGAAACGACACCAGTAATCAGTCCTGTTTCACCACTCTATGTATTCCTTTTCATCCTTGTATCATGATACCAATGGATATATGTGTGATCGACAAATTACTACTGAAAGATGCCAAACCTCTCAACAGTTCAGATACGTACATAGATAGAAAGCTTAATTGCCTTTAAGTTACAAAAAAAGGTTTTCAGAACCGTATGCATATAGCTAGTATATGTTGGAAAAATTAATTTAATTAAGATTACCTTGATCAAGCCAGCCAAACAATAAACATCTATCCCATGGGGGAAAAGGCCTCTGTTAAGTAGCTTCCTAACATCCTTCTCTTGACTATTCTCAGCATTTATTAAAAATACTCCTTCTGACTTAAACCAACCAACCAAGAAACAGATAAACCTGAATTAACATATTGTCAACAGAATGAACAATTCAAAATTATGCAAGAAAGAAGTTACGAAATTCTAGTAAAAAATATAAATAATATCATAAAATTTAGGTGAATTAGCTTACCATATATCTTTAAAATTTCCATTACCCATCAGAATGTAACAGAATCTTCAAAACCACCGTACTTTATTCAACATCTATCATATCAAATTTGCTCTTTTAATAACAAATTCATCAGTATGAAACCTAATCAGACTTGACCTAGATGATATCTGCACAGGAAGGCTATGTTGCTAGTGCAATTGTTGAGATGAAGTCGGCCGTGGCACATTCTTCTTTGTAGACCAAGGCTTTTCTCGAGGAGTAACCAAACTTATAAAGGGGAGGTTGTCAATATAACAATTCTTGCAACTTGAACAATAGAAAGAAAGTTACTATAAGCTCATAAGTCAAAAGACCAACCAATGCTAATTTGGTTGACCATTTGACGACATAATCTAATAATGTGAAGTTTAAAAAAAGTGACTATGCTTAAGAGAAAGGTATACCTCGATAATAAGAACCATGAAATCCCAGCTCATCAGTCATCTGACCCGCTCACCTGAAAATCGGCATTCGATAGTAGAAGTTACACTAAGTAATAACACACCAGGCGCATTTTCTGTTGCGTGCACATTCTTTAGGTTGCTTTTCTAGTCCGTCACTGTCATAATGGAACCCCTGAATGCTACATTATGATAAAAGCAAAGTATGATATGGTTAGTGTCAATCAGGGGTCACAAAATGAGTTGTTACACATCAGTGAGGTAACAGGTGAAAGCGTGTTCGTTTTAGTTGAACTGAAAATATGCAAACACTTTTTTATCCAAAATTTTCAGTTTTATACATACAACATGTGGTAACTACAATAACAATCTAACTTCTAGTTGAGCTTTAAGCTTTCCAGATCTTAGCTTGTAACACATAAATTTGAAATATTGAGTACCCTCTCCGAGTTTCTAGATAATCAATTAAAGCAAAACATGATTGTTACAATTTTCTCAAGACTTTAGATCACAATCATGGTTAATATGTTGTAAAAATGTAACCTGCTCATAAATAAATTAAAGATAAACTCCAATGTATACCTAAAAGTCAGCAAAAACTCAATCTTGCGTAGTCATATCTTCACTTTTTTAGTTCTTTTCCATTAATAGAGTTACATAACAGACTGCATTCACAGGTAAAAGTCAGCAAAAACTCAACATCATCTAAGCGCATTAACAAGCCACATTTTCCTGCTTTTTAGTTATTTTTATCTAGCTCCATTTAGTTGCACATGCATCAAATGAATAAAGAAGAGTATGTGATGCTTTTTAGTTAACAACAAATGCTAATTTGGTTGAAGATTTGACGACGTAATACTTAAGCTTATTTCACAGTAACACATAACACTTGACACTTAACAGATTTAACTTTAGAACTACTAACATTCACCATAACATATCTAATGGTAAAAAAAGAAGAATGCAAACCAAAATCATTCACCGTAACATCACTACGACTAATAACATTCTCGATCATTCATAAGTCATAACAATAACTATAAAACTTCAAAACAATAACGAATGCGCAGCCACCACCTATTTTATTCCATCAACAACCAAAAACTTTCCAAATAATTAAAAATCGTTAAAAGCAATTTACCAATCCTCAAAAGTTTAACCACCATAAAGCAGGAAAGCTAATTAAAAACTATAAATAGATTATAAAAAAATAGACAATCTATCAAACACTTTATATGCATAACATTAAATTAAAGTGATTAATAAAAAAAGTCATACCTAAGTGCAAGCATCCACAGGACACTTCAGACTTCACCTCAATAAGACCAAATCAATCACCGACAATACTAATAAGAGCCGATAATCCAACATCGGCAACCTAATCTTAAGAACCAATCGCCATAAAACATACTTATTTAAACATCCATTCTTGAACCAATTACAAATTAACAAAATCCAAATTAAATAAATAAATAAATAAATAAATAATAAAAGGATAAACTTAATTTTACCTGGTCTATGTTTGTGCGTTTTATGGATCTGTGGGTTAATTTTCTTTCTTCATTAAATTTGTTTCTTAATATGTCAATGTTGTGTTGGATCGTTGTAATACCCGAAATTTCAAAACACCAAAATACCCCTGTAACCTTGAAATTCAATTAATAAATGTTTAGAACGCCAAATAAATCCCTAACCTCTGTAAATGAGTAACATATGAAGTAAAATAATTTTTATTGCAACATTTTAATATTTTACAATGTCAAAACAAATTATTGTCACATCAGTTTAATATATATTTGAACCGAATATACATTTTATACTTGTATAATTCAAAATAAAATCAATAATAAATAGGATAAGGATCCCGTTAATTTTGGAAACACTCTAAATCAGATTACACCTCATTCTAATCACTCAATACCGAAAATCATGCAATCACATTAATTGGTACACGGTTTATCATCTCAAACACGCTCCACTTTTTATTCGAACCCTAAACACATCAAAAAAACTCACCGACGCCTATAACGAATTTTTGGAGGCCTCAAGCATTTTTCCTGAGTTCCTTGGTGATAGAAGAAGCCTAGAAAAATGGGTGTTCGATTTATAGAAGCTTGGTTCGTCGGTTTTGATTTTGTTCGATTTGGTGTAGCCGAGAAGGACCAAAAATTCATGCGCCTCATCCAATCGTGCTAAAATTCATCTGGTAATTTTCTTGTGTTCTTTACATCACATATGATCTGTATAAAATGATAATCACAACCCATGCACGTTAAAATCGATCATGCTAATTATATGTAACGAAACGGGTACAAAATCATAAACGGGTTCATACGATTTTTCTGGGTTGCGTATATATTTTATTTGGATCCCATACTTGTTATTAAACTCTGGAAAAATGATTATTGATGTGTTCGAAGCTTGGAACAACCTTTGTCGAATTTTGTTCAAACCGTATAAAAAAGAAAAGAAATCGGATAAAATAGAAAGAAAAGTGATCGAATGAACTAGGGTTCCATCCTAATCTAAATTCTTGTGTTATTAAATATGTTTAATGATGAGTTAATGATTGGAAATGAGTGGGATGATTTTTGATTAGGGTTTATACGGTTTTGTATTTTACCGATCGGTTTAAGTAAAGTATAGGGTGCGTTTCGTAAATAATAAAACTTATGGGTTATTTTTGTAAGTCACTTTGGATCAGGGGTAAAATGTATAAAATATAATATGAGGGTATTTTGTGTAAAATTTGTAAGATAAAGGGTTATTTTGCAATCGTATAAAACATAGAATCCGATTTGTAATTTGTAAAATATAAAGGACTAATTTTGTAAATTCTGGAAATTGAAGGTTGGATTCATAAATATTGATACAAGGGGTATAAAATGTAATTTTGATTAATTAAGGGTAAAATGTGTATATATGGATAATTATTGGATCGAATTGTATTTCATTTAAATTAAAGGTTTGATTTGTAAATTATTTAATTTGAGGGACTTGTTATGTAAATTACTTGTAATTGAGGCTGTTTCGTACTTTTATTAAACTAAATGAGTAACTTGTAATATTTTCTCTGTAGACCCTTATCTTGGCATATTTACATTTAAAACCCTAAATTATGGGAAGTTGTCATAATTAACCCTGGACTTTTATAACTTGTCAAAATAAACCCTACTGTCCATAATACTGATTTACTGATAACTTAACGTACTTTGAAATACTTGAATCTTGTTAAATACGGAAATCTGCTAATTATAGAAATTTGCTAAATCTGGAAAGTTACTATTTCTGGAAAGGTACCTAAAAAGGAAAGTTACTAAAAATGGAAAGCCGACTAAAATAAGTAATCTGAATTGAACAAGCTATTAATAAAACAGATCATGAATTCATGTAGATCCGCTGAAGACGGAGTTGCTTCCGACCTTGTTGTTCCGTTGTGTTTTCATTTGCGGTATAAGGTACAGATATTCTGAACCTTCTCACAGGTTTCTCATGATCTCTTTCATTTTTCTGATCTGTCAGCTTCTGTATTGATGCCATTGCTATGATCCCCTTTACTTTGAACCTTTCATATGATTCCCTTTGTTATAATTCCTAATATGAACTTTGTTATGAAACTTAATTCTGAGCCATCTGTTATAAACCCTTTGATATATGAACTTGTTATAACACTCTGATTCTGACATGATATCTGACTCTGAATTTTCCCTTGATACTTGACTCATTACCTTGTGACCTGAATATGCAAACCTCTGAATACCCTGAAGATTCATTTTGACATTTTAACTGAAATTGGAAACTTTCCTTAATGATATGAAAGTGTTTTTGAAAAGCTTTTGAGTACGATGTTATAAACAGCACTAAAGGTTTTATGAAAATTTCTTTTAAAGACTATATGTATAAGAAGGTTTTACCAAACATCATTTTATGAAAGTCACTGAAAGATTATTTAAATACAAGTTAAATATGAAACCTTTGAATTAAAATCTTTTCTATGAACCTATAAACCTTTTTGATTATGAACTTTTGATATGACCTATTGAACCTTGATTTAAATCTTATTCTAAACCTGGTTATAAACTCTTGTTTTGAAACTTAATTTGAACTTTGATATAAGCATTAATCTGGTATACTATTTCTGAACCTGGACTTGAACATTGCTATAAACTCTTATATAAACCTATCTGATTTCTGAACCTCGGATATGCACTTCTGTAACATCTGACATGGACCTTATAATCTGAACCTTTTGACATGACCCTCTGTTTATGACATGATACTTGACCTTTGACCCACGGTTTGATACCCGAGCCACCTCACTAGGCATGAGGGTTTCATGTCCATGTCATTTCTGCACCGATGGCATGACTCTAGGGCAGGAGAGTGATGAACTGTCCCGTCCCTGACTTTATTTTATCTGGTGTGTATTGGTAGACTCTGGCCACCTGGGGCGTATGGATGCATCCTAGATTTGTTCTGTTTCTGTTATCTGTTTATATTATCTGTTATATCTCTGGTGACTGATGGTGTGTGCGATACACGTCTTTCACAACCTCTGGGAGCTAGCTACTCCATTTGATACATGAGGACACCCCTCATATTATCTGGTTACTGAGAGGACACCCCTCTGATTGATGATGATGGCATGGTTATATATATTATATCTCTGTTTCTGGGCTCGTGGTGGATTACTGTTTTCCTTTACCATATACATTTACTTACCTTTGACCCTTATTATATCTTGCACTGTTTCCCTTTACCTTTATCTATTTATTATTCCCTATCCCTTTATCCTTACTCCTTTGTTTATCCTTTAACTCTGATTATATCTACATGACTTATATTTCTGACACTCTGTACTATTCTTCATTACTGCTTTGTTACCGTTATATCTGTTCACTGAGCTCTCGTAGCTCAGCCGCATTTCTTTTCCTGCGGCAGGTTTTAGTAGGAAGCTGGGTATGAGTGGAGAGTACCATTGGACTTAGAAGACTACACTGTGATAGCCATTTGATATAGATGACTAGAAGAATTTATATTTTCAGACTTAGTATTTATTCCTTTGTAATTTTTTATTTCCTTGAAATTTCTTTGTAACCTTTGTATTCTTTTGTATTACTGAAGATGTATGATTGTGTATGTTTCTGATATGTCACCATTGTTGTGACATCTCTACCCTTGTCGGGTCGGGGTGTTACAATTTATGGTATCAGAGCGACAGGCTGCGACTCGTAATACATTTACCCTTGACCTGTGAGTTCTGGACCATTAGGCTTCCACTGTAAGAACATAGGAGAACACCCTGAGAACTTGCTTTAGGATTTCTTGATATGAACTTAAGTTTTGACCAGTGAGGAATGGGTAGACTATAAGGCATTTGTTTAAGTATCTTTGCTTCCGCATCACTCTGATTCGTGCCTTGCTTTTGATTAAAGTCTGTTAATATCACTTTTGGAAATTGAAAGCTTATGCTCTGCACTACCTAAGATCTGAACCTAAATAAATCTCGAAGGCATTAAGAACTGCATAGTAATTGCCTGACACTATTTGATCCTTGTCTGCAGAGTCTGACTCTGACCTCTGATCCTTCTGTTAATCATTTTGATGCCTCTACGGGCATTCTGAAAATCTCCTTGGCGATGACGTACTTGACACTTTCTGTTATTTGTCTTTTGCTTTTGATAAGCATTTGATACCTTATGTTAATTGTCTCTTGTTTTGATAAGCATATATGAATTTTCTGACACTATTTGAGTTCGTCTTACCCATCTCTGTCCTTATGAAAAGCCTTGTGGTGTTTAACCACGAGTATAAGAATATTTTCCTCTCATTTTGAACGATAAGATTTGCTTTGTTGATCTGTCTTTCTTTGGACTGTTAACTCCGATCTTATTCTGATAAGAGATTGGTTGATTAACAACTATCCTCCTATGTCTCACCTTTGGCGTTTGAAACAATTTTGAACTCCCTACCACAATTACCGATTGTTAAACTTTCTGCTATCGCTATTACTCTGGAGATTCGTGTGTTACTTTGCGGTTATGAGTTTTCTTAAGTTTCATTTTTGTACACCAATGAATGAATCTTATCTTGAAAATTACTTGGCACCCTGAATTTTCTGAACACGATTTCTGATTGAACCACCAAATTTTCCACCGGAGTGAGAAGTAAGTTCGCTTAAGTGTATTTTCTTGGCGTATTTCAGTTTTGTTCGCGATAAAGAAGAATGATGACAGGAGACATGTATTGATTCTGGAAGCTGAACCGTATTGCTATTTGGAACCCTTATTTCTCCACCCTGAAACGACTTTGTATCTATTCAATTTCAGAGCGCGAAGTTTCCTTCAGATGGAAATATGAATTGAGGTTATTCTTGAGATCGCTTTCCGTATTTGTAACGACTGATATGACGGTTTGTGACTCTAATAGTATTAGCTAAAGCTCTGACTATTCTGTAAATTTGATAAATGAATGTGTTCTCGTGAGTACTTGGGCAAATGGTCATTGTATGACTTAATAGTACATTCGGAGACGAAGAAGAACATGAAAATCATTTTTGCACTTTGTAAGAAATTTGACGATCACTTGTGCATTCTGAGAGATTGATATCTGTTGAGACAACGGTTTTTCTTGATTGAGAATATCCCTTTTAAATCCCGCAAATTTTGAAACTATCACCGAATGGTCAAGACCGATAACAAAATGGTAAACTGAAATCTTTTGAACCTTGCATCAGAATTCTGAAGACGTTTACAACTTGCGTTACCCTTGATAAATTTCGTGACCAGAGAGAAACAGCTTAGTCTGATTGAGAACGGAGTTTTGGAAAGCTGAAATAGAAATTTGTTTCCATACCTTCAGACGGAACAAATTTTGAGACAGAAAGAGACTCAGAAGGTTTTGCGTATGCATCAAGACAACTAGAAACGCATCAGAAGTATTACTTCACTACCTGACCTAGAGTTGACAACAGCGGTGACTACCCTGAAGAGTGAAAACATTCCTTACAAGACAGAAGTGTTGGCGATGCAGAAGAAAGACGGCGAACCTGGAGCTGATGAAGACGTACAGTCTCACTTCCCTATTCATCTTGGTTGTACTAAGATGAATTGAGGGCGGAAGCAGACTGGATGATGAAGAAACTTAAAGATCGTGCCAGAAATTCACATTACCCCATCACATTCCAAGAAGAACTGCAGGAGGCTCGACGAACCAGACACAAGTTCCCGATCTTGGTTTCACTTCCCGACTGATGGACAGACGAAGACAGATTAACCGGACTTGAAAAGATTGGAGATGTTGAATGAGCGGAATTTTGAAACAGACCTTTTAGATTTGGAAGAATTGATTCTGTGAAGACCGAAGTTATTGACGATTAGTTTTCATTTCCGTTGACTCCCTTAAGTTTCGTGATATCGTGATAAGATCCTCTAATGATTTAAGTACCCTAGAAGCATATCAGTTCCGTGTTTATTTTTCGTATGTTCGATGATGGCCTTGTTCTGAGGAAATTTGGCGAAATGTGGAAAATCTGATGCTTGTGACGGCGTACCTTACTCTGCTAGGCAATCTGGAAATTCCGATACTCTTGCGAATAGTCTTATTTCTCTCTTGACTATGACCTTGATCTGGTTGACTCTGAGATTGTAGAAGTACTAGGTGGATTAAGATAGGTTGTTATACTCACGACTCGAGATAAAGTATGATCATCATGAAGGCATAATTATGTGGTGCTAGTATTATGACGCCTGATCAACGTGATAATACTTACACCATATAATGTGCACTCATTGTGGCCATAGGATATCTTGGGGGAGTACCTAAGAAGTTTAGAATCTGATCTCCGTTGGATTATCCGTGATTAGTGAGACATTAGGTTCATTCTACCTATGCGTATACTCTGTTTTCGTTCATTAGATATCTGGATGAGTTTAAACTCTCGTTTTGCATTCTGTTGACCTCAGTTATAAATCTTGAACTCCTTGTAGAGCTCTCTACTGATGATACAGTTAATCTGATTTGAAGTTCTGTTGTATTCCATATAAGCATTTCAGAAGATTCACCTATCATCCATTTTATATAGTATGGTTCTTTTGATCCGAATCAACCCAATTTGTCTTCTTCTGAGGAATCTGAACCCACCTAGTTTTGGATTGAGTCATGAGAAACCATTTTTCTGAAGATCCTTTTGGAAGAACCTCCACGGACGTGAGGATGTTCGTGACGACCTTTTACGATTTGCTACGACTTTGCTTAATCTTGCGACTTCAAATTTCGAGGACGAAATTTTTCTTTTAGAGGGGAAGAAGTTGTAATACCCAAAATTTCAAAACACGCCAAATGACCAAAATACCCCTGTAACCTTGAAATTCAATTAATAAATGTTTAGAACGCCAAATAAATCCCTAACCTCTGTAAATGAGTAACATATGAAGTAAAATAATTTTTATTGCAACATTTTAATATTTTACAATGTCTAAAAATAAAATTATTGTCACATCAGTTTAATATATATTTGAACCGAATATACATTTTATACTTGTATAATTCAAAATAAAATCAATAATAAATAGGATAAGGATCCCGTTAATTTTGGAAACACTCTAAATTAGATTACACCTCATTCTAATCACTCAATACCGAAAATCATGCAATCACATTAATTGGTACACGGTTTATCATCTCAAACACGCTCCACTTTTTATTCGAACCCTAAACACATCAAAAAAACTCACCGACGCCTATAACGAATTTTTGGAGGCCTCAAGCATTTTTCCTGAGTTCCTTGGTGATAGAAGAAGCCTAGAAAAATGGGTGTTCGATTTATAGAAGCTTGGTTCGTCGGTTTTGATTTTGTTCGATTTGGTGTAGCCGAGAAGGAGCAAAAATTCATGCGCCTCATCCAATCGTGCTAAAATTCATCTGGTAATTTTCTTGTGTTCTTGACATAACATATGATCTGTATAAAATGATAATCACAACCCATGCACGTTAAAATCGATCATGCTAATTATATGTAACGAAACGGGTACAAAATCATAAACGGGTTCATACGATTTTTCTGGGTTGCGTATATATTTTATTTGGATCCCATACTTGTTATTAAACTCTGGAAAAATGATTATTGATGTGTTCGAAGCTTGGAACAACCTTTGTCGAATTTTGTTCAAACCGTATAAAAAAGAAAAGAAATCGGATAAAATAGAAAGAAAAGTGATCGAATGAACTAGGGTTCCATCCTAATCTAAATTCTTGTGTTATTAAATATGTTTAATGATGAGTTAATGATTGGAAATGAGTGGGATGATTTTTGATTAGGGTTTATACGGTTTTGTATTTTACCGATCGGTTTAAGTAAAGTATAGGGTGCGTTTCGTAAATAATAAAACTTATGGGTTATTTTTGTAAGTCACTTTGGATCAGGGGTAAAATGTATAAAATATAATATGAGGGTATTTTGTGTAAAATTTGTAAGATAAAGGGTTATTTTGCAATCGTATAAAACATAGAATCCGATTTGTAATTTGTAAAATATAAAGGACTAATTTTGTAAATTCTGGAAATTGAAGGTTGGATTCGTAAATATTGATACAAGGGGTATAAAATGTAATTTTGATTAATTAAGGGTAAAATGTGTATATATGGATAATTATTGGATCGAATTGTATTTCATTTAAATTAAAGGTTTGATTTGTAAATTATTTAATTTGAGGGACTTGTTATGTAAATTACTTGTAATTGAGGCTGGTTCGTACTTTTATTAAACTAAATGAGTAACTTGTAATATTTTCTCTGTAGACCCTTATCTTGGCATATTTACATTTAAAACCCTAAATTATGGGAAGTTGTCATAATTAACCCTGGACTTTTATAACTTGTCAAAATAAACCCTACTGTCCATAATACTGATTTACTGATAACTTAACGTACTTTGAAATACTTGAATCTTGCTAAATACGGAAATCTGCTAATTATAGAAATCTGCTAAATCTGGAAAGTTACTATTTCTGGAAAGGTACCTAAAAAGGAAAGTTACTAAAAATGGAAAGCCGACTAAAATAAGTAATCTGAATTGAACAAGCTATTAATAAAAACAGATCATGAATTCATGTAGATCCGCTGAAGATGGAGTTGCTTCCGACCTTGTTGTTCTGTTGTGTTTTCATTTGCGGTATAAGGTACAGATATTCTGAACCTTCTCACAGGTTTCTCATGATCCTTTTCATCTTTCTGATCTGTCAGCTTCTGTATTGATGCTATTGCTATGATCCCCTTTACTTTGAACCTTTCATATGATTCCCTTTATTATAATTCCTGATATGAACTTTGTTATGAAACTTGATTCTGAGCCATCTGTTATAAACCCTTTGAAATATGAACTTGTTATAACACTCTGATTCTGACATGATATCTGACTCTGAATTTTCCATTGATACTTGACTCATTACCTTGTGACCTGAATATGCAAACCTCTGAATACCCTGAAGATTCATTTTGACATTTTAACTGAAATTGGAAACTTTCCTTAATGATATGAAAGTGTTTTTTAAAAGCTTTTGAGTACGATGTTACAAACAGCACTAAAGGTTTTATGAAAATTTCTATTAAAGACTATATGTATAAGAAGGTTTTACCAAACATCATTTTATGAAAGTCACTGAAAGATTATTTAAATACAAGTTAAATATGAAACCTTTGAATTTAAATCTTTTCTATGAACCTATAAACCTTTTCGATTATGAACTTTTGATATGACCTATTGAACCTTGATTTAAATCTTATTCTAAACCTGGTTATAAACTCTTGTTTTGAAACTTAATTTGAACTTTGATATAAGCATTAATCTAGTATACTATTTCAGAACCTGGACTTGAACATTGCTATAAACTCTGATATAAACCTATCTAATTTCTGAACCTCTGATATGCACTTATGTAACATCTGACATGGACCTTATAATCTGAACCTTTTGACATGACCCTCTGTTTATGACATGATACTTGACCTTTGACCCACGGTTTGATACCCGAGCCACCTCACTAGGCATGAGGGTTTCATGTCCATGTCATTGATGCACCGATGGCATGACTCTAGGGCAGGAGAGTGATGACCTGTCCCGTCCCTGACTTTATTTTATCTGGTGTGTATTGGTAGACTCTGGCTACCTGGGGCGTATGGATGCATCCTAGATTTGTTCTGTTTCTGTTATCTGTTTATATTATCTGTTATATCTCTAGTGACTGATGGTGTGTGCGATACACGTCTTTCACAACCTCTGGGAGCTAGCTACTCCATTTGATACATGAGGACACCCCTCATATTATCTAGTTACTGAGAGGACACCCCTCTGATTGATGATGATGGCATGGTTATATATATTATATCTCTGTTTCTGGGCTCGTGGTGGATTACTGTTTTCCTTTACCATATACATTTACTTACCTTTGACCCTTATTATATCTTGCACTGTTTCCCTTTACCTTTATCTATTTATTATTCCCTATCCCTTTATCCTTACTCCTTTGTTTATCCTTTAACTCTGATTATATCTGCATGACTTATATTTCTAGACACTCTGTACTATTCTTCATTACTGCTTTGTTACCGTTATATCTGTTCACTGAGCTCTCGTAGCTCAGCCGCATTTCTTTTCCTGCGGCAGGTTTTAGTAGGAAGTTGGGTATGAGTGGAGAGTACCATTGGACTTAGAAGACTACACTGTGATAGCCATTTGATATAGATGACTAGAAGAATTTATATTTTCAGACTTAGTATTTATTCCTTTGTAATTTTGTATTTCCTTGAAATTTCTTTGTAACCTTTGTATTCTTTTGTATTATTGAAGATGTATGCTTGTGTATGTTTCTGATATGTCACCATTGTTGTGACATCTCTACCCTTGTCGGGTCGGGGTGTTTACAATCGTTGTGTTTGCGTTTTCTGATTTGTGTTTCTGTGGGTGTGTTTTGTGCTTGTATCTGTGTACAAATGGAAGAAGATTAAAGAGAATAACTTACTTCTAACTGAAGAAGAAGATGATGTGGATAATGGGTGGCTGGAATTTTGTTTGTGGTGTGTGGTTTGTGGTTGAATGGAAGATTCACAAACCTGGATATCGCAGAACAAAGTATACGCGGGAATAAAATATATTATTTGTTACTATTAATAGCACTGTAGCTGCTCTCACAAAACACTGTAGTTTGACTTTACGGGTAACACTTCCAACGTAAGTTGAAGACCAATATGCATACCACAGACAAATCATTTACATCAAAATGTTATTATTAATAAAGAGGATCGCTTAGTGTCAACTATTCATAGATGATTGCCTGGTCAATATGAAATAATCATAATCTGATGATTCACATATGTAAGCATGTAGCTCACCATATAGAACTACATTTTTACTGTAACGCTCATTTTCATTACAGAAAGTAGTCATAGATGATACAGGGAAATTTCTATTTACGCCATGTCAAGTTTATTGAATAATATTTTATGTTTCGTCATGTTTTCATGTAAACCATACTCTACCTAAAACCTAGGCAACGACGCCAGTAATCAGTCCTGTTTCACCCCCTATGTATTCCTTTTCATCCTTGTATCATGATACCAACGGATATATGTATGATCGAAAAATTACTAATGAAAGATGAGAAACCTCTCAACAGTTCAGATAAGTACATAGATAGAAAGCTTAATTGCCTTTAAGTTACAAATAAAGGTATTCAGAACCGTACGCATATAGCTAGTATATGCTAGAAAAATTAATTTAATTAAGATTACCTTGATCAAGCCAGCCAAACAATGAACCTCTATCCCATGGGGGAAAAGGCCTCTGTTAAGTAGCTTCCTAACATCCTTCTCTTGACTATTCTCTGCATTTCTTAAAAATACTCCTTTTGCCTTAAACCAACCAACCAAGAAACAGATAAACCTGAATTAACATATTGTCAACAGAATGAACAATTCAAAATTATGCAAGAAAGAAGTTACGCAATGCTAGTAAAAAATATAAATAATATCATAAAATTTAGGTGAATTAGCTTGCCATATATCTTTAAAATTTCCATTACCTATCAGAATGTAACGGAATCTTCAAAACCACCG
Organism: Artemisia tridentata subsp. tridentata; assembly: GCA_021014915.2. Taxonomy (NCBI): domain Eukaryota; kingdom Viridiplantae; phylum Streptophyta; class Magnoliopsida; order Asterales; family Asteraceae; genus Artemisia; species Artemisia tridentata. The sequence continues at coordinate 62,563,043 of CP139501.1, read as the reverse complement.
TACTTTATTCAACATCTATCATATCAAATTTGGTCTTTTAATAACAAATTCATCAGTATGAAACCTAAACAGACTTGACCTAGATGATATCTGCACAGGAAGGCTATGTTGCTGGTGCGATTGCTGAGATGAAGTCGGCCGGGGCACATTCTTCTTTGTAGACCTAGGCTTTTCTCGAGGAGTAACCTAACTTATAAAGGGGAGGTTGCCAGTATAACAATTCCTGCAACTTGAACAACAGAAAGAAAGTTACAATAAGCTCATAAGTCAAAAGACCAACCAATGCTAATTTGGTTGACCATTTGACGACATAATCTAATAATGTGAAGTTTAAAAAAAGTGACTATGCTTAAGAGAAAGGCATACCTCGATAAAAAGAACCATGAAATCCCAGCTCATCAGTCATCTGACCCAGCTCATCAGTCATCTGGCCCGCTCACCTGAAAATCAGCATTCGATAGTAGAAGTTACACTAAGTAATAACACACTAGGAGCATTTTCTGTTGCGTTCACATTCTTTAGGTTGCTTTTCTAGTCCATCACTGTCATAATGGAAACCCTGAATGCTACACTATGATAAAAGCAAAGTATGATATCGTTAGTGTCAATCAGGGGTCACAAAATGAGTTGTTACACATCAGTGAGGTAATATGTGAAAGCGTGTTCGTTTTAGTTGAACTGAAAATATGCAAACACTTTTTTATCCAAAATTTTCAGTTTTATACATACAACATGTGGTAACTACAATAACAATCTAAGTTCTAGTTGAGCTTTAAGCTTTCAAGATCTTAGCTTGTAACGCATAAATTTGAAATATTGAGTACCCTCTCCGAGTTTCTAGATAATCAATTAAAGAAAAACATGATTGTTACAATTTTCTCAAGACTTTAAATCACAATCATGGTTAATATGTTGTAACAATGTAACCTGCTCATAAATAAATTAAAGATAAACTCCAAAGTATACCTAAAAGTCACCAAAAATTCAATCTTGCGTAGTCATGTCTTCACTTTTTGAGTTCTTTTCCATTAATAGAGTTACATAACAGACTGCATTCACATGTAAAAGTCAGCAAAAACTCAACATCATCTAAGTGCATTAACAAACCACATTTTCCTGCTTTTTAGTTATTTTTATCTAGCTCCATTTAGTTGCACATGCATCAAATGAATGAAGAAGAGTATGTGATGCTTTTTAGTTAACAACAAATGCTAATTTGGTTGACGATTTGACGACATAATACTTAAGCTTATTTCACAGTAACACATAACACTTGACACTTAACAAAACTAACTTTAGAACTACTAACATTCACCGTAACATATCTAATGGTAAAAAAAAGAAGAATGCAAACCAAAATCGTTCACCGTAACATCACTACGACTAATAACATTCTCGATCATTCATAAGTCATAACAATAACTATAAAACTTCAAAACAATAACGAATGCGCAGCCACCACCTATTTTATTCATCAACAATAAAAAACTTTCCAAATACTTAAAAATCGTTAAAAGCAATTTACCAACCCTCAAAAGTTTAACCACCATAAAGCAGGAAAGCTAATTAAAAACAATAAATAAATTATTTAAAAAAATAGACAATGTATCAAACACTTTATATGCATAAAATGAAATTAAAGTGATTAATAAAAAAAGTCATACCTAAGTGTAAGCATCAACAAGACCACCTTCAGACTTTCACTGTTATTGAGAGCCAAAATCCAAATCGGCAACTACTGCAAAGAACCCAAATCGCCACTAAAAAGCATACGTTAATTAACACGAAAACCTAATTCTTATGGCCCAAGTATAACAAATATAACAAAATCCACAAATTAATAAAAATAAACAAATAAAAAGGATAAACCTAATTTTACCTGGTCTATGTTTGTGCGTTTTATGGTTCTGTGGGTTAATTTTCTTTCTTCATTAAAATTGTTTCTCGATATGTCAATGTTGTGTTGGATCGTTGTGTTTGCGTTTTCTGATTTGTGTTTTTGTGGGTGTGTTTTGTGCTTGTATCTGTGTACAAATGTAAGAAGATTAAAGAGAATAACTTACTTCTAACTAAAGAAGACGATGATGTGGATAATGGGTGGCTGGAATTTTGTTTGTGGTGTGTTGTTTGTGGTTGAATGGAAGATTCAGGAACCTGGATATCGCAGAACAAAGTATACGCGGGAATAAAATATAATTATCAAGTTTTAAATTTATATTTAGCCGACTTATCCTATAACACACATAAACGAGCAGTGTGCCCGAACATCAAGAGTGGAATGTTAACACCTAGATATCTATCAATATTCTAATCCTAAGTTAGTTCTAATGCCCTAATCTAACGCAAGTGGGATTTTCAGCCTGAGAGAATGTCACGATGTGTAGATTAGTAAACAGTAAATAAAATAAGGAAGCGAATGGTACACACGTACACAGATAGAAAATAGATACAGATAAGAGGCCTGTCCAATAGTAGAAAAACTTGACACACGTTTAATTGCTTAGCTGTATAAGATGAGTGCTAAAATCTATTCTCTCTCAGTGGAATTCTTAACACAGGTGTGTAAACACCTAATGATTACTAAGTTTATGTATTATTTATCCCTTTTACAGGCTTACATTAACTATGCAAACGATGGTAATGAAGTAATTGCGCGAGCCTACGTCAACAAGGCGCGATAAACTCAATATGTAATCAAAACACGTGCATTAAGAAACCAAATAAACATCAAATACTCTTTATAAAGCTGGAAACAATTAAGTCCGATCAAATAGTGAAAAAGATGCTAACTCAATGATTAACAGATTGCTAATACATGTAAATGAGTTTTCCTATGAATTAAAATACTAGCAGGACCTTCTTACTACTCTGAATTCGTCCTTTAGGTTGCGTCTTGTGCTGCCAATTCGTCTGGTTTTCTTCCTTGTTATGTGTGTGTCGAATGTGGCTTTCGAATGTGGTATTTATACCTTCTGATGAATGGGTCGATACAGTGTATCCATTAAGTTGATACGCCGTATCTAGGTAACTTCGCGTAGGGTCCAAGATTATTATATTCTGGAGTATTTTTACACCGTCATAAGATACGGCGCAGCTTCAATCTTCGTACGGTGCATCGTCCTTTAGAATCTTATGTTATTTGGTGCTGTCTTGAGATTAATACGCCGCATATTAGGAATGCAATACAGCGTATCTGGAGTAAAACAAGTTAGATCTTCTCGTTGACCATGGTTTCATATACGACGTATGGGATAATTCCATACTGCGTATGCTTCAAAGTCAGGCAATGGTCTTCATAATCGTCTAAGTCTTTATGTACGGCGTATCTGTATAGAATGATATGGCGTATCTTCCTTCAGTTCAGTAGACTTTTCCAATTTGATCCATTATGCTCCTATTTACATCCAAAATAGCTAACTTTCACCAAATGCTTGTTTATAACTGAGAATTACAAAAGTAAGTGATTAAGTATCAATTCTCACATAAAATAATATAAAACAAGCGAACAACATAGGATAAATGATGCCAATAAAATGTAGTTATTTGATATCAAGTATCACATCTTGGTCATACTTGATCCTCACGTTATTTTTCTCCAAGATCTGTAAAAGCAAAGTCCTATCCCTTACGGGTAGGGATGATAAAACAATAGATGGGAAATGTTCATTATGAAGGCACAAATATTTCAAGTGTGGTGGTAGTTCAACAAAGGTTTCATTATTATCAAAAGTTTTCCGAACATCTGATGTGGGCGTGCGTTGGAGTAAAGTTTTGGCAGTTTTAATGCCTAATCAAGTTTTAAATTTATATTTAGCCGACTTATCAATAACACACATACCTAACGAGCAGTGTACCCGGTCAGTATGAATATAATGGTAAGTAGAGTGTCGATCACTAAGAGTGGAACGTATTATCTCGTTATTCTAATCAGTATTTTAATATCCTAACGCAAGGGGGTTTCAGCCTGAGAGACTGGCACGATTTGTTTGCCATTAAATAATAAAATAAACCAATAGGCACGAATCAGCAAGTAGCAAACACGTACACAGATAAATACTCGAGACAATAAGAGGGCTGTCCTTATGATTAAGTAGATTGTCACTTGTTTTATTGATAGCTTTATATGAAGTGTATGTAGTTAACCCTTTCTCGTTGGTCCTAATCTTATCGGCGAGCAAACCCTTAATGATTACTTATGTCTAAAAGTTATTCCTAAGTGATCAATTTAGTAATAACCATGGGAGCCACATTATTTTCCGCAGTCAAATGCCCGCAAGCCACTAATAAACACAGAGGTTATCAATGCACTAATAAGTAGTAACCAAAGACATCAACATATAAACTTTAATTGATGGGAAAGCAAGTATTAAAGGGAGTGCAATCTTTCGTTGTCACATTACACAAGCCACCAATCCTGATGAATTAAAGTTTGCTAACACAATAAAACAAAACTACTTAATGAATTAAACACATGCAGCACCTTCTTACAGCTCTTGTATCTTTGATTTGGGTGTGTCTTGTGCTGCCTCCTTGACTGAATTCGTCCTTGGTTTCTCCTGTTCGGTCTTCGGTATTATATGGTCTCTAAAAAATTCGTCTGGTCTTGGGGTATTTATAGTTTCTGTCTGAGGATGCGGCGTAACTCCATGAAGATGCGGCGCATGTCCTCTTGTATCTTGGATCGTATCTGGTGATATCTTGATAGAGATGCGGCGCATGTCATGAGTGAGATGCGGCGCATCTGGAGCAGATTAGTCTTGATCTTCTTCATTTCAGTAGACTCTTAACTTTATGCATGTTTTGCTCCATAATCAGTCCAAAATCGCTAAGTTTCACCAAATGCTTGTTTTTACCTGAGAATTACAAAAGTAAACGATTAAGTATCAATCCTCATACATAATATAGTAAAACAAGTCAAATTAATAGGATAAATGATAGTAATAAAATGTACTTATTTGAGTTCATCAAATATCCCCCCACTTGAACTTTACTTGTCCCCAAGTAAACCTTAGAATTTCTTTTATGAAAATGTATCCTAAAAGATGTTAGGATTTATTTTTATATTTAAGCATGTATTCGTTTATTTCATAATCACACAACTAAACACTTAACGAATTAGAAGTAAAATAAAATAAGTCGATAAAAGCAAATCTAATCGTTTAACTGTCCAGTCGTGACGAATATTCTATCATAAGCTTGGCAAGTATACACATCTCCTCCACTAAAGCTAAGGAATAACAAGTCTAAAGCGGTAAAAAGGGTTTTTAGGCTTAAGGGTCAATTATTCTCTTTTCACTATCGATCTCAAATTCCAGAAAAGGCGACAAAATCACAAATACATGATCGAATCCACGAACACGATACTTGCAATTGCTCAAATCCTTAACTCGAATAGGCTAAAGATAGGTCCAAACTTCACCAATAATAATATATCAAAAAGGGCGACAAAATCATAAATACATAGCCGAATCCACGACTACGATACTTAAGATTGCTCAAATCCCTAATCTCAATAAATCAAAGGTTCGGTTGGATAAAGAATAATAAAGGGCATGGTAACATTTGGGATATAAATTGGAGTAAAATGAAAAATGAACAAAACAAATAAATTAAAATCCTAAGTGTGGTTAATCACTATCCCAACCATCCCATGAATAAGACTCATATCATCGAATAACTCACGCTTTAACACTTGAAACACACGCTTTAGGTAGACACGAATTATACTCAACAAGATCTTAATCAAAGAATAAACCTTAATTGGCGTTCCCATAACTGCCAATTCCCATTCAATCCATAGATATAATATATAACAAATAGTGGTGATATGAACCACTTACATAACTTTACATCGTTGGTTTAAAAACAAACATCCAACTTTTCTTTCTTTTTCTTTTTCTTTTCTTTTCTTTTTTTTTTTTTTTTTTTTCTTTTTTTTTTTTTTTTAACTAAAGATGTGTAAAATTTCACCACATCACTATAATGATAATTCTGGATAATTTTTCCATACTTTTCATACTTCAGAAATAACGGTAATAGTGAAAGTAGTAAACACACGAAAAATAAACTCAAAGATATACAATATTTACTTTCACTCCAATTGCATTGTGCAATTTCCCGACCTAACCAAAGATAATGAATTACGCACGCGAACACAGGTAATGTAAGGAAACACACTTTGCCTATAGCAATTAACCAACCATGGATTCTAATCTACAGGGTAGGCTAAGGTGTAAGGGTGTAACGAAACATTTTAAACATAGGTGTAAGAAACGAAAGGAATGGCTCTGAGGGTTTTTCTAGGGGTATCTTACTCTAAAAAATGAGAGTAACAAAAGGTTTATACGGGGGTTAACTAACCAGTGTAGTTAGTTAATAACACATAACATATAATAGGCTATTTTGGGTGTAATCCTAGAATTTTACCAATTTAGACAAGTCATTCCAATTATATAAATAATACTCATTATGGTGGTCTCGAATAGTATACAAGCCAAGTTCTAAAGTTTACAAGTCACCGGCACACTCATAGATTTGTGAATTTTGAAAAATCAGAATTTTTGAAAATAACGTCATGTGTGCAGCTATGCAACTTAGATCTTAAACAAAAACATGCTAAAAAAAAATTTTAAGTTTGATATATTAAGCACATTTTAAGCATAATTTTTGAAAAAGTTTAGGACAAGTAATTGTTAAGTGTTCTAATTCTCCAATCCCCCCACTTAAGTTAAACAACGTCCTCGTTGTTTGTATAAAAGGTTAAAAACTGGAAAATAAAGAATTAGAACAGGAAAACTCCCCTGAGATTTGCTCGGTATGATCCTCCATTAGTATAAGAGCAAAAATCATCTTTCTTGTAGATTAGAACGTTAAAGCTTCATACTTGATGTATCCACAGGAAATCCAGGAAACTATAATACCACCAACACTTTAAAACACACCTAAGATAAGAAAGGTTCAAACTTGCATAATACATTAGTAGTTAGATAAAAATAAAACTTAAAAATTAAAACTGAAAAATCATCAGGTCAGTCGATGCGCCGTATCTTATGGAAGAAGATACGCCGTATCGAGCCTGGAATAAATACGGATCAGAATAAAGATGCGTCGTATCCTTAACCAGGGATGCGCCGCATTAAAATAAACTGATAAAAAGTTTTAAAGTCAAAAATAAAAATGCAGAAAAATAAAATAAGATATGACCATTGCAGGAGATGCGTCGCATCTCAGGATGGAGATGCGCCGTATCTTCATGCGGTCTGAAACAAAAATAAAACGAAATAAAGGATAGGATGCGTCGCATCTGTTAACCAGATGCGGCGCATGTAGATACCAAACAGACTATTAACAGTCTGTTGTAAAATGACTCGTTCCACGGTTTAATCTCTCACGTCCTCTCGTACTCTCATGCTGAACTTAATGCCAGTCTTCATCAGATATAACAAGAAATATAAACTGAAACATTAAATATATACATGAGAATAGTGATCAGTACAATCCAAAAAATAATAATAATGTGTGGAACAATGTCTGTAAAATCAAGAGAGTAAGATCATGGGTGAGTGTGGTCGTCTGGATGGGTCCCGGAAGTGCTGGCTCCATCAGTCCTCTGGCGGACTCTGCGCTCGTATGCACGTGCCACTCCCGTAACATGAGTACCATCTGGACGATCGTGTATAATACCTGGTGCTCTAGAAGTCTGCTCATACTCCTAACCATCCACTCAGAGTCCCTCCTCAGGGCTCTCAACTCTCCCTCGACTGCCTCAAGTCTCTGACCCATGGTGCGTGGGGGTACTGGTGCCTGTGGCACCTCCTCGTCGGCAGGAGCAGCAGCCGGAGGTCCTTGAGGTCCTCCCTGCTCCGCCTCTGGCCCTGCAGCTCTGGCGGGCCCTAATGCTGCCCAAAAGTGGCCTCCCGCAGCCACCTGGCAGATCCCGAGTCTAACCAAATAGTCCCTGTCGATAACCGGGAGACGGGCCACCACAACCTCCAGCCCCGCTGGAATCTCCGCTCCAATAACTCCAAAATGGCGGGCCAGCCTCGAAACAAAATGCCCGCCAGTCATATGGCTCCTCCGATCTCTCCCAGCAGCGGATCGGTGGAGGTAGTGTGCCAAAAAATGGGGGATGTTCACCGACAACCCCTCATCCATGCTCCTAAGGAGGAAGAGGTCCAGAGTGGTCACCTTCTCAGGTGACTGACCCCTCCCAGCAATGGTAAGCGCAATCAGCCTGTGGCACAGCCTCCTCATCGGTTCCCTGATCAATGTGTAGGATGGGGTGGAAGTAACGATGTCACCCATCGAAGAAATCCTATCCCAGTAATCAACGAATACCCCTCTGTCAGGGACAACCCGTAAACTCTCAGCCCAGTACCTGGCAAACCCAGCAGATCCAATCTCCTCCTCAGTGTGTAGACCCATGGCCAAAATAAACTGCCTCATCGACATCTGCCTATGCACACCTCCTAGCCTGAACACCAGAGTGTCAGCTGTATCAATCTCCAAATCCGTCTCCCTGTAATGAATCGTGCTAAAGAACTCCAGCATGAGCTCCCTAATCAGAGGCTCGTCAATCCTAAACAGTCTCGCCCAAGCACTAGACCTAAACACCACCTCCTCATCATCTCCAGCAACAACCATCTCCATCCGATGCTGTAAACTCTCAGCTGCATGTCCACCACCAATCAATCCTACATCATCAAAATTCAAAACCTGGACTCTGAATATTTTCTTGAAGTAAATCGAGTCAAGCCTATGCAAGTAATCCTCTAGAGTGGCAGGAGTAAGTCCCATGTTCTCAAATTGTAGCCACTGATGCCTTAGTGTGACCTCTGGTAATGCCATCTGAAATAGATATTCACAGTCAGTAAACAGTCTGCAAAATAGGTAGATACGGCGCATCTGATTTAATCAGTGCGGCGTATCTGTATAAAGTATAAGAGATGCGGGGCAATAAAAGAGATACGGCGTATGGAGATGCGTCGTATCCAGATTAATCAATACGGCGTATCTATAATTTTATCATTTTGAAATAGGTCGTTACGCCGCATTAATTATCCTAGATGCGCCGCATCTAAAAGCATATCAGTATAAATAAAGGGGTCAGGCAGACTTTTCAAGAATCCGTATCCGTGACGTAAACTACCACTAAATATCACAGTATCATATACACTTTATATCAGTTCTAATATCTTATTCCACCACTACTAATTCGCCTTCCCGCTAAATATTCAAAATCGAACCCAAAACCTTAATTTTCGGTTAAATCAAATTAGGTTATAAGTTCAATTATTTATTCAAATTAAATACGGGGGAAATCATCTAGAGCAAGTTCTAATCATATCTCAACATCATTTAAGCACAAATCGATTCAATCATATAAACCCTAATTTTCGCATTGATCAAGATTAAATCGAAAATGGAATAATTACCTTAATTTGATGATTAGGTGATGAATTATAGATCGGATTAGAGGTGGGTTTAAGAAGAATGATCGGAATTAGAGTGTAACTTTTAGTGTGTGAAGGTTCTTAACTGTGTGTGTTTATGCGGTAAGAAGTTTAGATCCGGCGCATTCCCGTTGTATTTATAGGGCGAAGAGATGCGCCGTATTGGAAAATTGGGATGCGCCGTATCTATTTAATTTCGTTGACTAGTCAATATGTTCTAGTTGGCCAGAGATACGGCGCTTTGGATTTTTAGATCCGCCGTATCGCTATGTTAGTGAACGAAATTCAAATAAGGAACGTACCTTGGCCTCCGCAACACGATTCTCTATACATCCAATTGGGGTTAAACGGCATACCATATAAATAAATTCAAGATAAGAGAAATATGCATAAACGTTTTATTAATAACTGTAATCTTATTGTTTAGTGGATAAGGATTTATTCCGAGGTTAGGAACAAATATCGTTTTTAAGCGTGCAAAATTAAGATTACGATTTGAATCAGATGTATAGTGTGGATAATAAAACTGAGGTTATAGTGGAGAGGACTTCCCTTAGGGCTGGTTGAATAATCGAAGAGGTTACGTTTTGATCACTCCAGCAATCTTCTCTCGGTTTAGTTCAGAATGTAATCTCGCTTGGTGATGCTTGAGTCATCATTTATCCTGAAAAATAAACAACTTGCACACGAGAGTAGCGGACCGATCAAAGTAAATATCAAAAATCAACTATATTTATCAAATTATATTTGTCGTATTAACGAAAGTTAATGCGCCGTATTTTCGTTACGTTTCAAAATACAAGATTTTTGATTCAGAAGATGCGCCGTATCGACAGAGATCGATACGTCGTATCTGTTTAATAATTCGCAAACTGTTTTTAATTAAAATAATAGATACGCCGTATCTGCTAAAGCAGATGCGTCGTATTACTTTATCGCTTAGAAAAAATTTTCTTATTAAAAACAGATACGCCGTATCTTGGGGAAAAGATGCGTCGTATCGAATTAATTAAACGCGTTGTATTTTAAAAAAATTAAACGCAATACGCCGTATCTGAGAGATCAGATGCGCCGTATCGTTTGATTTAGCACAGTACAACGATAGCAGAACAGAAAACACGAAAAATAAAAACAAATAAAAACACACAAACAAAAATAAACACACAAAAATAAAAGAAAACAATTAACACACAATACAACAAATATGCAAAATAATACAATGATGCAATTAATCTAATAAAAAGAAAAACCTAATTAAAATACTAATTAAATTAACAGATAATAACAATTCACTCCCCGGCAGCGGCGCCAAAAACTTGATGTGGGCGTGCGTTGGAGTAAAGTTTTGGCAGTTTTAATGCCTAATCAAGTTTTAAATTTATATTTAGCCGACTTATCAATAACACACACACCTAACGAGCAGTGTACCCGGTCAGTATGAATATAATGGTAAGTAGAGTGTCGATCACTAAGAGTGGAACGTATTATCTCATTATTCTAATCAGTATTTTAATATCCTAACGCAAGGGGGTTTCAGCCTGAGAGACTGGCACGATTTGTTTGCAATTAAATAATAAAATAAACCAATAGGCACGAATCAGCAAGTAGCACACACGTATACAGATAAATACTCGAGACAATAAGAGGGCTTGTCCTTATGATTAAGTAGATTGTCACTTGTTTTATTGATAGCTTTATATGAAGTGTATGTAGTTAACCCTTTCTCGTTGGTCCTAATCTTATCGGCGAGTAAACCCTTAATGATTACTTATGTCTAAAAGTTATTCCTAAGTGATCAATTTAGTAATAACCGTGGGAGCCACATTATTTTCCGCAGTCAAATGCCCGCAAGCCACTAATAAACATAGAGGTTATCAATGCACTAATAAGTAGTAACCAAAGACATCAACATATAAACTTTAATTGATGGGAAAGCAAGTATTAAAGGGAGTGCAATCTTTCGTTGTCACATTACACAAGCCACCAATCCTGATGAATTAAAGTTTGCTAACACAATAAAACAAAACTACTTAATGAATTAAACACATGCAGCACCTTCTTACAGCTCTTGTATCTTTGATTTGGGTGTGTCTTGTGCTGCCTCCTTGACTGAATTCGTCCTTGGTTTCTCCTGTTCGGTCTTCGGTATTATATGGTATCCAAAAATTCGTCTGGTCTTGGGGTATTTATAGTTTCTGTCTGAGGGAAGATGCGGCGCATGTCCTCTTGTATCTTGGATCGTATCTGGTGATATCTTGATAGAGATGCGGCGCATGTCATGAGTGAGATGCGGCGCATCTGGAGCAGATTAGTCTTGATCTTCTTCATTTCAGTAGACTCTTAACTTTATGCATGTTTTGCTCCATAATTAGTCCAAAATCGCTAAGTTTCACCAAATGCTTGTTTTTACCTGAGAATTACAAAAGTAAACGATTAAGTATCAATCCTCATACATAATATAGTAAAACAAGTCAAATTAATAGGATAAATGATAGTAATAAAATGTACTTATTTGAGTTCATCAACATCACACCTAGATGTTTTGATAACTACACAATCATTCAATTCATCATCAGAATCCTTAATAATATCATTTCGGGACCTCAATTGGTTCATTGAGGTCAATCGATTCAATAAGGTCATCATGATTAGGGTCAATTGATTGATTTTGGATTAAAGTTTCGCCCATTAGCCTAGCCTCTAGGTCGAGCTCCATTCGCAATCTTAATCCTAGCACATAAACGCTTTTAATAATGCTCTTAATAGGATTATCACACTTATAGACTAATTTGTCATCCCCTACTCTTAAAGATATTTTTCTTTTAAAGACATCAATTTTAGCATGAGCAGTAGACAAGAATGGTCTTCCAAGGATCAATGGAATTTTGATATCCTCTGGCATATCTAATACAACGAAGTCTACGGGAAAGTCATATTTTTCAATCCTAACAAGCACATTTTCTGCTATACCCTCGGGACGTTTTACAGTTTTATCTGCCAATTTAATAAGTAGCTTAGTGGGAGCTAATTTTCCTAAGCCTAAGGTGGTGAAGGTCTTATAAGGCATGACACTAACATTGGCTCCTAAGTTAGCTAAAGCTTTACTGAATGACATATCATTAATGTTACAAGCCAAAGTAAAACTCCCTGGGTCTTTCTCCTTGTCAGACAAGGCGTTGTGATCGGTTGCAGAGCACTCTTCTTTCATAGTAGCCTTGACCTCTTCTTCAATCCTTAACTTTTCCTTGAGCAATTTTCTTAAACTGATTAAAGAGATAAAGAAGAATTTTGGCTTTTCAGCATTAGCAGCATCTAATAGTCTTCTAGAAAAAGGTACACAAGGCGAAATTTCATCAGTAGTGGTGATTGCTTTGACATACTCTCTTGGATTGGTTTCAGTTGAGCTTGGTAGACTTCCAGATCACCTTTCTTGATGTATCTTGCTTATCTGTCCGATTTGTAGTTCCAATGCCTTGATCGAAGATATATGATTTCTTATAGAAGCATCGGTTGAAGATCGGATTTCTTTGATCAAAGCAGCGTTTTCTTCATGTCTCTTGGCAGCATCAGCCATCATTTGCTTCATGGACTCTTTCAAAGTCTGTCTCCTTTCTTGATATGATGGATTCCCATGTCCCTTTGGTAGTATCCTGGAGAAGCTGCCCTATACGTTCCTGATGGTTGAAATGGTTAGCCAAATTGGGTGTAGTATGCTTCTTCTAGTGTTTCTCCTTCATTCTTTGATGGACAATCCTTAGTGTAATGAGGTCCTTTGCAAATTTCACAACCAACCTGAGCAACAAACATATTTTCATCAACCTTCTTGAGATCTCTACTAAGTTTATTAAATTGATCTTGAATAGCAGCATATCCATTAGAAGTATCACTGCTTTTAGTTCTAGTAGAGGTTCCATCGTGCCACTTCTTAGAATGATCAACCATTTCTTAGATGGATTTCCAAGCATTTACTGCACTCATCTGATGTACAACTCTCTTATAATCCAAAATTTGTCGAGTAGTCAAATAATGTTGAGGACATTTCAATAATAGATCTTTGAATTGCTCCCAAGCCTGATAAAGAGTTTCATCGGGCTCTTGTTTAAAATTATTGATAACCTCCATCTTTTTAGCGGTACGAGCAGGTGGACAGTATTTCTTCAAAAATTTATTCTCCAAGTCTTCTCATGCAGTAATTGAACCAGCAGGTTCATTCTTTAGCCACCTGTTAGCAGCTCCTGTAAATGAAAGAAGGAAAACACAAAGTATTAATTGGTCAATAGATACTTCCTTAGTTTTAAACAAATCTGAAATCTCAAGGATCTTTTCCACATGCTCATTAGCATCTTCATGATCTGATCCACTAAAGGCATTCTCATGCAATTCCTTGAGAAATTGACCTTTCAATTCAAACTTGGCCTCTTTGTCAAACTTAGGCCTAACAATACCTGACACATAGTCTTCTCGGTTATTAGTCATGTATTCCTCCATGGTAGGTTCCATCATTGTTTCTGTGCTTACTTCTTCACACTGAGATTCTTGATCAGAAAAGTAGTCGAGCTCTACCGAACTCGAGCAATCAAGGCTTGTTGTCTTGGAAAGTTTCCTAAGCGAATGAAAAGCTTGTTCAGGTTCTTTGTAAGGTTTAACGAGGTCTTTAGTAGAACTCCTGGTCATGCACTTCCGGAAATCAACACAAAACCATCAGTAGAATAGGTTTGAAAAAGTATAATAACAGGAAACTAATAACGAAAACGGAATACGAAAAATAAAAGTTGTTGATATCTGCAGACGATACGCCATATCCAGGAATCCGGATATGCCATATGTTCACTTCGTTAAAAAGTTCAGACTTTTATTTTAGAAAAATTATACTCCGTATTGATGGGGATCAATGTGCCGTATGTATTAAATTTCAAATTTGCTTATATATAAAAATAAATACACCGTATACGCAGATGCGTATATGTCGTATGTTCATTACGTTTCAAAATACAAGCTTTTTGATATTAATGCGCCGTATAGACAAAAAAAATCGATACGCCGTGTCTTGTTAGTTAAAGAATTCGAATATGTTTTAAATTAATAAATAGATACGTCGTATGAGGGAAACTCATGCGCCGTATGGCGTTTAGGGTTTTTCTTTCTTTTTCTTTTTTTTTTTTTTTTTTTTTTTTTTTTTTTTTTTTAATTCTGATTAAAAATAGAATACGCCGTATCTAGAGGGATAGATACGTCGTATTCGAATTATTAATTAAGATATGCTGTATATAAAAAAAATGCAATACGCCGTATCTAAATAAATAGATGCGCCGTATCATTTAGTTCAGCAAAATACAGCAGACAATAATTATGCGGAAAAAACAGAAAAACGAAAAACAAACAAAAATTACAGAAAACAAAGAAACACGAAAACAAAAAATATGCAGAAAAATATAATGAATACAAATAATACAAATACATAACAAGGTTAGTAAGCAAAAAATAAAAAATTAAAAACTAATTAAGTTAATTCTAAATTAAAACATTAACATATATTCAAGTATTAGACAATTCACTACCCGGCAGCAGCGCAAAAAACTTAATGCGTGCGTATATCGTTGTAGGTTTAGATTATATTATCAAGTTTTAAGTTTATATTTAGCCGACTTATCCTATAACAAACACTAACGAGCAGTGTACCCGATCAATGTAGCTAGTTGGTAAGTAGAGTGTCGATCACTAAGAGTGGAACGTTAATACCTAGATATCTACCAATATTTTAATCCTAAGTTAGTTCTAATGCCATAATCTAACGCAAGGGGGGTTTTCAGCCTGAGAGACTGTCACGATGTGTAGATTAGTAAACAGCAAATAAAATAAGGAAGCGAATGGCACACACGTACACAGATAGAAAACAGATACAGATAAGAGGCCTGGCCGATAGTAGGAAAACTTGTCACACATTTAATTGCTTAGCTGTATAAGATGAGTGCTAAAATCTATTCTCTCTCAGTGGAATTCTTAACACATGTGTGTAAACACCTAATGATTATTAAGTTTATGTATTATTTATCCCTTTTACAGGCTTACATTAACTATGTAAACGATGCTAACGAAGTAATTGCGCGAGCCTACGTCGACAAGGCGCGATAAACACAATATGTAATTAAAGCACATGCATTAAGAAACCAAATAAACATCAAATACTCTTTATAAAAGCTGTAAACAATTAAGTCTGATCAAATAGTGAAAAAGACGCTAACTCAACGATTAACATATTGCTAATACAAGTAAATGAGTTTTCCTGTGAATTAAAATACTTGCAGGACCTTCTTACTGCTCAGAATTCGTCCTTTAGGTTGTGTCTTGTGCTGCCAATTCGTCTGGTTTTCTTCCTTGTTATGTATGTATCGAATGTGGCTGTCGAATAGGGTATTTATACATTAATTTGATACGCCATATCTAGGTAACTTCGCGTGGGGTTCAAGATTATTATATTCTGGAATATTCGTACACCGTCATAAGATGCGGCGCAGCTTCAATCTTCGTACGACGCATCGTCCTTCAGAATCTTGGGTTATCTGGTGAAATAAGGCGTATCCGGAGTAAAACAAGTCAGATCTTCTCGTTGACAAAGGTTTCATATACGGCGTATAGGATAAATCCATACGGCGTATGCTTCAAAGTCAAGCATTGGTCTTCATAATCGTCTATGTCTTTATGTACGGTGTATCTTCCTTCATTTCAGTAGACTTTTCCAACTTGATTCATTTTGCTACAATTTACGTCCAAAATAGCAAAATTTCACCAAATGCTTGTATATAACTGAGAATTACAAAAGTAAGCGATTAAGTATCAATTCTCACATAAAATAATATAAAACAAGCGAATAACATAGGATAAATGATGCCAGTAAAATGTAGTTATTTGATATAGTCAACTTTATCTTGTCCAGTATAACCTGTAATTCACTAAGAAAACGAAACACAAAACATCGCAAAAAATGGGCGGTAAACACTATATATATAAAAACTAATTCCTAGAAAACAAAGTAAGATATAATGCTTGCAAAATAAATGTCTACAGATTCCTGGAAATTTAAAATTCTGAAAATTTTTCAAATTTTTAATTTCCAGCAGAAAAACAAAATCTTGGTAAACTGTGCTACTACAGTGTCTGACCCCGTCGGGTGTAAACCCTGACGCCATCAGGTATGACCTGACAGTATTTTTACGTTTTGTTTCTGGAAAAATTCTGGAAAAACCTAATTAATAAAACCTGGAAAAACTACAGAACATTCACTGTGACTCGATATAAGCATTTGACTCTAAACAAACACATAAATATATGCTAATCATTAATTGTTAACTTTCATGTTCGAATTCCTTATTTTAAACAAATGTGATCTTCCCTACACTTAACTTTTTGTAAAATACCTTTATATGCAATTAACGAGGTTATAAACAAAATTAAGCATTTTCACAAATTATTCAAAAAATGAAAGATAAACAAGTAACGATGAAGCATACATATGAAATCAAACAAAATAAAAACAAACAAACAACTAAAAAGATTGCGTTGCCTCCCAAGAAGCGCTTTTCTTTATTAACGAGTCTTGTAGCTAGACTGAAGGTCATGGCCTACATTTTCCTTCTTCGTAACCTAAAAGCTGTTTCGAACTTCTTAATCATTCTTTCATCCTGCTTGTATTCCGGGCCTAAAGCCAAACATCCTGAATAATAAATTTTATTTCTCTTGTGGCTATTACCATTTTTGTAAGACCGTGTATCTAACTCTATCACACACAATATATGAATAGTATATAAGCTCTAGATGGATCGTATGTATGTAAAGTATGTCGTGTATATATAAGAGAGCATAAGAGATGAAGAGAAGTTATATTAAAACACACACAAACACACATGCACGTCCACTCTAAAAATGAGGTGAAGTGTGGTATTTATAGTGCAAGAGAAATGAGCCACATGGGCTTTCTATGGGCCGGATCTATCATGGATTGGATATGTGTTATAATTTATATGAAATGGACTAACATGACTTAACTCTTAACCAATTAGCTTGGTCCAATCCATGAGCCCTTAGACTATTCTATTACATTTTCTATAACACGATACAAAGTTGTTAGTAAGCAATTGACCATCACTTTTTATCAATGCTAACAATCTCCCCCTAAGGGATGGTCATTCAAATGAAGCTCTATGTGATTAGTTTTTTCATCTTCTTGTTGTAGAATAGTCTTGGTTCTTTGTTCCTTCATGCTTTGTGATCTTTGAGATAATCGTCTTTTGGTCTTTTTTGCCTTTGTTCAACATCTTTATAGATTTACAGTGTTGACTTTTCCTTCATACTCATACTTCTTGATAATACTTTGATCTTCATACTTATGTTGCCCTCACTTGATACATGAACTTGTTCTTGATATCTTGATTAGCTTTTTGACTTTGTCGTAACACTTTGGCTTTAACTTGATCTTTTTGTCTTGAACTTTTTCACTTGAGCTTTGTAGAGGATGATCTTCATAAGTATGAGTATGAGGAGATGTAGATGTTGTGCTATATGATGATGGTTGATGGAATTTCCTCAGTACCTACATAAAATAGTTAGTAATAAAGCGTCCAACACTTACAGGTTTAAACTTCGAGATTGTTAATGGCATAGTGTGAAAACTTTCGCTAATCCTAGCCAAGGCCGTTCCTGAACCGGATGCCCCCGAGAGAGCTAACTCAAATACACAGAAGTGTATCAACGATTCAGATGAGCCGCTGAAGTATACAGGAGTATCACTTTACGACCGTAGACCGTTTGAAGCAAATAACCGTCATGATATGTAAGGCAAGATATGTAGATCTCATAAAGACTCTTGTACACCCTGTGTCATTTTTTTTTTTTTTTTTTTTTAAATGAATCTCATGGCTCTAGACTCGATTATGTGCATTTTCATTTTAGTAGTCGGAGGCATGGAGCAAAGTGCCACCTTTTCAATATCAACACATCTTGGAGTGAGAGGCCGATAAATCATGTAATGTTCTCCGTGAGAAATGAAACAAATATCTTTTAAGAGATATCTGAGTGGCTAGGAGGGGTTGTGCAGCGCGTCACTGGGTCCATGACGTCTTGTCATCAATATCAGTAACAACTTTGTGATTACTGATAGCAGATGTATTGACCCAGTTTATGCCCTAAGTTTTCATGGAGGGCTATTTCTTTTCACCCTTTCATAAACTTTTCTTTTTCATTCGTCAACCCCTTCTTTCTCCTTTCTCATTTACTCCTTTTTTTCAATCTTACCTAAGGACTTCTAATTCTAATCTATTGGAATTTTCCTTGGGTAGATCCCTCCGGCTCTGGCTGATCATAGGACATAAACCTAACCATAATCACCTTATTACTCCATGATTATCCTATATTTATTGATCACATGCCATAAAACCTTTTGTGAAAATCTCTCAAAGTGTTTATGAATAAAACACATTTTGTTAACACTTCGAGAGTTTTGCATTTTCTGAAATACTCCCCCTAAACATGTGCTTATGCATTTTAAAGATAAGTTTGCACATGGTGGGTAGAGTTCGTACATTTGAATTGAACGATTTTCCGTCAACATGACCTTTGCGAGACACGTTTACATCACTAGTTAGACTAGCTTGAAATTATTACCCGTACTGGTCATATTCAAAGAGAATCTCTTGAATTGGTACATTCTACGCAGACAAGTCCTTTGCGAGACACGTTTACATCACTGGATAAACCAACTTCAAATTATTACCTTTCCAGGATAAGTCTTTTCGATAAAGACATTTAGCTTTCGTCAATTCGAGGGTAAAATCTGAGTCGAGCTCTTTTGAGATTCAACTACGATCTTTAAATATTTTGATCACATTTTAATCACATCTTCTCCCCCTCAAAAATAGCATGTCGTGATATTTTTTATATCTACTGATTAAAGGAAAGCTTTTTGGAGAGATAGACGGATTTGGTTAAGCATGAAATTGGAACATTTTGTTTTTGATTTTTATACTCTCCATTAAATAAATCATATTTTTAAACAGAGAGTTTAAAATAAGTTTAAAGAGTTTGGAGGGAGTTATCTTGAGCACATAATAATTTGAATGATTTTGAAATATCTTTTTAAAAATCTTAATCATGTGCTCAAAGATTCTTTATTTCGTCTTTGAAATTACGAGTTCTGATAAGAAATAATCAGAAGTCATCATTTGAGTGCGGGTTTCGTACTGAAGTATAAGAAAGCCATAGTGAAGAATTTGAGAAAGGACATGTTTTAGAAAACATTTTAATGAACTCTCGCTCAAGCATCTGTACATGTCCGTATCATTGTTGAATGACATTTCTAGATACGTACAGAATATTGATTATACGAGAGACATGTTGTGAGATGAATATTTTTGGATTTTTTTAATTTTATAT
Organism: Artemisia tridentata subsp. tridentata; assembly: GCA_021014915.2. Taxonomy (NCBI): domain Eukaryota; kingdom Viridiplantae; phylum Streptophyta; class Magnoliopsida; order Asterales; family Asteraceae; genus Artemisia; species Artemisia tridentata. Next base: position 62,543,166 of record CP139501.1, on the reverse strand, counting down.
TGTTTTTGTATTTTTGAAAATTTTTCTATTTTTATATTTTGTTTTTGTTGGTTTTTCAAATTTTGTATTTTGTTTTTCAAAATATTTAAAGAGAAGCTATTTTGAAAATAGTTTCAAGAAGATTCGAGAAGACGATCTAGCTCCTCAGGAGTTAGGCTTCGCATGCCAATTCGTCGAACTAAATTTTCAAACCTTTCGTTTGGAAGGGCTTTACTAAATAGATCGGCGAGTTGGTAATCTGTCTTCACGAAAAATAATTCAACAGTACCCTCTTCTACGTGTTCTTTGATGAAGTGATAGCGGACTCTAATATGCTTTGTGTTCGAGTGTTGTACAGGATTGCACGAGATGGCTATGGCACTTTTCGAATAAAAATACATCGGTATTCTGTCGAAAGTAAAGCCATAATCTGTGAGTTGTGTCGGCATCCATAGAACTTGGGCACAACACGCAGATAGAGACACATACTCGGCTTCTGCAGTAGATAATGCAGTACAATCTTGTTTCCTTGATGACCAGCCTACTAGCTTTTCACCCAAAAATTGTGCTCCATCTGATGTACTTTTTGCTATAACTTGGCAACCTGCATGGTCGGCATCTGAAAATGCTATTAGTTTAAACTCGGAATCCTTCGAATAACAAAGTCCCATGTTAATGGTTCTTCGAAGGTACCAAAAGATCCGTTTGACCCCTTGGAGGTGAAGTTCGGTAGGCCTTGCCTGAAACCGTGCTAATAAGCAAACAACAAAATGAATATCGTGTCGATTAGCAGTAAGGTACATGAGAGAACCAATCATGCTCCGATATTTCTTCGGATTGATGGGTTTCACAAATAAATCAGCACCTATTTTCGGTGAAGTGACCATTGGTGTATCAACAGAGTCACAATTTTCCATACCATGTTTTTTCAAAATCTCATTTGTATATTTAGCTTGATTAATAAAAATACCATGATGTGATTGGTGTATTTGTAAACCAAGAAAGAATTTAGTTCCCCCATCATGGACATTTCAAATTTTCTTTTAATGAGATTTTCAAAATGTTTTGAATGTTTTAGATTAGTGGACCCAAAGATAATATCGTCCACATAAATATGAACAATCAAATTGTCATCTTTGTATTTTCTAGTAAACAAGGTGGAATCAGCAGTTCCTTTGGTGAAATTGTATTGGATCAGGAAAGATGATAGTTCGTCATACCACGCTCTTGGAGCTTGTTTTAAACCATAAATTGCTTTCTTTAGCTTGTAGACGTAGTCTGGATGTTCTTTGTCAACGAATCCATCTGGCTGACTCACCTAGACTTCTTCTTTCAGAGTTCCATTTAAGATTGCAGTCTTGATGTCCATTTGATGGATTATGATGTTTTTGTGAGCTGCATAGGCCAAGAAAATCCTGACAGCCTCATGTCTTGCTACTGGCGCTAGTGATTCTTCGAAAACTATCCCTTCATCCATTTTGTTCTTCCATATCCATTCGAGATCAATGACAAGTTTGTCAATTGGTCTTGGAACAAAATCCCATGTATCATGTAACTGGTATTGAAGAAGTGCTTCCTGCATCGCTTCTATCCATGCATTTTCTGCCATCGCCTCCCGAATGTTCTTTGGTTCTTTTAGACTAACTGAGCAAATGTAGATGCACATGTCAGGCTCGGTGGCGAGTTGTATTCTCGTCTGAACTGGCCTTAAAGGTTCACCAATAACTTGTTCTATTGGATGGTCTTTAGTCCACTTGAGTGTAGAAGGGTACCTTGGGTTTAACGTATGCGTGTTAGATGGTTCTTGTAACCTTGAAGATGATTCATCTGAGTCTGTTGCAAACGGGTTTTCGAACACTTCTTCTTATAACGCAGCATCGTTTTGGTGTTGCTCTTCTTGAAATGGTGTATTTTGGTTTTGCTCATCAACTCTTGGTAGAACAATTCCTAGAATTGGAGTTTCTGGAGTAGATGTAGATGATGTTGAGGGAGTTGGTGCGTCAGCTTCGATTATTGTAGATGCATCTTGTGGTGGTGGTGGTGGTTGATAGTTTTGAGCGGGTACAGCGGAATGTTGTTGTGATGCATCGGTCGAACTTCCACCATAGTATTCATCAAACATAAACTCGAAGAAATTTTCCAGTTCTTGTTCTGAAGGTTTTTCAGTTTTTGTTGACTGAGCTCCTTGAGGTACGAGTCTGGAACTAATGTCCAGAAGTCTGCTGGTTTGGTGCGGGTCCTAATCTATTATGATTAGAAGCCATCGGGTTAAGCGCGGTTTCTAGAGCGAGTCTCTCAGATGCCATTTGTGAAATTTCGTCAAACTTCACATTCATTGTCTCCATTAGCCTTTTAGTTCTTCTGTTATATACCTTGAATGCCCTTGAGTTTTCTGAGTAACCAATGAAGATTCCAATATCACCCTTAGCTTTCAACTTCCTTAGATCTTCTCTGTCGTTCGTTGGATAGCACAAAGCGCCAAACACGTGAAGATAAGAGATATCGGGTTTTCTGTTGTTTACTAGTTCATATGGGGTTTTATTGAATCTTGAATGGATTAGGGAACGGTTCTGAGTGAAACAAGCAGTGGCAACAACATCAGCCCATAAGAATAACGGTGCACTTGAATAAATCAGCATTGTGCGAGCAGCTTCCACAAGAGTTCGATTTCTTCTTTCAACTACCCCATTCTGCTGTGGATTTCTAACAACAGATGTCTGATGTGTGATTCTAGCATTTGTGACTTCTATGCCATTGTCTGTTCTTACAATCTTTACTGGAGCTTGAAGTAGGACTTGAATACGCTTCAAAAAGGTGATGATGATGCCTGGTGCTTCGTCTTTAGACCTCAGAAACTTTACCATGTATATCTTGAATAATCATCAACGATAACAAGAATATACTTCTCATTAATGCTTGCAACTCTCATTGGGCCACATAAGTCCATGTGCAACATATGTAACTATGCTTCCGAACTGGGCACGGTTTTAGGTTTATATGTTGCCCTTTTGCTTTTACCTTGGTCGCATGATGGACATAAGTGATCTTTGGTGTATTTGAACATAGGAAGTCTGTTGACGATGTTGTCTTTGGCTAGTTTGTTAATGGTATTGAAATTGAGATCGGATAATCGTCTACGCCACAACCAGGACTTTGTTTCGCAAGCTCTTGTCATAACATAAATTGGTGATGAAGAGGCCATTTGGTTGATGTCGATAGCATATAGGTTGGTGCCACGATTTCTAGTTAAGAGATCATCGCCAACCAAATTTCTAACAAAACATGTATTTCTCCTAAATGAAACCTCTAAATCTGCGTCACAAAACTGTCCGACTAAAAACAAGTTGTATCCTAACCCTTCGACGTAGTAGACACGAGTGATTAAGTAATTTTCAAATTGAAGATCTTTATAACGCAAAATAGCTGCTACATGATCATTTCCAAAGCGTACAGTTCCCATGAATTTCCATATGAAGTTAATCAGCAGCTTTAGATTCCCGGTCATGTGCTTGGAGCAACCCGAGTTGATGATCCAAAGACATATTTTGATAACCTGCGAAGAACAAAAGATTTGCATTTGGAAACCGTTTAACATTTGGTTCCATGGGGTTAGGAGTAACATCTGAATCACACTCATAGAAGGTTTCTACTGGGTCAATTTGAACCGCTTTTAATTTGCCATTCTTAAGTATGAATTCTCTACCCGTTGGTTTCCATACACAATACTTAAGACAGTTCCTAGGTATATGACTACTAGTGCTTGATCTACATCCTGCAATTAGTCTTTGTATATATCTATATCTAGCACTAGTTCCTTGAGGAACTTCCTTCTATTCAGACGTAACATTTACATTCTTAGAAACATTATCATCACAAACATCATTAGATAAAGATTTCTAGCACATTAAACAAACAGAGTCATTACATGCACTAGAAACAGTACTTTTAACATTACATTCAGATGACGTATGTTTCTTATTAGAAAGCGATAAATTCCTAGGGTGTTCTTCTACTTCTTCATCTTTATTCTGGCATCTACTCTTAGAGACAGGCGAGACTCTATTGTTCCTTGTATTGCTCCTAAGTTGTAGTCTGCTGCTTCTAGAGGTGCTTTCTAATCCTATAGAAGGTATGGCACACGCAATAGGATTTATATTGTTTTCGGGAGAAGTTGTTTTAGCATTCCTAGTTTCTTTTGGATTATCTTTAATGCTCTTGTCTATTGCCCTATATGTTTGAGATATGGAGGTACACGCAATAGTGGGACTAATCCTATAATGACCAGGTGCTATCACATTCGATGTTTCGACAACCGCTTTTCCTTTATCAACAATATTTACTTTTTCATTTGACTTGGGCAAGGGTGTTGGAGTGACTAGTTTTTTCAAATCATTTTTCACATCAGCTTTTGTTTTTGGTTTATCCATGGTTAATGGTTTTGCAAACTTAGTTTCCACACCTTTCCCTTTTAGGCTTTCTAGCTGAGACCTCAAATGAACATTTTGTTCTTTCATGTTTTTGTAGGCACGCTCACATGACAGTTTGTCATACTTGCATTCCTCAGTTTTTCGATCTAGTTGTTTAAAATATGATACATTTTCTTTTTCAAGTTTAACAAGAGCATTTTCATATTTTAAAACATTTGCAGAAGCCTCAGCTCTCAATCTTTCATCGTATTCAACAGAATATGTTTGTAAAATGATGGACATAATATCGGTCAATAAAGCTGCTTTGAAGAGAGAATCATTGAGGTTTTCCAAAACTTTGATGGTTTCAATATTTTCATTAGCTTCCTTAACCAGGGATTTGTGGTTCTTGACAAAGTCAGCTGTTTCTTTCAAAATTGCTTGTTCAAGATGAATTAGTCTCCCATGTATATTATTTAGTTGAGTAGTAATTTCTATTTCAAACACCTTTTTCATTTCAGCATGAAAACTTGAATGCCAGTTGTTGATACTGATAGTTGTTTTGGAAGCAAAAATATTTTGAAGTGTTTCAATTCTTCTTTTAAGATCATCCAGATATCCTCTAGCAGTACTTGTGTTAAAAGGATTACATGAGGACATTTGTTCCAAGTTTGAGAGATTTTAAGAAACAACTGGTTTTTTGGAAACCTTAGGTGTTTGTTTTTGTTGAACAAAATTTACTCCAGAAAGTATGTTAATTTTTTTATAATCAATTGTTTTTATTTCTTGGTTCTTTTGTTTCATTTTGATTCGACTCCCTTCAACAAGCTCAATTGTTTCATTTGAATCCCGAAGAGCATTTTCTTTTGTGTGCACATTCTTTAGGTTGCTTTTCTAGTCCATCACTATCATAATGGAACCCCTGAATGCTACACTATGATAAAAGCAAAGTATGATATCATTAGTGTCAATCAGGGGTCACAAAATGAGTTGTTACACTTTAGTGAGGTAACAGGTGAAAGCGTGTTTGTTTTAGTTGAACTAAAAATATGCAAACACTTTTTTATCCAAAATTTTTAATTTTATACATACAACATGTGGTAACTACAATAACAATCTAACTTCTAGTTGAGCTTTCAGCTTTCAAAATCTTAGCTTGTAACGCATAAATTTGAAATATTGAGTACCCTCTCCGAGTTTCTAGATAATCAACTAAAGCAAAACATGATCGTTACAATTTTCTCAAGACTTTAAATCACAATCATGGTTACTATGTTGTAACAATGTAACCTGCTCATAAATAAATTAAAGATAAACTCCAAAGTAAACCTAAAAGTCAGCAAAAACTCAATCTTGCGTAGTCATATCTTCACTTTTGGAGTTCTTTTCCATTAATAGAGTTACATAACAGACTGCATTCAAAGGTAAAAGTCAGCAAAAACTCAACATCATCTAAGCGCATTAACAAGCCACATTTTCCTGCTTTTTAGTTATTTTTATCTAGCTCCATTTAGTTGCACATGCATCAAATGAATGAAGAAGAGTATGTGATGCTTTTTAGTTAACAACAAATGCTAATTTGGTTGACGATTTGACGACATAATACTTAAGCTTATTTCACAGTAACACATAACACTTGACACTTAACAAATCTAACTTTAGAACTACTAACATTCACCGTAACATATCTAATGATAAAAAAAAGAAGAATGCAAACCAAAATCATTCACCGTAACATCACTACGACAAATAACATTCTCGATCATTCATAAGTCATAACAATAATTATAAAACTTCAAAACAATAACGAATGTGCAGCCACCACCTATTTTATTCCATCAACAATCAAAAACTTTCCAAATACTTAAAAATCGTTAAAAGCAATTTACCAATCCTCAAAAGTTTAACCACAATAAAGCAGGAAAGCTAATTAAAAACTATAAATAGATTATAAAAAAATAGACAATCTATCAAACACTTTATATGCATAACATGAAATTAAAGTAATTAATAAAAAAAGTCATACCTAAGTGTAAGCATCAACAGGACCACCTTCAGACTTTCACCGCAATTGAGAGCCGAAATCCAAATCGGCAACTGCTGCAAAGAACCAAAATCGCCACTAAAAAGCATACGTTAATTAACACGAAAACCTAATTCTTATGAACCACATATAACAAATATAACAAAATCCCCAAATTTAAATAAATAAATAAATAAATAAAAAGGATAAACCTAATTTTACCTGGTCTATGTTTGTGCGTTTTATGGATCTGTGGATTAATTTTCTTTCTTCATTAAATTTGTTTCTCAATATGTCAATGTTGTGTTGGATCGTTGTGTTTGCGTTTTCTGATTTGTGTTTCTGTGGGTGTGTTTTGTGCTTGTATCTGTGTACAAATGGAAGAAGATTAAAGAGAATAACTTACTTCTAACTGAAGAAGAAGATGATGTGGATAATGGGTGGCTGGAATTTTGTTTGTGGTGTGTGGTTTGTGGTTGAATGGAAGATTCAGGAACCTGGATATCGCAGAACAAAGTATACGCGGGAATAAAATATATTATTTGTTACTATTAATAGCACTGTAGCTGCTCTCACAAAACAATGTATTTTGACTTTACGGGTAACACTTCCAACGTAAGTTGAAGACCAATATGCATACCACAGACAAATCATGTACATCAAAATGTTATTATTAATAAAGAGGATCGCTTAGTGTCAACTATTCATAGATGATTGCCTGGTCAATATGAAATAATCATAATCTGATGATTCACATATGTAAGCATGTAGCTCACCATATAGAACTACATTTTTACTGCAACGCTCATTTTCATTACAGAAAGTAGTCATAGATGATACAGGGAAATTTCTATTTACGCCATGTCAAGTTTATTGAATAATATTTTCTGTTTCGTCATGTTTTCATGTAAACCATACTATACCTAAAACCTAGGCAACGACGCCAGTAATCAGTCCTGTTTCACCCCCCCCCCCTATGTATTCCTTTTCATCCTTGTATCATGATACCAACGGATATATGTGTGATCGACAAATTACTAATGAAAGATGAAAAACATCTCAACAGTTCTGATAAGTACATAGATAGAAAGCTTAATTGCCTTTAAGTTACAAATAAAGGTATTCAGAACCGTACGCATATAGCTAGTATATGCTAGAAAAATTAATTTAATTAAGATTACCTTGATCAAGCCAGCCAAACAATGAACCTCTATCCCATTGCGGAAAAGGCCTCTGTTAAGTAGCTTCCTAACATCCTTCTCTTGACTATTCTCTGCATTTCTTAAAAATACTCCTTTTGCCTTAAACCAACCAACCAAGAAGCAGATAAACCTGAATTAACATATTATCAACAGAATGAACAATTCAAAATTATGCAAGAAAGAAGTTACGCAATGCTAGTAAAAAATATAAATAATATCATAAAATTTAGGTGAATTAGCTTGCCATATATCTTTAAAATTTCCATTACCTATCAGAATGTAACGGAATCTTCAAAACCACCGTACTTTATTCAACATCTATCATATCAAATTTGGTCTTTTAATAACAAATTCATCAGTATGAAACCTAATCAGACTTGACCTAGATGATATCTGCACAGGAAGGCTATGTTGCTGGTGCGATTGCTGAGATGAAGTCGGCCGGGGCACATTCTTCTTTGTAGACCTAGGCTTTTCTCGAGGAGTAACCTAACTTATAAAGGGGAGGTTGCCAGTATAACAATTCCTGCAACTTGAACAATAGAAAGAAAGTTACAATAAGCTCATAAGTCAAAAGACCAACCAATGCTAATTTGGTTGACCATTTGACGACATAATCTAATAATGTGAAGTTTAAAAAAAGTGACTATGCTTAAGAGAAAGGCATACCTCGATAATAAGAACCATGAAATCCCAGCTCATCAGTCATCTGACCCGCTCACCTGAAAATCGGCATTCGATAGTAAAAGTTACACTAAGTAATAACACACCAGGAGCATTTTCTGTTGCGTGCACATTCTTTAGGTTGCTTTTCTAGTCCATCACTGTCATAATGGAACCCCTGAATGCTACACTATGATAAAAGCAAAGTATGATATCGTTAGTGTCAATCAGGGGTCACAAAATGAGTTGTTACACATCAGTGAGGTAACAGGTGAAAGCGTGTTCGTTTTAGTTGAACTGAAAATATGCAAACACTTTTTTATCCAAAATTTTCATTTTTATACATACAACATGTGGTAACTACAATAACAATCTAAGTTCTAGTTGAGCTTTAAGCTTACAAGATCTTAGCTTGTAACGGATAAATTTGAAATATCGAGTACCCTCTCCGAGTTTCTAGATAATCAATTAAAGCAAAACATGATCATTACAATTTTCTCAAGACATTAAATCACAATCATGGTTAATATGTTGTAACAATGTAACCTGCTCATAAATAAATTAAAGATAAACTCCAAAGTATACCTAAAAGTCAGCAAAAACTCAATCTTGCGTAGTCATATCTTCACTTTTTGAGTTCTTTTCCATTAATAGAGTTACATAACAGACTGCATTCACAGGTAAAAGTCAGCAAAAACTCAACATCATCTAAGCGCATTAACAAGCCACATTTTCCTGCTTTTTAGTTATTTTTATCTAGCTCCATTTAGTTGCACATGCATCAAATGAATGAAGAAGAGTATGTGATGCTTTTTAGTTAACAACAAATGCTAATTTGGTTGACGATTTGACGACATAATACTTAAGCTTATTTCACAGTAACACATAACACTTGACACTTAACAAATCTAACTTTAGAACTACTAACATTCACCGTAACATATCTAATGGTAAAAAAATGAAGAATGCAAACCAAAATCATTCACCGTAACATCACTACGACAAATAACATTCTCGATCATTCATAAGTCATAACAATAACTATAAAACTTCAAAACAATAACGAATGCGCAGCCACCACCTATTTTATTCCATCAACATTAAAAAGCTTTCCAAATACTTAAAAATCGTTAAAAGCAATTTACCAATCCTCAAAAGTTTAACCACCATAAAGCAGGAAAGCTAATTAAAAACTATAAATAAATTATAAAAAAATAGACAATCTATCAAACACTTTATATGCATAACATGAAATTAAAGTGATTAATAAAAAAAGCCATACCTAAGTGTAAGCATCAACAGGACCACCTTCAGACTTTCACTGTAATTGAGAGCCGAAATCCAAATCGGCAACTGCTGCAAAGAACCCAAATCGCCACTAAAAAGCATACGTTAATTAACACGAAAACCTAATTCTTTTGAACCACGTATAACAAATATAACAAAATCCCCAAATTTAAAATAAATAAATAAATAAATAAATAAAAAGGATAAACCTAATTTTACCTGGTCTATGTTTGTGCATTTTATGGATCTGTGAGTTAATTTTCTTTCTTCATTAAATTTGTTTCTCGATATGTCAATGTTGTGTTGGATCGTTGTGTTTGCGTTTTCTGATTTGTGTTTGGGTGGGTGTCTTTTGTGCTTGTATCTGTGTACAAATGTAAGAAGATTAAAGAGAATAACTTACTTTTAACTGAAGAAGACGATGATGTGGATAATGGGTGGCTGGAATTTTGTTTGTGGTGTGTAGTTTGTGGTTGAATGGAAGATTCAGGAACCTGGATATCGCAGAACAAAGTATACGCGGGAATAAAATATATTAATTGTTACTATTAATAGCACTGTAGCTGCTCTCACAAAACATTGTAGTTGCAAAAGCAGTGTTCCGAAGCGCCCAATAAATGTTATTATGATATAATTATCAAGTTTTAAATTTATATTTAGCCGACTTATCCTATAACACACACAAACGAGCAGTGTGCCCGATCACCAAGAGTGGAATGTTAACACCTAGATATCTATCAATATTCTAATCCTAAGTTAGTTCTAATGCCCTAATCTAACGCAAGTGGGATTTTCAGCCTGAGAGAATGTCACGATGTGTAGATTAGTAAACAGTAAATAAAATAAGGAAGCGAATGGTACACACGTACACAGATAGAAAATAGATAAAGATAAGAGGCCTGTCCAATAGTAGAAAAACTTTTCACACGTTTAATTGCTTAGCTGTATAAGATGAGTGCTAAAATCTATTCTCTCTTAGTGGAATTCTTAACACAGGTGTGTAAACACCTAATGATTACTAAGTTTATGTATTATTTATAACCTTTACAGGCTTACATTAACTATGCAAACGATGCTAATGAAGTAATTGCGCGAGCCTACGTCAACAAGGCGCGATAAACTCAATATGTAATCAAAACATGTGCATTAAGAAACCAAATAAACATCAAATACTCTTTATAAAATCTGGAAACAATTAAGTCCAATCAAATAGTGAAAAAGACGCTAACTCAATGATTAACAGATTGCTAATACATGTAAATGAGTTTTCCTATGAATTAAAATACTAGCAAGACCTTCTTACTACTCTGAATTCGTCCTTTAGGTTGCGTCTTGTGCTGCCAATTCGTCTGGTTTTCTTCCTTGTTATGTGTGTGTCGAATGTGGCTTTCGAATGGGGTATTTATACCTTCTGATGAAAGGGTCGATACAGTGTATCCATTAAGTTGATACACCGTATCTAGGTATCTTCGCGTAGGGTCCAAGATTATTATATTCTGGAGTATTTTTACACCGTCATAAGATACGGCGCAGCTTCAATCTTCGTACGGTGCATCGTCCTTTAGAATCTTATGTTATTTGGTGCTGTCTTGAGATTAATACGCCGCATATTAGGAATGCAATACGGCGTATCTGGAGTAAAACAAGTTAGATCTTCCATACGACGTATGGGATAATTCCATACGGCGTATGCTACAAAGTCAGGCAATGGTCTTCATAATCGTCTAAGTCTTTATGTACGGCGTATCTGTATAGAATGATATGGTGTATCTTCCATCAGTTCAGTAGACTTTTCCAATTTGATCCATTATGCTCCTATTTACATCCAAAATAGCTAATTTTCACCAAATGTTTATTTATAACTGAGAATTACAAAAGTAAGTGATTAAGTATCAATTCTCACATTAAATAATATAAAACAAGTGAACAACATAGGATAAATGATGCCAATAAAATGTAGTTATTTGATATCAAGTATCACATCTTGGTCATACTTGATCCTCACATTATTTTTCTCCAAGATCTGTAAAAGCAAAGTCCTATCCCTTGCAGGTAGGGATGATAAAACAATAGATGGGAAATGTTCATTATGAAGGCACAAATATTTCAAGTGTGGTGGTAATTCAACAAAGGTTTCATTATTATCAAAAGTTTTCCGAACATCACACCTAGATTTTTTGATAACTACACAATCATTCAACTCATCATCAGAATCCTTAATAATATCGTTCTGGAGCTCAATTGGTTCGTTGAGGTCAATCGATTCAATAAGGTCATCATGATTAGGGTCAATTGATTGATTTTGGATTAAAGTTTCGCCCATTAGCCTAGCCTCTAGGTCGAGCTCCATTCGCTATCTTAATCCTAGCACATAACCGCTTTTAATAATGCTCTTAATAGGATTATCACACTTATAGACTAATTTATCATCCCCTGCTCTTAAAGATATTTTTCTTTTAAAGACATCAATTTTAGCATGAGCAGTAGACAAGAATGGTCTTCCAAGGATCAATGGAATTTTGATATCCTCTGGCATATCTAATACAACGAAGTCTACTGGAAAGTCATATTTTTCAATCTTAACAAGCACATTTTCTGCTATACCCTCGGGACGTTTTACAGTTTTATTTGCCAATTCAATAAGTAGCTTAGTGGGAGCTAATTTGCCTAAGCCTAAGGTTGTGAAGGTCTTATAAGGCATGACACTAACATTGGCTCCTAAGTCAGCTAAAGCTTTACTGAAAGACATATCATTAATGTTACAAGCCAAAGTAAAACTCCTTGGGTCTTTCTCCTTGTTAGACAAGGCGTTGTGATCGGTTGCAGAGCACTCTTCTTTCATAGTAGCCTTGATCTCTTCTTCAATCCTTGACTTTTCATTGAGCAATTTTCTTAAACTGATTAAAGAGATAAAGAAGAATTTTGGCTTTTCAGCATTAGCAGCATCTAATAGTCTTCTAGAAAAAGGTACACAAGGCGAAATTTTATCAGTAGTGGTGATTGCTTTGACATACTCTCTTGGATTGGTTTCAGTCGAGCTTGGTAGACTTCCAGATCACCTTTCTTGATGTATCTTGCTTATCTGTCCGATTTGTAGTTCCAATGCCTTGATCGAAGATATATGATTTCTTATAGAAGCATCGGTTGAAGATCGGATTTCTTTGATCAAAGCAGCATTTTCTTCATGTCTCTTGGCAGCATAAGCCATCATTTGCTTCATGGACTCTTCCGAAGTCTGTCTCCTTTCTTGATATGATGGATTCCCATGTCCCTTTGGTAGTATCCTAGAGAAGCTGCCCTATACCTTCCTGATGGTTGAAATGGTTGGCCAAATGGGGTGTAGTATGCTTCTTTTAGTGTTTCTCCTTCATTCTTTGATGGACAATCCTTAGTGTAATGAGGTCCTTTGCATATTTCACAACCAACCTGAGAAACATACACATTTTCATCAACCTTCTTGAGATCTCTACTAAGTTTATTAAATTGAGCTTGAATAGCAGCATATCCATCAGAAGTATCACTGCTTTTAGTTCTAGTAGAGGTTCCATCGTGCCACTTCTTAGAATGATCAGCCATTTCTTATATGGCTTTCCTAGCATTTACTGCACTCATCTGAGGTACAGCTCCCAAGCCTGATAAAGAGTTTCATCGGGCTCATGTTTAAAATTATTGATAGCCTCCATCTTCTTAGCGGTACGAGCAGGTGGACAGTATTTCTTCAAAAATTTCTTCTTCAAGTCTTCTCATGCAGTAATTGAACCAGCAGTTCATTCTTTAGCCACCTGTTAGCAGCTCCTGTAAGTGAAAGAAGGGAAACACAAAGCATTAGTTGGTCAATAGACACTTCCTTGGTTATGAACAAATCTGAAATCTCAAGGATCCTTTCTACATGCTCATTGGCATCTTCATGCTTTGATCCACTGAAGGCATTCTCACGCAACTCCTTGAGAAATTGACCTTTCAATTCAAACTTGTCCTCTTTGTCGAACTTAGGCCTAACAATACCTGACACATAGTCTTCTCGGGTATTAGTCATGTATTCCTCCATGGTAGGTTCCATCATTGTTTCTGTGCTTACTTCTTCACACTGAGATTCTTGATCAGAAAAGTAGTCGAGCTCTATCGAACTCGAGCAATCAAGGCTTGTTGTCTTGAAAAGTTTCCTATGCGAATGAAAAGCTTGTTCAGGTTCTTTGTAAGGTTTAACGAGGTCTTTAGTAGAACTCCTGGTCATGCACTTCCTGAAATCAACACAAAACCATCAGTAGAATAGGTTTGAAAAAGTATAATAACAGGAAACTAATAACGAAAACGAAATACGAAAAATAAAAGTTGTTGATATCTGCAGACGATATGCCGTATCCAGGAATCCAGATATGCCATATGTTTACTTCGTTAAAAAGTTCAGACTTTTATTTTAGAAAAATTATACTCCGTATTGATGGAAATAAATGCGCCGTATGTATTAAATTTCAAATTTGCTTATATATAAAAATAAATACACCGTATACGCAGATGCGTATATGCCGTATGTTCATTACGTTTCAAAATACAAGCTTTTTGATATTAATGCGCCGTATCGACAAAAAAAATCTATACGCCGTGTCTTGTTAGTTTAAAGAATTCGAATATGTTTTAAATTAATAAACAGATACGTCGTATGAGGGAAACTCATGCGCCGTATGGCGTTTAGGGTTTTTTTTTTTTTTTTTTTAATTCTGATTAAAAATAGAATATGCCGTATCTAGAGGGATAGATACGTCGTATTCGAATTATTAATTAAGATAAGCTGTATATAAAAAAAATGCAATACGCCGTATCTAAATAAATAGATACGCCGTATCATTTAGATCAGCAAAATACAACAGACAATAATTATGCGGAAAAAACAGAAAAACGAAAAACAAACAAAAATTACAGAAAAAAAAGAAACACGAAAACAAAAAATATGCAGAAAAATATAATGAATGCAAATAATACAAATACACAACAAGGTTAGTAAGCTAAAAATTAAAAATTAAAAACTAATTAAGTTAATTCTAAATTAAAACATTAACAGATATTCAAGTATTAGACAATCACTACAAAAAAACAGGCTTTCAGAGACTGAAAAATCAGTCTCCGATACACCATGATCAGTTACGGATGGTCTATCAAGGACTGATTTTGCTAGTCACTAATCAGTTTCCAAAATAAAAAAGTCAGTCCTTAGTTCTATGGGTTGGTATCATGTTATTTCAGTCCCCAATGCATATTATCGGCAACTGAAAAGTCAGTCGCCAATACTATGTTAGATCAGTTACTAACACATGGATTTAGGGACTGAAAATTAGTCCATAAACACTGTTTATACTTTATTTTCCCTAATACGTTTCGTTGTTTTGTAGATTACCGTACCAAATCATTTTCTATTAATAGGATTTAAAAACTGATTAGTCTCCGATGAAAGGCTTTAAAGACTGATTGTTAGTCACAAAAAATAGATGAATTAGTCCTTAATTTGCTTTTCTAGTGACTAAAAATTAGTTTCAAAATATATGTTAATCGATAACAGTAGTAATCTGGACGAAAAAATAATTGGATTTCAATATAAAGACCATCATGCGGCCTCTTGCAAGTTATACAGACCAATTATATTGGAAAAGGGTTGCAAGAAACACTTGAATATTATAAGAACTGATACAAAACAAAATTTAGATCAATGTATGGCCATTGGAGTGATTCTTCTTTTTGCTGGCTTACTTGTAGAGACTGTGCTTGCTGATGCTTGTTTTACGTTCGGTTTCTCTGTTGAAGTCACTAAACTTAGTCTTACCGGTTCTTCTCGTGGTTTATCTGTTTCCATTTCCTGAGTATCAGAAGCATTATTAACAATGTCTTTCTCTTTTCCAATCTCTTCTGTTATTTCCTTGCTGACCATTTTATCAACTGCCATAGTTTTCTGATCTGCTGCAACTTGCTTATCGCCTGACGAGAATATAGCAAAATGACATAAATAACATATTTGAATAGAAAAAAGGCAAACAATATCTAATGTAAGAGCTTAGAAACAAGAAAAGGAACCTGAAAAAGAGACGGGTACTCCCAGTTCGGCGTTCTCAAATTCTACAAGTGTACAATAACCGTCCTGGGAAGACAACGCCAATAACCTTGATACATCTAAGACCAGCTACAATAATCCCCTGTTCTGGATCCTCTCTGAGTTCCAAATGGCCAGAAGATTTTTCGAGCAGATCATAGATTACCTATATTTATACAAGAGAACTGTCAAAACTTGGATGCTGTATAGAATAGTAAGTATGCTGTATAGAATGACAACAAGGTGTAAGTATGGATTAATAAACAATCATTTACCAGATTACAATAAGTGTGGTTAGAGTTGTTAAATGACAAATCAAATTTTTCACCGAGTTTATATTATTTCCATGAGATCTATCTGTTAGTTTCATCAATCGTACTTGAAAATATACCTTGGTTCAGTATGATACTTATCTTTATTCAATTAAGCTAATATTGTTTGATGAATGCTGTTTTCTTAATTGGGATAATTCCATATATCAATCGTATTATTGGTCTACCAGTAATACTCGGTCTGGTAACGATATGAATTTGTATTAGATGAAAAATGTATACAACCTAATGTAATAACAATAATATCAAGACAAGGAAGGCTCATAGGGATTAAGAGAACAAGCAGATTGAAGAATTTTCACTCGTTGGACTTACAGGGCCACTAGGAACCAAACTACCCCTGCACACAGTATCTACAAGTCAATAACCTTCAATTTCATATGGCAACGCACTTTCACTCAATGATAACCCAATTTAATAATGAGACTAAAACTGCTCCAAGCATAAATAACTACACGACACCAATGTTATTAATGAGCATCATTCCTATAGAATATTCCAACCATCATCCTGGTTCCACCTCTTACCACTGTCACAACTCAACTATCGAATGATTAAATATGTGCAATGTTTGCCAATTGCAGGGACAAGGCATGTATTAATCTTATTATGATTAAGGATCAGGCAGAGTAAATGAAATAGTTCAAAGCTGGGTGAGAATGATTGTATATTTAAGTTACCTTCCAGTTGAGCCATACGCAAAGACAGTCGCGTTTAGACCATGAACTACCCCAGAGATTATAGAAGATATACTTCTCTCATAGACATCCTGCACATAGTATCAAAAATAAACAATGACCGTTATTAAACTACACTATAGTCAATAGATTGAAAATACTAGAAGAACCACATAGTTTCCCAATATATGCTGTGAGCCTTTGATGTATTGAAACCAATATATTCCTTATTTGTATGATATGTATGTTTTGGAGCTTCAGCCTAGCTATGTGTACAACCTTTGGCCTAGTAGTATTATTACCAACCAAGCCCCTATCCGGCTCAAGTACCATCAGGAACATGTATTTTATGTTCAGAAAAAACATTTCCAAGTAAAGCATGCACTGCGAGACTACTTGTGTTACATGTGCAGCTATAAGAAAATGACAAACTCTTATACTTTTGACCATTTTACTGTAGCTTAGCTACCAAAATATGTGCATCAAGATTAAATACCGGCTATCCTCCCACTATCAATCTTATGCAGTCTATGCACACGCAATGGGCCAAGACTACTGATCGTCCTGCATCATGTTGACCATCAGTGAATATATAAAAACTTTGCATTTCACGTGCATCACTTTTCTTCATCCTTCCAATCAAGGTTTGATCATTTTCCTGTTCATAATAACATATAATATTTCATTGGTTAAACAGCTAAAAAATTGAGAAAAAAGAAATGGAATGAAAACCATACAATAAAGATTTAGAACAAGAAACGAGTGAAATTATTATACATTCATCATCCATTCACTTTGTAGTGATACAAATCCCCTATATATAAATCATACTGAACCTTAAAAACTTTGTGTATCAGATTTCTTTACACATACACCAGAAACAACATATATTATGCACGACACACTTCTTTTGAACCGACGACAAAAATTCAGTTCAATAAACAAATCGGTAGATACCTAAAATATCAATCTACACACTAAACATACATGATGAAAGACCGTTGACCCACGTCTCAAACTTTATTAAAATAAGATCTAAAAAAGTTAGCACAAAGACACAAGTGTAAAGTCGTGCAGATAGTGAGAGGTTGACGGGAAGTCAATAAAAGTTAGTACAAAGACCAAAGTCAACATAATTAAGACTAATTCTTGGCTGAAAGACGCAAAAACGGGCTTATGCCGGAAGTCTCGTGTCAAAACCAACAATTTTCGAAAACTGGCTTTTTGAAGTCAAGTCTCTCACAAACCAATCACAAATTAATTTTTTGGAGAAAAATACTAAAAGAAATTTTAAATAACTCTGGAAATTCGAATTTTACTGAACTTAAAAGGACCAGTAATAACCCACAATGTATCCTTTTTTACAATAAAAAATTAATAAGACTATCAATATACTTAAATAGGGAATTTGGACATCCAGACACACCCCAATGGTACTCGTACGACATCCACATTACTGCAGTTATAGTATTTCAGAATACCAGCTAGTCTTTTCAACTGTAACATGAATTTAAAGTTGTTTTCAGAATTTATAAAATCCAGGCTAATTCCTACTTGAACCTATTTAAGATTAGAATAGCATTTAAAGCATATAAATGGAAGAGAAAAGTTTATACCCTTATCAATTACACTGTCAAATGAGTCGTCCATAAAAAAGCCCATATCCCGAACATCCATCTGCAAGTCTTCAGAAATGATAAGGAAAACTCATTAACTGTAATTTATAGGAAAATATCGAACACCTGAGACATCTTAACAAACTGATTAAAAGGTATAAAGATAAAACCCTAGATTTGAAAGCCAATACGATTTCAAAAACTAAAATCCAAACCTTAGATCCAAAATGATGCGCCTGAGATGATGGATGATGAAAGATGGCAGCAGGGTATGGCGGCGTGCGTCCGAGATGAGGCAAGATCAGATGGTGGGAAATAGCCGAGTCATGAGTAATAGTTGGTATTGGTGTTGAATGGAAAATGGAAAAGAAAAGTGATAGGATAAAGAAAGATGGGCGGGTAGTTAGAAAAAAATTGAGAAATAAGAGGGAAAGTTTGGGGTTTTGATTTTGGGGAAAATTGTAAGAGGGAAGAATGAGAGGGAGAAGGAAGAGCCAAATGTTTTTGGTATAAAATATATCTAAATTTTATTTTAGCCTCAGATTTTTTATATAATTTTGTTTATAAGAACTAGTTAAAATAATTTTTATATAGATATAGATTAATTAGGACCCTAACCCGACCCTATTTGGTTATAGTGTCTATCGGGTTGACCCGATAAGCTAAGTTTTAGAACTCATAAACGCACGGGTTTAGCCAGATATTATAAAGGGTAATAATATTTTAATAATTTTATTTTGAAGTTAAATATTGTGACAATTCATAAGTAACTTATTTTAAGATTAAATATAATACAATTATAACTCGTACGTCTATTAGTAGCCGATTTGAACATGGTGATAATGGTTTACTAATCTACACTCATTAAGTTCTCAACTAATCATTGAGATTCATTTGCGATACAAACTAATCCTAGTTGTCATCTAGCTATTTATTAATTTAGTGTTTACAACTAGCTACTTTAACCTAATAGTCTAACAAGCGTTTATGCAATTAGTGACATTTGTGTATCCCTAATCACTCATACGTGAGGCGTCTAAACATATGAATATCAATGTAAAATTACTTAACATCCAAAGCTTATCCTATGGATAAAATCAAGTCATACACATAGATGGAAGTAAATATGGATAAACTCAACAATTACGTATGGTATGTATTGAGGGTTTGGGTTGGTCGACCGTTCGGTTTCCCACGTTCGGTAAAGACCCCAAAATGTAACAAGAGTCACGAGTTGGGGTAACGCTCACGAGTCGGCTCAGTTGGTTTGTGTCAACACTCAAAATGAAAGCCATCGGTGAATACTAAAGATGTTATGAACGTCTGAAACTTGAATTCTGCTCGAGTTCCCACGTCACGGGGGTATAAACCGAGGTTTCGTGCGTGAACCCCTAAGTGTTACACATAAATAGCAATCCGTAAATAGGTTTATATACAAACTTACAATTACTAACAACGATACAAATATATGTAGGTCTTAAAAACAAGTGTAGTACATTACAATATATAGAACCGTATATTCTGTCGGTAATCCATTTTCGTCCGTTGTTGTCAGTTTTATCCATTTTTGTCCATTTTATACATTTTCGTCCGGTTTTTACGTTTTCGTCCATTTTTATACATTTTCGTCCCTTTTTTACGTTTTTATACGTTTTTGTCCGTTTTTTAAGTTTTCGTCCGTTTTTTTATGTTTTCGTCCGTTTTTCTACGTTTTCATCCAGTTTAGTCCTTTTTTTTTACGTTTTTATTTGTTTTCATTCGTTTGTATACGATGTCATCCGTATTTTTATGTTTTCATCAGTTTTTTTCTGTTATATTTTAACGTTTTTATACGTTTTCATCTGTTTTAGTCCATTTTTTACGTTTACGTCCATTTTTATACGTTTTCGTCCATTTTTTACGTTTTCGTCTGTTTTGATACGTTTTCATCTGATTTTAAACGTTTTCGTCTGTTTTTATAAGTTTTTGTCTGTTATTAAACATTTTAGTCCGTTTTAATCTATTTTTATACATTTTAGTCTTAGCTATGATGTCAATGTATTAGGGACTGAGTTTTGATTCAAATTCAGTCACTAACAAATTTCCCTCCAAACTTTTTTTATTGCGCAAAGATATTTGTAACTGAATTTTAGTCTTAGGTATGATGTCCATGTAATAGGGACGCAGCTGTGACTGAAATTCAGTCACTAAAAAATTTCCCTCCAAACCTTTTTATTGTGTAGACAAATTTGTAACTGAAACTTAGTCTTAGCTATGATCTCCATGTATTAGGGACCGAACTGTGACTATAATTCAGTCACTAACAAATTTTCCGCCAAATTTTTTTATTGCGCAAATATATTTGTAACTGAAATTTAGTCTTAGATATGATGTACATGTACTAGGGACTGAATTGTCACCCTTATTCAGTCACAAACACTAACGAGCAGTGTACCCGATCAATGTAGCTACTTGGTAAGTAGAGTGTCGATCACTAAGAGTGGAACGTTAATACCTAGATATCTACCAATATTTTAATCCTAAGTTAGTTTTAATGCCATAATCTAACGCAAGGGGGTTTTCAACCTGAGAGACTGTCACGATGTGTAGATTAGTAAACAGTAAATAAAATAAGGAAGCGAATGGCACACACGTACACAGATAGAAAACAGACACAGATAAGAGGCCTGGCCGATAGTAGGAAAACTTGTCACACATTTAATTGCTTAGCTGCATAAGATGAGTGCTAAAATCTATTCTCTCTCAGTGGAATTCTTAACACAGGCGTGTAAACACCTAATGATTATTAAGTTTATGTATTATTTATCCCTTTTACAGGCTTACATTAACTATGCAAACGATGCTAACGAAGTAATTGCGCGAGCCTACGTCGACAAGGCACGATAAACTCAATATGTAATCAAAGCACATGCATTAAGAAACCAAAAAAACATCAAATACTCTTTATAAAAGCTGGAAACAATTAAGTCCGATCAAATAGTGAAAAAGACGCTAACTGAACGATTAATATATTGCTAATACAAGTAAACGAGTTTTCCTGTGAATTAAAATACTAGCAGGACCTTCTTACTGCTCTGAATTCGTCCTTTAGGTTGTGTCTTGTGCTGCCAATTCGTCTGGTTTTCTTCCTTGTTATGTATGTATCGAATGTGGCTGTCGAATAGGGTATTTAAACATTAAGTTGATACGCCGTATCTTGGTAACTTCGCGTGGGGTTCAAGATTATTATATTCTGGAATATTCGTACACCATCATAAGATGCGGCGCAGCTTCAATCTTCGTACGGCGCATCGTCCTTCAGAATCTTGGGTTATCTGGTGAAGTCTTGAGAATAATATGTCGCATATCTGTAATGAAATAAGGCGTATCCGGAGTAAAACAAGTCAGATCTTCTCGTTGACAAAGGTTTCATATACGGCGTATAGGATAAATCCATACGGCGTATGCTTCAAAGTCAAGCATTGGTCTTCATAATCGTCTAAGTCTTTATGTACGGCGTATCTTCCTTCATTTCAGTAGACTTTTCCAACTAGATTCATTTTGCTACAATTTACGTCCAAAATAGCTAAATTTCACCAAATGCTTGTATATAACTGAGAATTACAAAAGTAAGCGATTAAGTATCAATTCTCACATAAAATAATATAATACAAGCGAATAACATAGGATAAATGATGCCAGTAAAATGTAGTTCTTTGATATAATCAACTTTTATCTTGTCTAGTATAACCTGTAATTCACTAAGAAAATGAAACACAAAACCTCGCAAAAAATGGGCGGTAAACACTATATATATATATAAACTAATTCCTAGAAAACAAAGTAAGATATAATACTTGCAAAATAAACGTCTACAGATTCCTGGAAATTTAAAATTCTGAAATTTTTTCAAATTTTTTTAAGTTCCAACAGAAAAACAAAATCCTGGTAAACTGTGCTACTACAGTGTCTGACCCCGTCGGGTGTAAACCCTGACGCCATCAGGTATGAACTGACAGTATTTTTACCTTTTGTTTCTGGAAAAACCTAATTAATAAAACCTGGAAAAACTGCAGAACATTCACTGTGACTTGATACAAGCATTTGACTCTAAACAAACACATAAATATATGCTAATCATTAATTGTTAACTTTCATGTTCGAATTCCTTATTTTAAACAAATGTGATCTTCCCTACACTTACTTTTTGTAAAATACCTTTATATGCAATTAACGAGGTTAAAAACAAAATAAAGCATTTTCACAAATTATTCAAAAAATGAAAGATAAACAAGTAACGATGAAGCATACATATGAAATCAAAAAAAATAAAAACAAACAAACAAACAACTAAAAAGATTGGGTTGCCTCCCAAGAAGCGCTTTTCTTTATTAACGAGTCTTGTAGCTAGACTGAAGGTCATGGCCTACATTTTCCTTCTTCGTAACCTAAAAGCTGTTTCGAACTTCTTAATCATTCTTTCATCCTGCTTGTATTCCGGGCCTAAAGCCAAACATCCTGAATAATAAATTTTATTTCTCTTGTGGCTATTACCATTTTTGTAAGACCGTGTATCTAACTCTATCACACACAATATATGAATAGTATATAAGCTCTAAATGGATGGTATGTATGTAAAGTATGTCGTGTATATATAAGAGAGCATAAGAGATGAAGAGAAGTTATATTAAAACACACACAAACACACATGCACGTCCACTCTCAAAATGAGGTGAAGTGTGGTATTTATAGTACAAGAGAAATGATCCACATGGGATTTCTATTGGCCGGATCTATCATGGATTGGATATGTGTTATAAATTATATGAAAAGGACTAACATGACTTAACTCTTAACCAATTAGCTTGGTCCAATCCATGAGCCCTTAGACTATTCTATTACATTTTCTATAACACGATACAAAGTTGTTAGTAAGCAAATGACCATCACTTTTTATCAATGCTAACAATCTCCCCCTAAGGGATGGTCATTCAAATGACGCTCCGTGTGATTAGGTTTTTCATCTTCTTGTTGTAGAATAGTCTTGGTTCTTTGTTCCTTCATGCTTTGTGATCTTTGAGATAATCGTCTTTTGGTCTTTCTTGCCTTTGTTCAACATCTTCATAGATTTACAGTGTTGACTTTTCCTTCATACTCATACTTCTTGATAATACTTTGATCTTCATACTTATGTCGCCCTCACTTGATACATGAACTTGTTCTTGATATCTTGATTAGCTTTTTGACTTTGTCGTAACACTTTGTCTTTAACTTGATCTTTTTGTCTTGAACTTTTTCACTTGAGCTTTGTTGAGGATGATCTTCATAAGTATGAGTATGAGGAGATGTAGATGTTGTGCTATATGATGATGGTTGATGGAATTTCCTCAGTACCTACATAAAACAGTTAGTAATAAAGCGTCCAGTACTTACAGGTTTGAACTTCGAGATTGTTAATGGCATAGTGTGAAAACTTTCGCTAATCCTAGCCAAGGCCGTTCCTTAACCGGATGCCCCCGAGAGAGCTAACTCAGATACACAGAAGTGTATCAACGATTCAGATGAGCCGCTGAAGTATACAGGAGTATCACTTCACGACTGTAGACCATTTGAAGCAAATAACCGCCATGATATGTAAGGCAAGATATGTAGATCTCATAAAGATTCTTGTACACCCTGTGTCCTTTTTGGCGAACACAGGTGTAATATATTGGATGTGCGTCCTAAGAGATTTTTATTTTGGTTTTTAAATGAATCTCATGGCTCTAGACTCGATTATGTGCGTTTTGGTTTTAATAGTCGGAGGCATGGAGCAGAATGCCACCTTTTCAATATCAACACATCTCGGAGTGAGAGGCCGATAGATCATGTAAGGTTCTCCGTGAGAAAAGAAACAAATATCTTTTAAGAGATATCTGAGCGGCTAGGAGGGTTTGTGCAGCGCGTCACTGGGTCCATGACGTCTTGTCTTCAATATCAGTAACAGCTTTGTGATTACTGATAGCATATGTATTGACCCGGTTTATGCCCTAAGTTTTCTTGGAGGGCTATTTCTTTTCACCCTTTCATAAACTTTTCTTTTTCATTCTTCAACCCCTTCTTTCTCCTTTCTCATTTACTTCTTTTTTCAATCTTACCTAAGGACTTCTAATTCTAATCTATTGGAGTTCTGATAAGAAATAATCAGAAGTCATCATTTGAGCTCGGGTTTCGTACTGAAGTATAAGAAAGCCATAGTGAAGAATTTGAGAAAGGACATGTTTTAGAAAACATTTTAATGAACTCTCGCTCAAGCATCTGTACATGTCCGTATCATTGTTGAATGACATTTCTAGATACGTACAGAATATTGATTATACGAGAGACATGTCGTGAGATGAATATTTTTGGATTTTTTTGATTTTATATTGTTTTTGTATTTTTGAAAATTTTTCTATTTTTATATTTTGTTTTTGTTGGTTTTTCAAATTTTGTATTTTGTTTTTCAAAATATTTAAAGCGAAGCTATTTTGAAAATAGTTTCAAGAAGATTCGAGAAGACGATCTAGCTCCTCAGGAGTTAGGCTTCGCATGCCAATTCGTCGAACTAAATTGTCAAACCTTTCGTTTGGAAGGGCTTTACTAAATAGATCGGCGAGTTAGCAATCTGTCTTCACGAAAAATAATTCAACAGTACCCTCTTCTACGTGTTCTTTGATGAAGTGATAGTGGACTCTAATATTGTAACACCCCAACCCAATAAGGGTAGAGATATCACACTAATGGTTTCACATCAGATCAAACAAAGCATACATTTCAAATAATACAGAAATTCTCCAAGGTTACAAATGAAATTCTGAAATTTACATGGTTACAACGAAAACAAAACTAAACACTAAGTCTGCCAAAAGCAACTCCTTCTAATGGTCTCTATTTCAGAACACTATCAAAGTCTTCTAAGTCCAAAAGTCTCTTCACTCATACCCAAACCCGTCGTCCTGCTTATTACCTGCCGCACACGAAAAGAAAACGTGCGGCTGAGCTTAAAAAGCTCAGTGAACAGATACATATACAAAGCAAAGAATAATGAAACAGAAAATATAGTATGGGCAATGGGAATGTCATAAGGTATAAAAGAAATAAATGGATAATAAGAGAAGAGTAGGATAGTCATCTACCACGAGCCCAGAAACTCAAAGTCATAATCTCAAAGTCATCATCTCAAAATCATAGTCTCACAATCAGAGGGGATACCTCTCAGGCAACCAGATAATATGAGGGGTGTCCTCATGTATCATAATAGTGGAGTGATCAGCTCCCAGAAATGTGAAAGGCGTGTATTGCACACAGCACCAGTCACCTCAAAGTCATACTCAAAGTCATACTCAAATTCACAAACAAGCCTAGGATTGCAATCCATACGCCCCCAAACTCAAAGTCATAATCTCAAAGTCATAATGGCCATAGCAGATAATATAAAAGGGACGGTGTGAGAAATCACTCCCCCACACAGGAGTCATGCCAGTGGTGCATCACAGACACGGCCAGGTTACCTTCCTGGCTAGGAAAGTACAAAAATGGCTCGGGTATCAAACTAAGAGTCATGTCTCAAAATCATAACACACGGTCATATATCAAGAGGTGCATCTCAAAGTCATATCAAAAGTAATATCAAGGTTCATTCAAAGGGAACATAGCAATGGCTTGGGAAATCTTAACTGAATCATAACTCAAAATCAATGTATGGCATATGAGAACCCTTACTGAAAAAGGCAGAGTATCTGTACCTTATTCCAAAGCAAAGCACAATCAAAATGAATAAGATGCAAAGGAATCAAGTCCTCTCCTTCTTCACACCTAGAGGGGTAGAAAAGAATTACAAATCTTTCCATATTTAGTAACTTTCCATTTTTGGCAGGTTTCCATATTTAGAAAGTTTCCAATTTTAGTAATATGGAGTAACATACTTAGGTAAATCATTATTTCTGGAATTAGGGTATCTTTTATCATATTTTCATAATTGGTCTTTAAGAATTCACAATTTACACTTTATACCCCTTATTACAAAAGTTACACTTTTAACCTTCAATTATTCATAGTTATACATTAAACCCTTAATTTATCAATTTTACACAATGGTCACTTATTTTATCATGTTATATGAATGTATCCTCAATTTTATAGAATTTACACAATAGGTCCCTCTAGTTTACAAAGTTACATATTTAGTCCCTTAATTTACAATTTCAACTTTATATTATTTATAATTACATATTAATCCAGTAAATCACCAAATTAACACATAACCCCCTGAATATATTAAAATACTCAAAACAGCACTAACTTTCCAGAAATTACAAGTTTAGTCCCTCCATTTAATTATTTTCTAAATCGAACCAATATTAAACCCTAAAAACATTTTAATCCTTTAAATTACAAAAATGACACTAGACCCCCTCTTCTTATATTTTATACAGTAAGTACATGTCCCAAAATAAGTTCTAAAAATAACCCTTGAGTTTTAAAAGTTACAAAACTCACCCAAAACAATTTAAACAAATCGTATAACACTTTAATTAGCCAAAACCCTAACCCTAAAAATACAAATCATTACCCCATCATTATACCATCATTTAATACTCATTAAATAGCAAAGAACAAGCCCTAATCCTCAAACCCTAATCGAATTACCTTTTTATTTCTTTTCTTTTTAATTTCCTTAAATCGGTAAAAAAAATTAAATCGAAAATAAATATTTTAGGCCTTGATAATTCGAAATAGCATTTTTCCCAGATTAATATGATCATATGGAGTCCAAATAAAATAAATATGAAGCCTCAAAAATTCGGATTGAATTATTTAGGGTTTATACACGTTTTTAAGATTTAATTCACAAATAATTGTTAGATCATGCATGGATCGACTTTAACATTTTATTTGGTGTTCTTAACATATATAGGATCTGAGAAAAATACCAAATCAAGAT
The DNA here is from genome assembly GCA_021014915.2 of Artemisia tridentata subsp. tridentata. Classification (NCBI taxonomy): domain Eukaryota; kingdom Viridiplantae; phylum Streptophyta; class Magnoliopsida; order Asterales; family Asteraceae; genus Artemisia; species Artemisia tridentata. The sequence goes on along the minus strand of CP139501.1, from coordinate 62,515,958 downwards.
TTGAACGTGTGGAATGAGGTGTACGAATTCTTTTGTACGCGATTAACCAAAACGGGTCAAAAATCACCACAACTTCAAAAATGATCTAAAAATCATGAAACCAATTTTCACAGGTCACATATGATGTGAGGAACACAAGAAAAATAAGAAACGAATTTTACCAAGGTCGTGTGAATCAAAATGGAATTTTTACCTTTCGGGTTGAATTAAACAAGAAATTTCGAAAGCCCTTGAATCCGGCCACCACAATTCGAGTTAGTATTTTTCTAGGCTCCTTAGGATGATGCTTGATCGTGTAAAAATGCTCTAGGGTTTTTAGAGTGTCGAATGGAGGCTAGGGAATTATTTGTGGGTTTTATCTTCAATCGGTAATTAGGGAAATAAAAAAAATGGTTTGATTTGATTCTAAAAAGGGAAAAATGAGTCAAGGGGGAATAAGACCAGAATTTTCGTGATATAGGTTGGACAAAATCATGGGATTGATATCTTCCATATTTTCCATACTTTCCTTAATTACAAAAATCATTTTAAATCCATATATATCCATACGGTTTCATGTAGGGGTATTTTGGTAATTTTGCCACTTGTATAAATGTTAATTGAAGTTCTTAAAATTATTTGGGATCATAACTTGTGCATTGCCAGAAGTTTGGAATTTATTTGATACTTTATAAGCTTCTAACTTAGTTTTTAATTTATAGGGGCAATTTGGTAATTTTACATGTTTTCAGATTTTAGGGTTTTACAACTCTTCCCCTCTAAAAAAAAATTTTCGTCCTCGAAAATTGAAGTCGCAAGGTTAAACGAAGTCGTAGCAAGTCGCAAAGGATCATCACAAACCTTCTCACACCCGATTAGGTTCTTCCAAAAAGATATTCAGACCAAATAGTTTCTCATGACCCGAATCAAAATGAGGTAGGTTCAAATTTCTCAGAAGGAAACAGAATAAGTTGATTTCTGATCAAAAGGTCCATGCAACATAAAATGAACGATAGGCGAATCTTTTAGAAAGCTCATATGGAATACGAACAAGATTTCAAATCAAATTAACCGTTTCAACAGTAGAGAGTTCTACGAAGAGTTTAAGATTTATAACTGAGGTCAACAGAATGCAAAACGAGAGTTCAACTCAATCAGATATCTAATAAACGAAAGCAGAGTATACGCATAGGTAGAATGAACCTAAAGTCTCACTAATCACGGATAATCCAACGAAATCAAATTCTAAACTTCTTAGGTACTCCCCAAGATATCCTATGCCCACAACAAGTGCACGTTATATGATGTAAGTATTATCACGTTGGCCAGACGTCATAATACTGGCATCATATAAATATGCCCTCATGATGGTCATACTTTATCTCAAATCGTAATCAAAACCACCTATCTTAATCCACCAAGTACTTCTACAGTCTCATAGATCAACAAAATCAATTGCCACAGTCAGGAGAGAAACCAAAACTATTCGCAAGAGTCTCAAAATCCCAGATTGCCTAGCAGAAGTGAGGTACGCCGTCACGAGCATCACATCTTCCACAAATTACCAAAATCTCTCAAAACAAAGTCATCACCGAGCATACGAAAAATAAATACGAACTGAAATGCTTCAAGGGAACTTAAATCATAAGAGGATTTTATTACTGTTTAACGAAATTTAAGAGGGTTAACGAAATGAAAGTTAGTCGCCAAGAACTTTGGCCTTCATAGAATCAATTCTTCCAATCATAAAAGGTCTGTTTCAAAATCCGATCATTCAACACATCCAATCTCCTCAAGTCCGGTTAATCTGTTTTTGTCTGTCCATCAGTCGGAAAGTGAAATTAAGATCGGGAACTGGTGTTTGGTTCGTCGAGCCTCCTGCAGTTCTTCTTGGAATGTGATGGAGTATTGCGGATTTTTTTTTTGGCACGATCTTTAATCTTCTTCATCATCCAGTCTGTTTCCGCTCTCAATTCATCTTAGTACAACCAAGATGAATAGGGAAGTAAGACTGTATGTCTTCGTCAGCTCCAGGTTCGCCGTCTTGACTAGACTTCTTCTTCTGCATCGCCAACACTTCTGTCTTGAAAGGAATGTCTTCACTCCTCAGGGTAGCCACCGCTGTTATCAACAATTATCAATCTCCCAGAATGTACAATTGATCGTCAAATTTCTAAGAAGGTGCAAAGAAAGGATTTCCATGCTCTTCCTCATTTCTGAACGTATTATTAAGTCATACAATGACCATTTGTCTAAGTACTCACGAGAAAACATCATTTATCGAATTCGCAAAAACAATCAGAGCTTTAGCTAATACTATTAGCGTCACTAATCGTCATAGCAGTCTTTTACGAATACTGAAGGCGATTCCAAGGATAAGATCTATTCATCAGAAGGAAACTTCGCGCTCTGAACTGAAACAAGCACATAATCGTTTCAGGGTGGAGTAATATTGGTTCCTAACGGTATTACGGTTCAGTTTTCAGAATTCAACACGCCCAGAAGATACACTTAAACCAACTCACTTCTGGTCTTCGGTTCTTGCCCCTCTCGGTTGCTCAAACATACTGGTAGGATCTCGGACACATCTGAAAGACACCTTCGCTTGGTGACTAGATAATCTCTCGGTATCAAGTCAAATCCTACTTCACGCTCTGATGGAAAGTTTGGTGGTTCGATCAGGAATCATATTCAAAAAGTCCAGGATGCTAAACAATGTTCAATACAATGCTCATGTTCAGAGAGTGCAAGCGCCAAAAGCTTATAAGATAAGGTTTAGTCGTTGAAATACGAAATGGTTTCTTAGGAAAACTTCAGTACTCGAAACAACACATCTGTAAGGGATGCCAAAACAAATGTGGAAAGTTAAAGTTCTGGCTTATATAGCTGAGATGAGTCCTAACAGATTTACAAAGGTGAAGAACGCATCGCACAAAATTTATTTCAAACATTTCTCAAATCTTATTCGGGAAAATTCTCATAATTCAACGGAGGTACATGAAACGTTAATGCCATAAGAAATTCGAGATAAAATTCTAAACAATACAGCTACTAGACTCCTAACTCCATGCTTAGATTGGTTTACTTGCAGTAGATTCCAAGTCTGAATCCTTCTCCTCTTCCTCGCTGATCCATCCATTCCGGTTCCCTTCTGGCTGGGGAAGTGGTTGGCTTGCAAAACCCTCATAAGTGTCTCTTCCTTCATCTTCTATGCTGTCCACAAATCCGTACAAATTGTGAGGTTCGACTCGCACCACTCCTCCTTCTTCTGAAAACCTGGGGCATCTTCCCTGGTATCTAGTTACAATGCCCTCTCCATCTGTTACTTCCGCCCCGTGGAGCTGTTCTTCCGTCCCACTTATATTCATGATGGTCCTCCTTTCTTCGATCCGGCCCGGCCACATCCTAGTGGGGATCAATATTCTCTTGGCAATCCTCCTCAATTTTCCGATCCTCTTTCGGCCGATGGCGAACCTAGTTGTCCAACGATATCTGCGGCGTGCTGGAGGTGCCATGCTGAAAATGACATAAACGATACTAGGTATTAAAATTCGGTAGGTGTCAAAATTTACTCGAAACTCAAGAAATTCACGTAAAATATCATCGAATGAGCGATCGGTCAACATTAATCATTCAATCAAGCAGATCGGCAACGTAAATCTTATTATTCGGAAATGAGATGAGAATATCCTTATACTCGTAGTTATGAACTACAAGACTTCTCGCCAGGACATGGATGGGTGAAACAAAATCAAATAGTGTCGGAAGATTTATAGATACTTATCAAAAGCAAAATACAATTTAGAGGATACATCAAGTACGCCATTGCCATGGGGATTCTCAGAATGATCGAAGTGGCATCAAAATGATTAACGAAAGGATCAGAGGTCAGAGTCAAAATCTGAAGATAAGGATCAATTAGTGTCAGGCAATTACTATGCAATTTTCAAAGCTTTCCAGAATTAATCAGGTTCAAATTTTCAGGTGGTGCAAGGTGTGAGCTTTCAATTTCCGAAAGTGATATCAACAGGATCTAACCAAAAGCAAGGCACGAATCAGAGTGATACGGAAGCAATGATGCCTAAACTAATGCCTCATAGTCTACCCATTCCTCACCGGTCAAAACTTAGGTTCCTATGGGAAATCCTAAAGCAATTTTCAAAGGTTGACTTACGAGTGCCTACAGGGAAAGCTTAGTGGTCCTAACTTACACAGGTCAAGGGTAAATGTATTACGAAATCGCAACCTGTCTCTGATACCATAATTGTAACACCCCAACCCAATAAGGGTAAAGATGTCACACTAATGGTTTCACATCAGATCAAATAAAGCATACATTTCAAATAATACAGAAATTCTCCAAGGTTACAAATGAAATTCTGAAAATTTACATGGTTACAACGAAAACAAAACTAAACACTAAGTCTGCCAAAAGCAAATCCTTCTAATGGTCTCTACTTCAGAACACTATCAAATTCTTCTAAGTCCAAAAGTCTCTTCACTCATACCCAAACCCGTCGTCCTGCTTATTGCCTGCCGCACACGAAAAGAAAACGTGCGGCTGAGCTTAAAAAGCTCTGTGAACAGATACATATACAAAGCAAAGAATAACGAAACAAAAAATATAGTATGGGCAATGGGAATGTCATAAGGTATAAAAGAAATAAATGGATAATAAGAGAAGAGTAGGATAGTCATCTACCACGAGCCCAGAAACTCAAAGTCTTAATCTCAAAGTCATCATCTCAAAATCATAGTCTCACAATCAGAGGGGATACCTCTCAGGCAACCAGATAATATGAGGGGTGTCCTCATGTATCATAATAGTGGAGTGATCAGCTCCCAGAAATGTGAAAGGCGTGTATTGCACACAGCACCAGTCACCTCAAAGTCATACTCAAAGTCATACTCAAATTCACAAACAAGCCTAGGATTGCAATCCATACGCCCCCAAACTCAAAGTCATAATCTCAAAGTCATAATGGCCATAGCAGATAATATAAAAGGGACGGTGTGAGAAATCACTCCCCCACACAGGAGTCATGCCAGTGGTGCATCACAGACACGGCCAGGTTACCTTCCTGACTAGGAAAGTACAAAAATGGCTCGGGTATCAAACTAAGAGTCATGTCTCAAAATCATAACACACGGTCATATATCAAGAGGTGCATCTCAAAGTCATATCAAAAGTAATATCAAGGTTCATTCAAAGGGAACATAGCAATGGCTTGGGAAATCTTAACTGAATCATAACTCAAAATCAATGTATGGCATATGAGAACCCTTACTGAAAAAGGCAGAGTATCTGTACCTTATTCCAAAGCAAAGCACAATCAAAATGAATAAGATGCAAAGGAATCAAGTCCTCTCCTTCTTCACACCTAGAGGGGTAGAAAAGAATTACAAATCTTTCCATATTTAGTAACTTTCCATTTTTGGCAGGTTTCCATATTTAGAAAGTTTCCATTTTTAGTAATATGGAGTAACATACTTAGGTAAATCATTATTTTTGGAATTAGGGTATCTTTTATCATATTTTCATAATTGGTCTTTAAGAATTCACAATTTACACTTTATACCCCTTATTACAAAAGTTACACTTTTAACCTTCAATTATTCATAGTTATACATTAAACCCTTAATTTATCAATTTTACACAATGGTCACTTATTTTATCATGTTATATGAATGTATCCTCAATTTTAAAGAATTTACACAATAGGACCCTCTAGTTTACAAAGTTACATATTTAGTCCCTTAATTTACAATTTCAACTTTATATTATTTATAATTACATATTAATCCAGTAAGTCACCAAATTAACACATAACCCCCTGGATATATTAAAATACTCAAAACAGCACTAACTTTCCAGAAATTACAAGTTTAGTCCCTCCATTTAATTATTTTCTAAATCGAACCAATATTAAACCCTAAAAACATTTTAATCCTTTAAATTACAAAAATGACACTAGACCCCCTCTTCTTATATTTTATACAGTAAGTACATGTCCCAAAATAAGTTCTAAAAATAACCCTTGAGTTTTAAAAGTTACAAAACTCACCCAAAACAATTTAAACAAATCGTATAACACTTTAATTAGCCAAAACCTAACCCTAAAAATACAAATCATTACCCCATCATTATACCATCATTTAATACTCATTAAATAGCCAAGAACAATCCCTAATCCTCAAACCCTAATCGAATTACATTTTTATTTCTTTTCTTTTTAATTTCCTTAAATCGGTAAAAACAATTAAATCGAAAATAAATATTTTAGGCCTTGATAATTCGAAATATCATTTTTCCCAGATTAATATGATCATATGGAGTCCAAATAAAATAAATATGAAGCCTCAAAAATTCGGATTGAATTATTTAGGGTTTATACACGTTTTTAAGATTTAATTCACAAATAATTGTTAGATCATGCATGGATCGACTTTAACATTTTATTTGGTGTTCTTAACATATATAGGATCTGAGAAAAATACCAAATCAAGATTTGAACATGTGGAATGAGGTGTACGAATTCTTTTGTACGCGATTAACCAAAACGGGTCAAAAATCACCACAACTTCAAAAATGATCTAAAAATCATGAAACCAATTTTCACAGGTCACATATGATGTGAGGAACACAAGAAAAATAAGAAACGAATTTTACCAAGGTCGTGTGAATCAAAATGGAATTTTTACCTTTCGGGTTGAATTAAACAAGAAATTTCGAAAGCCCTTGAATCCGGCCACCACAATTCGAGTTAGTATTTTTCTAGGCTCCTTAGGATGATGCTTGATCGTGTAAAAATGCTCTAGGGTTTTTAGAGTGTCGAATGGAGGCTAGGGAATTATTTGTGGGTTTTATCTTCAATCGGTAATTAGGGAAATCAAAAAAATGGTTTGATTTGATTCTAAAAAGGGAAAAACGAATCAAGGGGGAATAAGACCAGAATTTTCGTGATATAGGTTGGACAAAATCATGGGGATTGATATCTTCCATATTTTCCATACTTTCCTTAATTACAAAAATCATTTTAAATCCATATATATCCATACGGTTTCATGTAGGGGTATTTTGGTAATTTTGCCTCTTGTATAAATGTTAATTGAAGTTCTTAAAATTATTTGGGATCATAACTTGTGCATTTCCAGAAGTTTGGAATTTATTTGATACTTTATAAGCTTCTAACTTAGTTTTTAATTTATAGGGGCAATTTGGTAATTTTACATGTTTTCAGATTTTAGGGTTTTACAAATATGCTTTTTCTTCGAGTGTTGTACAGGATTGCACGAGATGGCTATGGCACTTTTCGAATCAAAATACATAGGTATTCTGTCGAAAGTAAAGCCATAATCTGTGAGTTGTATCCGCATCCATAGAACTTGGGCACAACGCGCAGATAGAGACACATACTCGGATTCTACAGTTGATAATGTAGCACAATCTTGTTTCCTTGATGACCAGCCTACTAGCTTTTCACCCAAAAATTGTGCTCCACCTGATGTACTTTTTGCTGTAACTTGGCAACCTGCATGGTCGGCATCTGAAAATGCTATTAGTTTAAACTCGGAATACTTCGGATAACAATGTCCCATGTTAATGGTTCTTCGAAGGTACCGAAAGATCCGTTTGACCACTTGGAGGTGAAGTTCGGTAGGCCTTGCCTGAAACCGTGCTAATAAGCAAACAACAAAATGTCATCTTTGAATTTTCTAGTAAACAAGGTGGAATCAACAGTTCCTTTGGTGTAATTGTTTTGGATCAGGAAAGATGATAGTTCGTCATACCACGCTATTGGAGCTTGTTTTAAACCATAAATGGCTTTCTTTAGCTTGTAGACGTAGTCTGGATGTTTTTTGTCAACGAATCCATCTGGCTGACTCACATAGACTTCTTCTTTCAGAGTTCCATTCAAGAATGCAGTCTTGATGTCCATTTGATGGATTATGATGTTTTTGTGAGCTGCACAGGCCAAGAAAATCCTGACAGCCTCATGTCTTGCTACTGGCGCGAATGATTCTTCAAAAACTATCCCTTCTTCATATCTAAATCCTTTAGCCACTAGATGAGATTTGTTGCGAATGACAATCATTTCTTCATCCTTTTTGTTCTTACATATCCATTTGAGATCAATGACAAGTTTGTCAATTGGTCTTGGAACTAAATCCCATGTATCATGTAACTGGTATTGAAGAAGTGCTTCCTGCATCGCTTCTATCCATGTATTTTCTGCCATCGCCTCTTGATTGTACAAAAAGATGCACTACCAGGCCTTCGATGGTGATCAAAGGAATAATGGGGTGTTGAGATTGCGCCAAGCTTGTTCTTAACCTGAAATAAGAAATACGAAGACACTACGTTAAGTGATTGCGCAGGGGTTGGGACCTGCGAACCACCTCCGGCGTGCGAGTAAGTATGTGTAAGGGTAATGTAGGTTTTAAATGACGAGAATGATGTTAACTTACATTTTTCATGCCAGACTAAGCTATTTATAGGGGAGAAATTGGCCTTAGTGGACGGTTTGCACATGTGTCGGAGATCATGGGGGCATCCTATGATTTATGGTAACCGCTAGGGCGTTGTAGCCCACGATCTCTGTTTTAGTGGGAAAGCCAAAGGAAGAGGAGACGTGGGTTTGACCAGGTCAGGATTGTCCTTCGTGCTAGTTCCTTCGTAGGAGATACCCCGAAGGGCTTAAGGCTTCGATTGGCGGATTTCCACATGGTAACTAGTTCGCAGGCGAATGGTTTTACGCCAATGAAACGTGTTAGGAGATTAACCTGGGCCTCCGAAGGGAGGGCTCTCTACAGACTCGAAGGGGACTCCTTCGACCCGTTCGGAGGGTACATCATCAAGCCCCCCAGTCAAAACTGATATATACGTACGAGTATATATTGCATTCGACTCAAAAAACCTGCTACACTTTATCCCGTTCGTCGCAAATTTGAACGCAATGAAGATAAGTGCTTAAACAAACTTTGCGCAATAAATGCGACAAATAAATCTTCAACTACCACTCTATACTACAGCAGCGAAGATATCGGTAAACATCTTTTCAAAAATTAAAAAATTAGTCTCCATGTACATCTCGGATTATAACTGCACGTGGATGGCTAGGATTAAACTACAAAGGATATTCATAAACCCTTCATACTTCCAACCCTAGATTATATTTTCTTGTACGCCCAAAATACACGTACACGACCCTGTGCTTTGTGCTTCAGTTGAGCTTAAAGGTAAGTTTTCCTCTCTGATCTTTGTCCTCTTGCGCTCATAATCTCTAGTTCAAGATGAGTATGGCAGCGAAAAGAACTATTAGGGAGCAAAAATGTACTCTATCAGAGCAGGCTCTATTAGAATTTCTTAAAATATATCCCATACCTAAAGAGTTTAAAGTTATGCTTCCCAATTAAAACCAAAATGTTTTTGATGCTCCAGCGGGTTATGTAGGGCTTTATGTGCATGCATTTACAGAATCTAACTTTAGGATTCCGATCCACTTTTTAATCCTGGAGTTTCTACAATATTATCAAGTACATATATCCAGGCTGAACCCTTTTCGCTTAGCCAAGTTGACTACTTACATCGTTGTATGTAAAGCTTACGGGTATGAGCCAACACTGAATGTGCTTAGAGGTTTTATAAACCTTTGTCCTAGTGGTGATTGGGTAACATTGGCCAAAAGAAGTGAGCCCGATGTGCCTTGCTTAGTAACTAAACCTTTTGCCAACATAAGAAAATGGAAAGGTCTGTTTTTCTATGTGCAAGATATGATCATACCTCCCAATTATCCGGTGTTGCTAGATAAAGACAATCGTTTTGACGAGAAACGCTTTGATGATCCTTTGCCGCACTTCGTAAGAAGCTATCCCCTCTACCAACGTCTTGAACGTCACCCATTTGATGTTTAAACGTTTCCTGAGCCAGTATTGTATCTGGTGGGCATTATAGATCATTGGGAAGGCTCTCCCTTGGAACCTAAGATAATCTGCAATGGGAAAAGTATGTATGTACCTATTCAAATAAAGTAAATGACTTATCTGATGGTATTTATCTCATTTCTTTTTTCTGTAGGGATGGCATTCAGGAACTTCGTTGCAGCTCGTGGTACTAGAGAGCTTAGTTTTGTCCCCAAAGAGCCAAATAATGTGAACCATGAAGTAGGTTCTCCATCAACATCAATTAATAATGACGAGACTCCGCATTTTGTGGAGACTGTAGCAGATTCCGATGATCCCCTTATCAAGGAATTTCAAACAAGGCTCGTAGGGTCCTCCGGTCTTTCAGATAAGAAGAAAAGTAAGAAAGCAAAAGCTGCTATGTCTGTGAAGACTTCTCCGAAGAGGAAATTATCCCTTCCTACCCCTCCGAAAAGAATGGTGAAGCCCAAAGGCTCTCATTCTAAAACCTTTATACCTACTCCTCTGACGATTCCTGAAGATGATACTCCTAGTAAGTTATAATGCATGCGTAATAAGTGTCCTTCCTTATATAACTTGTGCTTCTGTCTTTCGCAGGTCTTCCCGATGTTAATGAACTACCCAATTCAACTGCGTGTCGCCACTCGATTGAAAAAATGACACCTGCTAAATGGAAGGGAATCTTGGATAACATGTCTATGGAAGAGCTTTGCAACTTTCATTCCAAAAGTTATGCTAGGCAGGTTGTTTTGGATAATCATCTTAACTCTAGGACAAGGGAATTGGTGCAAACGGTGTTGAATGTGAGAGTGAAAATGGATGCTATCTTAGCTAAAGAAAAAGCTAGGGATCATGAATATGATAAATTGGAGGCTAAGTGCAAAGAAGTGTTGGAGAACTTTGAGAAGAATCCTTTTGTACAAGATATGCGAGCCAAGATTGACAGGCTCGAGGGGCAATTGAAGGAATCCCAAGCAAGGTGTGATAGGTTGAAGGTTGAGGAGTCTAAGGTGTCCATCTATAGAGCCCAAATTGAAATGCTCGAATCCAAATGTACAAGTCTGGAAGCCGAAAGGTCTAGGCTGATTGAGCAGGAGGCCAAGCTTTGCGAGGAAATCGATAGTCTGAAATTCCAGTGTCGAAGCTTGAAGAAAGACCGAGCTGAGGTAGTTTCGAAGGTTGTTCCTCATGTGGCAATGGAATTGCATCGTAGCGATGAGGTGGGGGAAGTTATTGGGAAACTAGTGAACGCAGCCATCTTTTATGGTACCTGTACCACTTTGGAAGAAATTGCCCAGACAAAGAAGCCTGTGGTTTTGTCGGAGGTACCATACTATCGCTCTGATTCTGAGAAAGAATTTAATGAGGCTGGCGATGCGTTTGCGTCAACAGAGTAACCTTTTCTAGCCGAGGTAACCAAAGATCCGTTGGCTCCCATATTAGAACTTTTGGCAAAGAAGCCGATGAATGTCCACCCTCCGTCTTCAACAAAGAAATCTGTTTCTGTTCTGCCTTGAAAGGGTCTCTATGCATAATGCCCCAACGTGTTTAATGTTCATTTGTTTAATGCCCCAACGTATTTATCTTTGTTGTTGTATGGGCTTCGACCCATGCGTTAGACAATTGTTTAAACTGTTTTTGCTTTGACCATTGTTGGTCTTATCAATGTTAAGTAGGGATAATAATCCGCTATGAATGTCATGCTTTTCTTCTCGTACGCTTATTATAAATGTACATATACAACCTAAGGTTATAACCTTATTGTGTGTATTTTGAACCAAGATTTTCCGCAATCGTATAATTTGACTGCGACAGAGGGTCGCGACCCACTCCGTCTTTATCCTAAAGGTACGAAGGGCTTAGAATACCCTAAGACTATATAGGAAAAGTTAATGTGAATTGCTTTGGATGTTATCTGTATACAAGACATGTGTCTTGCTTCATCCTTCGACATTGAAACTTGTAAAGTACTTGGTTGAGCAAATCTTTGTTGTAAATAACGAAACAAGAGATTTTGAGGGAAATAATTTATATCATTAAGTGGGTAGGGAGGATTACATCATTCTAAAAAATGAACACTAAGATGCCTACCATTAATGCTTTTTTCCCAAATGAGAAGAATGCGTTACATGAAATTGAAAAACAAACTGATTGTTTTAAATGTAGTAAGTTTTATATGTAAAACTTACGAAGATTGGTACCATTCCAAGTCCTTTCCATGGCCTCCCCTTTAAGCGTTGCGAGCTTGTAAGCACCATTGCCGTAGGCTTCCAATATAACGTAAGGTCCTTCCCATGTTGGCCCTAGTTTTCCTTCGTATTCAGCCTTGCTTGCGCTGTTTAAAAGAAGGACATATTCACCTGGCTTGAACGTGGAGGGTCGAACTCGGTTGTTATAGTACTTTTCAAACTTCTGTTTATAGATAGCCTCCCTGATCGAAGCTATTTCTCTTCTTTCTTCCAGGAGGTCGAGGTTTTCACGAAGCCTTTCGTCATTTGTTTTTTCTTCAAAGTTCACAATGCGTTCTGTTTCGATGCTGATTTTGGAGGGTATGACAGCTTCCGTTCCATAGACCAGGCTAAAAGGAGTTTCCCCATGGCTTGACTTGGGGTGTGTCCTATGTGCCCACAGAACTTGGGGTAACTCATCTACCCACCCATGATGACTTCATCCGAGTCTCTTTTCGATACCATCGATGATGTCCCTGTTCGTGACTTCAACTTGTCCGTTGCCCTGAGGATGGTATACGGAAGTGAACGATTGCTTGATTTTTAAGCCTTCAGAGAAATTTGGGAATACTCCTTCGGCGAATTGCTTCCCGTTGTCGGAGATGATAATGTGTGGAACACCAAATAGGCAGATTATGTGTTCCCATACAAACTTCTCCATATGCCTTCCTGTTACCGACGCTAAAGGTTTGGCCTCGACCCACTTGGTGAAGTAGTCTATGGCTACGACCAAGAACTTTACCCCTCCCGGAGCTACTGGTAGGGGTCCGACTATATCGATTCCCATTGACAGAAGGGCCATGCTGAGGTGACAGATGTCATGTCTTGCTTTGGCATTCTAGGAACTTTGGAGTGGATCTGACAAGCTTTCTTATTTTTGTATTATCTCGATTGCGTCTCTATGCATAGATGGTCAATAATACCCTAGCTTCATTACTTTTGAAACAACGGAGCGAGAGCCTACATGCAACCCGCAAGATCCTTCGTGAACCTCATAGATGATGTTCGAAGCCTGTTTTGGTCCTATACAATGAAGCCATGGAGATAGGAAGGATCTATTATAAAGGTTATTCCCAATGAGCCTATATTGGGGAGCTTTGATTCTCACCTTTCGAGCAAGCTTAGGATCCTCCGGCAGAATACCACTGATCAAATACTCCCTAATCGGAGTCATCCAATTGGTGCCTTCCTCGAGTATGACGTCAGAAACTTTGCCTCGTTTAATTGACCTATCAGTCAATACTTCTACCAAAACTTCCTTCGTTAAATGAGCAAATGCCATTGAAGCCAACTTGCTTAAGGCATCTGCTTTCTTGTTTTGATTTCTGCGAACATGTGCTATATCATATGTTTCGAAGCCTTGAAGGAGTTCTTTAGCTTTTTCCAAATATTGCTTGATGGTGGGTTGCCTTGCTTCGTAGGAGCCTTTAATTTGGTTGGCGACTAACTGCGAGTCAACAAAAATGGAGAGGTTACGAACCTCCATGTCCTTTGTAAGTCGAAGACCGGCTAACAAAGCTTCATACTCGGCTTCATTATTGGTAGCTTCGAACTCAAAACGCAATGCGTAACTGTATTCCCTTCCTTCCGGACTAACTAGCATTAAACCTGCTCCTGAACCATCAGAACTTGATGCTCCGTCTGTGTACAATTTCCACCCCTCCTTCGTCTCTTGGGGCTTCTCCTTAGGAATTTCTTTATCTTGTCTAGGTCGGAGGGTGTTTCAGCGATAAAGTCTGCAAGTATCTGACCTTTGATGGAGTTTCGACCCTTGTACTCTATCTCATGTTCTCCCAATTCGATAGCCCATTTAGCTACCCTTCCTGATTTCTCAGGCTTCGACAGTATCTGCCTAATAGGCTTGTCAGTCAATACCGTGATGGGATGAGCTTGAAAGTATCTTCGAAGGCGTCTTGCAGCATAAACCAAGGCTAGGATTAGCTTTTCCAACTCCGGATAGTTTAATTCAGCTCCTTGTAGGACCCTGCTAACGAAGTATATAGGGACTTGTTTCTTCTCCCTTTCGGCTAGGAGCACCGCACTGATGCTTTCGAATGATGCCGCAATGTACATGAACAACACTTCGCCTTTTCGAAGGCCTTGCTTCCGCCTCACAACTCCATTGGAAAGTCTTTTTATCTGTACACCCCTTGAGTGTTTTGAAGAATGGTAGAGACCGATCTGCCCCTTTCGACAGGAACCTGCTAAGTGCCGCAAGCTTCCCATTGAGGCTTTGAACTTCTTTTAGTGACTTCGGAGCTTGAAGGTCAGTGATGGCTTTTACCTTCGAAGGGTTGGCTTTAATCCCTTGTTTAGTGATCAGGTGCCCCAAGAATTGTCCTTCCTCCATGCCGAAGGAACACTTCTTAGGGTTAAGCTTCATATTGATTGCCCGTAATTGATCGAAGGTCTCTTGGATGTCGGAGAGGAGGTCCTCTTCGGTTCTGCTTTTTATTACCATGTCATCAACGTAGGCCTCCAAGTTCCTCCCGATTTGCTTGTTGAAGGCTTTATCTACTAACCGTTGGTAAGTTGCCCCTGCGTTCTTCAGACCGAAGGGCATTTTCTTGTAGCAATAGACACCCTTTCCTGTGTAGAAGGCTGTCTTTTCTTCATCTTCTTCCGCCATTTGTATTTGGTGATACCCTTTGTAGGCATCCAGAAAACATTTCAGACGGAACCCTGAGAGAGATTCGACCTTCTAATCGATTTCTGGTAGAGGGTAGCTGTCCTTTGGGCAAGCTTTATTGATGTTGGTGAAGTCAACACACATACGCCACCCTCCGTCACTTTTCTTTACCATGACTGGGTTGGCAACCCAAGTTTGGTATTTCACTTCCTTGAGAATTCCTGCTCGCACAAGCTCATCCACCTCTTTGCAAGCAGCTGCATTTCTTTCTGGTGCCAGGCTTCGTCGCTTCAGCTTAATTGGTTCAATGTGTTTGAACTCGTTAAGCTTATGTTCTGTGCCAAAGGGCTTGCCATCGATCATAAGGGTCCTCGGAACTCCTGTCATGTCTGAATATGTCCATGCGAACACATCTTTGTTGGCTTTGAGTAGCTTCTCCAGGTCTGCTTTGATGTTAGCAGGGAGTTGCTTTCCGATTACCACCGTTTGCTCTGGATAGAGCTCATTTATCACAATACGTTCTTCGGCATCCGTACAACTAAGGATAGCCTTTGGAGGCTCCTCCGGACTTTCCCTAATCTTTTTGCCACTGTCTCCCACTTGCCCTTGACTGTAACTGGAGAACACGGTTCCTATCCCATAAGGTGTATGGAACTTTACTGCTGCATGTATAGTGGAAACTACGATACCCATCTTTTGCATGGCATTCCTTCCTATCAGCAAGTTGTAAGGAGAGTTGGACCTTACAATAGCGAACATGAGGGTTTCTGTCCTTGCGAGCTTGCCTTCTCCAATTGTTATTTCCAACGGAACTTCTCCCAGAGGCCACGAATGCTCACCAGAAAATCCCACCAAAGGTATCTTCGAATCAACCCGCTGCGACCTGATCGAAGGCTTGAGCTTGAGAAAACAATGCTCATAAATGATTTCGCAGGAGCTTCCACAGTCCATATAGGCTCTATTCACTTCTCGGTTGGAAATGAGGACTTTGATGACTATTGGATCATTTGAAGGGACTTGGCCTATGAGAGGAGGAAAAGTTAATTCCCCGATTGCATTACCCTCCTGCTCTGATACCTTTCTTTTCAAGCTTGCTTCGCCCCAACGAACCATGAGTATTGGGGCTTCGAGAGGAGTAGTATCTTTAGCCAATTGAGTGTCGGTCATCTTTTCCTTTCCCTTCTTTATACCTTTCACCAAGTGTGCCAATTTCCCGGACTTCACAGCTTCTTCTATCTGTTTCTTTAACTCCCTACAACTGTTCGTATCATGACCATAATCTTCGTGGAAGTTACAATACTTGCTGGTATCCCTGTTTTTGCCCTTACTTGTCATACGAGGGGGTGCTTCGAAGGCCTTAGCAGCCCTCTTCGTAGCGAGTATTTCCTTTGGAGACTTGGTTAGACTCCTTAACAAACCGTGGTTGGGACCTTTGTTGTATGGAGAAAACCTGTCTCTGTTCTTGTTCTTTGACCCTTCCCACGAAGAATGCTTCGAAAACTTGTTGTTGTTGTCTCTGTCTATCGGAGCTCCATTAGTGGATACCTCTTTCGCTTCGATCCAAGTATACGTCTTTTCCATTAACACTTTGTAAGTTGTCGGAAGGTCAGTGGACAAGAATTCCACCAAACTCCGATTTCGAAGACCATGTATGAAACCCGAAATATGTTGATCTTCATGAGGACCCAAAATCTGCAAAGTATCATCGGTGTACCTAGTAACGAAGGCCCTTGTGCTTTCGTTTTCCTTTTGTTTGATGTTGTGCACCGTTAAATGAGTCCTTGTGAACTTCTTTTGCTGACTGAAGTGTGACCGGAACTTAGTCTTAAGATCATCAAGATTGACGATGCTACCGGGCTTTTGCCCATTCCACCAAATACAAGCAGAATCCCGTAGGGTGTATGTAAACATATGACAGGCCACCGGCATAACCCATTTTTGCATTTTGATAGCCCCTTCAAACAAGTGTAAGAAATTGTCCGGATCCCCCTTCCCATCATAAGTCCCAATGTGCGAAGGCATTTTCAACCCATCAGGTAATGGGTAATCTTCTATCCACCTAACGAAGGGTGTAGCTGAACCCATAGGTTCTGAGTATAGACAATTGTAAGGTGGTGCATACATGGGAACATGATTATAGGGATTGTTGCTTTGGGGCATTCCCATAGGAGTTTGACTTGGGTAAGACTGATAAGGTGTATTCATGGCAAACGGATAACCATTTCCCATGGCATACGGAGGGTATGCCATAGGATGCCCGAAGGGTATGCTCCCATAAGTTTGAGGGAGGCTTGGGTTATTAGGCTGTCCATTTTATTGGAGGATATAAATTTTGAGGATAAGACTGAGTTTGGAACGAGGGGTACATACCATTGGGAGGAAGATTTCCTCCCATATTAATTATAGGCGGATTGCCTTCTACGCCTGATGCGTGAGAAGGCTGCAATGGAACCCCAACTTCAGTCCTTCCAAGATGAGTTGCTAGCAATGGAGGCAAAGTCACCCCCACTTCTTCCCTTCGTTGGCTCCTACCATTAGAGCCTTCGGTAACCGCCCCTTCTCTCCTTGTCGGAGCCCTCTCGGGAACTCCTTCAAAACCAACGGACCTTCTGCTTAGCCTTCGACTGACTGGAGACCCAATCCTTAAGGCCGATAGAGTTGCTCCTTGGGTCGGAGGCCTAGGTTCCATCTCCATTTCTTCATCATACTCATCACTTGAGTATTCCAACTCCCTTCGCATCTCAGCATTCCTGACTTGCCTCTTACGAGCCCTTAGGAGGGATTCCAACACTTCGTGGTTGGCTTCGACAAAGGCTGGGCTAATAATGGGCTCCGGATTGGCTGATGTCGAAGCATGATGGTTGGGTGTTGTTTCTGGGTGAGAACGTGTTGTGAACGTGGAAGCGGTTATTGGGGGAAGGTTGTTAGAGTCGTTGATTGGTATTGGAAATAACGAGACCAATTGTAGCGGTCCCACGGATGGCGCCACTGATTGTACAAAAAGATGCACTACCAGGCCTTCGATGGTGATCAAAGGAATAATGGGGTGTTGAGATTGCGCCAAGCTTGTTCTTAACCTGAAATAAGAAATACGAAGACACTACGTTAAGTGATTGCGCAGGGGTTGGACCCTGCGAACCACCTCCGGCGTGCGAGTAAGTATGTGTAAGGGTAATGTAGGTTGTAAATGACGAGAATGAAGTTAACTTACATTGTTCATGCCCGACTAAGCTATTTATAGGGCAGAAATAGGCCTTAGTGGATGGTTTGCACATGTTTCAGAGATCATGGGGGCGTCCCATGATTTATGGTAACCGCTAGGGCTTTGTAGCCCACGATCTCTATTTTGGCGGGAAAGCCAAGGGAAGAGGAGACGTGGGTTTGACCAGGTCAGGATTGTCCTTCGTGCTAGTTCCTTCGTAGGAGATACCCCGAAGGGCTTAAGGCTTCGATTGGCGAATTCCCACATTGTAACCAGTTCGCAGGCGAATGGTTTTACGCCAATGAAACGTGTTAGGAGATTAACCTGGGCCTCCGAAGGGAGGGCTTTCTACAGGCTCGAAGGGGAGTTCTTCGACCCATTCGGAGGGTACATCATCACCTCCCGAATGTTCTTTGGTTCTTTTAGACTAACTGAGCAAATGTAGATGCACATGTCGGGCTCGGTGGCGAGTTGTATTCTCGTCTGAACTGGCCTTAAAGGTTCACAAATAACTTGTTGTATTGGATGGTCTTTAGTCCACTTGAGTGTAGAAGGGTACCTTGGGTTTAACGTATGCGTGTTAGATGGTTCTTGTAACCTTGAAGATGATTCATCTGAGTCTGTTGCAAACGGGTTTTCGAACACTTCTTCTTCTAACGTAGCATCGTTTTGGTGTTGCTCTTCTTGAAATGGTGTATTTTGGTTTTGCTCATCAACTCTTGGTAGAACAATTCCTATAATTGGAGTTTCTGGAGTAGACGTAGATGATGTTGAGGGAGTTGGTGCGTCAGCTTCGATTATTGTAGATGCATCTTGTGGTGGTGGTGGTTGATAGTTTTGAGCGGGTACAGCGGAATGTTGTTGTGATGCATCGGTCGAACTTCCACCATAGTATTCATCAAACATAAACTCGAAGAAATTTTCCAGTTCTTGTTCTGAAGGTTTTTCAGTTTTTGTTGACTGAGCTCCTTGAGGTACGAGTCTGGAACTAATGTCCAGAAGTCTGCTGGTTTGGTGCGGGTCCTAATCTATTTTGATTAGAAGCCATCGGGTTAAGCGCGGTTTCTAGAGCGAGACTCTCAGAAGCCATTTGTGAAATTTCGTCAAACTTCACATTCATTGTCTCCATTAGCCATTTAGTTCTTCTGTTATACACCCTGAATGCCCTCTAGTTTTCTGAGTAACCAATGAAGATTCCAATATCACCCTTAGCTTTCAACTTCCTTAGATCTTCTCTGTCGCTCGTTGGATAACACAAAGCGCCAAACACGTGAAGATAAGAGATATCGGGTTTTCTGTTGTTTACTAGTTCATATGGGGTTTTATTGAATCTTGAATGGATTAGGGAACGGTTCTGAGTGAAACAAGCAGTGGCAACAACATCAGCCCATAAGAATAATGGTGCACTTGAATAAATCAGCATTGTGCGAGCAGCTTCCACAAGAGTTCGATTTCTTCTTTCAACTACCCCATTCTGCTGTGGAGTTCTAACAACAGATGTCTGATGTGTGATTCCAACATTTTCAAAGTAACTTCTTAACTCCTGATTTGTGACATCTATGCCATTGTCTGTTCTTACAATCTTTACTCGAGCTTGAAGTAGGACTTGAATACGCTTCAAAAAGGTGATGATGATGCCTGGTGCTTCGTCTTTAGACCTCAGAAACTTTACCATGTATATCTTGAATAATCATCAACGATAACAAGAATATACTTCTCATTAATGCTTGCAACTCTCATTGGGCCACATAAGTCCATGTGTAACATATGTAACTTTGCTTTCGAACTGGGCACGGTTTTAGGTTTATATGTTGCCCTTTTGCTTTTACCTTGTTCGCATGATGGACATAAGTGATCTTTGGTGTATTTGAACATAGGAAGTCCGTTGACGATGTTGTCTTTGCCTAGTTTGTTAATGGTATCGAAATTGAGATGGGATAATCGTCTATGCCACAACCAGGACTTTGTTTCGCAAGCTCTTGTCATAAGACAAATTGGTGATGAAGAGGCCATTTGGTTGATGTCGATAACATATAGGTTGGTGCTACGATTTCCAGCTAAGAGATCATCGCCAACCAAATTTCTAACAAAACATGTATTTCTCCTAAATGAAACCTCTAAATCTGCGTCACAAAATTGTCCGACTGACAACAAGTTGTGTCCCAACCCTTCGACGTAGTAGACATGAGTGATTAAGTAATTTTGAAATTAAAGATCTCCATAACCCAAAATAGCTGCTACATGATCATTTCCAAAGCATACAGTTCCCATGAATTTCCGTACGAAGTTGATCAGCAGCTTTAGATTCCCGGTCATGTGCTTGGAGCAACCCGAGTCGATGATCCAAAGACATATTTCGATAACCTGCAAAGAACAAAATATTTTCATTTGGAAACCGTTTAACATTTGGTTCCATGGGGTTAAGAGTAACATCTGAATCACACTCATAGAAGGTTTCTACTGGGTCAATTTGAACCGCTTTTAATTTTCCATTCTTAAGTTATGAATTCTCTACCCGTTGGTTTCCATACACAATACTTAAGACAGTTCCTAGTTATATGACTACTAGTGCTTGATCTACATCCTGCAATTAGTCTTTGTATATATCTATATATAGCATTAGTTCCTTGAGGAACTTCCTTCTATTCAGACGTAACATTCACATTCTTAGAAACATTATCATCACAAACATCATAGATAAAGATTTCTAGCACATTAAACAAACAGAGTCATTACATGCACTAGAAACAGTACTTTTAACATTACATTCAGATGACGTATGTTTCTTATTAGAAAGCGATAAATTCCTAGGGTGTTCTTCTACTTCTTCAACTTTATTCTGGCATCTACTCTTAGAGACAGGCGAGACTCTATTGTTCCTTGTAGTGCTCCTAAGCTGTAGTCTGCTGCTTCTAGAGGTGCTTTCTAATCCTGTAGAAGGTATGGCACACGCATTAGGATTTATATTGTTTTCCGGAGAAGTTGTTTTAGCATTCCTAGTCTCTTTTGGATTATCTTTAACGCTCTTGTCTATTGCCCTATATGTTTGAGATATGGAGGTAGACGCAATAGTGGGACTAATCCTATAAAGACCAGGTGCTATCACATTCGATGTTTCGACAACCGCTTTTCCTTTATCAACAATATTTAATTTTTCATTTGACTTGCGCAAGGGTGTTGGAATGACTAGTTTTGTCAAATCATTTTTCACATCAGATTTTGGAATTAATTTGGAAATTGAAATTTTTTGGTTTATCCAAGGTTAATGGTTTTGCAAACTTAGTTTCCACACCTTTCCCTTTTAGGCTTTCCAGCTGAGACCTCAAATGATCATTTTGTTCTTTCATGTTTTTGTAGGCACGCTCATATGCTAGTTTGTCATACTTGCATTCCTTAGTATTTCTATCAAGTTGTTTAAAATATGATACCTTTTCTTTTTCAAGTTTAACAAGAGCATTTTCTTATTTTAAAACATTTGCAGAAGTCTCAGCTCTATATCTTTCATTGTCTTCAACAGAATATGTTTGTAAAATGATGGACATAATATCGGTCGATAATGCTGCTTCGAAGAGAGAATCATTGAGGTTTTCCAAAACTTTGATGTTTTCAATATTTTCATTAGCTTCCTTAACCAGGGATTTGTGGTCCTTGACAAAGTCAGCTGTTTCTTTCAAAATTGCTTGTTCAAGATGAATTACTCTCGCATGTATGTTATTTAGTTGAGTAGTAATTTCTGTTTCAAACACCTTTTTCATTTCAGCATGAAAACTTGAATGCCAGTTGTTGATACTGATAGTTGTTTTGGATGCAACAATATTTTGAAGTGTTTCAATTCTTCTTTTAAGATCATCGAAATATCCTCTAGTAGCACTTGTGTTAAAAGGATTACTTGAGGACATTTGTTCCAAGTTTGAAAGATTTTTAGAAACAACTGGTTTTTCTGGAAACCTTAGGTGTTTGTTTTTGTTGAACAAAATTTACTCGAGAAAGTATGTTAAGCTTGTTATAATCAATTGGCTTTATTTATGGGTTCTTTTGTTTCATTTTGATTCGACTCCCTTCAGCAAGCTCAATTGTTTCATTTGAATCCCGAACAACAGGAGGATCATGCTTAGCATATATCATGTTACCATTGTAAAAAACATTCTGTTCTTTCTGAGCTTTCTTCAGAGTATAAGGGTTTTCACAACCGATAGCCATTTTCTTAATTGTGTTTAAAAGCGGGTTTGGATCTTTAATTAGTATATGAATGGTTCGAGCAGAATGACCTGTTTTCACAAGAAAATCTTCCAACTTTTTGATTGTTTATTGTTTCTCAATGATTTCATCATGAAGATCATTTTCTCGTTTTGAAAAATCTGCTTTCAACTATTTCTTTTCTTTTTCAAGATCAGAACAAGTTGATGTTTGTTTAGAAAGTTGGTTTTTCAAATCATAAATTTCCACGTTTAAGGATTTTATTTTCATGTTCAAGTTAACATCGAGTGTGTCAAACTTGATTTGCAATTGTTTTTCTCTTAAAACGGAATTTTGATAACCAGTTTCTAATTCTGACTATCGTGTTATATGAAACTCAAAAGCTTTTTCATTTTCCTTATACCTCTCAAGCTCAGCGGTCATTTTCTCATTCGCGGCCTTAACATCGCGATTGACCTTTTTAACTTTCTCAATCTCAATACTACAATTATTCAATAATGATTCAAAGAGAGCACGTGTTTCCTCATCATTCTCAGTAGACTATTATTCTAAGCCTCCGTTAGGATTCATATCTTGAGTTGCCAAATCAATATTGCTACTCCTTGGCGTGTCCATGTATGTATCATAGGTGGGTGCTAGAATCTCATAATGCTGTTCCTCATGAGGAGACATATCAAATATTTCATTATTATGGCAAGTATTGAATGATGGTACCTCAGAGACTGCATTGGTGTCATAACCAGGATGTGTGTCAGAATCCGTATCATACTTAGCCTCCTGAAGATTTGCCATGAATATGCAGTTTGCATCGATATCTTCAATGTCTTCCATATCATCCATGAGAGCCATAAAATCATTTTCTTCAGCATTCAACTGAAACCCTGCCGTTTCCTTTTGTGCCAACAGCAATGCTTTTTGCAGATAAACTGGGTCTTTCTTTTTCGGCTTGGTGGGACAGTTTCTTGCCATATGACCGACTCCCTGACAGTTAAAACGCTTTACTGGATTACCCTTATTCATATTTCCATAATTCCCAGAAACTGGAGCAGCAACATTCCCAATCTGATTACCCACTGTCTTATTCTCAACATTCTGACCCCTCTGATTTCCAACAATTTGACCCATCTGATTCCCTGCATATTGACCCATCTTATTTCCTACATACTGCCCTTGGTTACCTATCTGAAATCTAGTAGCATATCCTTGCTGATTCCAAATAAATCCAACCATTTGTCCTTGTTGACCCATATTGAAACTCGGCTGTGCAATCTGCCTGTTGCGAGTGTTTGATGAAATCCTTTGGTTGTTGTTAGTTGGTGTGGAATAGCATCTTTGGAATGCCTTTGTCAAGTAAACAAATGCTTGTGTCAAAGCAGCAGTAGACTCATCATTGTCAGTGAATTCTGGTTCTTAGAATTGTGGATATTGTTCTTGTGGAATAACTTGTTGTTGTTGTTGGTAGAATTGTTGTTGTGGTATGACAGCAGTTTGTTATTGTGGAACATATTGTTGTTGCATGTAGTTGTGAGTGGAGGATGATGATGGTTGTTGTAACACCCCCAAAATCTGGCTTTGCGGAAGCATTCGGGTCCTAGGGTGCTAATAAATTGATAATCACAACACAAGGTAACAAAGAACGGAATACATAGTCCGTTTTAATTCATTAAATCATGAAAATATTGTTTACAACATTGTTTGAGTTAATAAAGTGAGGCCCACAAATTCTTTTGTCCCAGACAAAAACAAGTCATAAATTAAAAATCCACAGCATTCAGACAGTAATCTATGACCCTTGCCCTGCCACCACCTTGTCATATCAGCCAGCTTAAACACCTGAGAAAAAACATGCTAAAAGTCAGCAAAAAGCTGGTGACTTCATAGGTTTATCAATAAGCAGTAAATCAGCAGTTGGACCATGAGTTTAGCATATGAACATTACAACCCATGCAATGTCATATAAAATACAGTCTATTACGTTAGCACTAAGTTCATGCGACCGAAGCTATAACTTGTGTGCATGCTCTAGAAGCATGTTAAATATCAGTGGCCCGGCAAGTGTGTATCCCAGACACTTGTAGTTTCGACATGGTATAAGTTCGTTTGCCTATCCGCTCAACCCGAACGGGGACGTTACTCCCAATAGATCTATTTATAACACTCGCGCTTCCCAGCAGGAATTGACGGTTCATGAGTTGGGCATAGAGGGACATAACAGGGCTTAGGCTAAACCACGTAATAGCATAGACAATAGTTTGGTCCTTAAAATAGTTTTTGCATGTTTCTCACCCCAATAGTAAAACAAGTTTAAATAGTGTGGGGCTATAAACTCACCTTGATAAATAGCAATCAGATCATAAAATAGTTTAGACAGTGTTCATCACCGACACGCGACCTAGATTAGTATGGTTTGTTTTAGTTCACAGTTCAAATTTAAGAATTCCAAATGTTTTAAAGAGTTTGTGTTGTTGTTGCTGGTGTGGCAGCATTTAAGTTGGAACAATGTTTTTAACATGTTTAGATATTGGCTCATTAGAAGTGTATATGTTTATGGTAGAAAAGATCAAAACAAGTAAACCTTCGGATTGACAGAAATCGGGAGACGACATACGGAAGACAGTTACTATCACATGTCAAATGTTGACGACATATGGAAACGTTTTCATTGAGCGAGTGTATGTGTGTATATATATGTTCGTATATACATATGGTCATTGTAAAGAAATGTTACGTTTGAAAAGGTTCTCATCATGGTTTACATTATTTCACGATATGTTAATAATTCGTGTATGCAAGAAATCATTGTTTTAACAAAATTGTAATTTGTATTTGTAAAATAACCATTTCATGATCTAACGACTTATATAAGTTTTGATAAAACAATTTCGAGTAATATGCCATGAAAACAATAAATTTGTTTATTTTTTCCATTTTCGTGTTTCAAGTGGTTTATATATATCTTATATATGAATTATTTTTTTTATTACAACAATTTATGCTTTTGTAAATAAACTCGCGTTGGGTATTTAAATTGCCCCGTGTGATATATTTATATACATATCGAGTGACTACATGTAACGAAACGATATTAGTTGCGGTGTTTTAATATAAGTTGTAATGATTTTCTTTAATGACTATTTGGACGGTGACGATCACATCTCGTGTGTTTGGAACGATTTATATCGAGGCGACAATAATATATATGCGCGTGACGGGCTGGGCTGTGGCCTACGTTTTATAATAAATCAGACCAAGTTAGTTCACCTATTTTGGGCCACAGTTGCAAAGGCCAGCGGCCTGCTGTTTATGTACCACATGGGCTTCGGCCCACTCTGGTTTTTATAAAGACTCAAAGTAAAAGTATTGGCTTGGTGGGCTTTTAATAACACAAGTTCCCTTGTGGGCTTCAAGGGGTTTCGGACCACACTGGGTGATCCCAAATCATTCCAAGTTTTAACACAAGTTTAAGAAACAGAACATGAATTCATATGACTTTCGGATTGAGCAGTTTTTACGAGAAGCCAATGTTTCGAAACATGATCTTGACTAAAACATGACTTACAAAGATTTGGTCATAGCGTGTACCCATTGTATGACCTACGAATCCGAGCACCCAAAGGGTGTTGCCAACGACCAAATGGTCGACCCAAACAAGGGGTAAGAGAGTGTCGACCGAGTTTTTGGGGTGAACGTTGTGACCTCATCACAAGTCTCTCGGTTTTGACATGCCAACACATAACTAGGAATTTTCACACGCGAGTTCGATGGGCTATTTAAACCAAGGACTCAAGACTCATTCAATCGAGGTGCAACCTCGAATGAGATATCGACTACAACATGATAAGTCTTAGACATCGAGCGCTCGGTCTACCTTTGAGTGAGTACAACTCAACTCATGTGTCGAGTACAAGTGCAAGTCATATCGGCTAACGGCACGGATCTTGAGTATTACATCCTACTCGATCCAAACTCATATTTTTAGTATCAACATTTTTCTTTTAAACCAAAACACAAATACCTTGCAAGCACATTTTTAGACCACAAGTTTGACTAATCAAAGTTCTTAACGCAACACAATCATTTGACTACCAATGAACATCATTTGCAGGACTTTTTATGCGGACTAACAAGGACGAACAAGATGTGAACTTGAGTACGACACATCGATCTAATACAATCCTAGCCACCATGGCTTAAGCTCGACTTGGCCTAAGTGTTTCTTTCTTAAACAGCTACATAACAATCGGTTCAAGGTTCGATTAACAAGGTGGACATGGACAATCAACACAACCAAATTAACGACAACATCTCATGATCCTGAGCCAATATTAGTTTCTAAATCATGTTCCAAGTTTTACCAGTTTCAAAATTCGGTTCAACCACACCAAGACAAACATATCATTCGACATAATATTGACTAAAAAAAATCATATCGACAACAAGAAAGATGATATACAATTCGAGAGCATAATGAATAAAACAAAAAGAATGAGATTTAAACCTTACAGAGGAGGTTAAGGAATCGATTACAGGCACGAAACACGAATCCAATCCGATTTTCATGCACACCACACACCCTTTTCTTCACCTTAGACCTTCGACTGAGGTATATGATTGAGGTGAGATTGGGTTTTGTGTGGTTGCTTCCTGGAAATCTTTGGTTCATATAGGAAGAATTGTGGAAACTCTTTTGGTTCACTTTTGATCTTCCAAGGAATGGATTTCGCCATTTTTGGCTATCATCTATTTCCCTTCTTTGATCTCGAGGAGGTTTGACCCATTAGGAGCAGATTTAAGATCCGAAAAAACTTGGGGAAGTGCAAAAAGCACTTATAGATCAGCTATAGATGGTGATAGGATATCTTGAGTTTCTTCACCAAGCAGAAGTCAAAAAGGAGATGGTCTTGTGTGTTGTGGAGATCGAAAAGGAGAAAGAAGAAGCAGGATAAAGAAGAAAAAAAATAGATATAGGGAATACTGTACCACGTGGGTGAGTGGGTGAACGGGTATATTAGTTTGTTTTAATTATATAATGTATTGTGTATACCCCGTGTTCTGTCGAGCTGAGATAAAATTGTGGTACCTCGGTTTCACGTAAACGTGAGAAATATAAATCTGGAGTCATTTTTACAATACTGATGTAAAACACATTTGCTGACTCCGAAAATGAATTATAAAGTTTAACCATTACTAAAGTGGTGTCGGTACGCGTGTGGTGTCGGTTTTCAGGAAAAACAAGATAACCTCTCGTTTTTGTTATGTTGGTGTCTATAACTGTTAGAAAGTGATAAGTTCACTTTTACTAATAAATTTAAATAGTTTTGGTGAGTTATTGCACGCTACTGCATGCTGGTTTGCTTACAGTAATAAATATGTAAACACATAAGTGTTCAGTTTAATAGTTGTGTAATAATAAATTGACATTTATCATTAAAATATTAGTGGGAAAATTACCATTTGTCACATCCTCCCCACCTTAGAAGGAAAACCGTCCTAGGTTTTCACTTAGAGTTATCCGATGAATTTGAGAAAAGTTGTGGGTATTTGCGCTTGATCTCATCCTCACGTTCCCACGTGTACTCGGGACCTCTTCGAGAGTTCCAACGAACTTTAACAATAGGAATGCGGCTTTGCTTAATCCGTTTGATTTCCCGATCCATTATTTCGACAGGCTCTTCTATGAAATTCAGTCTTTCGTCCACCTGGATTTCCTCCAGAGGAATGACAAGCGTTTCGTTTGAGAGACATTTCTTCAGATTGCTCCGATGAAACACGTTATGTACAGAGCTGAGTTCTGATGGTAGCTCGAGTCGGTAAGCTACCGGCCCAATTCTGGTGATGATTTTGAAAGGTCCAATGTAGCGGGGATTTAATTTCCCATGTTTTCCAAAATGTATCATGCCTTTCCATGGCGAGACCTTAAACATGACGCGGTCATTAACTTGGAACTCAAGTGGTTTCCGTCTCATAGCTTTTCTGACAGTCTCGAGCCGCTTGCATTCGACTCTTGATTTCCGTCTCATGGCTTTCTCCGACTTCAGTCTAGCATATAGGTGATCTGCACTTTCGACCATAAAGTGCCTCATAAGGTGCAGCTTTGATGCTTGTGTGATAGTTATTATTGTAGGAAAACTCGGCTAACGGCAGATGCCTATCCCAGCCGTTTCCAAAGTCTATCACACACGCTCGTAGCATGTCCTCTTGGGTTTGGATGGTTCTTTCGCTTTGACCATCTGTTTGAGGATGATACGCGGTGTTCATATCGAGATCAGTACCCAATGCATCTTGCAACGATCTCCAGAAGTTTGACGTGAAACGACTGTCTCTGTCGGAGATGATAGAAATTGGGACTCCATGTCGTGCAACTATTTCTTTCACGTATAACCGTGCTAGTTTATCCATGCTATCATTTTCTTTGATCGGTAGGAAGTGGCCGGATTTGGTGAGACGATCAACGATTACCCAAATGGTGTCGTAACCGCTAGACGTCCTTGGTAGTTTAGTAATGAAATCCATCATTATGCGTTCCCATTTCCATTCGAGAATTTCGGGTTGTACAAGTAAACCCGATGGTCGCTGATGTTCAACTTTGACCTTTGAGCATGTTAAACATTGACCGACATATGTTGCAATGTCAGCATTCATATTGGGCCACCAGTACAGTTTCTTCATATCGAGATACATTTTGTCGGCTCCCGGGTGGATGGAGTACTTAGATTTATGGGACTCGTGCATGATGAAGTCATGTATCCCTCCACAGAGTAGGACCCAGCTCCTTTTTTGAAACATAAAGTTCCGTCAGCTCTCTTTACAAATCCGTTTTCGTTTTCCAGCATCCCATGAATTTTCTTGTTAGGTCTGTTTTCTTCCCTGAGCGCCTCGGCCTGAGCCTCAAGGATCTTTGCTAGGAGTGGTGAGACTACCGTCATACATAATGATCGTGCCCTAAGGGGTTTTGGTCGTTCTTTTCGACTAAGAGCATCTGCTACCATGTTTGCTTTGCCAGGATGGTATCGAATTTTGCAATCATAATCGCTGAGCAATTCTAACCAACGGCGTTGTCTCATATTGAGCTCCTTTTGGTCGAGGATATGTTGCAGACTTTTGTGGTCAGTGTAAACTAAACATTTAGTACCGTAAAGGTAATGTCTCCAGATCCTGAGTGCAAACACTACTGATCCCAACTCTAAATCGTGTGTAGTATAGTTTTTTTCGTGCGTTTTTAGTTGTCGAGAAGCATAGGCTATCACCTTCTCGCGTTGCATCAAGACAGCTCCTACCCCTTTGTGTGAGGCGTCGCAGTAGACCACAAAGTCTTCACTGCCTTCAGGTAAGGCTAAGATTGGTGCGCTGCACAACTTATTCTTAAAATGTAATACCCTAAAAATGTGTAAAATATTTCATTTGAATATAACCTAAGATATATAAATTCAGTAAATGATATAAAAACTATATATTATATGATTATGCATATTTTGGTGAATTAAAACTATATAATATGTAGTTATGCACAATTAAATAATTTTGACCATATGTTATACATTTTTATCCTAATTAAAATAAGAAAATTGGTATAATGATTGTGTAGGCCGAAATTTTGGTAACCCTCCCCATTTATAGCCTAAAATCATGCCAATCAGTATTATTTACAATCAATCAGTATTTATTATAGATTAAATTAGTATTAATAACTTCCTAATTTACAATATATACGCTCCTCCTTTATTTTTTTAATATGATCCTGCCCTCCCCCTACTTTCTGTTTCATACGACAAAAAAAAAAAAAAAAAAAAATAAAAAAAAAAAAAAAAAAAAAAAAAGAAACTCCGGCTCCTTCATTCTCCCCCAACCGAACCCTAGCCTCCATTTTTTTCCAATTATTTTGCTCTCCAAAGACCAAGGAAGAAGAGGGTGTGAAGTGGTTTCGATCGTGTAATTCTCGGGGTATTTAGTTGTGGTGTTTTCTCAGTTCCTTTATTCATTATTTTGGCCTTCAAGGTATCATTTAATCCCTTGTTTCCTGCCCTAATTCGATTCTTATACACATGTAATTAAACAGAAAAACATATGGATCAAAATCGGATTAAAATGGTTTTAGGGTTAATACATTTTCGTAATTGATTGAATTCATGGTTTTGATAGGGTTTATGTTTGTGTGATCTTATGAATATGGTAAGAAGATGTTAGATACATGTTTCATGAATTATTAGAGCTTGTGTGATTTTTGTATGATTAAAACATGTGTTATAGTGGTCTAAAATGGATTCTAAAAACGGGAGAGCTTGTAGGTAGAATATGTGTGTGTTATAGATTGAGTTCCACAAGTGTTTAATTCTGTATTTTTTCATGTAAACTTAGTTTAATGTCATATTTAAGTTTCCCAATTGGTTTGGAGTGATTTCGAGTTGTATTGGTCATGTTTATGAATTTATGGGATCATGGGTCAATCCTGAGTTTAGGAGTCTGGAAATTCAGCTGGAGTTTTTGAATTTTAATTTCCAAACTGTGAGGAATTAGGAGGTCTCCTTTTACAGGTAGAATATATACGATGTATAGGACTTACTGGAATTGTTATAGATTTTTATGAAGCGTTCTAATAGGGTAAACAAATGCAAACTTTCTGGGTGTCTGTGCAGTTATCTTTCTGGGTAGGTTTGGGAAAATGATTTTTGAAATGGTACTATCACATTGAAATAAAATCTGAGAAAATTAAAATGAGTGTCCAACATGTATAGGTATCTATGATAAATATTTGAGCTTCCCAGTAGACAATTAATTTTGGTATAAAATTCATAAATATCGGGACCAGAATAAGAAAAAATCTGAACTATGTTATAAGTTAAGGATTTAGTGTAACCTAACCCCATTTAATGTGTTTTGACCTAAATTACATTTCTAACTTTAATACGGCTACTCTTAAACATATGTTAACCTAATTTCACATATGAAACCCTAATCACATTAATGAATGGTAATGAGTAATTAAGAATCCGTTTTGACATTTAATGAGCTAATAAGTATAATATGAACCCTAATCCGTGTAGATTCACTGAAGAAGGCGTGACGTTGTTTCCTTGTGTTCACTCTCTCATTTGCATTCATTTCATTTACTAAGGTACATATATTCCACCCTTTTTCAGTAAGGGTATCTCATGACTTTGATTCCTTGATATTTGCTATTTGTTTGGTTATTCTGTCTGTTATGGTTGATTATTCGTTCTTTCTGGTGACTTCAATATCCGTATTAGAATCATTTGATACTTTGTAACCCATTTAATATTACAACTTCATGTGAAAACCTTTCTTATATATAACATGAAAATGTTTTGAGAAAAAAAATGTTTTAAAATGATTGATATGAAACCAAGGCGATACCACTTTTATATGAAGGTTTAATGACTTTTATGAAAACTGCTTTTAAAAGAATACGTTTATGAAAACAGTGTTTAAATGATTTTCACAATTACTTAATCTATTTGTACTCTATCTTTTCCTTAAAGATTTCTCATGATTTGTACTCTATTTCATTTACCATTTTGCTATTCTGATTTATGATCCACATTTGATTAGTATGCATTTGCTATTCTGTTGATATGATTCATTCAGTTGGTATTATCTTGTTGGATAATTGATAATTATCCTTTATGCTTTATTTGTATCATCTGTTTCATTCTATTGTCCATATTTGTAGCCAGTCATGGGGTGTCCATGGCCTTGCCATTGATGCACCAATGGTATTGACACTATCTGTGGAGGTGGGTTTTTAGTCCACAGCGTTCCCACTTATGCTATATAGCAACCATGGCCGCCATATTTATTATTATTATATTAACGTACGTATTCACAATCTCAAACTTGTATATGTATATCTGTTTTGCAGGGAGCGTATGGATGCATCCTGGGTACTTTGTTTAGTTTAGTTATTTGGTGAATGGATTGTGTGTGTGCCATACACCCCATTTCACACTAGTACTATTGGAGTCTGCAGCTCCTATGTACAATTTGCTATGATATGATATATGTTTGTTACTTGGGCTTTTCTTTGTTATGATTTTTATCCGTTTCATATTCCTTGTTATGCTTTGATTCCATTATCATACATCCCATATTTCATTGATATCTTGTTCAGCAGGTTCTCGTGGTTTCGTTTCACTTATCCGTTCATTTTACTACTTATTGTTACTTATATCATTTTATCCAGCAGATCCTTATGATTTAATTTCAGTTATTTTTTTGCTTTAGTTATCCATTTGTATATATCTGTTCACTAGGCTTTTGAAGCTCAGCCGCATTTGTTTTCCTGCGGCAGGTTTTAGGTTGGAAGCTGGGTTTTGAGTGAAGAGTGCTTAGGAGCTCTTAGTGGACTGCACCTTGATAGCTTCCCATGGATTATAGATGCATTTAGAGTTTTCTTTTGGACTTAATTTGTATTTTAGTATGGAAGTTGTAATGTTCAGATTTAGTACTTTATCTTTTCCTTCGAATACCTTTGTAAACATTGTATTATTAAAGTCTTTCGCTTGCGTATGTTCTGTTTGACGCCATAAATATGACGTTTGACCCATTCTTGGATGGGGGTGTTATAATTATGGTAACAGAGCAAAGGATTCGACTTGTAGTACGTAAAATCATGACCTGTGAATATTAGGCCCTTAGGTTTGTACTAAAAGAGCTTATGAAACAACCTTTGAGAATTTTCCTTAGGATTTCCCCTCTGGAAGAACTTAACATATGACTGGTGAGGATTGGGTAGACTATGTGGTAAGACATTTGTTAGATATATTGCTTCCGCCTCACTCTGATTTGTGCACCTACTTTTTAGTTAAGCCCTTTAAGTGCTTTCTTTTTTTGGAGATTTAGGCAACTTATCATATTGCTCAGCTTGAGTTTAGTGACAAAGTAAGTTTAGAATGCCTTGAGAATTTTATGGTTATGCCTTACACTATATGAGTTTTATTTTCTGATTCCGACCTTAACCTCTGATTCGTTTGTTAATCATTTAGATGCCTCTTCGACCATTATGAGGATTCTGATGACCATGATGTGTTTAACACATTCGGTGATTTCCCTTGCTTTTGTTAAGCCTATTAAGGTTCCCTCTACACTATTAGGTTATGCCTTAACCATTTCCTTCCCTATGAGAAATCTGGTGGTTATTGACCACGAGTATAGGGAATTGCCCATTTCATTTTGATAATAAGATTCATTCTGCTAAATTATTCCTTTGAAAGTGTGCGATTTCGTTGTTATTCTGGTATGGATTGGTTGACTGAGCATCAAGATGCTAACAACTAACATACTATACGTCTCACTTTTGGCGTTTTGAACAATCCTGAATTCCTTACCATGATTTTCGACAGATTAACCGTTGTTATCATTACTACCCTGAAAACTCGTACATTATTCTTCGCGGTTGTGAAGTTTTTTTTTTTTCTTTTTTTCTTTTTTTTTTTTCTGGCACCATTAATACACCGTTGGATAGATCTTCCCTTGAGAGTCATTTTGCAATATGAATTTTCTTGATGTAATTCCTGAACGAACGACTAAGATTTCCACTCGAATGTGAAGTTGATATGACATGGTACTAAGAGATTGTTTAGTCACGAACTCGAGGTGGAATATGATACCAATAAAGGCATGATTATATGATGCAATTATTATGACGTCTGATCAACGTGATAATACAAACATCATATAACTTGAACTTATTGGGAGCATAAGATATCTTTAGAAGTGCCGGAACAGTAAGGTCTGATGAGACAGAACTCTATCCGTATGGAACGACGTTTTTCCCGAATCTGAAACTCCATATTGAATGACACCATTTAGATGGGAAGAACTAAAGGAACAACTTGTAAGTGGTTTTAATTGTCCGAATACACCTCCGTGGACTACCCTGGTTTTTATTCGTAAAGAGGAAGGATAGTAGTAGGAGATTATGTGTTGACTTCTGGAAGCTGAACCGTATTACTGTTAGAAACCCTTATCCACTACCTCGAATCGAAGATGTATCTGATCAATTTTAGGACGCGAAGTTTTCCCTTTAGATGGATTTATGGCTTGAAGATATTCCTAGAACTGCCTTCGTATTCGTTTCGGCCACTACGAGTGTTAGTGGTGCCAACAGTATTGGATTTATGACTTGATGAATCGTGTCTTTCGTCAGTACTGGGACAAATTTTTCATAGTATGACATCTTGGGGTATTTAGAGACGAAGGAGAAACATGAGGATCATTCTCGTATTGTGTTAGAAATTTGCGTTAGAAGAAGCTTTAAGCAAAATTCTCGAAGGGTGATATTGTGGTTGGGACAAGAGACGTTCTTAGCAGATGGTATCATTTTGGATCCTGCGAAGATTGGGATTATCACTAGATGGTCAAGACCGACGACAGCTACTGGGGTTAAAACGTTTGAGTCTTGTAGAAGGATTTTGGAAGATGTTCACGACTGGCGTTATCGTTAATGAAGCGGATAAGAAGAGAAGAGAAGTTTAGTTAGGATGAGGAAAGAGAACTGAGTTTGAAGAGCTGAAACAGGAGTTAGCTTCTAGGTGGGTACCAATTTTTGGAATGATTTCAAGAAGATACTTGGTTATACACTTGTGCAGCGGGAAGGATATCGCTTATGCATCAAGACAACTAGAACCGTAGAAGGAGAAATATCCAACGCATAATTTGGAGTTGGCAGAAGTGATAGTGTCAGAGATTCGCGTTTTACTTCACAGCTTCAGGAGAATTATAGAAGGCTTGAGGAATCAGACTCAAGTTAAGATTTCTTTTCACCCTCAGATAAATGGACAGAAGGAATGAACTATTCGGACTTTAGAGGATATGTTAGGATCCTTTATTTTGGTAGGGATGGAAGTATAGAATATCTTTTGTTGGATGGGGATTAGATAGCTACTTATTGAAGATCCGGAGTTGATTATAGTGACTGGAAGAATAGTTACCGTGGTAGAGGAACTTTGGAATTTTAGACTGGGGGTTGTGTGTTCTTGGGGTATCTCTGTACAAAAGGGTTAGACGTTCTGACATAA
Organism: Artemisia tridentata subsp. tridentata; assembly: GCA_021014915.2. Classification (NCBI taxonomy): domain Eukaryota; kingdom Viridiplantae; phylum Streptophyta; class Magnoliopsida; order Asterales; family Asteraceae; genus Artemisia; species Artemisia tridentata. The sequence continues at coordinate 62,480,765 of CP139501.1, read as the reverse complement.
TATAGAGATTTATTCAGTGATTCGTTAGTGCTTAAGTTCGTTCTTATCATTATGGATATTCTACCCTTATCCTTATGCATTTTATACATTCGATAATTCGATAATTACTTCGTTGATCGTTTGTACGTTTCCTTGATTCGTCGGAATTTTAGAATAGGATTGTGAAAATACCTACCATTTAGCATTGCCTCATGTTCATATCATACTTCAGTTCATGTATCTCATTTGAGATGTCTCAGTTATCATCCGTCAAATGTGGTTTTGAATCCGTTGGATCTGATTTGTTATGATTAGTTCTGTTGAGAGAGCCTGAGGCTATTTTGGACCGTTAGGATCGAGTCACGAGAAACAACCTTTCCATTTTTTATAATCGTTTTCATTTCCTTTCGTAATCTGGTACGTTTCCGTTTAATCATTTCATTTCAATTTCGCGGACGAAATTTTCTTTTTAGAAGGGAAGAGTTGTAATACCCTAAAAATGTGTAAAATATTTCATTTGAATATAACCTAAGATATATAAATTCAGTAAATGATATAAAAACTATATATTATATGATTATGCATATTTTGGTGAGTTAAAACTATATAATATGTAGTTATGCACAATTAAATAATTTTGACCATAGGTTATACATTTTTATCCTAATTAAAATAAGAAAATAGGTATAATAATTGTGTAGGCCGAAATTTTGGTAACCCTCCCCATTTATGGCCTAAAATCATGCCAATCAGTATTATTTACAATCAATTAGTATTTATTATAGATTAAATTAGTATTAATAACTTTCTAATTTACAATATATACGCTCCTCCTTTATTTTTTTATATGATCCGGCCCTCCCCCCTACTTTCTGTTTCATACGACAAAAAAAAAAAAAAAAAAAAAAAAAAAAAAAGAAACTCCAACTTCTTCATTCTCTCCCAACCGAACCCTAGCCTCCATTTTTTTTCAGTTATTTTGACTCCAAAGACCAAGGAAGAGGAGGTGTGAAGTGGTTTCGATCGTGTAATTCTCGGCGTATTTAATTGTGGTGTTTTCTCGGTTCCTTTATTCGTTATTTTGGCCTTCAAGGTATCATTTAATCCCTTGTTTTCTGCCGTAATTCGACTCTTATACACATATTAATTAAACAGAAAAACATATGGATCAAAATCGGATTAAAATGGTTTTAAGGTTAATATGTTTTGGTAATTGATTGAATTCGATGTATATGAGTTTTTACCAAAATTATACTTGGGTTTTGTCAGGATCGTTTGATGTGTTACACTTAAGGTGTTAATCCTTTATGATGTGTATGTGATACTTTGAGTTGATATAACCAAGTATGCGGAATGTACTTACTTATACTTAGAAGATATTGTTTGTGAGGTGAATGGAACAGTAAGTATTTGTATGTAGGTGTATGAACAATGAAGACAATTGATTAACCAAAACGATTCAATATTATTATAATCAATAATATGAGTACTCTTGCTAGTACTAGGGTTTACAACCTTGAATCTTAACAAAAGAGATGATAAGAGATCTGTATAACCTAACCTAGGATATCCTTTTATAGATTCAGGATTCCTGTACAAGATAACTATAATTCTATTTAAAAAGGATATACACAATATCTATCCATAATTATCTATATGCGTCTGTCTTCACCTTATAAGCAGTACTAACTTCTTGTGCTGGCAGTACTAACTGACTTTGTACTGTTAGTGTAATCTTCATCAGTTGTCAGCAGTTGAAACTTTAAGCCTTGCAGTACTAACTGTTAAGCTTAATTCCCAACAATCCTCCCCTAAACTTATGATTTCTCTCCAAATCACTAAGTTTCTTTGAATTAAACTTTATTTATGAGTTTGGGGGGATTCTTCCAAACACTACCATGTCAATCTTTTAGTATAAGCTTTTCTTTGCTCTGCAAGTTCAAACATTCTTCTGATTAACACATCTGCCATGTCTGAATTAGCTTCAAATTCTAATTTTGAATATACTAATGTAACCAACACAGCTGGTCTGAGAGGGTAGTCTTTTTCAACCAACATGTAGATCTCCAAACCATCTTTGGTAGAAACCCTATGAGCACCACATGTGTCAAAAAGCTTCCATGAAACATCTTTGATCTGAGCTTGAAATCTCCATATTGCTTCTCCACCATCTGGTTCATAAATCTTTTTCAACTGTACCCATAATTCTTTGTCTTTATCATCAAAAGGATCTGCAACTCTGAATCTTTCTTGTACTAAATTCCATAACTGATTGAGATCTTCCCTATCAAATCCCTAGAGTTAATCTTCAAACAGTTTATACTTCTCTGTTATTCCTCCAACCCTTATGATTTTCCACCCTTTCATTCTTCCTTCTGTGAAAACTTCCAAATCTATGATATGGTGTTTTGCTTGTAGAGGTTTGATGTTTGTGGATTCAGGAATTACTACAATCATGTTCTTGATTTGCTCATCTGTTAACCTCTTAGTTTTAGTCCTTTGCCTCTTTGATGTATCAGACTCTAACACCTTTGGATCTCTTTTCTTTCCTTTATCATGTCCAGTATCACTGACAAAATCTATTGCAAATGGCTTGTGTATTCTTGCATAAGCTGCATAATAAGCTTGTTCTATCTTAGCATCAGATTTCCCTTTAAAGTAACTCTGCTTCCAGAATGCTTGATTTTTCAAATAACTTTTCATGAAGCTTATCTGCTCTTTATAAGAAGGCATCTTCTTCTTATAACCTTTCTTTTCTCTATCTCTGATTCTCTGCATAAGATTACTCCAAGCTACTTCCTTATTCTTTGATAAAATAAAACTTGTAAGCTTTGCTAACTTTTCTTCTTCACTTAAACTCTGATCTTTAATAAGTTGAACTGCTTGTGCTTTCACAATTGGATCACTGTCTATCAAATATTGTAGTTGTTCTTCAAATTGTTCTGGATCCATCTGAGCATCTGAAGCTATCTTTTCTTTTTCTAATCTTTTTGCTTCCATAAAGTCAATAATATCATCTTCAGATATTTTCTTTGCTAGTCCTGCATTTTCTTGAAGTTTCTTTGCCACTTCTGCATCATAATCTATTTGAGCTTGTGTCTTGGGCTTAATATTTCTTTTCTGAGGCTCTTCTTCAACCAAAATACCTTTCCCTTCGTCCTTAGTAGTTTGTACTGCTTCTTCAACTATCTCAGCAGTACCTTGTTCTTGTTCTTGCTCTTGCTCACCCATATCAGTATCATCACCATCAGTACCTTTTCCACTAGTACCTTCTTCATTCTTCCCCTAAGTTTGAGAACCTGATTTCCCAGATTTCCTCATTATCCTCCCCTGTTTGGGAGAATCATCACCATCATCATCAGAACTATCTGAACCATCATCGGAAGAATCATCATCTATTACCACCTAAGATCTTTTCCTCTTAAGTTGAGCTTCCAACTTCTTCACCCTGAGAGTCAACTGGGTGTAAACTTTGGCAAAGTTGGTCTTGTGGCTTTTGAGATCTTCCTCCAGAGATTCCACCTTATTTGACAATTTTGTACAGATGACCATCAATTCCTTTAGTGAATATCTGCCCTCATCACTTCTAGCTGTGTTACCTGCTAGGAAAGGTGAATCAAGGGGCATAGATCCAGTTTCTACCCTAGTTAGACTAGGATGTACTCCTAAACCACCCATTTGTTCAATATGGCTTGGGATTTCACTACCTGTGTCAAGTCTTTGAGGACTTGGCACATTAAGTGTTGCCATGGTAGGGGTCTTATCTATGTTTACACTGTCTTGCTTGGCAGTAGTGTAAGCCCCATCCATACTATCTTGAAAGATAGGCTCATCTGCTTCAAAAGTTGGAGTAGGAGGACTAGACTGAGCAATCATAGACTCCTTTCTGGTTCTTCTTTTATAAGTTGTGGTGACTGGGGGTGCATTGGTTATTCCAGGAATGACAATGGATGTGTTTTGGGGCTCAGTTGGGTTTACTGACCCTTCATCCTCATCAATTTGTAGAATCTCAGGAAAGAGAGGTATTTCTACCCCATTAAAAAGTCTACTAGCCATAGCCGTATTTTGAAAAACTTTTTGCTGCAGGCTAGGAGTAGGAAAAGTTTCTTTATGTTGCTTAAGTAAATTATTTTTCTTATTGAGAAAGGATTGAATAAATCTTGGATACATAAGAAATTTTGTTTTACTTTTCACATTAGCAACCATACTCTCAAAAATTAATTTTGAAAAATTAAAAACCTTGTTTGTTGACAAACATAAGAGAGAAATAGTAATATTGCTACTAAACTGCTCCCATGATGTTCTTTTAGGACTTAAAGAATGTAAGAGAGTATGTATCAAAAATCTCTATTGTGGGGAGAAACATCCCTTTTGAAAAGTTAATTTTTGATTGGATGTATCATACCCCATTCTGGCAAGTTCTTACCAAATTTTAGTGTTTAGCATGTTATTGACACTATCTGAATCTTGCAACTTAATATGTATCCTAAGTGTAGATTCGGTAACAATAAAAGATATGCCATCCACTTTGGAGTGAATTTCTATGTCTTCCTCTTCACTAATTTTGACAATGGCAGTTTGCCAAAACTGTGTGATATGAAAGACAATAAGAGTAGGGGAAACAGTTAAAGCATACCTAATAAGAGAGATATTGAGAAAAATCCACAATCTCATGAAATTTTGGTCCATCCCCTTCCTTTGTTTTCTCCAAATAAGCAACCTGGTTGTGCGTCTTAATAAAATCCAAATTAGCCATAATATTCTCAGTAAAAATTGATTTGACAATGGTGAATTGTGAAAATTTAGGTTAGAAAGTAGAAGATGAAAGTGAGATGAGATATTATTGAGAGAATTAGGGTTTCTATTGACCGACTTAACGAATATCTTAACTTTTATTTTAGGATAAGATTATAATAGAATAAAAGTTAAAATATCTAGAAGAGGATCCCTTAAAAAACCGTAATTTAATCAGTAAAAATCTCAAAAAACTTCCAACGGCTAGTTTCTAAGTAAAAATTAATTACTGACAGAACAGTTACAACGGCTAGTTCAGCAGTACAAACTTTGCACTAGCAGTACAAACTTTGCACTAGCAGTACAAACCATTATCAAAAATTTTCAAAGAACAGTATAAACTTTTATGAATTTGAAACATTATAACTCACATATAGTTTTTAGCAAACTATCAGCTATCAACGGATTTGATATGTCTTTACCAATAGCCGTTTGCTTTGGACTAGCCAACTCTTCACTGTTAGATATGATGAGTTGATAACCATACAATTTTTGGTAAATTATCAACCATAAACGGATTTGATTAGTCTTTACCAGAAACCGTTTGCTCTGGACTAGTTGGTTCTTATATGGGTTAGACATGGTGAACCAATAACCATTTGTTGTGTGCACAGATCACACACTGAGCTCCAAAGCATTATTTAGTCCAAAACATAAAGCATTCAATACACAAACTCCAATTAACCTGCAATTGTTAGTCCAAAAACAAGAAACAAAGTGCAAAGCACTTGCCTCATAACAGATAAGCATATGACTAACATTGCTTACGAACAAGGAATTAATTTCCTTGTGGAACCCAAGCCATCACTGACTTTGGTTTTCCTCTAGCATCAATATAATTAAATCTTTTTAGCACAGTTGGAGTACCATTTAATTGAAGTGGTCTCCAAAACCATGATGCAGATGCATTAATACGATTACCCATATTTCCCTTAGCAGTGTTTTTAAAACTTCCAGTATTAACTGCTTGCCTAGCAGTATGAACTGCTCGGTTTGCAATTGCAACTTTAGGCTTCCAAACTTGTTTGTTAATCACTGCATTGTTTTGAAATGGCCTTTTAACAGTTTTTGGTGCTGATTTAAAAGTTGTTTTTGCACCTTGAACTGTTGGACTTGGGTAAACAGGTCTAAAGGTTCTAGCAGTATGAATTTCTGGTCTAGCAGTATGAATTGCTCTTGGTCCAGACCTTAAAATAACTATTCTAGGTATCATTCTAGCATTTGTAGGGTGAGTGTGAGGTCTAACTGAGTTCACCCTAGGACTTGAATATCTAGTTACCCTATTGTTGCAATAAGCTGCAAGATGGTCAAAGCTACCACATGTGAAACAAGCTTTCCTATAACAGACAAAGTCATCACCTAGTTGGTGAGACTTGAGGTTGTTCCAATTCTTTTGGTTACCTCTGGGCTTGTTTGTGGTTCTATACATTTTTGCATACCTAACTGTTGGTCTAAAAGGTTTAGAATTGGTTTTAGGGCTAACAATCTCAGTTCTGACCACTTTTGGAACTTTTGGTTCCTCTATCATAACACTAACAGGCTTAACCATAGCCTGATCACTCTCATCATCATCAGAAGTCCAATCTTCTATGGTCGGAGCATCTGATTCCCTACCTGAGGACCTATCAGAGAACACCTTGTCCTCAGAGAGTGATTTATCACTTGCACTCTCAAAACTTACTTCTACAGGCTTTTCAACTACTTCTTTTTCTTTTAGTTTTGGGCCATATTCCATTTTAGGTAGTTGAAATTCTTCCAAACCTGAATGTTCAAGGTCAATGCCTGGAGGTGTTGGAACTCCTCTATAAGGAGGTGGAACTGAGTGATATCCTATCCTTGATTTAGCCTTATTGATAATTTGACATTCAATTATCTTTTGAACACCTTTTGATGTATACTCTAATGTGTCTACACTCAATTGAATGTTCTCCTTAGCCTTTCTAAGTTTATCAACCTCAGCTTTTAAATTTCTAATTTCAGCATCCCTAAAAAATATATCTCTTTTAAGTACAGCCACAGTTTCAGAGAAAGTAGACTCATTAGTTTTATAATGAACAATTTTCTCTTCTAGAACAGCTAAACCCCTTTTATGATTTGCTAAATTAAAATTGGTCTTGTTTAGCTCTATTTTCTGTTCATCATAATGTTTTCTAAGTGTTTCTATGTCTTTTAATGCATCACAAGATTTAGAACATTTAGAAACTTGTACCTCGGAGTCGGAGAAAGCCATGAGAGCTATTTCTGTAGGTATAGCTTCCTCCTCTTCAATGTAGCTCCAATCAAACCCTAAGCCATGAATGGCTATCATTGCCCTTGAGCTTGAGTCTGTAATCTCCACAACCCTTGATCCTGTTGACTTGCCTTCATAACCCTTATTCCTTGAGTCCTGCTGTCTGGGCTTCCTACACTCTCTTGAAAAATGACCCATCTTGTGGCAGTTATAACACTCAATCTTGGACTTGTCATAACTAGCAACATCATTGCTATTTATGACTATCTTCTTGCCTGTTCTCTTCAAAAATCTCTTTGCCCTCATGCTAAGAAGAGAGACTTGCCACTTGATGTCCATCTCTTCAATATCATCTTCTTTTATCTCCTGAAGGTCTTCATGAATCAACATAGTACCATTGTGTTGAGTAGTCAGGAAAGCACAATAAGTATTCTCACCCAGGAGTCCATTAGTACTGCTTGAAGTACTAGCAGTACCAATATTAGAACTAGCAGTACCAACTGCTCCAGCAACTTGTACTTCTTCCACTAGACTTGAAGTACTGGAAGTTGACACAAAAGCCAAATTTCCAGAGCTTGAGCTTGAGCTTATTCCAGTAGACTTCTTCACATCATGCTCTACTATTTTGAAGTTGCTATAAAGGTCCATTAAGCTCATGGAATCTATATCTGGCTTATTCTTCCACACAACTACATGCATAGCCCATTCTGATGTTAGACTCCTAAAAAATTTGGAGTTGAGATCTTCCTGAGGTATCTCAATTCCAAGAATAGCAAGCTGACTCACTAGTTTCTGTAGCCTGTTGAACATATGGTCTAGTGATTCATTGCTTGCAGTTGAGAAGTTCTAAAATTGTTGCTTGAGAAGGGTCTTCTGTGTTTTCTTGGTGGCATCATTCCCACCATATCTGGCAACAATAGCTTCAAAAAGTGTCTTTGCACACTTGAACTTGCTGAAGTTCAACAATTGATCATTAGGTATGGTCAATAGCAGCAAGCTTCCTGCCTTGAGATAATTCTTGTGTTGTGCCTTCTCATCAGCAGTAATAGGCTTTGTCTGCACCATTGTCACAGATTTACCTTCTTCAGTTGTTGATGTGGTAGAAGGCTTGAACGAATTCCCTTCTTCTATGATCCCCCAGAGTGCATAGTCCTGCACTTGGAAGAATTGTTCAATTCTCAATCTCCACATATCGAACTCATTGGGCTTGAGGATAGGCAATTTTGCAGCAAGATTGGTTGTTGACGTCTCTATGTCCATCTTCTTCTGAGAAACTGTTATTCTTGGATCTTCTAAATCAAAGTATCAAAGCCTTGCTCTGATACCACTTGTCAGGATCGTTTGATGTGTTACACTTAGGGTGTTAATCCTTTTTGATGTGTATGTGATACTATGAGTTGATATAACCAAGTATACGGAATCTACTTAGTTATACTTAGAAGATATTGTTTGTGAGGTGAATGGAACAGTAAGTATTTGTATGTTGGTGTATGAACAATGAAGACAATTAATTAACCAAAATGATTCAATATTATTATAATCAATAATACGAGTACTCTTGCTAGTACTAGGGTTTACAACCTTGAATCTTAACAAAAGAGATGATAAGAGATCTGTATAACCTAACCTAGGATATCCTTTTACAGATTAAGGATTCCTGTACAAGATAACTTTAATTATATTTAAATAGGATATACACAATATCTATTCTATAATTATCTAAATGCGTCTGTCTTCACCTTATAAGCAGTACTAACTTCTTATGCTGGCAGTACTAACTGACTTTGTACTGTCAGTGTAATCTTCATCAGTCTTCAAAAGTTGAAACTTTAAGCCTTGCAGTACTAACTGTTAAGCTTAATTCCCAACAGGTTTTGATAGGGTTTATGTTTGTATGATCTTATGAATATGATAAAAAGATGTTAGATACATGTTTCATGAATTATTAGGGCTTGTGTGATGTTTGTATGATTAAAACATGTGTTATAGTGGTCTCAACTGGATTCAAAAAATGGGACAGCTTGTAGGTCGAATATGTATGTGTTATAGATTGAGTTCCACAAGTGTTTTATTCTGTATTTTTTCATTTAAACTTAGTTTAATGTCATATTTAAGTTTCCCAATTGTTTTGGAGTGATTTGGAGTCGTATTGGTCATGTTTATGAATTTATGGGATCATGGGTCAATCCTGAGTTTAGGAGTCTGGAAATTCAGCTGGAGTTTTTGAATTTTAATTTTCAAACGGTGAGGAATTAGGAGTTCTCCTTTCACAGGTAGAATATATAGGATGTATAGGACTTATTGGAATTGTTATAGATTTTTATGAAGCGTTCTAATCGGGTAAGCGAATGCAAACTTTCTGGGTGTCCGTGCAGTTATCTTTCTCGGTAGGTTTGGGAAAATGATTTTTGAAATGGTACTATCACATTGAAATAAAATCTAAGAAAATTACAGTGAGTGTCCAACATGTATAGGTATCTATGATAAATATTTGAGCTTCCCAGTAGACAATTAATTTTGGTAAAAAATTCATAAATATCGGGACCAGAATAAGAAAAAATCTGAACTATGTTATAAGTTAAGGATTTAGTGTAACCTAACCCCATTTAATGTGTTTTGACCTAAATTACATTGGTAACTTTAATACGGATACTCTTAAACATATGTTAACCTAATTTCACATATGAAACCCTAAGCACATTAATGAATGGTAATGAGTAATTAAGAATCCGTTATGACATTTAATGAGCTAATAAGTATAATATGAACCCTAATCCGTGTAGATTCACTGAAGAAGGCGTGACGTTGTTTCCTTGTGTTCACTCTCTCGTTTGCTTTCCTTTCATTTACTAAGGTACATATATTCCACACTTTTTTCAGTAAGGGTATCTCATGACTTTGATTCCTTGATATTTGCTATTCGTTTGGTTATTTTGTCTGTTATGGTTGATTATTCGTTCTTTCTGGTGACTTCCATATTCGTATTAGAATCATTTGATACTTTGTAACCCATTTAATATTACAATTTCATGTGAAAACCTTTCTTAAATATATCATGAAAATGTTTTGAGAAAAAAAAATGTTTTAAAATGATTGATATGAAACCAAGGCGATACCACTTTTATATGAAGGTTTAATGACTTTTATGAAGACTGCTTTTAGAAGAATACGTTTAAGAAAACAGAGTTTAAATTATTTTCACAATTACTTAATCTATTTGTACTATATCTTTTCCTTAAAGATTTCTCATGATTTGTACTCAATTTCATTTACCGTTTTCCTATTCTGATTTATGATCCACATTTGATTAGTATGCATTTGCTATTCTGTTGATATGATTCATTCACTTGGTATTATCTTTTTGGATAATTGATAATTATCCTTTATGCTTTATTTGTATCATCTGTTTCATTCTATTGCCCATATTTGTAGCCAGTCATGGGGAGTCCATGGCCTTGCCATTGATGCAGCAATGGTATTGAAACTTTCTGTGGAGGTTGGTTTTAGTCCATAGCATTCCACTTATGCTATATAGCAACCATGGCCGCCATATTTATTATTATTATATTAACATACGTATGCACAATCTCGAACTTGTATATGTATATCTGTTTTGCAGGGAGCGTATGGATGCATCCTAGTTACTTTGTTTAGTTCAGTTATTTGGTGAATGGATTGTGTATGTGCCATACACTCCATTTCACACTAGTACTATTGGAGTCTGTAGCTCCTATGTACAATTTGCTATGATATGATATATGTTTGTTACTTGGGCATTTCCTTGTTATGATTGTTATCCTTTTCATATTCATTGTTATGCTTTTATTCCATTATCATATATCCCATATTTCATTGATATATTGTTCAGCAGGTTCTCATGGTTCCGTTTCACTTATCCGTTCATTTTACTACTTATTGTGACTTATATCATTTTATCCTGCAGATCCTTATGATTCCGCTTCAGTTATTCTTTTTCTTTAGTTATCCATTTGTATATATCTGTTCACTGGGCTTTTGAAGCTCTGCCGCACTTCTTTTCCTGCGGCAGGTTTTAGGTTGGAAGTTGGGTTTTGAGTGAAGAGTGCTTAGGAGCTCTTAGTGGACTGTGAGGACCTTGGTTGTACACGGTTAAGGTGGTTAAACCTTGTATCTTTGTGTATGAGATATATTGACTTAATATGATTAAGCACGCGGAATTTACTTAACAACACTTAAAAGGTTGTGTATGTTATGGAAATGGAAGAATTATATTTGTTACTTAACAATGAACAAAGAAAGTATTTCACTAAACGATTCAATATTATTCCAAATAATACGAGTGATCTTCTGTTACTCACTAGGGTTACAAAACCTTGAATCTTATGTTACAACTTGTGATTTGTGTTTGTTCTATGTTCTAACAGTTATTCAATTATTTCACTTATTTCACTACATAATCACTAGTCTAAGATCTCTTTTATAGTTGCAAAAGATCTTTACAAATTGCTAAAAAGTATTGACCGACTTACTTGTTTAACTTATGCATATAGGTGTCAGTACATAAGATACAACATGTATCTATGTATACAACTTGTTAACTAAGCACATGGAGTAAGATATTATCTACCGTATATGTTTGACCAAAATACAATAAATATCTTTTCGATCTTATCCACTTAATCAGCAGAGTGTTCTCTATCAGCAGGAACAATCTATCGCTATGAGCAGAATCATCAGCAGAGTTGTTAAGCCTAACAGCAGAGTCATTGCACTAAACAGCAGAGTCAATGTACTAAACAGCAGAGTCAACATCATCAGCAGAAACATACTTGGAGTATTTCCCGATTAAGAACTTCATGAATATTTAATTCCTAACAATCCTCCCCTAAACATGTGAATCATTTCAAACATGTTTTCTGAATTAAATGAGGACTTATCTTGAGAAGATCTTTCAAACACTTTATGAATCTGAACTGATCTGCTCTATTCTTCTTTGACTTTAGCAATATCAAAACATTGTACCAAAAGATGGTGCAATTTCCTTGGATGGAGGAATTGTAAGAGGCAATGATGCTGTGTATCTTGGATGCTTGTTTCAACAAGTGAAATCATCTAACCAGCATGTCTTTGAAGTGAAATTGAAACTTTTCTTCGTTTGATCTAGATAGAACTTTCTCCTTTGGAATGCTTCATCCCTTCTAGATATTTGATCTGTTCTAATCATTTTCAACCTCTACATCATCTTGTATGCTCTTGTCTTCTCCTTCCATATATTGGTTTATTCTTCCTTTTTCTGGGAAATTATTTCCTCCCCTGAAGAAAATAACTTTTGTTTCCTCCCCTTGTTTGGAAGATCTCACTATGTACTAAAGAACTTCTCTTCATATCACCTGATCTATCAGTTTGAACTTGTTTTCAGACAATATTGTACATGTAGCCATCAATTCCTTAAGAGTTTAAGTTGCTGTCCTCATCACTTCTAGGTGTGTTAACTCCTATGAGAGGTGAATCAGTGGACATTTTGATTCATAATCCATCAATGAATGGTTTTTCTGAATCCTTGAAAATCCTTTTAAGAAATCATTTAACTTAGTAGTATGTTCATGATTTTTAGAATTGAAAAATCATACTACATTCAACCATTTTGAAAGAATCAAGTGTATAACAGACACCTAATCAAAATTTTGGTTTAAAAATAACCTCTGGTTGTGTGAGAACCAATGTATTTCAGTTATCACTAACTGCCTGTGAAAAGATAAATCTATTCAAAAGATTTTTTGACAGGGTTTCTAGCTCATAGTAATTGTTACCTCCAACACAAGTGTTAGATTCACTTTCACTAGCTGTTATTTCTATCAGATGTCCTTAGACTAACTCATTATACTTGAAAGTATAAAATGATAGAAATTGAGTTGTATCAGTTACTATCTGATCAACTAAGTCATCAATTCAATGTGAAATATCATAACTAGATTTCAAGAAAGAAGTTTTAAGGAGGTTTAATTCCTAAACTCAGTCCATCATAAATCTATTATGGTCAGCAATTTGATAAGAATTCTGCTGTTCCCATTTCACTTGAAATATCCTTTGTGTTCTCATATTCATACCTGAAATAGTTAGTCTAAAACCAAAAGAACAATGTACAAAGTACTTGTCTTGCATTAGTATAATCATAAAACCAACTGTATGAATAACACAATTCAAATTTTGATATATTAGCAGTACCTTATAAATCCAGCGGTACCAACAAAAATTTATGTACAAAAACACATCATATTGAAAATTTAAAGATTAAGCATTCCAATACTTGCAATTAAGTACTGAAACCTTGAAACATCAAAAGCTTTTGTTAATAGATCTGCAAAATTATGCTCTGAAGCAATTTTAAGAACTTGAATTAATCTTTTCTCATTGCAATCTCTTATAAAGTGATGCCTAATTTCAATGTGTTTTGTTTTAGAGTGTTGTACAGTATTTTTAATAATACAAATTGTACTACTATTATCAATATAAATAACAGTGTTTAAGAAATTGTACCCATAATCAAGAAGTTGGTTTTGAAGCCATAGAACTTGACTAGAGCAACTTGCAGCAGCTATATATTCAGCTTCAGTTGTTGAATTTGCCACACTTGTTTGCTTCTTACACTGCCATGAGACAAGTCTACACCCAAGGAATTGACATCCTCCAGTTGTTGACTTTCTGTCTAAGCTAGCACCAGCATAATCACTATCCGAATATGCTACCAAGTCAAAAGGAGATTCTCTAGAATACCATATACCCAACCTTGGTTGACCTTTGAGATATCTAAAAATTCTTTTGACTGCAATTAAATGAGAAACCTTCGGAGTAACTTGAAATCTTGCACATACACAAACAGGAAACATGATATCAGGTCTAGATGATGTAAGATACATCAAGGAGCCTATCATAGATCTGTAACTGTGTACATCTACATTTTCTCCATCTTCATCTTTTAGAAGGTGCTTCTCTGGGTCCATTGGTGTGCTTGCAATTTTTGAATCAGCAAATTGAAATTTTCTAAGTATCTCTGCAACATATTTGTCTTGACTAATAAATATGCCTTCAGATGATTGCTTAACTTGCAAACCCAAAAAGAATGTAAGTTCTCCCATAGAACTCATTTGAAACTTATCTTTCATAAGCTTCTCAAATTCTAAACACATTTCCTTCCTTGTAGATCCAAAGATAATGTCATCCACATACACCTGCACTAACAGAAGATCCTTCTTGTGCTGTTTGATGAAAAGTGTCTGATCAATCTTTCCTCTTTGAAATCCATTTTCTAATAAGTAGGGAGCAAGTGTTGCATACCAAGCTCTTGGTGCCTGATGAAGGCCATAGAGAGCTTTCACTACTCTGTACACTTTGTTTGGATGTAATGGATCAATGAAACCAGGAGGTTGTGAAACATACACCTCTCTTCTAATTTCACCATATAAAAATGCGCTTTTGACATCCATTTGATAGACTGTGAAGCCTAAAAATGAAGCATAAGCTAGAAACAGCCTAATTGCCTCAATCCTTGCTACTGGAGCATAAACTTCATCATAATCTATTCCTTCTTCTTGTGTGTACCCTTGTGCTACTAATCGAGCCTTATTCTTGATCACAATTCCCCTGTCACCCCTTTTGTTCTTAAAAACCCATCTAGTGCCAATTAGCTTTTCACCTGTAGGTAAATCAGCTAGCACCCAAACCTTTTGAACCTTGAACTGAAGAAGCTCTTCTTGCATAGCCTCTAACCAGCTTGAATCATCTAGGGCTGTAAGAATATTCTTTGGTTCCTTTTGAGAAAGAAAACATACAAATAAACATGAGTTTGAAAGTTCATGTTGTTTTGAAGCATAAAGGGCATCAAGAATCCCTTGTTGGTCTGAAGAGACCAATTGTCTTCTTGTCTTCACACCAGATTGTACATCTCCAATCACATTATCTAGGGAATGAACTTTGTGAATTCTTGTGTGTGGGGTTGTTGGAACTTGATAGTTAAGTGGAAGATTACTAAAATCCACTTCATCTTCAGAGAATTCTGCTTCTTTTGTGTGTGATGGCCCTATATCAGAAGTATTTGGCCCAATAGCAGAGTGTTCTGGCTTATCAGCAGAATGTTCTTGCTCATCAGCAGAGTGTTCTTGCTTATCAGCAGAGTGTTCAGCAGGAACAAATATACTATCAGCAGAAACATTTTGTTGATCCATAGTTCCATCATCCTTTCTTTGAGACTCAACATCTTCTTTTGCTTTACCATAAGAAGATTCATCATTGTTTGAAGCTAAATCCACACTGGTACTTGACCACAATGGCATAATGACATCAGATTGATCTTTATCTAACTCCACCTCATTTGTTGCTTGTGAACCTGAAAAATTATTAGTTTCTGCAACAACAGGTAAATAATTCATAGAGTTTGTTAGATAATCAAGATCAAATATCCATTTGGGTCCTTGACCTACTACATTGGATTTGTTTTCCTGAAACTCCACATGTAGTTCTTTTTGAACTTTCTCAGTTCTTAAGTTGTAAACTCTAAAAGCTTTGCTAACAAGAGAATATCCAACTAAGAAACCTTCATCTGCTTTACCATCGAATTTTCCTAAATGGTCTAAGGTATTGAGAATTGTCACATGACATCCAAAAGGTCTAAGAAATCCTATTGCAGGAGTTCTACCATTAAAGAGTTCATATGATGTCTTATTGTGAGGCTGCACAACTAAAACTCTATTTTGAACATAGCAAGCAGTGTTAATTGCCTCTGCCCAAAAGATTATAGGTAGCTTGGAATCAGCTAACATTGTTCTAGCAGCTTCAATTAGTGTTCTATTCTTTCTTTCAACCACTCCATTCTGTTGTGGTGTTCTAGAAACACTATATTCTCTCCTAATACCTTTTTCTTTGCAGAAATCATCCATAACTCTATTTCTAAACTCTGTCCCATTATCACTCCTAATGACTTTTACTTTCTTGCTTACTTGGTTTTCTATCAGAGTAATGAATTCCTTAAGAATGCTTGATGTCTCATCCTTAGTGGCTAAAAAGAAAACCCATGTAAATCTGCTATAGTCATCAGTTATAACAAGACAATATTTTTTATGTTGTATACTCCTTACTGAAACTGGTCCAAATAAGTCCATATGCAGCATAAACAATGACTGATTGATAGAGTTAAAAATTTTGGGCTTACAAGTGGCTTTGTGTTGTTTGCCTTTTAGACAAGCAATGCATGTTTGATCATTTTCAAATCTTTTGTGAGGTAAACCTCTTACCAAACCATTTTAACAATTTTATTTATGGTTTTGAAGTTAATATGACCAAGCCTTCTATGCCATAACATTGATTCATCCAATGTGGCCTTTGATACAAGACAAGTTAAATCTTCTTTAGGAATGATGTTTTTCATATCAACACTATACATATTGGCCTTTCTAGGAATTCTAAGAAGTACTTGATTTTCATCAGGCATCTTAAAATCCTTAGATAGAACAAGACATTCAGTGTCAGTGAAAAGGACATTATTCTTTTTGTCACACATTTGTGAAACACTAAAAAGATTATACTTTAACTCTTGTACATAGTACACATTTTCAAAATCTAAATTTCCGGTTTTAATAGTACCTTTACCAGAAATTTTGCCCAAAAAACCACCTCCAAAGGTAACATATCATCCATTGAATTTTTGAAAATCTGAAAGATAAGACATGTTGCCTGTCATGTGATTGGAACATCCACTATCTGAGTATCCTTGATCTTGATGATCAACAGAATGTCCCTGCACACAAATAAGAAAGTTAGTTTTCTTTAGGGATCCAAGCCATTACTGACTTGAATCTGCCTCTTGCATCAATATAATTTAATCTTTTAAGGACAGTTGATGCAACATTGGATTTTTGAATCCAACATGCTGAGGCCTTAACAGCATTTGCCCTATTACCCTTAGCAGCAGAGTGAATAACATGTTCAGCAGAGTCTGCTAACCTTAAAGTTACACCCTTTGGTCTCCAAATTTGTTTGTGAACCACTGCTTTTGTTTGAATGGGTCTTAGAACAGTTTTAGATGCATGTATGAAAGTTGTTTTTGCATCCTTAGCTGTTGATTTTGGGTTAATAGTCATAAATGGTCGAGCAGCAGAGTAAAATTTGCTATCAGCAGGATCATTTGGTCTATCAGCAGAATCAGATTTTGAGATAGACTTGCTTTTGACTACTCTGGGGTTTGATTTCTTAGAACTAGAGTGAAAGTGAGATTTAGGTGTTTGCCTTTTGTGATTCACTCTATGGTTTTCATACCCAGATACCCTTTGGTTGCAGAAAGCTGCAAGATGGTCAAAACTACCACATGTATAACAAGCTTTATTGTAAAATGCAAAGTCATCACCTAATTGGTTAGACTTAAGGTTGTTCCAATTCCTTTGGTTACCTCTCGGCTTGTTTGTAGTTCTATATTGTTCACAATATCTAACTAGTTTCCTAACAGTCTTAACATTTGACTTAGGCCTGTTAGTGTTGTGATTGACTATCTTAGGAATACTTGTTCCTACTTTCTTAACCAATACAGGTTTAGACATAACCTGTTCTTCTTCACTATCACTATCAGTTGTGCAATCTTCAACAACTATAGCATCTCCTTTCTTAACAAAGGACACCTTGTCCTGATAAGATAAAGTTTTATCTAAACTTTTACTTACCTTTTCTATCTTTGGAGATATAGTGACCTTAGAACCATATTCCATGATTGGTTCTTGAAACTTAGGTAACCCTGTGTGTGCTAAATCAATACCTGGAGGTGAATGAACACCTCTGTATGGTGGGGGTACAGACTTAAATCCAACACCAGAATTAACCTTATCAATAACTTGGGCTTCCCAAAGCTTATTGAATCCTTCTGAGGAATGTGCTAAAACATCCACAGAAACCTTTACATTTTCTCTTTCATTCTTGTGTTTAGCTAATGATTCATTCAACTCAACAATACACTCATTTCTGATCTTAATGTCATTTTTTAGTATATTGATGTCATCAGCAAAATGAATTTCATTATTTTTAAAATGTAAGACTTGTTTTTCTAAAACAGCTAGACCTCTTTTGTGATTAGCCAAATTAAAAAGAGAGTTAAGTAGCTCTTCTTTATGAGCTTCAAATCTCTTATTAAGGTCTTCATAAGCTTTAAGATTAGGACATGATTCAGTACAAGATGTAATATTGTTTACCTCTGAATCAGAATGGGCCATTAGAGCAAATTCATTGGCCAAAAGAGCAGCATTTGGTGGTGCATCCTCTTCAATAGCCATAGAGCTCCAATCATAACCAATACCATCAATAGCAACATAGCCTTTGGCTCTTCAACAGTAACTTCCTTTTTCCTATCTTGCTTATACCATGTGTTTCTATTCTCCTGCTTTCTTGGGCTTCTACACTCCTTAGCAAAGTGTCCTAACCTATGACAGTTGAAACACTCCACTTTCTTCTTATCAAACCCTGCAGTATCATTACCATTTATGGTAATTTGCTTCCCAGTTCTTTGCCAATGCTTCTTGGCCCTCATGCTGAGCAAAGCAACCTGCCATTTGATGTCCATCTCTTCCAAATCATCACTATCAACCTGCTCTAGGTCTTCATGATTTAGAGGAGAACCACTAGACTGACTAGATATAAATACATAGAATGCTGGATCACCAAGTCCTGCAACAGTCTTGTGTGTACTAGTAGAAGGACCACCATTTGTAGCATTAGAAACACCTTCAACTTCTTCTACCTCTTCAGCCTTACCAATACTAGGAGATGACAAGAGTGCCACGTTCCCAGAACTAGTACCATAAGTTCCAGACTTTCTAAGACTTTGTTCAACAATTTTGAAGTTGTTGTACAAATCATTGAGCTTCATTGTTTCAATGTCTGGTTTGTTCATCCAGACAATAACATGAGTATGGAACTCATCAGGTAGACTTCTTAAAAACTTCATGTTGAGATCTTCCTTCTCTGTCTCAACACCCAACACAGCTAACTGACTGACAAGCTTGTGTAATCTTGAGAATAGCTTATCAAGAGATTCATTACTAAAAGCAGTAAAGTTTTCAAATTGTTGCTTTAGTAGTGTCTTCTGTGTCTTTTTGGTAGTTTCATTACCACCAAAATATGCACAAATCTCTTCAAAAAGAGTTTTTGCATCAAGATACTTGTTGAATGATAGCATCTGCTCACCAGGAATGGTCATAAGCAGCAAATTTCTTGCTTTCTGATCATTTCTCTTCAGTATCTTCTCTTCATTTGACACTGGTCCAGTATTTCTTTTTCTACTTGTTTTACCTTCTAGAACAACCTCTGAGTAGCTTGGTGAAAAGGAATCACCATATATAATTATATCCCAAAGAGTATAATCTTGGACCATGAAATATTGCTCAATTCTCATCCTCCATAACTCAAACTCATTGGGTTTGATCATGGGCAACTTTGCAGCAACATTTGTTTGAACATCATGTGGATCCATTTCTGTTTCTTCTAATTCAAATATATCAACCTCTAGCTCTGATACCAACTGTGGGGACCTTGGTTATACACGGTTAAGGTGGTTAAACCTTGTATCTTTGTGTATGAGATATATTGACTTAATATGATTAAGCACGCGGAATTTACTTAACCACACTTAGAAGGTTGTGTATGTTATGGAAATGGAAGAATTATATTCGTTACTTAACAATGAACAAAGAAAGTATTTCACTAAACGATTCAATATTATTCCAAATAATACGAGTGATCTTGTGTTACTCACTAGGGTTACAAAACCTTGAATCTTATGTTACAACTTGTGATTTGTGTTTGTTCTATGTTCTAACAGTTATTCAATTATTTCACTTATGTCACTACATAATCACTAGTCTAAGATATCTTTTATAGTTGCAAAAGATCTTTACAAATTGCTAAAAAGTCTTGACCGACTTACTTGTTTAACTTATGCATATAGGTGTCAGTACATAAGATACAACATGTATCTATGTATACAACTTGTTAACTAAGCACATGGAGTAAGATATTATCTACCGTATATGTTTGACCAAAATACAATAAATATCTTTTCGATCTTATCCACTTAATCAGCAGAGTGTTCTCTATCAGCAGGAACAATCTATTGCTATGAGCAGAATCATCAGTAGAGTTGTTAAGCCTAACAGCAGAGTCATTGCACTAAACAGCAGAGTCAATGTACTAAACAACAGAGTCAACATCATCAGCAGAAACATACTTGGAGTATCTCCCGATTAAGAACTTCATGAATATTTAATTCCTAACATGGACTGTACCTTGATAGCTTCCCATGGATTAGAGATTCATTTAGAGTTTCCTTTTGGACATAGTTTGTATTTTACTATGGAAGTTGTAATGTTCAGATTTAGTACTTTATCTTTTCCTTAGAATACGTTTGTAAAAATTGTATTATTAAAGTCTTCCGCTTGCGTATGTTCTGTTTGACGCCATAAATGTGACATTTGACCCATTCTCGGAAGACGGTGTTACATAAGAAGTTGAAAAGCTTCTTCCACTTTGTCTCCCCATTCGAACCTCACGTTCTTTTGAGTTAACTTAGTCAAGGGCTTGGCAATCTTCGAAAATCCTTTGATAAACCTCCTGTAGTACCCCGCAAGTCCTAAGAATTGGCGTATTTTGGTGGGTGTTGTGGGTGTCGCCCAATCCTTTATTGACTCGATCTTTGCAGGATCTACATGTATGCCTTGACTGTCAATCACATGTCCTAGAAATTGAACAGTTGGAATCCAAAATTCGCACTTCAAAAATTTTGCGTACAATTCTTCTTTCTTCAATAGCTCTAAGACTAGCCTGAGGTGTTCCTCATGCTCCTTCTTGCTCTTGGAGTATATTAGAATGTCCTCGATAAAGACGATCACGAATTTGTCTAGATACGGCTTGTACACCCTATTCATTAGATCCATGAATACCGCTGGTGCGTTGGTTAGGCCGAATGGCATAACCTAGAAATCGTAGTGACCGTAGCGAGTTCTGAAAGCCGTTTTCGGGATATCCTCTGCCCGAACCCTAAGTTGGTGGTATCCGGATCTCAGATGGATTTTGGAGTAAACACATGAACCCTGGAATTGATCGAATAGAACATCGATTCTCAGGAATGGATAACGGTTCTTGATGGTTATTTTGTTTAGTTCGCGGTAATCGATACACATTCTAAAAGATCCATCTTTCTTCTTGACAAAAAGAACTGGAGCTCCCCAAGGAGAAGAACTCGGTCTAATGAATCCTTTCGCCGAGAGTTCCGATAATTTGTTTGACAGTTCTTGCCGTTCAGTTGGAGCTAACCGATAGGGTGCCCGTGCCACGGGTGCGGCACCAAGTATTAAGTCGATTCGAAATTCAACTTGTCGGCTTGGCGGGAGTCCAGGTAAGTCTTCAGGAAAGACTTCTAGAAAATCTCTTACGATTGGAACGTCCTCCAAACATTTTTCCTCCTGCTCCTTTTCTTCTCGTTCAGAGACATGTGCTAGGAAGAGAAGGCATCCTTTCTCTAGGCATTTATGTGCCTTTGTGCAAGAGATAACGTTTAATCTCGAGGCGTTTCTTCGACCTCTTTTGTCGCCTTCAACGTTTAGAATCTCGTCCCCATAAGGCAGTCGAACAATTTTCTCGTCGCATAGATTGGTGGCATGATATTTCGACAACCAGTCTATGCTGATAATGACGTCAAAACTACCCAATTCTACCATCATAAGATCGATGTTCAACGGGTGGTTTAACAGATTTAGAGTACAGCCTCTTACGATAGTTTCTATTCTTTCTATGTTCCTGTTAGCTAGTTCCACATTGTATACGTTATCTAAGGTGGTCGGGGTGATATCAAGTAGTGTACAAAATGCAGTTGAGACAAAACTCCTATCTGCCCCCGTATCACAAAATATGGATGCGTAGCGGTTATTTAAAAGGAACGTACCCGTCACGACATTCGGGTCATCTTGTGCTTTCGCTTTGCACACAGCATAGACCCTTCCGCGGGCTCCTCCATCGTTACCACGATTTCCCTGCTGACCAGCAGCTATCTAATTTCCTCCAGCAACCTAGTTTCGTGGCTCATGACACTCATTTTTATAGTGCCCTTTCTTCCCACACCCAAAACAAGTCACATTGGCTTTCGGGTTCTGTTCTGGTGCTGCCTGTGCAGTGGCAAGAGTTCTCAATCTACAATCTCTGGCCATATGCCCAACCTTCTGACAGTTGCGGCATTTCACTGTGCACGGCCCGCTGTGGTGTAGTTTACAGTGATTGCATAGCGGGTGCTTTCCGGCATATTCCTTCCTCTCAGCTGGATACCCTTTCTTCTCTGTTGGTCCAGCAGCGTACACCTTAGCAACATCTTGCTTCTTGTTTGGGTGATGGTTGATGTTGTTGCGGGAATGGTCATCCCATTTACGCTTGTTGGTTGCAACCGTTTCAGCTGAGTCCTCGATCACCTGATCCATCAACTTATTGGCCACTTCCATGGTTTCATGGAGGTCAGCAGCCTTGTAAGTTGTAACATTACCCTTGATAGATGAGGGTAATCCGCCAATGTATCTCTCCAGTAGGCGGGTCTCAGTTTGGACCATGTCGGGACAGAGAAAGGAAAGTTTCGGAAAAAGCTGGTTATACACAGCCATATTGGTACCCTGTACCTTGAGATTCCAGAATTCAACTTCCAACTTTTTCACCTCATTGCGAGGGCAATATTTCTTGAGAACCATCTGTTTGAAGCTTTCCCACGACATTGCATATGCAGCATCGTAGCCAGCTGATTTCGAGTAATTGTTCCACCAGGTTAAACCTGCATCCTGAAAAGTGAACGATGCATACTTAACCTTGGCCTCTTTCGAACAACCACTAATTCGAATTACCCTCTGAAATTTTTCAATCCATCGAACCAGAACAACTACCCCCTCAATACCACCAAAACCTCCAGTCATTATCTTCCGGAAGTCTTGATAAGTACAGCCACGGGTGTTGTTGTTTTTGGGTCTCGAGTTCCCACAATCAGTTATCGAGTTGTTAGCTACAGCCAGTGCCGCTACCACCCGTTCTTCTATCAGCTAGTCGAGCATGGATCGATTTACGGGTGGAACCGCTGCAGTAGCCCCAACTGGGCCTCGATTTTATAGTTGTGCACAAGCAGTTCTGGTTGTTCTCTTTGGAGGCATTTTGCTGTATCAGAAAGATAGAAATGATTGAGATTTCGAGAGTTTATTATTGCACAAGTGTATAATCATAGGTAGAGTATGCAAGTAAGATCAATGATAAAGACGTTGGCACAATGGATTAATTAATCAAGCTTGTCATAGATTTAGATCAATTCGGGTTTACAAAACTTAGAAGCTCAAATACATAGAGAAATATCACAAGTTTTGAATACAGATAAAGAAAACTACAACTGCCAATAACTGATGGCTACTCAGTTTAGTGGGGATACATCATAACTACTAAGACTAGAATCCATCGCGTCCTAAGCGTAAATGCTCCAGCTCCTGTGCCATCCGTGCTATGATTGTCTCTAGATGACCTGTCCTAGTCTCCAGCTGCGAAATGCGTCTCCTTGATGCCAAAACCTCTCTACGGTCCTCATGTTCGGACCTCGTGACCCTAGCCACCACCGACTCTAACTCATGCATCCGATGCCAGTTAGTCCACTCAGCATCCCATGCTCTAGCCTGATCTCTCTCTATGTCACCCAGCCTCTGACGAACTCCTGCAAGTTCCCTGTTAACTTGCCCGTCAGGGCGCCCAAGCCTCTATAACTGATCAGAGTAAACATCCAATAGATTCCCCTGTGCCCCAAGCTGGATCAAGAACCTCGTGGCATCATCCTCTTCCTCCTCCACTATAGGTGAGACACTGGGTGGAGGGGAAGCTGTCACCAAAGGATATGGTGGCACAAATGATGGTGAAGATGGCTCATATGTGGGACTACCAACATGAAGTGGAGTACTATGAACACACTCAATATCCTTCCATATCTCCCCATAGATTTCACAGGTAGCGGGGACTTTCAGACCCTCCTCTCTGACTCGCAACAT
Source organism: Artemisia tridentata subsp. tridentata (assembly GCA_021014915.2). Taxonomy (NCBI): domain Eukaryota; kingdom Viridiplantae; phylum Streptophyta; class Magnoliopsida; order Asterales; family Asteraceae; genus Artemisia; species Artemisia tridentata. Next base: position 62,456,702 of record CP139501.1, on the reverse strand, counting down.
AGCAGCCCTCTAACCTAATCCCTGAGGTGTATCACTGTCTCCCCCTGTCATCTGAGCGCCTCTAGAACTCTGCCCTATCTCAAATATACCATGCACCTCCTCCATAACCGCCTTCCCATGACGCGGTTCTGCTAGTATAGTCTGTTCGGGTGTAGGGTCTGCTATCGGTTCCTCCTCCGGATCCTATTTTGGATCCTCCTCTGACTCTTCCTTAGGATCCTCAGCTGTATAAGAATCATTGGCTCTCCTGAGCCTCTGATGTGGTGGTGACCTATCTAGGGATGATGCGAGTGATAGAGATATTTGGGTAGTAGAGGTACCCATATAGACAGTTCGGGCCCTCCTATGGGGTAGAGATGAAAAGTCTGAGTACCGCATTCGATATCCTGGGACACTCATGTGGGTAGTATGGCGAACAGGATGAGTGTGGACATATGGAGTGGTAGTATCAGTAGTAGTAAGGATAAGCTGGATGGGAGTCTGATCGATAGTAGGTGTAGGTAATGGTGAGGTGAGTATAGGCTCAGTGTGATCAGGTTCTGGTGCATTAAAAGCATGTAACACCTGCATATATGGATCGTCGGAGTCTGGCGAGATCGGAGGAATGTGATGTAAAGACATAGTCTGTGACAAAATGGTATATACACTAGTACAGATTTGGCCTACGGTCACACCAAAAAATGTGTGACTATATGCATATAGTCACACATTTTTTTTTTTGTGTGTGACAAAAAGTCGCGCCACCGTAGGGTCTATATGGTCACATTGTTTAGTTTGTGACCGTTTTCATTGAAAAAGAGTGACCAAAACCCGAATATGTGTGACCAATTAGGCACAAGTTTTGTTGGATTTATCAGTATGTGTGACTATTTCCCATCCTATGGCCACATGAATATATAATAAATGTGACGATTGTGATGATTTAGTCACACAACGTGTGTTGTTTTTTTTCGAGTTAGTCACATACAATTTAAAAAACAGTGGCCAAAAGTGTGAATAAGTGTGACCATATGCTTTTTAAAGTGAAGAAATGTGTATTTTGTGTGACTATTGTTCATCCAATGGTCACTTGAATTTTATGTTTGTGTGGCCTTTTGTAATATTTAGTCACACAAAACATGTTTGTTTTGGATATTTAGTCACATACAATTAAGCAAAAAGTGGCCAAAAGTGTTAATAAGTGTGACCATATGCTGTTTAAAGTGAACAAATGTGTATTTTGTGTGACTATTGATCATCCAATGGCCACATAAATTTTTTTTTTTGTGTGGCCTTTTGTAATATTTAGTCACACAAAGCATATTTGTTTTTTGTATTTAGTCACATACAATTAAGCATAAAGTGACCAAAAGTGTTAATAAATGCGACCATATGTTGTTTAAAGTGAAGAAATTTGTATTTTGTGTGACTATTGATCATCCAATGGCCACATGAAATTTTTTTTGTGTGATCTTCTGTAATATTTAGTCACACAACAAATTAAACAAACAGTGACCAAAAGTGTTATTAAGTGTGACTATATACATCTTTTAGTTACATTTAATAAATCAATATATATCAAAACAAATTCAAATACAATAATATCTAACAGCAGTACTAACTAACAGTTGTAAGTTGTAACTAATACACTAGCAGTATTATCAGTATTAAAAATGATCCATCTGCTCATACTATAATATCTAGCAGTATTAAAAATACAATAGCTCGTGTCTGTTGTTTCTTGCCTTGAATAATTTCAAAACTTCACTATCCAAAGACTCGATTAGGATTCTCTTGGACTTCTGCCTATATATTCCAGATGTATTCAAAATGCCCATTACTGCATCTGTTACACTCAATCCTTGTTTGCCAGCTAAGTAAGCTGCATTCTGCAAGTCTTAAGAACAAAAATGGTGTCATTTTTATCTTATTGATAAACAAAACAAACAAGATGAAAAGATGTGACTCACCTTTATATTGATCAAGACACCGGAATCTGAAGTAGCATTACTCGCAAGGTCCAAAAAGTCAGTTGGTCTCATGAAGTTGACATCCATAAGGACTGAAGACTTGCCAGCTGATAACATAACCACAAACAGAAAAGAAAATATGAGTTTGATACTAACCTACAGCTTGTTCTTCAGAAATATTACTTGAGAAACTTTGGACAACTTCCCTAGCATAGGTCAAACAAGTCTCATGTTGCCTCTGATAGAAGTGTTCTTCAATTGCTGTGAAAGATAGCAAAGAGAGGCACGTCTTCTTGTGGAGGCAACATTAACTCTTCTGCAACATGTCATTTTGAAGATCGCCACATAATTTGGTAAAAGAGATTATGAGTAAATTCTACAGCCCCTGCATCTCCCCCCTGTGAATGTTAGGGCAATAATTAAATATTAATGATAAAATGTAAATTTTTTAATTTTTTGTTGAGTTAGTCATTACCTCATACGGGTCCCTGATAACATCAACCCACCACCTTAAAACGTCATATGGACTTGCTTTAAGAAATCTCAATAGCCCATATAATTCATCTTGTTTTCGCTGTATGGGAGTTCCAGTGATACACCAACGATGCATAGTATGTAACCGCATAGCCATTTATGTTGCAGCAGTAGTATTACTTTCCACCATTTGGGCCTCATCCAAACAAATCCTCCACCAGAATATTCGAGTGAGAAGAGTTGGGATGACAGGGTACCTGACCAAAACAAAAAACGGATAAAAAATAAAAATGGTCAGAACCATAGAATGTCAGCTGTTTCTATTTATTAAAAGGTAACCCGAAAAAGAATACATAGACCGATAGACATGACCAATTATCCTATAAAACTTCACAAATCATGATACAGAACCATAGACATCATTAATTCCAATAATTGAATGTCAGCTGTTTCCATTTATTAAAAGGCAAACCGCACAAATGGATATAACAACTGACCTAATAGCGAGGTAACATGAATGGAACAATGTTGAGCAAGCAATTTTAAATCAATGACTGGTTCAGTAAACAAATGGATATAACAACTGACCTAATAGCGAGGTAACATGAAAGAGCTATCCATGAAGTCCACCAACGGCATGTCGACCGAACCCCTCAGCTTGACCAGCAAGTGCTCGGATTTCTCGGCGACACTCACACACTCATTCACACCAGTGAAGGAAAACCCAGAATAGAGTGGTTCACATGCCAGGTCCGGGGCTGCAGGCTTGGTACCTTTCATGGCCACCTCAGATCCATGGCGGATTTTCACCCATGAATATGTCTCCATTTTCCTTGCTCTTATGTTTTAAACTCGTAATCCTACTTTAGCTGTAAAATGAATCATAAAATCATCAATCTTTTAGTTATGATTGTTCTCATAAAAAGAAAAAAAAGATACAACGATAACCAACTTTGAGCATGTTACATGTATGTTACTTTTGGTATGCAGACATGTAGATTTAGTATAAGATAATTGATAGATAACCAATTAGTGCCGAGTAACATATTTTTTAGAATCTTATATATTTATACAATTAAAAATTACATAAGATGACTCAGTTGATTTTAATAACCATATGAATTCATCTTGGATCACATCCAATAGTTTATCAGTTACCTGAGCGGAACCCAATCCAAAAACATATTTCTTCATGTTACTCAGCCTTTCAACAGAAAGCTGTAAACAGCATACAGTCTCAATACAAACTACTAATACACACAAAATGTACATGAACAAGCAGCCCTAGCTTAATTCTTTCAAAAGCCAACTTAAAAAAGACTATTTCATCTAATAAAATATGAACTAATACCAGGAAAGCTAAAAATGCTCACTGATTTTGCAGAGGATCACCTTTAGCTGCCCCAAGAGCTATCGAAAGCCTATGCTTGAATTCAAGCTTCTCTTTAGTAACCTGACCAGCCCGCATATTCGAATACCTTTCACATCTTACGCTAGTTGCGACATTTTTCGTGCACACTAATTATCACAAATTCAACCAAAATCCTCACTCTCACATCCTAACACACTAATTATCACAAATTCAACCAAAATCCTCATCAACACACAGTAAATCACTTAAACTACAACACAGTAATTTTCACATAATACAATATACCTCAACATTGGAATCTGAGCACGTGCTTTCAGCTTCAGTGGCATTTGATGGGCGAGCTTCAGTGTTGACTACGGCTATCACATCTGAACAACTTACAGCATCAGACACGTCCCCCAATAGGTCAACCAACTCCGGCTGATTGTCTTCCTTGCCCTTGACAGTTAGAGTAACAAAAATCATACTTATTCGTTCCATGAATACCAATCTGTTCCCGTAATATAGCATCATCCTGAAACCAAAAACGCACAAAACACTAATTATAATTAAAAATACTTTCTGCATAGTTATGAATAGAAAAACTTGTTTATATATTCAATTACAGTATATAAAAATTCTTACTGAGACGATGACACCGAATTTTTTATATAAAAAACTTCTTTGTTGATGGGTCACGGCGGTCTAACAAAAACCCTCAAACACAAACAAAAAAATTAGCAATGGTGTTGGTGCGAGTGTGGTGGTGGTGCGAGCGGTGGCGGTGAAGAATTATAGAAGATCTTGTTTTGGTGTAAAGAAATATTAAAAGTTGTAAAGAAATAAAAGAAAGAAATAAACTGATTTGGGATGGAGTATTGAAAATCAGGGCGGTGAATGAAATATTTGGGAAGGTGGGGGAATTTGATTTAGGGGAAAAATTTAGGCGGGCCTAGTAAAAAGTTAGGGGGGAAATTTTATTTTGGGAAAAACTTTTATATGATTTAGTCACATTTAAATAATTTGTGACAACTTGATTATATGATTTAGTCACATTTAAATAATGTGTGACAAACTTGAGTATATGATTTAGCCATATAAACAATTACTTCATGTGACCATATATGAATTTTGGTCACATTGTTCAATTGTGTGACAAATATTTGTCACATATGTATATATAGAGTGTGACTAATGTTTCAAACTTATTTGTATCTGTCACACGTCCCAAATTATAAGTGACTAAAAAATCAAAACAAGTTTTACCAGATAACCTCTAGTCACGAAAATATTCAAATGTGTGGCTGTAGCCTCAGATGTAATTCCAAAATGGTCACACACGTCGGATCAAGTGTGGCTGTTTATTTTATTCCGGTACATTTAGTCACATAAAAAAGTTACTGTGTGGCCGTTCGAAAAACTGCATGTGTGACTAAATCCCATTTTTGTACTAGTGATATGTGTAAGTATATCGAAAATACTCGTAATAAATAGTATAAGTAACGTACGTATAAGTACGCATATAATACATGTAGCTGGGCAAAAATCAACAGATGGTAATAAGAAGCTAAGACAAGTAATCATCAAATAAATAGTGAGCCAGGCAGGTAGGCAAGTGGCGGTCATAGGGACTTGTTTTTGTAAAAAGCGGTTATAGTTTAGGATTTATATCTACCTAGTTCTCTATAACCTAGGCTCTGATGCCAATCTGTAAGACCCCCAAAATCTGGCTTTGCGGAAGCATTCAGGTCTTGGGGTGCTACTAAATTGATAATCACAACACAAGGTAAAAAGGAACGGAATACATACTCCGTTTTAATTCATTAAATCATAAAAATATTGTTTACAGTATCGTTTGAGTTCATAAAGTGAGGCCCACAAATTCTTTTTTCCCAGACAAAAACAAGTCATAAATTAAAAATCCACAGCATTCAGACAGTAATCTATGACCCTTGCCCTGCCACCACCTTGTCATATCAGTCAGCTTAAACACTTGAGAAAAACATGCTAAAAGTCAGCAAAAAGCTGGTGAGTTCATAGGTTTATCAATAAGCAGTAAATCAGCAGTTGGACCATGAGTTTAGCATATGAACATTACAACCCATGCAATGTCATATAAAATACAGTCTATTACGTTAGCACTAAGTTCATGCAACCGAAGCTATAACTTGTGTGCATGCTCTAGAAGCATGTTAAATATCAGTGGCCCGGCAAGTGTGTATCCAAGACACTTGTAGTTTTTACATGGTATACGTTTGTTTGCCTATCCACTCAACCTGAACGGGGACGTTACTCCCATTAGATCTATTTATAACAGTCGGGCTTCCTAATAGGAATCGACGGTTTATGAGTTGGGCATAGAAGGACAAAACAGGGCTTAGGCTAAACTACGTAATAGCATAGACAATAGTTTGGTCCTTAAAATAGTTTTTGCATGTTTCCTACCCCAATAGTAAAACAAGATTAAATAGTGTGGGGCTATAAACTCACCTTGATAAGTAGCAGTCATATCACAAAATAGTTCAGACAGTGTTCAGCACCGACACGCAACCTAGATTAGTAAGGTTTGTTTTAGTTCACAGTTTAAATTCAAGAATTCCAGATGTTTTAAAGAGTTTGTGTTGTTGTTGCTGGTGTGCACACGTCGTACTCCATTTTATTTCTACCTTTGCTAATCATTTTGATAATCATTCAGATGGTGTACACACATCGTAACAACGGTCAACCCAATAAGGATGATGATGGTGCCCCAAACTTTGAGGAAATTATTGTCAATGCCCTCAATAACATTCTTCCTAATTTGACTACTGAGTTAACTACGCGGATCACCAACGACATTCGTAATGGTGCTGGTTCATCTAGTGAGGGTGGTGGTAATCCTCCTACAGACATTCATATTTGGCTCGAGCGGTTTGGTAAGCTCAAGCCACCATCCTTTATCTCTGCTTCCACTCCTACGGAGGCAGAGGATTGGATAACCCATATGGAAAAGTTGTTTGAGGTATTGAACTGTGCTGATGTTTTCAAGACCAGATTGGCTACTTTCAAACTTGCGGGGGATGCCCTTAATTGGTGGAAGGCTTACAAACAGGCCAAGGGAGAAGAGGCCTTTGTTGCAACTTGTACTTGGAGTAACTTCCGCGATATCTTTTATCAACAGTATTTCCCTTTATCAGAGCAGCAGAGATTCGAGCGTGAGTACAGCACGATTTATCAGTTTGAAAGAGAGTCCTCTAGAGAGTATATGCAGCGGTTTTTGTGGTTGGTTAGTTTTGTGGGGCCAGTTACTGGAGATGCTCGCCGATAAGCGAGGCATTTCAAGTGGGGTCTAAAGAAGTGGGTACTTGATCGCGTCGTCAAAACTGACTTTGCAGATGTGTCATTAGTTTCCGATGTCGCTCGTAATATCGAGATTCTTCATGAGGGTGGTGGTTACAACAAGAGGAACCGTGATGGTGATCGCATTCAGTCGAGGAGTCAGGGTAACAATCACAGGAGTCACGAGCAGAGAAGTCAGACTGACAGGGGTTATGAGCACAGAGGTCAGACGGATAGGGGTCACGATCAGAGGCGACATGAGCCGAGGGTTCAAGACCAGAGACTTGCAGTTAGGCCTGAGAATGACAGACAACACAACAACAACCATAGGTCGTGGAGAGATCAGTCGGTACGTGGTAATCAGCCGAGCCGTTCTTCAAGGTCTACTAGACAGAAGAAGCCTACAAATCCTCCGTCTTCTGCTCCTATTTGTACTACCTGCGGAAAAGCTCATGAGGGTCCGTGTTATAGAGCTTCAGGTGGTTGCTTTTCAGGTGGGTCCACAGAACACAAGATCAGAGACTGTCCCAAAAACCGTGCATTCGACAACAACAGAAATGCCAGGGACAACAGGCCGAATCAGAAAGGAGACCGTGCTCGCAACTAGTTCCTTAATTTCATTTTTATTTGATTTAGATGTCTTGGCATTTATTTTCCTTTTCATTTTCATGGTACACTGGTGGTTTTATTAAGTAAATCCTTTGAATGTGTTAAGTTCTCAATTGGTAATTTCGTTCTGTGGTAACCCTGCGTATATTGGTTGATTTATTTGTTATGAGATTTTTGGTGAATCGTGGAAGAATTGATATAATTGACGACGTACTCCATTTCTGATAGACATACTAGATTCCCGTTGCTTCTATGATAAGTTCCGTTTCCTTATTTTTTTTCCATTGATGATGATTGATTTTGTTAGCCTATGAGAGTGAAGAAGAACTAGGAGATTGATGATAGGTTGCTTATTCACAACTTGAGATAAAGTATGACCATCATGAAGGTATATTTATATGATGCTAGTATTATGACGCGTAGCTAACGTGATAATACTTACGTCATATAACGTACCTTTATTGTGATCATAGGATATTTCGAGGAGAGCCTGAGAAGCTTTAGATTTCTGACATTTAATGAAGATTATCCGCGATTAGTGAGACCTTAGGTTCATTCTACCTGTGCGAATACTCTGCTTTCATCGTTAGACATCTGGATACGTTTGGATTCTCGACATGTATTTGTTGACCTTTGTTCATCTGTTAAGAATCTTAAGACTCATTGTAGGGCTTTCTACCGTTTAATTTTATCACCCAATCTGTTTTCTGTCCGTATGTATTCCATGCGTTACTATAGAGAAGTACACCTATTGTCTATTACATGTACACTTCGTAATCGTTGGATTTGATTCATTATGATCTACTCTGGATAAAGATCTGAGGCTATGAATTATGAGAAACAAGATCTGTCTGATTGTAGGAATCCTTTGGAAGGACTATACTGAAGACGATAATACTTTAGAAACTGAAGAATTATGCGTATTTATTATCCATGTGCTTTCTGCGATTCGATACGTTTCCATCTGATATGTCTACTCAAATTTCGAGGATGAAAATTTTCTCCTAGAGGGGAAGAGTTGTACAACCCTCATTTTCTCATCATTTGAATTTCCCAAATTACCTCTCTAATTTGAATTTTACGAGAACTAAGTAAATTAATCTAAGAAATATGAAAATACATAACCTATAGTTACTAAATTAACTAAATTAATTATGTAACTTACCTTATAAATTTAAATGAAATTCCCTACACCATACTTACCCAAAAAAAAAAAAAAAAGATAAAAAAAAGATAAGCCTACATGATAAGGAAAATAAACACATGCATTATCCTACTAAAATAAAAGATTTTGTCTTCCTTTTTCCCTAAAATAATACACGACAATTTTTATTTATGTTACAAATTTCGGTCTTTTTCTCCCTCCCTAAATCTGATCTAAAGAAAACCCTAATCACCATTATTGTTTCTCTCTAACCAAGACGAAGAAGAAAGAAGTAAAGGTGTGGTGTCCCGTGGCTTTGTTTTCCTCTCTAAATTCCTTCTTGTATTCGATTTGCTAGGTAATTTATGGTTCTTTTTGTTTTCTCATTCTATTCGACACCTATACATCAAAGATTCATAAAACAGATTGTTAACATGCTTATGGTAGTCATGATTTTATGGGTGTTGTGATTTCATGTCTTGTTAAGATAATTATTATGATTACATGTTGCATGAATTAGTGAAAACCCTAATAATATGTGTATCGTATGGATGTTATTGTTGTGGATCTTGAATGATTCGAAGGAGGGGTTTGTATATTTGTTTTTAATGAGTTAATTCTGTAAATAATATGTATATTGATCGCATAATTAATTGGATTAAAAAGGGATAAAGGAATTAGGGTTTATGTGATTGTTTTGATTTGAGACAGCTTTGATAGTCGAATTTGAATGCATCATGAAACGAGTTTAATTAATGTTTAATTCGGGATTTTTGCTCTAAAACCCAGTTTAGGGTGCAAAGAGCATTGATTGCAAAATGGTTTTGTTTCGAAATAACCATTCCTCTTAGCAGGTGTGGCAGTATAGGCTCTGGCAGTCTCTTGCCGACAATTCTGTTGGTGCTGGTGATTGTTACGGTCATGCTGGTAGTTGTTGTGGTGATGGGTGATCTTTTTATCATCAAGCTTTCGCTTGTGATCATCATTTCCTTGAATGGAACTTCGCTTGATTTCGTGATCCATTAACAGTTGAGCTATGGAAATGGCCTCTTCCAATGACTGAGGCTTCGACACAATCACATTTCCCTTGATGCTTCGAGGTAATCCTTCCGTATATTTCTCCAACATCTTCTCAACATCAGGCACAATAGTTGGACATAGGAGAGCAAGCTCCTGAAACCTTCTATTGTATGCCTTAAGATCTGTTCCTTTCACAACCAGCTGGTGAAACTCATCTTCCAGCTTCTTTATCTCAGTACGGGGACAATACTTTTTCAGCATTTTCTTCTTGAGATCTTCCCAAGTCAGTTGGTGAGCTGCTTCAACACCCATGGTTTGGGAAGTAGCAGACCACCAAGACAGGGCATCATCCAATAAAGTCCCCGTAGAAAAAGCAACTTTGCAGTCATCGGTACACCCGCTCCTTACAAAGACTACTTTCGTACGTTCAAACCAACGAGCTAATTCAGTAGCTCCTTCTGTTCCCTTAAAGAAAGTTGGTTGACAGTTTATGAAGTCTTTGTAAGTACACTTGCGAGCATTTGCTGGCTCGCTTTCTCCATTGGGTCGGCTAGTGCTTCCAGTACGAGCAAATTCTGCTGCTTGACTCTCTAGTGCTGCAGCAACTCTGTCTGCAACAAGCTTTCGGATAGCAGCTTGGGACATGGCTGGTTTCGGGGATGTGCGAGGCATATTTCTATTAATAACACAAGAAAATACACGTTTATATTTTCTTCATGTTGGATTATCAAGGTAAAACTCATGATAATCATAAAGTCACAACATGTCCAAATACTATCATACGCGTATGTAAGATGATCATCACTGGCCCACATCAACCGATACCGTACACAGCAAAATACAACAAAATCAAAATCACATATAGTCATAAATAACTTGCTAATTTCTTATATATAACAAAATTAGTACAAGCGTCATATTTATGCTACATATCCCATGGCCAAGATATAGTACAAAAGCTGGTAGATATAAATCTGATTTTAGTGGCTACGAGAAACTCTTCCGAGTCAACTTTTCAGTTTGACGATCATGCTGATGAGGATATATATTTACTCTAAATATTTATCTTGCATGTCTCCCACTATTGTCTCCAAAATAGTGATCGTCGTCTGAGCTGTCATTAGTTCTTTATTTTTCTTCATTTCTTCTATCATCTTCAATTCATCATAGGTATTTCCTGTCTCGGTTGCTCATGACGGTTCTCTGCCTTCTCATGATTCTAGTTCATCTTCTGCTTCATGGTCTCTGAATCATCAACTCTATATTTTATACCCTCGATGCATTCTAGAGGCAACTCATCTAGATGACTTAAAGCAGTCTCGGTCTGCTCTTCTTGCCACTCTAATCACGTCAGCAGGGTGGAAATAGTCGGTTTTCGTTCCTGTGTTGATTGCAAGATTTCACTCACCTCAAAGACTCGCGGTGGAATTGGGAAGTCGGGAAAAGATAATCGGGGTAAAGCATGATATCGGGCGATAATGGTCCTAGCTTCTTTACTAAGTTTAAACGGGACAAATGGGGATAGAAATTTATAGATGATAGTGGAGGTGGTGGTAAAGATGTAAGAACGGACGGTATATAGATAGGAAAGGGGACGTGATAGTGGTGATGAGGGTGTAGGTACTGTCGTGATGTCCGGTACTATCGTGATATTTTTCAATATCCGAGTCCGACATAAGAGGAATAGAATGGGTAGGGGAAATCAGGATTCTATAACTACCCGGTAATTATAAATATTTTACTATGTAACTAATAATTAGAAATAAAAATATATAAGTAACGTTTCAGTGGCATTGTGGCACGGAGGACTTTTGGTTAAGATTTTTTTTTTTTTTTTTTTTTTTTTTTTTTTGTTTTTTTGTTTTTTTTTTGTGAAAAGTGGGTATAGTCCAATGTTTGAAAACATTTGGTTCTCTATAACCATTTTTGATAATCGCAGCGGAATATAAGTTGGGGTGTTACTTCAAGGTTCACAGTCATGAAAATAGAAAACAACTCGAAAAGAGACGTTTTTAAATAAAATTGTTATCATTCATTTATTATTATCATAGTTACATTATAGAGGTCCCAGCGGAAAGTTTCGAAATATGTTATAAAGTAACATCATTTGTTGAATGATAACAAAATAGACACTCGATTTATAAGAAGAAAGTCCATGCCACCCCGTGCCAAAATCGTACTTCTAGTTACCTGAAATAAAGCATGCTAAAAAGTCAACACAAAGGTTGAGTGAATCCATAGCATTTAAAATTATAATCAATTTGAACACAAGCTAATTATAAAGTAAATCAGTAATATCACAGTTTGGTATATTGCACTAAGCCTCATGACACGGAAAATGTTAACAGGTTTATGTAAATTACACCATAATTAAATGTAGGTAACCTTGACCCGAGTAGGAGTCTGCTTGAAACTCTTTATTAAACGTTCTCAAATAAAGTGCATTTGGATTACTTAACCAGCAACACAAATGGGGCGTCAACTGCCAATAGATCTATTCACTATATTCGCGCTCACCCGTAGGTGATTAATGGTGCATGATAAGAGGGGATTTTAAAATAAATAGGCAACAGTTAACCTTAAGCAATATAAATCAGGAAAATATTTGTGTTTGGTTTTGTAGCATGTGGGACAATGAACTCACCTTGACAGTCTGGATGGGAAAACAAAGTTAAACAAAGTTAAACAAAGTTGATAAACATCTCCGGCATGCAACTTGGGTTGGTATGTCAAGTTTCAGTAATCGTTTCTGAATATATATATATAAGTTTTATTATTCGTTTCATAACGTTTTTGGTTGATGGTTAAATGTTAAAATGAGACAACATGAAGTTTCCTCAAAAGTTATAAGATTTTATCTTATTTCTTATCTGTATGTTTTTGTTCCGTTTGTTCGTTAAATAGATATTTCGTTTGTTCGTTATAGAAGAAAACGTATTCCGTTTATTAATTAAATCTTAATAATAATAATAATAATAATAATAATACTAATAATAATAATTCTTATTATGGAAAAAGTTACACTTTATCCTCTAAAGTTTCATATGTTAACAACTTATACCCTTGAACTTTCGTAAAATAACAATTTTTACCCCTCAACTTTTATAAAATTACAATTTTTACCCATTAACTTTGGTTAAATGACAATTTTTACCCCTGTAGTTTTAAAAGTGACACTTTTTACCCCTGAGGTTCAATTCGACTGCATACTAAGTCCTTTTTACAATTTTAGTTAGAGTCTTGGCAGAAAATACCCCTGAGACTCCCGTCGCGTTACACACGACGTCCTTATTTTATAAAAACGCTTTATATCTTTCGGAAAATGGCAAAACTTTTTACGACTCTTTGGTTCACTTAATTATCAGTTTATAAACTTCATTTTCACAAATTTCCAGCTCGTGATTCGAGCTCACGAGCTCAGAATAATTTTTATAAGGGTGCGTTTGTTCGAAAATTTGGGCAGAAAAACAAGTGAAAAGAAAAGCTAATATCCGGATGAAAACTTAATCATTTTACTCCGTTCTTTTTCCTATAGTTAGACAGCTAGGTGATCTATGTTTTGACAAAAATCTAGAATTTTTAGAGATCGTTTAATAGTCGAATCAATTGCCCAAAGTGGGGCGTTTTTAAAGAAAAGATGTTAAGAAATTGGAGAAAAACACCATTTGTTATGCGTTTTCAGGACTCGAGGTCTAAAGAGTTTTTGAAGAAAACGTCGTTCCGGAAAACTTTCGTGCTTTAACTTTTCGACGAAACGGACCAGAAAGTCCTCGTTTTGCGTGATTTCGTATTCTGTTACAGAATACATTTTCAGTTTTTATGAAATTTCAATTTACAATAACTTTTGACTCGTGTACTCTTTTTTGGTGATTCAAATTGCTACGTTTTCCTTGTAAAATTCTATTTAACATTATGTAAGTTTCCTATAGCCTATTACTGTAAAAGTATCAAAGAAAAATAATATAGAGGGTGTTTGTTTTTGGTTCGAACAAAAAGAAAAGAAAAAGATTAACTAGTTTTTGATCTTGCTTTCTTTTAGGGATTATCTAGGAATGTTTTTAAGATCATTTAAGGTATATGAAATGAATGAAAAAGAGTTGGATTCACTTACTTGTATACTTAGTCGATTAGGGTTGTATGTGTCGAATGGGTTTGTATCTTGAACACAAATGCTTCCTCTTGATCCTAGGCTTCTTAAGGTCTTTATTTAGCTTGTGTGAGAGTTATGGGATCAGTAGGGAGTGAGTATGGGGGCTGTTTTGGTTGTGTCGAATGGGGTTGTAGGGAAATGAGGGTGTATGAGTTGATATTTATAGGAGAAAGGAAGTTAGGGTTTCTAGGGTTTTCTTATGAGGTAAGGAAGGAGACATGGTGATGTGTTCTCATCTTTAGGGCGCCATATGGTTGGAGGAGGGGGGATGGATGTGTAGGGTTTATAAGGTGATGTTGTGTTTTATGTAAAAACCATACAAGTTGCCTACTACTTTAAACCTTCTAGAGAAAGAGTGATGTGGATGTTGGAGGGACTAGGGGAGGCATATGTGGTGTAGTTTACTTAGGGTTTTGAAAAGAAATGGGTTTGGTTTGGTTTTTGTTGGGATCGAACTAGGCAAGGAAGAAAAAGAATAATATGGTTCGAATGGGCATCAATAGGTGGTACATTAGGCTTTAGTGAGTAGTACTTAGGGTTTATGGAATGTAACTAGTTAGGTTTAGGTTTAAGTTTATGGATTTCTTGGTTAGAAATTAGATTAAACTTACTTAATATATATATATGTGTCGAATTAGGTATTAGGGAAAAGAAAATCATGTTGTGCTTAAATGAGTTGTACCATAAGCTTAATAGGGTGGTACTAAGGTTTAAGAAATAAGAAAAATATATTTTTAATGTTTCTTTAAGTTATATTAATTTTATGTAATTTTTATTAAGTTTTAAGATATAAATAAGTTTTTAAGGTTTTATGCATTGAAGGGTTGTACATTGGGTTTAAGGGCTTGTACAATTATTTTATAAATTAATAAATGTATTTATGAAAACTAATATACAAAATATGCCTTTAAAATAGTTATTATTAAAGTTTATATAAGGTTTTTATTAATAATTAGTTTTTATGCATAAGAGAGTTGTACCTGGGCTTAAGTGACTTGTACGTTAATATTTTGTAAAAATCTTATATAATAAATTAGGGTTTGTAAAGTTTAGTATATAAAATCATAATTTAATGTAATTAGGGTTTTATCGGGAGTTATAGTGGAATTAGGGTTTCTGTGCTTTAGTGACTTGTACATTACCTAAATAAGTTGTACTTTAGTATTTCTAGGGTTTTGTTAATTACATTTGTTGTTATAATAGTTTAGGGTGTTTATGGAACTCTATTTGATAATGAACGTTTAGTTTTATACGTACGTTAACGAATTAACGTAAAGTGGCAAATGAGATATCTTAAGGTTTCATATGATAATGTTTACATAAACATTAAATACGTTGAGGTTAGATTGCATGCGAGCACGTTTATCGAGGATGTGATCTACGTCACATAAGATAATGATCAAATAATAAAATAAAATAAAAATTTACACGTAGAAAAGGATAAATATTCTATAAGTTGGTTTATCATAAAGTGGGATTTTCACAGTGGTTACAGTTTATGTTTACCAATTGATTAGACTCTGATTATGTTTCCTTTCATTTTGGTTTATGGATCTTATATAATTCTTTATGTCAGGTTGACTTATGTTTTGATTTATGTTAAGACTTCCGCTTGCGTTGTTTAATTATGCTTTGATGTGCCACCATAATGTGATATTTCTTCCCTTGTCGGGTTGGGGTGTTACACCCATTTTGGGCTACAACTACAAAGGCCAGCGGTCTGCTGTTTATGTACCACATGGGCTTCGGCCCACTATGGTTTTTATAAAGACTCAAAGTAAAAGTATTGGCTTGGTGGGCTTTTTATAACACAAGTTCCCTTGTGGGCTTCAAGGGGTTTCGGCCCACATTGGGTGATCCCAAATCATTCCCAGTTTTAACACAAGTTTTAGAAACAGAACATGAATTCAAATGACTTTCGGATTGAGCAGTTTTTACGAGAAGCCAATGGTTCGAAACATGAGCTTGACTAAAACATGACTTACAAAGTGTGGAAAACTAGAAAGGGGGGGGGGGTTGAATAGTTTTACGTCTTTTATATTTTATTGTGAAAACTTTTGTTTACTTTTTAAAACGTCGATTCAATCTTACGTGAATTCAACTCTTGATCAAGATGAACAAATATAAAAAAATATAGATAAACAATGTAAGTAAAGTAAATGAAATGAAATGAAAGATAGGGATGGAAAGATCAAACCACAACACGGAGATTTATAGTAGTTCGGCTACAAGGACACCTTCCTTGCCCTACTCCACTCCTCGAGTCACCTACTCGAGAGTTCACTTCACTATGTCAACAAACTCCCTTATGGCGGAGAAACTTTACACAAGTTTCGCATACACCGGTTTAACGACACAAAGCTAAATGTCGAGTTCTAATCGTAGCTAGAACTAATCTCACAACTTCTACACAACTTATTCACAACTTCTTCACACCGGCTTCACAACTTCTTCACGGCTACTTCACGACTTCTTCACGACGGCTTCACAACTTCTACACTACTTCTTTACAACACAACTACTTACTTACACTTAGATCTACTTATCACAACTATACAACACTTTATCAAACACTTTACACAACTACAAAATAATATGAGTTGAACTACAATACTTCTTCTCTAGTTGAAGGAGTATTCTTCTTTTGCACTTTGATGGTGGAAGCTTGGATCACTTAGAAACCAATGCTTAAGAATATATGATCAAAGGATTTTAGAAAGGATTTAGAAAGATGAGAAGAGATTTAGAACAGAAGGTTTGGGGTGCAAAAGGTGAGGAAAAAGTCCAGAGAAAGTCCAGTATTTATAGGCAAAACTGGACAGCTGGAGGAGCGGGGCGGTCCCCTTAAAATTAAGGGGGCCGCCTAGTATATTTAAGGGGGCCGCCCTACTGTACCGTTGCCCAGTTTTGTCTTTTTGTGGGGATGGTTTTTCTGGAACATTTTTGCCATTTTTGGTTGAAAATTTGAATTCATAAATTTATACTAGATTAAACATATTTATTTAATACCAAAAATGTTTTTCTAAAAGATATAAAATGTTTGTGACATTTTATAAAAAGTTTAGTGATTAAGAAAAAGTTCCTTTGATCATATAATGCATTAAGCATTTGTTTATTCATACCTTAAGTGATTGAGTTGTTAAAATAGATATTTACAACTAAATACTTGTTTACGTCGTAATCTTTCGTTTAATGATTTTACATTTTGTGATTATCAAAACGTAGAGGTATCGAAAAAATATTAATAACGTGTTTAGGCATTATTTATATCAACAATCTCCCCCTTTTTGATGATTACAAAATCTAAACTCATTAAATTAAAAAAATTAATTTTTAGACAAGTATTTAGTGAGTTTATATCTATTTCTCCCCCTTTTTGTAGAATCAAAAAGGTTATGCCGGCAAGTAAAATTTGTCGGAATGAGAACTCCCCCTTGATGTGTACTCCCCCTCGTTTGAGGGCACCAAGGAGACGAGCTATGGAAATCTTGCAAGAAAAATGTTAGAAGCACAAGTATATATAATAACAATAAGCAAGCATATAGAAGAAGGACATCCATTAATCAAAAGTGTTGTGTATAAATACACAACCAAATAGAGTACATCATAAAAGAAACATACAACATTTAACAAAGAGTGCAACTAATGATACTACATAATCATCCCAAGAGTACATGATCCGGCATAGAGCTTGCAACCAAAAAGGATGGATAAAATTATTGTTGGTGAAACATTTCATCTAGTTTGGAGAGAATGGAGGAGGTGGTGGTGAAATAGGTGAAGATGGTGGAGGTGGTGGTGGAGGTGGGTTGGTTAACATGTGCTCAATGCATGAGAACATGTATTGCATCTCATCCCGAAGACCAAAGATGATGGTTCGGTTATGAATGCAACAAAGGCAAGTGTCTCCATGAGCTTCAAGGAGACTCCAAGGTATGGGATTAACAAAGAGAGGTGGTGGAATTGGTGAGGATGAAAAGTGAGCATCAAGAGGTGTGATGGGTGATAGGGAAATGGCAAGCTCGGTGGATGGAGATGCTTGAGTGGGAGGTGGTGGTGATGCTCTTGATGGTGGTGATGATAGGTGGGAGTTTATGTAGTCATTGATGGATGAGGTTGAAGGAATGGAAGAAGAGGATGTACCATGGGTGGAAGGTGTTTTGGATGGTGCATTTGGAGATGAGCATTTAGGTGGTGGTGATGGAGTGGTGTTGTCTTCTTTAGTAAGATCAATGAAGAGTTGTTTGGGTGGTATGATGACAATCTTTTGTTTCTTAGAGGTCTTAGAGATGGAGGATTTTGGTGAAAGCATGGTGGGTTAGGATGTAGTTTGATAGAGATGAGGATTGATGAAATGAGGGGTTATCATTTGGAGGGAATTTATAATATGAAATTATGGTTGGTTTGGGTAAGGTTTTGAGGTGTTGTATTAATATTCCAAACTCAGTTGGGTTATTAAGAGAAATGGTAGCTGAGACTAGAGAAAAGGGGTCACAAGATGCAAAAGAAAACAGTGAAATTCACTGTCCAGATGGCCGGTCCCCTTAATTGTAGGCCGGCCCCCTTAAAATTAAGGGGACCGCCTAGCAAAATTAAGGGGGCCGCCCATCTGGTGTTTTCCCATGCGACCAAAATTGAAAAATTTCCAGAAAAGGGTCAATTTCTAGGGTGTGTTTGCAGCAAGCTCTATTTGAACCATGTACACTATGAATGATCCAATAGTAACAATAATATATTAAGTAATAGTGTACATATATAAACTAGCAAAATCATGTTATAAGCATATCATAGGCATATTATATTAAAGAAACTAGTAACAAAGTTCTAACATGATAGTAGTTAAACATCTAGCACAATGTAAGATATAAAAAAATGAATGTCAAAATAATAACACTACACATAATTGTCTAATAACATATCATCAATGTTCAATTAAATCCACACCAAATAAATCTATTTCTTCTTTCCAAGAATCTTCCTGAAGACCTTTCCTATTGACTTGAATCCACCTCGAACCTCTTGATGCATTTGTTGAGTGGTGTTTAGCAATGAGGTTTGTCTTTCGAAGAGGAGTTGATCGTTTTGTCGGGAAGGAGAAGGAACTTGATAGTCGGTGTAATCAAGTTCCGGAAGATTATTAACGAATGTCGTGGGTGATGGGGTACTAACACGTGATGTGTCCTCCTCCTCCTCATCATCATCTCCTCGATGAGATGTAGAACCACGAGGTGGGAGTGAGAAAAAGCTACGAGGTTTGCCCTTGTCACTTCGGGATTGACGAGGTTGGACACGAACAAGAGGACGCAAGACCGGTTGAACGAACTCGTAAATATCACTCTCAAGATGAGGGTAATGTTCCATGACATCATAATAAAGTCGAGTAAGGAACATACCGTAAGGAAGATTGGCATTGGGAGTGTTTTTAGCGGATATGATTCGATGAACAAAGAGATAAGCCAAATTGTATTATTCTTCCTCAACAACACAATATAACATGTGAGCAATGCTCGCCGTGAGATGATCATGGTGACCACCGGTACCGAACGCATTCTCGCGAATGAGTTCTTCCCAACGCTTCATGTCGGGGTGATGTGTCGTGTGTAGTGCAAGTTTTAAATTTTTATAAAATCAATTTATCCGATTCTTTAATCAACACATAAGAGCAAGTATACTCGTCCGTAGTAGTAAAGGTGGGTAAGTTGAGATCGTCCCAATGGAATTGTGGTTTGGGTTTGCAATATAAGTTTTGATAAAAAGATTGTCAATCCTTTTTGGTGTAAATACTAAGGTAAACAAAAATCAATCAATCAAAAACAAATATACTTGTGTGTAGTTCCATGATAATTGTATAGAGTAATCTAACAAGTTGGGTGTGACTTGTAATGATGCACTACTTAAAATTGAGTGATTCACAATCAATGGTTTTTATCATGAGAAATCATCTCTAAGAATTCAATCTCCTAGTTAATTCCTTTCGGCCTTTGTTAACTAGTGCGATAATTCTATTAGACTCTTTGTTGTTTGAAAAGCATTTCTTATTCTAAGAATTCCTACGAATCCTTTCGGCCTTTTCTCGTGATGAAATCGTTTCCAAATCCATTTTAATGAGTTAATATGATGCTTGTCACGCACCATAATCCATACTAATTCGTGCAATAACTTTTTGGCATAAAAACATAAAGAAAATCTTTTCGGCCTTTGTTAATCTTTAAAACTGTTTTTACCAACTAATTAAGCAAGATTAGATTTTATTTCAACAAACTCATAAAACAAGATATGATTTCATGCATCACTATGAAATAAGAATACTCCAACACTTATCACATCATACACACAAGTATAACCAAAATCACTCCATAACAATCATAATCAAACACAAGTAATCAACCATACTTTCATTCATCTTAAAGTAAAAGTAGTTCATAATAACTCAAACAAGAAATACCTATTTGTGAAATTACAAGAACTAGAATTGTGAAACTACAGCAACCACTCTCCTCCAATCGCCTATGATCACACGTAAACAACTCCACACTTGGACTTAACTCTTGAGACTTGAACTCAAGATTCCCTGGACGTTTTCACAGCAACTACAAGCTTTCGGGCAATGATAATAAGTTTAGCAAGAATTGGTGTAAGCCTTACTAGGTTTTTGGGTTGTCACACATTGTAAATTAGCTAGGGTCCTTTAAATAAGTGAAGGAACCCTTATCCCTCAAGCAAAAACGTCTCAAATCAGTTACTAGCCGAGAAATGATAAGCCACCATGATTATGGGGCTTAAATTCGTCATTAAATGCATTTTTTGTAACTTCAGCTTCCTCCAACCGATTGGTATTGAGGTCCATCCGATCGGTTGGAGCTCTCGGTAAATCCAAGTTTCCCCATCCGAATCGGATGCGGGCACCATCCGATTGGATGGGCCTTTCTGCCATGCAAATATTATTTTTTTCTTCTTCCTTTTCTCGTTACGTGCTTGATCCTTTGTTGTGCCACTAATTCCCTCCATAGAACTTGATCTTTTCTTGATATGTAAGCATAGAAATCTTTGACTTTATCAAATCCTTGAATTCTTGTGTGGTTTCTTTCTCGTGATTCTTCAAATGTGCATAATCTCTTCATTTCTTCATCTTTTTATCATCTTTTCCTGTACTTGGCTATATTTACTTGCATATACACTTTTTCATGATTTAGTAACAAATATACACAAATATAACCAAATATGATGCACAAATCTAACAATAACGTGACTAAAAACATGTTCATTTTGAGCGTTATCAAATCCCCCACACTTGAGTTTTGCTCGCCCTCGAGCAAGTCTAGCTTTCAGAAAAACTGAACTCAATGGCTACTTCATTATGATTCTAAAAATCCAACAACTATTCCGAAGGAACAATTGTCATTTTAACTTTTAAGTGTGAAAAATTCTTGAAACATAAACAAGTTAGTTCGAGCTTGATAACATCACTAAGCTCCTCTCATAGGATTTTTAAATTCACTCAACACTCAAGGGTAATTTTAATGGTATATCACTCAATTGCTCAGACATGAATCACGTTTCTTACCATAAGCTTGTACGAGTATCAAAACAACAAAATAAAACATCAAAGAGGTCTTTTATTCGGGTTTAAAGTTAAAGGGTTACGGTTACCTGGCTATTGTGCAAATATTTCATACAAGAATGTAATAGCTCGCTAACAACGAATTCTTGATTAGTTAAGCAACGGATGGTCACTAGATTGTACCTTTGGTTCGCTAACGACGTTATTTGCATAACGGATGGTCACCAAAACACGCACTAGCTCGCTAGCAACGTTTTTCAACTATTCAAAAACCCGGATGGTCACTAGAACATCCATGCACTACATATCTAGACAAAGCCATTACTAAATCCGGATGCTCGAAAGCTAACAACGAATCAAGTAATTGGTAAAGGTAAGGATAAGACATGGGAATTATTTGTGATTGGTTTTAAAAAAAATAAAAATGAATAAACAAGAATCAAGTCCAGATTCCGTTCCCAACTCATTATACCTCAAATGATCACTCCACCAAACTTCTTCGATTATCATTTTTCCGCATCTCATACTAACTCTTCCCTTCCTTAATAGCTCATTGACTATTTTATTTTCATCATTCCATACTTTCATAGCTCATTGGCTATCCTCTTTTTTTTTTATTTAATAATAACGTTCCCCCCACACTTTGGATGAGCACACGCTACAAAAAATACAAATAAGAGTAGCGACCTCCTTCTTCATTGAAACAACATATACACATACAAGGTGTGGTCAACATGCAATCATCAAAAAGATAACTAGTTTCGAACTTCAATTGAACTTGATTCGGGAAAGGCTAAGGTGTAAGGTGTAAAATCTTTTTGTACTTTTCTGGATTTAATCAAAAGAAAAGATAAGGCTCAGAAGGTGTAACTAAGGGTATCTAGCGTAAAAAATTAACGCTAACAAATGGGTTCCAAATACTACGGATAACTAACCAATGCGGTCAGCAAAAATATTTTTTTGTAAACGGAAGGCCATTTGGTGAAAATCCTAATTTGCCTCTTATCATTTGAATATATTTTATTACTTGAAAGTAATTTTAACCGTAATGCATAACATGTACAAGTTCTAGAATCAACATGATCACCGGCACACTCATAACGAAATATAGAGCATAAGAAATGCTTTATACAAAAAGGCTTAAATCCTCACAATTTAAGATGGGTTATAACATGTGCTAGCAATAGTTATCAATAACTCTCCTTCCTTGATTAAATTTCAGAATTTTTCAAATAGCCTCATTCGTACCATTGAATCAATCTCTAAATAACTAAACATCAAGGGCGAACACAAATCTAGTCACTTGAATTCAAAAATTCTACTAAAAATAAAAATAAAAATCATACCAATTTTTCCTATTTTCTTCCCTCCCCCACACTTAAGTTTTGCATTGTCCTCAATGTAAATAAAATCAACTTAAAAGTAAAGGAAATGGGAAAAATTTAGATTAAATAAATAAAATGCTACCCGGAAAAGAAAATTCGCATAGGCTTATTTGATTTTTCGTAAGCATATGAGTTCTTCCAACTCCAAATATTGATCAACACTAAGCTTCCGTTAACTTTTCCCCTGCAAATACTGCAAACACTATAGGCGAAACAAACAAAACAAAATACTAAAACAAACAAAAATAGTTCAAAACATAAATAATAAAATCCTACAAAAGTTAAGTTAAAGTAGTGGAAATAGAAATTATTCAACCAACATTGTTTTTAAAATATAACCATTTATCAACCATCCCAGGTTGTTATTGGTTGCACATCTAGGACTTCTGGAAGTCCTCTCAGCTTTCCATCCCTGCTTTCTCAAAGATTTGTGAACCCTTTGATGTCAATACTAAATGGAGTAACCGGTTCACTAAAAACACTCATCTCTCCCTCAGTAAATAGCCCAAGATTCCTAGCTATTCGTGAAATAAAATGACCTGCACATATGTAATTTCTCGCTCCAACTACCGCGCATTTGTGCAAGTGTTGCACTATCACCCAAGCTACGTTCGAATGCCTATAAGGATGCTTCTCATCTAATGCTTGAATAACCCATAAGTCATCTTCATAAATCAGATTAACACCAGACGTCCTATGTAACAATGATTGTACTACAACCCTGTGTAGCACTTGCAATAATGGTCTCTTAATTGTTGAAACTTTACTTTCCCCAAACACTAGCTTGTCTTCCGTGCTAATCCTTTTCCAGTATCCATGTGCGTCAAAATTATTTTTACTCCTTTCTCCACTCATTACCAGAAACTTAAAATCCTTGTTACTTAGGTCTTCATCCGAGTATAAACCTAACAGGTTCCCAAACTCGAAGAGCGTGACTTCATGTTTCTTTCCCCCAAGTCTGAATTCCAAGAATTTGTCGGTGGTAACTCCGATATCGGTAACCCTCTCTTTCATCCTCATCGAACATAAAAATTCCAGACACCATTCTTTATATATTGGTTCCCTTATGCTTAATGCTTTCATCCACATGTTAGAGGTCAATATCCGTTTGTTACACAGTATCCTAATAAGAAACATATCTTCCAAAAACTCATCACAACCAAGCTCTTTCATATCATTCCAATTCATAACCCTTGGTGAATGAATTACCCATCCGCCAATCTTAAGAAGAATAGCATTGAAAGATTGTCGAACCATCGGATCTTCCCCTTGCCACAGTAGATTAGGATAACATTCTGGAATCGGCATTTGTTCACTCTTCCGGATTCCTTCTCTTTTTATTTTCGCAATTCCTGATCCACCTGCAAGATAACTCAGTAGAAAACACAAATATATGATAGTATAAGAGCATAAAAATCAAGATTGCATGATTTAGAAGTCGCAAAACTCATTTGGAAAAAATTTCATTTTTATTTACCGAGCCTTCCATCCGATCGGTATTAATCACTATCCGATCGGATGGAACAAATGTCCAAGCTCAACCGATCCGTATCTACCCGCAACCGAATCGGTTGAGGCATTTTTTCTCAAAAAAATTTTCCTTCCCGATTTATAATCAATTCTAACTATTCCAACTCTATCCTATCATGCATTTGATCAACTATCATGGTTCCTACATATCCCACTCTTCTCCAAACACGTTCATAACTGATGATGTACCCTCCGAACGGGTCGAAGGACTCCCCTTCGAGCCTGTAGAAATCCCTCCCTTCGGAGGCCCAAGTTAATCTCCTAACACGTTTCATTGGCGTAAAACCATTTGCCTGCGAACTGGTTACCATGTGGGAATCCGCCAGTCGAAGCCTTAAGCCCTTCGGGGTATCTCCTACGAAGGAACTAGCACGAAGGACAATCCTCACCTGGTCAAACCCACGTCTCCTCTTCCCTTGGGTTTCCCGCCAAAACAGAGATCGTGGGTTACAAAGCTCTAGCGGTTAATCATGGGACGCCCCCATGATCTCTGAAACATGTGCAAACCGCCCACTAAGGCCTATTTCTCCCCTATAAATAGCTTAATCGGGCATGAACAATGTAAGTTAACTTCATTCTCGTCATTTATAACCTACATTACCCTTACACATACTTACTCGCACGCCGGAGGTGGTTCGCAGGGTCCAACCCCTGCGCAATCACTTAACGTAGTGTCTTCGTATTTCTTATTTCAGGTTAAGAACAAGCTTGGCGCAATCTCAACACCCCATTATTCCTTTGATCACCATCGAAGGTCTGGTAGTGCATCTTTTTGTACAATCAGTGGCGCCATCCGTGGGACCGCTACAATTGGTCTCGTTATTTCCAAGCTTATAACCAACCAACTACTTTCACTATTATTCCGGCATGGATCAAGGGAGAGAAGATACTCCCCCACCGGGTTTCTCTACCTTGGCACCAATACCAATCAACGACTCTAACAACCTTCCCCCAATAACCGCTCCCACGTTCACAACACGTTCTCACCCAGAAACAACGCCCATCCATCATGCTTCGACATCAGCCAATCCGGAGCCCATTATTAGCCCAGCCTTTGTCGAAGCCAACCACGAAGTGTTGGAATCCCTCCTAAGGGCTCGTAAGAAGCAAGTCAGGAATGCTGAGATGCGAAGGGAGTTGGAATACTCAAGTGATGAGTATGATGAAGAAATGGATATGGAACCTAGGCCTCCGACCCAAGGAGCAACTCTATCGGCCTTAAGGATTGGGTCTCTAGTCAGTTGAAGGCTAAGAAGAAGGTCCGTTGGTTTCGAAGGAGTTCCCGAGAGGGCTCCTACAAGGAGAGAAGGGACAGTTACCGAAGGCTCTAACGGTAGGAGCCAACGAAGGGAAGAAGTGGGGGCCACTTTGCCTCCATTGCTATCAGCTCATCTTGGAAGGACTGAAGCTGGGGTTCCGTTGTAGCCTTCTCATGCATCAGGCATAGAAGGCAATCCGCCTACAATTAATATGGGAAGAAATCTTCCTCCCAATGGTATGTACCCCTCATTCCAAACTCAGTCTTATCCTCAAAATTTATATCCTCTAGTAAATGGACAGCCTAATTACCCAAGCCTCCCTTAAACTTATGGGAGCATACCCTTCAGGCATCCTATGGCGTACCCTCCGTATGCCATGGGAAACGGTTATCTGTTTGCCATGAATACACCTTATCAGTCCTACCCAAGTCAAACTCCTATGGGAATGCCCCAAAACAACAATCCCTATAATACTGTTCCCATGTACGCACCACCTTACAATTGTCTATACTCAGACCCTATGGGTTCAGCTACACCCTTCATTAGGTGGATAGAAGATTAACCATTGCCTGATGGGTTGAAAATGCCTTCGCACGTTGGGACTTATGATGGGAAGGGGGATCCGGAAAATTTCTTACACTTGTTTGAAGGGGCTATCAAAATGCAAAAATGGGTTATGCCGGTGGCCTGTCATATGTTTACATACATCCTACGGGATTCTGCTCGTATTTGGTGGAATGGGCAAAAGCCCGGTAGCATCGTCAATCTTGATTATCTTAAGGCTAAGTTTCGGTCACACTTCAGTCAGCAAAAGAAGTTCACAAGGACTCATTTAACGGTGCACAACATCAAACAAAAGGAAAACGAAAGCACAAGGGCCTTCGTTACTAGGTACACCGATGATACTTTGCAGATTTTGGGTCTTCATGAAGATCAGCGTATTTCGGGTTTCGTACATGGTCTTCGAAATCGGAGTTTGGTGGAATTCTTGTCCACTGACCTTCCGACAACTTACAAAGGGTTAATGGAAAAGACGTATACTTGGATCGAAGCAAAAGAGGTATCCACTAATGGGGCTCCGATAGACAGAGACAGCAACAACAAGTTTTCGAAGCATTCTTCGTGGGAAGGGTCAAAGAACAAGAACAAGAACAGAGACAGGTTTTCTCCGTACAACAAAGGTCCCAACCACGGCTTGTTAAGCAGTTTAACCAAGTCTCCAAAGGAAATACTTGCTACGGAGAGGGCTGCTAAGGCCTTCGAAGCAGGGATACCAGCAAGTATTGTCACTTTCACGAAGATTATGGTCATGATACGAACAGTTGTAGAGAGTTAAAGAAACAGATAGAAGAAGCTGTGAAGTCCGGGCAATTGGCACACTTGGTGAAGGGTATAAAGAAGGGAAAGGAAAAGATGACCGACACTCAATTGGCTAAAGATACTACTCCTCTCGAAGCCCCAATACTCATGGTTCGTTGGGACGAAGCCAGCTTGAAAAGAAAGGTAACGGAGCAGGAGGGTAATGCAATAGGGGAAGTAACTTTTCCTCCTCTCACAGGCCAAGTCCCTTCAAACGATCCAGTAGTCATCAAAGTCCTCATTTCCAACCGAGAAGTGAATAGAGCCTATATGGACTGTGGAAGCTCATGCGAAATCATTTATGAGCATTGTTTTCTCAAGCTCAAGCCTTCGATCAGGTCACAACGGGTTGATTCGAAGATACCTTTGGTGGGATTTTCTGGTGAGCATTCGTGGCCTCTCGGAGAAGTTCCGTTGGAAATAACAATTGGAGAAGGCAAGCTCGCAAGGACAGAAACCCTCATGTTCGCTATCGTAAGGTCCAACTCTCCTTACAACTTGCTGATAGGAAGGACCGCCATGCAAAAGACGGGTATCTTAGTTTCCACTATACATGCAGCGGTAAAGTTCCATACACCTTATGGGATAGGAACCGTGTTCTCCAATTACAGTCAAGGGCAAGTGGGAGACAGTGGCAAAAAGATTAGGGAATGTCCGGAGGAGCCTCCGAAGGCTATCCTTAGTTGTACGGATGCCGAAGAACGTATTGTTATAAATGAGTGCTATCCAGAGCAAACGGTGGTAATCGGAAAGTAACTCCCTGCTAGCTTCAAAGCAAACCTGGAGAAGCTACTCAAAGCCAACAAAGATGTGTTCGCATGGACATATTCAGACATGACAGGAGTTCCCAGGACTCTTATGATCGATGGCAAGCCCTTTGGCACATAACATAAGCTTAACGAGTTCAAACACATTGAACCAATTAAGCAGAAGCGACGAAGCCTGGCACCAGAAAGAAATGCAGCTGCTTGCAAAGAGGTGGATGAGCTTGTGCGAGCAGGAATTCTCAGGGAAGTGAAATACCAAACTTGGGTTGCCAACCCAGTCATGGTAAAGAAAAGTGACGGAGGGTGGCGTATGTGCGTTGACTTCACCGACATCAATAAAGCTTGCCCGAAGGACTGCTACCCTCTACCAGAAATCGATTGGAAGGTCGAATCTCTCTCAGGGTTCCGTCTGAAATGTTTTCTGGACGCCTACAAAGGGTATCACCAAATACAAATGGCGGAGGAAGATGAAGAAAAGACAGCCTTCTACACAGGAAAGGGTGTCTATTGCTACAAGAAAAGCCTTCCACAAGCAAATCGGGAGGAACTTGGAAGCCTACGTTGATGACATGGTAATAAAAAGCAGAACCGAAGAGGACCTCCTCTCCGACATCCAAGAGACCTTCGATCAATTACGGGCAATCAATATGAAGCTTAACCCCAAGAAGTGTTCCTTTGGCGTGGAGGAAGGACAATTCTTGGGGCACCTGATCACTAAACAAGGGATTAAAGCCAACCCTTCGAAGGTAAAAGCCGTCACTGACCTTCAAGCTCCGAAGTCACTAAAAGAAGTTCAAAGCCTCAATGGGAAGCTTGCGGCACTTAGCAGGTTCCTGTCGAAAGGGGCAGATCGGTCTTTACCATTCTTCAAAACACTCAAGGGGTGTACAGATAAAAAGACTTTCTAATTGACTTGTAAGGCGGAAGCAGCCTTCGAAAAGCAAAAGGAATTTATGGAAATCCTACCAACACTTACGGCCCCAATTAAAGGCGAAGTGTTGTTCATGTACATTGCGGCATCATTCGAAAGTATCAGTGCGGTGCTCCTAGCCGAAAGGGAGAAGAAACAAGTCCCTATATACTTCGTTAGCAGGGTCCTACAAGGAGCTGAATTAAACTATCCGGAGTTGGAAAAGCTAATCCTAGCTTTGGTTTATGCTCCAAGATGCCTTCGAAGATACTTTCAAGCTCATCCCATCACGGTATTGA
This sequence comes from Artemisia tridentata subsp. tridentata, assembly GCA_021014915.2. Taxonomy (NCBI): domain Eukaryota; kingdom Viridiplantae; phylum Streptophyta; class Magnoliopsida; order Asterales; family Asteraceae; genus Artemisia; species Artemisia tridentata. The sequence goes on along the minus strand of CP139501.1, from coordinate 62,427,617 downwards.
CTGAAAAGCCTATTAGGCAGATACTGTCGAAGCCTGAGAAATCAGGAAGGGTAGCTAAATGGGCTATCGAATTGGGAGAGCATGAGATAGAGTACAAGGGGCAAAACTCCGTCAAAGGTCAGATACTTGCAGACTTTATCGCTGAAACACCCTCCGGACCTAGCCAAGATAAAGAAATTCCTAAGGAGAAGCCCCATGAGACGAAGGAGGGGTGGAAATTATACACAGACGGAGCATCAAGTTCTGATGGTTCAGGAGCAGGTTTAATGCTAGTTAGTCCGAAAGGAAGGGAATACACTTACGCATTGCGTTTTGAGTTCGAAGCTACCAACAATGAAGCCGAGTATGAAGCTTTGTTAGCCGGTCTTCGACTTGCAAAGGACATGGAGGTTTGTAACCTCTCCATTTTTGTAGACTCGCAGTTAGTCGCCAACCAAATTAAAGGCTCCTACGAAGCAAGGCAACCCACCATCAAGCAATATTTGGAAAAAGCTAAAGAACTCCTTCAAGGCTTCGAAACATATGATATAGCACATGTTCGCAGAAATCAAAACAAGAAAGCAGATGCCTTAAGCAAGTTGGCTTCAATGGCATTTGCTCATTTAACAAAGGAAGTTTTGGTAGAAGTATTGACTGATAGGTCAATTAAACGAGGCAAAGTTTCTGACGTCATACACGAGGAAGGCACCAATTGGATGACTCTGATTAGGGAGTATTTGATCAGTGGTATTCTGCCGGAGGACCCTAAGCTTGTTCGAAAGGTGAGGATCAAAGCTCCCCAATATAGGCTCATTGGGGATAACCTTTACATGAGGTCTTTCCTATCTCCATGGCTTCGTTGTGTGGGACCAAAACAGGCTTCAAACATCATCTATGAGGTTCACAAAGGATCTTGCGGGTTGCATGCAGGCCCTCGCTCCGTTGTTTCAAAAGTAATGAAGCTAGGGTATTATTGGCCATCTATGCATAGAGACGCAATAGAGATAATACAAAAATGCGAAGCTTGTCAGATCCACTCCAAAGTTCCAAGAATGCCTAAGCAAGACATGACATCTGTCACCTCAGCATGGCCCTTCTGTCAATGGGGAATCGATATAGTCGGACCCCTACCAGTAGCTCCGGGAGGGGTAAAGTTCTTGGTCGTAGCCATAGACTACTTCAGCAAGTGGGTCGAGGCCAAACCTTTAGCGTCGGTAACAGGAAGGCATATGGAGAAGTTTGTATGGGAACACATAATCTGCCGATTTGGTGTTCCACACATTATCATCTCCGACAATGGGAAGCAATTAGCCGAAGGAGTATTCCCAAATTTTTGTGAAGGCCTAAAAATCAAACAATCGTTCACTTCCGTATACTATCCTCAGGGCAACGGACAAGTTGAAGTCGCGAACAGGGACAACATCGATGGTATCAAAAAGAGACTCGGACGAAGTCATCATGGGTGGGTAGATGAGTTACCCCAAGTTCTGTGGGCACATAGGACACACCCCAAGTCAAGCCATGGGGAAACTCCTTTTAGCCTGGTCTATGGAACGGAAGCTGTCATACCCTCCGAAATCAGCATCGAAACAGAACGCATTGTGAACTTTGAAGAAAAAACAAATGACGAAAGGCTTCGTGAAAACCTCGACCTCCTGGAAGAAAGAAGAGAAATAGCTTCGATCAGGGAGGCTATCTATAAACAGAAGTTTGAAAAATACTATAACAACCGAGTTCGACCCTCCACGTTCATGCCAGGTGAATATGTCCTTCGTTTAAACAGCGCAAGCAAGGCTGAATACGAAGGAAAACTAGGACCAACATGGGAAGGACCTTACGTTATATTGGAAGCCTACGGCAATGGTGCTTACAAGCTCGCAACGCTTAAAGGGGAGGCCATGGAAAGGACTTGGAATGGTACCAATCTTCGTAAGTTTTACATATAAAACTTACTACATTTAAAACAATCAGTTTGTTTTTTCAATTTCACGTAACGCATTTTTCTCACTTGGGAAAAAAGCATTAATGGTAGGCGTCTTAGTGTTCATTTTTTAGAATGATGTAATCCTCCCTACCCACTTAATGATATAAATTGTTTCCCTCAAAATCTCTTGTTTCGTTATTTACAACAAAGATTTGCTCAGCCAAGTACTTTACAAGTTTCAATTTCGAAGGATGAAGCAAGACACATGTCTTGTATACAGATAACATCCACAGCAATTCACATTAACATTTCCTATATAGTCTTAGGGTATTCTAAGCCCTTCATACCTTTAGGATAAAGACGGAGTGGGTCGCGACCCTCTGTCGCAGTCAAATTATACGATTGCGGAAAATCTTGGTTCAAAATACACACAATAAGGTTATAACCTTAGGTTGTATATGTACGTTTATAATAAGCGTACAAGAAGAAAAGCATGACATTCATAGCGGATTATTATCCCTACTTAACATTGATAAGACCAACAATGGTCAAAGCAAAAATAGTTTAAACAATTGTCTAACGCATGGGTCGAAGCCCATACAGCAACAAAGATAAATTGTCTTAAACAAATGAACATTAAACACGTTGGGGCATTATGCATAGAGACCCTTTCAAGGCAGAAAAGAAACATATTTCTTTGTTGAAGACGGAGGGTGGACTTTCATCGGCTTCTTTGCCAAAAGTTCTTCTATGGAAGCCAACGGATCTTTGGTTACCTCGGCTAGGAAAGGGTACTCTGTTGACGTAAACGCATCGCCAGCCTCATTAAATTCTTTCTCAGAATCAGAGCGATAGTATGGTACCTCCGACAAAACCACAGGCTTCTTTGTCTGGGCAATTTCTTCCAAAGTGGTACAGGTACCATAAAAGATGGTTGCGTTCACTAGTCTCCCAATAACTTCCCCCACCTCATCGCTACGATGTAATTCCATTGCCACATGAGGAACAACCTTCGAAACTACCTCAGCTCGGTCTTTCTTCAAGCTTCGACACTGGAATTTCAGACTATTGATTTCCTCGCAAAGCTTGGCCTCTTGCTCATTCAGCCTAGACCTTTCGGCTTCCAGACTTGTACATTTGGATTCGAGCATTTCAATTTGGGCTCTATAGATGGACACCTTAGACTCCTCAACCTTCAACCTATCACACCTTGATTGGGATTCCTTCAATTGCCCCTCGAGCCTGTCAATCTTGGCTCGCATATCTTGTACAAAGGGATTCTTTTCAAAGTTCTCCAACACTTCTTTGTACTTAGCCTCCAATTTATCATGTTCATGATCCCTAGCTTTTTCTTTGGCTAAGATAACATCCATTTTCATTCTCACATTCAACACAGTTTACACCAATTCCCTTGTCCTAGAATTAAGATGATTATCCAAAACAGCCTGCCTAGCATAACTTTTGGAATGAAGGTTGCAAAGCTCTTCCATAGACATGTTATCCAAGATTCCCTTCCATTCAGCAGGTGTCATTTTTTCAACCGAGTGGCGACACGCAGTTGAATTGGGTAGTTTATTAACATCGGGAAGACCTGCGAAAGACAGAAGCACAAGTTATATAAGGAAGGACACTTATTACGCATGCATTATAACTTACTATGGGTATCATCTTCAGGAATCGTTAGAGGAGTAGGTATAAAGGTTTTAGAATGAGAGCCTTTGGGCTTCACCATTCTTTTCGGAGGGGTAGGAAGGGATAATTTCCTCTTTGGAGGAGTCTTCACAGACATAACATCTTTTGCTTTCTTACTTTTCTTCTTATCTGAAAGACCGGAGGACCTTACGAGCCTTGTTTGAAATTCTTTGATAAGGGGATCATCGGAATCGGCTACAGTCTCCACAAAATGCGGAGTCTCGTCATTATTAATTGATGTTGATGGAGAACCTACTTCATGGTTCACATTATTTGGCTCTTTGGGGACAAAACTAAGCTCTCTAGTACCACGGGCTACAACGAAGTTCCTGAATGCCATCCCTACAAAAAAAAAAAGAAATGAGATAAATACCATCAGATAAGTCATTTACTTTATTTGAATAGGTACATACATACTTTTCCCATTGCAGATTATCTCAGATTCCAAAGGAGAGCCTTCCCAATGATCTACAATGCCCGCCAGAAACAATATTGGCTCAGGAAACGTTTGCACATCAAATGGGTGACGTTCAAGACGTTGGTAGAGGGGATAGCTTCTTACGAAGTGCGGCAAAGGATCATCAAAGCGTTTCTCGTCAAAACAATTGTCTTTATCTAGCAACGCCGGATAATTGGGAGGTATGATCGTATCTTGCACATAGAAAAACAGACCTTTCCATTTTCTTATGTTGGCAAAAGGTTTAGTTATTAAGCAAGGCACATCGGGCTCACTTCTTTTAGCCAATGTTAACCAATCACCTCCAGGAAAAAGGTTTATAAAACCTCTAAGCACATTCAGTGTTGGCTCACACCCGTAAGCTTTACATACAATGATGTAAGTAGTCAACTTGGCTAAGCCAAAAGGGTTCAGCCTGGATATATGTACTTGATAATATTGTAGAAACTCCAGGATTAAAGGGTGGATCGGAATCCTAAAGTTAGATTCTGTAAATGCATGCACATAAAGCCCCACATAACCCGCTGGAGCATCAAACACATTTTGGTTTTGATTGGGAAGCATAACTTTAAACTCTTTAGGTATGGGATATATTTTAAGAAATTCTATTAGAGCCTGCTCTGATAGAGTACATTTTTGCTCCCTAATAGTTCTTTTCGCTGCCATACTCATCTTGAACTAGAGACTATGAGCGCAAAAGGACAAAGATCGGAGAGGAAAACTTACCTTTAAGCTCAACTGAAGCACAAAGCACAGGGTCGTGTACGTGAATTTTGGGAGCACAAGAAAATATGATATAGGGTTGGAGGTATGAAGGGTTTATGAATATCCTTTGTAGTTTAATCCTAGCCATCCACGTGCAGTTATAATCCGAGATATACATGGAGACCAATTTTTTAATTTTTGAAAAGATGTTTACCGATATCTTCGCTGTTGTAGTATAGAGTGGTAGTTGAAGATTTATTAGCCGCATTTATTGCGCAAAGTTTGTTTAAGCACTTATCTTCATTGCGTTCAAATTTGCGATGAACGGGATAAAGTGTAGGAGGTTTTTTGAGTCGAATGCAATTTATCCTTGTACGTATATATCACTTTCGATTTTCGACTGGGGGGCTTGATGATGTACCCTCCGAACGTGTCAAAGGATTCCCCTTCAAGCCTGTAGAAAGCCCTCCCTTCGGAGGCCCAGGTTAATCTCCTAACACGTTTCATTGGCGTAAAACCATTCGCCTGCGAACTGGTTACCATGTGGGAATCCGCCAATCGAAGCCTTAAGCCCTTCGGGGTATCTCCTACGAAGGAACTAGCACGAAGGACAATCCTGACATGGTCAAACCCACGTCTCCTCTTCCCTTGGCATTTTCGCCAAAACAGAGATCGTGGGCTACAAAGCCCTAACGGTTACCATAAATCATGGGACGCCCCCATGATCTCCGAAAGATGTGCAAACTGCCCACTAAGGCCTATTTCTCCCTTATAAATAGCTTATTCAGGCGTGAACAATGTAGATTAACTTCATTCTCGTCATTTACAACCTACATTACCCTTACACAAACTTACTCGCATGCCGGAGGTGGTTCGCAGGGTCCAACCCCTGCGCAATCACTTAACGTAGTGTCTTCCTATTTCTTATTTCAGGTTAAGAACAAGTTTGGCGCAATCTCAACACCCCATCATTCCTTTGATCACCATCGAAGGCCTGGTAGTGCATCTTTTTGTTCAATCAATAACCTATTCGCATGATTTCTCAATTTTCCTAGATCACATGAACACTATAAAATCAAATCTCTTCCACTGATGTTCTAATCAACAATGCATCTTCCTAGAATCACTACTCATCTACCAAATAACATCCGGAAATCATCAATTGCAATCCAAATCGATTTAAAGTTTTGAACCATTTTAATCCGAAAATTCAATCAATCAATTCTTCCTCAAAACTTAATCAATCTATCTAATTCTTTTTGCAATGAATTCCTCAATCATTTACCCATCTATTCCACAAAAATTACATCTCAATTCGAACTATATCAAAAATACCCAAATTTCGACCTAATTCAAGAAATTCGAATAAAAATCTAATTAGGACAAATTGATTATGTTACTTACTTGTTTAGGTGCCATAGATGATTCTTCAACACTCCTGCAACACTTAATAGACTTCTAATGGTCGAATTTTTGAATCCCAAGTTTGGTGGATTGAGTGTGTGTGTGTTTTTTGAGATTTTTGAAATCTTGAGTATATATATTTCAATCCATCCGATCAGTATTTGATCCAACCGATTCGGATTGAATTTTTGCAAAAACTTCACTTTTCTTTTGTCAACACTTACTCACACTTGTTAGAGCAAATGAGAAGTGTTTTACTCTTCAAAAATACTTATTTTAAGCATAAAAATACTTCAACACACTTAATCTTCCAACTTGTTTTTCAATTCTATCTCTACAACTAAAACACAACTTAACTCTAAAACTCAAAACATAACTTCATAAACTTAATAACTTAATAAACCAAGACAATTAAAACGGTCTAAGCTCAAACTTAAACTTAAATGCAAACGTTAAACTACTAAAATGCAGAAAAATTAAAGAGAAAACAAACAAAACACTAGCACAAGCTTTGTGCTTTTATTCTTCAAACTCTTGTCTTTCACCCTTCAAAATATTCGTGCCTCAAGATATCTTCATTTTGGAACTTCCCGGACAACTTTCGGTTAGTCATTTGCGTTTTAATATTCCTTGTAAAGTTCCTTCCATCCGGACAAACTATATCAAACTTCACATGCCATTCACCGTCTTCTTTCTCCTTCTTGTAAATACTAGCTCCTTCAGGTCCCCATTCCAAATTCTTCAATTGGACCGGTAAAGATCAAAGAAAATCTGTCAACTTGTTAAACACAAAAACATTCTTAAATGGATTATAGAAAGCCTCCATCGCTAGAGCTCTTTCCATCTCATCTTCAATATCAAAGTAACTTGGGACAACCGGCCCATATTTAGGCCTCCCTTCTTTATCTCTACATACTTCAAAACATCCCAAATGGTTTTCTTCTTCTTCTTCTTCACCATGAACTTCTTTAACAATCTTGCCTCTAGGCTTTGGGTAATATGTATGCTTCAAGATTCCATCACTAATAGTCATAGTACCTCTACCCATATCTATAATAGCTCCACAAGTTCTCAAAAATGTTCTTCCTAACAACAATGGTAACTCCTTATCCACCGGAATATTAAGCACAAGAAAATCGGCCAAGAAAGCTTGATATCCTATTTGGACTCTAACATTCTTTACTTCTCCCATCGCTTTTGCTCGTGAATTATCAGCCATAGTAAGATTATATTGGTTTGGTTGAGGATTACCAAGTCCTAATCTTTTATACAAATGATACGGCATTACATTCACACTTGCTCCCGTGTCAGCCAATGCATACATCGCATATGTTCCATTAACTTTAATAGGTAACACAAAATTTCCTGGATCGCTCTCCTTTTTAGGCAACCCATTCTCAACTATCCTATCTCTTCCAATCTCATCAAAATTCTTATCTTCTAACCTAGCCGTTGCCATCATAACTGCATCCAACTTCTTACAATAAGTCATGTAATTATTCAACACTTCATAAACCGGCTTCTCCTCCATAAGCTCCTTAAACTTTGTTTCCTAATTTTCCAAAATTGCTACCTTTTGCTCTTGGGTTAATGGTTTAACTATTTGTGGTGTTTTTGGTGGTGAATTAGATGAAGAACTCTCATTCTTAGGGGTGGAGGGTTGGGTAAGTTTGTTAAGTGGTGTTTTCTTTCTATTTGCTTTGCCCATTTTAACAATCTCTCCCTTTCCTACCTTTTCTTCTACCAAATCATCAACATCTATCCTCATCTCTCCCAATGCAAAATCAATCCTACATTTAGTCTTAACCATAAAATCTCTACCAAACACAACTTCTGGTTCATCCGCATTACCATAGTCCAAAACAACAAAATCAACTTTGAACACATGACCATGAATATTAACATTCACATCTCTCACTATCTTTCTTCCATAATCCTCATAGTCAAGCCTAACAAAACCAAGCTTACCAAGCATTTCTTCCGTAATATAGTTGTCTCCATACTCCATATTAAGCTGAGCATCCCAAGCTTTAATACCTTCCACTCCACAAGGTGTAGAATACCTCATGAATGGTACATCAAACTCCTTAGGTGGTGCTTGTGTAAACACAACAACTCTTTTCTCCTTAGGTGAACTAACATGACTTTCTCCAACTTCTTCTTGTCTTTCCAAATCAAACTTTGCTTTTCCATAATATTTCCCAAACTTTCCAATGAGTCACCCGAATCTTTCAACATTTCTTCCAAATTTCTCAGGTATTCCGAAATTCCGCTTAAACTTTCCATTCTATTGAATCAATAACTATAACATAACCACAAAAACCAAAGAAATCCAAGCTATTAGCGTGAAGGTTAGTTATAATCGAAACATATCAAAATATCAAATCAAAGCAAACAAACAGCAACTTCTTTCTATAAAAACTTCTAAACAACTAAAAATTAAAAAGTTCAAAAAAAAAAAAATACCGAGGCATCCATCCGATCGGTATTATAACCACTACGATCGGATGGTTGAATCGTTAAAGCTCATGATTGCCCAACCGAATCGGATGCGGGCGGCATCCGATCGGTTAGATCTAATTTCCTAAAATAATATATATATTTATAAGACGAAATTAAAACCTTAATAAACAAAATAAAATAAAAATTAAAATTAAACTAACTAATAAATATGACAATTAACACATAATTAATAATTAATAACCATTAATCTTAACAATTTACTCTTAACTTAATAATCTTTAAACTACTTAACTAACATAATTAATTAAAACCTCTTTAGCTACCAATCATTAAGGCTAAAATTAACTCTATTAATTAAAAGCATTAAAAACATTAAAGGCATGTAAAAAAAAAAACTATTCTAATTACTCTATTTAATTTACTTATTTACTCTAACACTTAAACACATTAACCTTAACATTAAATAAACATAATAACTGAAAATTAACACTAAAATCTAAAAAAAAAAAAAAAAAAAAAAAAAAACTTTACCGTGGCCACCAACCGATCGGATGGAAATCCATCCGGTCCGATTGGCTCCGAACCAAAATTTTTTTTTCCTTCAAAACTTACAAACTAGCAAACCAAACTACCAAGTAATTTAGACAATTCCCCGGCAGCGGCGCCAAAAACATGATGTGTCGTGTGTAGTGCAAGTTTTAAATTTTTATAAAATCAATTTATCCGATTCTTTAATCAACACATACGAGCAAGTATACTCGTCCGTAGTAGTAAAGGTGGGTAAGTTGAGATCGTCCCAAGGGAATTGTGGTTTGGGTTTGCAAAATAAGTTTTGCCAAAAAGATTGTCAATCGTTTTTGGTGTAAATGCTAAGGTAAACAAAAATCAATCAATCAAAAACAAATATACTTGTGTGTGTAATTCCATGATAATTGTATAGAGTAATCTAACAAGTTGGGTGTGACTTGTAATGATGCACAACTTAAAATTGAGTGATTCAAAATCAATGGTTTTTATCATGAGAAATCATCTCTAAGAATTCAATCTCCTAGTTAATTCCTTTCGGCCTTTTTTAACTAGTGCGATAATTCTATTAGACTCTTTGTTGTTTGAAAAGCATTTATTATTCTAAGAATTCCTACGAATCCTTTCGGCCTTTTCTCATGATGAAATCGTTTCCAAATCCATTTTAATGAGTTAATATGATGCTTGTCACACACCATAATCCATTCTAATTCGTGCACTAACTTTTTTGGCATAAAAACATAAAGAAAATCCTTTCGGCCTTTGTTAATCTTTAAAACTGTTTTTACCAACTAATTAAGCAAGATTAGATTTTATTTCAACAAACTCATAAAACAAGATATGATTTCATGCATCACTATGAAATAAGAATACTCCAACACTTATTACATCATACACACAAGTATAACCAAAATCACTCCATAACAATCATAATCAAACACAAGTAATCAACCATACTTTCATTCATCTTAAAGTAAAAGTAGTTCATAATAACTCAAACAAAAAATACCTATTTGTAAAATTAGAAGAACTGGAATTGTGGAACTATAGCAACCACTCTCCTCCAATCGCCTACGATCACACGTAAACAACTCCACACTTGGACACAACTCTTGAGACTTGAACTCAAGATTCCCTGGACGTTTTCACAGCAACTACAAGCTTTCGGGCAATGATAATAAGTTTAGCAAGACTTGGTGTAAGCCTTACTAGGCTTTTGGGTTGTCACACATTGTAAATTAGCTAAGGGTCCTTTAAATAAGTGAAGGAACCCTTATCCCTCAAGCAAAAATGTCTCAAATCAGTTACTAGCCGAGAAATGATAAGCCACCATGATTATGGGGCTTAAATTCGTCATTAAATGCATTTTTTTGTACCATCAGCTTCCTCCAACCGATCGGTATTGAGGTCCATCTGATCGGTTGGAGCTCTCGGTAAATCTAAGTTTCTCCATCCGAATCGGATGCGGGCACCATCCGATCGGATGGGCCATTCTGCCAGGCAAATATTATTTTTTTCTTCTTCCTTTTCTCGTTACGTGCTTGATCCTTTGTTGTGCCACTAGTTCCCTCCATAGAACTTGATCTTTTCTTGATATGTAAGCATAGAAATCTTTGACTTTATCAAATCCTTGAATTCTTGTGTGGTTTCTTTCTCGTGATTCTTCGAATGTTCAAAATCTCTTCATTTCTTCATCTTTTTATAATCTTTTCCGGTACTTGGCTATATTTACTTGTATATACACTTTTTGATGATTTAGTAACAAATATACACAAATATAACCAAATATGATGAACAAATCTAACAATAAGGTGACTAAAAACATGTTCATTTTGAGCATTATCACGTGGCTTAACTCCTTGAGGAGGACTTGGTCTGCATGGATGTCGACATTTTTTGACTTAATCTTTGTGCTAGTCGTACCACGTTCTAGCTCAAGAAGTCGACGAATGTAGCCGGGAGTTGGGATCACAGAATAGTATGGACCGTCTTGAGGTCGATGTTGTTCAAGAGAAGAAAGATCCCACTCATTTGAGAAAACGGCTTGACCGTTGTGGGGAATTTTGAGAATTTGACCGAATTGAGCGAGAGTAAGAGTGATGAATTCATTTTGGATCATGATGGAAGTGAGGATATAACCATAGTCATCGCTTTGCACCGTAACTTGGCTATAGAAGTCAAGAACAAAGCGAGGAACGATACGCTCATTGATTTTGTAAAGATAATCGAGACGAACATTGGAGAACATTCGTTTGATATAGTCGGATTGATAGAAAGATGGATCGATAATTCTCCCCTCATGAATGTTTCTATTTTCGATGGAACGATAGAAACATGCAATAGTGGGAGATATGCCGAGAGTGGCGGTGACTTTTGGAATGTATTGTTTTGTTTTGGAGACATCTGATGAAGCGAAAAGTGTACCGCTTTTAGGGGGTCATTTAAGCCCTAAATCGTATTTATTTGATCAAATATTTCCCTAAATCGTTCCTTTTGTCATTTTAGGTACTTTGGAGAAGAAATCTGGAAAAGGAAGCATTTTTGACGTTTTTGGAGCATAAAAGTGAAGAAAACGACAAAGTCTCAAAATCGGCTGGAAAAGTACCTTTGACGGCGTCAGGGATTGTTCCAGACGGCGTCATGGCTTGGCAAAAGAGGTGGATATGAAAAATACACATGATAAGCCAAGGAGTTTTACAAAGGAAGTTTGACGGCGTCACCCTTTAAGGTGATCAAGGCCATCACGGTTTAAGTTAAGAGAGACGGAGTCAAGCCCATTTCTGACGGCGTCAACCTTTGATAAGCTAGAGCGGATTTTGGAGCATTAAAGAGGGACGGCGTCAAGAAGGCCATCCGAGAACCCTAGACACGGCGAGGTGACGGCGTCAAGATCTACAATGTGACGCCGTCAGCCCCTAAACTCTATATATAGTTTTGCAATTTTTTGTCATTAGTGTGCAACTTTGTGAGGAGAAACCCTAAGACAAATTTCTGCCATTTTTAAGGGTTTTCATACCCTTGGATCTCCCATGTTTAATTGAAGATAAGTAATCATTTAATCAATCAATATGTCTATGTGTTGTTTGATTATATCTTGTTCTTGTCTTTTTAATTAACATGCTAGGCTAGATTTGTCTTGTGTTTGCTTAGATCTAATGAAACCTAGCTATTGATTATTGGTTATTAGTGTGCTATTAATTGTATTGGATGATTGTTTATCGATGTTAGGCTTAAGAAAACTGGCTAACTTCCTATACGGTAACTTGCTTGAACGTCTTAAGAAACATGAACCAATGCGTACTAAGGTTTTTATGGTTGTATTTAATGCATGAGCGAATTCTAGTGATCCCATTTTAGGAGCTTCTTAGCCGGCTCGACATAGGAGTGAAGTAGGAGCTTGTAGAGTTGGGGAAGTACGTACGCCACCCCACGATTGGTATTAAGGAATACACCCGTCCTCCACGCAATTAATACACACTAATCAACCGGTAAAAGATAGTTAGGGAGTAAGGAAATCTAAGTAAACACATTTCTCTCCACATAAGTTTCACGACCTTTTCATTTTCAGTTATTTTATTTTATTTGCATTTGTAGTTATTTGGGTTAGTTGACTAGCAACTAATTCCGCCCACTCTTTCAAAACCCGAGATTTTACTTGCTTTCATAAAAATATAAAAATACAAAAAGAATCTTCCCTCACCCTTAGACCTATTAGAGTAGTTTTTCAATCCTAACGATACTATTCCCTGTGGAGAACGATCAATCCCCCGTACTTACCACTACACTATACTACATCGGTCAGGTACACTGCCTGGTGGGGTTGTAAGCCTCTTGAGATCCCTCGAGAGGTAAAACCTGTTGTAAGGTCGCAAAACCACGCATCAAGTTTTTGGCGCCGCTGCCGGGGAATAGTTATTATTTAGGTTGAATTTTTTATTTTATTAGGTCTACTCACTAGGTTCCTTTCTAGTGAGATTTTTATTTTATTTTTCTATTTTTTTCTTTAGTCTATCTATTTTCTTCGTGCTTTTGTTCGTATAAGATTTTCATTGACTATTCAGTTTGCCATTATGGAAAACGCGAATCCACCCCTTACACCTGGCGAAGTGGCTTTGTTGCGTAGCCAAATTGAGAATGAGATTAGTGAGCTCAGAGAGCTCAATAGGATGATTGATATAGAGCTTGATTATGCCTTGAACAACTTAGAGACCGCCATATACTCAGATAATTACTTAGAACGTAATAATCTTACGATTGAGGAGTTGATTAAGAAAATTGATGAAATGAAGGAAGATCCTAGGTTGGATGATTATTTCAATGATTACCCCACTAAGGAGGAGATTGCTTACTATAACAACCTAGTTGATAACCCTCGACCACCTTTTGTTAGAATTGACCCAAAGATTAAGAGGGGTGATCCCGGGAATGTGAAGATACCATGTATGATTGGGTACCAATACGTTGAGCATGCTTACATTGACTTTGAATCCCCAACCAACTTGATGTCCTCAGGCCTTTATAGCCAGATCATAAACACACCACTTGAGCCTAGGAAAGACCCCAAGTGTCCCGGCGGAGTTTGCAACTTCGTTGGAAGGGTTAAGGACATGCATATCCTTGTTGGGAATTTTACCTTTGTCACCGACTTCATGATCTTAGAAGATTTGGCAAGTGTTGTTGACTGCCGCCTATCTCACGTGGTGTTAGGTAAGCCGTTTATTGAAGCATCCAATTTAAAGTATGATCGTTTAAGAGGCATGGTTCAGTTTTCTAATCACATAGATAGGATCACATATAGGATGCCTTATCGGGTAGATGAATTTCGTTTTGTGCCTCGATTTGACAAGGACAACATTGGTGCGATTGAGGACATCAATGATGAGGATAAAGAGAAAGGCATGGACTATGTTTGGAATAAGAGAAGCCTTTATTATAAAGATTGCTTGAACCTAGGACCTAAATACAAAGTTGATATGGAGGTTGTTAGGATGATTAGAGGGGCAATTGAGAAGCAAAACGGAAAAACGTAGAACCCGTGACTTTGAGTCTAGCTACAAGACTCGTTAATAAAGAAAAGCGCTTCTTGGGAGGCAACCCAAGCTTTATTTGCTTTGTTTGTTTATTTATTTGTTTGTTTGTTTGATTTTATTTGTTTCCGTATGTATGTTTAATTTTTATTATTATTGATTCATGTTCAAAACTAAATTGTGAAAATGCTTTATCTTGTTTTTAACTTCGTCTTAACTACATATAAAGGTATTTTGCAAAAGATAAGTGTAAGGGAAATCCAAATCGGTTTACAAGAACAAGAATGAACTTGAATCGTAATAATAATAAATTAACATACATATTAGTAATTGTTTGAGTCAAATGCTTGTATCGAGTCATAATGATATTTTGCAGGATTTCCAGGAAGTAAGGTATAGGTTTTTCCAGAAATTTTTCGGAAACTTAACATGAGAATTCTGTCAGATCATTTCTGACGGCGTCAGGATTTACAACCTGACGGCGTCAGGTATTAATTTTCTGAAATTTTTGAAAGTTTTGTTTTCATAAAAAGTTTTTATTAAATCTATAACTTATAATCTCCAGGAATCTGCAAAATTATCATTCCACAAGCATTATATCCTTTATATAGATTTATCCCGCCGATGTTATGCAGGTTTTCGTGTTTGTTTTCTCAGGTTTAACATGTTATTTTGGACAAGGAGATGTATGTGGAATCAAGCTTTTGGCGATGCTTTAGTCTTGGAGCTTCTACATTCTCTTGGAAGAAGATCTAACCATGTTACCGCTTTATCCACCGAGCGAATCAGGGGAGTATTTGATTTCATTCTTTTACCTTATTTACTTTTACATCTTGTTATTTGAACATTTGGGACAATGTTCATCTTAAGTGTAAGGGGGGGTAAAGTACGATACTTTAGAGAATGCTTTTACGCTTGATTTTTGTTTATTTAATGGTAGATGTGTAATAAAACTGAGATAAATACCTGTTAGGGCAATTTTAGTGCCAAATTTAAAATTTTTTACAACATATAGGAGTGAAACTTTGGTCTTAATGAGTGTCTCATGGATAGGAGTTATATGAATAGCACAAAACCGTACCACTAAAAAATTTTCCACCCCCAAATATGTGAGGTTCGCCCCTATAATTGGTAGGAAAAGCATTTATGCTATGATGTGTGTACCGGTAGCACTTAGATTCTAGAACTTGCGTTAGGACCATTCCGAGGCCACAAGTGAGACTACATTCGTGTAGTTAGATTTACTACATGATAAGAGGCATTAGGATTAACCCATTGTTTTACACCTGTGTTTTTGTTATAATTACGTTGGCTACATTGGTCAAGTAATTCTCCCACACCCTTTGCGTTGTACTCATTTTTAGTACACGATACCCCTAGTACACCCCTCAGAGCCTATCTTTTCGTTTCGACCTTTAAGCATTTTACTTAAAGGAAGAATTTGTTTACACCCCACTTAAATGTACACCCAAATCGCCTTAGCCTACCTTGTATGCACTCATTTTTAGTGCATTATTGTGACAACATTTGTTTAAACCCTTAGTTATTTATCTAATTGATTACATGGTTGCTAAGTCGTGTCATATCATTGTACATATTGTTTTGGGACGATTGGGACTCATGGGTAAAGTACTAGTGTAATGGAGTAATGGGGAAGAACAACATTATTACCCCCATATGTGCTAAATATTTTAAAAGTACTCCAAGTGTTTCGATTATCTTAATTCGAGTCATTGGAATAGTTATTTGTAAAGTTATGTAAAAGTTCAAGTGTAAGGGGAACGCAACGCCCCTATGATGTATTATTTTGGATGGTAGGGCAAGAGTGTATGAAAAAAAAAAATAAAAAAAAAAATCGAAAAAATCAAGAAAAATACAAAAAAAATGAGAAAAAGAAAAATAGAAAAAACATACGGACTACCATCCCGTTTCATTTTATGTTTATTTTATGTTTTTGTTATTTTGTTTTTAGCTTAAGTCGAGTCTAGTCTTGGCTTAGCAACGCCATATTGTACATGTAATTAATCAAGATCTTTAACTCGCCACCAGTAAAATATCCCTTATCCAACAAAACCGTGTTTATCATATCCCTACACCTCACGTTATAACCCATTTAAATGCCCTCTTTGATAGTTTATCTTAGGTGCTTACGCCTAGTGGAGAAGGTTTTCGATCCTTTCCCAAGCCTATGGTAATCTATTTGCTATGACAGGTAGTGAGAGATATTATCCGTTTTCATTTATGAGATATACTTTTATGACACCTGAGAGATGTGAGTATCTAAACACTACTTGTGAGGTGCTAGTTTGTAATCTCCGTGCTTATTATGATTAAAGTGGAACGACTATTTGTTGTAATTACTTTTATATTAGCGTTAAATGACCCCTAACTTGTATTTTGATTAGAATAAAAGCGCATTTGCTTGGGGACAAGCAAATCTCAAGTGTAAGGGTATTTGATGAAGCGAAAAGTGTACCGCCTTTAGGGTATCATTTAAGCCCTAAATCGTATTTATTTGATCAAATATTGCCCTAAATCGTTCCTTTTGTCATTTTAGGTACTTTGGAGAAGAAATCTGGAAAAGGAAGCATTTTGGACGTTTTTGAAGCATAAAAGTGAAGAAAACGACAAAGTCTCAAAATCGGCTGGAAAAGTACCTTTGACGGCGTCAGGGATTGTTCCAGACGGCGTCATGGCTTGGCAAAAGAGGTGGATATGAAAAATACACATGATAAGCTAGGGAGTTTTACAAAGGAAGTCTGACGGCGTCACCCTTTAAGGTGATCAAGGCCATCACGGTTTAAGTTAAAGAGAGACGGCGTCAAGCCCATTTCTGACGGCGTCAACCTTTGATAAGCCAGAGCGGATTTTGGAGCATTAAAGAGGGACGGCGTCAAGAAGGCCATCCGGGAACCCTAGACACGGCGAGGTGACGGCGTCAAGATCTACAACGTGACGCCGTCAGCCCCTAAACTCTATATATAGTTTTGCAATTTTTTGTCATTAGTGTGCAACTTTGTGAGGAGAAACCCTAAGACAAATTTTTGCCATTTTTAAGGGTTTTCATACCCTTGGATCTCCCATGTTTAATTGAAGATAAGTAATCATTTAATCAATCAATATGTCTATGTGTTGTTTGATTATATCTTGTTCTTGTCTTTTAATTAACATGCTAGGCTAGATTTGTCTTATGTTTGCTTAGATCTAATGAAACCTAGCTATTGATTATTGGTTATTAGTGTGTTATTAATTGTATTGGATGATTGTTTATCGATGTTAGGCTTAAGAAAACTGGCTAACTTCCTATATGGTAACTTGCTTGAACGTCTTAAGAAACATGAACCAATGCGTACTAAGGTTTTTATGGTTGTATTTAATGCATGAGCGAATTCTAGTGATCCCATGTTAGGAGCTTCTTAGCCGGCTTGACATAGGAGTGAAGTAGGAGCTTGTAGAGTTGGGGAAGTACGTACGCCACCCTACGATTGGTATTAAGGAATACACCCGTCCTCCACGCAATTAATACACACAAATCAACCGGTAAAAGATAGTTAGGGAGTAAGGAAATCTAAGTAAACACATTTCTCTCCACATAAGTTTCACGACCTTTTCATTTTCAGTTATTTTATTTTATTTGCATTTGTAGTTATTTGGGTTAGTTGACTAGCAACTAATTCCGCCCACTCTTTCAAAACCCGAGATTTTACTTGCTTTCATAAAAATATAAAAATACAAAAAGAATCTTCCCTCACCCTTAGACCTATTAGAGTAGTTTTTCAATCCTAACGACACTATTCCCTGTGGAGAACGATCAATCCCCCGTACTTACCACTACACTATACTACATCGGTCAGGTACACTGCCTGGTGGGGTTGTAAGCCTCTTGAGATCCCTCGAGAGGTAAAACCTGTTGTAAGGTCGCAAAACCACGCATCAACATCACCAACCGTGGCTTTAGGCATTTTCACCTAAACAAGATAACAACAAAAAAATAAGATTTAAAAAAATTGCATATGTGACATATACTACTCATGTGGAACGCAAACATACTTCGACTCTAAAATTTTAATCCTGAGAAGTAGTTTGCAATGTTCCTTATTTTTAATTTTTAACTCGCTTAAAATGTATTTTATGATGTTAAGGAGTAGTTGTAATGATATTTTGATAAAGAACCAAACGTATCCAAACGCTCCTTTATACATCATAAGCCTATTTGAAATGTGGCTAGACAAACATTAGATTGTATGTCTAGCTATTTTTTACGAGTATTTATGCTAAGAAACTTGTTAAAAAGATGAAAACGTAGATTTTGACTCAAAAATGTCTTTTAATTTATTATGCCAAACGCTCCCTTTTTCTAGAAAAATAAAGACTAATATCTCAATATACATATGAATTATGTATCTTGATGACAAAAAATGACTAGTTACATGTTTATAAACTTGTCCATTAGTTGTGAAATTTATTTTGACTTAATCTTGTCGATTTTATGACTTAATCGAAACACCCTCTTATGTTTATAAAATCATTTTTCATGATTCAAAAAATATATTTTTAGGATTAAAAGTTGTGATATTATAATGTGGTTAGTTTTAACAAGTGTTTATGGCATATTTCAACAATGTATAACAAGTTTTGAATGAGAGTGTTTGGTTTTACAAAATTTTAGCATTAAGGTTTTAGATTACATAGAATCTAGGTTAATTAATCACTCTAATCCTATGGGAAGCATTTGGCAATGAGTATCCTAGACTTAACATAAGTTCGAATTTAAAAAAATTTAACTAAAATATCTAATTGTGATTAGACTCGAAATTTGATGAAATTAGATGAAATGTGTTTTGGAAAACTTACAATATATGTTGCTAATTGAGATATAAGTGTTTGCCCCTTGCGAATTTAGCCCGAATTGGTGAATTGGTAAGTGGTTTTGATGGTTTTTGGGTGGTTTAGTCCGTTCACAGCAGGTAGCAAAGGAAGGGTGTGTGAGAAATGGAGTGTTTGGCAAAAGTTTTAAGAGGAAAATCGTTTTTGGTAGCAGCAGATGGCCGGTCCCCTTAAACATCAAGGGGGCCGCCCTCGTAACTAGCCGGTCCCCTTAATTTTAAGGGGGCAGCCTACCAAAAATGGGGTTTTTCGAATTTTTGTTCTGACGACAAAATATTTATATGTATATAGATAGATTTATAATATATCAAAAATACGTTGGTTTGTATATGCACGAGGAAGGAATACTTGACACATTTTATTAACATTTCGTTAAAAAATATCTTGAGAATTTTGGATAAAATAATCAAGATGTCAAGTCGACAATGATTTTGAGGAATGAGAGGGAATGTGTATATTTATATATATGTATATTACATGGGAAATTTGGATGTTGAATGGTGTCGAGAGATGATGAGGTAGAGACGGAGATGAGTGCTGACGGCGTCGGGAGTTTGTTTCATCCATAGTTTTCTTTGCGCGAAGGTTTAAATTCTACTTCTATGTTCATCCACTTAACTCATCTCTTCATACATGAGTTTTATGATAGTGGACATAGAAAATTTTCGTGTTGAACGTTAAAGTCCAAAACAGCAAAGGGGGAAGAAAAGGTTTGAGGACGAACAACTTAGTTAATGTAACATGACTATCCAGGTTATGTGAGGATATATATTTATATGTATATAGACTACTTATTATGTATAATAATATAGGTATATATATATATATATATATATATATATATATATATATATATATATATATATATATGTATATATATATATATTAGATATATGTATAAAGGGATTACATACTAACCTACACATAGGTATTATCTAAACTAGGCATTTTAAACTAACGGGGGCATGCAATTAGGTAATTCATCAAACTAGGCATATAACATGTAGTGAGCATGAAGGAGAGGCGTACATTTTAGTCTTCAATAAATGGTCTTCAAGTACTTCAAAGTGTTTATATTGACTTATAGAAGTCAATCATAGAATAGATACCGATTTCCCGATGAGTTGACAATTTAGCCACTTGGTCCCCATTGTCTAATTGGTCCAAAGATGTTTGAAACAAACATGGTTTGCAATTGACTAGGATGCATATAAGGTGGAAGTATTCCCCAAGGATTGAAGCTTGGTGGATTTGAATAATTCCACGTTGGATAACTATTATTATTATGGAGGTTTTGTCGATTTTGATTTCTTCTAGGTTGAGGAGTTTTAGGCCGAGGGTGAGGATTATTTGGTCTTATTAGGGGAGGTGTTTTTGATCTTAATTTCGGTTTAGGTGATTCTTCTTTGGTTTTTAAAGATGGTTTGTAAAAAGTTTTTATTTCATCATTACTAGCAATGGGTATTTTTCTATCTTTTATAAGTATGTATTTAGGTGTTGACTCTAAGGATTTTTGCTTTCTAGATTCACTTTCAAACTTTACATTTTTAGTTTCACTAGTTGAGGCCACGGCTAAATTAAATCCTAAGCCGGTTTTATCTCCTGATATTCTTTGAACACTTATTATTTTCCTAAGTGAATTACTACTATTTTCGAATTTGTCATGATTGCAAATTTCTTCCTTAAGTTTTTCGTTTTCATTTTTAGTTTCTTGACATGTTTTACATTCTACAAAAATTTCTTTGCCTTTTTCTAAGTTATGTAGTTTATTTTTTAATTCAAGTATTTCATTTTCTAATTTGTTATTTATATGTTTTAGTGATTTATTTTTAGTTATTACTTTTTGACCTAGTTTGCATAATCTACTATATTCACTATCTAGGTCTTTTTCATCTAATGATAAATGCTCATAACTAAAGTATTCGGTTTTGGAATGTACCTCGCTTGATGTCTTAGCCACAAGACACTTCTCCTCCTTTGTGGTTTCTTTCTCGTCTTCGTCACTATCACTCCATGCTCCTCCAACAAATGCCTTTTGATTTTGCTCCCTTGACATCATTGGACATCTTCCGATGAGATGATTTGGATCACCACATTTAAAACACTTCCTCTCGCTCTTGCTACCTTTGTCGTCTTTGTTTCTTTGGAGTGCCTTTCTTTCGTCATGTGGTTGTCTAACGAATCTTCCTCGTCTTTTGAAAAATTTCTTGAAGTCTCTCACGGCCATGGCATATTCTTCGTCATCGCTTTCGGAGGTTGAGCTATCCTCGTCACTAGATTCCTTCCTAGCTTTCAACGCAATTGACTTGCTTTGCTCTCTTCTTCCTTTGACCATCTCATAGTCTTTCTTTATTATTGCTTCGTAGACTTTCAAGTTGCCGATCAACTCGTCAAGTTGAAGAGTTGACAAGTTATTCGATTCTTCAATCGCCGTAACTTTAGCCCGCCATTTTGGATGAAGAGCTCTAAGAAATTTCCTAACAAAGTTCTTACTAGAAAAACTCAAATTGAAGGTCAAAACAAAGCATACATCTATAGTAATACAAGAATTCAAAAGGTTACAAGCGAATTACTGAAACTACAAGGTTACAAATGAGAATTCCAATACATACTAACTCTAGAATATATTAACATCTAGTCATCTCTAATCCAGAAGGGCTATCAAGGTCTTCTAAGTCCAAAGATCTCTCCACTCATTCTCAGCTTTCTACTAAAACCTGCCATAGGAAAAGAAATGCGGCTGAGCTACAAGAGCTCAGTGAACAGATATAACGATAACAAACAGTGATAGAGAATAGTACAGAATAACAGAAACAAAGGTCAAACAGATGTAATATGGTTCAAGGTATAAGTCAATGAATAAATATAAAGGAAAGAGAAAAGGGATAGTAATCCACCACGAGCTCAGAAACATATCATATCATATCATAACCGTGTAACCATAAATCTTCATAATCATATAGAGGGGAGACCTCTCAGATAATCAGATAATATGAGGGGTGTCCTCATTCTTCAAATGGAGTAGCTAGCTCCCAGATATATGTGAAAGGCGTGTATTTCACACAAGCACCAGTCACCAGACAATAATAAATCATATATAGATAATCCACTAAACAGAACAGATCTAGGATGCATCCATGCACCCCCCCAAACAAATACTGGCCATAATAACTGTAGTGCGCGCATAATAATCAAATGGGGACGTTGCAGAACATCACTCTACCGCCCTAGAGTCATGCCATTGGTGCATCAATGACACGGCCATGTTACCTTCATGGCTAGGAAAACAGATTTTGGCTCGGGTATCAAACCAAGAGTCAGATATCATATCAAATCAGATGTGTCATAATCAAAGGTTCATAATAATAGGTTCATAACAGAGGGTTCATATCATATATATCAGAAGTAGTACTAAAAGTTCAAATCTGAGTTTATCAGATCAAGGTTCATATTAAATAATCAAGTCAAGGTTCAGATCAAAAGTTCATTTCAAAAGTTTCTATCAAAAGTCAATTTTAAACAATCCTTTATTCATGATTTTCATAAAACGATCATTTAAAGTGGTTTTCATAAAAATAATCTTTCAAAACGGTTTTTATAGAGATAGTCTTCAAAATATAGTTTCCATAAAAGTTAGTAACATTTTATATAAAAGTAGTTTCGCATCCTTTATAAACATCTTTTTAAATTGGTTTTTCTCAAAACATTTCCATGGTATAATTAAAAAGGTTTTCATAACATAGATTCATATCAGAGGTCATATCAAATGGGATCAATAGAGGAGGTTCAAGCAAAGGGAATCATAGCAATGGCATCAGATCAGAAACTAACGGATCAGAATATGAAAGAGATCATGAGAAACCTTATAAGAAAGGTCAGAATATCTGTACCTTATTCGATAGCAAAACAAACCAAAGACAGATCACAAGACACCGGATTACTCCCGCTTCAGCGAATCTACACGAATTATAAGTGTACTTATAAGTTTCATAGCTTTCTTAATTCTATAGGTTCCGTTTTAGTTTTCATTCCATTTTAGGTAACTTTCCATATTTAGTAATTTTCCAAAAGTAGCAAGTTTCCTTATTTAGTAATATTATTTATAATTATCCAAGTTTATCATTTAATCAATTTAAAGTATTTGAGATGACCATATTGATAGTTCAAGGTTCATAATATCATTTACTTGAGTTAAAGGTTCATATGGTAGTTTTCATAGTTTTAGGGTTAGTTATGCAATTATAACAAGTTTAAGGATTAAAATGTCATTATGATAAAATTAGGGAAAATAAATGTAAATATTATCAAGTTACAGGTTTTTTACAAGTTAAGACCTTTAGTTTTAAAAAATGACAATTTAGATCCTTCAATAAACACAAAACACCTTTCAAAATCCTTTTTAACCCTTTTATAATTTCTAACAGTTTTTCACACGAAATTGTTATGTTTTCTATAAATTGTAAATCGTATAAGAACTCAGTAATAAAATTTACAAAAATTCCCAGAGATACTTTAATGACTTTAGTATTTTATCTAATTTTTCCAGATTTTATTAAGTTGTAAAACTATGGATTAAAATTCACTTACACCAACTTCTCCAGATTTCTGATTAATTTTACTATACGAAAAGTTGGTAATTAGAAACCATTTAAGAAAAATTCATAAAAATCTACAAAAATTCCTGTGACTAATAGACATCCTAAATACTTCTCAGTTCAAAGGAAACCTTCTAATTCAACACCGTTTGCAAATTAAATTCAAAAACCCAGACTGATTTTCCAGACTTACAATTCCGGTTTTGACACTTAATTTTCTATAAATCAAAAAGTGGCCTTCCAGACCTCTAAAAATTACAAGTTAATTTTCCCAGATAGCTATTTCATTGAATTTAATTCTAGACTCAAGAAACACCAAAATACACGTTCACATCATTTATTTACAGCCGATTAAAGTCGAATAAAATTCCAGATCAGTAACAGTTTTTAATCCTACCATGTAATCTCTTAGGTTTTTCATCCCGATCTTTATTCCTTAACACATAACGATTATAGATATGTTTATATCATGTTTAGGTCGATTCATAACAGGTCTTATCATAATCAAAACGATTAAATTCATCATATACATATGTGGTCGATTCTTATATATTAGTTTTAGGGTTTTTTTCACTCAATATTTTATGCGACATTTTATGTGATCTTTTATTCATCATATGAGTTTATAATTTGACCAAAACAACAAGAATCGAACGATGAAAGGGATGATACACATACCCTTGAAGACCAAACGAATAATAGAACCACAAGAGATCAACTCACCACAATTTCCTTCTTCTTTTCTTGTGGATTCGCACAGCAGTAAACAAAAGAGAAAGAACACAAAATCGATTAGGGTTTGGTACAGAATTCGAATGAATAAATGAGATGGCTATTCAATTAACTTATGTTACGAATTATATAATAAGATGGTGATCAAAACCTCTCTTTTTCTGCCTAGTTTGAATCGACAGCAGCAGTAAGAAGAAAAACAGCAGCAGTTCGAATTGAATAATGAGAATGGTGATCAAATCTTTTCCTTTTTCCCTCTTAGGTGGATCGAACAAGAAGTAAACAAAGAGTAGCAGCCGACTTTTTGATTTTAGGGGAGTTTAGGGTTTGTTTTTCTTGATCCGAATATGGAGATGGAGTTGAGAGAAAGTTTAGGGTTTTGGTGAAAAAAAAATGTTCGGTTATGAGGAATTAAGGGAAGCCGTGGGTTATGATTTGCCTAATTAAGGGGTGTATCAATTATCATTATTATGGGCTTAATGATCAAATAAATGCATGGTTATCTTCTTATTTTCTTTGGGCCAAAATATTTGAGTATATTGTACACAAAAGAAATCGACTAGCTTAGCTAGTGATGTAGGATTATTTATTTTGTGACATATTATTTACATAATGTAATGTTTTATTTAGTAGCGTAATTTATCAATTAACTTAGGACATATTTTACTTTTGGTTAAGTCACAAATGATGATACTTATATAATGTTCATAAGTTCTTAAAAGTTCAAATTCAGAGGGTATTTTAGTCCTTTCAGATTATGCTAAATTTAGGGTTTTACAAGTTAACTCTTGTTCTCCATTATCAAGTGTTCTGGCATTAGAAGTATGCCAAAACTCTTTGATCTGAAAAACATAAATAGTAGGATTTTCTGTAAGAGCATACCTGATGTGACTGGTATTGAGAAAATATACTATTTGGTGAAATCCTTGAAATCCCTATGTTTTCTGCAAGTAGGCAACCATGTTGTATTTGTCATAGAATTCCAAATTCGCCATTAAGATTGATAAAAGTTTGATTAGAGTTCTGGGTTATGATCGTTTATGAGAGTATGCGTGTTTGGAAAAAGCAATTGAGATTATATAGATAGCACTTAAGGTTTCGATTGGACCAACTTAAGAAATCGTTTCTTTATCGTGAAGAAATCTTATAAATTAAAGAAAGATTATGAATTTTCCAATTTAAGAAACCTATAAGCGAAGTATTTGAAAAAAATATCTCAACGGCCATAATTAAAAAATAATTATTCCCAAACAGCACTAACGGATACCCAGCAGTACTTAGTTTTACACAGAAGTACAAACTTTTGCCTAGCAGTACAAACTTTTATAAAAACATTTTCTCAGCAGTATTAACCCATTTTCCTTTTAAAACAATACCGCATTCATACATTTTGAAGGGATTAAGTGTAAAGGAAGACACTTAATCAATTCGGTCCCATTTAACCTCTGGTTGTGTGAGAACCAACGATTTCAGTATAAATACTGCATGTGATCAGATAGACACATTAAAAGAGCCTTCTAGACAGGGTTTCTAGCTCGTGGTAGGTGTTACCTCTAACACAAATGTATTAGATTCACGTTTGCTCGCTGTTCTCTAAACTAGATGTCCATAGACTAACACACTATCCTAAGATAGAATGGTAAAGAGTGAGTTAGATCAGTTACTATCTGACAACCTAAAAACCATCAATTCGTGTTCAGTATAGCCTATGCCCAGATGCTTCATTAGGCTCACTGGCAGACGTAGGTTGATTTCAAGAAAAAGATTTCAAAGAACCTCCCAACTCAGGTGTAACCCTTGTCAAGTGATTCCTAAACCCGCTCCATCATTAATCAGCAGCATTACATCAAACAAGCCACCACTTCTGCTTCTCACACAGCACCAATTCCAATCATACTGCTTTGCTTATCCTGCAAATATTTGTCCAAAACCAAGAAAACACAATCCAAAGCATTTTCTTCATAACAGTACTAAGTATGACTAACAGTATTAACCTAACAGTCTTAAGTATAACTAACAGTACTAGTTATACTTAGTAGTACGAATTGACACAACTAACAGTAATAATCCTTTACAAAACATTACAAAGACACAAAGAGATTAAAACTTTAAGGATTTAGCATTCCAATACTTGCAAACAAGTACTGAAACCTTCCAACATCAAGAGCTTTGGTAAGTAAATATGCAAAATTGTTATCTGTGTGTCTTTTAACAACTTGAATTAACTTTTTATCATTGTAGTCTCTTATAAAATGATGTCTAATCTCTATGTGTTTTCTTTTAGAGTGTAAAACAGGATTTTTAATAATACATATAGTACTGTTTTTGTCAATATAAAT
Organism: Artemisia tridentata subsp. tridentata; assembly: GCA_021014915.2. Classification (NCBI taxonomy): domain Eukaryota; kingdom Viridiplantae; phylum Streptophyta; class Magnoliopsida; order Asterales; family Asteraceae; genus Artemisia; species Artemisia tridentata. The sequence continues at coordinate 62,400,888 of CP139501.1, read as the reverse complement.
CATGGTGTGCATAAAATTATACCCATAATCCAGCATTTGATTCTGAATCCAGAGTACTTGTCCACAGCAACTAGCAACAGCCACATATTCAGCTTCAGTTGTTGAATTTGTAACCACAGTTTGCTTCTTAAACTGCCATGATATCAATCTGCATCCTAGGAACTGACAACCTCCTGTTGTTGACTTCCTATCTAAGCTTGCTCCAACATAGTCACTATCACTATATGCCACCAGATCAAAGGGAGAATCTCTAGGATACCAAGGGCCTAATTTAGGTTGGCCTTTTAGGTACCTAAATATCCTTTTCACAGCATGTAAGTGTGAAACCATAGGTGTAACTTGGAATCTGGCACATACACATACTACAAAAATAATGTCTGGTCTAGATGATGTAAGATACATCAATGATCCAATCATTGAACTATAGAGATGAACATCAACATCATCACCATCTAAGTCCTTGAGCAAAGGCTTATCTGGATCCATTGGGGTGTTAGCTGTTTTGACATCAGTATACCTAAATTTCCTCAAAATGTCAGTTACATATTTATCCTGACTGATAAATATCCCATCTTCTTTCTTCTTAACTTGCAACCCTAAGAAGAAAGTGAGTTCTCCCATAGAACTCATCTGAAACTTATCATGCATCAGTTTCTCAAACTCATAACACATCTCCTTCTTTGCAGAGCCAAAGATAATGTCATCAACATAGATTTGGACAAGCAAAATATCCCCTTTTTGCTTCTTGATAAACAATGTCTGATCTATCTTTCCTCTGTGAAACCCATTTTCCAATAAATTTCCAATTTCATACTGGCCTAACATTTCATTACAGGTCTTCTTTGGTCAGCTTTTTTTGGTAAAAATTAGTTAAACACCATTGAAGTGTTTTTTTCACTAGCCTTGTACTTTTCTGGTAAATCAGCATCTTTGAAACCCTTGAGGTAGTAACATATACCTCTTCCTTTTGTACCTTAAAGGAAAGCATCTTCACCTCATCTGATCTACCATGAATCCTTAAGAGCATATAAGACAATCCTTATTGCTTCTTCTTGTAAACAAGCAAAAACTTCATCATAGTCTAAGTCTTCTGAGTTTACCCTTCAACCAGCCTTGTTGTTGTTGATCACTATGCTCTCTGTCATTTTCTTGTCTTACACCAGTTTGTACAATAGTCCATTTACTTAGGAAAATCCACCAGAAACCCAAACCTTTTGTAGCTTAAACTGTAAAAGCTCTTCCTACATTGCTTCTAGCCAGGATGGATCACTTAGAGCTTTGGCAATTCTTTTGGGTTCTTCCTGAGATAGGAAGCAGGCAAACAAACAAGTATGAAGGTCTTCATGAGTTTTCCCTTCATAAACAGCACTAAGAAAACCTTGTTCAATTGTAGCCTTTGTCATTCTCCTTGTCTTTACACCAGACATCACATCACTAATCACATTATCAAGTGAATAATCTTTATGGAGTCTTGTATTTAATGTTGAATGAGCTAGATATGTGGTAGGAATGTTGTTCATATCTACTTCATCACCAAAGAAATCAGCATGTGTGGCTTCAAGTGGAGCAGTATTAACTGTTGGACTAGCAGTATTAACATTTGGCCCAACAGTATTAACATTTAGCCGAGCAGTATTAACATCATGAGTACTGCTTTTAGGCTTCTCTTGATTATCAATTCCACTTTCTTTATTAACACCTTCATCATCTTCCTTTCCAGCATCACTAGAAGATTGTGGTTCATCGTTGCTACCATTCTGTGAAGATGAATAAAACAGTGAACCATCTTTCCATAGAGGCATCAAAAGGTAGTCTTCGTTAGACCTTGTCTCCATCCAAGATTGACCTACACCAATACCATCTTCTGAAACTGCAAAATCATTATAGTTTGTACATGCAACAACTGGTACATAATTCATTGATGCAGTTAGAACATCAATATCAAATAGCCACTTAGGTCCATCTCCTACAATACTAGGCTTATTTTCCAAGAACTCAACATGTAAGTTTTCTTCTACTTTCCTAGTTCTAATGTTGTATATCCTAAAAGCCTTACTATTCATAGAGTACCCAACAAAGAATCCTTCATCAGACTTTCCATCAAACTTGCCTAAATGATCTAAGGTATTAAGGATAGTAACATGACATCTAAATGGTCTCATGAAGCGTAGAGCAGGTGTTCTACCTCTAAATAGTTCATAAGGAGTCTTGTAGTGAGGCTTAACTACTAATACCCTGTTCTGCACATAGCAAGCACTATTAACTGTTTTAGTTCAAAATATAGTAGGTAACTTAGAGTCAGCTAACATGGTTCTAGCAGCATCAATCAATGTCCTATTTCTCCTCTCAGCAACACCATTTTGCTTAGGAGTTCTAGCTACACTAGATTCCCTCTTAATACCTTTCTTTTCACAAAACTCATTCATAACTCTATTCTTGAACTCTGTTCCATTGTCACACCTGATTATTTTTACTTTCTTATCAACTAGAATTTCTATATCAGTAATAAAGCTCTTAAGAATGTCACTAGTTTCATCCTTAGTTGCTAAAAAGAAAACCCAAGAAAATCTGCTATAATCATCAGTGACAACAAGATAATATTTCTTATTCATTAAGCTGCTCACAAAAGTTGGATCAAACAAGTCCATATGCAACATGAATAAAGGCTGAGTAATAGAGTTATGAATCTTGGTCTTACAAGAGGCTTTATGTTGCTTCCCCTTAAGACAAGCAACACACGTTTGGTCATTTTCAAAATGTTTTAAAGGTAAACCTCTCACAAGATTATCCTTAACAATTTTATTAATGGTTTTAAAATTTACATGACCAAGCCTCCTATGCCATAGCATTGATTCATCCAATGTGGCCTTTGCAACAAGACAAGTTAAACTCTCTTTAGGAACAATATTCCTCATATCAACACTGTACATGCTGTTCTTTCTAGGAACTTTAAGTAAAACCCGACTCTCATCACGTAACTTAAAGTCAGGATACAGAACAAAGCATTCAGTGTCAGTAAAAAAAACACTGTTTTTTTTGTCACACATATGTGAGATCCTAAAATGGTTAAACTTTAATTCCTGAACAAAGTACACATCCTCAAAATTAAGCTTAGCAGTCTTAATTATTCCTTTACCAGTAATTCTTCCTCCTCTGGCTCCTCCCCCAAATGCAACATATCCTCCATCAAATTCTTTGAAATTTGAGAGATAGGACATGTTCCATGTCATGTGCCTGGAACATCCACTGTCAACATATCCATAATCTTCTCGTTGTGAATAATCATGCACATAAAAATAAGGAAATTAGTTTCCTTTGGGGACCCAAGCCATTACTGACTTAGATATGCCTCATGCATCAATTGATGCACTATCAATTTTGGTAGGCCTCCAAACCCAACATGCTGAAGCCTTAACAACATTATTCCAATTAGCCCTTACAGCATTTACTACTATTGAATTTGGCCTAGCAGTATTAACCTTTTGACAGAAATTATTACTGGTTAACGCTATTTTGTTTTAAAAGGGCCTCTTTATAGTTGATTGTGCTGATTTAGAAAAATGTGACATTGGTCTAGCAATATAAACTGTAGTTTTGGGATCAGCAGTATTAACAGGCCTAAGAGTATTAAGTGGTCTTAGGCCAGTTTTCATTAAAACTGCTATTGGAGCCATGTGTCTGTGAGCACTAGGGTGAGTCTTTTTAGCAAAATAATTGTAATTCACCCTTGTATAAGTATTCCCAGATAACCTTGTATTCCCAGATACCATCCTTTTCCTTTGATGGTAATTGCAGCGAGCCTGCACATGGTCAAAACTTCCACAGACAAAACAAGCTTTATTGTAGATCACAAAATCACTTCCTATCTGTTGGGACTTCTGATTATTCTAGTTTCTTTGGGTTCCCTTAGGGCCTTGTGACCTGTACATTTCAGCATACTTAACTGGTTTCCTAACTTGTTTTTCTTGTTGTATTGGTTTAACAACATCTATCTTAGCAATATTAGGAAAAGCAGTTTTCTTCTCTGACTTATCATCTGATACCATCTCCTTAACAAATGGGGTATGTTGGGTCTATTAGATTTGATGTGACAAAATAAATAAAAGAATGAAACAAGAAGGACTAAAGATGACAAAGAGAGAAAGCTACAAAGAATGAAGATACAGGAAATAACTTATTCTGTAGAAAAGATTTTATATTATTCGGCATTATCTCTTTGTAAACCTAGCACTCTCTATTATATAAAGAGAGGCAAGGTACAGGTTTTACATATGTCTTCCAAGATGTAGATTAAAGGTGTGTGTGTGTGTGTGTTTAGGCGTGTGATTATAAACGCCTAAACAAGTTTGTTCGTCGTCTCAAGGATCTTTGATCCCTGTTACAAGTTAGTGTAACCGTATTATTCTGATCAAATAATAGTTGAGGCGTGGTGTGATTGAAGTAAAACTTTGTGTCAATAACAATTGTTTTGTTCTATTCCGCTGTGCATATTTGTTAATTGTTATTGTTAAACCCTAAGGCTCAAAACGATCCAAGAACTTAATTGATGATGGTGTACATAAGTTCTATCAAGTGGTATCAAAGCTTGGGGAGCTCGTTCCCTAGGGATTCACAAAGTTTTTATTACCGAAGATAGGCAGTTTTGATGAAGGTATGATCTGTTTTTAATGTTTCTGTTGTAATCGCTATATTTTTTTGGTATCGGATCATACAATGTTAATTGAATAGATCAGTGGTGGACTTCATCATGTGCGTTCTATATACTTGCCACTGATTCAAATTTAATAAGAATTAATGATGTCGGTGAAGATTCGATTGTGATTGGACGCTAGTTATTAATGGGTCGGTATGTTTGCTTTAATTGAATTGGCTCATATTTATTATCGCGTACTGATTGGTCCAAGTTTTATCCGTGTATAAAGAGATTAGTGGTAAATTCTTTGTCGTTTGCTGCAAGTCTTATTATTATATTGGCCAATGATCATTATATTGTTCATAATTCAACGTGGGTCAGAGAAGCAATTGAATGAAGTTGGTGTCAGTGGATGTACGAGAATAATTTGGCATTTTGCTGTTTATTGGTTATTTGGGATCACATTAATTTATCAGATAGTGGGATGCAGTTGGTTAATGTGCTGCTCGTATGGATATTCAGATTATCTGACTCTGCTGCTGCATTATTTTACTCTGCTGATATGCTATTTCACTCTGCTGTTTATTATCTGATTCTGCTGATAAGTTATTTGACTCTGCTGATCGACATATATTCACTCTGCTGATACGTATTGACTCTGCTGCTACGTATATTATTTTTCTGCTGCTGTGCTTATTGTGTTTGGTTCGGTATAGTAGCATGATTTACAAGCAGTGAGGGGAAGTATGTGGAGTTATTGGTTTATCACACACACAGGGGAAGTTCACACACACAAGGAGTTTGTTTATTTGTTCTTAAAAGATTTAAAGGCTCGCATTTATTTTCTTATTGGCGAAGAGGAGTTTTTGTTATTTCTTTGATGATGCGGTTGAATTTATCAAGGTTGTGTCTTAGCATACCTTTCAGCTGAGGTAACTTGTTTGTTCGTTCAAGTGACTACGAATTGACAAAACACTTGAAGGAGTTACATTGTAGTGCTCAGTGGTTATTGTCAAGAGATTGCGGTCTCCCTATACTTGAGGAGTATATGTTCGAAGTCTTTTAGTACAAGGCATAAGACACAGGGTTGGTTTCTTCTACTTCAGCATCAAATTGGTAATGATATTTTTCTTCAACAATATATAAAGCCTACAGATTTGAAGAATCATTTTATGTACATGCATCACTTGAGGGGAATTTTATATTGTTTATTCGTTCTCTATTTGTTGATAACAAAAAGGGAAAGAAATATTGTGATGGCATGGTTTAAGGGGAAGACAATTTGTTTCATTCAGGGAGATGATTACATCTCAACTTCTGCTACTTCGTCTAGGGAAGTTCGTACACGACTTTGTTTGTTTTGTCATCATCAAATAGGGGAAGATTGTTGGGTCTATTAGATTTGATGTGACAAAATAAATAAAAGAATGAAACAAGAAGGACTAAAGATGACAAAGAGAGAAAGCTACAAAGAATGAAGATACAGGAAATAACTTATTCTGTAGAAAAGATTTTATATTATTCGGCATTATCTCTTTGTAAACCTAGCACTCTCTATTATATAAAGAGAGGCAAGGTACAGGTTTTATATATGTCTTCCAAGATGTAGATTAAAGGTGTGTGTGTGTGTGTTTAGGCGTGTGATTATAAACGCCTAAACAAGTTTGTTCGTCGTCTCGAGGATCTTTGATCCCTGTTACAAGTTAGTGTAACCGTATTATTCTGATCAAATAATAGTTGAGGCGTGGTGTGATTGAAGTAAAACTTTGTGTCAATAACAATTGTTTTGTTTTATTCCGCTGTGCATATTGTTCATTGTTATTGTTAAACCCTAAGGCTCAAAATGATCCAAGAACTTAATTGATGATGGCGTGCATAAGTTCTATTAGGGTATTAGAAGATTCCCTAACCTCATTAGAATTAACTTCACTACCACTCTGACTAGACTTAGGTCCATAGCTTTCAATCTCAGGCTCAGACAAATCAAGCTTTAGGGTTGCAAATAACCCTGTATTGGGAGGTGGAACAGCATTACATCCTACACCTTTCTTGAGTTTGTCAATAACCTAACTTTGTATGATCCTTTATACGCTGTTAGAAGAATGTTCAAATCTCTCTATGTCAACTTGAATGCTTTTTTTTTCTAGCTTAAGCTTTTCTAACTCATTTTTAAGCACACTAATTTCTGAGTCTTTATATGAAATATCTCTTTTTAGAACAGCAATATCATCAGTAAAAATAGTCTCATTCTTTTTGTAAAAGATGAGTTGCTCTTCAACAACTGCTAACCCTCTTTTATAATTAGCTAAATTGAACTCAGATTGGTTAAACTCTATTCTTAAATCATCATAATGAGTTTTAAGAGTTTCAAAGTTTTTTAAACAAGTTTTTGAACAAGTTTTGTTAGTGTATACCTCAGAGTCTGAAAGAGCCATAAGAGCTATGTTTGTATGGACATCATCTTCTGCCATACAGCTCTAGTCAAAACCAAGCCCATTAATAGCCACCATAGCTTTGGAAGAAGTTTCTTCCACATTTACATTCTTTCAGGTGCTTTCTTGGTTCCTAGGTCCTTTGCTTTCTGGATTCTTGTTTCTGCTATCATGGTTCCTAGGCCCTCTGCACTCCCTTGCAAAGTATTCCAACTTATGATAGTTGTAACACTCTACCTTGGACTTGTCATATCCAGCTGTGTCACTCCCATTGATAGTGATCTTTTTACCAGTCCTCTGGAAAAACCTTTTTTCCCTCATACTTAACAGTGCTAATTGCCACTTCAAATCCATTTCTTCTAAGTCGTTTTCATAGATTTGTTCAAGGTCTTCATGTACAAGCTGAGACCCATTTGATTGATTGGTCAAAAATGCATAAACAGTAGCATCACTTAAGGTAGCAGTACTAGCTTGAGGGCAAGCAGTAATAACTGGAGTGCTAGCAATACTTGCTCCACAAGTAATATTAACTTCATCAGTACTACTAGGGCTAGGAGATGACACAAAAGCTATGTTTTGAGAACTTGTGATTGAACTTGAGCTTGCAGTTCTCTTAACTTCTGTTCAAAAAACTTGAAATTGTTGTAAAGATCATCAAAGCTCATTGTGTCTAGATCAAGTTTATTCCTCCAGACTACAAAATGAGTATTCCACTCAGAAGGCAAACTTCTCAAAAATTTCAATTTGAGATCTTCTTGTGAAATACTTTCTCCTAAAATAGCCTGTTCACTTACAATCTTCTGAAGTCTGTTAAAGACTAAATCAAGAGACTCTATGCTTGGAGCACTAAATTTTTCATACATTTGCTTCAGAAGAGTCTTCTGAGTCTTCTTTGTGGCTTCATTACCTCCAAATCTTGCTGCTATAGCAGCAAACAAGGTCTTAGCATCCTTGTACAGATTAAAGGTCATCAGATGTTCATTGGGAAGCGCCATCAATAGCATACTTCTTTCCCTCACATCATTCTTCTTTTGGGTCTATTCATCAGTAGTTACAGGACCTGGTATTATTGTAGTTGTGACACCATCAACTGTTGTTGATTTAGCAACTGGTTTGAATGAGTTACCTTTCTCTATGACATCCCATAAAGAATAGTCTTATATCTGAATGTATTGCTCAATCTTTATCCTCCACATATCATAATCACCCTGTTTGAGAATGGTCAATTTTGCAATAGTAGAGGTTTGAGTAGTTTCTAGATCCATCTCTTCCTAGTTCTTCTTGTTATTTTCTTCTAGATCAAAGTTTCAGAACATAAGCTTTGATACCACTTGTTGATCCTAAACACACGAGCTTGTATTAGAAACTTTGTGAATACTAAAGAGTGTGCGGAATCTACTCTTTAATACTTAGAAGAATTTTAACATTATTAATGAAACAGTGAACTTTGTATGAACAATGATATCACCAAAACGTTCCTATATTATTTTATCAATATTACGAGTACTCTGTGTAGTACTACGGTTTACAACCTTGAAGCTATATCAAAAAGACGTATCAAACATCATAACCTAGGATCTCCTTTTATACACTAAGAAGTCCTTTACAAGATAACTACAAATCTTCTAAACTATTAATCATATACGTATCTTTCTATCTAAATAGAATATACACAGAATAACTTAATAGATATCACTTCACACATCTTTATCTTCTTAGCAGTACTATCTTCCTTCAGCAGTAGTAAGTTCATCAGCAGTCTTTAGTTAATACTCTGGCAGTACTAACTTTCCTTTTAGCAGTACTAACTGGTTAGTACTCGCAGTGTTAATCTTGTAAAGTGGTAAGTCTTGGATTGGCAGTACTAACTCTGAAGACATTTAATTCCCAACATTTTTTTGTTAATACTGCTTATGAGATATGTATAGAAAAGATTTGATATACTTAGGAAAGTATTGTAAGCCGACTAGGACTCCTTGGTGTATAAAAGGAGGTCCTAGGGAAAAGAGTTTGAGATCTTAGACGTATCAAAACATATAATTTGTAGCTTCAAGGTCTGTGTAACCCTAATACTTTAAGAGTATTCGTATTATTATCATTAATAATATTGGAGCTTATTTGTTGAATTGTGTGTTCATTGTTTCACTATTTCATTAACAATTCTTCTAAATATTAAAGATTAGATTCCACATAATATTTAATACATTCAAACACAGTTTCTACTATAGTTGTGTTAGATTTATCTAATATAACTAAACCTTTTAGAAGCTAAGGATCAACAAGTGGTATCAGAGCTTGTTGAGAAGCTGTGATCTAGAAGAATGCATCAAGATTCTGCACACATGGTGGCTGCATCCAAAGTTCCCATGCTCAAACCTGGTGAGTTTGAGATATGGAGGATGAGGATTGAACAATACATCCAGATGATAGACTATTTACTATGGGAAGTCATAGAGAATTGTGCAACCTTGCTAAAAATAAGAATTGTGGAAGGTGTTGAGACAGTGTTTCCTATTTCAACTGCTGATGATAAGGCTCAGGGAAGACTAGAGGTGAAAGCTAGAAGTAATTTAATGAAGGGCATTCCCGAGGAACATCAATTAAATTTTAACTCTATAAAAGATGCTAAGTTGTTGCTGGAAGCTGTAGAAAAGAGATTTGGTGCGAATAATAATACAAGAAAGACTAAAAAGAATCTTTTAAAGCAGCAATATGGAAACCTCACTGCTCCAAGCTCAGAGATGCTTAATCAAACTTTTGATAAGCTTCAAAAGCGTGTGAGTCAGTTGAAGCTTTTATGTGAAAAGCTTTCACAAGAACAAGTTAATCAAAAGTTATTAAGAAGTTTGTCACCTGAATGGAACACACATGTTGTTGTGTGGAGGAATAAAGCTGATTTGGATACTATGAGCATGGATTGTCTCTATAACAACCTTAAGGTATATGAACCAGAAGTAAAAGGGATGTCTAGCTCGAGTTCAAGCACACATAACATGGCTTTTGTGTCCCTTCAAATAACAACACTAGCAGCACTAAAGGAGAAGTTAATACTACTCAAGCAGTTAACACTGCTCATGGAGTTTCTACTGGTAGCACACAAGTTAATGCTACTCACTCTACTAATATTGATAACTTTAGTGATGTTGTTATTTGTTCATTCTTTGCTAGTCAACCAAATAGTCCTCAACTTATACATGAGGACTTGCAACAAATCCATCCAGGTGACATTGAATAGATGGATTTGAAATGGAAAATGGCCATGTTAACTATGAGGGCTAGAAGGTTTTTCAAGAATACAAGAATGAATCTTACTATCAATGGCAATGAAAACATTGGTTTTGATAAGTCTAAAGTGGAGTGTTACAACAGCCACAAGAGGGGACATTTTGCTAAGGAGTGCAGAGCTCCAAGAAATCAAGAATACAAGAACAAGGAAAGCTCAAGAAGGAGTGTGCCGGTGTAAACATGTACTTCTACAGCTTTTGTGTCATGTGATGGTCTTGGTGTTTATGACTGGAGTGATCAGGCCGAGAAAGGAGCTAATTACGCACTCATGGCTTTCTGATCTTCAATTTCTAACTCAGAGTTATCCAATGATTTTATTTGTTCAAAATCTTGTTTGGAAACTGTTGAATCACTTAAATCTCAAAATGATCAACTATTAGAAGATTTAAAGAAATCTGAGTTAATGGTTCTAGGTTATAAAACAGGTTTAGAGTCAGTGGAAGAAAAAATTGAATTTTATAAAGAAAATGAGTCTGTGTATGTACAAGATATTAACGGCTTAAAATTTGAAATTCAAGTGGAAGAAAAACTATTAGAGAGCTTAGGAAGAACCTTGAAATAGTTTAAAAAGAAAAAGATGGCATTCAACTTAATGTAAATAAATTTGAACATGTATCTAAAAGTTTAAACAAGCTCATAGAGTGTCAGATAGTTGAAAATTGCAAGAAAGGTTTAGGCTATGAAAATTATAATGCAGCTCCACCTCCCTACACAAGAAATTTCATGCCTCCAACACCTAACTTGTCTTTTATTGATTTAGATGAGTTTGTTAATGAGCCTGTAGTTGAGAAAAGTAAAGCTAAGTCTAGTGAAGAAGAGCCTAAGGTTAATGAGCCTGTAATTGAGAAAAGTAAAGCTAAGTCTAGTGAAGAAGAGCCTAAGGTAGTTAGGAAGTATGATGATGCCTGTTAGGAACGCTTGAACTAATGATCATTATCGAGTCAATGTGTCTTGTAATACGGTCATGTAATAGCTCGTTAGAATGGTAAAAATATAGTATACATGTTAGTAGAAGTGTGCCGCCTAGTTTAGTCTTAGTATTTAAGTTAATGTTGAATTAGTGAGATAGGTAAACACGGCACACTTCCTTAAGTCCATGTCATGTAAGACTATATAAGCATGTATCCTCTCATTTGAGAGTTGTGTTGGTTGATAATGAAATAGAGAAATTCTCTCTATTTCTTTCTCTCTCTAGAATATACATCTTTCTCTATCTAATACATAATATGTGTGTGGAAAGATTTAGAAGGGTTACCAACAATTGGTATCAAGAGCAAGAAGATGATTTAGAAGTTTTTTTGTGTTTTTATTTTTTTGTTACTGTTTACGTTTTACTGTTCACGCCTTTAGCTTATTCATAGCTTATTTTATGCTTATTTTGTGCTTATTTGATAAAAACAAAACTTAAACATATGTGCTTTTTTGGGAAAAAAATAGTTTTTTTAACGATTTTCATGTGCTTCTTTTTAGCTTAGTTGGTCCAAACAGTTCTTATTATCAGCTTATTTTGAGTCTGAAAAGCTGTCAGTCTTTTCCAAACAGTCCAGATTTACGTCTTTGTCAAAACAGCTTATTTTAGCTTTTTTCGGGCTTATTTTTTCTTAACAGTTGTTATTTAGTCCAAATAAAAAATGAGTTTTTAAGGAGAAATATTGGTCCGAAAAAGTTGATCGGAAAATGGTCGGAAAAGGAAGTTGGGGTTTATCGGAATTGGCACTTAAGGGTTTATTGAAATTGGCACTTAAGGGTTTATCGAAATTGACACTAAAGGTTTCATCGCAATTTATCAAAAGCTCTTCATCACGATTCACGAATTACTCAGTATATTCCTAGCTTGTATAAGCTTGTGAAAATACTTCAACTTAGTGGAAATCTCCTATCTTGTATAAGTTCGTGAGATACTATCGAAATTGCAAATTATCATCGCAATTGCAATAACTCATCAAAATTGCAAACTTGTTGTCGAAATTGCAACTCTCATCGCAATTCATTTGAAGTTCAAGTTCTATCTAAATTCAACAAAATCTGCCGCAATTGGATATCATCGCAATTGGCCAACCAGTGAACAGTGATTATCGAAATTGAATTTGAACTTTGATTATCGCAATTGGTTTTGATTATCGCAATTGGATTGAATTATCGCAATTGGTTTTGGTTATCGCAATTGGATTTGATTATCGCAATTGGATTGAATTATCGCAATTGGATTGAATTATCGCAATTGGTTTTGGTTATCGCAATTGGGTTTTGGCTATCGCATTTGTGACCAAGTGAATAAGGAAAAGAAAAGAAATTGAAGAGAAGACACAGATCTTAAATTTATCCAAAAACAAGACCAAAACATCTACCAAGGAGATATAGAACAGGATTAAACGAGACCAGATTCATCCTAACACCACATCTCACGACAACAAATCTAACAACCCAACAAAGAATCAACATCCAACAATAACCACGAATTAAAGAATCAAACTTAAATGAACTCAGTTTGTTCACTTATTTGTTATTCAAATCTCAAAATGATTTAGTGTGAATGACTCATCATAGATCTATACTTTTGATAATATTCTAACCATTTTCAAAGAAAAGAACAAAACGAAATCGTTTCATTCTCTTTTTTTTGTTCAATAACAAAATACAAGAAGCAAACAACAAAAAACCATCACCTAATCCTAAACCTAGACACAACCAAACCCTCACCCTCACTCATAAACTCTCATCTAATTCGTCATCCTACCTTACACAATCAAGATTCGAAAAGAAAAAAACCAAATACTAGATCCTACCTTACACTATCAGTTTCTTTTTTCGTGTGTCACAATAGATTGGTTGACCTTTAAAGATCTCAAACACGAAAAATGATACATCATAGATCTTTTGTGCTTTTTAAAAATGTTTCATTTCTCATGGAGAACCATTCATTATCTATCGACCTCTCATTCCGAGAAGCGTTGATATTGAAAAGGAGGCACTCTGCTCCATGCCTCCGACGACTAAAAACCAATAAGCACTTAATCGAGTCTAGAGCCGCGAGATACATAAAAAGATCTCATAGGAACACTTAGTATTTATACACTGGTTGTTCACCAAAAAAGGAACACCAGTTGTAAATTATAAGAGTCCTACGCAGATCTTAGTAATCTGCCGAGAACATTCATGAGAGAATTCATATACTGTGATTCTTAGGGATTGAATACAAATCCTGCCACGGTCAACATCAAATAGCCCTGAAAGCAGGTCACTTCGGTTAACCCCTGTGGATTACGCTTAGTGTTCGAGGTGGTTCCAAAATGGTCTACAGTCGTGGAGTGATACTTCGGTATACCTCAGCAGCTCACCAAAATCGTTGATACACTTTGGTGTATCTGTGTTAGCTCCTTCGAGGGAATCCGGTTCAGGAACGGCCTTGGCTAGGATTAGAGAAAGTCTTCACACTATGCTGTTGATGATCTCGAAGTCCGAATCTGTAAGTGACAAATGATTTATTGCTAGCTGTCTACATTGCAGGTAATCATGAAGACCAGGAGTTCCACCACCACCATTTTTATCATGCTCATATCTTGAAGAAAAGTTCGCACGAAGACTAAGAGATAACAAAAGTTTAAAGAAGTCAAAGAAAAGTCAAAGATCAAGCATAACAAACCTTCACAAGACAAAGATTGAAGCTTATGAAGTGAGAACTACTTGATATATGAAGAACAAAAGTCAAAAGACATATAAGCATGGTGGAAAAGACGTAAAGACATCGTGACTAAAGAACGTCGGTGGAAGGCAGATCAAGACATTACCATATCACATAACAAGAAGAACAAAGAATAAAGATTCTAAAGACGTCGAAGCCGAAGAAGCCAAGATGACGTCGAGCAACCTTTATGACCAATCCTTAGGGGGAGATTGTTGGGAACACGTTTTGTAATATTTCAAGTATTGGTTATCTGTCTAAATTAGGTTGCTTAAATAGAATGGGCTTTATGTTAGATCAAACCACACGGCTCCATTAGAAGCCCATGGGCCGTGTGGTATAGGTAAATCCTTCTAGAATGTATTAGGTAAATGTTGCTACAACATTTGCCTATAAATACCTCACATGTATTACTCATTCTCTTGTTGGTTTTATTCTATTTTGTACCGAACCTTTGTCCATTTAACGTGTGAATAAGATCATCCAATTCTCTTCATCTATTATCTCTCATTTTCTTTATTATACACATTAGTTATTGTTATACGTGTGATATATATCTTGTGTTAAGCTAAATCTAGGACCTAACAAACTTTAAGTAACATACGCTGCAGTATTAGCGAATAAGTGTAGCAGTACAAACTATATGGAGCAGTACTAAGTGAAACGACCAGCAATACAAAGTTAGTGAAAACAGTACTAACTAGCGACAGCAATACTAAGTAGTAAGAGCAATACTAACCATCAAAGGAGTAGTATAAACAAGAACGCATCAGTACTATCATGTGAATGGCAAAGCAGCAGCATTAATGATCAGACTTAGAATGACACAACTGCTAGAAAACCAAGTAGCATTCAGAAGACCAATAACCCTAATCAACATAGCCTTACTCCCACCATGCTATCATCAGTAACATTACATTCAAACAAGTAACATCATACGTAAACATTCCAAATCACAAACAGAAACCTCTTGTTACCAGTCTGCATATTAGTGCCACATCAAAACCTTCTAACTCAGATTCTACCACATGATGCGTGGTTTTGCGACCTTACAACAGGTTTTACCTCTCGAGGGATCTCAAGAGGCTTACAACCCCACCAGGCAGTGTACCTGACCGATGTAGTATAGTGTAGTGGTAAGTACGGGGGATTGATCGTTCTCCACCGGGAATAGTGTTCGTTAGGAATGAAAAAAACTACTCTAATAGGTCTAAGGGTGAGAGAAGATTCTTTTTATGTTTTTATAATTTTATGAAAGCAAGTAAAATCTCGGGTTTGAAAGAGTGGGCGGAATTAGTTGCTAGTCAACTAACCCAAGTAACTACGAATGCAAATAAAATAAAATAACAGAAAATGAAAAGGTGGTAAAACTTATGTGGAGAGAAATGTGTTTACTTAGATTTCCTTACTCCTTAACTATCTTTTACCGGTTGATTAGTGTGTATTAATTGCGTGGATGACGGGTGTATTCCTTAATACCAATCGTGGGGTGGCGTACGTACTTCCCCAACTCTACAAGCTCCTACTTCACTCCTATGTCGAGCCGGCTAGGAAGCTCCTAACATGGGATCACTAGAATTCGCTTGTGCATTAAATACAACCATAAAAACCTTTAGTACGCATTGGTTCATGTTTCTTAAGACGTTCAAGCAAGTTACCGAATAGGAAGTTAGCCAGTTTTCTTAAGCCTAACATAGATAAACAATTATCCAATACAACTAATAACACACTAATAACCAATAATCAATAGCTAGGTTTCATTAGATCTAAGCAAACACAAAGATAACCTAGCCTAGCATGTTAAACAAAAGACAAGAACAAGATAGAATCAAACAACACATAGACATATTGAATGATTAATTGATAACTTATCTTCAATGTAACATGGAAGATCTCAAGGCAAAAAGCCTTGAAAAAGCTGCTAAAATCGTCTTAGGGTTTTTCACACACAAAGTTCCACAATAAGTTCCACACTAATGACAAAAAATTGCAAAACTATATATAGACTTTCAGATCTGACGGCGTCACGTTATGGAGTGTGACGCCGTCACCTCGCCGCTTTTAGGGTTCCCGGATGGCCTTCTTGACGTCGTCCCTCTTTAGCTCTCCAAAATCCGTTCTGGCTTATCAAGGCTTGACGCCGTCAGAATTAGGCATGACGCCGTCCCGCTTTAACTTATACCGTGACGACCTTGATCACTCTAAAGGGTGACGCCGTCAGAATTCCCATGCAAATTTCTCTGGCTTATCATGAGTAATTTTCATATCCACCACTTTTGCCAAGCCATGACGCCGTCCAGACCAATTTCTGACGCCGTCTAAGGTACTTTTTAGCACAATTTTGAGACTTTGCCGTTTTCTTCACTTTTATGCTCCAAAAACGTCCAAAATGCTTCCTTTTCCAGATTTCTTCCCAAAAGTATCTAAAATGATAAAAGGAACGATTTAGGGCAATATTTGATCAAATAAATACGATTTAGGGCTTAAATGACCCCTTAAAAGTGGTACACTTTTTGCTTCATCAAATACCCTTACACTTGAGATTTGCTTGTCCTCAAGCAAATGCGCTTTTATTCTAATCAAAATACAAGTTAGGGGTCATTTATCACTAATATAAAAGTAATTACAACAAATAATCGTTCCACTTTAATCATAATAAGCACGGAGATTACAAACTAGCACCTCACAAGTAGTGTTTAGATACTCACATCTCTCAAGTGTCATCAAAATAAATCTCATAAATGAAAACGGATAATATCTCTCACTACCTGTCATAGCAAATAGATTACCATAGGCTTGGGAAAGGATCAAAAACCTCCACCACTAGGCGTAAGCACCTAAGATAAACTATCAAAGAGGGCTTTTCCATGGGTTATAACGTTAGGTGTAGGGATATGATAAACACGGTTTTGTTTGATAAGGAATATTTTACTGGTGGCGAGTTAAAGATCTTGATCAATTACATGTACTATACAATGTTGCTAAGCCAAGACTCGACTCAATCTTAAGCTAAAAACAAAATAACAAAAACATAAAACAAACATAAAATGAAACGGGATGGTAGTCCGTATGTTTTTTCTATTTTTCTTTTTCTCATTTTTTTGTATTTTTCTTGATTTTTTCGATTTTTTTTTTTTTTTTTTTTTTTTTTTTTTTTCATACACTCTTGCCCTACCATCCAAAATAATACATCATAGGGGCATTGCATTCCCCTTACACTTGAACTTTTACATAACTTTACAAATAACTAATCTAATGACTCGGATTAAGATAATTGAAAAACTTGGAGTACTTTTAAAATATTTAGCACATATGGGGGTAATAAATGATGTTCTTCCCCATTACTCCATTACACTAGTACTTTACCCATGAGTCCCAATCATCCCAAAACAATATGTACAAGGATATGACTCGACTTAGCAACCATGTAATCAACTAGATAATTAACTTGGGTTTAAACAAATGTTGTCACAATAATGCACTAAAAATGAGTTCATACAAGGTAGGCTAAGGCGATTTGGGTGTACATTTTAGTGGGGTGTAAACAAATTCTTCCTTTAAGTAAAATGCTTAAAGGTCGAAACGAAAAGATAGGCTCTGAGGGGTGTACTAGGGGTATCGTGTACTAAAAATGAGTACAACGCAAAGGGTGTGGGAGAATTACTTGACCAATGTAGCCAACGTAATTATAACAAAAACACAGGTGTAAAACAATGGGTTAATCCTAATGCCTCTTATCATGTAGTAAATCTAACTACACGAATGTAGTCTCACTTGTGGCCTCGGAATGGTCCTAACGCAAGTTCTAGAATCTAAGTGCTACCGGTAAACACATCATAGCAAAATGCTTTTCCTACCAATTCTAGGGGCGAACCTCACATATTTGGGGGTGGAAAATTTTTTAGTGGTACGGTTTTTGTGCTAGTCATATAACTCCTATCCGTGAGACGCTCATTAAGATCAAAGTTTCACTCCTAAGTGTTGTAAAAAATTTTAAATTTGGCACTAAAATTGCCCTAACAGGTATTTATCTCAGTTTTATTACATATCTACTATTAAACAAACAAAAATCAAGCGTAATAGCATTCTCTAATCGTACTTTTATCCCCCCCCCCCTACACTTAAGATGAACATTGTCCCCAATGTTCAAATAAAAGATGTAAAAGCATAAAGTAAAAGAATGAAATCAAATACTCCCCTGATTCGCTCGGTGGATAATGAAGTAACACGGTTAGATCTTCTTCCAAAGTAATGTTGAAGCTCCATGACTAATGCATCGCCAAAAGCTTGATTCAACAAACATTTCCTTGTCCAAAATAACCTGTTAAACCTGAGAAAACAAACACGAAAACCTGCATAACATCGGCGGGATAAACTCTATATATAAGGATATAATGCTTGTGGAATGATAATTTTGCAGATTCCTGGAGATTATAAGTTATAGATTTAATAAAAACTTTTATGAAAACAAAACTTTCAAAAATTTTCAGAAAATTAAACCTGACGCCGTCAGGTTGTAAATCCTGACGCTGTCAGAAATGATCTGACAGAATTCTCATGTTAAGTTTCCGAAAAATTTTTTTTGGAAAAACCTATACCTTACTTCCTTGAAATCCTGCAAAACATCATTATGACTCGATACAAGCATTTGACTCAAACAAATACTAATATGTATGTTAATTTATTATTATTACGATTCATGTTCAATTGTGTTCTAATAAACCGATTTAGATTTCCCTTACACTTAACTTTTGCAAAATACCTTTATATGTAGTTAAGACGAAGTTAAAAACAAAATAAAGCATTTTCACAATTTACTCTTGAACATGAATCAATAATAATAAAATTTAAACATACATACGGAAACAAATAAAATCAAACAAACAAATAAACAAACACACAAAGCAAATAAAACTTGGGTTGCCTCACAAGAAGCGATTTTCTTTATTAACGAGTCTTGTACCTAGACTCAAAGCAAGGCTCATCTAGTGTCGCTTATGCTCACGTATCCGAGTGTGAGCCATCTAATTGTTGCCTCATCTTTCTTGTATTCATCATTCAGCTCCAAACATCCATGATAGTATCTCTTGTTTTTCTCATGTGGATATTTGAGCCCCTTCCTCTTATCATTCTCACTTAACAAATCAAGAGGCACAAGTCTATTGCAAGATTCAATGGAGTAGTTCTTAAACCTAGGATGTGCTCGGGGAATTTGGTAAGTAAAATCTTCATCCCCATCCGAGAATGTAATTAACCCGTCCACAAGTTTTTCGTCAAGGTTGGTCAACCTTTTGAAGGGTTCTCCAAAAATGACTTGGGTTAATTTGTTATCAATGAATTCTCCTAAGTTCTCCATAACCATAAAATCCACCAAATACACAAAACTTCCAACGAATACGTGTAGTGGCTTAGTCCTAGCAACAATGTTATCTCCTTGATATTCTAGCTCATCTACCATGATTTTATTATAATTAGCGCGAGAGATAATGTTCATAGGCAAAGATGAGTTAAGATAAGCATAAAAATCATGATAACCAATCTTACACGAAAATTGCATGTAAAAGAGGCTATCCTTTTCGATCTTAGTCCTAGGGTCAACATACTTAAAGGGATCAATTTCCTCTTTTCCCCATTCCTCGTTAACTATTCTCCATTACCGGCATCCTCATCGGAGTCTGAGTAGTAAAACGGACTAACATAGTCATTCTCATGGTCAGACTCCTCCATCTCAGAATTGTTACCAAAGTGGTGGTCGGGTGAAAGGTTGTTGTTTTCTATGATGGGGGCGGGAACGGGTAGTTGGAAATTTGCACGGCGGAAAATACGAATAACAGGGATCAAGCGATCACTATTACTCATGAGGCAGGTGGAAGGTGTCACAAACAAAAATACAAAGAAATAAGATAGACTAAAGAAAACCTAGAAAAATAAAATAAAAATCTCACTAGAAAGGAATCTAGTGAGTAGACCTATAAAATAAAAAATTCAACCTAAACAATAACTATTCCCCGGCAGCGGCGCCAAAAACATGATGCGTGGTTTTGCGACCTTACAACAGGTTTTACCTCTCGAGGGATCTCAAGAGGCTTACAACCCCACCAGGCAGTGTACCTGACCGATGTAGTATATTGTAGTGGTAAGTACGGGGGATTGATCGTTCTCCACAGGGAATAGTGTTCGTTAGGTATGAAAAAAACTACTCTAATAGGTCTAAGGGTGAGAGAAGATTCTTTTTATGTTTTTATAATTTTATGAAAGCAAGTAAAATCTCGGGTTTGAAAGAGTGGGCGGAATTAGTTGCTAGTCAACTAACCCAAGTAACTACGAATGCAAATAAAATAAAATAACTAGAAAATGAAAAGGTGGTAAAACTTATGTGGAGAGAAATGTGTTTACTTAGATTTCCTTACTCCCTAACTATCTTTTACCGGTTGATTAGTGTGTATTAATTGCGTGGATGACGGGTGTATTCCTTAATACCAATCGTGGGGTGGCGTACGTACTTCCCCAACTCTACAAGCTCCTACTTCACTCCTATGTCGAGCCGGCTAGGAAGCTCCTAACATGGGATCACTAGAATTCGCTTGTGCATTAAATACAACCATAAAAACCTTTAGTACGCATTGGTTCATGTTTCTTAAGACGTTCAAGCAAGTTACCGAATAGGAAGTTAGCCAGTTTTCTTAAGCCTAACATAGATAAACAATCATCCAATACAACTAATAACACACTAATAACCAATAATCAATAGCTAGGTTTCATTAGATCTAAGCAAACACAAAGATAACCTAGCCTAGCATGTTAAACAAAAGACAAGAACAAGATAGAATCAAACAACACATAGACATATTGAATGATTAATTGATAACTTATCTTCAATGTAACATGGAAGATCTCAAGGCAAAAAGCCTTGAAAAAGCTGCTAAAATCGTCTTAGGGTTTTCCACACACAAAGTTCCACAATAAGTTCCACACTAATGACAAAAAATTGCAAAACTATATATAGACTTTCAGATCTGACGGCATCACGTTATGGAGTGTGACGCCGTCACCTCGCCGCTTTTAGGGTTCCCGGATGGCCTTCTTGACGCCGTCCCTCTTTAGCTCTCCAAAATCCGTTCTGGCTTATCAAGGCTTGACGCCGTCAGAATTAGGCGTGACGCCGTCCCGCTTTAACTTATACCGTGACGACCTTGATCACTCTAAAGGGTGACGCCGTCAGAATTCCCATGCAAATTTCTCTGGCTTATCATGAGTAATTTTCATATCCACCACTTTTGCCAAGCCATGACGCCGTCCAGACCAATTTCTGACGCCGTCTAAGGTACTTTTTAGCACAATTTTGAGACTTTGCTGTTTTCTTCACTTTTATGCTCCAAAAACGTCCAAAATGCTTCCTTTTCCAGATTTCTTCCCAAAAGTACCTAAAATGATAAAAGGAACGATTTAGGGCAATATTTGATCAAATAAATACGATTTAGGGCTTAAATGACCCCTTAAAAGCGGTACACTTTTCGCTTCATCAAATACCCTTACACTTCAGATTTGCTTGTCCTCAAGCAAATGCGCTTTTATTCTAATCAAAATACAAGTTAGGGGTCATTTATCACTAATATAAAAGTAATTACAACAAATAATCGTTCCACTTTAATCATAATAAGCACGGAGATTACAAACTAGCACCTCACAAGTAGTGTTTAGATACTCACATCTCTCAAGTGTCATCAAAATAAATCTCATAAATGAAAACGGATAATATCTCTCACTACCTGTCATAGCAAATAGAGTATCAGATACTACTGCTGAAGTGATAAGTATCGTGTATTCTACTGCTGACTGAATAAGTATGAAAAAGATATTTGTGTATAAAAATCAAAGATATACGGTAGATAATATCTTTGATGTGTGATCAGTCAACAAGTTGTGTACACAGATACAAGTTGTATCTTAGCTACTGACACACATAACATGCAAGTAGTTCGACAAGACTTATCAATATTGTAAAGATCTCCATTGGACTATAAAAGGGAGATCTTAGCTTAGATTAAAAGAGTGACTAGTTGAAAGCTTAGAAAACATACATTGTCTTAAATATGGCAAAAATAATTTTCTTTGTCATAATAGATTCAAGGTTTGTAACCCTGGTGATAGTGAAGATCACTCGTATTATTCATAATAATATTGAATCGTTTGCTGTTAACTTTCATTGTTCATTTTCAAATAACTAGCATCACTGTTCCATTTCCAATAATAAATAAGCTTCTAAGTGTGTTTTAGTATATTCCGCATACTTAATCATATTCACTCAAAGTATCATATACACACGTTATAAAGGACTAACATCCTATCAAGTGTATCACAAGAATCCTCTCAATTGGTATCAGAGCAAGGCTGATATTTTTGATTTAGAAGAAGAAGAAGAGGAAATGGACCTGAAATGGTAAATTTCTCTTCTTAGCATGAGGGTTAAGAAGTTCTATCAAAGGACAGGAAAGAAGCTAACAATCAGCAACAATGATACTGCTGGTTTTGACAAGTCAAAGATAGAATGCTACAACTGCCACATGATGGGGCACTTCTTAAGAGAATGTAGAAGACCAAGGAAGCAAGATAGCAAGAACAGAGGTTTTGGAAGCAAATCCAAAACAGGGGAGGTTTTTGAGCCAAACTCAAAAGCTATGGTAGCTATTGATGGCTTAGGTTTTGATTGGAGTTTCATGGTAGATGAAGAAGAAGCTTCTTCACAGTTGGCACTCATGGCCTTCTCTGCGACTAAGGTATAAAATAATAAAGTTTGTTCTAATACTTGCAATGCTCTTAGAGAACTAGAAACTTTAAGAAAGCATTATGATGATCAAAGAAAAGAACTAAACAAAACTCATCAATACCTAACATATTATAAGATAGGTTTGGCTATCCTAGAGAAGCAGATCATTCATTATAAAGATAATGAATTTGCTTTCTCTGATGACAAAGATCTTCTTAAACAGGACATATTTTTTAGGGATGCAGAAATTAGCTTTTTAAGAACAAAATATGATATCCTTAAAAAGAAAAATGACAACATTCAATTAAGTGCAGAAACATTAGACTTTGCCTCTGATGGTGTAAAGAAAATAATTGAATGTCAAGTGGTCAATAAGGCCAAGTCTGTATTAGGATTTAATGATGTCCCACCTCCTTACAGAGGAATTCCTACACCCCCAGGGATTGACCTAGAGCATTCAAGAGTAGCTAAGTTTCGACAACCTACACTAGAATATGGTGTTAAGCCAAAAGCAAATATAGTTGTTGATGAACCTATAAAAGTAAGTGAGAGTATAAGTAATACTTCACTTCCTGAGGACAAGGTGTCTTCTAGCAGAAAATCAGATGGTCCAATCATTGATGACTGGATATCTGATGATGATGAGGAAGAACAGGTTATGTCTAAACCTGAAGTGGTTAAGAAAGCAGGAACAAGTGTTCATAAGATAGTCAAAAATAATATTGATAAGCCTAAAATCAATGTTAAACATGTTATGCAACCAGTAAGATATTGTGAACAATATAGAACCACAAACAAGCCTAAAGGTAACCAAAGAAATTGTAATGGCCTTAAGTCTCACCAACTAGGTGATGACTTTGACTTCTATAACAAAGCTTGTTATATTTGTGGAGAATTTGACCATCTTGCAGCTTTCTACAACCAAAGGGTATCTGGGTATAAAAGCAATGGGGTGAATTTAAAAATGCATACACCAAAAAGTCACTCTAATAATACTAGAACCACACCCAGAGCAGTTTCATTGAATTCTGGACCAAAAGCAGTTCCTACTGCTAGACCAAAAGTTCATACTGCTAGACAAGCAGTTTCTACTGCCAGACCTTTTTACTCTGTTTACCCAAAACC
The DNA here is from genome assembly GCA_021014915.2 of Artemisia tridentata subsp. tridentata. Taxonomy (NCBI): domain Eukaryota; kingdom Viridiplantae; phylum Streptophyta; class Magnoliopsida; order Asterales; family Asteraceae; genus Artemisia; species Artemisia tridentata. The sequence continues at coordinate 62,376,964 of CP139501.1, read as the reverse complement.
AGCAGTTCCAAATGCAAAAATAACTTTCAAATATGCATCTAAAACTGCTCAAAGGCCTTTTCAATCAAAATCAGTGGTCCAAAAACGGATTTGGAAAATGAAGGGTACAACGGCAAAGCCAGCAGTTTCTACTGCTAGGCAAACAATTCATACTGCTGCTAGGGAAAAGAGAGAAAATGTTGTTAAGGCCTCAGCATGTTGGATTTGGAGACCTCTTAAATCCAATGGTATAATTCCCTAGAATTCGGATTAACATTTTAATTATCAACTTTAATTATACCATAAGTTAAATAAATAAATAGTAATATAAATATAACATTGGGCCAATTGTTTTAAATATATATAAGGTTTTGCAAAAGCCCAACCCGACAAGGGTAAAGATATCACAACAATGGATTCATATCAGAACATAACAAAGCATACATCTTACAGTAATACAAAAATCTCTAAGGATTACAAATGAAATACTGAACCTTCAAGGTTACAATGAAAGCTTTCAAAAGTAATTCTAAAACATAATATCTTCTATCCAATTCTAATCCAGAATAGCTACCAAGCCTTCTAAGTCCAGAGGTACACTCTCACTCATTCCCAGCTTCCTACTAAAAACCTGCCGCAGGAAAAGAAATGCGGCTGAGCTTCAAAAGCTCAGTGAACAGATATATAGATAACAGAAACGATAATAGATAGCAGTACAAAGGAAAATCAGGAAATACAGAGCAGTGCAACAGAAATCAGAAAGTACAGATCATACAAACACAAGTCAAATGAAGGAATAGGAATAAGAAATGGAATAAATGAAATGAAATAAGAATAAATAAATAAGGTTTAAGAATAAAGGGAACAAAAATCTATCACGAGCCCAGATAACAGATAATATCATAACAGTGTAGTCACATAAGTAATCTAGAGGGGATACCTCTCAAGTAACCAGATAATATGAGGGGTGACCTCATGTATCAAATCGGAATGATCAGCTCCCAGATATGTGAAAGATGTGTATCGCACACACCATCAGTCACCAGAGATATATATATAACAGATAACATAATAACAGATAACAGAAACAGATCAGATCTAGGATGCATCCATACGCCCCAGTAGGCCCGAATCTTCTCCTACATAACAGATAAAATCAGGGACGGGACAGGTCATCACTCTCCTGCCCTAGAGTCATGCCATCGGTGCATCAATGACATGGACATGAAACCCTCATGCCTAGTGATTGGCTCGGATATCAGACTGTGGTCAAGGTCAGATGTCATATAATAAACAGAGTCATATCTAAGGGTTCATGGCAGAAGGGTCATGTCAACAATTCAGAATAAGATAATAAGGTTAAAATCAAAGTTTATCAGATTAAGTTTAATATCAAAACGTAAGTTCAGATTAAAAGGTTTATTTCCAATAGTCCAAAAGAGTATATCAAAGGTTAAGAATTACAAGTTTATAGCAATAATCCATTTCAGAAGTTCCTGTCAAAAGTTCATTTAAATAAATCCTTTAATAATGGTTTTCATTGAAATGATATTACAAAATAGTTTTCATAAAAATTATCTTCCAAAACTTTTAGTAACTTCCATTTCAAGTGGTATCGCTTCTTTTTAAAATAGCCTTTCTTAAACAGTTTCATATGTAGTTTAATAAAGGTTCAAAATCAATTAGGTTCAGATAAGGATTTAACACGTTAAGGTTTATACCAAAAATCAAATCAAAGTTTACAGCAGATATATCAGGTTAAGGTTCAGAACAAGGTTCACAGATCAGATTCAATCAAGATTCACAAATTCAGGGTTTAGAACAAGAGATCAAAACACAAAGGTTCAAGAAAGGTTCAGAACAGAAAAAAACACATCAAAGGTTCACAAACCAGTTTACAATCAGAGTTCAGGAAAAAGGTTCAGAATAAAAGAATCATAGCAGAGGTTCAAACAAAAGGTTCAAGAAAAACAGATCACAACAAAGATTCACAACAGAAGGGAACATAACAGTGGTATCGGAGATCCTAATAAAGAAAATGTAAAACTGAAAGAAAAGGGGATGAAAAACCCTTACTGAAAAAGGGCAGAATATCTGTACCTTATTAGCAAAGCAGAATAAGCAAAACAGACACAGAACAGAAATCAGGACTTCTCCTTCTTCACACCTAAAGAAGTAGAAGACGGAATTACTACGGATTCTAATTCAGATTATTCCTTTTAGTTTACCTTTCCATTTTAAGTAACTTTCTATTTTTAGCAGGTTTCCAGAATTAACAGATTTCCATATTTAACCAGATATTGATATTACAGATTTAGTTAAGTCCTTAATTACAGAATATTATGGTATTAAGGTATCTTTTATCAAGTTATAAAACTTTAGGGTTAATTATGACAGATTTTCATAGCTCAGGGTTTAAACTGTAATTATTCTAAATTCAAAGGTATCACAATGAAAATACTTTTCCTACTGATTTAAATATTCCTTTTATACAGAATGACACTTAATTCCTTCAAGTTTCACAATTTACAAGTTATACCCCTCTAGTTTCAATATTTACAAAACAAACCCTAGATTTTCAATATTCACAATTAAATCCCTACAATATTCATATTTACCAACTAAGCATCATATTTTACAAAAATACAGAAGTTAACATCAGAATTAAGTGTATTACAGATTAGGTCCCTCAGAATTCAGAATTTACACAAATGGTCCCTTAACTTTACAAAACTTATAAATTAAACTATAATTTATTAACCATTACATATTAAGCCGATAAATCCTCAAAATTCACATTACACTTTTAACATCAGTATTTACTCAGAAAAATATCAGGATTCCAGAATTTACACATTTAGTCCCTCTATTTTAATTAATTACAAAACAACCCTTATAAATGTAATTAATTCATTATCTTGCAATACTTCACCTAGGACCCAAAATTAATATTTTTCCTACATTCCTACAGTAGTATATAACATTACAAAAATATCCCTGAAGTTTCAAAGTTTACAAAACACACCCTTGTGAATTAAAAACCAAATCGTATAACTTTTTAAATACCAAACAAAACCCTAATTCATCAAATAATTATACCACTATTACCCAATCATTATAAACATTAATTAAATCAGACCTAGCATGATCAAACCCTAACCCTAATTCAAAATAGGGTTTTTCATAATTTTCTCTATTTATTTATAAAATCCAATTTATTCAATAATTAAAATCAATTTATCTAGGCTTCTAAAAATTAAGGGGAAATTTTTTCTAGCTCATATTAATGTCAAAGAACATATAAAAAATATGGTTGCACCTCATAAAATTCATATAACATGATTTGAAATTTAAGTGTGTTTTAAGCCTTTTAATTTCATACGACTTATTTACAGTGCATGATTCGAGTTTATCATTTTTCTTAGGTCATATTTAACATGTAGAACACTATAAAAATACTGGAAAAATTCTAGGACGTAAGGATTAAGAATTAAAAATAATTACCTCTTTTTTGATTAACCGAATGAAAACAATTACCAAGCACAATTGGAAGGCTCTAAATTTGTGTTCCTATTTTTCTTAACTTCACAATGAATCAAAGATCTTCAGAAAATTTGTGGTTCGACTTCAGGAAGCTTAGGGAGGAGGGTGTCGAATTTTTTTAGGGATTTAGTTTAATCGGTATATTTTTAGGGTTTAGGAAAATATAGATTTTGTATATATAAATATTTGGCCGACTTTTGAGAGCTAAAAATCAGATTTCTTAAGTGTTATAATTATATAAGGATTGTACTTTATTTTCATAATATTTTCCTTAATTAATTTGGCCTTTATCTTATTTATTTTTAATTTACAAAACATAATAAACTAATTAAAATATAATTTGGACCATAAAATACATATACAAGTGATTTCTAATTTTTGGACATTCAAAAATAATATTATGTTGTCCCAGAAATTTATTCGTTTCATATATGGTTCACTTTCAGAAGTTTGGAATCGTTTCAGAATTTTATAAGTGATTTATTTATGTTTTATGATTTCAGGGGCAATTTGGTAATTTTATAGGTTATCAGAATTTCAGGTATTACAAAATATATATAAGGTTTTGGGCTAATTTTGTTACTTACCAAATCCAAGCCCAACTATGATTGATCCAACCCAAAAGAAAAAAATAATAATAATAAAAATTAAAAAAAAAAAAAAAAAAAAAAAAAACATACGGTTCCCCTATGATCTCTAGGGAAAAAAAAAAAAAAAAACCCTATCCTCCATAATTGGTTTTCATCAAGAACTCAAGATCAAGATTCGTGATAATCCCGCGAAGGTTTGGTATGATTAATCACCTATTTTCTTAAACATCTTTTGTTTTTAATTTTTTCTTATGTAACTATAATTCATGGATATGATTAGGGTTTATTAAAATCTCGGTAATTAAGTATGTTTGATCCTTAAAACATAATTAGGGATATGTTAGAGGTTTTACATTGCGTTGGTTAGGGTTAGAATTTTGTTTGTGATGTTGTCCAGAAATTTGGTCGGATTGATGGATGTATAAATTGATTATTACAACGTGTTTTTACTTGATTCTTGTACCTAAAACTAAGTTCGGGTTGTGTACTATCTACATATAAAATTTCATAATTTTTGGAGGTGGGAAATATGACTTTTTGATTTTTATAACATTAGATGTCAATCTTGAATTTAGGAGTCTGGAAATTCAGCTGATGTTTTTGAATTTTATTTCCCAAACGGTGAGGAATTAGGAGGTTTCCTTTATTTCCCAAACGGTGAATTTTATTTCTGATTGGCTCACATGGGGATTCCAAATGCAAAATTTCTGGGTGTCTGTGTAGTCATCTTTCTAGGCAGGTCTGGGAAAACGATTTTTGAAAGGGTATTATCACTTTGAAATAAAATCTAAGAAAATTACAGTAGGTGCTCAACATGTTTAGGTATCTGTGTTAAAACTCTTAGCTTCCCAGTGGACAATAAAGTATGGTTTAAAAATTCATAATATCAAGACCAGAATGTGATAAAAATCTGAACCATCTTTCAAGTTAAGAATTTAGTATAACCTCAACCCATTAAATGTGTTTTGACCTAATTATCATTGTAACATTAATTCGGATACTCTTAAACATGTGTTAACCTACTTTGTAATGTTAATGCGGATACTTTTGGTCATATGTTAATCTAAATTTCGATAATGAAACCCTAAGTTGTTAAATTGTGAATTGTAACCCGAGGTTGGAAACTTACTGAATCTGGAAACTTACTAATGATGGAAACTTGCTAATTTCGGAAAGTTGCTAAATATGGAAAGTTACTAATTTAGGAAAGTTACTTAATTCGGAAAACTCACTTAATTCGGAAAGCTACAAAATCAGGAAAGTTACTAATTATGGAAAATTACTAATTTAGGAAAGTTACTAATTATAGAAAGTTACAAATTATGGAAAGTTACTAATTATGGAAAGTTAAAAAATATGGAAGGTTACTAAAAATGGAAAGTTTCTAAAAATAGAAGGAAACCCTAATATGTTACTCTGCTCAACAACAAGTGATGAATCAGTAATAACTTATGAAATACTTCTTAAATAATAAGACGGTCATTAATTCGTGTAGATTCGCTGAAGAAGGAGTAACTTTCGATATTTGTGATATTGTTTCATTTGCGGATTAAGGTACATATATTCTACCCTTTCTCAGTAAGGGTGTCTTTTCTCATGACTCTTGATCCTAGACTTGATTTGTTTGCTATGATCCTTTGCTATGATCCCTTTTGATATGAGCTTTGCTATGATCCTATTTATGCGATCCTTTGTTATGATTCAGTTGATATGAGCTTTGCTATGATTTCCTTTGATATGATTCTACGATATGATATGATTTGTTCTGTTTTGTCGCCCGAGCTAACTAGCCATAGAGGTACCATGGCCATGTCATTGAGGCACCAATGGCATGACACTTTCTGTGGAGGTGTGATTGATCCACGGCGTCCCCATTTGATATGATATGATATGATATGTGATCACTTGGCCATTATGATATATGCGTATACTTGTCTAGTACATGGTACGTATATGATTTATTTTGTGGGGGGCGTATGGATGCATCCTAGGCTTATATGATTTGATGTGATATGATATGACTTAGTGACTAGTTGTACATGCCTTGTACCCCATTTCACTTCTGGGAGCTAGCTACTCCATTTGGTACTTAGAGGTCTCCCATCTCCGTACACTTATGATATGATTTGATATGTATATGTGATTATGTGGTCTATTCGAGTGGCTCGTTTAGACAGGCTCGTGGCTATCTGTTAGGTATCTTTGGTCCGTTCGAGTGGCTCGTTTGAACGCGTTCGTTGTCGTTTTCTTATTTGACTCTTAGTGCTATTCTGACTCATGATATTTATGCATTTGATCCATTTGATTTGTATTTCTCCATTTTATTTGACTTATGATATTTGTTCAGATGATCTTGCTCTCTCATTCTTTTGACAGATGATATTCGTTTCAGCAGGAGCTTATTTTTCCTTTTCCTATACTTATATATTATTTGATTATTCATTTGTTATATATATCTATTCACTGGGCTTTTTAAGCTCAGCCGCATTTCTTTTCCTGCGGCAGGTTTTAGGTTGGAAGCTGGGTTTGAGTGAAGAGTGCATAGGAGCTCTTAGTGGACTACCCTGGTGATAGATACCCGTTTGCTTTTGGATTAGATTTTGATTTATCTTCAGTTAGATTTGAGCTTGGAGTTGTATTTTAGTTTTGGAAATTATTATGTATAGAGTAGCTATCATTAGAATACCTTTGTAACTATTATGTTTATAAGTCTTCCGCTTGCATTTGTACATTCTGATTTGTCACCATAATGTAGCATTTTAGCCCTTGTCGAGTTGGGGTGTTACAAATGGTGCATCAACTGTTCTCAAAAGATTTAACTACATTGATGCACATGGCAAATCAAAGTCAGTAATGGCTTGGATTCCCCAAGAAAACTAATTCCTTATTTGTGTGCAGGGACATTCACCAACAGATGATGAAGATCAAGGATATTCAAATTGTGGATGTTCAAGGCACATGACAGGCAACATGTCTTATCTTTCAGACTTTTAAACATTAGATGGAGGATATGTTACCTTTGGAGGAGGAATCGTCGGCAAGATTACTGGTACAGGTACTCTTAAAACTGGTAAATTAGATTTTGAAGATGTGTACTATGTGCAAGAGCTTAAGTATATTCTTTTTAGTGTCTCACAAATGTGTGACAAAAAGAACAAAGTTCTTTTTACTGATACTGAATGTCTTGTACTTTCTTCTGATTTTAAGATGCCTGATGAAAGTCAAGTACTTCTTAAAATTCCAAGAAAGGGCAACATGTACAGTGTTGATATGAAGAAGATTGTTCCTAAAGAGGCACTTGTCTAGTTGCAAAGGCCACATTGGATGAATCTATGAAATGGCATAGGAGGCTTGGTCACATTAACTTCAAAACCATAAATAAAATTGTTAAGGATGGTTTGTTAAGAGGTTTACCTCAAAAACGATATGAAAATGACCAAACATGCATTGCTTGTCTCAAAGGCAAACAACATAAAGGCACTTGTAAGCCCAAGATTTTTAACTCTATTGATCAATCATTTTTTATGCTTCATATGGACTTATTTGGACCTACAAATGTGAGTAGTATTAAGCATAAAAGATTTTTTCTAGTTGCTACTGATGACTATAGTAGATTTACATGGGTTTTCTTTTTAAGTTCTAAGGATGAGACTTCTAGCATTCTTAAAACATTCATTACAGAGATAGAAAACCTAGTAAGAAAGAAAGTAAAAGTCATTAGATGTGATAATGGGACAGAGTTTAAGAATAGAGTTATGGATGATTTCTGCAAAGAAAAGAGTATTAGGAGAGAATTTAGTGTTGCTAGAACTCCTCAGCAGAATGGAGTTGCTGAGTGGAGAAAAAGAATACTCATAGAAACTGCAAGAACCATGTTAGTTGACTCTAAGTTGCCTATCACTTTTTGGGCTGAAGCAGTTAATACTGATTGCTATGTCCAGAACAGGGTTTTGGTTGTTAAGTCTCACAATAAGACATCATATGAGCTTTTTAGAGGTAGAACTCCTGCAATAGGATTTCTTAAACCTTTTGGATGTCATGTGACAATTCTGAATACCTTAGACAATCTAGGAAAGTTTGATGGTAAAGCAGATGAAGGATTCTTAGTTGGATATTCTCTTAATAGCAAAGCTTTTAGAGTATACAACTCAAGAACTAGAAGAGTAGAGGAAAACCTGTATGTGGAATTTTTAGAGAACAAATCCAATGTAGCAGGTGAAGGTCCCAAATGGCTATTTGATCTTGAGTCAATAACCAAATCAATGAATTATGTGCCTATTGTAGCAGAAACTAATGAATTTACAGGTTCAAAAGCTGATGATGCAACAAATGAGGCAAGCTTAGAATTGGAGACAAATCAAGATTATGTGATGATGCCAATATGGACAAGTACAAGTGTGGATTCAACTTCAAGAATTGATGAATCTTTTTCAGATGAAACTGAAGAAGGGTTTGAAGATGAAAACAAGGAAGATGAACAAGAAGAACAAGTCAGCAGTACAATCAATATTCCTACTACTGAGCCAAAAGTTCATACTGCTGAGACAGAGCAAGGTACTGCTAGGCAAACAGTTCATACTGTTAAGCCAATTGTTTCTATTGCTTGTCCATCAGACTCAACTAAAGCAGATTTCTTAGAAGATGAGGTAGATTTTAACAATCTCCCACCTCATTATCAAGTTCCTCCTACACAACACAAAAGGATTCACAAAGTACACTCCCTGGACAATGTGATTGGAGATGTACAATCAGGGGTGAAGACAAGACAACAACTGATATCTTCAGACCAACAAGGGCTTCTTGATGCTCTTTATGCATCAAAGCAGCATGAGTATACCAACTCTTGCTTATTTGTATGTTTTCTCTCACAAGCAGAACCCAAGAATGTTCTTAAAGCCTTAAATGATTCAAGCTGGATAGAAGCTATGCAAGAGGAGCTTCTCCAATTCAAGATTCAGAAGGTATGGGTGCTAGTTGATTTACCCAAAGGTGTGAGGGTAATAGAAACTAAATGGGTTTTCAGAAATAAAAGGGATGAAAGGGGCATAGTGATAAGAAATAAGGCTAGATTAGTAGCCCAAGGGTACACACAAGAGGAAGGGATAGACTATGAAGAGGTTTTTGCTCCAGTAGCAAGAATTGAAGCCATTAGACTATTTTTGGCTTATGCTTCATTTATGGGCTTCACAGTTTATCAAATGGATGTCAAGAGTGCTTTCTTATATGGTACTATTGAAGAGGAGGTATATGTCTCACAACCTCCAGGGTTTACTGACCCAGACCATCCAGACAAGGTGTATAAGGTAGTTAAGGGCATGGTATGAAACACTAGCTTCCTATTTAATTGAAAATGGATTTCAAAGAGGGAAGATTGATCAGACATTATTCATCAAGAAGCACAAGAAGGATCTTTTGCTAGTTCAGGTGTATGTGGATGATATCATCTTTGGATCTACAAGGAAGGAGATGTGTTTAGAGTTTGAGAAACTTATGCATGATAAGTTTCAGATGAGTTCCATGGGGGAACTTACATTCTTTTTGGGTCTGCAAGTTAAGCAATCAAGTGAAGGCATATTTATCAGCCAAGATAAATATGTTGCAGAGATTCTAAGGAAATTTCAATTTGCTGATTCAAAAGTAGCAAGCACACCAATGGACTCTGAGAAGCCTCTTCTTAAAGATGTAGATGGAGACAATGTGGATGTACACACATACAGATCTATGATAGGTTCTTGGATGTATCTTACATCATCAAGACCTGATATCATGTTCTCTGTTTGTGCTTGTGCAAGATTTCAAGTAACTCCTAAGGTTTCTCACTTAACAGCTGTCAAGAGGATTTTTAGATATCTCAAGGGTCAACCTAGGTTGGGTCTATGGTATTCTAGGGAATCACCTTTTGACTTGGTGCAAGCTTGGAAAGAAAGTCAACAACTAGAGGATGTCAATTCCTTGGATGTAGACTTATTTCATGGCAGTGTAAAAAGCAAACAATTGTGGCTACTTCAACAACTGAAGCTGAATATGTAGCTGCTGCAAGTTGCTGTGGTCAAGTACTTTGGCTTCAAAATCAACTTCTTGACTATGGGTACAATTTCATGAACACTGTCATACATATTGATAATCGTAGTACAATTTGCATAATTAAAAATCCAGTGCAACACTCTAAAACAAAACACATTGAAATTAGACATTATTTTATTAGAGACTGCAATGAGAAAAAGTTGATTCAAGTAATTAAAATTGATTCTGATCACAACTTTGCAGATCTTCTTACAAAAGCTTTTGATGTTGGAAGGTTTCAATACTTGGTAGCAAGTAAGTTTGTACTGCTAGCTTTGTAAATTGTTACTGTTATTGAAAAGTTTGTACTGCTAGTACAAATTTTGATTGTTCAGTTCATACTGTTAGTCATATGTTTATACTGCTATAAGGCAAATGCTCTGCATTTTGTTTCTTGGTTTTGGACTAACAATCTCAGGTATGAACATTTGAGCACAAAGGAAGTTTCAAGTGAAATGTATGAGCAGCAGAATAATTATACAAGTTGCTGATATAATAGGTTCATAATAGACAGAGTTTGGGAATTCATTAACAAAGGTTTACACCTAAGTTAATAGATTCTTTAAAACTTCTTTCTTGAAACTTGATTATGATATTTCACATTGACTTGATGGCTCAGTTGTTCAGATAGTAACTAACTCAACTCACTTTCTATCATTTTATCCTTTTAAGTATAATGAGCAAGTCTAAGGACATCTGATAGAAAGAACAGCGAGCAAAAGTGAAATCTAACACTTGTGTTAGAGGCAACAATTGCCACGAGCTGGAAAACCTGTCAAGAAAGCCCTTTGAATGGGTTTGTCTGTACACAGGCAATTACTTATAACTGAAAATATTGGTTCTCACACAAACAGAGGTTATTTTAAACCGAATTCTTGATTGAGTGTCTGTTACACACTTAATCCCTTTAAAATGGTTGTAAGCAGTATGATTTTTTATCATAAAATCAAGTTCATACTGCTAATTCAAAAGTTTTCTTAAAAAGGATTCTCAAAATGGCTCAGAAACCTATATAATAATGGATTATGAGTCAATGCCCCATGATTCACCTCTCACAGGAGTTAACACACCTGGAAATGATAAGGGCAACATAGAAATTTAAGGAATTGATGGCTACATGAACAACATTGTTTGAAAACCTAGTCTAATTGGTAGATCAGATGATGGTGAGAGATCTTCCAAATAGGGGAGGAAATATGAAAAATCTCAAGGGAGAAATGATAAATCTCAAGGGATGAAGATTAACCAATCAAGGAAGGAAAAGATTGTGATTTTGTATGCTCAGAATCAGGGGAGGAAATTTAAAATTGATCAAGTTCAAGAAAAGACAAGATCATACAAGATGATGATGTTAGCTTTTTGAGAAGCCAACATGTCTTATTATTCAGCCAATAATAAGAACAAGCTAAAGTTTCAGTTGATGGATGCTGGGAATAAGCTCTTAAAATGAAGAAAGTTCAAATGAAGATTCTGTAGTATTATATATATTCAGAAGGGATGAAGCATTCAAATGAAGAAAGTTATATCTAAGTTCTTTCAGTTTCAATTTAAGGTCACTACGTTTGTTCATCACTTTCAAAGGCTTGCTGAAAGAATATTTGACTTCTTGGAACAAGCATCCAAGATACATAGCACCATTGCCTCTTATAATTCCTCCATCCAAGGAAATTGCACCATCTTTTTTTTCAAGGTACTGCTTATGTTCAAGACAATGAAAGATGATGTTATTGCTGAAAGAGATTCACAGAAAGCAGATGAGTTAGACAAAAAGATAGTTAGTCTTACAGAACAAAGGAAAGCTCAGATCAAGAGCTAACTATGTAGTGTTTGGAAGACTCTCACAATCCTAATTTAATTCAGAAGAAACATGTTGATTTGGGATAAATCACAAGTTTAGGGGAGGATTGTTGGGAATTAAATGTTCTGAAGATTAGTATTGGGAAATACACTAAGTGTCATTCTACTGCTAGTGTATTTCATTCTACTGCTAGTGTTAGAGATTCTGCTGCCGCAAGAATACTACTGCTAGAGTATCAGATACTACTGCTGAAGTGATAAGTATCGTGTATTCTACTGCTGACTGGATAAGTATGAAAAAGTTATTTGTGTATAAAAGTCAAAGATATACGGTAGATAATATCTTTAATGTGTGATCAGTCAACAAGTTGTGTACACAGATACAAGTTGTATCTTAGCTACTGACACACATAACATGCAAGTAGTTCAACAAGACTTATCAATATTGTAAAGATCTCCTTTGAACTATAAAAGGGAGATCTTAGCTTAGATTAATAGAGTGACTAGTTGAAGGATTAGAAAACATACATTGTATTAAATATAGCAAAAATAGTTTTCTTTTTATAAGAGATTCAAGGTTTGTAACCCTAGTGATAGTGAAGATCAATCGTATTATTCATAATAATATTGAATCGTTTGGTGTTAACTTTCATTGTTCATTATCAAATAACTAGCATCACTGTTCCATTTCCAATAATAAATAACCTTCTAAGTGTGGTTAAGTAGATTCCGCATACTTAACCGTATTCACTCAAAGTATCATATACACACGTTATAAAGGACTAACATCCTATCAAGTCTATCATAAGAATCCTCTCAAGAATGTACCTTGATAAGCGCAGAAGCTCCAATAAAAATTTCGTTACGATCCAACGGTTAACGAATGAGCTATCACCTTTTTAAAATAGCACTGTAAAAAGTTATGAAAATTGAAAAAAACTTTGAGTTTTTCTTCCTTCTTCGACTAGAAACCTTGCATAATACCTAGATCACGAGCTCCCCGAGCTCTGATACCAATTGTGGAGATCTTTTAGAGATTGAGATTGGTTAGATCTTATCTAGGGATAACAAGAACAAAGACAACAATGTATGCAGCGGAATTAAACAAATAACAATGTTATGGTATAAGGTTTTTCTTCATCATCATCTCAACAGTGTAGTACGGTTACTCAACAATAACAGGAATCATAAGATTGTTGAGGCTAAACAAAAATCTAACCCTAGGCGTTTTTCCCCTACCCTACGCCTAGGTTACACACACACACTTTCTAGTGCTTACATATTGACACCTATTAAAACTAATAACCTCTATCTCTTTATATAGTAGCTAATTAGGTTTACAAAGGACCAATAAGTAAAATCTTCTTTGTCTTCTAAGTCCCTCGTGTTTTGCATTGTCTTCATTTTTCACTTATTGTTTTGTATTTATCAACTCAAATATAAATTCCAATAAGATTCAATTGAGAACACAATCTTACTTCTTTATCATCTACAATATCCATTTTCATTTCATAGCGAAATTAAATGGAATCAAGTTCACAAGAGAGAAAGATGCCTAAAGTTGTGCAAAACGCTATCCATTCAAAGAAAAATTGTTTATTACATTTTGAATCAGTTAAGCTTCAATGTGTAGCCCTCTCAGAAGCAAGGTTACAATTACGGGGTACATCATTTCATCGTGTTTTTGAAGCATTCTTTGGATTTGAAATTGACTTTATAACCTTCAAAGGGAAATTCTTGCACAACATATTTTAAATAAAGAAGCAAATTGAACAGGGAAGCGAACGCATGGTAGGATATAGAGCGCTCAAGACACAGTTAAAATGGTTTATCTACATTGATTTTAGAGTGCTCAAAAATTCTTCGGATTATGAATCAGCAAGCAAAATATGAAAAGAACGCATCATGTTGGGAATTAAAGCTTCCAAGATGTTAACATTGCTCAAGATGGATAAAGTTGCTCATGAGATTACAACTGCTCAGGTGATTAAAAGGAAAATGCTCTAAGTAAGTTTCTACTGCTGGTTATAGAGTTATTACTGCTAATGAAGGTGAAGACTGCTAGTGTATATTATAACTGTTGAGAACTTCAAGGAAATATACAATAAGTAGTTAGTGCTGCCAGGCTTAATGTTAATGCCGCTAGTTCAGAGTTTCAACTGCTACAAGATTACTACTTCTATAGTTAGAATTAAGACTGCTAGAGTACTTAGTTAATGCTGCTGATAAAATAAACTTGTTTAGTCGGTTAGATAATTATATAAAAGATTCTTTAAAAATTTATCTTGTGTAGAAAGTTACTTTAAGCCGACTAGGACTCCTTAGCCTATAAAATGAGGTCCTAGGGCATAGAGTTTGATATATATTATTCATAACTTAAGGTTGTAAACCCTAATACTTAAAGAGTATTCGTATTAATAATATTGAAGTTGTTGATTTGTTTACGATTATGTTAATTGTTCTTCTTAATACTATTGTTTAGATTTTGCATAAATCTTAGTAATTAAACACAGTTTCTATACCTAGTTGTGTTAATTCATCTAGCATAACTAAACCTTTACAAGCTAAAAGAGTCAATCAAGTGTATAGCTGGGATCAACAAGTGGTATCAAAGCTGCTGATCTAGAAGCTGTGATAAAGAAGAACCTGTTTAAGCTCAAACTTGTTCAGATCTTACAGAAGACATGGATTCAGAATCTACACATATGATTACTGCATCAAAGGTTCCAATGCTCAAGTCTGGTGAGTATGAACAGTGGAGAATCAAAATATAGCAGTACATTCAGATGGTTGATTATTCTCTATGGGAGGTTATAGAGAATGGTGATTCCTTACCAAAAACTAAAGTATCTACTACTGGTATTAAGACGGTTGTGCCTATTAAAACTCCTGAAGAGAAGGCACAAAGAAGATTGGAGGTTAAAGCAAGAAGCACTCTCATGATGGGCGTTCCTAATGAACATCAGTTGACTTTCAATCCTATCAAATGTAACACCCCCAATTCAGTGATGCAGCACAATTTAAACTGGGTGTTACTCGATGGCACAACAGTCATAATAATATAAAACGATCTCTAAATGAGTCATTTTTAAAAATGAATTATGATTCAAATTAATATATCAGAGTTTACAAAATAGGTCCAAAAGGTTCCATGTTTACAAAATACATCAATCTAAAGTCTTTTGATGTCTTTTTGACCGATAAAATAAGTTATAGCCTTCTTGATTGAGTCTCTGTCCCGCCGTGCCATCCTTGATCATCATGCACCTGCAATAAATGCTTGAAACTCTCAACACAAACGTTGAGTGATACTCATAGAATTTGTTATGGAGTTGAACACAAAATAGTTGTAGTGTGAGCTATAGACTCACACTAATGGTTGGAAAACAAAACGGTTATTATTATTCACTAAGCTTATGCAACCAATACGTTAACGTGTACCAATATCAATCGTTGGAGTTACCCCGGTAGGTACTTTGCCGACATACCTAAGTCTCAAATATAGTGCGTTTGTTTGCCTAACCGGTCAACACAAACGGGATTCGTCAATCCCAATAAGCCTATTCACAATATTCGCGCTCACTATCCTAGTGATTAAATGGTTCATGATATGGGGTCTTGGATTGGCAAAGATGGTACTTAGTGATAATAAAACAATCATATAGCATACAATTTCAAAGCATTGTGTTCGGTTAAAATAGCATGTATTCCCCCCAAGGGTTTGTAAAACAATTAAGTAATAGAAAGTGGGGCTATGAACTCACCGTGAGTTGGATGGTGTTTTAGTGCCTTAATGAGTTCGATAGATAAGCCGGGAAACCTCTAAGTGCAACCTACAAGAGAACATTGCGACTTAGGTTTAGAATAATGTCTAAGAATACAAAGACGTGCCTATATATGTCTTGCATATTGTTCATGATGTAGTACTTAGTATGTTGTGTAGGTTGTTGTATAAAGATGGTTTATGAAACATGTATAGTTTGTATATCTCGTACTACCGTTCGGGCCATCATGATTCAGAGTTCATGTAGCAAACGTTCGAGGAGCTAGGACACTTTAATTCGTAAATCCAGCAACTCGTCGATCCGTTTACCCAAATGAAACCCCTCACATAAAGCTCCCTAGTGTTGTAGTATTCGATAGAACATATATGTTTTTGATCTTTAAAAGTTACATGTCCGAAAGTTGAATAAACTTAGGAAAGTTTATTTTGAATGAAGATTGTTATCTTTATAAGTTTATTAAGCCTAGAATGGATGTGATATTACTTGCAAAGTTTCATGGTCTATTGATGGAGTAGATCCAAATTGGTTGGTTATGTTATTTCTAACACTTTAGTTCATGTTTTCGGCTTATAAAGCCTTAATGTCTTTAGCCTGGGCTTTGGTCATGGCTACCATGGTTTTGAGACTCATCTTTGGCCTTAGCCATGGCTTTGGTCTCGGGCTAAGGCCATTAGATTTCATGGTTTTACTTGATTGTGATGAAAAATATAGTTGCTAAGCTAAATAAGGGCTGTTGTAATTTCAAAAAAATATCTCATTCGTTATGCGTATTCAGGACTCGTGGTCTAAAGTTTGTTTGAAGAAAACGTCTTTCCGGACAACTATCGTGCTTTAACTTTTTGATGAAACGGAGCAGAAGTGCCTCTAAAATTTACCACAGTTCGGGGACAGTAGGTTTTGAACAGCTTCGGCATTTTGGTTTCGCTAACTTCTTTTGGCCATAACTTTTGACTCGTGTACTCGTTTTCGATGATTCAAATTGCTATGTTTTCCTTTTAAAGTCCTCTATTATAGTAGGTAATTTTCCAACATCATTTTTATACCATTTTGGTCTAATTTCATAATATAAGTCTCTAGTTTCCTTGATTACTTAACATAGGTTAACATATAGTGTTCTTAACTTGTTTTAAGGGTTTTTATACATCATGAACATAACACAAGGACCATATATAACATGAATGAAGCATAATAAGCATGAAAATGATATTGAGCAAGGAAATGTATTAGGGTTTCTTACAACTTTTGGCTTTCTAATGAAAGGAAACTAAGAACAAGGATAGGACTTTGATTGAGCAAGTTTCTCTTCACTTTAGCAATCCTTCTACACTTTTGTATTCTTGAAGGACTTGGTGTTGAGGTGTTTAGTGACTTGAATGTATTTCAACTCAAGAATATCACATAAACTTGCAAGTGTTTGAGATGAAGTTCACTTGGTGCTTGAAACTAGTTGAAATACTTGAAGTTGAAAATTAACTAATGAAGGTGTTTGTGTGTTATACATGGGGCCGCAAGAATGGGAAGAGGAGAGGGATTTTATAGTGAGTTGAGGAGGTTAGGGAAGTGTATAGGAAGGTGCCTTAAGGAGGTTAGTTGCAAGACTTAGTCTAAGGCTTACATAGGAAGTTTAAACACATGTAAGGATCCTAGGGCACTAAGCATGAGATCAAGCCACACAAGGGGTGACTCCCCCCCTATAGGTGGTTCATAAGTGTAGGATAAGATTACTTGGTCATCCTTGGTATTATCCTACTTATGGAGTTAGTTTTGGCTCCGTTAATCGCTAACCGTAAGTTGTTAGGTCACGAAACGTAAAACCGGGTATCGTAAAAATATGAAACTTGTAGGAATGATTTAACTTATCATCATACTCCATAATAAAATATAAAATGAGTGATAAGTTCCATCGGGTTGCATAAATACTGTTAAAACTGGAAACGCGGGTCTAAAACGCGTAATACTTAAAATGTACGAACGTTGCGTAAATCTGAGAAAAATAAAATGTAACTGTTCTAATATGATGATAATGAATTAAATTGGCCTATAATGTCTAGACTTGGCTCAGTCTAGTGTCGGTTGGTGTTAAATCAAGGAATGATTTTTGGTCAAAGAAGGAGGGAAAATATGTTAACTTTTCCAATAATATAAAAGTTTCTAAATGCCTTAGAAAATGTGCTGCAGGTATAGGCTAAGGCTGCGGATAAGTAAAAATGCTTAAAACGCAAGTTTAGTTCTGTAAGACACAGGGTCTATTTGGTAACATTTTAACTTAAAAATTAAAAATTCCCTAATTGATTGTGAGTGTACTAAAAATTAATCTGATGCGAGGAAAATTGTCGCAGTTGGTTTTCGTTATGCGCAGGATGTTTAAATGGTGTTTAAACCAAACGTATAGTTTCTTAATAACTTTTGCGAAAATGACCCGATGAGCGTCAAACGTTCGCTTTATCATGGAAATAATTTAACTTACGAGAATGTGAAATAAAAATTTCCGGAGTGAATAGTAACAACGAATAGTAAAAATTCGGAAATAGAAATTATCCTGAAATACGAATTGTTACATTTTCCACCCCTTAAGAGAGCTCCGTCCCGGAGTTCAATTTGTTTTCGGAGTAGAAGCATTGTTGGTAAAAAATATGTGGGTATTTCTGACGTATTTGGTCCTTTCGTTCCCATGTGTATTTTTGGACCACGTCGTGAGTTCCAACGAACTTTGACAATTTGAATTCAGCTTTGTTTGAGTCGTTTGACCTCTCGGTCCATGATTTCTACTAGTTCCTCGATGAATTGAAGATCGTCAATGAGTTGGATTTCATCAAGTGGAATGACGAGTGATTCGTCTGATAAGCATTTATTTAGATTAGATGCATGAAAAGTAGGGTGTACACTAATGAGTTCTGATGGAAGCTCAAGTCTGCACACTACTGGACCAACCCTGGCTAGGATATAGGATTTTGAATGGTCACTAATATCTCAAACACACACACGTAAAAACAAAGTAAAACTAATACAACTACTATATATTAAGCTACGCTAATAGAGAAAATATAATAAGCTAATAAGCTAAAGAGAATAAGATGAGAATAAGATGTAAAGGAAGGCTTTCAATATTCGAATGATTCAAGGACAAGGCTTGCGCATAATACATGAAAAACCAACAAGAGAAATGTTGCCTCAACACCTCTATTTATAGGCACAACACATAGGGCAACATTTCCATACATGTTTCTAGAAAGAAAATGAAAGAAGGGCCGGCCCATTGGACTTCTTACATGACCGGTCCTTAAAGCTAAAATAAATACCAAATCGTGCAACATATTAATTAAATGAACAAGACTTTAAAACGTGTTCCTAACAATCTCCCCCTAAGTCTTGATCATCAATGTTGTTTGACGTCTTCTTTGCTTCTTAGGCTTCCGACGTCTTTATAATCTTTGTTTCTTTGTTCTTGTTTTGAGATGATATGATGTTGTCTTGATCTGCCAATCTTCAACGTCTTCTCTCTTCTCCATCATGCTCATATGTCTTTGATTTGTTTTCTGCAACGTGTTCTCATTTTTCAATCTTAAACTTGAGAAAGGTTGAGACGCTTGAACTTATGACTTTTCTATATCATATGTTGAACTTTTGATGTTACTGAGTCTTTGAGAGAACATTTCTTCAATATATGAACATGATGGAGTCTTGATGGTCGAACTCTAGCTCCTCAGCAGCAACAGCAGCATCAGCACGAACCAACCGGTACTTACAGGCTCAGACTTGAGATCATCAACAGCATAGTGTGAAGACTTTCTCAAATCCTAACCCAGACCGTTCTGAACCGGATTCCCCCGAAAGGGATAACACGGACACACCGAAGTGCACCCACGATTCAGTGAGTCGCTGGAGATCACCCCACGACTGTAGACCGTTTGGAGCAAACACTAAGCGTAACCCACAAGGAGTTACCGAAGTGACCTGCTGTCAGAGTTGTTTGATGTTGCTCTGGCAGGATTTCCATTCAATCATTGATAATCACAAATTGTGACTTCTCTCATGAATGTTCTTGGCAGATTGCTAAGATCTGCGAAGGACACTTTCCTAAGTTACAACTGATGCCCATGATGTAGAACACCAGAGTAATTCTAAGTGTACCTAAGAGATCTTTTATGAATCTCATGGCTCTAGACTCAATTAGTGCACATTTGTTTGGTCATCGGAGGCGTGGAGCAGATTGCCTCCTTTTCAATATCAACACTTTCGTAATGAAAGGTCGATAGATTATGAAGGGTTCTCCGTGTGAATGAAACAAATGTCTTTTGAGAGACACTTGAGTGGCTTAGAAGGTTTATTAGTGCATCACTGGGTCCATGACGTCTTTAGTCTTCAATACCGGTGATGCTCATCAACCAGTAGATTATGAATTGAACCCGGTGTCTGCCCTAAGGTTGAACAAATGGAGGGCTATTTCTTTTCACCCTTTTCTTTGCTTTTCTTTTTAATTCTTTAACCCCTTCTTTCTCCGTTCATTCATTTTCTCCTTTTTATATCATACCTAGGACTTTCTAGTTCTAAACTATTGGTATTGTCCTTGGGTAGATCCCTCCGGCTCTGGCGGATCATAGGACGGTTTTTCCCTAACCTTAGTCACCTTTTAACTCCATGACTATCCTAATGACGCCATAAAAAAAAAAACCATTGAAAATCACTCAAAGTGTCGATAATTTGTAAAGACATTTTGTTGACACCTTGAGGTTTTGATGATTTTCAGAAAGACTTCCCCTTAACATGTGCGCATAAGTAATAAATTTGAAATTTGCACATGCCGGAAAGAGTTGGCACTTTTGAATTGATTGACTTTCAATGAACCTGATCGTTGCGAGACACGCTTACATCACCAGTTAAACTGGCTTGAAATTATTACCCGTCCAGATCAGATTCAAAGATTATCGCTCGAAATCGGTACATTCTACTAAGACACGTCCTTTGCGAGACATGCTAACATCACCAGTTAAACTGACTTGAAATTATTACCCGTCCGGGACATGTCCTTTCGACTACTGACTTTTCCTATCGTCAATTCGAGGGTCAATTCTGAGTTTGAGCACAAGAGATTCCAGCAAATGAGACATCATATTTTAATCATCTTTTACTTCTCCCCCTCAAAAATAGCATACTCATGATGTTTTTGGAAAAACGTTTATGATTAAAATATGCTGTTTTTGAGTTTTAGGGAAGAATTTCAAGAACATTTGTATTTTAGAACAAAGATTATATTTTTCAAATACTCCCCCTTAACAAGGGAATACTTGTCCTTATGAGCAGAATGTTTGAAACACTTTAGAAAACATTCTGGTTTTAATTCTGCTCATAAGTAAGAAGCTTTCGCTCCTTTTTCAGGATTGAGGCACTGAAGCGTACCTCAGGGTCCTTTCTTTGGGGTCCGGGTTGTACACTGTTATGTGTGCACAAGCCGTAATGCATATTACAGTCATATATAAGTAAGAATTATGAATGAATAATGAATATTGAAATCAAATTCTTACAATTAACCGCCTTTGCCAAAAGTGGTGAATTGTGGATCTGTCCTCTGAAATAATCTGATGGCAAATGGAGGACGACCACCAACATATGTTTCCAACCTCCTCATATGATCCCTTCGGTAGAGCCTTTCTTCGATCGACCAGATAAAATTCTTGACTTGCCTAAGCTGATGATGATTCCATTTCTTGTGCTTCTTCAATACTTGATCCTGAACTCGTGTAACTAACCCATCTCGAACATTCTTCAGAGTGTCATCACAGAACTTGTGAATCTCTTTATGTGGCATGAAACGGTTTGTGTTTGTAGCACTTCTGTAGACGAATCCGAAGACAGGGTCGTTCTTGAGCAAGTACTGAGGCTCTCTGTTGTCAGTAAGAGTAAACATTGGTTCCTCAAGATTCAACTTCTTCTGATAGCTTTCAACTCCAAGCTGAAGATCCTCAACACGTTCTTTGATAACCGTTCTTCTGATGAAGTGACAGATAGCCGTGCTAAACGCATACAGAAGAGTAGGATTAAGATGATTCAGCTACCCTTGTACTTTCATCAAATACAAATCTTCAATGTCATTGAGATTGAGAGCGGGAAAATCTGCTTCATTGAACGTGTAAAGTAGATCATCTTGTCTGCGAACAGTGATCTCAGAAATGAAAGTATAGCCAAGCTTTTGTGATCCCTTGGCATCAAGCACCGCCTTGATACAAAGATCACTGAACACCTTTTCACGGGATGCCATGAGGCCAAGCTTATACTTGTACCACGACTTACGTTTGTCAAACCAGTGGTGAATACCAAGTTCAACGTCACGATCATATTTTGCAAGTTTGTTGATGAAGAGTTTACGGTGTCTAGCTTCTTCCTCAATGGCAGGATTGATGTAGTTCGTAGCAGGAGTGAATGTGATTGAGGTAGCATATTTGACTCTATTAGAGGCCCCATGTATGAGTAATTCTAGATCTTGATTGAAGAAGAATTCGAATGGGATTTCTGACATTCCATGGTATGGTCGGATCACAGGAAGTGGTTTTGTCCGGTCAGTGATGTATGGACGTTTCTTACTGTCAAGACCACCTTCCCTGAATACACCTGGATTTCTCCAATCGAAGTCTTTGGATAGTGCCCGAGCAATGTTCTCCAGATGATATTACAACTCAGTGGCACTTGCAGATTTATCTTTTAAAAGAATGAAGGCATCATTTTTTATTCTACGAAGCTCTCTTTTTGTCATCTTCTTAATGTTGAATGCATGTTTGACCTTCTGAGTATATTCAAACGTGCTATCTTCTATTTTGGAAGCTTCGTCGTTGTTGATCTGAGCCTGATGAACTCAAATAAGTACATTTTATTACCATCATTTATCCTATTTATTTGACTTGTTTTATTATATTATCTGTGAGAATTGATACGTTAATGTTTACTTTTGTAATTCTCGGGTAAAAACAAGTATTATGTGAAACTTGGCGATTTTGGACTAATTATGGAGCAAAACGAGCAAGAAGTTAAGAGTCTACTGAAATGTACAAGATCAAGATCATTCTGTACCAGATACGTCGCATCCTACTTCGTACATACGGCGCATCACTATCAAGATTTCACAAGTTATAATCCAAGACGGCAAAGGACATGCGCCGCATAGAGAAATGGAGTTACGCCGCATCTTCTGGCGGTGTACGAATATTCGTGAATATATTAATCTTGGACCCCACGCGAAGTTAAGTCAATGCGCCGCATCTATTTATTCTATGCGCCGCATCTAGCCCTCAGACAGAAACTATAAATACCCCAAGGCCAGACGAATTTCAGGAGGGGAATACAAAAAAAAGACCGAAGACAGAAGAAACCCTAAGCCGAATTCAGACGAAGTAGCAGCACAAGACACACCTTGAACGAAGATACAAGAGCTGTAAGAAGGTCCTGCATGTATTCAATTCATTAAGTAGTTTTGTTTTATTGTATTAGTACACTTTAATTCATCAGGATTGATGGGCCGATTCCATGTGACTACGGAAAACCATGGGCACCCCTTAAAATTGCTTTCCCATTAATTAAAGTTTATATGTTGATGTCTTTGGTGACTTTTATTAGTGCATTGATAACCTCTGTGTCTAGCTGAGCTTTGATCGGGTCGCCATGCCTCTGTCCTCGCCTATTTATTCTATCGCCTATGCATTCTATCGTCTGTAGAAAAGTAGGAAGAAAGGGTAAGTAGGATAGACATAAGTAATCATTAAGGGTTTACTCGCCGATAAGATTAGAGCCAACGAGAAAGGGTTAATTACATACACTTCATATAAAACTAGCAATAAAACAAGTGACAAGCTACTTAATTATCAGGACAGGTCTTCTTATTGTCTCAAGTATTTATCTGTGTACGTGTGTGCTAATCTCTGATTCGTGCCTATTAGTTTAGTTTATTATTTTATCATAACCAAACCATGTCAGTCTCTCAGGCTGACCCCCTTTGCGTTAGATTAGGTTGTATAGCTAACTTAAGATATTAAAATACTGATTAGAATAACTAGATAATACGTTCCACTCTTAGTGATCGACACTCTACTTACCATTATATTCATACTGACCGGGTACACTGCTTGTTAAAGTGTGTGTTATATTGATAAGTCAGCTAAATATAAAGTTAAAACTTGAATACTGCTAAAACCACAACGACATACCGTGGGTATAAAATTAGAGGAACACACGCACACATCAAGTTTTCGGCACCGTTGCCGGAGAGTGAATTGTTATTAAGGGTGTAACACCCCAACCCGACAAGGGTAAAGATATCACATTATGGCGACAAATCAAAGCATTCATACATATACACAGCGGAAGCCATAAAACATCATAAATAAGCCAAGTCAACATGACTTGAATCCAATACATAAGTCTCACAAGATAACGAAATAATTCAAAGGAAGTACATAACGAAATAAATCCATAATCAAATGTCGAAACAAATGGTAAGACTAGGGTAGGACATCATCTAAGGCAAAAGCTCCCACTAACTCTCATCCCAAGCATAAATCCATCTCCCAGCTAGATACCTGCCGCACAAATGGTAAAACGTGCGGCTGAGCTTACAAAGCTCAGTGCACAGACACATAAACAAGCAAAGATAACGAAACAGAAATAAAATGAAGTACAGCAAGTCATAAGGCATAGTCATAGCAAAAGGATAAGGAAATAAAGGATAGTCATCCACCACGAGCCCAGAAACATATCATATCATACTCATAATCATACACGTACAGAGGGGATACCTCTTAGGCAACCAGATAATATGAGGGGTGACCTCATGTATCAAATGGAGTGATCAGCTCCCAGACAAATGTGAAAGGCGTGTATTGCACACAAGCACCAGTCACCAGACAAATCATATCATAGCATATACAGTTGAATCCACTAAACAGATCAGATCTAGGATTGCAATCCATACGCCCCCCAAACAGAAGTCATAATCACATAATCATAATAGCCGGCAAATAGCAGAACAGGGACGGTGTGAGAAATCACTCCCCCACACAGGAGTCATGCCAGTGGTGCATCACAGACACGGCTAGGTTACCTTCCTGGCTAGGTAACAGAAAGGTGGCTCGGGTATCAAACTAAGAGTCAGGTCTCAATGTCATATCAAAGGTGCATCTCAAAGTCATAATCAGAAAGTATATCTCAAGGTCATATGAAAAGGGTCATGTCAAAGGTTCATGTCAAACGAATCATGGCAAAAGGTTCATGAATCATAGCTCAACATCAATGCATAGGTGATAAGACACCCTTACTAAAAAGGGTAGAGTATCCGTACCTTATGACGAAAGCACAACTAGAAGAAAGCACAGAAATAGGAACAGCTCAAGGTCTCTCCTTCTTCACACCTAAAGGAGTAGAAGAGAATTACGAATGGTTCTTAACTTCATGTTTAGTTTGTCTTTTCATTTTAGGCATTTCAATGTTCATAAGGTTATTATGGTAGTTTTATTTCTTAAAGGGTTTATTAAGTATTTAGGATGAGTTGAAGGACCAATTGTGTAATTATCATAAGGTTAGGATATAAAGTGTAATTATGGTAAGGTTACAGGTTCTCACAAGTTTAGTCCTTTAGTATAATCAAAATAACCATATAGACCCTCTAATGTTTGAATGTAAACACTTAACACTTTTAAAACAACAAAATGCACTTTTTCAGGTTTTAATCATGTTCTGGACCTGTTTTATTTAATTATAGAATCATAGTAGGACTCCGAAATAAAATCTACAAAAATTCACAGAGCTTCCTCAATATTTCTAGTATTTATCCTAATTTTTCCAGATTTTATTAATTAGTTTTGTTACGAATGAAAAATCCACTTTTACAACTTGTCCCAGAAACATGTCTGATGGAACACCTGATAAGTTACCCCTTCACTACCCCTTCAGAAAAATTCAAAAAAATCTAGAAAAATTCCAGATACTATAAAACATCCCAAAGTTTACCCAGTTCAATGGGCTATTTCTAATGCATCAAAGTTTGGAAATTAAAATTCAAAAACAAGGACGGATTTTCCAGACTTTTATATACGACTGGACACATGATTTTCCAAAAATCAAAAAGTGAACTTACAAGCCTCTAAAAATTACAAACTAAAATTCTCCAGGTAGCTATTTCATTGAACTACAATCTAGACTCCAGAAACTTAAAAATATACGTTCCTATCATCAATCCACAGCCGGTTAAAATCGAGTAAAAATTCAGCTCAGAATCAGTTATCACAGAACCATGTTTATCTTAGGGTTTTCGTCATGCAAATCATTAGTTCTTGCCACCAAACGTTTTTATGTAAGTCCATACATATTTAGGTCATTCAAAACAGGTCTTAACACAATCAATGTAGAATAATTTCACCACAAAACTTCTGGTTCGATTCATCATAACAGTTTTTAGGGTTTCTTCACTTATTATTTTATGTGACATTTTATGTGTCATGATTTCCATTCCATGATTAGACTAGGGCATGAATACATGAACAAATGACGGAAAAGTGATACAATACCCTCGTAGACCACGAAGAACACGAACACAAGGGATTAAAACACCACACACAAGCTTCTTCCTCCTCCCCTTTCTTTTTGGCCGATCGATCAAGAACAAACAAAGGAAGATTAGGGTTTTTGGTTAAGAATTAATTCATAGGGGTTTGAGGCATGAAGAAACATGTTACCTTAAGATGTATGACACATAAATGGGACAAAATTCACCCTCTCTTGGTCTCCTATATGGTGCGGCAGCAGCAGAAAGAACACACCAGCAGGAACTTGAAATTAGGGTTTATTTTGAGTGCTAATGTGATGTTCGGTGTATAAGGGGGAACAAAAAGGGCTTGGGTTGTTTTAAAGGGAGTTTGGTCGTGGGTTTGGATGAGGGGGAGAGGCTTGGGTCGGCCTATAAGCCCAACGCACAACATCTATGTCCAAGTTTCATTATTTCCCTCGTTTCTTAAATACGACTTACACGTAACTATTTTTAGAACAAAAATAAATATAAACTTGTTGGGTTTTCGGTTCAAGTGACTAAGTAATGTGTTACAAATGTTATTGGTAGCTCGTATAATTATATTATGGTGCCTCGTAATCATTTCATGTCACATTTGTTTCGTTTTCATACGTTTTGTGATTTATTTGTAAGTTATATGGGTTTTAATTAATTTTCAAAGTATGAGGGCATTTTGGTCTTTTAATATGTTTTAGATTTTCGGGTTTTACAACTCTTCCCCTCTAACGAAAAATTTCGTCCTCGAAATTTGCAAAGAACCAGAAATGAAAGGATCGAAAATAAAACGAAGACATACCAGATCAGAATACAAAATGAGGATAACTAGCGCGAATAGACTCCTTGGTCTCCCAGGTAGCTTCCCGCTCTGGGTGGTTCCGCCAAAGAATCTTAACAAAAGGAATAACTTTACGTCTCATAACTCGCTCCTGGCGATCAAGAACAGCTTCCGGCTCCTCCGGAAGAGACATATCGGGCTGAATCTGATCAAAAGGATAAGACACCACATGCAGAGGATGGTAATTGTATCCCCTCAGAAGAGATACATGAAAGACGTCGTGAACATGTGATAACTGCGGAGGAAGAGCCAAACGATACGAAACCTCTCCGATGCGGTCCAAAATCTCAAACGGTCCGATGAAACGAGGACTGAGCTTGCCCTTAATCCCAAAACGTTTAACTCCTCGGAACGGCGAAACCTTAAGAAACACCCGATCACCAACACGAAACTCCAAGTCACGCCGATGCTTGTCAGCGTAACTCTTTTGACGAGCCCTAGCTTCCTTCAACTTCTCCCTAGCAACATCCACTTTCTCAGTAGCGATCTGAACTAACTCCGGACCCTCAATAATGCGTTCACCTACTTCGTTCCAACAAACCGGAGCCCTACATTTCCGACCATATAACATCTCGAAAGGAGCCATATGAATACTCGCGTGCCAGCTGTTATTATATGCAAACTCTACCAAACACAAATAATCGTCCCAGCTACCAGTCCACTCTAAGGCACATGCCCTCAACATGTCCTCTAAAGTCTGAATGGTCCTCTCTGACTGACCATCCGTCTGAGGGTGAAAAGTTGTACTGAACTTAAGCCGTGTATCCCATGCGTTATGCAATCCCTTCCAAAAGCGAGATGTAAACCTAGGATCCCTATCTGATATAATAGCCGTAGGCATACCATGAAGCCTAACGATTTCCTGCTGAAATATGTCCGCCAACTTACTAACACTGTAGTCCACACGAATAGGGAGGAAGTGAGCCGACTTGGTTAGTCGATCGACGACCACCCAAATCGCATCATGCTTCCTACGAGTTGAAGGTAAACCTGTCACAAAGTCCATGGAAATCTCCTCCCATTTCCACTTCGGAATCTCCAACGGCTGAAGCAAACCACTAGCTCTCTGGTGTTCGATCTTGACTTGCTGACAAGTCAAACACTTTGCCACGAACGAAGCCACATCTTGTTTCATACCGCTCCACCAAAAGTGCTGCTTAAGGTCCCGGTACATCTTGGTAGAACCAGGATGTATAGTAAAAGGGGAAATATGAGCCTCAGATAGAACAGCCTCACGAAGCTCAGGATCGTTGGGAACACAAAGACGATCCTCAAACCAAACCACACCGAAATCATCAACTCGGAACTCGGACTGCTTGCCTTCCTCTACATTCTGAACTATAGACCACAACTCACCATCCTCTTTCTGAGCCTCCTTAATTCACAAGATAAGATTGGACTCTACCGTAAGACTAGCCCAATAACCACCATGACCTCGAACACAAAATTCCACATCAAGAAGCTCTAAATCATGCAAAATGCGAGGCTCAAATTCCAAACTCGCAATCATACCGGACTTCCTACTAAGAGCATCCGCGACTACATTCGCTTTCCCGGGATGATACTGGATGATAGCATCATAATCTTTCAGAAGTTCCAACCATCGCCTCTGTCTCATATTCAGCTCTTTCTGGGTGAAAATGTATTTAAGACTCTTATGATCAGTGAAAATGTCACAAGTCTCTCCATACAAATAATGGCACCAAATCTTTAGCGCGAAAACCACAGCTGCTAACTCTAGATCGTGTGTCGGATAGTTCTCCTCGTAAGGCTTCAACTGCCTCGAAGCATACGCAATAACTTTCCCATGCTGCATCAAAACACACCCTAAACCTTTCTTTGATGCGTCGCTATAAATCTGATAGCCGCCGGAACCCGATGGAAGAGTCAAGATCGGTGTAGATACTAAACGTCTCTTCAACTCCTCAAAACTACTCTCCCGCTCATCAGTCCAAATAAACTTTTCCCCTTTTCTCATCAACTGCGTCAATGGTAAAGCAATACGCGAAAAACCCTCAACAAATCGCCTATAATAACCAGCGAGACCCAGAAAACTCCTCACCTCCGTCACATTTGTAGGTCTTGGCCATTTCGTGATAGCCTCAATCTTCGCCGGATCCATAGTGATACCGTCTGCAGAAACAACGTAACCCAAGAAAGCTACTCGATCCAACCAAAATTCGCACTTCGAAAACTTCGCATACAACTTCTGCTATCGAAGAATCTCCAAAACAATACCAAGGTGTTGCTCATGCTCCTCCTCGGATTTAGAATACACAAGAATATCGTCGATGAAGACAATCACAAACTTATCAAGAAATTCATGGAATACCCTTTTCATCAGGTCCATAAACACAGCAGGAGCATTGGTCAAACCAAAAGGCATAACCAAGAATTCGTAGTGACCGTACCGAGTGCGAAAGGCCGTTTTGGGAATATCCTGCTCCCTCACCCTAAGCTGGTGATATCCAGACCTCAGATCGATTTTAGAGAAATGCCTCGCCCCTTGCAACTGATCGAATAAATCATCAATGCGAGGAAGGGGATAGCGGTTACGAATAGTAATGCGGTTAAGCTCCTGATAATCGATACAAAAACGCATGCTCCCGTCCTTCTTCTTTACAAACAACACGGGAGCACCCCAAGGAGATACGCTCGGACGAATAAAACCGTTTTCTAACAGTTCTTGCAATTGTTCCTTTAATTCCTTTAATTCAATCGGTGCCATGCGATAAGGGGCTTTAGATATGGGTTCAGCACCCGGAATCAGATCAATGCTAAACTCGACTTCCCTAACAGGAGGAATGCCAGGAAGTTCATCCGGAAATACATCGACAAAATCGCGCACAATACGAATACTATCAATGCTAGGAACATCAACAGAGGTATCTTTAATAGAAGCAAGAAAACCAAGACAGCCATGCGAAATCAATGTCCGGGCTTTCATAGCCGAAATAATCTTTACAGATTTCAGAGGTTGAGAACCAGAATAAACATAATCAGGATGGTGAAGATCACCAAAGATCACCTTACGAGCATAACAATCAATGGTCGCCTTATGGGCAGTTAACCAGTCCATGCCCAGAATAGTATCAAAATCAACCATATCAATAGGAAGAAGGTTCTCAGAACGAACACGATCATCGAATCGGAGAGGGCAATTAACATACTCGAAATCAATAATCACATGAGTTTTCATCGGGGTAGCAATAGATATACGATTCATTAATTGTGTTGGGGTTACGTTTATTTTATTTGCAAGTGAAGTAGATATGATAGAGTGTGTAGCACCGATGTCAAATAAAGCAAAAACAATACGATCTCCAATGTACAAAAAACCAGTAATAGTACCTGAGGTGCTAGCTGCCTGATCACGAGTCAAAGAATAAACCCGACCTGCAGTAGGAGCTGCCCTAGCATTGCCCCTAGGTTCACCAGCATTCTTCCTAGGGCAGTCCTTGACCTTGTGCTGAGTAGACCCGCAAGAGAAACAACCACCAGAAGCTTTGTAACAAGGACCTGGATGTGGTCAAACGAGTTTTGAACTCGTTTGCACATCCGAGAACCCGAAACAATTTCTCCACGTGCGTAATCCAGTCCTCCGCCTCATGGGGAGTAGCAGCGGACCTAAAGGAGAGAGGCTTAAGCTTGTTGAACCTCTCTATCCACACATGAATGCCAACTGGAGGAGCAGCGGGTGGAGCAGTGGGTGGAGCATCGCCACCACCACCACCAGAAGAACTAGCCCCATTCCTGATGTTAGTGGTGACCTTAGCCACCACTTTAGGTATAGCAGCAGCCACAGCAGCGGCTATCATCGCCTCAAAATCAGGGCCATCATTCCCATTAGTGTACTGAGTAAAGCGCGTGTTCACCATCTGAACGATTACAAAAAGGATTAGCAACAACATAAGGGAAATAAGCACGAAATGGAAGATGAAGCAGAAACCTATGCCTACCCAAAACCTCACCAGTCAAGTCTTAAAACTTAAGGGTCAATTCCTATGGTCCACATGTTTCACAGGCCAAAGCTTATGTACGACAGGTCGCAACCTGGCTCTGATACCATAATTGTAACACCCCAACCCGACAAGGGTAAAGATATCACATTATGGCGACAAATCAAAGCATTCATACATATACAAAGCGGAAGCCATAAAACATCATAAATAAGCCAAGTCAACATGACTTGAATCCAATACGTAAGTCTCACAAGATAACGAAATAATTCAAAGGAAGTACATAACTAAATAAATCCATATTTAAATGTCGAAACAAATGGTAAGACTAGGGTAGGACATCATCTAATGCAAAAGCTCCCACTAACTCTCATCCCAAGCATAAATCCATCTCCCAGCTAGATACCTGCCGCACACGGAAAAGAAAAACGTGCGGCTGAGCTTACAAAGCTCAGTGAACAGATACATAAACAAGCAAAGATAACGAAACAGAAATAAAATGAAGTACAGCAAGTCATAAGGCATAGTCATAGCAAAAGGATAAGGAAATAAAGGATAGTCATCCACCACGAGCCCAGAAACATATCATATCATACTCATAATCATACACGTACAGAGGGGATACCTCTTAGGCAACCAGATAATATGAGGGGTGACCTCATGTATCAAATGGAGTGATCAGCTCCCAGACAAATGTGAAAGGCGTGTATTGCACACAAGCACCAGTCACCAGACAAATCATATCATAGCATATACAGTTGAATCCACTAAACAGATCAGATCTAGGATTGCAATCCATACGCCCCCCAAAAAGAAGTCATAATCACATAATCATAATAGCCGGCAAATAGCAGAACAGGGACGGTGTGAGAAATCACTCCCCCACACAGGAGTCATGCCAGTGGTGCATCACAGACACGGCCAGGTTACCTTCCTGGCTAGGTAACAGAAAGGTGGCTCGGGTATCAAACTAAGAGTCAGGTCTCAATGTCATATCAAAGGTGCATCTCAAAGTCATAATCAGAAAGTATATCTCAAGGTCATATGAAAAGGGTCATGTCAAAGGTTCATGTCAAACGAATCATGGCAAAAGGTTCATGAATCATAGCTCAACACCAATGCATAGGTGATAAGACACCCTTACTAAAAAGGGTAGAGTATCCGTACCTTATGACGAAAGCACAACTAGAAGAAAGCACAGAAATAGGAACAGCTCAAGGTCTCTCCTTCTTCACACCTAAAGGAGTAGAAGAGAATTACGAATGGTTCTTAACTTCATGTTTAGTTTGTCTTTTCATTTTAGGTATTTCAATGTTCATAAGGTTATTATGGTAGTTTTATTTCTTAAAGGGTTTATTAAGTATTTAGGATGAGTTGAAGGACCAATTGTGTAATTATCATAAGGTTAGGATATAAAGTGTAATTATGGTAAGGTTACAGGTTCTCACAAGTTTAGTCCTTTAGTATAATCAAAATAACCATATAGACCCTCTAATGTTTGAATGTAAACACTTAACACTTTTAAAACAACAAAATGCACTTTTTCAGGTTTTAATCATAGAATCATAGTAGGACTCCGAAATAAAATCTACAAAAATTCACAGAGCTTCCTCAATATTCCTAGTATTTATCCTAATTTTTCCAGATTTTATTAATTAGTTTTGGTATGAATGAAAAATCCACTTTTACAACTTGTCCCAGAAACATGTCTGATGGAACACCTGATAAGTTACCCCTTCACTACCCCTTCAGAAAAATTCAAAAAAATCTAGAAAAATTCCAGATACTAGAAAACATCCCAAAGTTTACCCAGTTCAAAGGGCTCTTTCTAATTCGACACGGTTTGGAAATTAAAATTCAAAAACTAGGACGGATTTTCCAGACTTTTAAATACGACTGGACACATGATTTTCCAAAAATCAAAAAGTGACCTTACAAGCCTCTAAAAATTACAAACTAAAATTCTCCAGGTAGCTATTTCATTGAACTACAATCTAGACTCCAGAAACATGAAAATATACGTTCCTATCATCAATCCACAGCCGGTTAAAGTCGAGTAAAAATTCAGCTCAGAATCAGTTATCACAGAACCATGTTTATCTTAGGGTTTTCGTCATGCAAATCATTAGTTCTTGACACCAAACGTCTTGACACCAAACGTTTTTATGTAAGTCCATACATATTTAGGTCATTCAAAACAGGTCTTAACACAATCAATGTAGAATAATTTCACCACAAAACTTCTGGTTCGATTCATCATAAAGTTTTTAGGGTTTCTTCACTTATTATTTTATGTGACATTTTATGTGTCATGATTTCCATTCCATGAATAGACTAGGGCATGAATACATGAACAAATGACGGAAAAGTGATACAATACCTTCGTAGACCACGAAGAACACGAACACAAGGGATTAAAACACCACACACAAGCTTCTTCCTCCTCCCCTTTCTTTTTGGCCGATCGATCAAGAACAAACAAAGGAAGATTAGGGTTTTTGGTTAAGAATTAATTCATAGGGGTTTGAGGCATGAAGAAACATGTTACCTTAAGATGTATGACACACAAATGGGACAAAATTCACCCTCTCTTGGTCTCCTATATGGTGCGGCAGCAGGCGAAAGAACACAGCAGCAGGAACTTGAAATTAGGGTTTATTTTGAGTGCTAATGTGATGTTCGGTGTATAAGGGGGAACAAAAAGGGCTTGGGTTGTTTTAAAGGGAGTTTGGTCGTGGGTTTGGATGAGGGGGAGAGGCTTGGGTCGGCCTATTAGCCCAACGCACAACATCTATGTCCAAGCTTCATTATTTCCCTCGTTTCTTAAATACGACTTACACGTAACTATTTTTAGAACAAAAATAAATATAAACTTGTTGGGTTTTCGGTTCAAGTGACTAAGTAATGTGTTGCAAATGTTATTGGTAGCTCGTATAATTATATTATGGTGCCTCGTAATCATTTCATGTCGCATTTGTTTCGTTTTCATACGTTTTGTGATTTATTTGTAAGTTATATGGGTTTTAATTAATTTTCAAAGTATGAGGGCATTTTGGTCTTTTAATATGTTTTAGATTTTCGGTTTTACATATTATCTATTAATTTGATTAGTATTTTAATAAGGTTTTTCTTTTTAATTTTTAATTTCTAACCACTAACCCTGTTATATATTAGATTAATTGCATTCATTGTATTATTTGCAAATTTTTTTGTTTTTGTGTGTTTTTATTTTTGTTTCTTTTCGTTTTTTTTTATTTTTGTTTTTCTTTTTATTTTCTGTATTCTGCTATCGTTGTACTGAGCTGATACAAACGATACGGCGCATCTATTTTCATAGATACGGCGTATTGCGTTTAATTTTTATAAAATACAACGCGTTTAATAAATTCGATACGACGCATCTTTCCCCAAGATACGGCGTATTCTGTTTTTAATAAGAATTTTTTCTAAACGATAACGCTATACGACGCATCTGTTTTTGCAGATACGGCGTATTTATTATTTTAATTAAAAACAGTTTTTCAAA
Source organism: Artemisia tridentata subsp. tridentata (assembly GCA_021014915.2). Classification (NCBI taxonomy): domain Eukaryota; kingdom Viridiplantae; phylum Streptophyta; class Magnoliopsida; order Asterales; family Asteraceae; genus Artemisia; species Artemisia tridentata. Next base: position 62,342,341 of record CP139501.1, on the reverse strand, counting down.
TTATTAAACAGATACGACGCATCGATTTCTATCGATACGGCGCATCTTCTGAATCAAAAATCTTGTATTTTGAAACGTAACGAAAATACGGCGCATTAGCTTTTGTTAATACGACGCATTTAATTTTAATAAATATAATTGATTTTTGATAAATTAAAACTGATACGGCGCATTCTAATTTATAAGCGGCGTATCTGTTTTCTGAATAAAAGTCTGATTAAATTTTAACGATTATAAGATACGGCGTATCCAACTTTCTGGATACGGCGCATCGACTGCTGATATCAGCAACTTTTATTTTTCTTATTCCCGAACGGAAAATATTCTAACTTACCCTTACACTTGGAAATTTTTACTTTGAAATCTACCTGTCTTTAATTTTCAGGAGCAATGTTCGATATTTTCCCCAACTGGTTCGGAAGACCCCATAAAAACCTTACCATGGAAGAGTTTGCACTACAAATCGCTCAAGCAAATGAAAAAGAACATCATGAAGCAAGAAACTTTATTAATGAATTCAAAGGCAGTCATGAGCTGTTACTAAAGGAACAAAACAACATGATTAATGGATTGGCAATTGAAGTGCACCAATTGTCAACGGTACTTAACAGGATTCTTTTGGTAAGACACGATCTGAAAGGAATTACAACTAGAGGCGGAAAGTCAACCTTTCAAATCGGAGAGACACCCGAGGATAACAGTACAAATAAGATTTCCCCTGAATCTTTATCATCTGAGCAAGAGCAACCAAAGGAGACTAATCCGGAACCTGTAATTAGAGAAGAACCTTCTGTTGAACCTAAACGATCAACACTACCGTTCCCACATAGGGTAAGGAAGGAGAAAGAAGATGCCTATCAAAAGAAGTTCTTGGAAAATCTCAAGCAGCTGCAGCTAAGCATACCATTTATGGAAGCCCTAGTGGAAATGGCAAAATACGCTAAATATCTGAAGAGCTTACATACAAACAAGTCCAAACTTGAAGAGGCTTGCACTGTAACGATGGGGGAAAGAAGCTCAGCAGCAATGCTCAACAAACTTCCATCTAAGGAAAAAGATCCAGGGAGTTTCACTATTCCTTGTCAAATTAAAAATTTACATATTAGTAATGCTTTAGCCGACCTAGGAGATAGTATAAGTCTTATGCCCTCTTCTATGTCGGAAAAATTAGGCTTAGGTGAACCAAAACCTACTAGGATGTGCTTAGAGCTAGCTGATAGGTCCATACAATACCCATTAGGAATAGCTAAAAATATATTAATAAAAGTCAATAAATTTGAATTACCTATTGACTTTGTTATCCTCGATATGCCCGAAAATTCTAGAACTCCTATAATATTAGGACAACCATTTTTAGCCACTGCTAGGGCCATGATTGATGTTTTTAATAAAAAGATAACTCTTACCATAGGAAAAGATGAGGTTGAATTTAATATGGAACAATCTATGAGTAAAACTAATTCTGAAGACGATGAATGCTATAATAACGATGTTTCTGATGACACGATTGATCAATTTACTCAGAAATTGTTAAAAAGTAATTTGCTTGATTCTTTTCTGCTGAAAAATTTAGAAAACACAATTGCTATAGAAGATCAAGTTGATGAAAATACTATTGAAAATTATTTCGCTGTTGATTCCGCTGTTTGTAACGCCATACGGCGCATCGGAAATATCGATGCGGCGCATTTATCTGATGACAGCAACGAAATAATAAAAGAACAAGTTTATTCCGCTAGTGCTAATGAAATTGATGATGTTAAACCTGTGCTTAAGGATCTCCCTTCTACTTTGGAATATGCCTATTTAAATGGGAACACTAATTCGCCCGTTATTATTGCATCTGACTTAACACCAAAAGAAAAAGGATCCCTTTTGCAGGTACTATATAAACGAAGAGGAGCATTAGCGTGGAGTATGTCTGATATTAAGGGAATTAGCCCGTCATTCTGTACACATAAAATCCTCATGGAAGATGAATTCAAACCAACCATCCAACCCCAAAGGCGTTTGAATCCAAAAGTCCAGGACGTGGTGAAAAATGAAATTGTAAAATTACTTGACTCCGGACTTATCTACCCTATTTCTGACAGCTCGTGGGTCAGTCCTATCCACGTTGTACCAAAAAAGGGAGGAATGACGGTAGTACTCAATGACGAAAATGAGCTAATCCCTTCAAGAACTGTTACTGGATGGAGAGTTTGCATCGACTACCGCAAACTCAATGATACTACACGAAAAGATCACTTCCCTCTTCCATTTATTGATCAAATGTTAGAAAGACTGTCAGGACATGATTATTATTGATTTTTAGATAGTTTTTCAGGTTTCTTCCAAATACCCATTGCCCCCGAGGATCAAGAAAAGACTACTTTCACCTGCCCTTATGGAACCTTCGCCTATAGGAGAATGCCGTTCGGATTATGCAACGCCCCTGCTACTTTCCAACGTTGTATGACGGCTATCTTCCATGATATGGTAGAGGACTTTATGGAAGTCTTCATGGACGACTTCTCGGTGTTCGGTAACTCATTTAGTGATTGTCTCTTTAAACTTGGTAAAATGCTTGCTAGGTGTGAAGAAACTAACCTTGTTCTTAATTGGGAAAAATGTCATTTTATGGTTAGAGAGGGAATTGTGTTAGGACATAAGATTTCTGGGAAAGGTATAGAAGTCGACAAAGCTAAAATTGATGTAATTGCTAAACTACCTTACCCCACTAATGTAAAAGGTGTTAGAAGTTTTTTAGGGCATGTTGGATTTTATCGTAGGTTCATAAAGGATTTTTCAAAGATATCTAGGCCTATGACCCAATTATTGCTAAAAGATGCGAAGTTTGATTTCTCTGAAGATTGCAAAAAGGCGTTTAATATACTTAAAGAAAAACTAACTACTGCACCTATTATAATTTCACCGGATTGGAATATGCCTTTTGAACTAATGTGTGATGCTAGTGATTATGCTGTTGGACTGTACTTGGCCAAAAGATAGATAAGAAATTTAAGCCAATTTATTATGCTAGCAAAACATTAAATAATGCCCAAGAACATTACACCACCACGGAAAAAGAACTTTTAGCAGTAGTTTTTGCATTCGATAAATTTAGGTCAAATCTTATATTGTCAAAAACTATGGTTTACACTGACCATTCTGCTTTGAAGTATTTGTTCAATAAACAGGATGCCAAGCCAAGGCTTATTAGGTGGATTTTATTGCTCCAAGGATTCGATATTGAAATTAAAGATAAAAAGGGTGCCGAGAATCTAGCTGCTGACCACTTATCTAGACTTGAAAACCCTGATATGGAGGTGCTTGATTAAAGGGAAATCGCTGATGACTTTCCTGATGAACACCTTATGATGGTAAGAATTAAGAGCAATAATAATGGACCATGGTATGCCGACTATATAAACTTTATTGTTGCAAATGAAATTCCAAAAGGGCTAACATCCGACGAGAAAAGAAGATTTCTAAATCGCGCCAGTGAGTATATTTGGGATGAACCTTATGCCTTTAAATTATGTCCTGACAATATTATACGAAGATGCGTAGATGGAAATGATGTCCCAGCAATATTAGCACATTGCCATTCAGGGCCGACGGGGGGACATCACGGTGCAGTTATTACGAGAAGGAAAATCCTTGATGCAGGATTTTATTGGCCCATTATGTTGGATGATGCAAAAGATTATATAAAAGGATGTGATGCGTGTCAACGATCCGGAAATATAACATCAAGAAACGAAATGCCGCAAAATTATATCCATGTATGTGAAGTTTTCGACATATGGGGATTGGACTTCATGGGACCGTTTCCTGAATCTAAAGGTAATAAGTATATTTTGGTTGCTGTTGATTACGTATCAAAATGGGTCGAAGCGCAAGCATTACCAACAAACGACAGCAAGGTAGTTATCACAATTCGCATTTTCTGGTTTTTACTATGCACGGGTTTGCATTATTTCAATTAACGTATGGTTAATTATTAAACGTTACCACTCAGTCATTACTACGAATAATATAACCGATACTCCCGACTATGATCCTATTATGGTTACATACTCAAAATTATGATACAAAAATTATATTACTAATTTGCCCGGTGTTTTGAAATCATTTGCTATATTTTCCGGAAAACACTTATAGCTCCGTCGGTTTGCGATATTTCAACCCGATAATTATTTTAACACCCGAATCATACAAGGAATGTGAATTTACAATTTTTACAACTTCGTCGTATTTTATTTCAACTCGTCACGATTTATTTCTAGTTAAACCGGTACCCGATAACACCTAAAGTATACACTAAACTAGCTAATACTTATCTTAAATGTGTCATAAGCTAAATTACTCATCTCATTTCTTCATTTTGGTGTCCATGTGCCGCCCCCCCCCCCCCCCCCCCCCCAATAAATTTACTTTACCTAATAAGTCAAATCCATTTAATGCTTAAGGTTTAATATCTTTGAATTATTTACTTAACAAAACACATACACTTATATTTCACTAGCTAAAAATCACAAACACTCTCTTCCTCTCTTCACTAACCCACGGCCAAATGATGATCCAAGAGAAGAATCACAAATTTTTGAAGCAAAAGTTATATTCAAGTCTCATTTATACTCCTTGTTAGGATTTTGAAATAAAAATCCCTAGGTTTTAATCATTTTCATCCAAAACTCTTCAATAATTCAAGTAAGCTCAAGAACATTATTTTTGATCATTTCATACTTCATTTTATTCATATATTGTGTATCTTCAAGTTATTTTAGCATCTAGTCATGCAAAAGTTATGTTACACATACCACTTTACTTATTCTTTTCTAAAAACACTAGATCTGTACGTTTTATTAACATCCTCGCGAAGCCCATCATTTTTGGTGAATTTTAGGACCCATGACACCCTAAGAAGGTGTATGGTAGGATTTTTGTATTTGTGGGGTTGTTTTGAAGTAGTTTGATCAAGCCGTGAACCAAGAAAATGAGTTTCTAACGTATATATATATATACCTACTGTCCCGAAAATGTAAATCTGGAAAAATCAGTAGACATGGCGTTATTTTGGCCTTCATATTTAGAAAGTACACTCAAAAACGAAAACGTGGGCGCTTGAATCACTAAAAACCGAGTTATAACGAAGGAGATATGAATTTTTAAAGTTAGACGACAAAAACTATTATTTTCAGAAAATACATGCTGTTAGCCGAACTTCAAGGGACAAAACGAGGCGTTATCCGTAGTCTAGCTGAGCCGAGCCACTGAAAATATGTTAGTTCATGTTATGACGAACGCGTGGATATAAAGAACGTCGAAAACGGACTTATAACGACCAAGATATGAATTTTTGAAAAGCCGACGAAGTGTACTTATTTTGACAGCATTACAACACATATATTTTCTAAGTATAAAACTAGCAAGTCACTAAGTTCATGACCGATTTTCTATATGATCGAGGCGCGTATGATCAAAAGTCAAATGAGGCGACATGAAGATTATGTTACAAGGATTTCAAAAACGTCAAGTTCTATTCCTAACTCTTAACGTACAATATTTTGCGACTAGTTTTGCGAGGCCGTTTGGTCATATTTTCACAAGTTGTAAAAAGGGTTATTTTGCGACGAAACTATTTTATTTGGCGATAAAACATCAAACAAGGATCGTGGAGTGCCGTTTCAACATATTTACACGAAAAGTAGTTTATAACTTGCCGAGACGTCAAAAATGTAGTTTTCGACGATAAACATTATTTTCAAAACTAACGAGTGGTATCGTTGACATACGTATTTGCATGTGTAGCATTGTATCATTGCTTACGCTAGATCATATCATTCATAATAGGTCGCGGTTAGAGACCGAGCCTCATTTTCATCATATACATTGTGATCATTGTGCTATCATATCAGGTGAGTTTCATAGCCCCTACTTTATACGTTTTGAACTTTTTGGGGGAGATACATGCTTAAACTGCTTGCTTACATACATGATTGTGTTAAACTTATTTTCGTTATTCTTGAAAGCAACTCGCGGACCTAAGTATCTAACACTTGGGGTAGCCGTACAGAACATATCATGGACCTAAGTATCTAACACTTGGGGTAGCCGTACAGAACATATCATGGACCTAAGTATCTAACACTTGGGGTAGCCGTACAGTACATATCACGGACCTAAGTATCTAACACTTGGGGTAGCCGTACAGAACATATCACGGACCTAAGTATCTAACACTTGGGGTAGCCGAACATAAGTCTCCTCGTGAGCAGCATAAGGTCTACTAGTGATATAACATGCATATCGTATACACACATGCCTTACTCATACTATATGTTAGCAGTGGGTTGTGAACACACAGGTTGCAAGTTTTGAATGGGCGGGATTTGCAACTGAGTGGATTTACAATGCCTTTGCTGGGAAAATCTTATTTCAAATACTTTACTTGTTAAACAAACTCTATGAACTCACCAACCTCGTGTTGACACTTTAGCATGTATTTTCAGGCACTAAGCAATAGCACGCTACTGGAGGCTTTTGGCAGGGCATGGCATGGCATAGAAGACTCTGATAAAACATTTGGGACCGCTTAACTTATTTTATGGGCCTATTTCCGCACCACTTTTCATAATGTAAATTTAACACTTCTGATTTCTCAAATATATTCTAAATGATTGTGAAAAACCGTTCTTTGTACATGCGTTGCGATACCAATTGAGTTGCACCCCAGCGACACGTAAGCTTCCGCTGGACCCGATTTTGGGGGTGTGACAGATTGGTATCAGAGCCTAGGCTATAGAGAATTGGGTAATTTTAAAACCTAAACTATAGCTACTTTTACGAAAACTTAACCCTATGACCGCCACGTGCCTGCCTGCCAAGCTGATGCCTAATTTGTGGTTTGTTGCTGACATATTTAATGAGATTTATATCTTATTGCCAGATAGATTATACTCACTTACTCTCGTTGATTACTATAATTGTATTCCATATAAGTATGCTTACATATCATGCAGGTCGCAGCGTTACACCTTTTCCTTACGTAGTTTCATCTTTCGACCTCAAGCCTGATCACCTGCCTTAGTCTTTTGAACCACCCTTTACATGTGAAGGACATAGTATTATTATAACTAAGCTGATTATTCCAAAATTCATTGAACCTCGGTGGAATATAGACTGGTCATCTGTATTCGACCCGGGACAGTGGGTCATAGCCTGACCACCTATGTTCGACTCAGAGATGAATTTTGCAATACTGAGAGTAGTTATAATGGAATTATGTCCGGATTGATTTGATCGGTGTAAGCAATTCCATTATCGAGCCAAACTTTCAAAAGACCTCATTTCAGGATGTTGAATCCATTCTTTCTGACAACTTGTTTCCTAGCTTGATTTAGTGACAGTTCTTGTTTGATGAGTTGCGAAAATCAAGCTAAGAGTCAAGTTGTTACCCGAGCCGATTCAGTTTAATCTCATGACAGTTCTTGTTTGATGAGTTGTGAGATTAAATTTGAATCGACAACCTCAAACCGATTTAGCCTAATCCCATGACAGTTCTTGTTTGATGAGTTGTGGGATTAAGTAAAAATCGGTTACCTAGAGGTCTTTTGAAGGCTATGCTCGATCATGGGAAAGTTTACCCCCATCAAACCCGACCATGAGAACGTACGTACGTAGAGCGAGCGAGCTGAATTCAGGGACTGAATTCCTCTAACGGGTGGAGACTGTCACAATTCGCATTTTCAGGTTTTTACTATGCACAGGTTTGCATTATTTCAATTAACGTATGGTTAATTATTAAACGTTACCACTCAGTCATTACTACGAATAATATAACCGATACTCCCGACTATGATCCTATTATGTTTACATACTCAAAATTATGATACAAAAATTATATTACTAATTTGCCCGGTGTTTTGAAATCATTTGCTATATTTTCCGGAAAACACTTATAGCTCCGTCGGTTTGCGATATTTCAACCCGATAATTATTTTAACACCCGAATCATACAAGGAATGTGAATTTACAATTTTTACAACTTCGTCGTATTTTATTTCAACTCGTCACGATTTATTTCTAGTTAAACCGGTACCCGATAACACCTAAAGTATACACTAAACTAGCTAATACTTATCTTAAATGTGTCATAAGCTAAATTACTCATCTCATTTCTTCATTTTGGTGTCCATGTGCCGCCCCCCCTATAAATTTACTTTACCTAATAAGTCAAATCCATTTAATGCTTAAGGTTTAATATCTTTGAATTATTTACTTAACAAAACACATACACTTATATTTCACTAGCTAAAAATCACAAACACTCTCTTCCTCTCTTCACTAACCCACGGCCAAATGATGATCCAAGAGAAGAATCACAAATTTTTGAAGCAAAAGTTATATTCAAGTCTCATTTATACTCCTTGTTAGGATTTTGAAATAAAAATCCCTAGGTTTTAATCATTTTCATCCAAAACTCTTCAATAATTCAAGTAAGCTCAAGAACATTATTTTTGATCATTTCATACTTCATTTTATTCATATATTGTTGTATCTTCAAGTTATTTTAGCATATAGTCATGCAAAAGTTATGTTACACATACCACTTTACTTATTCTTTTCTAAAAACACTAGATCTGTACGTTTTATTAACATCCTCGCGAAGCCCATCATTTTTGGTGATGTTTAGGACCCATGACACCCTAAGAAGGTGTATGGTAGGATTTGTGTATTTGTGGGGTTGTTTTGAAGTAGTTTGATCAAGCCGTGAACCAAGAAAATGAGTTTCTAACGTATATATATATACCTACTGTCCCGAAAATGTAAATCTGGAAAAATCAGTAGACATGGCGTTATTTTGGCCTTCATATTTAGAAAGTACACTCAAAAACGAAAACGTGGGCGCTTGAATCACTAAAAACCGAGTTATAACGAAGGAGATATGAATTTTTAAAGTTAGACGACAAAAACTATTATTTTCAGAAAATACATGCTGTTAGCCGAACTTCAAGGGACAAAACGAGGTGTTAGCCGTAGTCTAGCTGAGCCGAGCCACTGAAAATATGTTAGTTCATGTTATGACGAACGCGTGGATATAAAGAACGTCGAAAACGGACTTATAACGACCAAGATATGAATTTTTGAAAAGCCGACGAAGTGTACTTATTTTGACAGCATTACAACACATATATTTTCTAAGTATAAAACTAGCAAGTCACTAAGTTCATGGCCGATTTTCTATATGATCGAGGCGCGTATGATCAAAAGTCAAATGAGGCGACATGAAGATTATGTTACAAGGATTTCAAAAACGTCAAGTTCTATTCCTAACTCTTAACGTTCAATATTTTGCGACTAGTTTTGCGAGGCCGTTTAGGGATATTTTCACAAGTTGTAAAAAGGGTTATTTTGCGACGAAACTATTTTATTTGGCGATAAAACATCAAACAAGGATCGTGGAGTGCCGTTTCAACATATTTACATGAAAAGTAGTTTATAACTTGCCGAGACGTCAAAAATGTAGTTTTCGACGATAAACATTATTTTTAAAACTAACGAGTGGTATCGTTGACATACGTATTTGCATGTGTAGCATTGTATGATTGCTTACGCTAGATCATATCATTCATAATAGGTCGTGGTTAGAGACCGAGCCTCATTTTCATCATATACATTGTGATCATTGTGCTATCATATCAGGTGAGTTTCATAGCCCCTACTTTATACGTTTTGAACTTTTTGGGGGAGATACATGCTTAAACTGCTTGCTTACATACATGATTGAGGTAAACTTATTTGCGTTATTCTTGAATGCAACTCGCGGACCTAAGTATCTAACACTTGGGGTAGCCGTACAGAACATATCACGGACCTAAGTATCTAACACTTGGGGTAGCCGTACAGAACATATCATGGACCTAAGTATCTAACACTTGGGGTAGCCGTACAGTACATATCGCGGACCTAAGTATCTAACACTTGGGGTAGCCGTACAGAACATATCACGGACCTAAGTATCTAACACTTGGGGTAGCCGAACATAAGTCTCCTCGTGAGCAGCATAAGGTCTACTAGTGATATAACATGCATATCGTATACACACATGCCTTACTCATACTATATGTTAGCAGTGGGTTGTGAACACACAGGTTGCAAGTTTTGAATGGGCGGGATTTGCAACTGAGTGGATTTACAATGCCTTTGCTGGGAAAATCTTATTTCAAATACTTTACTTGTTAAACAAACTCTATGAACTCACCAACCTCGTGTTGACACTTTAGCATGTATTTTCAGGCACTAAGCAATAGTACGCTACTGGAGGCTTTTGGCAGGGCATGGCACATGGGTCATAGAAGACTCTGATAAAACATTTGGGACCGCTTAACATTTATTTTATGGGCCAAATTCCGCACCCATTTTCATAATGTAAATTTAACAGTTTGATTACTCAATTATTCTAAATGATTGTGAAGAAACCGTTCTTTGTACATGCGTTGGATATCCCAAATTGAGTTGCTAACCCAGCGACACGTAACTTGCGCTGGACCCGATTTTGGGGTGTACAGTATTTACTTAAATTTATGCAAGGTTTGTTGCCTAGGTTTGGAGTTCCTAAGGGCATTGATTATGATAGGGGTGAACACACTTTTGTAATCAGATTAGGAAGGCCTTACAAAAATATGGAGTATATCAATAGGGTTTCCACTGCATACCATCCTCATCATGGGCAAATGAAGTAACCAATAGGGCTATAAAGTGAATTCTGAAAACGACTGGTATATCCGAAGGGTGGTCTGACAAGTTAATGATGCTTTTGGCATTCGTAAGCCTATAAGACACCGAGGGATGCACTCCATTTCGTCTTGTATACGGAAAAGCATGCCACCTACCGGTCGAAATAGAACAAAGTGCATATTGGGCTTTGACGAAATTAACATGGATATGGAAGCTGCAACGAAGAACCGTTTCATGGAACTTAATGAACTCTACGAACTAAGAGATGAGGCCTACAGAAATATTAAGATCTACTAAGAAAAGAACTAAAAGATGGCATGACTCGAGGTTACATGGGGATAAAACGTTTACTATTGGAGAGAAAGTTCTGCTATTTAATTCTCGATTAAAAATGTATCCAGGTAAACTTAAATCAAGATGGACGGGTCCGTTCGTTGTCAAGAAAGTGTATCCATATGGGACTATTGAAATATGCGATAAAAATGGTTATATATTCAAGGTAAACGGGCAACGAGTAAAGAAATACTTTGATAATAAAATTGAGGATACTGAGAACGAGGTGGTGGAGTTTGAACCTGAAGTATTGGAATAAAGAGCTGAACGTGAGTCTAACTTGAAGACTCTGGAATAAAGACAAGTGCTGACCGGGAGACAACCAGGAAAATTTTTACTATTCTATTCTGTGTCGAGTCAGTCAGGCCCGCAGAAGATACGGCGCATCTCAATCTTAAGATGCGACGCATCTCCTGCACTGGTCATATCTTATTTAATTTTCTGCATTTTTACTTTTGACTTTAAAACTTTCTGTCAGTATTTTAATGCGGCGCATCCCTGGTTAAGGATGCGACGTATCTTCTATTCTGATTCGTACTTATTCCAGGCTCGATACGGCGTATCTTCTTCCATAAGATACGGCGTATCGACTGACCTGATGATTTTCATTTTAATTTTTAAGTTTTATTTTTACTAACTACTAATGTATTATGCAAGTTTGAACCTTCTTAACTCAGGTGTGTTAAAGTCTTGATGGTATTATAGATTCCTGCATTTCCTGTGGATACATCAAATATGAAGCTTAAACGTTTTCATCCACAAGAAAGACGATTTTTGCTCTTAAACAAATAATGGAAGATCATACCGAGCAAATCTCAGGGGAGTTTTTCGGTTCTAATTCTTTTATTTTCCAGTTTTTAACCTTTGATACAAACAACGAGGACGTTGTTTAACTTAAGTGGGGGGATTGGAGAATTAGAACACTTACTTGTCCTAAATTTTTTCAAAATATGCTTAAAATGCGCTTAATATATCAAAATTTAAAATTTTTAGCATGTTTTTGTTTAAAGTCTAAATTACATAGCTGCACACATAACCTTATTTTCAAAAATTGTGAACTTTTCAAAATTCACAAATCTATGAGTGTGCCGGTGACTTGTAAACTTTAGAACTTGGCTTGTATACTATTCGAGACCACCATAATAAGTATTATCTATATAATTGGAATGACTTGTCTAAATTGGTAAATTTCTAGGATTACACCCAAATAGCCATTATATGTTATGTGATATTAGCTAACTACACTGGTTAGTTAACCCCCGTATAAACCCTTTTGTTACTCTCACTTTTAGAGTAAGATACCCCTAGAAAAACACTCAGAGCCATTCCTTTCGTTTCTTACACCTTTGTTATAATGTTTCGTTATGCCCTTACAACTTAGCCTACCCTGTAGATTAAAATCCGTGGTTGGTTAATTGCTTTAGGCAAAGTGTGTTTCCTTACATTACCTGTGTTCTCGTGCGTAATTCATTATCTTTGGTTGAGTCAGGAAATTGCACAATGCAATTGGTATGAAAGTAAATATTGTATATTTTGAGTTTTGTTTTTCGTGTGTTTACTACTTTCGCTATTACAGTTATTTCTGAAAGTCATGAAAAGTATGAAAAAATTATCCAGAGTTATTGTTATAGTGATGTGGTGAAATTTTACACATCTATGTTTATGCTTAAAAAAAAAAAAAAAAATCGAAAAAATAGAAAAGAAAAAGAAAAAAAGAAAAGTTGGAAGTTTGTTTTAACCAACTTATGTAAAGTTTTGTATTAAGTGGTCGATATCACCACTATTTGTTGTTATATATTATATTTATGGATTGAAAGGGAGTTGACCATTATGGGAACGCCAACTAAGGTTTATTCTTTGATTGAGATCTTGTTGAGTATAATTCGTGTCTACCTAAAGCGTGTGTTTCAAGTGTTAAAGCGTGAGTTATTCAATGATATGATTTTAATTTATCTGTTAAAGCGTGGGGTCCAAGATTAATATATGGTTGGGATAGTGATTAACCACACTTAGGATTTTAATTTATCTGTTTTGTTTATTTTTCATTTTACACCAATTTGTATCCCAAATATTATCCATACCCTATATCATTCTTCATCCAAACCTTTGATTTATTGAGATTAGGGATTTGTGCAATCTTAAGTATCGTAGTCGAGGATTCGGCATTGTATTTATGATTTTGTCGCCCTTTTTGATATAATATTATTGGTGAAGATTACTTGGTCCTATCTTTAGCCTATTCGAGTTAAGGATTTGAGCAATTGCAAGTATCGTGGTCGTGGATTCGATCATGTATTTGTAATTTTGTCGCTTTTTCTGAAATATGAGATCGATAGAGATTAAGAAGAATGATTAACCCTTAACCAACAAACCCTTTTTACCGCTTTAGACTTGTTATTCCTTGGCTTTAGTGGGGGAGATGCGTATACTTGCCAAGCTTATGATAGAATATTCGTCACGACTGGACAGTTAAACGATTAGATTTGCTTTTATCAAAATATTTTATTTTATTTCTAATTTGTTAAGTGTTTGGTTGTGTGATTATGACAAAATGAATACATGCTTAAATATAAAAATAAATCCTAATATCTTTTAGGATACATTTTCATAAGATTTATTCTAAGGTTTACTTGGGGACAAGTAAAGTTCAAGTGGGGGGATATTTTATGAACTCAAATAAGTACATTTTATTACCATCATTTATCCTATTTATTTGACTTGTTTTATTATATTATCTGTGAGAATTGATACGTTAATGTTTACTTTTGTAATTCTCAGGTAAAAACAAGTATTATGTGAAACTTGGCGATTTTGGACTAATTATGGAGCAAAACAAGCAAGAAGTTAAGAGTCTACTGAAATGTACAAGATCAAGATCATTCTGCTCCAGATACGCCGCATCCTACTTCGTACATACGGCGCATCACTATCAAGATTTCACAAGTTATAATCCAAGACGGCAAAGGACATGCGCCGCATAGAGAAATGAAGTTACGCCGCATCTTCTGGCGGTGTACGAATATTCCTGAATATATTAATCTTGGACCCCACGCGAAGTTAAGTCAATGCGCCGCATCTACTTATTCTATGCGCCGCATCTAGCCCTCAAACAGAAACTATAAATACCCCAAGGCCAGACGAATTTTGAGAGCCGAATACACAAAAAAGACCGAAGACAAAAGAAACCCTATGACGAAGTCAGACGAATTAGCAGCACAAGACACACCTTGAATGAAGATACAAGAGCTGTAAGAAGGTCCTGCATGTATTCAATTCATTAAGTAGTTTTGTTTTATTGTATTAGTACACTTTAATTCATCAGGATTGATGGGCCGATTCCATATGACTACGGAAAACCATGGACACCCCTTAAAATTGCTTTCCCATTAATTAAAGTTTATATGTTGATGTCTTTGGTGACTTTTATTAGTGCATTGATAACCTCTGTGTCTAGCTGAGCATTGATCGGGTCGCCATGCCTCTGTCCTCGCCTATTTATTCTATCGCCTATGCATTCTATCGTCTGTAGAAAAGTAGGAAGAAATGGTAAATAGGATAGACATAAGTAATCATTAAGGGTATACTCGCCGATAAGATTAGAGCCAACGAGAAAGGTTAATTACATACACTTCATATAAAACTAGCAATAAAACAAGTGACAAGCTACTTAATTATCAGGACAGGTCTTCTTATTATCTCAAGTATTTATCTGTGTACGTGTGTGCTAATCGCTGATTTGTGCCTATTAGTTTAGTTTATTATTTTATCATAACCAAACCGTGCCAGTCTCTCAGGCTGACCCCCCTTGCGTTAGATTAGGTTGTATAGCTAACTTAAGATATTAAAATTCTGATTAGAATAACTAGATAATACGTTCCACTCTTAGTGATCGACACTCTACTTACCATTATATTCATACTGACCGGGTACACTGCTCGTTAAAGTGTGTGTTATATTGATAAGTTGGCTAAATATAAATTTAAAACTTGAATACTACTAAAACCACAACGACATACCGTGGGTATAAAATTAGAGCAATACACGCACACATCAGAGCCCTTGCAAGATGGTCGAACCAGTCATTTCCTTGTAAATCTTCATCAGTATCCAACCATGTTACCACAGCTGGTTCTTCAGAATGTTTCTTACTGCTGGAAGGTTTAGACTTTGCTGGTTTTGGAGGTGGTTGGGGTGGATCATCTTGAGGTTGAAACTCAATGTCTTCATTTATGAAATGTTCAAAGTGATGCTCGGTTTCCTTAGGACCTGATTCTTGATGTTTTGGAGGTGGTGAAGAAGATTTTTGTTCTGTTGGTTCCTGAATTTGAATACCTGATCCACTCCCAGTCTTTTGTTTCTTCTGTGTGGGATTTGGATCTTGGTCCTCATTGTCGTCATCACGAATCCTTTTACCCTTATCAGCAGCAACTTTGCAAGAAACCTTCTCAATGTGTGCTTCAATAGACTTCATGAGACTGATATCTTCAGGAGAAGGTGATGACATAGCATGGAATCTGTTGAGAAGTTCAAGTTTGAGTTCTTCAGTGGTGAAGTCTTTGAGTTGCTTGAAGCCAGAATTGGAGATGATTGCTTCTTTGACCTTGATATCAAGTT
Source organism: Artemisia tridentata subsp. tridentata (assembly GCA_021014915.2). Lineage (NCBI taxonomy): Eukaryota > Viridiplantae > Streptophyta > Magnoliopsida > Asterales > Asteraceae > Artemisia > Artemisia tridentata. The sequence goes on along the minus strand of CP139501.1, from coordinate 62,326,669 downwards.
GAGTATTGACATGTTCGTTAATATTTTTCTGAAGATCAGCAGTGAAGCGTTTGACATAATGTCTTGTCTTAGTTTTGATATTATCTTCTATATCAAAAGTAAGAAACTCATCCATATTCTGCTTTGTTTGCTGCATCTCCTTGACTTGATCAGACAGATCCTTGACAAGGTTTTTCATCTCTGTCATTTGTTCTTGCAACTTGCTCTCTTTTCTTGCTTGAGCAAGTTTGGCTGCTTTCTTTATTTTCCTGGATATGGGTGAGAGGACTCCAACTCTTGTGACTTTGGCGATTTTACTGACATGTTTCCCGTTCATGACTGTTCTAATTCTTTCTTCCATTGTTGCTTTGTCTTTGTGTGATGGTGATTTTGATGGTGATGGAGTGAGTGAAGGTATAGATGATGAAGAATTAGGAGGTGTAGGATCCTTGTGAGATGAAGGTGAAGGTTTTGGAGTATTTCTCGGTGATTCTGGAAGAGTTAGATGCTTGGGAGGTGAATTAGGAGGTGTGATAGGTTTGGGAGAAGGAATGGGAGGAGTCTGATCTCGTGGTTGTTGTTTAGGAGACTTGTTAATATTCATAGGATCATGAAGTGGAGAGATAATGTAGTTATCGGCTTCATCATCCTCCTTTTGTTTCCTTTCCATTTCTTCCTTCCTTTTCCTTTCTGTTTCAGCAAGTGCCTCCAGCTCATTTGCAGCTTCTGTAGCCTTTGATCCAGTAATTTCCTTTTCTTCTTCAGAATTTCCCCATTCACCAGTGTCATCATGGTGATGTACCTCCTCTTGATGTGGGATGTCATCAAACATTGAATCTGAAATTTCATTTTCTGTGAAGACTATCTTTTCAGATTCAGATTGTGTTAGATTCTCCAAGTCGGGTTGATTAACCGAGCTTGATTGAGGAGGGGGAACCGTAGATGTAGCCATATCGGGTTGATTAACCGTATCTGGCTGAACTGTGGAAGTTTTTGAGTCACCGGGTTGATTAACCGGATTAGGGGATAAAACTGGTGCTGGAGTGACTCCTGATCCTCCTGCTCCCTTAGCAATTTCTTCCTTCTTCTTTTCTTCCAATTCCCTCATTACTCTCATATGTAGATCTGCTCTTCTCTCTTCATCAATCTTCTTTTGTATAATACTTGCCTTAGCTGCATTCTCTATGTCAAGCCGTGTTTGAAACTCAGCTTCTTGCTCATTAAGTATTTCCAATTCTGGTTCAGTGTCTTCAGAAGATTCATCACGAATACCAATGTCTTCAACTTTTGGTTTTGGAGCAGTCTTTACAATTCTCCTCTTGCTTGGGGGTTGTCTCTTTGAAGCACTCGATGCACTTCCAGCTTTACTAGCTCTACTACTTTTGGAACGAGTCTTGGAAGAACCTGTTCCCTCAGTTAGTTTAGTTATGCCGACAAGCTTCTTTTCATAAGCCTGAATGTAATCTTCGTAAGCAGGAGTTTCCTTGACCTCATCAGTAAGTAGAACATCAAACAGCTTAAGACCTTGTTTGTGAGTGCTATCCTTTGGAAAGTATACTGATTTGAAATCTGTGTCCATCTTTATCACATTTCTCTCTCTGTCTTCGGGTCGATTAGAAATATCATGATGCTTATCAAGGAGAAGACTAATCAGCAACTTAGTGTAACGGACAAATGGAATTTTAGTCAATGGTTTTCTATACTGAGCATGTATTTGAAACATAAGTTCTTCCCAGATAATGGCAGCAAAATCAAGGTTATGTTTGGTAACAATTCCCCAGAAGAGTTGAGCAAGAGAAAGTCTTGGATGTTCGTGTCCACTGTCTCTTCCAGACACTGATCGAATCAGAATGTAGTACATTGCTCTCCATGGTTGAGGAATGGACTTAGCATTGATATTTGAGATAAAGTTGAGTGGAAGATTGGGATCTACATCATATCCAATGCCAATGAGAAAGTTGAGAATGTCTTGTTAAGTGGGTGAAGGCCAGTATTGTCGTGAGATATCCGGTGGATTAGGTAGAGATAAAGCTTCACGTAGATGTGGTGGTGTAACTTTGACTGTTTTCTGTCAAGAGTGCATGTGAAGAATTTGTTATTGTCATCAGGGTTGATAGTGCTCCACATGTGATGGATGTATAACTCAGGAATACTATCTGAATCCTCCAAAATACTACGGCATTCATGTCTTTTGAGGATTTCAATAACAATGCGACAACTTGTTTCAGCACACTTGATGTTGTCAAAGAAAACTCTTGAATTGTTCTTGCCATACTTACCCGTGAATCCTTGTGGAAATAATTCAGCTTTGGTGATCAATGGAAGTGGTTGTTGTTGTTGTTGTGAAGACATTGTGGATAATCTGAAATAGCATTATGAAACCAATTTGCAGGATATATGTGTTAGCATTAGTTGAGACTAAATGTTTGCACATAACATCCTTTATTAACATGACTTTGTAATCGTTAATCTATGAATTGATCATTTTTAATTTGCAAAAGAAACCTTTTATTTAATTTGACAAGACTTAAGGAAATTTGTAATTTGGAAGGCAGTTGTCAAATGCGAGAGACTTTGACAAATGCGAGAGAAATTACCAATTGCGAGAGAAAGTACCAATTGCGAGAAAAATTGTCAAATGCGAGAGAAAGTCCAATTGCGAGAAAAATTGTCAAATGCGAGAGAAATTCCCATTGCGAGAAAAGTTTTCAAATGCGAGAGAAATTCCAATTACGAGAAAAGTTTTTCAATTGCGAGAGCAATTACCATTTGCGATAGCAACCACCAATTGCGAGAGCAATGGTGTAATACATGAAATCCTATAACATGTAAAATGACCAAATTGCCCCAGGGAATTTAAAACCTAAATAAAACATATGTAAAGCACAAAATAAATTCCAAACTTCTAGCAATGAACAAGTAATGTTATTTAAATTCAAATTCATGATTTAAATAAAAGTTATTTAAAGGAAATTAAGAGCAATTAAAGGAGATAATTAAAACCATAAATTGCCTAATCAAAAATTCCGAAAATATGGCCCAATTACCCTCCCCTTTGACCGGTTATCTCTTAAAAATCATTCCACACATTTTATGTTAACAAACCCTAGATTACCGATTGAAGAAAAACACACAAACATTTTCTCTAGCCTTCATTCGATCACCACAATTCCCTAAACTATTTTTCTGAGTTCGAGTACAATCCTAAGAGGCCTAGAAAAATAATCTTACAGGTGTTCGTGGGCTGTTTCGTTCGTGGCAAAATTTTCTTGTTCGAACCTTTGTTTTGAGGTAATAATTCCAAATTGATGCTACGATTTTTATACGCTCAAATTATCATTTTTCTCACGTTCTATTACTCATTTGTGACCTACGAAAATTAGCTTGGAGGCTGATTGTGGCTGAATCGATCGTGGGGATTTATTTCCTAATCGCGCTATACGTATAAGGTATACTCTAAAATAATTCATACGACCCAAACTAAATTCGTTCTTCATTTTTCTCATGTTCCTCACGTCGAATATGATCTATGAAAATTGTTTACAAGGTTGTGAAAGAGCTCGTGAAGGCGTGGAAATTTTGGACCATATCGAGTGCATTATTTTCGTTCGGCCTATCCTACACGTTCAAAACTCGGTTTGGTAATTTTACCATACTCCCTGATCCTTAAGAACACCATATAAATTATGCTATTCGATTCATGCATGATCTTCCTATTGTTTGTGAATTAAAATCTTATATCGAACCTAAAACCTAAAATATATGTATGCGATCGAAGTCAATCTCATGAGTAATTTTTATGGACACCTTATGAATATGTTAACATGGGAAAAATACAATTTCGATTTATCATGGCCTCTAAGATTTATTTTCGAATTTAGTTTAAAACCGGGTTTATAATACATTTTGGAAAAATAAGGAACCAAGCGAATTAGGGTTTTAAAATCATGAATTAGGGTTTACTTTGGGGTATAAATGGGCATGTAATGATGGCATAATTATTGGTTTGGACTAGGGTTTGATTTCGATTTAAAATAAGTATACGATTTGTTTTAAAAACTATAGGGGTCGAATTGTAATTTTTAAAACTTGTGGGTCACTCTTGAAGCTTTATAGAACCTGTGGGATGTCGTATGAAAATTTATTGGAGGGACCTTTTGTGTAAAATAAATGTTTAAAGGTTTATTTTGAAATTATATTAAAGTTTAAGTCGATTTTATAAACAATTAAACTAGAGGGACTAAACTCGTAATTTTGGGAAACTTATGGTCCATTCGTGTAATAAATCCTATTTAAAGTGTTTTGGGTCATTTTGATAAATTAAGGGGCTAATATGTAATTATTGTTAATATAAGATGGAAATTATAAAGTAAAGGACTAAATATGTAATTATTATAACTTGAGGGGCTTGAATTGTAAAACTTATATTTTGGAGGTTCCAAGTCGTACCACATTATAAAATAAGGATACCATGTGTAATTTGTAAAACTAAGGGGCTTAAAATGTTAATATGAATATCTTAAGGACTAAAATGTAACTTCATAAGTTAAGGGACTAAAGGTATAAATTATGAAACCTCAGGGGTATAAAATGTAAACTTGGGTAAAATAACCTTAACTTGATCTAATTTATAATTATGGAAATATTACTAAATATAGAAACTTACTAAATAAGGAAACTTTCTAAAAATGGAAACCTGCTAAAAATAGAAAGTTACTTAATATGGAAATGGGATCTTTAGTAATCATGTCTTTACTCCTCTAGGTGTGAAGAGGGAGTAGTCCTGTGCTCTTTATCATCTTATTCAGTGTGATCCTTGTCAAGCAATAAGGTACAGATATTCTGCTTCTTTATTAAGAGGCCTTCATTCTCTGATTATGATTCATATTAGGGTTCACTATACCATTGCTATGTTCCCTTCATTCATGAACTCCGATCTTTGAACCATCATGATATTGAACCTTTGCTTATGAACCATGATTATGAACTTATGAAACATGATTATTGACCTATGCAAGTAAACTAAAAACATGATTCATGATACTTGACCTTTACCCTCAGTTTGATACTACGAGCCACTCACTAGGCATGAGGGTTTCATGTCCATGTCAGTCGATGCACCGATGGCATGACTCTAGGGCAGGAGAGTGATGACCTGTCCCGTCCCTGCATGTTATGTTTACGTAGAGGCAGATTATGGCCACCTGGGGCGTATGGATGCATCCTAGATTTGTTCATGTACATGTTATGTTATGTTATGTTATGTTATTCATGGTGACTGATGGTGTGTGCGATACACGTCTTTCACACTCCGGGAGCTAGCTACTCCAACCCATGATGAGGACACCCCTCATATTTACAGGATACTAAGAGGTCTCCCCTCTACATGTTTATGGCTATGATTATGATTATGATTTCATGTTATGGGCTCGTAGTGGATTACTGACCTTTCTTTACCATGCACCTTTATCCTTTCCCTTATGACACCATGTATTCTTACCATGTATTTTACCATGTATTCATGCTTCCATTCTCATTTACTCATGTATTATTCATTATGCTACTGCTTGTTACGTTATATCTGTTCACTGAGCTCTAGTAGCTCAGCCGCGTTTTCTTTTCCCGCGGCAGGTAATTAAGCTAGGAGCTTGTTCTTATAGCTTATCTACCATTTGATTTCTTTAGACTTTATGTTGCCATTGTTTGGGCATTGAACTTATGTACTTCTTTTATTTCCTTTCATTTGGATATAAGTCATGTTGACTTATTGTTGGATTATGTATTGACTTCCGCTATTTTGGTTTATGGATACTATGTTGTTCTGATATGAAACCATATATTTGTGATATCTTTACCCTTGTCGGGTCGGGGTGTTACAATTTATGGTATCAGAGACAGGTTTCCGAAACCCGTTGGCTTAGGCCTTTGACCTGTGAGGATTGGGTAGACATTAGGTTTTCCTTTCGCGTACTCTTTTCCTTATTCTACTCTGTCATATTTTTGCTTCACCTTGCTAATCGTCTTCATAATTCTATAGATGGTTAACACTCGTCACCAAGAGTATAACAGTGGAGGAGATGCTGAAATCCCCAATCTGGAGGCTATGGTGGCTAATGCTATAGCCAATCTGCTACCGGGCCTTAACACTGATGCGGTGATCAACCGGCTTATTAATGGTGGGGCTACTTCATCTGGGGGTGCTGGCAGTTCTTCTGGTGGTGGGGGCCGACCCACTACCATTAATGGGTGGCTGGAGAGTTTCAATAAACTCAAGCCGTTATCCTTCACTTCTACTGCTACTCCTCATGCAGCAGAAGACTGGATCACCCACATGGAGAAACTGTTCGAGGTGTTAGGTTGTGAGGACGAGTTCAAGACTCGTCTGGCTGTGTTCAAGTTAGAGGGTGACGCGCTCAACTGGTGGAAAGCGCACAAAGAAGCTAAGGGTGGTGATGCATATGTTCTTGGTTGTTCATGGGCTGATTTTCGTACCACGTTCTATAATCGGTACTTCCCTGTTTCCGAGCAGCAGAGATTCATTAGGGAGTACAACACTATCTCTCAGCTTGATTCTGAGAATGCTGGACAGTATCTGGAGCGGTATCAGAGATTAGTGAGTTTTGTGGGTCCGCTTGCTGGGGATGCTAAGCAGCAGGCTAGACAATTCAAATGGGGACTCAAGAGGTTAGTAACCTATTTAAGTTGATGGTTGGTACCAATAGACATTAATACATTTTTCTTTTGCTATTGTATTAGGTGGGTACTAGACCGCATACTTAATGATGAGTTTCGAGACCCGGCAGAATGTTGCGACGCAGCTCGCAATATTGAGATATTTCATCAGGGATCTGGGTATAAGAGAAACAGAGATGGGGATAGGATTCAGACTCAGGGTCAGAGCAGGGATTTTAAGGGCCGAAATGACAGGAGTTATGATTCTCGTGGACAAGGGGATCGACGATACGACCATCAGGGTCAGGCTGGCAGGAACTATGATAGAAAGAGGTCGGATACTAGAGGGCAGGAATCCAGGTTCACTCCTAGACAGGGAGATGATCGCTCAGGACGCAACACCAGTCAGAAACAGTGGAGAGACCAGACTGCTAGGGGTAATCAGCAGAGCAGGGCTCCGGGTTCTAGTTCTCAGGGAGGTGCATCTGGGGGTTCATATTCTTATCCTATTTGTACTACGTGTGGCAAGCGCCACAATGGACCATGTCGTCGGGCTTCTGGGACTTGTTTTGGATGTGGTTCGACAGAGCATCGTGTGAAAGATTGTCCCAAGCAAAACCCGGAGAAAACCGGGAACTACCTACCTCCCCCTCCACCCAACACTGGCCGTGTATATTCTATGACTCGGGATCAGGCGGCACAGTCTTCAGGTACGATTACGGGCGTTTTATATATTGGTGATCACGCTATTTTCACACTTTTTGATACTGGAGCTACACACTCGATTATATCTCTAAATCTAGTTAAGAAACTTAAAATATTACCAACACCACTAAGTAATCAAGTATCCCTCTCTACTCCCATGAAACTCAGTACTCTTATTGATCATGAATATGTAAATTGTCCTATACGATTCGATGACCGGATTCGTTCGGCAAATCTGCTTCCTTTGGACATGGTTGATTTCGACGTTATTCTGGGCATGGATTGGTTATCTTTTCACAGAGCCACCATTGACTGTCATGCTCGAAAAGTGATTTTTGGTGATCTAACTCAGCCTGAATTTGTCTTTCATGAAACACGCTCTCTAAAATCTGTGAAAATTATTTCTGCTTTGAAAGCAAGGACTCTAATATCCCATGGTTGCCAAGGTTATTTGGCCTCTGTTAAAGATTCTTCCGTAGAAGGTCCTGATATTAATACTGTTCATGTTGTTCGGGAATTTTCTGATGTTTTCCCTGAAAAACTTCCTGGTCTTGCTCCGGCCAGAGAGGTTGAATTTACTATCGATCTGATTCCCGGCGCTGAGCCTATCTCTAAGGCTCCGTACCGGATGGCACCGGTGGAACTCAAGGAGTTAAAGGAGCAGCTAGAAGAGTTATTGGACTGTGGTTTTATTCGTCCGAGTGTGTCACCATGGGGTGCTCCTGTACTTTTTGTAAAGAAGAAAGATGGGTCTATGCGGTTGTGTATCGATTACCGGGAGCTAAACCGCATCACTATTCGAAACCGTTATCCGCTACCTCGCATCGATGACTTGTTCGATCAGTTGCAGGGAGCTAAAGTATTCTCCAAAATTGACTTGCGATCTGGTTATCACCAGTTGCGGGTTAAAGAGCAGGACATTTCTAAGACTGCTTTCCGTACCCGGTATGGACATTATGAGTTTTTAGTTATGCCTTTTGGGTTAACAAATGCTCCTGCAGTATTTATGGACTTAATGAACCGGGTTTTCCATGAATTCCTTGATAAATTCGTCATCGTTTTCATTGATGATATTCTGGTATATTCGAAGTCGGCGGAAGAGCACGAGCAGCATTTGCGTACTGTTTTGAGTATTCTGAGGCAGCAGAAATTATACGCTAAATTTTCCAAGTGTGAGTTCTGGTTGGACCGAGTTGCTTTCCTTGGTCACGTCGTGTCTGCAGATGGGATTACCATGGATCCAGCTAAGGTTGAGGCTATCACAAAATGGCCAAGACCTACCACGGTAACCGAAGTCAGGAGTTTTCTGGGTTTAGCTGGCTACTATCGACGTTTTGTCGAGGGGTTTTCGAAGTTGGCTTTACCGTTGACTCAGTTGATGAGAAAAGGTGAAAAGTTTGTGTGGACGGATGAGCGTGAGCAGAGCTTTGAGGAGTTGAAACGACGACTAGTGTCTGCACCTATTTTAACCTTACCGTCGGGTTCGGGAGGATTTCAGATTTATAGTGATGCTTCCAAAAAGGGTTTAGGTTGTGTTCTCATGCAGAATGGGAAGGTAATTGCCTATGCTTCAAGGCAGTTAAAACCCTATGAGGAAAATTATCCGACCCATGATCTAGAGTTGGCAGCTGTGGTATTTGCGTTGAAAATATGGAGACATTACTTATACGGTGAATCATGTGATATCTTCACGGATCATAAGAGTCTTAAATACATATTTACCCAGAAGGAGCTCAACATGAGGCAGAGGAGATGGTTGGAGCTTCTGAAAGATTACGACACTAATATCCAGTATCATCCCGGCAAGGCGAATGTTGTTGCCGATGCACTCAGCAGGAAATCGGGTATGATTGCTAGTATAAATATCGAGCCTCGTATTCTTCAGGATTTAGAGCGGTTAGAGGTTGAGCTATGTGTAAAGGGCGTTAGTGGTTATTGGGCGAGTTTGAAGGTGGAATCAAACTTGATGCTGCGGATTAAGGAAGCCCAGAAGGACGATGGTGAACTCTGGGCTATTGTGCAGTATGTCGAGGAAGGTAAACAGTCTGAGTTTCGGGTCGATGATAGTGGTATTGTATGGTGTGGAGATCGATTATGTGTTCCTAATGATTTTGATCTACGTGAGGCTTTGTTGACTGAGGCTCATAATTCTCCTTTCTCTATCCATCCTGGTTATACCAAGATGTATCGGGATCTGAAGCAACACTTCTGGTGGAACGGCATGAAGCAGGATGTGGCATCGTTTGTAGCTAGATGTATGACCTGTCAGCAGGTCAAGATTGAACACCAGAGGGCTAGTGGGTTATTACAGCCTTTGGAGATTCCAGTTTGGAAGTGGGATGAAATTTCTATGGATTTTGTTTGTGGTTTACCGTTGACTCGTAGGAAACATGATGCGATTTGGGTGGTCGTTGATCGGCTAACTAAATCCGCTCATTTCTTACCCATCCGTATGAGCTACAGTGTTAGTAAGTTGTTCGAGATTTTCACACAGGAGATTGTTAGATTGCATGGCACTCCTTCCTCTATCGTTTCTGATCGTGATCCTCGTTTTACTTCGCGCTTCTGGAAGGGATTGCATAAACTTTGGGGTGTTCGTCTTAAATTCAGTACCGCTTTTCATCCCCAAACTGATGGTCAGTCGGAGAGGACCATCCAGACATTAGAGGATATGTTACGGGCGTGTGCGTTGGAATGGACGGGTAGTTGGGACGATTATCTGTGCTTGGTAGAGTTCGCTTATAATAACAGTTGGCACGCCAGCATTGATATGGCACCTTTTGAGATGTTATATGGGCGGAAGTGCAGAGCACCGGTATGTTGGAATGAAGTAGGGGAACGTCTTCTTGAAGGACCTGAGATGATTGAGGTCACAAATAAAAAGGTTGCCACAGCCAAGGAGAAATTGAAAGAGGCACGAGCGCGTCAAAAGAGTTATGCGGATAAGCACCGTCGGGATCTAGAGTTTAATGTCGGCGACCGGGTATTTCTTAAAGTATCTCCGTTCCGAGGCGTCAAACGTTTTGGTATTAAGGGCAAGCTCAGCCCTCGGTTTATTGGACCTTTTGAAATTCTGGAGCGTATCGGAGAAGTCTCGTATCGTCTAGCTTTACCACCTCAGTTGGCTCATGTTCATAATGTATTTCATGTATCTCTTTTGAGGGGATACAACTATCATCCTCTACATGTGGCTTCTTATCCGTTTGATCAAATCCGTCCCGATATGACCTTATCTGAAGAACCGGAAGCGGTTCTAGAGCGTCAGGAACGCGTTATGAGAAATAAAGTCATTCCTTTTGTAAAGATTCTTTGGCGGAATCACCCAGCGCGCGAGGCAACCTGGGAGACCGAAGAGTCAATACGATCGAGTTATCCTCATTTCATGTTTTGACCTGGTATGTTCAGTTTCGTTTCTGTCATGTTTCCTTTCTTATGTCCTTGCAAATTTCGAGGACGAAATTTTTCTGTTAGTGGGGAAGAAGTTGTAATACCTGAAATCCTATAACATGTAAAATGACCAAATTGCCCCTGGGAATTTAAAACCTAAATAAAACATATGTAAAGCACAAAATAAATTCCAAACTTCTAGCAATGAACAAGTAATGATCCCAAATATTTTTAACAACTACATTTAACATTTATACAAGCCATGAAAATTACTAAAATGCCCTTGGGCGCCTAATGTTATTTAAATTCAAATTCATGATTTAAATAAAAGTTATTTAAAGGAAATTAAGAGCAATTAAAGGAGATAATTAAAACCATAAATTGCCTAATCAAAAATTCCGAAAATATGGCCCAATTACCCTCCCCTTTGACCGGTTATCTCTTAAAAATCATTCCACACATTTTATGTTAACAAACCCTAGATTACCGATTGAAGAAAAAACACAAACATTTTCTCTAGCCTTCATTCGATCACCACAATTCCCTAAACTATTTTTCTGAGTTCGAGTACAATCCTAAGAGGCATAGAAAAATAATCCTAGAGGTGTTCGTGGGCTGTTTCGTTCGTGGCAAAATTTTCTTGTTCGAACCTTTATTTTGAGGTAATAATTCCAAATCGATGCTACGATTTTTATACGCTCAAATTATTATTTTTCTCACATTCTATTACTCATTTGTGACCTACGAAAATTAGCTTGGAGGCTGATTGTGGCTGAATCGATCGTGGGGATTTATTTCCTAATCGCGCTATACGTATAAGGTATACTCTAAAATAATTCATACGAGCCAAACTAAATTCGTTCTTCATTTTTCTCATGTTCCTCACGTCAAATATGATCTATGAAAATTGTTTACAAGGTTGTGAAAGAGCTCGTGAAGGCGTGGAAATTTTGGACCATATCGAGTGCATTATTTTCGTTCGGCCTATCCTACACGTTCAAAACTCGGTTTGGTAATTTTACCATACTCCCTGATCCTTAAGAACACCATATAAATTATGCTATTCGATTCATGCATGATCTTCCTATTGTTTGTGAATTAAAATCTTATATCGAACCTAAAATCTAAAATATATGTATGCGATCGAAGTCAATCTCATGAGTAATTTTTATGGACACCTTATGAATATGTTAACATGGGAAAAATACAATTTCGATTTATCATGGCCTCTAAGATTTATTTTCGAATTTAGTTTAAAACCGGGTTTATAATACATTTTGGAAAAATAAGGAACCAAGCGAATTAAGGTTTTAAAATCATGAATTAGGGTTTACTTTGGGGTATAAATGGGCATGTAATGATGGCATAATTATTGGTTTGGACTAGGGTTTGATTTCGATTTAAAATAAGTATACGATTTGTTTTAAAAACTATAGGGGTCGAATTGTAATTTTTAAAACTTGTGGGTCACTCTTGAAGCTTTATAGAACCTGTGGGATGTCGTATGAAAATTTATTGGAGGGACCTTTTGTGTAAAATAAATGTTTAAAGGTTTATTTTGAAATTATATTAAAGTTTAAGTCGATTTTATAAACAATTAAACTAGAGGGACTAAACTCGTAATTTTGGGAAACTTATGGTCCATTCGTGTAATAAATCCTATTTAAAGTGTTTTGGGTCATTTTGATAAATTAAGGGGCTAATATGTAATTATTGTTAATATAAGATGGAAATTATAAAGTAAAGGACTAAATATGTAATTATTATAACTTGAGGGGCTTGAATTGTAAAACTTATATTTTGGAGGTTCCAAGTCGTACCACATTATAAAATAAGGATACCATGTGTAATTTGTAAAACTAAGGGGCTTAAAATGTTAATATGAATATCTTAAGGACTAAAATGTAACTTCATAAGTTAAGGGACTAAAGGTGTAAATTATGAAACCTCAGGGGTATAAAATGTAAACTTGGGTAAAATAACCTTAACTTGACCTAATTTATAATTAATGGAAATATTACTAAATATAGAAACTTACTAAATAAGGAAACTTTCTAAAAATGGAAACCTGCTAAAAATAGAAAGTTACTTAATATGGAAATGGGATCTTTAGTAATCATGTCTTTACTCCTCTAGGTGTGAAGAGGGAGTAGTTCTGTGCTCTTTATCATCTTTTTCAGTGTGATCCTTGTCAAGCAATAAGGTACAGATATTCTGCTTCTTTATTAAGAGGCCTTCATTTTCTGATTATGATTCGTATTAGGGTTCACTATACCATTGCTATGTTCCCTTCATTCATGAACTCCGATCTTTGAACCATCATGATTATGAACCTTTACTTATGAACCTTTGCTTATGAACCATGATTATGAACCATGATTATGAACTTATGAAACATGATTATTGACCTATGCAAGTAAACTTAAAACATGATTCATGATACTTGACCTTTACCCTCAGTTTGATACTACGAGCCACTCACTAGGCATGAGGGTTTCATGTCCATGTCAGTCGATGCACCGATGGCATGACTCTAGGGCAGGAGAGTGATGACCTGTCCCGTCCCTGCATGTTATGTTTACGTAGAGGCAGATTATGGCCACTTGGGGCGTATGGATGCATCCTAGATTTGTTCATGTACATGTTATGTTATGTTATGTTATGTTATTCATGGTGACTGATGGTGTGTATACACGTCTTTCACACTCCGGGAGCTAGCTACTCCAACCCATGATGAGGACACCCCTCATATTTACAGGATACTAAGAGGTCTCCCCTCTACATGTTTATGGCTATGATTATGATTATGATTTCATGTTATGGGCTCGTAGTGGATTACTGACCTTTCTTTACCATGCACCTTTATCCTTTCCCTTATGACACCATGTATTCTCACCATGTATTTTACCATGTATTCATGCTTCCATTCTCATTTACTCATGTATTATTCATTATGCTACTGCTTGCTACGTTATATCTGTTCACTGAGCTCTAGTAGCTCAGCCGCGTTTTCTTTTCCCGCGGCAGGTAATTAAGCTAGGAGCTGGGCATGGCTTGGGGGTTGAGTGCACTTGAGTGGAGCTTGTTCTTATAGCTTATCTACCATTTAATTTCTTTAGACTTTATGTTGCCATTGTTTGGGCATTGATCTTATGTACTTCTTTTATTTCCCTTTCATTTGGATATAAGTCATGTTGACTTATTATTGGATTATGTATTGACTTCCGCTATTTTGGTTTATGGATACTATGTTGTTCTGATATGAAACCATATATTTGTGATATCTTTACCCTTGTCGGGTTGGGGTGTTACAAATGGCAAATGCGAAAGCAAATGACAATTGCGAAAGCAATTGCAAATTTGAGAATATCTTATACAAGAAATTCCGAAACCCTTTTGACGACGATTTTTCAACAAGATTTTTCATTGTATTTCATTTTAACACAAATTAATGATCTCATGCTAATTGCAATGGATTCACATAGCTATTTTTTGCATTTTGTCCAAGTAATAACATGAATTAACCACAAGATCTCTAGAATCAAACTGCTGGTGCATCGTGTTCTTCATAAACCCTTAATTTCAATTAATGTCTAATTGTTGTTTCTGGGCTTAATCTGAGGTATCCAAGGTTCAATTCATATCATAACAACAACATAACAACACTCTAATTATACCAAAACATTTACATACGATTATCCCCAAATTATGAACATAAACCCTAAAATCAAGAATAAACATTCATATGGATTTCTGGTACGATTAAGCATGCATAAATGTTATACAACCATATTCTAAGCACAGAAGTACAATCATAATCATTCATAACACATAGGATTAAAAATCCCCAAATCTTCGCAAAACCTAGAATTACGAATAGTCACTTTACACAAAATCCACCGTTGGATCTCTAATTCCTTGAAAACCGTTTGTTATAATCACATAATATTCATAAAAACACTCACAGATTAGTTAAAACTTGAACGGATGATCAGAATCAATATTAGCCGTTGATTAGGTTGTTGAGTGGAAGTAAATGTGAGAGACAGGAATAGCAGTGAAAGTAAATGAATACCGCAGTTAAGTCAGAGTGCATTTAATTCTTTACTTTTAACTTTTATCATTTTTTCACAATTAGTCCCTTAACCTCAATATTTAGCACAATTAATCCGATCCAAATGATTTTCAATATTTATCACTTATGGTCCTCTAAACTTTTGTTGTTACTATCAAAGTCCTAACCATTTAGCAAAAAAACCCTTAGGATATACCATCATAACCAATACAAAGCAACAGTGTTACAGAAAACATGCAAGTACAAAAAAAAATTTAAATTTGTAAAATTTTGTGTCTCCCCCTCAACATTTGTTCAGAAATAAATAAAGACTGTTTAATAGGAACAAAATGTTGAATAAGGTTTTGTACTTGCACACACACTTTTTTTTTAAAGATAATTATGTACAAGATAGTGTGAGAGCTTGACTTGATTAGTTGTTCTTGAGGAAGTTCGTCAATTCTTGAAGAGTCAAGCATCTCATTCCAATTTGGTGAACCAGTTTCACAAAACGATCATGAGGTAAGGCTTTCGTGAAAAGATCCGCCAATTGGTGTTCTGTTCCCACGAAATACAACTCAAAGTTACCCTGCTCCACATGCTCCTTGATGAAGTGATATCTGAGAGCGATGTGTTTGGACTTGGAATGTTGCACTGTGTTGTACGAGATAGCGATAGCACTTTTGGAGTCACAGTACATCGGGATTTTGTTGAATATGTAACCATAATCCATCAGTTGTGATCGCATCCAAATGATTTGAGCACAACAGGCAGACATGGCTACATATTCTGATTCCGTGGATGATAAAGATGTACAATCTTGCTTCTTTGACTGCCAGGACACCAGCTTATCACCTAGGAATTGAACACCACCGGATGTGCTCTTTCTTGTATCAATACATCCCGCATGATCCGCATCTGGAAAAGCAGTTAGTGCAAAACCAGAATCCTTTGGATACCAGATCCCCAAATGAATGGTTCCCTTGATTTATCTGAGGATTCTTTTAACAGCAGATAAATGTCTTTCTGTTGGATTAGACTGATAGCGTGAACATAGGTATGTGGCAAATACAACATCCGGTCTGCTAGCGGTGAGATACATGAGAGACCCAATTATGCTACGATAATTTGTAGGATCAGTGGGTTTCCCATGTATGTCAGCATCTAGCTTCGGGGATGAGGAGGACATAGGGGTGTTATAGGTGTCACTAGATGTCATGCCATGCTTTTTTAATATCTCTTGTGCATATTTAGACTGACTCAAGAATATACCACGAGGTGATTGGTGAACTTGTAATCCTAGAAAAAAGTTTAATTCACCGATCATGGACATCTCAAAGTTTTGTTTCATAAGTTTTGCAAAAGCGTTTGAGTACTTTTTGTGGGTAGACCCAAAAATGATGTCATCCACATAAATTTGTACGATGAGAATGTCCTCCCCGTGTTTTTGTATAAACAAAGTCGGGTCTACAGAGCCTTTAGTGAAATGATTAGCAATAAGGAATGCTGAAAGTTTGTCGTACCAGGCCCTCGGGGCTTGTTTAAGGCCGTAGAGGGCTTTCTTAAGCCTGTATACGTGATTAGGATGTTCTGGATCGACGAAGCCCTCTGGTTGTGAAACATACACCTCTTCACGAAGTTGTCCGTTCAGGAATGCTGTCTTCACGTCCATTTGGTAAACTGTGATGTTCTTATGAGCCGCGTATGCCAGGAACATTCTCACTGCCTCAAGCCTAGCCACTGGAGCAAAAGATTCCTCGAAGTCAATTCCTTCTTCTTGGCTATACCCTTTAGCAACCAACCGAGACTTGTTACGAATAACCGTGCCTTCTGCATCCAGCTTATTTTTCCAAATCCATTTTAAGCCCACAACATAAACTCCATCAGGTTTTTCAACGAGTTCCCAGACTTCCAATCTTTTGAACTGATCCAACTCCTCTTGCATTGATTCAATCCAATTGTCATAAGTCATGGCCTCTTTGATATTTTCGGTTCAGCTTGACAAACGGTGAGAGCGTAAATGCAAGTTTCACCGTCTGTGTGGAGTTTCTGTCGTGTCATAACCGGGTTATCTGGATTGCCAATCACGTTAACTAACGGATGATCCCTTGTCCATTTATGAGTAGAAGGGTAGTGTTGAATGTTGTGATTCAGATTTGACGGTTCCATGTTGCTCGAGGAAGATTCTCCGGGTTCGGGAATGGTTAGGGGTGGAGCAAATGGATTGAAAAAGGCATTTCCGTCAAAATCTGGTGGTGTTGGAACTTGGTTAGAAATGGGGGAAGAATCTTCAATTGCTGGTGGAGGTGTTTGATCTATTGATGATGATGGTTCACGTTGTGGTGCATCGTCAGCAACTACTGTAGAGGTAGATGCTGATGGATCAGGTGCTTGATTTGGGAGTTGTTGAGCAGCGGAACTTGTGGAAGCCTCTGACGTACTGTTAACCAAACTGTCATCAAACATAGGAGCAAACAGATCTTCCAGATCTTTCCTTTTGAAAGGTAATGGTTCAGCTGAAGATTCTGGGAAGTTCAAACGGTTGTGTGCGGGTTCCAAGCGGTCTTGCTCAGAAGCCATTTCCATGAGTTCATCAAAATTGGCGTGTATAGTCTCTTGAATTTCCCCGGTCCGACGATTCCAAATTCTATATCCCTTAGAATTCTCACAGTAGTCAACGAATATCCCAATATCTGCTTTAGCCTTAAGTTTACCAAGATTATCTCTATCATTTTTTGGGTAACACAGTGCTCCAAAAACATGAAAGTAGTTGATATTTGGTTTTCTGCCTTGTATAAGCTCATATGGAGTTTTGTTGTGTCGTCTGTTGATCATGCCGCGGTTCTGGGTATAACATGCAGTATTAACAGCTTCAGCCCAAAGGTAGTCTGGTAATTGAGCATTGATCAACATTGTTCTAGCTGCTTCCACAAGCGTACGGTTTCGTCTTTCAACTACACCATTCTGTTCGGGAGTGCGAGCAATTGAATATTGATGAACAATCCCATGCTTCTCAGTGTATTCCCGAAGTGTTACGGACTTGAACTTGAATCTTTGTGAGAAATGTGATGACCATTGAAGGAACTTGATCTTTTGTCCTAAGAAAGTAGACCCATGTCCATCGTGAGTAGTCATCAACTATTACCAAAATGTACCTTTTTCCGTTAATGGTTTGAACCCGCATTGGACCACACAAATCCATATGTAGCAGCTGGAGGACATGATCTGTGCTGTGTTCTGTTTTGGGAGGAAAGTGAGCACGGTGACTTTTCCCTTGTTCACATGCAGAACACAAATGATCTTTGGCATATCTGAATTTGGGTAATCCGTCAACCAATTTATTCCTTGCAAGGTCAGTCATGGTTTTGAAGTTGAGATGAGACAATCTTTTATGCCATAACCAAGCCTTTGTGGGATTAGCTTTGGAGAGTAAACAGATAGGTGATGAAGCTGTCATGCCTTCAAAGGATATGGTGTATAGACTGGTTCCGCGTCTTCCTTTCATCAAATCATTTCCTTGAAGATCACGAATGAAGCAAGTTTTCTCCCTAAATGCTACTTCTAAGTCTCCGTCACAGAATTGTCCCACTGAGAATAAATTATGACCAAGGCCTTCAACATAGTATACACGACTGATTTCGATGTTCCCATTTACATAATCTCCATAGCCCATTATTGCAGCGAAGTGATCATTCCCGAATCTGACCGTTCCAATGAACTTTGCAATAAAGTTTGTAAGAAGCTTGAGGTTGCCGTTCATGTGTCGGGAGCACCCGCTATCAACAATCCAGAGGACAATTTGAATCACCTGCATCACAAATATTGGAAACAGGTGGAGAATTGATAACGGTTGCACCCGTTGGGTTAGAAACACAAGATTTAATTATTTTAGGAACCCATTTAAAGCTTGCAGAGTTTTGTAACCAACGTTGCCATGTCCAACTAGTCTCAGCCTTTTTCCTAATGAATGCACTGGGTGATTTAGTAGTCTTGGGTTTGGCTATGGGTGTTTCAACGGTTAGCTCAGAAACAACTAGTGGTGGTTTCCCTAAAATGGACTTGGCAACAGTTTTGAGCCTAGAGGAAGAGCCACTAGATCGTTTCTTTTTACGTTTCAACAGAGTTTTAGCAATGCAATTTTGATGATCACCAGATAATATACTAGCACGACAAACAATACAACTAGCATCAACCAAAACATCAACATTATCAATCATAGAATCAACATTTGTTACATCATTCCTAGAATTAGACTTAGCTAAGGTCGATTCTATTCCTGACATTACATCTGTGTTATTCAAACTACTTTCTTGAACTTCTGAAGACTTAGATGAATCATTCCTAGACTTTCTGACTCTATTCTTCTGTTGTTTCTTGGGAGTCTTGGAACTGCTAGCCTTAGAGATAGTATCTAGTCCTGTGGAAGTACAAGTGTTTTCATTAGTGGTTGAGTCTGATGCTTGGGTAGTTGCTTTGTCTACTACATACATCCCTGGGGCAATCTTATGAACATTTGCTTTGCCTTTGTCTAAAACTCTGATTTTCTTCTTTAGATCAACAATGATGTGTTGGAATTCTTGATTTTGTGAATCTAATTTTCTGTTGAGGCGGACTGTGTCATTTCTATTTTGAAGAATTTCATCCAGTTCCTTTTCATTTTCAAATAGTTTAAGCCTTAAGAAAGCCTTTGTTTCCTTATTATTTTCAGGAACCTGACTGTTTTGAAATGATAAAGACCTTATGAGATTTTGAAATTTTAGTTCAAATTCAGCACTCTGATTTTGACACCAATCAAGCCTTTTTTGAAGATTAAAAACTGTGTTTTCCACATCATTGTTGATTTGTCGAAGATCCTCATTCTCTTTGACCAAATTTTCTATCTCTATTTGCAACATCTCAACATTTACAGCATGATCTTTCACAAGTAATTCATTGCGTGACTCATAAAGCGAATTCATAATCACAGAAACAACGTCATAACACAGAACTTTTTCTAAGAGTCGATCATTTTCTTTTGCTAAAAATTTCTTTTGAAGTTTTTGACGTTGAACCTTGTCATCTTTAGGTTTGAAAATGGTTTTCATAGATGCTACTTCCGTGTATAACTCATCTTCCCATTTTTTTGCGCATTTCTTCAGATTTCTGACATGAGGAATAATTTTATTTTGAAGAATCTCTTTCTTTTCTTTTTGAACAGGAGAAAGAAAAGAAGAGACAGGAATTTGAGAACTAAACTCAATTTCATTCTCCAAACGAGAAATGTCGTCCATAAATGTCTGAAAATATCGAAGAACCCGACATTTTTGAGGCATTTGTGGATCAACAAGATCCTCTGTCAAACAATCTTTGAATTGTGCAGCAGTTGTGGGGACAGAAGTTATAGACGAAGGAGCATTTATGTTTGTATATGTTAACGTTTGTTCTGGATGGTCCTTAGGAGGGACAAATGATTTGCTCAAATGAGGTCGTGCATTATAATCATAATGTACTCTTGAAAACTCTTTTTGTGAATTTGATCGACCCTCAATCTTGTTTACAAGAAAATCAGTTTCTTCATCAATAGAATACATAACAACACGTTGAAAGGTATCATCTAACAAAAATGTTGCATTGTATAACTTAGGATTGTCTTTGAGTGCTATGTGTAAATTACGGGGTTTGTCACTTCCAAGTGCAAAACTTACTCCTTTAGGACTCGGTTTCACAGTCATTTTTTGAATTTTGTTACAGAATTACCCGTTTTATACACAACATTTTGAAATTCTTTGAGTTTGGTTTCCAAATCCAGAATTTCCTCAATATATGAGTCAACACATTTCCTAGTGGCTTGCTTTTCGTCAAGAAGATCCTGCTGAGATGTTGAAAGCTCTGATTGAGTTTTTAACAACTCAGAAGTTAAAGCATCAATTTGTTTTTTGAATTCAAATTGATCCTGTTCTTTTTGAGAGAGAAGCTCAACTTTGGCAACGGTTAGTTCACGAACTTGACTTTCTAAATTTTGAACTTTTACGTACGCTTGTTGGAAAGCAATTTCAAAACCTTTTTCACGTTTATCTTGTTTTAGATATCCAGAAAGTTGTAGTTTGTAGCACTCATTGTCCTTCGTTAACATTGCAATCTTTTCTTTCAGATTATTATTGATTTCATTGCATTTTTCAATTTGTGATTGGGTGGTCATTAACAAGGCCTAAAGTTCTGAATCTTGATCAGTCAAAGGATCATTTTGTTCAAGATGATCCAAATTTTCATCGTCAATCGAATCATCAAATGAAACGACGGTTTTATCATCATCAAATGATAAAATAGTGTTTATTTGATCATCTGATGTAGATGAGAATGATGGATCATGTTGAACAGAATTGTCATTTGTAGATGAAGATGCAGATGGTGAAGCAATTTCATATATAAGACATTGTGGATCAAGTACCTGAGATAGACCATCGGTGTCATAGACCGGGCCTGTCTCAGACATTTTCATCTCTTGCATGTTTGCCATGAGCATTACTGCAGCATTTGCCTCAAGATCTTCCATCTCATCATCAGATGCAGCATTTGCCATGAAGCTTTGCTCATTTTGTGTCACCATTCCTGCTGCCTTTTCATCTTTAAGAGCCATCAGAAGAGCTTCCTTGTGATATGCACTGCCCATAGTACGAGGCTTTGGACATGTATTTGCCATGTGACCATTCCCACCACAGCTGTAGCATGTGATTGAAGTATTTGCAATGCCTTTTTGTGCATTCCCAGTCATCTGATTTCTGCTCTGAGTATTACCCACACTATTCCTGTTACCCCCTGCTGAATTGAACCTATTCCCTCCTGACTGAAACCTCTGAGACCCGTAGTTTCCACTGTTTCCTGAACCATATCTGCCCGAAGACCGATTCTGAATTTCCACTCTGCCATCATTAATAACAGCTTGATTCCTGGTGTTGGAAGATGAACGAAGACGGTTGTTGGATTTGGTGAACTTGCCAAATGCCTTAGCAATTAATCCAAATGCTTCATTAAGAGAGTTGAATGCATCCTCCTCTTCATCATAATCAGCGTTTGAGTACAACATGGAATCTGAGTTGTTATATGGAACCATTTGATTGTCAGAGTATTGTGATGGTGCTTTATATGGGATGATTTGGTTAGAAGGTTGTGGTGGAAAACTTGGTTGGAAAGATGATTGACCAAATTCCTGGTTTGGTAGTGGAAAGTTGGATTGAGCAACGAGAGCAAGTGAGTTAGGTGTTGGTGCTGGGATGAAACCGCCTCGTGCTGCAACTTCCTTATCTACCTCAGATTGATGTTGTTTCAGAAAGTCATACATTAGTCCATACTTGACCTCACCAATCTTCTTAGTTTGCCTGACAAATGTTGCATATTTCTGCCATTCTGGTCCAAAGAAACCCAGAAAATTTGAATTGATAGCAATCTTAGGTAACTTGATGTCATGACGATCGAGGTCATTTACAACATTTGTGAAACGGTGGTAGTATGATTCAATTGTCTCCCCTGGTTCCATGATGAAATTGTTATATTCCATGTAAAGCTTTGACTGAAGGTCTTCTTGATTTAACTCAGTCCCTTCCATGAGAAGATGCACATGTTCCCACACGTCTTTGGCAGTCTTTTGAGCATCAATACTTCGGTAAATAGGATTAGGAATCCCCTGAAGTATGTAAGACATTGCCAATTGATTTGCCTCTTGTTGCAGTGTTTGTTCATTTGTGTAGTTAGCGACAGCAATGGGAGTTGATGTTTCATCTCTTTCTGTAGTTCCTGGAACAACATTTACTGGAAGTGGAAAGGGTCCTTCTTCAATGGCTTGCTTAAGATATTTCCCATGGGGTTTGCGGAGTTCAATGAATCTGAGAAATCTACTAGCCCACTGCACATAGTTACCAGGTGTCAGCATAGGTGGAGTATCCTGATTCCCAGCTTCATGTCGGGATTGCTGACTGCTGATTGCCTCACACATCTTGTTAAACCAATGTGGTTCTCTGGAGTAGGATGGATTGTTCAGCATTTGATTCTGTTGCATGATTTGTTGTGGGGATACTTGTGGTGGAGAGAGAAATTGATGTTGTTGCACGAATGCGGATATTGCTGTAGCTGATAGTAGTAATTGAAGTGAGGTGGTTGAGACATTTTGTTGGATCTTTAGATAATTAAGATGTGTTTTAAGAGTTATGATATTTGATTTTTAAGTTTACTTAAGGTTCTTAGTCCAATTGCGAGAAACACTGTTTGAATTGCGAGAGATTCTGAATTGCGAAAGAGGTTGTCCAATTGCGAAAGATCTGAGTAATTCCGAGAGATTCACCAAATGCGAAAGAGAATTGTAATTGCGAGAAACAATTTCAATTGCGAGAGAGCTTAGCAATTGCGAGAGATAACTCTGAATTGCGAAAGATCAAGCAATTTCGAAAGATTTTCAAAATTACAATTTCGATCACGTTCTCAAACTTTTATACAAAAGATGAGAATAATTCCAAGTCGAGGTAGTTTCACAAACTTATACAAGGAAGGAAACACCGAGTACCAAATCCGAAGAAGCTGATGAATTGCGAGAAACCCTTGTTCAGTCCAATTGCGAGAAACCCTTAAACTAGCAATTCCGAGAAACCCTTGAATTTTTGCAGACCAATTGCGAGAAACCCTTTTCCTTCGAATTTCAACCCAAAAATGTTGTAGGATGATGAAAAACGTAAAACTAATGAATATTAGCGATTAACACACCGAATTTGCACCAAAGTTTACAACTTTATCCTTAAAACACGAAGATTTGATGAAAAGGAATAAGCAACGATTTGCAAAACTCGCGTTTTTCACACTTTTAACGCAACGAACCACAAAAACTTACGTAAACCAATTAAACCAAATGAAATAACGATTAAATCTACTCTTAAAACACTAAACTTAACTACCTTTGGCGTATGATACCACTTGTAGGTCACTAATATCTCAAACACACACACGTAAAAACAAAGTAAAACTAATACAACTACTATATATTAAGCTACGGTAATAGAGAAAATATAATAAGCTAATAAGCTAAAGAGAATAAGATGAGAATAAGATGTAAAGGAAGGCTTTCAATATTCGAATGATTCAAGGAAAAGGCTTGCGCATAATACATGAAAAACCAACAAGAGAAATGTTGCCTCAACACCTCTATTTATAGGCACAACACATAGGGCAACATTTCCATACATGTTTCTAGAAAGAAAATGAAAGAAGGGCCGGCCCATTGGACTTCTTACATGACCGGTCCTTAAAGATAAAATAAATACCAAATCGTGCAACATATTAATTAAATGAACAAGACTTTAAAATGTGTTCCTAACAACCCTGGCTAGGATTTTGAATGGTCCGATGTATCTTGGGTTTAGTTTTCCTCGTTTACCGAATTGTATTAAGCCTTTCCAAGGCGATACTTTTAGCATAACCCTATCTCTGACTTGGAATTCTGGGGGTCTGCGTCGTGTGTCGGCATAACTTTTTTGTCAATCTCTTGTGGCTTGAAGTCGATTTCTGATTTGTACAATCTTCTCCGTTGTTTCACGAATAAGTTCTGGACCAGTGAGTTGAACATCTCCCACTTCGGCCCAACAGGCAGGTGAACGACACTTTCGTCCGTAAAGCACCTCAAATGGTGCTGCCTTGATACTTGCGTGATAACTGTTGTTGTAGGAGAATTCGACTAATGGCAGGTGAGTATTCCACCCTTTTCCAAAGTTGATTATACAAGCTCGAAGCATGTCTTCCAGCGTTTGAATGGTTCGTTCACTCTGACCATCGGTCTGAGGGTGATACGCTGTACTCATGTCTAGCTTTGTTCCAAAGGCGTCTTGGAGTGACTGCCAGAAGTTTGAGATGAATCTGCCGTCTCGGTCAGATATGATAGATATTGGTGCACCATGTCTTGAGACTACTTCTTTAATGTACAGTCTGGTTAACTGATCCATTTTGTATGTCTCTTTAATTGGTAAAAAGTGTGCGGATTTTGTGAGACGATCAACTATGACCCAGATGGAGTCATAACCGCTTGATGTCTTTGGAAGCTTGGTAATGAAGTCCATTGTAATTCGTTCCCATTTCCACATAGGAATCTCTGGTTGTTGCAATGGACCGGATGGTTTTTGATGTTCGGCTTTTACTTTGGAGCATGTAAGACATTTGCCAACGTATGTTGCAATATCGGCTTTCATGTTTGGCCACCAATAGAGTTGTTTAAGATCCTGATACATCTTATCAGATCAAGTCTCGTAGGCCACCATAAAGTGGTAACCAACTTCGACCTTCGAAGCATAGAGTTCCGTCTGAACGGGTTTCGAATTTCTTCTGTATCATGCCGTCTAACTTTTCCTTTTTGATGTCTTCTTGTTTCACCGCTTCAGCTTGAGCGTGAAGAATTTGAGCGGGAAAATTGGAATTTATGGTAAAGACTAAGGCTCGGACTCGTAATGGTTTAACCCGTTCCTTTCGGCTCAGGGCGTCGGCTACTACGTTTGCCTTTCCTGGATGGTAGCGAATGTCGCAGTCGTAATTACTTAGTAAAACCCCAAAATTACTAGAATATGAAATGACCAAAATACCCTCTAATGTTGAAATTTTAAGAACTTATAAAATATGCTATAAATTAAAACTTGAGTTACATAACGTGTTATGACACGAGACCATACGATATGAACTTATAACCTAAAGTAAAACATGAAATGATATTGAAGTACAAAAACTGCGTAGTTGACAATTTCAAGGCACTATTCCTATTTGCCACCCGATCTACCATATCATGAACTTTATGATAGTAATTCATGAAATAGCCTATTTTATAATAATCTCCCAAACCCAGTTATAAATGCTGGCCCCAATTTTCGGCAATAAAATATAAGTATATATAAGGAGAGTGTCAATTTTTATCATGTTAGCAAATTGTTTCCCAACGTCCATATGGAAACGTTATCACCACCTCATAAATTCGGATCAATTTTCCGCCAATCATTCCATGAAATCCGGCCATCACCCATGATATTCTCCAACCAACCATCAATAATTTCGACCCTTCCTAAAATCTCGCTACTCGTTTATTTAGTACCATTTTATTCCATTCGAGGCTTTTGAGAACAAAATAAAACACACACCACTTCAACAAACACAAACATCTAACAAAATAACCTAACCGATCCACTTTGATACAAAAACCTAAAAAGAAAAACTGGTACAAAACAAACAAGAAAACCAATTCCTTTTTGTCCTCCAAGAATCAGAAGGCATGACGAGGTTGAAGAAGGGTTGATCGTGGCAGCTTGGATTCGAAAGAGTTGATTCGTGAGTCCTTGGTTTGAGCGTGGGGTGCTTCTGGTTCCTTGTTTCAACCGTAGATCAGACCTACTCTTATTGATCATCTTTGCGTTCTTTGTTTCGCCAAGGTACTCACAAAACCCTCCATCGTGTCTGTTTTGAAAACCCACTCGATATATATGTATGCGTAATCTAACCGGAATCATGTTAAAGGTATAGAAATAATTATGCTAATGTGGTCGTGAACGTCTCGTTAAATCTGTGATCGAACAAACATATATAGATCGAACAAACATATATATAACGCCAAATAACTAGTGTATATTAAAACCTTTGAATGTCGATCTTATTTCGGATTGAGTCCTTTGAACCGTTTATATATATACGTCTATGATCGGAATTTTTCTAATATGATATATATACTATACAATCTGAATTCTGGTAATGAACCCAAAATTTTTGAGGGTGGTGCATGCATGTGGAACACGTGGTTGAGGGCCTAGTAATATTGTGTTCCATATTGATTTTGTACGTATAATTAAAGTCATGTGGGTGATTGTGTATTGGGAGTACACGATCATGTGGGGATATAGTTTGTGTGAGTAAAGTGATTTTTACATTATAAATAGAAATAAGCGGCTTGTATCTGGTCAAGTGTGCAAATTAATTTTGGCCTCCTATTGCGTCCATGGGTCGAGTGAAATGAACTGTCAAAAAGTGTGAAAATTTTGATATTACATGGGGTCGTTTTGGTTTTGTTTAGCCTCGTCTAACAGTATACCGAGAAGAGGATTGAGTAACTTTGTCTCGTTTATTTTAAAGTGTCGTTGGATAGTAATACCGAGACAATAGGATGGGTGTTGGTTTGTACCTCGAGGGTTATGTTAATGTTGGATCCGAGCTTCGTCTTAAATGTGTGATACGGATATGATATGTCTAATTCGAGTTTACTAAAAGGTTTTGAAACTAACATCGAATATTGAGGGCATGCACTAAATATTGATTATACGATTGATATTAGACCCTGAATTGAAAAGGATTATAATAACATTGGCGCTTGGAATATTTTGTCATAAGCATACATACTACGTATATATTTAAGTGATGAATAAGTATGAGATCAAAATTTCAACAAGTAATTCATTTTTAATGGTAAAGTACGGCTTGTCTAGCATTGGTATGATCTATATGAAGTTTTACCCAAAACTTACTAAATATGGAAATTCACAAATTCGGAAAACTTGCTAAATATGGAAAGTTACTAAAAATGGAAAGCCAACGAAAATAAGTAATCTGATTTAAAATAAGTATTAATAAGACAATCATGAATTCGTGTAGATTCGCTGAAGATGGAGTTTGCTTCCGATCTTATGTTTCGATTATGTTTTCACTTGCGGTCTGAGGTACGGATACTCTACCCTTTTTAGTAAGGGTGTCTTTTCACCTATGCATTGATGTTGAGCTATGATTTAAACCTTTGCCATGATCCTTTTGACATGAACCTTTTGATATGACCTTGAGATATACCTTCTGATTATGACCTTGAGATACACTTTGATATGACATTGAGACCTGACTCTTAGTTTGATACCCGAGCCATTTTATGTTACCTAGCCAGGAAGGTAACCTGGCCATGTCTGTGATGCACCACTGGCATGACTCATGTGTGGGTGAGTGATTTATCACACCGTCCCTCTTATATTATGATATGGCCATTATGACTTTGAGATTATGATTTTGAGATGACTTTGAGTTTGGGGGCGTATGGATTGCAATCCTAGATTTGTTTGTTTAGTGGATTTAACTATGACTTTGAGTATGACTTTGAGTATGACTTTGAGGTGACTGGTGCAGTGTGCAATACACGCCTTTCACATTTTCTGGGAGCTGATCACTCCACTATTATGATACATGAGGACACCCCTCATATTATCTGGTTGCCTGAGAGGTATCCCCTCTGATTGTGAGACTATGACTTTGAGATGTTGACTTTGAGACTTGACTTTGAGTTCTGGGCTCGTGGTAGATGACTATCCTATTCTTCCTTTATATTTCTGTCTCTTTGTTTATACTTTATGATATTTCCCAGTGCACTATACTTCGGTTCTGTTTTATTATCATTGCTATGTATCTGTTCACTGAGCTCTCGTAGCTCAGCCGCATTTCTTTTCCTGCGGCAGGTTTTAGTAGGAAGCTGGGGATGAGTGGAGAGGACTTTGGACTTAGAAGACTTGATAGCCCTTCTGGATTAGATATGACTAGATGTTAATTTTTAGAATTAGTATGTATTGGAATTCTCATTTGTAAACTTGTAGATCCTGTATTTATTTCAATTGTAATCTTTGAAAATTCTTGTATTACTACAGATGTATGCTTTGTTTTGTTCTGATACGAAACCATTGTTGTGAATCTTTACCCTTGTCGGTTGGGGTGTTACAATTTATGGTATCAGAGCGACAGGCTGCGAATCGTAATACATTTACCCTTGACCTGTGAAGTTAGACCATAAGTTTCCACTGTATGGCTCATAAGATAACCTTTAAGAATTGCTTTAGGATTTCCCTATAGGACTTAGTTTTGACCAGTAAAGGAATGGGTTAGAATATTAAGGCTTTTGCTTAAGTACTAGTTTGCTTCTGGCATCACTTGATTCTATGCCTGCTTGTTAAACTCAACCCGCTTTAACACCACACCTAAGATTCCGACTCCGACCTCTGATTCTTCTGTTAATCATTTTGATGTCTTTTCGGGTATTCTGAGAATCTCTATGACGATGACTTACTTGATGCATTCTGTTATATGCTTTTGATAATCTATGAATCTTCTGACCCTATCTGAGTTCGTCTTAAACATCTCCGTTGCCATGAGAAGTCTGGTGGTGTTTTAACCACGAGTATAAGAATGTTTTCCTCTCACTTCCGAACGATAAGACTTGCGTTGTCAATATGTTTTCATTGAATAGTTAACTTTGATTTTATTCTGATAAAGGATAGGTTGATTGATCATTGACGACTACCCTCCTATGTTCCACCTTCGGTGTTTGAAACCATTTGAACTCCCTACCATGATTTCCGATTGTTAAACTTTTACTACTACTACTACCTAATTTTGTTCTTCATTTCCGACCTGTTTAATAAGTAGTTTGATACTCCTCTGACCGTCCCGAAGGTCATTTAACCCTAATGTGTTTGATACATTTTATAAATTCATTACCCGTGCTGGATGAAAATGTATCACCTGATATTACTCTGTCCTTGCGAAATCCATTACTACCCCTATGAGAACTCTGGTGATTATTAGCCATGGATAGGACGATAATTTTGTCCCGATGAGAAAAGGGTTAACTGAGCATGATGATGCTGATAACTGATATTTGATATGCCTCGCTTTTGACCGTTATACGATGTTTGTAGTGCCAATGACCCACCACCTGTCTACCACTTATGCTAAATAGTTCAACAAGACTCCAACACCTTGAATTGTTCGTTTATCTATCCCCACACTTTGATGAACCATGTACTTAACCTTGATATATGAACTATCCGTCTGGCTTGGCGATAGTAATTATCCTACGAATCCGTTTACTTTTGATATATTTGATTTTGAGGTCTTGAAGTTATGGATTTGGTTGTCCCTCATACGCTGCCAGGGACTATCGTATCTGATTTGCGACCTTTAGTAATATGTTTCATTCCACTTTCGTTATGATAACCGGTACCAGCTCAAATCTGTTAAGCTTAGCGCCGTTATGGAAAATCTCATTCGATTGTCGATTGTTCCCTGACACCTACTAGTACCCACCCTAGAAGCTTTGGCATTGGAAATTTTGTTGTACAAATTTCCTGTTGTTCTCCGATGAAACATTTGGGTTTCCCTCCTAGTTGAGAAGTAGAATGAAATTTGAACCAATCTCAGTTGACGGACCATGATGTTATGGAAGTTGAGAAATCGGAGGAGATGATGGAATATGATTTTGCTCACCTCAGTGTTTCATTTTGAATACCCTGTTAATTTGGGAAGAAGAAAGAAGAAAACTTTGGAGTATTGACTATTGTAAACTTAATCGTATCACTACCATGATCATCTTTCAATTCAGCGTATCAATGATTGATTCTATCTTTGTAAACTCCGTACCAGACGACCTCTGTAGATGATTGAAGGACTAAAGAAGCAACCACAAGAACTTCTAAGAAAAGAGATGACTATTGGAGAATAACTTCCGAGAAGTATTTCAGTTTTATACACGAAGAGGAATATGTAGACCATCTTGTAGAATGACCTTTTATTCTGAAAGAAGTAGATTTGATTGGCGTCCAGAGATTGTAGCAGACGACACTACCATGCATCCGGCGATGACGGCAGTTGAGTTGGCGAATTTCGAACTATGCTGAAGACCTGTCTAAAACCCGCAGTCTTGCTTCTCTATTCATTTTAGTTGTACTAAGATGAATTGGGAGCAGAAGCAGACTCGCGGATGGGAGAATGCACAGTGACCATACCGGAGATTCGCGTTTCTACACCGCAGTCCCAAGAAGAGGTGCCGAAGGCTTGAGGGACCAGACTCGAATTATACTTCCTTTCCACCCTATGATCATACGATAGACTGCATGGACTTGGAAGAAGTTTAAGCTCATGCATTTGAATGGACGATAATTCTGAAAGAGAACGTTTGTGTTTGGAAGAGTAATTTGTGAAGAATAAAGCCATTAATGACGTAATTCACTTTCTCTTAATCTACTCAAATTTCCGTTATCGGATGATAGGACCTCTTGAACGAGTTATGTTCCCTATTAGTAATTTCGCTCGGTGTTCATTCAGCGTATGCTGGACGATGGTTTTGTTATGTGAAATTTGACGAATGATGGATGACCTGATGCTTTTAATGATGTACCAAATTCTGATATACATTCTGAGATTTCCGTTAATTTTGTTTTTGAGTAGTTCGTTCTTCTCTTAGTTATGGTGTTTGATTTTGATGACCTCTGAGACTGTAGAAGTACTAGGTGGATTAAGATAGGTGGTTTTGAATACGACTTGAGATAAAGTATGATCATCATGAAGGCATATTTATGTGGTGCTAGTATTATGACGCCTGATCAACGTGATAATACTTACACCATATAACGTGCACTCATTGTGGCCATAGGATATTTTGGGGAGTACCTAAGAAGTTTAGAATCTGATCTTCGTTGGTTATCCGTGATTAGTGAGACTTTAGGTTCATTCTACCTATGCGTATACTCTGTTTTTGTTCATTTAATATCGGGATGATTTTGGACTCTCGTGTTTCATTCTGTTGACCTCAGTTATAAACCTTGAACTCCCTTTGGAACCCTCTACTGTTGATACAGTCAATTTGATTTGAACTCTTGTTCGTATATGAGCTTCCTGAAGATTCGCCTATAGTCCATTTTACGTTGCATGGACTTCTTGATCAGAGATCAACTTATTTTGTTTCCTTCTGAGAAATTTGAACCCACCTCGTTTTGATTTGAGTCATGAGAAACTATTTGGTCTGAAGATCATTTTGGAAGAACCTTCCCGAGTGTGAGGATGTTTGTGGCGATCTTTTGCGACTTGCTACGACTTCGTCTAACTCTGCGACATCAAATTTCGAGGACGAAAATTTTCTTTTAGAGGGGAAGAATTGTAAAACCCCAAAATTACCAGAATCTGAAATGACCAAAATACCCTCTAATGTTGAAATTTTAAGAACTTATAAAATACGCTATAAATTAAAACTTGAGTTACATAACGTGTTATGACACGAGACCATACGATATGAACTTATAACCTAAAGTAAAACATGAAATGATATTGAAGAACAAAAACTGCGTAGTTGACAATTTCAAGGCACTATTCCTATTTGCCACCCGATCTACCATATCACGAACTTTATGATAGTAATTCATGAAATAGCCTATTTTATAATAATCTCCCAAACCCAGTTATAAATGCTGGCCCCAATTTTCGGCAATAAAATATATGTATATATAAGGAGAGTGTCAATTTTTATCATGTTAGCAAATTGTTTCCCAACGTCCATATGGAAACGTTATCACCACCTCATAAATTCGGATCAATTTTCCCCCAATCATTCCATGAAATCCGGCCATCACCCATGATATTCTCCAACCAACCATCAATAATTTCGACCCTTCCTAAAATCTCGCTACTCGTTTATTTAGTACCATTTTATTCCATTCGAGGCTTTTGAGAACAAAATAAAACACACACCACTTCAACAAACACAAACATCTAACAAAATAACCTAACCGATCCACTTTGATACAAAAACCTAAAAAGAAAAACTGGTACAAAACAAACAAGAAAACCAATTCCTTTTTGTCCTCCAAGAATCA
The DNA here is from genome assembly GCA_021014915.2 of Artemisia tridentata subsp. tridentata. Lineage (NCBI taxonomy): Eukaryota > Viridiplantae > Streptophyta > Magnoliopsida > Asterales > Asteraceae > Artemisia > Artemisia tridentata. The sequence goes on along the minus strand of CP139501.1, from coordinate 62,294,215 downwards.
GAAGGCATGACGAGGTTGAAGAAGGGTTGATCGTCGCAACTTGGATTCGAAAGAGTTGATTCGTGAGTCCTTGGTTTGAGCGTGGGGTGCTTCTGGTTCCTTGTTTCAACCGTAGATCAGACCTACTCTTATTGATCATCTTTGCGTTCTTTGTTTCGCCAAGGTACTCACAAAACCCTCCATCGTGTCTGTTTTGAAAACCCACTCGATATATATGTATGCATAATCTAACCGGAATCATGTTAAAGGTATAGAAATAATTATGCTAATGTGGTCGTGAACGTCTCGTTAAATCTGTGATCGAACAAACATATATAGATCGAACAAACATATATATAACGCCAAATAACTAGTGTATATTAAAACCTTTGAATGTCGATCTTATTTCGGATTGAGTCCTTTGAACCGTTTATATATATACGTCTATGATCGGAATTTTTCTAATATGATATATATACTATACAATCTGAATTCTGGTAATGAACCCAAAATTTTTGAGGGTGGTGCATGCATGTGGAACACGTGGTTGAGGGCCTAGTAATATTGTGTTCCATATTGATTTTGTACGTATAATTAAAGTCATGTGGGTGATTGTGTATTGGGAGTACACGATCATGTGGGGATATAGTTTGTGTGAGTAAAGTGATTTTTACATTATAAATAGAAATAAGCGGCTTGTATCTGGTCAAGTGTGCAAATTAATTTTGGCCTCCTATTGCGTCCATGGGTCGAGTGAAATGAACTGTCAAAAAGTGTGAAAATTTTGATATTACATGGGGTCGTTTTGGTTTTGTTTAGCCTCGTCTAATAGTATACCGAGAAGAGGATTGAGTAACTTTGTCTCGTTTATTTTAAAGTGTCGTTGGATAGTAATACCGAGACAATAGGATGGGTGTTGGTTTGTACCTCGAGGGTTATGTTAATGTTGGATCCGAGCTTCGTCTTAAATGTGTGATACGGATATGATATGTCTAATTCGAGTTTACTAAAAGGTTTTGAAACTAACATCGAATATTGAGGGCATGCACTAAATATTGAGTATACGATTGATATTAGACCCTGAATTGAAAAGGATTATAATAACATTGGCGCTTGGAATATTTTGTCATAAGCATACATACTACGTATATATTTAAGTGATGAATAAGTATGAGATCAAAATTTCAACAAGTAATTCATTTTTAATGGTAAAGTACGGCTTGTCTAGCATTGGTATAATCTATATGAAGTTTTACCCAAAACTTACTAAATATGGAAACTCACAAATTCGGAAAACTTGCTAAATATGGAAAGTTACTAAAAATGGAAAGCCAACGAAAATAAGTAATCTGATTTAAAATAAGTATTAATAAGACAATCATGAATTCGTGTAGATTCGCTGAAGATGGAGTTTGCTTCCGATCTTATGTTTCGATTATGTTTTCACTTGCGGTCTGAGGTACGGATACTCTACCCTTTTTAGTAAGGGTGTCTTTTCACCTATGCATTGATGTTGAGCTATGATTTAAACCTTTGCCATGATCCTTTTGACATGAACCTTTTGATATGACCTTGAGATATACCTTCTGAATATGACCTTGAGATGCACTTTGATATGACATTGAGACCTGACTCTTAGTTTGATACCCGAGCCATTTTATGTTACCTAGCCAGGAAGGTAACCTGGCCATGTCTGTGATGCACCACTGGCATGACTCATGTGTGGGTGAGTGATTTCTCACACCGTCCCTCTTATATTATGATATGGCCATTATGACTTTGAGATTATGATTTTGAGATGACTTTAAGTTTGGGGGCGTATGGATTGCAATCCTAGATTTGTTTGTTTAGTGGATTTTACTATGACTTTGAGTGTGACTTTGAGTATGACTTTGAGGTGACTGGTGCAGTGTGCAATACACGCCTTTCACATTTTCTGGGAGCTGATCACTCCACTATTATGATACATGAGGACACCCCTCATATTATCTGGTTGCCTGAGAGGTATCCCCTCTGATTGTGAGACTATGACTTTGAGATGTTGACTTTGAGACTTGACTTTGAGTTCTGGGCTCGTGGTAGATGACTATCCTATTCTTCCTTTATATTTCTGTCTCTTTGTTTATACTTTATGATATTTCCCAGTGCACTATACTTCGGTTCTGTTTTATTATCATTGCTATGTATCTGTTCACTGAGCTCTCGTAGCTCAGCCGCATTTCTTTTCCTGCGGCAGGTTTTAGTAGGAAGCTGGGGATGAGTGGAGAGGACTTTGGACTTAGAAGACTTGATAGCCCTTCTGGATTAGATATGACTAGATGTTAATTTTTAGAATTAGTATGTATTGGAATTCTCATTTGTAACCTTGTAGATCCTGTATTTCAATTGTAATCTTTGAAAATTCTTGTATTACTACAGATGTATGCTTTGTTTTGATCTGATACGAAACCATTGTTGTGATATCTTTACCCTTGTCGGGTTGGGGTGTTACAGTAATCACTTAGTAATTCCAACCATCGACGTTGCCTCATGTTTAGTTATTTTTTATTCAAGATGTGTTGGAGACTCTTGTGATCGGTGAACACAGTACATCTAGTACCGTATAGATAGTGTCTCCAGATTTTTAGTGCAAAGACTACAGCTCCTAACTCTAAGTCATGAGTGTTGTAGCTTTCTTCATGTTTCTTGAGTTGTTGTGAAGCATAAGCCATGGCTTTCTCATGTTGCATCAACACGGCACCCAAACCTTGGTGCGATGCATCACAGTAGACTACGAAATCTTCGATCCCATCTGGCAATGCTAGAATAGGGGCACTACAAAGTTTTTGTTTGAGGATTTGGAAGGCTTCTTCTTCATCTTCGTTCCTAATGTACTTCTTGTTTTTCTGGGTTAGCTTGGTCAAAGGTTTTGCTATTGAGGAAAATCCTTCGATAAACCTTCGGTAATACCCAGCTAGTCCTAGAAATTGACGAATTTCTATAGGTGTGGTAGGTGTTGGCCAATCTTTGATAGCTTCAATTTTAGCGGGATCGACGTGTAAACCAGTGTTGTCAATCACATGCCCAAGGAATTGTACCGAATGAATCCAAAATTCACATTTTGAAAATTTCGCATACAACTTTTCTTCCTTGAGTAACCCTAAAATTGTTCTTAGATGTTGTTTGTGTTTTTCTTCATTTTTGGAGTTGATAAGAATGTCGTCGATGAGTACAATCACGAATTTTCCAGGTATGGCTTACACACTCGATTCATGAGATCTATGAATACCGCCGGTGCGTTAGTCAAACCGAATGGCATTACTTGCAATTCGTGGTGACCATATTGTGCCCTAAAGGCTGTTTTTGGAATATCTTCCTCACGAACCTTAACTTGATGGTAACCTGATCGTAGGTCAATTTTTTTTTTGAGTAATAGGTTGAACCTTGTAACTGATCGAATAAATCATCAATTCTTGGTAATGGGTATCAGTTCTTTATTGTTAACTTGTTTAGTTCACGATAATCAATGCACATTCGTAATGATCCATCCTTCTTCTTTACGAACAAGACGGGAGCTCCCCAAGGTGAGGAACTGGATCGAATAAGTCCCTTGTCCGTAAGTTCTTGTAATTGATTTGATAGCTCTTGCATCTCTGACGGTGCTAGCCTGTAAGGTGCGCGGGCTACTGGCGCCGCTCCTGGTATTAAATCAATTCGGAATTCTACTTGACGATTTGGTGGGAGTCCGGGTAAGTCTTCGGGAAAGACTTCGGGAAATTCACGTGCGATGGGAACATCTTCAAGATGTCTTTCTTCGGATTTCTTTTCGGTTACGTGTGCTAGGAAGGCATAACATCCTCTCTCAATGTATTTCGAGGTTTTGATACATGAGATGATATTTAATCGGTTCCACTTTGATCACCACGGATGACCAAAGTTTCATTGTCACAAGAAATGTGAACAACCTTCTCGCTACAAATAATTCTCTTAGTTGTGTTGAGATAACCATACCATACTGATTATAACATCGAAACTTTCGAGTTCATTGATCATGAGGTTGATACTGAATGGTTGATTTAGGAATTTGTATTTAGTAGGGAAATTTGTAAGTTTATACAAGATGATATAGTAAAATGGTTTACTATTGGTAATGAAATAGAACGTGTAAAGAACAGAAAATTAACACAACATGATGATACAAAAATAGTGGATTGTTATAAGTCGAATAAATCTCAAAACTTGGCGAAAGAGTTGTTCAATTGCTTTTGAGTTGAAGTTTAGTCTTATAGACGTCATGTTTCTATCATATAAAAGATATTTCGTAAGAAGAGGGTTGGTAAAACAAGCACTATTTTCGAATGGAATGATAAAATAATTAAGTTGGAGGTTTAGATTATAACTCATGATAATACAAAGCAAGAGTTTTATTCATATAACGTTGATTGATTACAAAATCAAAACCTATTGCAAGCTACATCAAAATCTACTCACTGATACTTTTAGTTTCGTAATTACAACGTTGTACTACTACTAGCTATTACATGGATTTTACAGAGTTTACTAACTGTGTCTACTCAGTTTAGTGGTACAAAAGATAACTAGTATTATCACACTAGTCTATTGTGGAACAGAAGGTCCTAGCAGCTCTGGCTGATTGGCAAATTGTTGGTTTAGCGTGTCAAGGAGGAATGTGTTGATTAAATCTGAAATGTTATAGTGTCCATGCTGACTTTCTTGTTGAATCATTGGTGGTCGTGGTACGATCCATAATGAGTGATCCAACTCATCACATGTAGGGATGGAAAAAGGAAGTGATGGTGGTGTTGTAGCTTGTGAAGTTGTGCCACATCTTGGACTTGAGCTCTTTCCACTAGTGTAAGTCTATCCTTGACGTCTTCTAAGCCGGTCAAGGGATCCAAGACTATATCCTCAACAAGAGTCAAGTCTTCCTTTACATAGCTCATATCCAAGATGAATAATCAAGGCGTTGACGAGCGTGAATGGCTTCGGTTTTGGCTGCAGTAACCATGGATTCATGGTTATTCAATTGCCATGCCCTACCTTGCACTTTATGGTGAGTTATGTTGAGGCCTTGTTTCAAGCAGTATACATCGTATTGGGCGGAATTTATGAATGTAGGTGTGATTTTGGATGATCCGTCGATCATGTAAGTGGACTTTGGACCTCCAGTGGGAGTATTATGATTAGATTCGGAGGAGGTTATGGAGATAGGGGGTGGTGATGTTAATGGTGGTAGTGGTCGTACAACCGGTAGTTCCTCCTCCTGGTCACTGACTACATTCTCGTAAGGTTCTCCCTCATCGTCATAATCAAGTGCTTCAAGATAAGGATCATTGAGTTCGGGAAGAAATGGTAAGTGAGCGGGCATAGCGGGAATGTGATCGGTGATGGAGGTACAGACATGATGTCTACAATAAGGATATAAGTGAAAAGTTTGCTATTCATAAAACATACAAGTGACTACTCCCAACATAACATGATCCCTCCCTAATTAGACATAGGTAGCTAGGCTATGTATAATTAAGGACCAATAATGTGATGTTCGGTTTAGTCAAGTAGTTTTATGATCCTTGGTGTTTAAAGTAGTTGGTGAGTACATGGTTTGAGAATAGGGGAGACGATTGTGCAACTCACAATGTCTGGGAGTAAATGAGACCGCTGTTTTATTTACAGTGTCTATGGATGTAATTGAGACCACTGTATCACTCACAGTGTCTGAGGATGTAACAGAGACCGCTGTAGGATTTACAATGTTTGAGGAATAGGATAGACCATTGTGCAACTCACAATGTCTAAGAAATAACAGAGACCATTGTGTAACTCAAAATGTCTTGGAAATAACAGAGACCATTGTATAACTCACAATGTCTTGGAAATAACAGAGACCATTGTAATCAGTTACAATGTCTTGGAAATGACAGAGACCATTGTGTAACTCACAATGTCTTGGAAATAATGAAGACCATTGTGTAACTCACAATTTCTTGGAAATAATGAAGACCATTGTAATCAGTTACAATGTCTTGAGAAATTATAGAGACTATTGTAATCAGTTACAATATCTTGAGAAGGTTTCGTAAGTCCTAAAATGCACGAGTAGATAAATGATCGGGAAAATGTGGTTGTGCCGTAATGCCTTGGAATAGGCATACGCAGATATGTTTAGTACATCGTTTATATAAAATGATCATAGTATGGCAAGTGTGTATATATCGATATGTTAATATGTTTGCGTAGCATAACATGCTTACGTGGAAATGCTCAAATGTGCTAAGGGTACATATATCAATATGCTAACATGTTTGTGTAGTAATAAAATGTCTAACAAGTCCATGATCGTCTGGAGGATGGAAGGCACGAAGAGCGGAAGGCTATAAAATGTTTTTGTTTGAAAAGGTGGTTATAGTTTAGGTCTCATTTAGACCCGTTTCTCTACAACCATGGCTTTGGTACCAATCTGTAACACCCCCAATTCAATGATGCAGCGGAATTCAAACTGGGTGTTACTCGATGGCACAACAGTCATAATAATATAAAACGATCTCTAAATGAGTCATTTTTAAAAATGAATTATCATTCAAATGAATATATCAGAGTTTACAAAATAGGTTCCAGAAGGTTCCATGTTTACAAAATACATCAATCGAAAGTCTTTTGATGTGTTTTTGAATGATAAAATAAGTTATAGCCTTCTTGATTGAGTCCGTGCCCCTTCATGCCATCCTTGATCATCATGCACCTGAAATACATGCTTGAAACTATCAACACAAAGGTTGAGTGATATTCATAGAGTTTGTTATGGAGTTGAACACAATATAGTTGTAGTGTGACCTATAGACTCACAGTAATGGTTGGAAAACAAAACGGTTATTATTATTCACTAAGCTCATGCAACCAATACGTTAACATGTACCAATATCAATCGGTGGAGTTACCCCGGTAGGTACTTTGCCGACATACCTAAGTCTCAAATATAGTACGTTTGTTTGCCTAACTGGTCAACACAAACGGGATTCGTCAATCCCAATAAGCCTATTCACAATATTCACGCTCATTATCCTAGTGATTAAATGGTTCATGATATGGGGTCTTGGAATGGCAAAGATGTTACTTAATGACAATAAAACAATCATATGGCATACAATTTCAAAGCATTGTGTTCGGTTAAAATTGCATGTATTCCCCCCAAGGGTTTGTAAAACAATTAAGTAATAGAAAGTGGGGCTATGAACTCACCGTGAGTTGGATGGTGTTTTAGTGCCTTAATGAGTTCGATAGATAAGCCGGGAAACCTCTAAGTGCAACCTACAAGAGAACGTTACGACTTAGGTTTGGAATAATGTCTAAGAATACAAAGACGTGCCTATATATGTCTTGCATATTGTTCATGATGTAGTACTTAGTATGTTGTGTAGGTTGTTGTATAAAGATGGTTTATGAAACATGTATAGTTTGTATATCTCGTACTACCGTTCGGGCCATCATGATTCAGAGGTCATGTAGCAAACGTTCGAGGAGCTAGGACACTTTAATTCGTAAATCCAGCAACTCGTCGATCCGTTTACCCAAATGAAACCCCTCACATAAAGCTCCCTAGTGTTGTAGTATTCGATAGAACATATATGTTTTTGATCTTTAAAAGTTACATGTCCGAAAGTTGAATAAACTTAGGAAAGTTTATTTTAAATGAAGATTGTTATCTTTATAAGTTTATTAAGCCTAGAATGGATGTGATATTACTTGCAAAGTTTCATGGTCTATTGATGGAGTAGATCCAAATTGGTTGGTTATGTTATTTCTAACACTTTAGTTCATGTTTTCGGCTTATAAAGCCTTAATGTCTTTAGCCGTGGCTTTGCCGTGGCTTTGGTCATGGCTACCATGGTTTTGAGACTCGTCCTTGGCCTTAGCCATGGCTTTGGTCTAGGCCTAAGGCCATTAGACTTCATGGTTTTACTTGATTGTGACGAAAAATATAGTTGCTAAGCTTAATAAGGGGCTGTTGTAATTTCAAAAAAAATATCTCATTCGTTATGCATTTTCAGGACTCATGGTCTGAAGCTTGTTTGAAGAAAACGTCGTTCCGGACAACTTTCGTGTTTTAACTTTTTGATGAAACGGAGCAGAAGTGCCTCTAAAGTTTACCTCAGTTCGGGGACAGTAGGTTTTGAACAGTTTCGGCGTTTTGGTTTCGCTAACTTCTTTTGGCCATAACTTTTGACTCGTGTACTCGTTTTCGATGATTCAAATTGCTATGTTTTCCTTTTAAAGTCCTCTATTACAGTAGGTAATTGTCCAATATCATGTTTATACAATTTTGGTCGAATTTCACAATATAAGTCTCTAGTTTCCTTGATTACTTAACATAGGTTAACATATAGTGTTCTTAACTTGTTTTAAGGGTTTTTATACATCATGAACATAACACAAGGACCATATATAACATGAATGAAGCATAATAAGCATGAAAATGATATTGAGCAAGGAAATGTGTTAGGGTTTCTTACAACTTTTGGCTTTCTAATGAAAGGAAACTAAGAACAAGGATAGGACTTTGATTGAGAAAGTTTCTCTTCACTTTAGCAATCCTTCTACACTTTTGTGTTCTTGAAGGACTTGGTGTTGAGGTGTTTAGTGAATTGAATGTATTTCAACTCAAGAAAATAACCTAAACTTGCAAGTGTTTGAGATGAAGTTCACTTGGTGTTAGAAATTAACTAATGAAGGTGTTTGTGTGTTATACATGGGGCGGAAAGAATGGGAAGAGGAGAGGGCTTTTATAGTGAGTTGAGGAGGTTAGGAAGGTGTATAGGAAGGTGCCTTAAGGAGGTTAGTTGCAAGACTTAGTCTAAGGCTTACATAGGAAGTTTAAACACATGTAAGGATCCTAGGGCACAAAGCATGAGATCAAGCCACACAAGGGGTGACTCCCCCCCCCATAGGCGGTTCATAAGTTTAGGATAAGATTAATTGGTCATCCTTGGTATTATCCTACTAATGGAGTTAGTTTTGGCTCCGTTAATCGCTAACCGTAAGTTGTTAGGTTACGAAACGTAAAACCGGGTATCGTAAAAATATGATACTTGTAGGAATGATTTAACTTATCATCATACTCCATAATAAAATATAAAATGAGTGATAAGTTCCATCGGGTTGCTTAAACACTGTTAAAACTGGAAACGCGGGTCTAAAACGCGTAATACGTAAAATGTACGAAAGTTGCGTAAAACTGAGAAAAGTAAAATGTGACTTTTCTAATATGATGATAATGATTTAAAATGGCCTATAATGTCTAGACTGGGTTCAGTCTAGTATCGGTTGGTGTTCAATGTCCTTTAGACATAAAACCGTAAGTGTTGAAAATCAAGGAATGATTTTTGGTCAAAGGAGGAGGGAAAATATGTTGACTTTTCCAATAATATAAAAGCTTCTAAATGCCTTAGAAAATGTCGTGCAGGTATAGGATAAGGCTGTGGATAAGTAAAAATGCTTAAAACGCAAGTTTAGTTCTGTAAGACACAAGGTCTATTTGGTAACATCTTAACTTAAAAATAAAAAATTTCCTAATTGATTGTGAGTGTACTAAAAATTAATCTGGTGCGAGGAAAATTGTCGCAGTTGGTTTTCGTTATCGCAGGATGTTTAAATGGCGTTTAAACCAAACGTATAGTTTCTTAATAACGTTTTCGAAAATGACCCGATGAGCGTCAAACGTTCACTTTATCATGGAAATAATTTAACTTACGAGAATGTGAAATAAAAATTTTGGGAGTGAATAGTGAAAGTGAATAGTAAAAGTGAATAGTAACAAATAAATAGTAAAAATTCTGAAATAGAAATTATCCTGAAATGCAAATTGTTACATTAAAGATGCTAAGTCTTTGTTAGCAGCTATTGAAAAGTGATTTGGAGGGAATGCTGCTACTAAGAAGACTAGGAAGAATCTTTTGAAGCAACAATACGAGAACTTTGCTGCTCCAAGTTCTGAGAATCTTGATCAGATCTTTGACAGACTTCAGAAACTAGTCAGTCAATTAGCACTTGTGAAAGTAATAATTCCCCAAGAGGATATAAATCAGAAGTTTCTAAGAAGCTTGTCACCAGAATGGCATACACATATTGTGGTGTGGAGAAACAAGGATGATCTAGATACAATGAGAATAGATGATCTGTAAAATAATCTAAAAGTGCATGAACCTGAAGCCAAAGGGTCATCTAGCACATCTTCAATCACATAAAACTTGGCTTTTTGTGTCCTCCTCCAATAACAGTTCTGGCAGTACTAATGAAGCAGTTAATACTGGTCACAGAGTTAGTACCACTGATACTCAAGTTAATACTGCTAGTTCTACTAACTTTGATAACTTGAGTGATGCTATTATCTGTGCTTTCTTGACTGGTCAATTTAACAGTTCTCAGATTGTCAATGAGGACTTAGAACAGCTTCATCCAGATGATCTTGAAGAGATAGACTTGAAATGGCAGATGGCAATGTTGACAATGAGGGCTAGGAGATTCTTGAAGAAAACAGGAAGGCAGCTCAAAGTCAATGGGCAGGACAACATGAGGTTTGATAAGTCAAAGATAGAATGCTATAACTATCATAGGAAAGGACACTTTACAAGAGAGTGCAGGGCACCAAGAAGTCAAGATTACAAGAATGAAGAAAGCTCAAGGAAAGCTGTGTCTGTAGAACTTGCAAATTCTACAGGTTTGGTGTCTTGTGATGGTTTGGTTACACATGATTGGAGTGACCAAGCAGCAGAAGGACCAACCTTTTCACTCATGGCCTATTCTTCTTCTTCATCAAGCTCTGACTCTGAGGTATCTAATGATTTTGATTGTTCTTATAAATCTTTTTAAGATACTTTTGAGGAACTTAAGGCTATGAATGAAAAATTATTAGAAGATTTAAAGAAGTTAGAGTTAGATAATTTAGGCTATAAAGTAGGTTTAAAGTCTGTTGAGAAAAGACTTGAATTCTGTAAGCAGAATGAGATTGAGTTTGTAGAGAAGGTTAACGTTTTGGAAAGCAAACTTTATGTTAAAGAGAATGAAATTCAAGAACTTACTAAGAGGTTAGAACTGGCTCAAAGAGAAAAGGATGCAGCTCATCAGGAAAAAGAAAAACATCAATGTAAAGTGAATAAGCTAGAGTTTGCATCTGAAGGTGTAAATAATATAATTGAGTGTCAACTTATGAGTAAAGGTAGTGGTACAGGTTATAATGAAGCTCCCCCTTCTATTACAGGAAAATTTCCACCTCATTTACCTGAATTGTCTTGTTTAATTGAGTCTGATGATAAGTCGGTAGGTGAGAATAGTAAGTCTAATGAGGAGATGCCTAAAGTTGAAAAGAAGAATTTTGATGCACCTATCATTGAAGATTGGGTGCCTGATGATGATGAAGATCAAGTTGAGTCTACACCTAAAGTTTAATGTAAGACAGTTAAACCTAGTGTAGAAAAGGTTAAGTTTGTCAAACCTAGGTTTGGTGATAAGTTGTCTAGGAAAATTTATGATTACACTGAGCAACCTAGGAGCAACACACACTGTCCTAGAGGGAATCAGCGGAATTGGAATAACATGATATCTCAAAGACCAGGAAGTAATTGGCAATTGGTTAACAAGTCTTGTCATCACTGTGGTAGTTTTGAACATTTATAGGATAATTGTTTTTACCATCAAAAACCTGTTTGGAATTATACTAGGAGGGTGAATCACCAAAGTTTTTCTAAAAATACTCACCCAAATGCTATGAGAAATATAGTTCCAAGAGGAGTGTTAATAAAATCTAGGCATGTATCAGTTAATACTGTCAAGCAAAATGTTTTTAAACCAGCAGTATTAACTAATACTGCTTGACAAGTTGATGCTGTTTCCACGGAAAGAACAGTGAATTGTGCTAAATCCAGGTTACACTTTTCAAACACAGCACATTCATTTGTAAAAAGTCCTATTCAAAAGAATACATTTAGTGTTGCTAAGGTAAAAGCAGTAGTTTCTACTACTAAGCCAAAAGCAATAAGTGATACTGTTTTGGGAAACCATTTTAATGCTGTTAATGCCTCATCTTGTTGGGTCTGGAAACCAAAAGTTAAAGTTCTAGATCATGTCTCCAGATACCGCAGTGCATCAATAGTTTTAAAGAAGTATGATTATGCTGATGCACAACGCAGATCCAACTCAGTAATAGGTTGGGTCCCCAAAATGAATTGATTTTCTTAATTTATGTGAAGGGGCCACAGGTGGAATTAGAGGATAAAGGAGTATTTGACAGTGGATGCTCAAGGCATATGATAGGAGACATGTCCTATCTCACAGATTTTGAAGCAATTGATGGAGGATATGTTGCTTTTGGGAGTAATCCCAAAGGAGGGAAAATCACAGGTAAAGGTACAATAAAAATTGGTAAATTATATATTGATAATGTGTACTTTGTAAAAGAGCTTAAGTTTAACCTCTTTAGTGTCTCACAAATGTGTGACAAAAAGAACAATGTTCTTTTTACTGACACTGAATATTTTGTCTTCTCTCCTGACTTTAAGTTGACTGATGAAAGTCATGTTTTACTGAAAGTTCCTAGAACAAACAACATATACAGTGTTGATTTAAAGAATATGGTTCCCAAAGGAGGTTTGACTTGTCTCTTTGGCATAGAAGGCTTGGTCACTTAAATTTAAAAACAACGAATAAATTGGTTAAGGGAAACCTTGTAAGAGGTTTACCTTAAAAAGTTTTTGAAAATGTTGAAACCTGTGTTGCTTGTCAGAAGGGAAAGCAACACAGAGCTTCTTCTAAGACCAAGGCAGTGAACTCAATAAATCAGCGTTTACATATGTTGCACATGGATTTATTTGGACCAACATTTGTGAGAAGTTTAATGAAAAAGATGTATTGCCTAGTTATCACAGATGATTTTAGTAGATTTACCTGGGTTTTCTTTTTAGCAACTAAGGATGAAACCAGTGGCATTCTTAAGTCTTTCATAACCAGGATAGAAAACCTAGTTAATCATAAAGTTAAGGTAGTAAGATGTGACAATGGAACTGAGTTCAAGAATAGGGATATGAACCAGTTTGGTGAGATGAATGGTATTAAGAGACATTTTAGTGTAGCAAGAACTCCTCAACAGAATGGTGTTGCTGAGAGGAGGAATAGTACACTAATTAATGCTGCTAGAACAATGTTAGCTGATTCTAAGTTGCCTACTACTTTTTGGGCTGAAGTAGTTAATACTGCTTGCTATGTGCAGAATAGAAGTTTAGTAGTTAAGCCTCATAACAAGACCCCTTATGAACTTTTACATGATTGAAAACCAATGTTAGTCTTTTTAAGACCATTTGGGTGTCCTGTTACTATCCTCAATACCAAAGATCACTTAGGCAAGTTTGATGGCAAGGCTGATGAAGGTTTCTTTGTTGGATACTCAATGAATAGCAAAGCATTTAGAGTGTTGAATAGTATAACCAGGTTTATGGAAGAGAACTTACATGTTAGGTTTAGTGAGAATTCACCTAATGTTGTAGGAAGTGGACCAAACTGGTTGTTTGATATTGATGCACTAACCAAAACAATGAATTATGAGCCAGTTGTTGCAGGTATACAATCTAATGAGTATACAGGTACAAAAGCTAATACTGATGTAGGTACACAAGCTAGTAAGGAGACTGAACCTGCACAGAAGTACATCTTGCTACCCATATGGACTGCTGATCCACCTATCGCAACTCAAGAGTCAAAGAGTTCACTAGCAGATGAAAATCCAAAAGATGATAAAGAAGATGGTGTTAAATCTTCAAATGAGGAGGAAAAGCATACTGATGAACTTCCAAGCAAAGAAAATGTGTTTGATGAATATGTTCAGGATGATAATATTGGCAGTTCTAATGATGTTAATGCTGTTAGTAATGATAACAGTACTAACAGCACTAACAATGATTAAACTGCTAATAATGCTGATAAAGAAGGCATTCCTTTTGATGAAGATGAATATCCAATAGATCCAAACGTGCATCCTTTGGAGAATATGTATGCTGATACAGATGATGAAAAAGTTGATGCAAAGGCTGACATAAACAACTTGGATGATACTATTCCTGTTAGTCCTATTCCAACTACCAGAATTTACAAGGATCATCCTAAAGAACAAATCATTGAAGAAGTGTAGTCTTCTGTTCAGACAAGAAGAATGACAAAGAATTTCGAGGAACAAGGTTTCTTTGCAAGATCCCTTCATCAAAGAAACAATCATAAAGACCTTCAAAATTGTTTGCTTGCTTGTTTTATATCATAAGTAGAACCCAAGAATGCACATAAAGCATTGCAGGATCCAAGCTGGGTGGAGGCTATGCAAGAAGAGCTTTTACAATTCAAACTACAAGAAGTTTGGTCCCTGGTAGATTTGCCAAATGAGAAAAGGGCAATTATTACTAAATGGGTTTTCAAATGCAAAAAGGATGAAAGAGGCATTGTGATTAGAAACAAGGCAATATTAGTTGCTCAGGGATACACTCAAGAAGAAGGCATTGATTATGATGAAGTCTTTGCCCTAGTTGTAAGAATTGAAGCTATAAGGTAGTTCTCGGCTTATGTTTCATATAAAGACTTTGTAGTGTATAAAATGGATTTGAAGAGTGCTTTTCTTTATGGGACAATTGAAGAAGAAGTATATCTCTCTCAACCACCTGGATTTGAAGATCCTGACTTTCCTGATAAGGTATACAAGGTGGAAAAAGCACTTTTTGGTTACATCAAGCTCCTAGAGCTTGGTATGATACATTATCAACATACCTGTTGGATAATGGTTTCTGTAGAGGGAAGATTGACAAGACTTTGTTTATCAGAAGACATAAAGATGATATCTTGCTAGTTCAAGTTTATGTTGATGATATTATCTTTGGATCAACAAACAAGGAGTTATGTGTTCAATTTGAGAAGCTTATGCATGAAAGGTTTCAGATGAGTTCTATAGGTGAACTCGCATTCTTCTTAGGATTACAAGTCAAGCAGAAGGAGGATGGCATATTTATCAGTCAAGATAGGTATTTGGCTGAAATTTTGAAGTAGTTTAGGTTTACTGATGTGAAGCCTGCAAAGACAACAATGGAAACTTTCAAGCCCCTGCTCAAAGATAAAGATAGTGAAGAAGTTGATGTTCACTTATATAGATCAATGATTGGTTCATTGATGTATCTTACAGCTTCAAGACCTGACATTATGTTTGCAGTGTGTGCCTGTGCTGGATATCAAGTTACACCAAAAGGTTCACATCTTAATGCTGTGAAAAGAATTTTTAGATACTTGAAAGGTAAACCTAAATTGGGCCTTTGGTATCCAAAAGACACACCTTTTGATTTGGTAGCATACACTGATAGTGATTATGCTGGAGCTAGCTTGGATAGAAAATCCACAACAGGAGGTTGTCAATTTCTAGGATGCAGGTTGATTTCATGGCAGTGCAAGAAACAAACTATGGTTGCTAATTCCACAACAGAAGCTGAGTATGTAGCTGCTTCAAGTTGCAGTGGACAAGTGCTCTGGATTCAAAATCAATTACTGGATTATGGGTACAATTTTATGCATACCAAAATATTTATTGATAATAGCAGTACTCTATGCATAATTAAAAATCTTGTATATCATTCTAAAACAAAGCATATAGAGATAAGACATCATTTTATAAGAGATTGTTATGAAAAGAAGTTAATCCAAATAGTTAAAATTCATACTGACAAAAATGTTGCAGATTTGCTCACAAAAGCTTTTGATGTGGGTGGATTTCAATTTTTGATTGCCAGTATTGGAATGTTAAATCCTTGAAAATTCCTATCTCTTTGTGTTTTTGTAATGTTTTTTAGGGATTAGTACTGCTATATATATCAATAATTGTGTCTGTTGCTATGTGTAATTAGTACTGCTAGTTATACTTGGAACTGCTAGTTTATACTACTTGTTATACTTAAAACTGCTAAGTATAATTGAGTATGTGATTATTGGAGAATGTGTTTTTGTTTGTGTTTTGGTATTTTTCGACTAATCTTTTGCAGGATAAGCAATTAAAAGTGTTAGAGTGCTGATAATTCTGTTGTTTGGAGTGAAAAACTTACTTAATGCTGCTGAGTATCAGTTAGTGTTGCTAAGCATAACTTACTACTGCTAGGTTTATGCTGCATTTAAATCCACAATTGGATCACTTAATCAGTTTCATGCACTCATAATTCTCTCTAATAACAAACCCAAACACATTATTATCATCTAATTTCAAAATCCCCAAATCACAAACCCTAACTCACAATGTCGTCACGCCAATTTGCTGAGAGTCATAACATGGTTGCCTTTCTTGATAAACCCAAAGAGTCTGAAGGGTTCATAGAAATCATTGATTTCTTGAATGCAAACACTATAAGGTTTGCATTAACTGTGAATCCTACTATATACATTTCTCACATTAACCAGTTTTGGTCTATTGCTAAGGACATAACTATTAATGGAGAAGTACAGTTAAAGGCTAATGTAGATGGCCAAGAAATACTTATCACTGAGTCATATGTTAGAAAATCACTTCAACTAGCAGATGATAATGGTGTTGAGTATCTCTTAATGTATGCAATTTTTGATGGTCTTGAAAAAATAGGGTATGTGAAGAAAAGTGACCTTTTGAAAATTTACAAAGGACTCTTCTCACCCCAATGGAAATTTTTAATCCATGTCTTCTTACATTGTTTAAGCCCTAAAAAAACTTGCTAGAATGAGTTTGGCACTGATATGGCTTTTGCTGTAATATGCCTAACTACAAAACAAAAGTTTAATTTTTCTAAAATGATTTTGGAAGGTTTGGTTAAGAACTTGGATACATCAAGCAACTATTTTCTATATCCAAGATTTTTGCAATGGTTTTTGGATCAACAACTTTCTCAACAGAAGGTTCACAAAAGAATATTTGATACACCCTTGCTCACAAACTCACTGTTTGCAAACATGAGAAGGGTGGGTAAAGATTTTTCTGGGAAAGTGAAGCCATTATTTCCTAATATGGTGGCCCTTTTCCAATCTCTAAACCAGGGTGAAGGTTTAGTAATCCCAACTGAAACCCATCACACACCCACAATTTTACCATCCACATCACCATCTAAAAAGACCTATACCTGTAGGTTCACCAAAAGGGGTACTCAACTACCTCAGGCTAGTGCTAGTATGGATGCAGATGAGGCTAACCATCAGAAGTTGGAAGGTAGTTTGGAAAGGGCTACCACTACTGTTGCTAGCTTAAATGCACCACAGGACAGTGGCAACATAACTAAGACCCAATCCAAGGAAACTTCTAACGAATCAAGTTCCCATGGAACTGATTCAGGTAAAGGAAACCCGAGGAACCAAGAAACCATGGGGGGCTCAAGTGCTCAAACTAGGTTTGGGGGTGAGTCTAGCATTCCTAATGATGCACCACTCGGGAGAGGTAACACACTCCAGAGTGCTGAGATGGTTCCACAA
Source organism: Artemisia tridentata subsp. tridentata (assembly GCA_021014915.2). Classification (NCBI taxonomy): domain Eukaryota; kingdom Viridiplantae; phylum Streptophyta; class Magnoliopsida; order Asterales; family Asteraceae; genus Artemisia; species Artemisia tridentata. Next base: position 62,276,743 of record CP139501.1, on the reverse strand, counting down.
GTTGTTGATGAATTTGTGGTAGCTGATCAATAAGGAAATGAAGTAATTTTGAATGAAGCTGCTAAGGTTGTTGTAGAAGAGCAGGTGGAACAAGTTAATACTGCTAGTAAGCAAGTTAATGCTGCTAGTGAAAAAGTTTCAGCTGGTAAGCCCAAAGTTAATACTGCTGGCAAAGAAGCTGTTAATGTTGTTGCTGCTACTATTGATGATGACGAGCTCACTTTGGCTCAAGCTATGATTGACTTAAAGAAGACAACACCAGTCAAAGCAAGTTCAAGAAAGCCAAAGGTGTGATTATTAGGGAACCAACTCCAACAACAACAAAAACAACACAATCACTACCATAACTAAAGGGCAAGGGCAAAGGAATATTGATTGAGGAACCTGTGGTTAAAAATTTATCAAGAGAAGCTCAACTCTTAGCAGATGCTGAAGCTGCTTGATTGTTGCAAGAAGAGTATGAGGAAGAGAATAGGATAATTGCAGAACAAAGAAGAATTAAAGCAGAGAAAAAAGCAAAGAAAATTACACTTACGAACAAATGGGATGACATTGAAGCAAAGTGTGAAGCTGATTATCTCTTAGCACAAAGGCTGTAACAAGAAGAAATAGAACAATTTACTGAGGCAGACCAAGCTAAACTGCTTACGGAATTTTTAAAACAAAATAAAAAATTCTTTGCAAAAAAGAGAGCATAAGCTAAAAGGAACAAGCAACCTACTAAGGCTCAACAAAGATCAATAATGTCTACTTACTTGAAGAATATGGATAACTGGAAGCAAGATCAGTTCAAGCACATAAGTTTTGAAAAGATCAAGGAAGTTTTTGGTAAAGTCTTTAAGAGGGTAAATACATTTGTTCCTATGGAAACAGAGGTGGTAGGAGGTTCTAAGAGATGTGGAGAAGAATTAAAAGTTGAAAGCAGCAAGAAGCTGAAATTAGATGAGCAAACTCAGCAAGCACAAGAGCAAACAAAGCAAGTACAAGAAAGTGATGCAAAAGAAACAGCTAATCTACAACAATTGATAGAACTTGCAAGTGATCATGATGAAGAAATTGTTGATGTTGCTCCTTTAAAGACTAAAGTTGATGTTACTATTAATTATCACATAAGTTGCCTAAATTAATCACTAATAAGCCCTTGATCTAGAGAGAGAAAGTTAGAGAGAGAAAGAGAGAGTGAAAGATTGATCACACAATAATAAGGAAAGTTTAGCATACAATCAACCAACCCTCTCCCTAAGGTGGGAGGGGGGATTTATAGTTTTACATGAGTTGGGCTATAAAAGTCAAAGTACTGCTACTCAAGTCAAAGTACTGCTATTCAATGAAAGTACTGCTGCTCGTTAAAGGACTGCCATGCAAATAGTTTAAGGACTAATGTGTAATTCTAGAATATTCGTATTAGATTAGAGTTATAATTAGAATTTACTTGTCGTTCAAGTATTGTAAACCGACTAGGGTTTTCCTTGTGCCTATAAAAGGATCCCTAGGTTGGCATTAGAGATATAAGTGTTTTAGAGAGACAAGATATAGTCGATTAGTGATATACGATTATTAGAGTTTAGAGTTTGTTAGTGAATCTGTATAAGAAAGCAGGTTCAAGGTTTTAATAATATTCAAAGTTGTTTATTAAATTCTTCTTAGCTTTGTTGAAGTAGATTCCGCATACTTAGCAAAGTATATCAGTGTTTCACTATTAATAGGTTTGAATTTATTCAAAGCTGTTAAACCGTAGACAAGCTACAAGTTAGTTTGGTCATAAAAGTCAAAGTACTGCTACTCAAGTCAAAGTACTGCTATTCAATGAAAGTACTGCTGCTCGTTAAAGGACTGCCATGCAAATAGTTTAAGGACTAATGTGTAAATCTAGAATATTCGTATTAGATTAGAGTTATAATTAGAATTTACTTGTCGTTCAAGTATTGTAAACCGACTAGGGTTTTCCTTGTGCCTATAAAAGGATCCCTAGGTTGGCATTAGAGATATAAGTGTTTTTAGAGAGACAAGATATAGTCGATTAGTGATATACGATTATTAGAGTTTAGAGTTTGTTAGTGAATCTGTGTAAGAAAGCAGGTTCAAGGTTTTAATAATATTCAAAGTTGTTTATTAAATTCTTCTTAGCTTTGTTGAAGTAGATTCCGCATACTTAGCAAAGTATATCAGTGTTTCACCATTAATAGGTTTGAATTTATTCAAAGCTGTTAAACCGTAGACAAGCTACAAGTTAGTTTGGTCAGAGTATAATCGATCCAACAAGTGGTATCAGAGCTTGTGTGGAGACTCTGATTAAGAAGAAACTCTTAAAACCGATTTATCAACAAACCCTTAACAATGACGACTGAAGCTGCACCTATCCCATCCATCACCTCACTTAGAATTCCTATCATCAAGAAGGGAGAATATGATCTCTGGAGTATGAAGATGAGGCAGTACCTTGCTATTACTGACCATGCTTTATGGGATGTAATTGTCAATGGTAATGTTGTTCTTGATGAACCTCTACAAGTTGAAGGTCACACCCAAACCACCTCAACCAACCCTACCAGCAGCTACAAAGAGAAATCAAGATAAGGCTCTCAACATACTGCTGTCTGCTATTCCTGATGGACACCTATTGAAGTTTCATGATGCTAAGGATGCAAAACAATTATGGGCTGCTATCAAGACAAGATTTGGAGGTAATGATGCCTCAAAGAAGATGCATAGAAACTTATTGAAGCAGCAATTTGAAACCTTCACTGTTGGTGAGAGAGAAAGTCTTGATGCTGCCTATGACAGATTCCAAAACCTACTTAGTATGCTAGAACTATATGGAGCAGAGGTATCTGTTGAAGATGCAAATTTGAAGTTCTTAAGGAGTTTGCCATCTGTCTGGCATGTGGTTGCTACTATGATTAGAGGCCAACCTGGATTGGAGTCTATGGACTTTGATGATCTCTATAACAATTTGAAAGTCTACGAGTAAGAGATGAATGGTCACAGTTCTCAGAAAACTCACAACATAGCTTTTGTATCTTCTGAAAACAGAAGCAGTACTTCCACTAAAAGTACTGCTTATCCTTCTCAAAGTACTGTTGGTGAGTCACAGCATGTTTGCACAACCACAACTACCCCCAACCCATCACCAACTAACAACACCAATTCTGATGAAATTGTATGTTCCTTCTTTGCACAACAAGCCACTTTACCTGTTACCTATCAAGAAGACTTGTTGCAGATTGAAGAAGATGCTTTAGAAGAGATTGACATAAGATGGCAAGTAGCTATGATCACTGCTAGGATCAAGAAGTTCATGAACAAGACAGGAAGGGGAATTGATTTCAAAGCCAAACAAGGTATAACTTTTGACAAATCTAAGATTGAATGTTTCAATTGTCAAAAGCTTGGACACTTTGCAAGGGAATGCAAGTTTGCAAAATATCAGGCAAACAGGATGATTGAACAACCCAAGGTTGAAAGAAAGGAGGTTCCTATTACTGAATCACAACCAAAAGCTTTGGTGGCTCAAGAAAATTTAGCAGAAATTGACTGGAGTGCTGAATTTGATGATGAACCTGTAACATATTCTATGGTTGCAATGGAAGAGTTTGATTGGGGCACAGCTTTTGATGAGGAACCTGGATATGCTGCTTTGGAATCAAGAGATGGTCTTGGAAGCTTTGACTGGAGCATGGAGGATGAAGATGAACCTGTTCAGATTGCTATGGTAGCCACTTCACCAAGTTCATCCAATGTCTCTGAGGTATGCTCTAAATGTAATAATGTTTATCAAAATTTGCTTAAAGATTATGTGACTGAAAGAGATAATTGTAGAACAGCTAGGTCTGAGGTAGCTGGTTATCAATTAACTTTAGAGTCAATGGAAGCCAAAATATTAACACATGAAAATAATGAAATGGCTTGGGCAGAAAAATATGAGCAACAGGATTATCAATTGAAATTAAGTGAATGGAAGTTAGGATGTAAGGTGTCTGAATTAGAAAAGATTACTAAGGAAAGAGATACTTTGTTAGAAAGACTTGGTAGTATTAAACAGGCTGGTCTATCACATGTTCAATTTGTTGAAAAACAAAGAGTCATAAACAGTAGAGCTGGACTAGGTTATGGTGAAGCTAGTAGTTCAGATGAGACCTCACCTAGTGATAAGGAAGAAACTTCACCTAGTGCTAAGGAAGAGATTCCACCTAGTGATGATGACCTTACAAGCTCAGAAGAAAACACATCTAGGAATGAGGAACCAATTAGTGAATCACCTCCTGAGTTTAAGAAAGATAAGGAGTATCACTCAGTTTCTCCACCTACTGGTCAGTTTCAACCTGCTAGGACAGATGTTTCTCGTTATGGTGTAGACAACCTAGAGTTTAGGAAGAAGCTTAATGGTAGAATTAGTTCTGAGAAACCTAAGAATGATTTTCAAAGGGTTAATGATCAAAAGTTTCCTACAGCCTTTCAAAAACAAGCAGTATCTCCAAAAACTTTTCAAAGTACTGCTGGACATTCAGCAGTACCTCCAAGAGAAACTTTTCAAAATACTGCTTACTACAGGAAACCTTTTAATCATAGAAGAGGATTTGGGAATATGGAGAGAAAGTTATGTTATGTCTGTTATAGTCCTGATCACTTGATTAAGCACTGTGACTTTCACTCAGAATACTTAAGTCAGTTTCCAAAGAATAGACCTCCCACCCATAAGCCAAGAGAGACTAGACCAGTTTGGAATCACTCAAATAGGGTCAACCATAGTAACTTCTCAAAAGACTATAGGTACCCTCACCAGAAAAGAATGTTTTCCAAATCACCAGTACCTTCACAATCTGATAAGTCTCAAGAAGTACCTTCACCAAGGACTGATAAGTTTTCACCCACTCATGGTACTGCTCATACTTTTTCACATAGAAGACCTAAGAGATTCAATTCATATAAAAAGTCTTCCACCTCAAGCAGAGTACCTAGCTCAGAGAAACCTAAGGTCAAACGAAATTGGGTTAAGAAAGAAAGTACTGATGGAGAACAAGAAGTACTTTCATCAGATAAGGGTGAAACAGGGAGTGTTGTTGATATTGCAACACTGGACATGGGACCAACTCAAATAATCATTGACCATGCCTTTAAAACCAGTGGAGATTACATACTGAAGGAATTCAAGTATGTCACTCCACAAGGGGAACACAAGTCAGTAATGGCTTGGGTTCCTAAAAGAAACTAACCTTTTTTTTTTAATGTGCAGGGCAACCCAGAGGAGGAGCTTAAAGATCATATTATTGTTGATAGTGGTTGCTCTAGCAGCATGACAGGGGACAAGGAGATCCTGTCAGACTTTAAGGCATATTATGGAGGAAGAGTTGCATTTGGTAATGATCCTGATGGAGGAAGAATCACTGGCAAAGGAACAATCAAGGCTGGATGTATTGATTTTGAGAATGTTAGATATGTAAAGGAGCTCAAGTTCAACTTATTGTCAGTATCTCAAATTTGTGACAAGAAGTATCCAATTCTGTTTACTGATACAGAATGTCTCATTCTCTCCCCTGAGTTCAAATTTGTTGATGATCACTTGGTGACATTGAAAGTACCAAGAACCAATGATGTATACAGTTTAGACTTAAAGAGTCTCAATTCTGCTGGAAGAGCAACATGTTTAGTAGCAAAGGCATCAGTGGAAGAAGCACATCTGTGGCACAGAAGATTAGGTCATGTTAATTTTAAGAACATCAACAAGCTGGTCAAAGGAAATTTAGTAAAAGGTTTACCTTCCAAAACATTCAAGGCTGATCATTCATGTTTGGCTTGCAAGAAGGGTAAACAACATAAAGCTTCATGTAAGAAGCTTGGGGAAAGAGATATTAGAGAACCTTTGGAGTTGCTACACATGGATCTGTTTGGACCAGTTTCAGTAGAGAGTTTAAACAAGAAGAAGTACTGCTTGGTTGTGACAGATGATTGTAGCAGATTTAGTTGGGTCTTTTTCTTGGGATTTAAAGATGAAACCTTTGATGCTATTCATGACCTGATAGTAGCCCTTGAAAATCAATTAAGACTCAAGGTAAGAGGTATTAGATGTGATAATGGAACAGAATTCAAGAACAAGCATATGGATGAATTCTGTGCCAAGAAAGGGATCAAGAGAGAGTTTAGTATTGCTAGAACACCACAACAGAATGGTGTTGCAGAAAGAAAGAACAGGACTTTGATAGAAGCAGCTAGAACAATGCTTGCAGATTCCAAATTACCTATTCTCTTTTGGGCTGAAGCCATAAGTACTGCTTGCTATGTGTTGAATAGAGTTTCAGTAACTAAACCTCAGATGAAGACACCTTATGAGTTACTCATGGGAAAGAAACCAAATATTCGTTTTCTAAAACCTTTTGGTTGCTCTCTGACTATTCTTAATACCATTGATTCTCTGGGTAAATTTGATGGTAAGTCAGATGAAGGATATTTATTGGGTTATTGTACAAATAGCAAAGGATTTAGAGTTTATAACAGGAATACCAGAAAGGTACAAGATTGTCTTCATGTTGAATTTTTGGAAGATAAGGAAACTCAGAAAGGTAAAGGTCCTGATTGGATGTTTGATCTTGATCTCAAGTTCACACCATCTATGAATTATGTCCCTGTTAGAGAAGAGAATCAGGCTAATTCCAAAGAAGATGATTCACAGTACATTGTTCATGGAGTTAATGGTACACCAGAAGAAGTTCCTGACAAAGAACCTGAAGTTACTGTTGAAGAACAAACTACTGCTCAGCCATCTCATATAGTATCTGATGAAGATCAAGCCATACAAGATGAACTCAATAGGATGCTTTTTCAAGAAACTATAGCACAATCCTATGAAGATGAACAAAGGAAGGCTTATGAGGCTGCAAAGAAAAAGAGTAACTTTCAAGATACTGCCCACAGTACTTTAGATCAAAGTACTGCTGATCCATTTGACAGTACTTCTGATGTATTAGAGCAATCAAATTGGAACAATGCTGATGATTCCAATGTTGATGATGATGATTTAGTTAATGCTAACATTCCTGGATTAGAAGAAGTTGATGATGAGCTTAATCCAGAAGGTATTTTCTCCAATGAAGGAATTGATTTTACTAACTTAGAGTCTGCTCTTTCAGTACCACCAACTCCTACATTGAGAGTTCATAAAGCTCATCCTCAAAGTAATATTATTGGATCACCCTCTTCAGGAGTGGTTACAAGGAACAAAGTTAAAGGCCTTTCTAAGCAACATACTGCTTTACTTAGCTTTGTTTACAAACAAAACAGGATGAATCACAAGGATCAACAAACATGCCTGTTTGCTTGCTTTTTATCTCAAGAAGAACCCAAAAAGGTAGCTCAAGCTTTAGCAGATGAACGTTGGGTTGAAGCCATGCAAGAGGAGCTTCTACAATTTAAGCTTCAAGAAGTCTGGGTATTATGTGATTTACCAGATGGCAAAAGAGTCATTGGTACAAGATGGGTTTTTAGAATCAAAAGAGATGAAAGAGGGAATGTTATCAAAAATAAAGCTAGATTGGTTGCACAAGGATATCGCCAAGAAGAAGGGGTGGATTATGATGAAGTATTTGCTCCTGTTGCAAGGATAGAGGCAATAAGGTTATTTCTTGCCTTTGCATCATACATGGGATTTCCTGTCTACCAAATGGATGTAAAAAGTGCTTTTCTTTATGGCACAATTTCTGAGGAAGTTTATGTTAAACAACCTCCTGGTTTTGAAGATCCTGCACATCCAAACAAAGTCTCCAAAGTGATCAAGGCATTATATGGCCTTCATCAAGCTCCCAGGGCTTGGTATGAGAGACTCTCAAATTTTCTATTACAACATGGTTATAGGAGAGGAGCAATTGATAAGACTTTGTTCATCAAGAGGGATAAGAAAGATATTATGTTAGTCCAAGTATATGTGGATGATATTATATTTGGAGCTACAAAGAAGTCTATGGTGAAAGAATTTGAAGATCTTATGCAGAAGGAGTTTCAAATGAGTTCTATGGGAGAATTAACCTTCTTTTTGGGACTTCAAGTTCGACAAACAAGAGATGGAATCTTCATTAACCAAGAAAAGTATGTTGCAGACATACTTAAAAGATTTGATCTTCCAAATCTCAGGCCTGCCACCACACCCATTGATAAAAATAAACCTCTAGGCAAGGATGAAGATGGACAAGCTGTGGATGTCAAGCTTTACAGATCTATGATTGGTTGTCTTATGTACTTAACTGCATCAAGACCTGACATTATGTTTGCTGTTTGCTTATGTGCAAGATTTCAGGTTACACCCAAGGTTTCCCATATGTATGCAGTCAAGAGAATTTTTAGATATCTCAAGCATCAACCAAAGTTAGGATTATGGTATCCTAAGGAGTCACCTTTTCACTTAGAAGCCTTTTCAGATAGTGACTATGCAGGGGATAACTATGATAGAAGATCAACCTCAGGAGGATGTCAATATCTTGGTAGAAGATTAGTCTCCTGGCAATGTAAGAAGCAAACCATTGCTGCCACCTCCTCTACTGAAGCAGAATATGTTGCTGCTGCAAGCTGTTGTGGACAAGTTCTGTGGATGCAAAATCAACTCTTGGATTATGGATTAATTTCAAGAATACTCCTATCAACATTGATAATGAGAGTACCATCTGCATTGTGAAGAATCCTGTTTATCACTCCAAGACCAAGCATATTCAGATTAGGCATCATTTTATTCGGGATTGTTATGAGCACAGGCTTATAAATGTGGTTAAGGTTCACACAGATGATAATGTAGCTGATCTACTCACTAAGGGATTTGATGTTTCAAGATTCAACCACTTAGTTGTGAGCATTGGGATGATTAACTACTAGGCTACATTTGAGGGGAGGCTTTAGTATTAGTTAAAATACTTTTTATTCAGTCTTAATAAAAGTATTGGTTATTAGTGATTTAGTTTAGCCTATATGTTGTATTTGAGGGGAGGCAACATTAGCTATTAGTTAGAACTAAAGCATGAACCTTTTACAAGTTCTTGGTTTTAGTTGGCATATTGATTGTGGATAACAAGATGGAACGTACTGCTTTATTGCCTAAAGTACTGCTTCACCAACGTACTGCTTACGTAGCCGTGGACTACTGTTCCAACGGTCAAAATTTGTGGGGCTCACGGTTAATTAATTCCTTACGGCGGAGATAATAAGTTAATCCAAACGGTAACTTTATTATTAAGAGTTTGATTTATTTTCATTCTATTTAAAGAAACTCACTCCTATTTCCCCGCCTTTTTACGTATTTGAGATCCCTCATTCGCTTTTACACCACAATCTTTTTATCAAATCACACACTCAAAGCGAATTCTTCTCTACCCACTCATCATGGCTAATCGCCTTACTGTTAGCAAACATAATATGATCGCTAATTTGGACAAGACAAGGGATAATCTTGATTTTCATGCGATCATTGATTTCTTAACTGGGTCTTCCATCAACTACTCTATTTTAGTTGACCCTGATGTTATTGGTCCCTGGATGCAAGAATTTTGGGCTACTGCAACGAAAGAAGAAGATTCGTTGATTAGGGCTACGGTTGCTGGACGAGCTATTAGGATTACTGAGGCCACGATTAGGGATGTTTTGATGTTTGATGATGAAGGGGGGGCTGTTCGTTTTGAAAAACAAGTGCTTTGGGACATTTTAAGTGATTTAGGTTATGAAGGCGATCTGACGAAGCTTACTTTTCAAAAGCCTTTGTTTTGTTCTCATTGGAAGTACCTAATTCATGTTCTACTTCATTGTTTGAGTCCCAAGAGTACTTCTTTTGATCAATTTGGTCAAAATATTGCATCTGCATTAGTGGGTTTAGCTACCGATCGAAAATTCAATTTTTCAAGACTCATTCTGGATGGTATGCTTACACATATTAGTAATGGTTCACCATTTTTGATGTATCCAAGGTTTGTTCAGTTGGTCTTGAACAATCAACTTGAGGATGTCCCTAAACCTCAAAGTTTTCTATCCACTGTCAAACTTCCATCAAAGGTGTTTACTTTTCTATCTAAACAAAGTGCAAAGTTTTCTGGAACCAACACACCATTGACTGCTCATATATTGGGAGTTGCACAAGTTGTAAGAGATGCAGAGCAAGAGCAAGAGCAAGAAGCAAATTCTGAGTCAGCAAGCCAAGAGTCTCCAGTTTCAAGAGAAGATAGTATTCCTCAACCTACTGCTTCTCAACATACTGCTTCTCCAAATTCAGTTACTAGGGAAGATACTGCTCCTATGGACATTCCTACTCATGAGGAGTCAGACCAAGGTATGAATAATCCACCATCTCCTATTGCTGATTCTTCCGCAAATGTGTCTAAGCAATTTGAAGAAGAGGAGCTAGAATTGGACAATTATGCTTTAACAAGGGAGTTAAAGAGGTTGAAGAAGGAGAGTGAGACTCAAGCTGCTAAGATAGACAAATTAAAGACAAAGTTTCAAAAGTTGAAAAGGTATGTTTGGCCACTAGTTCAACACCATAGGTTATGGGTGAAGTCTCAGAAAAAGAGTGGCAGGATACCTACAAAGATTTCTAAGAAGAAAAAGTCTAAGAAGCAATCTTCATTCCAAATGGGGAGGAATTTAGAGAATTTGAATGAAGATGATGCTGGTTTTGAACCTGATTTTGAACAAGATGCTGGATTTATGGATGATACTCAGAGGACACCACCTGAAAATATTCCTCAAGATACTGTTGAGAGGAAAAGTGATGAAACAGAGCAAATAAACTTGGAAGAAGCTACTGTTGATGTGAGAAGTGGTGATACTGAGGAAATAAACTTAGAAGGAGCTGAAGTTGAAAGTACTGTTCAAGAAAGTACTGCTCAACAAGGTACTGAGAGGCAATTCACGATTACACCTAGAACCTTAGATTTTGAAGAGGATATTGGTCCTTCAAATCAAGTTCAAGAGGAAGTAGGTCCTTCTAAACCAGCTCAGGAAGAAGTTATAGCTCATACTAACAGTGATGATGAAACAATTGCTGATATCATGCTTAATATGTCAAATCAAAGAGGTATTAGTATTCATGAGGTTGAACAACATCATATTTCTTCTCAACCTACACAAGAGATAGATCCAAAAGATAAAGGCAAAGGGATCTTGATAGAAAAGAAGAAGAAGAAGATGACATTGGCACAGTTAAGACAAATTGAGGTTGCCAAAAATGAGGAAGCAGCAACAATATTACAAGCAGAGATAGATGCTGAAGAATCAAGGAAGAGTGTTCAATCAATAAGGCCAATTAGTAAAGCTAGAGAAAGGAATGATATGATGGCTTATTTGAAAGGTCGAGGATACACAGGTTTAGTTAGATTGACATATACAGAGATGAAGGATCTGTATGATGCTGTTAGAGAAGCTATTCAAAGAGATCTTGCAGGCATTATTTCTTTTGAAGATGACAAGCCTGAAGATAAAAGAAAGGAAAGAGCTGCTACTAGAAGCTCAAAGAGGAAAAGAGTCACTGATGAACAGCCATCAAAGAAGTTCAAGGAAGCTGTTGAATTAAGAACAGACACAGTTGATGAGCTCAGAAATTATCTTAGAGTTGTTGACTTTGAGAATCCAAAATTGAAAGAAGATTCTGATAAGAAGTCCAAGATATCTACTTTTTCAGTTGTAGAATCTAAAGAAGGAGATTATCTAATATTTCATAGACAAGATGGAAGTTTTAGAGTGTTTAATTCATTGTGGGATATTCTACATCTGATTGATAGAGATGATATGCTTCAGTTATATCTCCAAGTGCAAACTTATTTTGAACATATTCCACCACAAGGAGTAGGTTTGGTATTGTTAGGAGATCTCACAACAATCTGGGAGACAGAGGAGTCTAAGGACAGTGCTTTGTGGGAAAATCAAGACAACTGGGAGATTAACAGATGGAGATTCTTTGGATCAGTTGGGATACATGTTTTGGAGTTAGAAGATGGCACTATGATTCATATGCTAGCAGAACAGAGATATCCACTCACAAGAGATCTGATGATCAGAATGCTAGAGCATGGAATGGAAGTGGAACTAGAGGATGAAGTAGCATTGATGGTCATAAAGTTATTCATCAAGTGGACTACTGAATTTGAAGATTAGTACATAACTACTGGTATGGTTTCATTATTATATAAATCTTTTGAAAAATAAAGTACTTTCTTCAAAGTACTGCTGGTCAGACAGTACTTTCTCAAAGTACTGCTTGCAGCATAAAACCAGTAAAGTCTTTTGATAAAATTAGTAATTTTTGATAAGTGCAAAAACATTTTGAAGCACAAAGATTAAACAGCAACAAATGGTTTTGAAAGCAACAGCATGGTGTTAGTACTTGTACTACACAACAAATGGTAATCAACTCACCATGTTTAATAAACAAGAAAGAGTTTGACTCATCATGAGGGTACGGCTCTGATGTGATTATCAAATCCGTTTTTAGTTGGCAATTTACTAAAAATTGTATGGTTTTCAACTCACCATATCTATATTAGTGAAGAGTTGGCTAGCCCACAAGATAATGGCTTTGTGGTAAAGGCTGTGGAAAACCATTATATGGTAATTAGTTCACCATGGTAGTGATTGTACTAAAAGAACTAGCTAGTCCAAAAGCAAACGGCTATTTGGTAAAGACTACTCAAATCCGTTGATAGCTGATGATTTGCTAAAAATCATATGGTTATCAATGTACCATGGTTTTTCCTAAATCTAAACATTGGCTACTCCAGAGTTAATGGCTTTGGTAAAGAGACATCAAAATCCATTAAGTTTTCAATGATTCACCTCTCACAGGAGTTAACACACCTGGAAGTGATGAGAATAGTATGAAACTCTTAAGATCTGATGTACATATTGCCAATATGATGCTGAGTTGCTGAAAAGATCTGATGCTGAAAAGAATTGTTGCTGATAAAGATTGAAGATACTGTTTGCATTGATGATGACAACATAACGAGTCAGATTTGAGGAAACAATCTTTCTTTGAAGATAAAGTGTTGAAGTTAAAGACATACAAAGAAACTTGAAATCAAGCAAGTAGAATTCAAGTTAGGGGAGGATTGTTGGGCTATAAAAGTCAAAGTACTGCTACTCAAGTCAAAGTACTGCTATTCAATGAAAGTACTGCTGCTCGTTAAAGGACTGCCATGCAAATAGTTTAAGGACTAATGTGTAATTCTAGAATATTCGTATTAGATTAGAGTTATAATTAGAATTTACTTGTCGTTCAAGTATTGTAAACCGACTAGGGTTTTCCTTGTGCCTATAAAAGGATCCCTAGGTTGGCATTAGAGATATAAGTGTTTTTAGAGAGACAAGATATAGTCGATTAGTGATATACGATTATTAGAGTTTAGAGTTTGTTAGTGAATCTGTGTAAGAAAGCAGGTTCAAGGTTTTAATAATATTCAAAGTTGTTTATTAAATTCTTCTTAGCTTTGTTGAAGTAGATTCCGCATACTTAGCAAAGTATATCAGTGTTTCACCATTAATAGGTTTGAATTTATTCAAAGCTGTTAAACCGTAGACAAGCTACAAGTTAGTTTGGTCAGAGTATAATCGATCCAACAATTTATAGTTTTACATGAGTATGGGCTTGTAGCCCTAATTATCTTACATAAACATACTTAAATAAATAAACGACACAGCCCATGGGCCTTCTACACGGGCTGGGCCTAAAAACAAACCTAGAGGCCAAAGCAACCTATTACAATATGATCAATACTTGAATTAATAAAAAAAAGTGTTCCCAACAGTCTCCCCTAAGTATTGGTAATCAAGGTTGCTTGACTTCGTCTTTGCTTCTTGTGGCTTTGACGTCTTCTGAATCTTTGTTCTTTGTTCTTGATGGTGATGTGATATGATATGGTACTGATCTGCCGTTCTCCAATGGTCTTTGCTTCTGGTGTCTTCACGCCTTCTCCACCATGCTCATATGTCTTTTGACTTTGGTTCTTCAACTTGTTCTCACTTCTTCAATCTTTAACTTGTGAAAGGTTGTAGTGCTTGAACTTTGACTTTTCTTTAACATATTCTGAACTTTTGATATTTCTGAGTCTTTATGAGAAATTAACTTCAGGATATGAGCATGATGGAGTCTTGATGGTGGTTGAACTCCAGGTCTTCAAGCTCCTCCTCCGCAGCAGCAGCAACACGAACTAACCGGCACTTACAGGCTTAGACTTCAAGATCGTCAACAGCATAGTGTGAAGACTTTCTCTAATCCTTGCCCAGGCCGTTCTGAACCGGATACCCCCGAAAGGGCTAACACGGACACACCGAAGTGCACCCACGATTTAGTGAGCCACTGGAGATCACCCCACGACTATAGACCGTTTTGGAGCAAACACTAAGCGTAACCCACAAGGAGTTACCGAAGTGACCTGCTGTCAGGGCTGTTTGATGTTGACCCTGGCAGGATTTCCATTCTATCACTGAGAATCACAATTGTGAGTTCTCTCAAGAATGTTCTTGGCAGATTGCTAAGATCTGCGTAGGACACTTCCTAATTTACAACTGATGCCCATGATGTAGAACAACAGTGTAATACTAAGTGTTCCTAAGAGATCTTTGATGAATCTCATGGCTCTAGACTCAATTAGTGCACATTTGCTTGGTCATCGGAGGCGTGGAGCAGAATGCCTCCTTTTCAATATCAACACATCTCGTAGTGAGAGGTCGATAGATGATGAAGGGTTCTCCGTGTGAAATGAAACAAGTACCTTTTGAGAGATACCTGAGTGGCTTAGAAGGTTTAGTGAAGTGCGTCACTGGGTCCATGACGTCTTTTGTCTTCAATACCGGGGATGCTCAGTCAACCAGTAGATTATGTATTGAACCCGGTGTCTGCCCTAAGGTTGAACAAATGGAGGGCTATTTCTTTTCACCCTTTTCGTTGCTTTTCTTTTTAATTCTTCAACCCCTTCTTTCTCCTTACATTTCATATCTCCTTTTTCAATCATACCTAGGACTTTCTAGTTCTAAACTATTGGTATTGTCCTTGGGTAGATCCCTCCGGCTCTGGCGGATCATAGGACGGTTTTTCCTAAACCTTAGTCACCTTATAACTCCATGACTATCCTAATGATGCCATAAACCAACCCATTGAAAATCTCTCAAAGTGTCGATGATTGTAAAAACATTTTATTGACACCAGAGAGTTTTGCGTTTTTCTGAAAGACTCCCCCTTAACATGTGCTCATATATAGTTAAAGTAAATTTGCACATACCGGGAAGAGTTGGCACTTTTGAATTGATTGATTTTTCAATGAACATGATCGTTGCGAGATACGCTTACATCACCAGACGAACTGGCTTGAAATTATTACCCGTCTAGATCACATTCAAGGAAAATCGCTCGAAATCGGTAAATTCTACTCAGACACGTCCTTTGCGAGACACGCTTACATCACCAGATAAACTGGTGGAAATTATTACCCGTCCGGACATGACCTTTCGACTATGACTTTTCCTATCGTCAATTCGAGGTCATTCTGAGTCGAGCACTCATGAGATTCCAACGTAGCATTACCATATTTTGATCATATCGTTATTCTCCCCCTCAAAAATAGCATACTTATGATGTTTTTTGTGGAAAACTAGAAGGGGGGTTGAATAGTTTTTACCGTTTTTCAAAGTTTATTTGCTTTGTTACTATATGTTAATTCAAAGGAAACAATCACAAATAAATAATCACACAATGTAAACAAAAGATAAAGAGAGGAAAGATCAAACCACACGACACTGTTGTTTATAGTGGTTCGGCTACAAGAACTCTATTCCTTGCCCTACTCCACTCCCCGAGTTTCCAACTCGAGAGTTTATCTTTCACTAAGAAACAAACTCCTTTCCTAGGCGGAGAAAACCTTTACACGTCGCTTACTTCCTTTTCCGGTACTAAGCTAAACACCGGGTTCTTTCACAAGGTAGAACCAACCTGACGTCGCCTATTTACTTTACCGACACTAAGCTAGATGTCGAGTTCTTTACAAGGGTACAACCACTCCCTACACTCTTTGTGCTTTAAGGACTAAAGCACTAACCACACTCACTGATTACAAATGATAGATATGATGTGTGAAACAAACTACAATATCAAACAGTAATGCAACTAAAGGATTACGGTTATGTAGATCCTTGAATGCTTGATCTCTTTTCTACAAAATGAAAGATCAAAGTGAAATGCAACTATGAATGATGTTAGTAAGATATGTACTGAATGAATATGTGTGTTAAAGCTATATGAGTGATGAGAAAGCCAAATGATCAGCTTGCTATTTATAGGCAAGCTGATCTTCAGCTCACGGATCCCACGGATCCCTCAGAAGGGATCCGTCCTTCATTGGACTTGGATCCGTGGGATGTGACAGCTAAGGATTTGTTGTATCTTACCAAATCTTCCATATCTTACCAAATCATCCAAGATCCTCAAATGTCAACTATGTAACTTGCAAATCTAAACAAGATATATCAAAGATATTGTATGTGATGTATGCAATGATTTGCTAAAAGATTTTCCTTTTATTTGTCATTAACAAAACTAAGAAAAGATCAAAGAATATAAATAACATTTTTGAGACGAAACATAAGGTATATTTTTGAGCAAGAGAATAAATATAGCATGAGTTCTTAAAAATATATATTAAGTTTGTTTATTAAAGAAAAGTTTTGAAAAAAATGTATGTACTGTGATGAATCACAGTTAATGCAAACTTAGTCCTTTCTCCCCCTTTTTGTCGAAACAAAAAGAGTAGCGTAGCGGAATGCGATTTTGAGAACTTTAAAGCTCCCCCTTGTTTTATACTCCCCCTGGATGGACTAATCAAGGAAATGATGCATGAATCTACAAAACAAACGGTTAGTATATGAAATGCTTATGAGATGCTCCCCCTCGATGTATACTCCTCACTTCTCGAGTACCAACGTATACAATGAAGGGTATGATATGCTGCAAATGAAGTGTTAGTAATGAATGACTTCAATGAAGAAGTAGAATGCTTTGTGAAGTGTTCTTCCAAACAATCCTTTCAATATGTTTTGACTTTGAAAAAGTCAAAGTAAGTGTCTGATCATTATTTGTACCTAAAGTAATCATAATCAAGGTATAATATATGAAATATTTTGATGTTAGTTCATAATGAGAATGATAATATGAAATATGTTGATCACTCATAAGCATAAAACATCACATTCATAGATATTGAAAATTTTGTGACAAAAGTCACAATAATGAAATGATGTTACAAGTAAAATAAAAAGACATCCTAGAAAGAAAGAAAAAGTTCTAAACAAACAACTTAAAAGGTCCTAACAACTAGTCTAGAGAGCTCTTATTGAGGAGGATGAGAGATGGCGTTTAAACGTTCAAGAACATGGTTCAAGATGAACCTCATCTCATTTTGAAGCTCATGGACCAAGATGTTGGTCCTTTGGGCCAAGTGAGCCATTCTCTCACAGTGTGCGCAATCATGACTTGAAAAGCCGGGAGGAAGACTAGGCTCCATGTTTTTTTGGAGGTGGTGGTGGTGATGGTGGTTGGTTGTTGTTGTTGTTTGATGGTTGTTGTGGTGTTTGGAGGGAGTTCATAAGGATGTTTTGAATGTCCATTGCTTCATGAAGGCGATGGTCAACCATACCCGAGAGAGTATAGAGTTGTGTTAACTCCGCACTTATCTCCTCTTGTGTTTGAGGAATGTTGCTCCACATCGCCTCATCAATGGCGATGAGTGTTGAAGTTGGTGATAGTGGTGGTATTTGTGGACGAGGTTGTGGTGCTTCTCGGTATAGAGGACCATGAATCTCCGGATGGAGAGGATGAAATAGTATAGGTTCTAAGTTTTCAAGACTTATTGGTGGAGGATTGGTTGATGTAGGTGGAAGATCTTCTAACTCTTCAAGATATGGTTGTGGAGATGTTGGTGGTGTCCTAAATAGTTCCATGGGTTGGAGTTTTGGTGAGGATGGTGATGAGGCAGACTTCTCAGACTGTGATGGAGCGGGAGCGGGTGGTGGTGTGTTTGCTACAGGAGTAATGGTAGGAGGTGGTGTTTTTATGACTACATGTGAAGGAGTTGGAGTGGTTAAAGTGAGGAAGTTTTCACTAGCAATGGGTGAGGAGATGTTTAGTGGTGATGATTCTTCAGAGGATGAATTGTGGATGTTGATGAAACAACAAGGTTTCACACTCATACGGGCTGTTCGTTTCAGTGGCTTGGATGTGGAGGAGTTGTTTGACTTTGTCATTGAGACTTTTTGGTGAAGTATAATAGCTAAAATGTACAGGAGAAGAAATGGTTGTGATGTGAATTGAAGATCCTAAAGTGCTAATTTATAGACAGAAGGTTTGTGAGTCTGTGTGTTTGGATTTGATGTGAATCCAATAGAGAATGTTGGTTTCTAATGTTTTGGAACAAAAATTTGTGCATGTCATATCAAGGAAGTCAATCCATTGAGCTTTGGTTGAGTAATGTGTTGTGGGTTTGCAGTAAATACAAGGAGATAGTGGAAAATCTTATGATTTGATATTTCCACGGATTTGACGGATCCCTAAAAATGGTTCCTTCTTTGTATCAGTTTGGTAACTCACACCTAAAATTCAAAAATTTAAATTTTGGTGGGAAATTTTGTTCCTAAGTTTCTAAGAATTCCTAAATGATTCTAAGATGAATCATGATCAGTGAATGAATCCTAAATGATACTAAACACTAAGATTTAAGAATCGGGATAAGTCGGAAAAGTTTTAGAATTTTACTGGGGAACCTGCGGATCCAAGTTGAATCAAAGGCGGAACCATATTCAGGGATCCACCTAATCCGCAAGTGGGCGGATGGCGGATCCAACGATAAGCCTTGGCGGAACCCTGGTTTGGGATCCGCCGGATCCGTATGCCTAAAACTTAAAAAACTAAACAGAACATATGTCATATTTCTCGTTTTTTGACGAAAACCCAAAAATTCACCTAGACCTTACTTAACATCTAATATGTATAGCAAAACAACTAAATATGATAACATTAACACATGATTGTACATAGTTTAATCCGTTCTTAGAAACTTACCCTTTTAGGTGTTATGCCAAACATAGGCTATAACCCGGAAAATTGATAACCATGATGGTTATCTACCTGCAAATAGTTTAATCCGTTCTTAGAAACTTACCCTTTTAGGTGTTATACCGAACATAGGCTATAACCCGGAAAATTGATAACCATGATGGTTATCTACCTGCAAATGTTAGTTATTACACATACATAACAAGTATTATCAGATAAAGTCGAGACACATAGAAATTTAACATCACAATATCCAACATTGTTCAAAACCAAACACTCCATCAACTAAGCTTCTTCTTCAACTTCTTCATACCCTTGTGCAATTTCGTCATCCAACGACCAAGATTCTTCACCATTCCTTTGATGTTACGATACTCAGCGGATTCATTTTGAATTGGAGGAAGATGGCTCAAGTATTCGGGTGGAGGAATCCTAGAATTTGGCAAACCATCATCTTCACTCATTGAAGATGATGAGGATGATGTTGGTACACGAGGACGTTTACCTTTATCAACAGTAACCCTAAAGTCGCTCAAAGGAACGAAGGTATGTTCAATTTCATTGTAATCCGGAACAAAGCCTAAATGGTTTGGACGAGCGGGTGCAAAGGCTCTATAGAGTCGGGTTAAGAGCATACCATAAGGCATTGTAATCTTGCTTTAAACCGGAATGTCACACATTCTTTTGGCAACAAAATAAGCAAGATTGAAGGGTTGATGAGTAGAGATGTTGTACATCATATGACACAAACAAGCATTGATGTGATCACGGTTTCCTATGGTGCACATCACATTAGCCCTTAAGACATCCTGCATTTTCTTGAATTCGGGTTTGAGTTCATTTAGCTCCATTGCAAATGGATCTCTAGCAACTTCGCGACCACGATACATTCTTGTGGGGTTGTTCTTAGGAATGAAGAGATGTTCCCTAATCAATTCTTTTGATTCGAGAGGAGTGACATATGGTGCCGTCCTATCGAGATTGGATTCTAAGATTGTTAAGGACCATTTGTCCGAGTAAATACATGTCCCTTGGTTTGGAATGCCTAAGACCTCACCAAATTGATCAAGAGGGATGTTGACAAGATTTCCATTTAGAGTAAAATGAAGACTTAAGTAACCTTGGTCACTCGAACTAAGACCTACACTAGCATAGAACTCAAGTATGAACCTAGGAATAATTGGTTCATCTATATCTAAAAGAGAATCAAATCGAATCGCGGATAAGTGTTCCCTAAGTTGTGCTCCTTCATAGAACGATGAATCTACGACTCTACCCTCATGGACATACTTTTTCTCTAAGGCTTTGAAAATTTCGATTTGGGCATTGGTTAGACCTTTGGTTTTGTGGACTTCGGGTAAGTAGTTAACGGTTCTTTTGTGATCGTAGTTGGTTGCGGGAGGCATGATTTTCCTAAGTAAAAAAGTTACATAGTTTTAGTTAAAATGATCAAAGTAAGTGTAAAATTCCTAGTGTGTGCCTACATGGGGACAATGTGGAGGTGCGGTTATCTCGACACCTTTTGATGCAAGAAAGATTAGTTTATGCAAGTTTTGTTTATAAACAAGAGATAACCCAAACGCTCCTATTTCAATGTAGCTACGGTTGAATGTACCCGAAAATACATATTAATTATGTATTCCCTTTAGCATTCAAGAGACAGTATGCAAGTGAAGTCTAAAAGATAACGTTTTTGCATTTGTATGAACAATGTTCGAAAAGATCATTTTACCTAGTCGTTAGAAGATTTTAGTAAAAAAATTTCATGGGGTTTTTGTTAATTTAAGACAATGTGCTATGAGATGCAATTCCTAACTAAGAAAAACATGTTTTTATGTATAATGCAGTAAATATGCTTCATGATTTTTCAAGAATTATGCATATACCCCAAGTTTTGGTTTTGTGCATGAAATGGAAATCCTAGACACAGATCAGGAGTATAAATATGATAAGAATACTTACAGTGGTGTTAGAAGCACAAAATTTGTGGAAGAAAATGGTCTAAAATGTGATGGAGATTAAGTGTGTGTCGAATACAGTAAGGTGATATGTTTTGGAGTGAGGAATGAATAGTAGTTGTTCTTGTTTATTTAATAATAAACTGGACTCTGCATGCGACGGATCCGGCGGATCCAAAACAAAGGATCCGTCCTTGTTATCGATTGGATCCGCGGATCAGAACACATGTTTTGGTTTAGTGTCGTGTGTGAGTAAACTAATATTTATACTAATGTTTTACCTAATCACTAGGTTCCATTAATCCTAATCCAAGTCTAAGATAGTTGAAAGGTTCTCGTTTAAGTGGTTTTGTGAGAATATCGGCAATGTTGTCCTCTGAGGAAACTTTCTCAATGGAGATGATTCCCTTCTATACATTGTCGCGAAGGAAGTGATGGCGTATTTCAATTATTTTTTGTTCTAGCGTGTTGGACTGGATTTTTGCTTAGATCGATAGCACCTTTGTTGTCGCAAAGAATGGGAATGTTGTTGAGTTCAATTCCATAGTCGACGAGAGTTTGTTTCATCCACAGTGCTTGTTGACACGCCTTTCCTGCAGACACATACTCTGCCTCTGTTGTTGAGATTGTGAGGGCAGTTTGTTTCTTAGCGAAGCATGATGTGAGACAATATCCTACAAAAGTACAAATACCGCTAGTACTTTTCCTATCAGCATAGTCACCTGCATGATCTGAGTCAGTATACACTATGGTTTCTACACCCGTTCCTTTGGGATACCATAATCCTAAGTGTGTAGTACCTTTGATGTACCTAAATATCCTTTTAACGGCTTCAAGATGGGATGTTTTTGGATCTTCTTGAAAACGTGCACATAGACAAACACTAAACATAATGTCAGGCCTACTAGCCGTAAGATAGAGTAAACTACTAATCATTCCTCTATATTTAGTGCTATCTACGGATTCATTTTCTTCATCCTTAGTGAGTTTGGTTTCGGAGGACATGGGTGTTCTCATGGGTTTTGAGTCTTCAAGACCAAACTTCTTAAGCATATCTTTGATATACTTTGATTAGTTGAAGAATATCCCATCTTCTAATTGTTTAATTTGGAGACCTAAGAAAAAGTTAAGTTCCCCCATCATACTCATTTCAAACTCGTCATGCATGATTTTTGAGAAATCGTCGCATAACTCTTGACAAGTTGAACCGAATATAATGTCATCCACATATATCTGGACTATGATAATATGTGATCCCTTTTTCTTGGTGAAGAGAGTATTATCTACTAGGCCCATGGTATACTTATGGTCAACTAGGAAAGTCTTAAGTCGATCATACCAAGCCTTTGGTGCTTGCTTAAGTCCGTATAAAGCTTTCTTAAGTTTGAAAACATAATTTGGTTTTTCAAAGTCGGCAAAGCCGGGAGGTTGTGCAACATATACTTCTTCATTTATAAAACCATTTAAGAAAGCACTTTTGACATCCATTTGAAATAACTTAAAATCATGTGCACATGCATATGCAAGTAATATTCTAATAGACTCAAGTCTAGCTACGGGTGCAAAGGTTTCATCGTAATCTATACCTTCTTGTTGATTGTAACCTTAAGCTACTAGCCTAGCTTTATTTCTAGATACAATACCATTTTCATCCATTTTATTTCTAAAGACCCATTTGGTGCCTATTATGGTTTGGTTTTTAGGTGGAGGGACCAATGTCCAAACATCATTTCTAATAAATTGATTTAGTTCTTTGTAACACACCCAAAATTATAACAGTGGAAGATAGATCACTGGGGTATTACTTCCTAGCACAAAGTACAAGTCATGGAAAACGACCCTTGAAAAGAGACGTTTTAAAAGTGTTTCACATTTGATACATTAAATTCTCAGAGTTTGCAAAGGTCCCAACAGTTTTCATAAAACACAATGTTTTCAAAAGATTGCAGATGTTTTAAACATAAAATAAATCTTTAAAATATAGACACTTCAAATGTGAAAATATGCCGAGTCCTCAAAATATATCCGTGCGACTCCATCCAAGACCTTCATGCCTTTAAACCTGAGATAAAACATGCTAAAACGTCAACACAAAGGTTGAGTGAATCCATAGAGTTTAAGTAATAAGCAGTTGATCACAACATCAGTTATAAAAGCGACTAAGCAACAAATGCAGAGTCTAGTAAGGTAATTATTGCACTAAGCTCATGACATCGACGCCTTAAGTAATAAGTATGTAAGTTTGCCCCAGTGGGTGCCTTGCCAAGCACCTAGAGACCTCAAATATAGTGCATATGGTTGCCCATGCAAGGGCAGCGGTCCAATATGGGGAGTTCAATCTCAAATAGATCTATTCACAATATTCGCGCTCACTCGCAAGTGATTAACAATTCATGATACGGGGACTTCATGGCAATAGTAGTACTTAGTGTCAATAATACATTCAGTTTAGAATACAGTTTTCAAGCAGTTGTGATCATAATAAAAGTAAGTAGCATGTATCTCCCCCACGGAGTTTGTAAACATTTAAAAAGTAAAAGTTGGGGCTATGAACTCACCAATAATGAAGTAGCAACGGAAATCGGAGAAGTGTGCACGTCGAGAAAAACCGCAAAGATCACAAGTGACCTAGATAAAATATAACACGACTTAGGCTTGGGGATTAAAGTATAATACTTTTATTTGTGATTTAACTCAGTACTTGAACTCAAAATATCATATGGTCATTTATTTAAAAGTCTTGTAGCAAGTCATGGGTTAAAAAGACGTTTATAAAAGCTTAAATGGTTTAAAAATGCAATGCTGATGGAAATTTTTATAAAATTGCCGCACCAATTGGGTCACCATTTCTAAACCGTGAAGGCTAAAATTATGAACTTTATATGCTTAGAAAGGTATGACTCTGTAAAATATGAAAATCAAGGCCTCACATTACTGAGAACTTCAGAACATGGGTAAAATTACAAATTTACCCCTGTGTCTCTAGATAGTTATACTCAGCATCCAAATGGGTTTAGGAAAAAGAGTGTATCTTCTTATCTACAGGTCTAATGGATACATGGCCTGTGGGAAAAGTTCTATACAGGTCTTGGCTACAACTTTCATGTTTACAACAACCTAATGTTCTTTATAACATTTTAGAGTAATTAGCCTTTCAAATCTGACATGCATTCCTGGACCAGTTTTAGTGTGGATTTTCTCTAAAAATATCCAAGACGAATTAAGAGGTAAGGTTTTCGGGGAAATGATCCTAAGACCTGTATCTAACTCCCAATATTTTTATTTTTTCATAAAACCTTCTGGGTACAAAATGGTGAACAGATATTGAAGCATCAAATCTAGGACAGACTATTGACCAATCAAAATGGCTACTTTTGTACATTTATTACCTCTAATACATATGCATGTCTAAGATCAATCATTCCTACTCTTTTATTCATCCAAAAAATCAATATTTCCAGAAGATGAAAGATTATTTTAAAGATTAACTTCAGTTTTTATAAACAAAACATTTGGAAAATCATATACAACTAATCAAAACTCATTTTTAACCAACTCTTGCAATCACTAATCAAATCAATCCTACCCAACTATCTAACAACCTATTTCCTATGAAAACTTGAATCAAGATCTTCCAAAATAACACATGCAAGAAATGTTTACTTAGCCTAGAAAAATCTTTAATTAACATAAGAAAAACTAGGAATAGAGATGGAATAAATTGGGAAAACTTACTAGTATACAAGGATCTTCAAGTCTAGCACTAAGGTAATTAGGGAAATCAAATTTCAAGGATGTTATTGGCCTACAAAACTCTTGACACCAGCAGCTATGGGGAAGAAAGAATGCAGATTTTTGAGTGGAAATATGAGGGTGATGAGTTCTATGTGAAATATTAACTTATTTATGTAAGATAGTAACTAGTGGAGCATCAAATGCATGAATTCTTAGTGGCTTATGGGGGAGGCCGGTTTTTGTGTGTCTCAAGGTGTATTTTATTTTATAATTTTGTAAAAATACATTATATGTATGATTTGTACAAGTATCATAAGTCACGGAGTGAGTTTGAAGGCCAACGGGGCTAAACCGGTAACGTTTTATGCATAGTTTGTAAAAATAAATGTCACAAGGATAATATTTTCATAAAACTATCACATTTAACTTAAAATGACCTAAATTGATGTTTCATAAATTTCCCGAGCCTTTCGGAGTGTCATAACGTCGTTAAAGCTTAAACCGCGAGCCGAAAACGCGTAAAACGTAAAATGTGCACACTTCGCGTAGAAATGGAAAATTACATTATTCCATATGAAAACAAGTATGTGGGGATACATAAATCATATTAATGGGTAGTCTAAGCATAGCCTGACTCAAATTACAAATTTCAGTGTACGTGTCACGACGTAGGCGGGCAACTTTCCCGGCAAAAGCCAATTTACTTAAAATAGCATAATAATCAAATAAAATTAGTAAAATAATGACTTGGAAATTTCTCGGTTGTTACGTTACCCATCCGTTAAAAAGGAATCACGTCCTCGTGATTCAGTTTATCTTATCGGCTGACGGTGTGTCAGAAAAAGAAAATAAGGGTATTCTCGTCGCAATCTGCTCTTTTCGCTCCCATGTGTACTCGGGTCCATGTCGAGTATCCCAACGAATCTTGACAATGGGAATTCACTCTGCTTGAGTCGTTTGACTTCCTGGTTCATGATCACAACTGGTTCCTTATCAAAGTAAAGCTTGTCGTCAAGTTGAATCTCCTCTAGTGGAGTGACGAGGGTTTCATCCGATAGGCACTTCTTCGAGTTCGAATCGTAAAATTTGTTGTGCACGCTAGTGGGCTCTTTTGGGTGGTTCGAGTCGATAAACTACCGGTCCAGCTTTTGCCAAATTCTTGAAGGGTTCAACGTACATCGAGTTCAGTTTTCATCATTTTCCGAAACTTAGCACGTGCTTTCGTGGCGAACTTTCATGTAACTCTCTTGGCGATCTTGTACTGTTTGCAGCCTGTTGTCCTGGAGTGTTGTTCCTACACCCTGATGCGTACTAGCGATTAATGCGAATGGGATTACTACGGGAGCGTACTATCAGTCGAAAGAAGTAGATGCCAATGCCTTGGGGTAAAAGATAGTTACAAGGAATAATTAATAATACCAATGAAAGATCTTGATGAATCACAAACATAGTAATAGAACTCTGTCAAGTGTAATGTTTTAGGAGCAAAGACTGCTTAAAAAGGATAGATTAGATATCTGTATGAACAAAGAAGCAAACTGTTATCAATCGATGCAAATGTAAGGATCAATGAATCAGAACAATAATGAATGGATTAAGATGTCCATATCATTCATACTAGTATGAGCATAGAGTGCTCGAAAGAAAATTTGATGTTTATACGAACGGAGAAGCAAATGAAAAGGTGTGTAAAAGAGAGATCAATGACTCAAATTAATGCAAACTGAAGAACCATAAATCACAATAATAGTGAAGCGAAGAGATATAGAATATTAACACAAATAATCAATTAATCGAGACAACCAACGAATCAAACCAATAATAAAAGAGGTCAATACTGAAAGATAGAATTCCAAATGAGGTTCAATAATAAACGAGACAAACAATATTCATTACGAATGTCAAATGAGAATGAATAAGGAAAATCCATAACTGAGAAGGATAATAAACACATGATTGTTGAAAGTGCGGTAAGTGAAATAGACAAGAATTAAGAAAGCAATAAGCGTAACAATACCTTAGATGAGAACAAATGAGATAGACAATAAATGTGAAGGCAAATAGTAAAGGAGAAAGACGATAAATGTCATGGAAGAGGACAAATGGTAAATGATGAAATCCATAAATATCACGAATGTTATATAAGAATAACTGGGAAAATCAATAATTTAGAAAGACAATGTGCATCTCGAATGCTAAATGAGGAGAAGAAATGAGAACGATCAATAAATAAGAAATACAAAAAGCAGCACGAATGCTAGCTGAGGGTAACAATTAATGAGAAACGCAATAAGTGACAAAGACAATAAGCATTGTGATTGCAATTGAGAATGAATGGGTATCAACAATAAATGAGATAAGCATTACGTTGAAAACATGCATTTTAAATAGGAACAACATACAATGAGAGAGGCATTGAGTATCACGAAAGTTGTTTGCGGTTAAATGAGAACAAATAATAAATGGTAAAGTCAATAAATATCACGAATGTTGATTAAGTGAGATCCGCACTTGGATCCTTGAGCTTTACTCTACTCCAACGACTGTAGGTTGGCCATTACAACTCGTTTCTGCTGACGTGTAATATCTGTCATGATGTGGCATGTGTGTCACCAATGATGAGATGCTGTGTTGGATGGGCTCTCTTGTGATAGGCTTTCATCGAGCGAGAGGAGTAGGTGCAGTAATGGTTTTCCTTCTCTTCTTCCGAGGGGTTCTTCTTCGAGTTAGTAATCTTCTGGTTTGAGTTCACACTCTATAGCCTTTTCCCCGAATGGCTTTGTCTCGCTATTAGACATTAGCATATAAGTTGGTGAAGTGGGTGTCAGAATGGTGGTCGACAAGTTTCCAAATTGTGTCCTTGAAATCGAAAGATAGTATTACGTTAAGGTAAACATTGTTGTCAAGCTTCGGTGTTACCTTCCTAGCAATCGTGATTCTTCAAAACACAAGGAGTGAAAAAGAATGAGACGTTAAAAAGTCGTGTTCCGAAAGTAGGGTGTTCCAAGGCGGCATGTTAAAGTCATGCTCTAATCATCCGACGTGTCTTTAGGCGATGGTTTACGAGGCGATGTAGGTGTTCTAAAAGTATGGGACCAATGTTCCAGCTCGTCTTCGAATGCGGATAGTAAGACAACCGAGGGAAATCGATAGACTGCAACGGGTTTTGCATAAGACGATGTTATGAAAGGTTATGGAAAAGTTTTAGCGAACCACGGTATTACTCACGATGTTTGAGAAATACAAGAGACCATTAAAATGTAAGTATAGATGCGTAATCGGAGAAAACAAGGTTTGAGCTCAAGCTCCGAAATAAGCGTAAGAGGTCAAAATCAGTCAAACATTTATATAATTAACCTTTATATAAATAATAGTGATGCTATAAATAATCAGAGTGATCGAAAAGTACACCAAGTGTGTATATAAATAGCATGTAAGTCAATAGAATAGCGGTGCTCCAAGAATGAGCATAAATGTTCGAGTATTTATATAATTATCCTTTATATAAATAAGAGTGTATATAAGCATACTTTATATAATACCATTAGTGATGACATAAGTATAACAACATAGGCAGTCTGCTGGTACACGCGCACGGATATCGGATACGGCAATGAGAGACTCTTTAGTGAATAATAGTTATAGTTTGGGTTTTGAAAACGACCCAGTTCTCTATCACTGTAGCTCTGATGCCAATCTGTAACACCCCCAAAATTATAACAGCGGAAGATAGATCACTGGGGTATTACTTCCTAGCACAAAGTACAAGTCATGGAAAACGACCCTTGAAAAGAGACGTTTTAAAAGTGTTTCACATTTGATACATTAAATTCTCAGAGTTTGCAAAGGTCCCAACAGTTTTCATAAAACACAATGTTTTCAAAAGATTGCAGATGTTTTAAACATAAAATAAATCCTTAAAATATAGACACTTCAAATGTGAAAATATCCGAGTCCTCAAAATATATCCGTGCGACTCCATCCAAGACCTTCATGCCTTTAAACCTGAGATAAAACATGCTAAAACGTCAACACAAAGGTTGAGTGAAGCCATAGAGTTTAAGTAATAAGCAGTTGATCACAACATCAGTTATAAAAGCGACTAAGCAACAAATGCAGAGTCTAGTAAGGTAATTATTGCACTAAGCTCATGACATCGACGCCTTAAGTAATAAGTATGTAAGTTTGCCCCAGTGGGTGCCTTGCCAAGCACCTAGAGACCTCAAATATAGTGCATATGGTTGCCCATGCAAGGGCAGCGGTCCAATATGGGGAGTTCAATCTCAAATAGATCTATTCACAATATTCGCGCTCACTCGCAAGTGATTAACAATTCATGATACGGGGACTTCATGGCAATAGTAGTACTTAGTGTCAATAATACATTCAGTTTAGAATACAGTTTTCAAGCAGTTATGATCATAATAAAAGTAAGTAGCATGTATCTCCCCCACGGAGTTTGTAAACATTTAAAAAGTAAAACTTGGGGCTATGAACTCACCAATAATGAAGTAGCAACGGAAATCGGAGAAGTGTGCACGTCGAGAAAAACCGCAAAGATCACAAGTGACCTAGATAAAATATAACACGACTTAGGCTCGGGGATTAAAGTATAATACTTTTATTTGTGATTTAACTCAGTACTTGAATTCAAAATATCATATGGTCATTTATTTAAAAGTCTTGTAGCAAGTCATGGGTTAAAAAGACGTTTATAAAAGCTTAAATGGTTTAAAAATGCAATGCTGATGGAAATTTTTATAAAATTGCCGCACCAATTGGGTCGCCATTTCTAAACCGTGAAGGCTAAAATTATGAACTTTATATGCTTAGAAAGGTATGACTCTGTAAAATATGAAAATCAAGGCCTCACATTACTGAGAACTTCAGAACATGGGTAAAATTAAAAATTTACCCCTGTGTCTCTAGATAGTTATACTCAGCATCCAAATAGGTTTAGGAAAAAGAGTGTATCTTCTTATCTACAGGTCTAATGGACACATGGCCTGTGGGAAAAGTTTTATACAGGTCTTGGCTACAACTTTCATGTTTACACCAACCTAATGTTCTTTACAACATTTTAGAGTAATTAGCCTTTCAAATCTGACATGCATTCCTGGACCAGTTTTAGTGTGGATTTTCTCTAAAAATATCCAAGACGAATTAAGAGGTAAGGTTTTCGGGGAAATGATCCTAAGACCTGTATCTAACTCCCAATATTTTTATTTTTTCATAAAACCTTCTGGGTACAAAATGGTGAACGGATCTTGAAGCATCAAATCTGGGACAGACTATTGACCAATCAAAATGGCTACTTTTGTACATTTATTACCTCTAATACATATGCATGTCTAAGATCAATCATTCCTACTCTTTTATTCATCCAAAAAATCAATATTTCCAGAAGATGAAAGATTATTTTAAAGATTAACTTCAGTTTTTATAAACAAAACATTTGGAAAATCATATACAACTAATCAAAACTCATTTTTAACCAACTCTTGCAATCACTAATCAAATCAATCCTACCCAACTATCTAACAACCTATTTCCTATGAAAACTTGAATCAAGATCTTCCAAAATAACACATGCAAGAAATGTTTACTTAGCCTAGAAAAATCTTTAATTAACATAAGAAAAACTAGGAATAGAGATGGAATAAATTGGGAAAACTTACTAGTATACAAGGATCTTCAAGTCTAGCACTAAGGTAATTAGGGAAATCAAATTTCAAGGATGTTCTTGGCCTACAAAACTCTCGACACCAGCAGCTATGGGGAAGAAAGAATGCAGATTTTTGAGTGGAAATATGAGGGTGATGAGTTCTATGTGAAATATTAACTTATTTATGTAAGATAGTAACTAGTGGAGCATCAAATGCATGAATTCTTAGTGGCTTATGGGGGAGGCCGGTTTTTGTGTGTCTCAAGGTGTATTTTATTTTATAATTTTGTAAAAATTCATTATATGTATGATTTGTACAAGTATCATAAGTCACGGAGTGAGTTTGAAGGCCAACGAGGCTAAACCGGTAACGTTTTATGCATAGTTTGTAAAAATAAATGTCACAAGGATAATATTTTCATAAAACTATCACATTTAACTTAAAATGACCTAAATTGATGTTTCATAAATTTCCCGAGCCTTTCGGAGTGTCATAACGTCGTTAAAGCTTAAACAGCGAGCCGAAAACGCGTAAAACGTAAAATGTGCACACTTCGCGTAGAAATGGAAAATTACATTATTCCATATGAAAACAAGTATGTGGGGATACATAAATCATATTAATGGGTGGTCTAAGCATAGCCTGACTCAAATTACAAATTTCAGTGTACGTGTCACGACGTACACGGGCAACTTTCCCGGCAAAAGCCAATTTACTTAAAATAGCATAATAATCAAATAAAATTAGTAAAATAATGACTTGGTAATTTCTCGGTTGTTACATTCTTCTTGCATAGCAATTACCCAAGATTAATCTTTTATTGCCTCGTCTATATTTTTAGGTTCAACAGTTGAAATAAAACAAAAATAATTACTTTCATTTTGAGCTTTGGATCTTAATGTTCTTTCATTAAGTTTTCCTATGACGTTTTCTAATGGATGACTTTTAGTTTCTTTAATATTGACTATTTCTCCTTTTACGGGTTCATTGTCATTTTCAATGTTTTCTATATCATTAACCATTTGACTTTCAACTAAGTCATCATCTACCAAAGGTGAT
Organism: Artemisia tridentata subsp. tridentata; assembly: GCA_021014915.2. NCBI lineage: Eukaryota > Viridiplantae > Streptophyta > Magnoliopsida > Asterales > Asteraceae > Artemisia > Artemisia tridentata. The sequence goes on along the minus strand of CP139501.1, from coordinate 62,245,265 downwards.
GTCTTAGAGGGAGGTGGACTTTCGTTGAATGTTACGTTCAATGATTCCTCGACTCTTGATGCTTCCTTGTTTAATACAATGTATGCTTTGCTGTTTTGTGAGTACCCAAGAAATACACCTTCATACGACTTTGGGTCGAACTTAGTGAGATAATCCTTTGTGTTTAAAATGAAGCACTTGCTTCCAAAAACTCTAAAATATCCTAATGTAGGATTTTTGCCTCGGTAAATTTCATAAGGAGTTTTATTTAAAAATTGTCTAATTAAAACTCTATTTAGGATATATGTGGAAGTATCTACAGCGTGACACAAAAACTTTTGTGGTATGTTTTGTTCATTTAACATATTTCTACTCATTTCCTGAATTGTTCTATTTTTACGTTCTACTACACCATTAGATTGAGGTGTACGAGGAGCCGAGAAATTATGAGTTATTCCATTATTATCACAAAAATTTCCAAATTGGATTTCATTGTCAAATTCTCGACCATGGTCAGTTCTAATAGATACTATATTACTTCCTATTTGATTTAGAATTTTCTTGGTTAGAATTTCAAATTTATCGAATGCCTCATTTTTAGTTTTCAAAAACTTTGTCCATGTATATCTAGAGTAATCATCTACTATGACTAAAGTGTAAAAATTTCCTCCATAACTTTGTATAGCCGACGGGCCAAACAAATCCATATGTAATAATTCTAGGCATCTAGATGTAGATACCATGTTTTTAGCCTTATGGCTATTATGTACTTGTTTCCCAATTTTGCAAGCATCACAAAAATGTTGTTCATATTTCAACTTGGGTAGGTTCCGAACGAGTTCTTTGGATGACAAAGATTGAATAAGCCTCATATTAGCATGACCTAAGCGTCGATGCCATAGAGTTGAGTTTTCGTCGAAGGAGGTAAGACATAACTTATCTTTAGGTGTTTTATCTAATTTCATAACATAGACATTATTCTTTAAAACACCTTTTCCTACGGTCATGCCATCTTTAAGTATTTTACTTTCGTTTTCACTGAAAAGGACGTTATACTTTTTGCGGCACAATTGACTTATACTAATAAAATTAAATCCTAAATTATCTACATGAGCAACATCATCAATAGATAGAGAGTTATGAGAGATTGTACCTTTTCCGATGATTTTACTTTTAAGCTTGCTACCGAATGTGACATTACCTCCGTCATACACTTGGTAGGTTGAGAAAAGATTTTTGTTTCCCGTCATTTTTCTTGAGCACCCACTATCTTTGATCCACTCATCAGGTTCAAGATCAACTTTCAAGCATACCTAAGTTCATAAAAGACTCAAGCATTTGGTCCCCAATATCTCATGGGTCCGTTTGGGTTAAACATGACATTATCATGGTTTATGTATGTAAATGGTGGACAATTGTTCCACGACATATAACTAGGACCATGAAAGTTTCTAGGCATGTTTTGGTTCCAATTATTTTGATAAGTGTATTGTGGATTAACTATACTCTTTGGAAAGGGGTGTTTGGGAAAACTTATTTGAGGTCTCTGTTGATCCGTTTTAACTCTATATTCATTTCTAGCTTGTCCTCTTCCTAAAGATACTGCTGGTTTGTGTTTATTATTGGTTATACTTCTGTTAGGTTTCTTAGTAACTTTAACAAACTCGGAACGGTCGACTTTGTGAACCTTCTGTTCAACTTCTGTACTCGCGGATCCTTTGGATACACCTGGCGGATCCAAATTTTTGGATCCTTCGGATCCGTGAGTGTCCAACTTGGTTGAATCAGTTTTATTCATAGTCTGTTCTTTATGTTCACTTAAGGTTCCTAGTTTCATAAAGCCTAGTCCTGTTTTATCATGAGGTAGTTTTTGCATTTTCATTATTTCATCTGCACAACTTATGTTTTTATCAAACCTTTTAAACTTTGAATTTTGTTTGATTAAATCTTCCTGTGTGGTTCTTAAGGTTTCTAGTTCAAGTTTTAGTTCTTGACAAGACACACACGTTTCTTTACTATCTTTACCTTTTTCAATTCGTATTGCTTTTTCTTTAAGCCAAAATACTTCATTTTCTAAAAGTGTTGTCTTTGTTTTCAAAAATTTGTTTTTGTTTATGATTTTTAAAGTGACGTCACACAGTTTGTTATATTCTACTTCTAAGGTTTCGTCATCTATAGAGGAGTATGAATCAGAATGTACCTCTTCTGTGTCATTAGCCATAAGTGCAATTTCGTTGTTCTTAGGCTCATCATCATCTCCTTCACTATCGCTCCAAGCTCCACTAACGAAGGCTCTTTGAGACTTGGTCTTTGGAGGCTTTGGACATTCTCCTATTAAGTGACTGGAGTCACCACACCTATAGCATTTCCTATCAACCTTACCTTTCTTATCGTCACGATCTTTCCGAGAGGATTTCTTTTCATCACGAGGTGGTTTTACAAACTTTCCTCGTCTCCTGAAGAATTTCTTGAAATCCCTCACGGCCATGGCATACTCTTCATCATCACTGTTTGAACAAGACTCATCATCATCACTTGACTCGACTTTGGCTTTCAAGGCAATAGACTTAATTTTCTCCTTTTTGCCTTTGACAATTTCCGAGTCTTTCTCCATAATCATTTCGTGAACTTTTAGGTTTTCCTATGAGCTCATCCAGTGTCATGCTTGAGAGATCCTTAGATTCTTCAATAGCTGTCACCTTTGCTCTCCATTTCGGATGGAGTGCCGTTAGAAATTTCCTGACAAAATTCTTACTAGAAAAAGATTCATCAAGTGCTTTAAGTGATGTAATAATAGTATTGAACTTAGCAAACGCACTATCAATGGTCTCATCTTCAAAGATAACAAATTGTTCGTATTGTTGGACAAGAAGATCAATTTTGTTATCTTTTACTTGTGAGTTCCCTTGATGTGTGATAATAAGAGATTGCCAAATATCCTTAGCCGTTTTACGCATAAAAACTCTTTCATATTCTTTCTTAGGTAAGGCATTATAAAGCATCATTTTGGCTTCATTATTTTTGGCAATTAGTTTCTTTTGCTCATCACTGTGACGAGTAAGAGAAGCTCCTTCATCCCGACCACCCGAAATATTATTACTAATAGGTTTGTAATCACCATCAACTATAATATACCATAGATCTATATCCTTTGACTTTACATAAGTCTCAAAGCGATATTTCCAATAAATAAAACAATTTGGTTCAAATAGAGGTGGTCTCTGCATAGATTGCCCTTCTTTAAAGTTTTCAAAATCCATGGATCGTTTTAAGTTTTAAAATACAATATATTTTAAAGATCTTAAGTAACGTAGCTCTGATACCAATTGTGGAAAACTAGAAGGGGGGTTGAATAGTTTTTACCGTTTTTCAAAGTTTATTTGCTTTGTTACTATATGTTAATTCAAAGGAAACAATCACAAATAAATAATCACACAATGTAAACAAAAGATAAAGAGAGGAAAGATCAAACCACACGACACTGTTGTTTATAGTGGTTCGGCTACAAGAACTCTATTCCTTGCCCTACTCCACTCCCCGAGTTTCCAACTCGAGAGTTTATCTTTCACTAAGAAACAAACTCCTTTCCTAGGCGGAGAAAACCTTTACACGTCGCTTACTTCCTTTTCCGGTACTAAGCTAAACACCGGGTTCTTTCATAAGGTAGAACCAATCTGACGTCGCCTATTTACTTTACCGACACTAAGCTAGATGTCGAGTTCTTTACAAGGGTACAACCACTCCCTACACTCTTTGTGCTTTAAGGACTAAAGCACTAACCAAACTCACTGATTATAAATGATAGATATAATGTGTGAAAAAAACTACAATATCACACAGTAATGCAACTAAAGGATTACGGATATGTAGATCCTTGAATGCTTGATCTCTTTTCTACAAAATGAAAGATCAAAGTGAAATGCAACTATGAATGATGTTAGTAAGATATGTACTGAATGAATATGTGTGTTAAAGCTATATGAGTGATGAGAAAGCCAAATGATCAGCTTGCTATTTATTGGCAAGATGATCTTCAGCTCACGGATCCCACGGATCCCTCAGAAGGGATCCGTCCTTCATTGGACTTGGATCCGTGGGATGTGACAGCTAAGGATTTGTTGTATCTTACCATATCTTACCAAATCATCCAAGATCCTCAAATGTCAACTATGTAACTTGTAAATCTAAACAAGATATATCAAAGATATTGTATGTGATGTATGCAATGATGTCATGGAATGATTTTAGAATTAAAGTTTTCTTTTAAGGAAACAAGTTACTAAATAAGCAAACTTGTAATTCTTGGTTATTATGTGAAGTGTAAAATGTGTACTTAAGAGACTTAAGCTAGTATTTATTATTTGCTAAAAGATATTCCTTTTATTTTTCATTAACAAAACTAAGAAAAGATCAAAGAATATAAATAACGTTTTTGAGACGCTATTTGTATTAACATTTTTGATAAACGTTTGATAAAAATATGTCGTATGAGTTTTATGGGGAGAATTTCAAGAACTTTTGTATGTTGAACAAAGATTAATTTTTCAAATACTCCCCCTTGACAAGGGAATACTTGTCCTTATGAGCAGAATGTTTGAAAAACTTAGAAAAACATTCCGGTTTAATTCTACTCATAAGAAAGAAGCTTTCACTCCTTTTAACAGGATTGGGGCACTGATGCGTACCTCATGGTCCTTTCTTTACTGGTACGGGTTGTGCACTGTTATGTGTACACAAACCATAGTCGTTGATGAAAAATGATGAAATTATGGAAATGATGAAACAATGAAATGGTACCAATGGTTATTACTAAGGACGACGAAACGTGAGGATGTTAGGGATTCGTGCACATCCTCTAACATAACTTTCCAGTCGTCGCATCTGCATCCGGAACTTGATCTTATTGTCAATCCTTTTCACGAACTTCACCGCTTGCTTAGCATCATTCTTGCTCCATTTTATGACTCGTGACCATCCTGTTAACTACCCCTTGCTCCGTTTTTCTAAAATATCCTCAAGTTCGGTTTTGACCATTAGAAGAGTTTCGTCACTGAACTTGCGGAGTTCTTCAAAACCCATGAATCTTGGTGAGGATCTGTCTCTTGTATAATACACCCCAAATGGTCTATCCCCAAACGTGTACGGCTGCTTGTCAAGATGTCCTGGAGGTTTGAAATCTGGCTTGACAAGATTCAACTGTGTTTGGTAGCTTTCTACCCCAAGATGGACATCCTCAACTCGCGTTCTGATTACTATGTTGCAGATATAGATGAGAATCGAGTTGATGATATCGTACTGAAGGCATCCAGGGAGATGTTCAAGTTACCCCAAAACTTTCAGTAGATACATATCTTCGATATCATTGAGGTTCAGGTAGGGATAGTTAGCTTCACTGAAGGTGTACTCTTGCTCATCCGATCTTCTCACAGTAATCTTCTTTAGAAAGTTGTACCCAAACATTGATTCGGTTTCTGCACTGGTGATTGACAGAATCCTATCCTTGCTCCAAACATCAGTTTTGGGTTTCTGGAATACAAATGATGTTTACTAAGGGATGGTCCTTTGTCCATTTATGAGTGGATGGATAGTGTTGATAATTATGGTGCAGGTTTGATAGTTCCAAATTGCGTGTAGAAGATTCTGCAATATCAGGAAAGGTTGGTGCAGGAGCAAATGGATTAAAGAATGCATCTCCGTCATAACCTGATGGTGTGAGTACTTCAGCAGAGTTGTGGGGGGAATCTTCAGCTGTGGGTATAGAAGTGGAAGGTGTTTGATCTACTGACGATGATGGTTCTGGTTGAGGTGCATCGTCAGCAACTACTGTGGAAGTAGTTCCTGGTGTATCAGGTGCTTGATTGCTTATGGTTTGAACAGCGGAATTGGTGGATACTGCAGAGGCACGATTAACTAGAGAGTCATCGAACAGAGGAGCAAACAAGTCTTCTATATCCTTTCTGTTGAACGGTAATGGTTCAGCTGAAGATTCAGGAAAGTTGAGACGGTTGTGTGCGGGTTCTAAGCTGTTTTGCTCAGAAGCCATCTCCGTGAGCTCATCAAAATTAGCATGGATTGTCTCTTGAATTTCCCGAGTACGGCGATTCCAAATTCTGAATCCTTTCGAATTCTCACAATAGCCAACAAATACTCCTATGTCTGCTTTGGCTTTCAGTTTACCAAGATCATCACGATCATTTTTTGGATAACAGAGAGCTCCAAAGACATGAAAGTAATTGATATTTGGTTTTCGACCATGAATAAGCTCATATTGTGTTTTGTCATGGCGTTTGGTGATCATGCATCGGTTTTGGGTGTAACAAGCAGTTGAGACTGCTTCAGCCCATAGGTAGCCTGGTAATTGGGCATTAATCAACATAGTTCTTGCTGCCTCCACTAACGTATCACACCCCCAAATTTCGTGACTTGCAGCGGAATGAAGCATTCAGGGGCGCGACTGGTCATAGCACCAAAGTTGCAGTTATATTGAACGACCTAAACTGTCGTTTAGAAAATACATCGTTTGATTATTTAAAAACATTCAGTGTTACAAAGCTAGGTCCCAAAAGGTGAAACAAGTTTTCATAAAACAAGTTCATACAATTCAAACGATGGATAAGTGCATAAAATATAAAGTGAGACGTGTCGACTCTGCGACTCCATGATGTGTCCATATGCAAGCCAACATGCGATACCTTAATTACCTGAAAATACATTGCTAAAAATGGTCAACAAAAATGTTGGTGAGATCATAGGTTTATGTAAATGAAATGTTGTACGGATACCACAAGTATAAAGTGTATGACAAAACAATGCCACATAAAAATGATACATTAGCTCTAAGCTCATGACCCCGAAGCTACACTGAATGAATTGCCCCAACCGAGTGTTTGCCAAACACTCTAATATGACAGAAATGAAATGCGTTCGTTTGACCAGTTGGTGCTACCAACCCGAACGGAGGAGTCACCCTCAATAGATCCATTCACTCACTCTCGCTTGCTAATAATTAACGGTTCATGATAATAAAAGGGGACTTTAATCTGGGTAATGATGTAACTTAAGCAATGTAATGAGTTTGTATACTTTGGTCCGCATACGAAAATGGTGCAATGTATTCTCCCCGAGAGTTTAGAAATCAATAAACAATGTAAAACGGGGCTATGAAAACTCACCTGATATGATATAGCAACAATGACAATGATGGATATGATGAAATAAAGCTCGGTCTCTAACCGCGACCTATTATGAATGATGTGATTCAATGTAAGCAATGATACAATGCAACACATGCAAATACGTATGTTAACGATACCACTTGTTAGTTTTGAAAATAACGTTTATTAACGAAAAATACACTTTTGACGTCTCGTTAAGTTATAAACTACTTTTCGTGTAAATACATTGAAACGGTACTCCACGATCCTCGTTTGGTGTCCTATCGGCAAAATATAGCGCTTTCATCGCAATTTAATATTTTCCTTAACTTGTGAAAATATGTCCAAATTGGCTTTGTGAAACTAGTCGCGAAATATTGCACGATATGTGTTAGTTGATCAAACTCGACGTTTTTGAAAACCTTGTAACAATGTATTAATTTCGTTTCATTTAACTTTTGATTGTACACGCCTCGATCAATTAGAAAATCGGCTAACAATGTTATGTTTCGCAAAAACACTAGTTTTTATACTTAAAACACTTTCTATTAGTGGCTGTCAAAATGAATATGGTACGTCGGGCTTCAAACGTGAATAACTCGGCCGTTATAAGCTCGTTTTATACGTTCTTTACATCCACGGCTTCGTATAAACATGAACTAACATAATCTCAGTAGGTCGTGTCGTCTAGATCACGTCTAACGCCTCGTTTTGTCCTTTGAATCTCGGTGATCAACAACTAAATTTTCAGAAAATTAGTTTTCGTCGTCTATCTTTGAAAAATCATATCTCCTTCGTTATAAGTCGGTTTTTAGTGATTCTTGCGGCCACGGTTTCGTTTTTGAAAGAACTTTCTGAATATGATGGCCAAAATATACCAAAAGTTACTGAGTTTTCCAGTTTACACGTTTTTGGACAGAACCTATTTTAGATTGTTAAAAACTCATTTTCTTGGTTCTAAACTTGATCATACTACTTCAAATCAACTCCACAAGTTCGCAAATCCTACCATACATCTTCTTAGGGTGTCATGGGGTCCTAAACATCACCAACCTTGGTGTATTTCATGAGATCATTAGTGAAACTTATAGATCTAGTGTTAAAGATAGTTTATGTGCAAAAGTGGTATCTAAAACATAAGTAACTTGCATGAATAACTAATATAACTTGAAAATACATAAACATATGAATCAAATGAAAGTATAAGATGATCAAAATGTGTTCTTGAAACTTACTTGAATATTTGATTAGTTTTGGATGAAAATGTGCAAGAAACTTTGAGGTTTAATCACAAAACCTTAACTAGGAAGGTAAATGGAGCTTGATTATGACTTGAACTTCAAAAATTTATGGATGATCTTGGGTGTTCTTGGTTTGGCCGAACCTAGGGGATGAGATGGGAGGGTTTTGATCTTTTTTTAGCTAGTTGGTATGATAGTGTATGTGTTTGGTTAATTAAATCAAGAAACATGTAGACATAAACATTAATTGAAGTGTACTAGTAATCAAGTGAAGTAGAGAATTAGGGGTGATGAGGGGGGCGGAACACATGGGGTAAAAAGGAAGGATTTAATGTAAATTAATGCAAGTGTCTCCCATTTAATTAGAATTGGCTAGTTAAAGGTATACATTAGGTGTTATCGGGTACCGGGTTAACTAGAAATAAATCATGACGAGGTGAAATGAAATACGACGAAGTTGTAAAAATTGTAAAATCATGTTCCTTGCAAGAATCGGGTGTCAGAATGATTATCGGATTGAAATTTTGTAAACCGACGGAGTTATAAGCGTCAAACGAAAAATATAGCGATTGTTTTAAAAACACCGGGTAAAGTAATAATATAATCTCTATATCATTATAATTAGTTTGAAAATGTGTTAGGATCATTGTCGGGAGTATTGGGTATAATGTTAGTAGAAATGACTGAGTGGTAACGTTAATTAAACAATTAAGCATACGTCAATGAAAATCACACAAACCCATGCATGAACTGATATGATAATGATGTTACTGATGATATGCAGACTACTCTAGTCTGTATGATGTGTCTTTACTGATGATGCATGAATATGCAGCTAAACCTAACTGATTACGCGCATTTGAATACCCGTAAACCAAGTTTACAACATGATGAATGATGCCCATGAATAGTGATTTCCCTCCGGGAATGAATACTGTCACGTGAATAGTAAATTTTTTTACGACTTCTCAAAGTCTCAAACTGACTTCAAAAATGATGAATAGTGAATGATGAATAGTGATTGGTGAATAGTGATGAATGAATAGTCTCATGAATAGTAAACTGTCAGGGTTTGGAAAATGACCTGAAATTACGAGTTGTGATAGTCGACCACCCTAAAAGGAATTCAGTCCCTGAATTCAGATGATGTTGGTCTCTGGAGTGGTCTCGGTGAAAAGATGTGGGTATTTGAGTCGCATCTTGTCTTCCCGTTCCCATGTAAACTCAGGACCTCTACGAGAATTCCAGCGAACTTTGACGATCGAAATTCGACTTTGTTTCAACTGTTTGACCTCTCGGTCCATGATTTCTGCTGGTTCTTCCACAAATTTAAGCTTATCATCGATCTGAATTTCTTCCAATGGGATTACGAGCGTTTCGTCTGAAAGACATTTCTTGAGGTTTGAGACATGAAACGTGTTATGTACATTGCTGAGCTCTGATGGAAGCTCAAGCCTGTACGCTACCGGACCGATCCTTTCCAGAATCTTGAACGGCCCAATGTATCTCAGGTTCAACTTCCCGCGTTTCCCGAATCGTATCACGCCCTTCCAAGGCGAGACCTTCAACATGACTTTGTCTCCAACCTGAAATTCTAATGGTTTGCGTCGAACATTGGCGTAACTTTTCTGTCTGCTTCTGGCTGTTTGGAGTCTTTCTCTAATCTGGACTATCTTTTATGTTGTTTCTCTGACTAACTCTGGACCAGTTAGTTGTACATCACCAACTTCGGCCCAACAAACTGGGGACCTGCACTTACGACCGTAGAGTGCCTCGAATGGTGTGGCTTTTATGCTCGAATGATAACTGTTATTGTAAGAGAACTCTATCAATGGCAAATGGTTAGCCCAACCATTTCCAAAGTCAATGACACATGCCCTGAGCATGTCTTCCAATGTCTGAATCGTTCTCTCGCTCTGACCATCGGTCTGAGGATGATAGGCGGTACTCATATCTAATTTAGTTCCAAATGAATCTTGCAATGACTCCCAAAAGTTTGAAGTAAAGCGACTGTCTCTGTCGGAAATGATGGAAATTGGTGCACCGTGCCTTGATACTATTTCCTTGACGTAAAGTCTGGTGAGCTGATCTATAGTATAAGTCTCTTTGATTGGAATGAAATGGGCTGACTTGGTAAGACGATCAACTATTACCCAAATAGCATCGTAACCTCCTGATGTTTTGAGAAGTTTAGTGACAAAGTCCATTGTAATGCGTTCCCATTTCCACTGGGGAATCTTTGGTTGCTGTAGTAATCCTGACGGCTTCTGGTACTCGGCTTTTACTTTAGCACAAGTAAGGCATTTACTGACATACGTAGCTATCTCTGCTTTCATATTTGGCCACCAATAAAGCTTCTTGAGATCCTGATACATCTTATCAGAACCTGGATGAATGGAGTACTTCGACCTGTGTGATTCATGCATGATGAACTCTCGTATTCCACCATAGAGAGGTATCCAGCTTCTATCCTTGAAGCATAATGTTCCATCTGATCTCTTTACTAAACCGTTTGCATTATCTTGCATTCCTTTAAGTGTTTCACTTGGTAGGTTTTCTTCCTTGAGTGCCTCGACTTGGGCCTCGAGGATCTTTGATGGTAGTGGTGAAATGATTGTCATTCCCAATGATCTGACTCTCAAAGGCTTGAGTCTCTCTTTCCGACTGAGTGCATCTGCCATAACATTGGCTTTTCCTAGGTGATATCTGATTTCACAGTCGTAATCACTAAGTAGTTCCAACCAACGACGTTGCCTCATGTTAAGTTCCTTCTGATCAAGAATGTACTGTAAGCTTTTGTGGTCTGTAAATACGACACACTTTGTTCCGTAAAGATAATGCCTCCAAATCTTGAGTGCGAAAACCACGGCACCCAACTCTAAGTCGTGAGTAGTGTAGTTCTTCTCATGCTTCTTAAGCTGACGAGATGCATAAGCTATCACCTTCACGTTTTGCATTAGCACGGCTCCAAGTCCATTGTGTGAAGCATCGCAATATACCACGAAGTTTTCAATCCCTTCTGGCAATGACAAAATTGGCGTGCTGCAAAGTTTTTGTTTCAATAACTGAAAATCGGTCTCTTGCTTTTCTCCCCAATCGTACTTCTGGTTCTTTTGTGTCAACTTGGTCAGTGGCTTAGCTAACTTGGAAAACCCTTCAATGAACCTTCTATAATATCCGGCAAGTCCTAAGAATTGACGAATTTCTGTGGGAGTTTTTGGTGTTGCCCAGTCTTTAACTGCCTTAATCTTTGCTGGATCAACCTGTAGTCCCTGACTATCAATGACGTGACCAAGAAATTGTACTATGCGGATCCAAAAATCACACTTTGAGAATTTGGCGTACAGTTTCTCTTTCTTGAGCAGTTCTAAGATTATTCTAAGGTGTTCTCGGTGCTCTTCTTCACTCCTTGAGTAAATCAAGATATCGTCAATGAATACGATCACAAACTTATCCAGATATGGCTTGCACACCCTGTTCATGAGATCCAAGAACACAGCTGGTGCGTTGGTTAGTCCGAACGGCATTACCTAAAATTCATAATGGCCATAGCGTGTTCTGAATGCTGTCTTTGGGATATCTCCCTCCCGAACCCTAAGCTGATGGTAACCCGATCTCAAGTCGATCTTGGAGTAATAACTGGAACCTTGCAACTGATCAAACAAATCGTCGATCCTGGGAAGTGGATAACGATTCTTCACCGTTAACTTGTTTAGCTCTTGATAATCAATGCACATTCTGAAAGATCCATCTTTCTTCTTTACAAACAAAACTGGTGCTCCCTAAGGCGAGGAACTCGGCCTAATGAATCCTTTATCCAAGAGCGATTGCAATTGGTTCGACAACGCTTGCATTTCTGAAGGTGCAAGTCGATAAGGTGCTCGCGCAACTGGTGCGGCTCCCGGCACTAAGTCAATCTGAAATTCGACTTGGCGAGTATGTGGAAGTCCTGGTAAGTCTTCTGGAAAGAATTCTGGAAAATCTTTAACTGTTGGCACATCTCAAGTCACTTCTCCTCCGACTTCTTTTCTGTGATATGAGCCAAGAATGCATAACAACCCTTCTTTATGTATTTCTCTGTTTTAATGCACGAGATGATGCTGAGTCTAGTCCAACTACGTTCTCCGCAAACGACCAATGTTTCGCCATCATAAGGAAGATGAACAACTTCTTCATCACAGATGATTCTGGCATGATGTTGAGATAACCAATCCATTCCGATGACAATGTCGAAACTTCCAAGTTCTACTGGCATGAGATCTATATTGAACGAGTGATTGAGAAAATTGAGAGTGCAACCACGAATGATCGTGTCGGTGCCAACTAAACTACCGTTAGCTAGTTCAATGTGATATGGAGTGTCTAATGTGGTTGGTTCAATGTTGAGTAATGGTGCAAATGCAGTAGAAACAAAACTTCTATCTGCTCCTGAATCAAATAGTATGGATGCATAAAGATTATTAATGAGGAACGTACCCGTAACGACATTCGGGTCCTCCCTGACATCTTCTCCTCCAAGGACATAAGATCTTCCTCTAGCTGTTCCACCTTGGTTATTGTTTCCCTGATTCTTTCCTTTTGGACATTCCTTCTTGAAGTGTCCAACTTCTCCACAACCAAAGCATGTTACTGGGGGCTTCTGATTATCAACCACAATCGGAGCCTTGCAATTCCTGGTCGAATGACCAACCTTCTTACAGTTCCCACACGGATTCGGACAATTTCCAGGGTTATGATGGGTTTGACATTTATTGCACTTGGGTAAAGTACCATTGTAACCTCTTTTCTCAGCTGGTCCTGCAACATAGGCCTTTGCAGTTTCCTATCTCTTGGGTGGTGGTTGAGTAACATTGCTACTCTGGTTGTTATCCCGATTTCTTTTGTTGTTGTTGTTATTGGAATTGTTTCGGTTGCTGTTATAGTTGTTGTTGTTTCGGTAGTTGTTGGAATTGTTGTTGTAGTTACGGTTACTGTTGGTGTTGTTGTTTGAAGTAATTCCTTTCTTCACTATCTGAGCCATGAGTTTCTGAGACATTCTGATTGCCTCATCCAATGTTTGTGGGTCAAAAGAAATCACATCACCACGGATGTTGTGAGGTAATCCTCCAATGAAATTCTCTAATAGCTTCTCAGTGTCCGGAACCATTGTCGGACATAATGCTGCCAATTCCTGAAACCTCCTGATATATGTCTCAATATCATTACCTGCTGTCACTAGCTCATAAAACTCTGTTTCCATCTTTTTCACTTCTGTTCGTGGGCAAAACTTCTTTTTCAGCAACTTCTTGAATTCGTCCCATGTAAGCTTGTGAGCATTCTCCATTCCCATGGGCTTTGCATACGAATTCCACCATGACATAGCTTCCCCAACGAGTGTACTAGTAGCAAACTTTACTTTGCTGTCCTCCGGACAGTTGCATAGAAGGAATACTGATTCTGGCTTTTCAAACCATCGGATCATGGCAGTGGCTCCCTCAGTGCCTTTGAATTTTTCCGGATCACCACTCTTGAAATCTTTGTACGTACATTTACGACCATTTGTACCATTGGTATTTGTTCCTGCGGCTTCCGCGGTTTTTGCCCGCGAAGCGGCTTCAGCAGCAGCTGCAGCTACGGCAGCTCTTTCTGTAACCAATGCTGCCTCGATACTGTCGGCAACAAGCTTTCTGACTTTAGCCGAGGTCATAGCAGTAGTGGCTCTTTTGGGTGGCATAATTCTTCACAATCACAAAAGATAACAACAATGAGAATCCACAATAGAAAATGATCATCATACACAATATATACACCACAACACGTATAAATACAATGAAACCACAACGAAACATCATAAATATAATCACAACGCACATGAATATAATACATGAAAATTTCGGTTACGCAGACCGATATCATAAAATAGCACAACGAAAATCCTGCATAGTAGAGTCACACTTGATATATTTGTTTGTACTACAAGCAAAAGACAACAAGTCCTAACTATGTCCCACACCCCGGGACTAGGATAATAATGTACAAGCTACATGATAACAGTCTAACACTAGGCACCTCCTCCGGGTGCTCCATCTAGCCTGCGGAAAATCCTCTGAAGATCCCTAGACATAGCAACAGCGATCTCCTCTAGGTGCTGAACTCGAAGCTGAAGATCAGTCTCCCTAGTCTCTGATGCAGACATCCTAGCCTGAACTGAAGATAACTCACCGGCCTGGCGATGATGCTCATCCTAGGACATCTGTGCCCTGTCGAACAACTCAGGCATCTCCTGCCTCAGCTGGGTGATATGCTCTGAACTCACTAACTGACGAGCCTCTAAACCCTGGTGTGACACATCGATGGCAACCCTGCCCTGGATCAATCCCTCAACCTCCTCCTCTATAGCCTCAATACGGCTCACTGGGGTCTCATCTAAATGAGCTAATGCCCTGTCAATCTCTCCCTGAAGCTGATCTAGTCGCGAGTCAAATGTAGCAGCAGTAAGCAGTCTGTCAGCAGTAGCCCTCGAGCTCTCACCAACCTCGAATCTGCTGGGTGGTGCTATCTCTATGGCATCTGAAGTATCTGGTGATGGAATATAAAGACGTGCCCGCTTCTTGAGTGGTAGGTCTCACATAGGAGTAGGATCCCTGCGTTCATACCAGAGATGAACTGGTGCTGATGGCATCTGTGGTGCTGATAGGGATGGCAATGGTGGAGATAATGATGATAAGGATGGTAAGGGTGATAATGGTGATGGTGTACTGAATGCCACACTCCTCCTCGCTGTCAAGCGGCAACGGAGTGGATGAGATGAAGTAAGTGATGATGGTGGTGGTAGGGATACAAATGCAGCTGGTGATCTGACAGTGAGACGATGAACCCGCTTAGCAGTAGTGCGCTTCATGCGCGGCCCACCTGGATATGTACGGTAAACTCGACCATAGGGTACAAACTCTCCTAGCTGGATAACTGGAACAACTCTGGGACCACGACGGATCACAGGTGACAGTGGTGGGGTAGGCACAACTTCCCCCTCCTCAAAGGGTTCTGTCTCGGCCTCTGACATCACAGGTGAAGATTGTAGAGTAGGCTCCACTGATGACAAAATGATAGTGGGTAGTGAGGATGATGTAACAGACTCTAGTATGATGGAGGGTGGTGAGGAAGTATTGTCTGACTCAAAGTCCGATGAGATAACAATAGGGTGTGAATCCGAAGACATCACTGTGACAATAGATGTGAAATAAAAGTAAATAAACATTTACATAATGTGAGTTATGATGAAATGATATATGTATGAAATCGCAATCACTACATGTGATATAATGAATATGCACTTATGCTACAATGATGAGATGCTATGATGGTGCAGTTATAGTCTAGGATATAATGGATAACCTAGTTCGTTATAACCTTTGCTCTGGTACCAATCTGTCACACCCCCAAATTTCATGACTTGCAGCGGAATGAAGCATTCAGGGGCGCGACTGGTCATAGCACCAAAGTTGCAGTTATATTGAACGACCTAAAGTTTCGTTTAGAAAATACATTGTTTGATTATTTAAAAACATTCAGAGTTACAAAGCTAGGTCCCAAAAGGTGAAACAAGTTTTCATAAAACAAGTTCATACAATTCAAATGATGGATAAGTGCATAAAATATAAAGTGAGACGCGTCGACTCCGCGACCCCATGATGTGTCTATATGCAAGCCAACATGCGATACCTTAATTACCTGAAAATACATTGCTAAAAATGGTCAACAAAAATGTTGGTGAGATCATAGGTTTATGTAAATGAAATGTTGTACGGATACCACAAGTATAAAGTGTATGACAAAACCATGCCACATAAAAATGATACATTAGCTCTAAGCTCATGACCCCGAAGCTAGACTGAATGAAATGCCCCAACCGAGTGTTTGCCAAACACTCTAATATGACAGAAATGAAATGCGTTCGTTTGACCAGTTGGTGCTACCAACCCGAACGGAGGAGTCACCCTCAATAGATCCATTCACTCACTCTCGCTTGCTAACAATTAACAGTCATGATAATAAAAGGGGACTTTAATCTGGGCAATGATGTAACTTAAGCAATGTAATGAGTTTGTATACTTTGGTCCGCATATGAAAATGGTGCAATGTATTCTCCCCCGAGTTTAGAAATCAATAAACAATGTAAAACGGGGCTATGAAAACTCACCTGATATGATATAGCAACAATGACAATGATGGATATGATGAAATAAAGCTCGGTCTCTAACCGCGACCTATTATGAATGATGTGATTCAATGTAAGCAATGATACAATGCAACACATGCAAATAAGTATGTTAACGATACCACTTGTTAGTTTTGAAAATAACGTTTATCAACGAAAAATACACTTTTGACGTCTCGTTAAGTTATAAACTACTTTTCGTGTAAATACATTGAAACGGTACTCCACGATCCTTGTTTGGTGTTCTATCGGCAAAATGTAGCGCTTTCATCGCAATTTAATATTTTCCTTAACTTGTGAAAATATGTCCAAAATGGCTTCGTGAAACTAGTCGCGAAATATTGCACGTTATGTGTTAGTTGATCAAACTCGACGTTTTTGAAAACCTTGTAACAATGTATTAATGTCGTTTCATTTAACTTTTGATTGTACACGCCTCGATCAATTAGAAAATCAGCTAACAATGTTATGTTTCGCAAAAACACTAGTTTTTATACTTAAAACACTTTCTATTAGTGGCTGTCAAAATGAATATGGTACGTCGGGCTTCAAACGTAAATAACTCGGCCGTTATAAGCTCGTTTTCTACGTTCTTTACATCCACGGCTTCGTATAAACATGAACTAACATAATCTCAGTAGGTCGGGTCATCTAGATCATGTCTAATGCCTCGTTTTGTCCTTTGAATCTCGGCGATCAGCAACTAAATTTTCAGAAAATTAGTTTTCGTCGTCTAACTTTGAAAAATCATATCTCCTTCGTTATAAGTCGGTTTTTAGTGATTCTTGCGGCCACGGTTTCGTTTTTGAAAGAACTTTCTGAATATGAAGGCCAAAATATACCAAAAGTTACTGAGTTTTCCAGTTTACACGTTTTTGGACAGAACCTATTTTAGATTGTTAAAAACTCATTTTCTTGGTTCTAAACTTGATCATACTACTTCAAATCAACTCCACAAGTTCACAAATCCTACCATACACCTTTTTAGGGTGTCATGGGGTCCTAAACATCACCAACCTTGGTGGATTTAATGAGATCATTAGTGAAACTTATAGATCTAGTGTTAAAGATAGTTTATGTGCAAAAGTGGTATCTAAAACATAAGTAATTTGCATGAATAACTAATCTAACTTGAAAATACATAAACATATGAATCAAATGAAAGTATAAGATGATCAAAATGTGTTCTTTAAACTTACTTAAATATTTGATGAGTTTTGGATGAAAATGTGCAAGAAACTTTGAGGTTTAATCACAAAACCTTAACTAGGAAGGTCAATGGAGCTTGATTATGACTTGAACTTCAAAAATTTATGGATGATCTTGGGTGTTCTTGGTTTGGCCGAACCTAGGGGATGAGATGGGAGGGTTTTGATCTTTTTTTAGCTAGTTGGTATGATAGTGTATGTGTTTGGTTAATTAAATCAAGAAACATGTAGACATAAACATTAATTGAAGTGTACTAGTAATCAAGTGAAGTAAGGAATTAGGGGTGATGAGGGGGGCGGCACACATGGGGTAAAAAGGAAGGATTTGATGTAAATTAATGCAAGTGTCTCCCATTTAATTAGAATTGGCTAGTTAAAGGTATACATTAGGTGTTATCGGGTACCGAGTTAACTAGAAATGAATCATGACGAGGTGAAATGAAATACGACGAAGTTGTAAAAATTGTAAAATCATGTTCCTTGCAAGAATCGGGTGTTAGAATGATTATCGGATTGAAATTTCGTAAACCGACGGAGTTATAAGCGTCAAACGAAAAATATAGCGATTGGTTTAAAAACACCGGGTAAAGTAATAATATAATCTCTATATCATTATAATTAGTTTGAAAATGTGTTAGGATCATTGTCGGTAGTATTGGGTATAATGTTAGTAGAAATGACTGAGTGGTAACGTTAATTAAACAATTAAGCATACGTTAATGAAAATCACACAAACCCATGCATGAACTGATATGATAATGATGTTACTGATGATATGCAACTACTCTAGTCTGTATGATGTGTCTTTACTGATGAAGCATGAATACGCAGCTAAACCTAACTGGTTACGCGCATTTGAATACCTGTAAACCAAATTTACGACATGATGAATGATGCCCATGAATAGTAATTTCCCTCCGAGAATGAATAGTGTCACATGAATAGTAAAATTTTTGACGACTTCTCAAAGTCTCAAACTGACCTCAAAAATGATGAATAGTGATCAATGAATAGTGATTGATGAATAGTAACTCATGAATAGTAAATTTTCGGGGTTTGGAAAATGACCTGAAATTACGAGTTATGACATAACATATGGTTGTGTCTTTCGACTACTCCATTTTGTTCAGGGGTGCAAGCAATTGACGTTTAATGAACAATACCATTTTTCTCAGTGAACTCCCGAGGAGTTTGATTCTTGAATTCAGTGCCATTGTCTATTCTGATGATTCTGATGGTGTTACGAACCTGAACTTGAATCTTCGTGAGAAAAGTAATGATCATCGAAGGGGCTTGGTCTTTGGTACGAAGAAAGTAGACCAAAGTCCACCTCGAGAAATCATCTACTATTACCAAGATTTACCGTTTCCCATTGATGGTTTGAACACGCATAGGACAACACAAATCCATATGAAGCAGTTTTAGGACATGATCTGTGCTGTGATCTGCTTTTGGAGGAAAGTGGGCACAATGACTCTTTCCTTGTTCGCAGGCAGGACACAAGTGATCTTTGGCATATCTGAATTTGGGAAGATCGTCGACCAACTTTTTCTTAGCAAGATCAGTCATCGTCTTGAAGTTCAAATGAGACATCCGTTTGTGCCATAGCCATGCCTTTGTGGGATGTGCCTTTGAAAGTAAGCATATGGGAGAGGAAGCTGTCATACCTTCGAAGGAAATAGTATATAGACTGGTGCCGCGTTTCCCTTTCATCAGATCATTTCCTTGAAGATCCCGAATAAAACAAGTTTTCTCTCTGAATGCCACCTCCAAATCACCATCACAAAATTGTCCAACTGAGAAAAGGTTGTGACCTAGGCCCTTGACATAATAAACCCTGCTAATTTCGATGTTCCCATTTACGTAGTCTCCATAACCCATATTAGCAGCGAAGTGATCATTCCCGAATCTGACCGTTCCAATGAACTTTGCAACAAAGTTTACAAGAAGCTTGAGATTGCCGGTCATATGTCGGGAAAAGCCGCTATCAACAATCCATAGAACAATTTGGATCACCTGCATCACCAGAATTTGACACAGAGGCAAGTTTGGTAAAGGTGGATCCCGTTTGGTTAGTAACACATGTATTAAGCATTTTATGTACCCATTTAAAGCTAGATGTGTTTTGCAACCAATGCTGCCACGTCCAACTAGTCTCAGCCTTTCTCCTAATAAATGCACTTGGTGTTTTGTTTTTTCCTAGATGTATCTATGGGTTTGGGAAAAGATTTTTCAGAAACTACCAGTGGTGGTTTTCCTAATATGGACTTGGCAGTAGTAGTGGGCCTAGAGGAAATGCCACTAGATCGTTTCTTTTTGCGAGTCAACAGAGTTTTAGCAACACATTTCTCATGATTTCCAGATAATATACTAGCATGACACAAATAAAAGGACTAAAGATTAAAATGAGAACGTACAAAACTTAATCCCAGCTGAACAGGGATAACCTTTGATCCAAACCTATCTTTTAGATAGGCTCCAATAATCACCTCGGCTATCTTAAAACCTCAGATACAATACCAAATTCACCTTGTTCTGTCCCTTGGACTTGGAATTTTCTACTCTTTAAGAGTAAACAGTAGATGCAAAAATAATCTAACCAAAAACTATGCAGGACTTATTGTGAATACAGAAATTGAAAGTGGCATCAACCATAATATCATTCATAACATTCAACGATTTAGCATTCATTACATCATCTATAGAACTAGACTTAGACAAGTTTGATTCTACTTTTGACATATCATGCTTTTTATTCAAACTGCTAACATTAACGACTACTTCTTCAGTCTTAGATAGTCCACTCTTAGGGCGCCAGATTCTAAACTTCCTTTGTCTCTTGGTGTTTCTTGATCTGCTAGCCTTAGAGTTATTTCCTAGTCCTATGGAAGTATTAACATTAGTGGTTTGATTTGATGCTTGCTTAGTTCGCTTGTCTACTGTGTACATTCCTGGGGCAATCACAGCTTTTCCTTTTTCTAAAACTCTGAGTTTCTTTTTCAAATCAACAATGATGTGTTGGAGTTCTTTATTTTTTGAATCCAAAATTATGTTTAACCGGACAGTGTCATTTCTGTTTTGAGAAACTTCATCTATGTCTTTCTCATATTCAAACAGTTTATGTCGCAAGACATCAATTTCATTTTTATTCTGACTTTCTGAAGCATGACTATTTTGGAATGATAAAGACGTTTTTAGATGTTTGTACTTTAACTCAAATTCAACACTTTGATTTTGACACCATTCCAGTCTTTTGTTAAGTTTGAAAATTTCTTTTTCACACTTATTTTCCACATCAAAGTTGATATGTCTAAGACTCTCATTCTCTTTTTGTTGGTCCCTTTACACGCTTAGAGTTAACTAGAAAGTTAATCTATTTGTGTTTATGACTAATACAATGTTATGATTAATTCTAACAGTTATAAAACGTTAATAAAGTAAACGCAATATAATTTTCAACGTTTAAATTCTTATTAGAAATGAATCAAAGAATCTATAACCAAGTGTTTTGCGGAACAAACACTTGGGATTGAATAGACAAGGTATGGTGGTGTCTCCTATCTAAAATCAAGTTTTGCTTGAGTGGTAACAATGCGACCTCACTGAGCTATCTCAGGGATGCGTTACTCTTTGTAGGAGAGAAGTTGTTTTGCAAAAGTCTAAGCTTTAATTGTACAAAACACACACAACTTCTCTCCTTCTCAATCTATTTATACACAAGTAATCTGAGTAAAAGTAATTAAAATATTACAAGTTGTTGAGCAAGTTGTTGAGCAAGCGTGTCTGACAATTACAACAGTAATTGTTATTTCCAAGAACCAATAGAAATGGCCTATTAAGTCTTTAGAAGTGGTTGGTCTGACACTCCAAGACTTTAAGCCGTCTTAGGAAGGATTTCTTCCTGACAAGATAAGATTTGATCTTATCTTAAATCCTTCCTAGATATTTCTGCCTTTCTTCTCAGGCACATAGTTCTTCAGGACACGCTTCTCAGTTATCATTCTTAATTACTTCATTGTTGTTGAGGAGACTGGGGTTCAGTGAGTTCTTGTCAAACACTCACTGAACCATCATCTTCTTCTTTGGCTTAAGTGCTACTTCAGGGAGTACCGCCTTCCTGTGTAGTGAATTCTTCTTTTTGAATTCGCCTTAAGCATCCTGAAGATGACTCACTGAGAGGCTGTTCTCTCAGTGACTTGAATTGTTCTCGGTTTAAGTTAACACTTAGTTAATTTGTGTCCAAATCATGTTTTAAGTATTCTTGGGTTTTTCATGACCCAACAATCTCCCCCTATTTGGATATAAATTATTCCTAAGTGTTTTGATCAGTTATGAGTGATCTAATGACTTCTACTCATACTGAATGTACTAGAATGTAAATAAGGACACTGAAATAATAAAAACATCATCTTATTGATATCATTACAAGTCCTAACAAGCTAAGTACAAAAAAGGGATAGTGGGGGTATTCAGGCAGATCTATCAGTTCAATTTAATACCAAGGGCTTCAAGCTTGGGCTTCTTTGACTACAGCTCTTGTTGGTCAGGATGCTCATTGATTTTTCTTTTCAGATCTTGACAAAACTTCACATTTTCAGGACTCTTGAGTGGAGAGGCCATCATTAGAAAGCCAAGCATAGCTTTGATCCCTGACAAATCTATATCACTCCACCTTTGGAAGGCTTTGTCTCCGAACTCATCAATGAAGAACAAACCTCTTTCAGGTTGTTCAATGACCATATTGTTCCTAAAAGGAACACCTTCAAGGAGAGCCCTATTGTAGTCAAGACCAGGAATCTTGATCTCAGGCTCAGCTTCTATCTTCTTTCTTTTCCTTGAAGAAGACTGAGAGGGAGCTGGTTATACTGAATCAGGAAGAAGAGATGGAGTGCCAAGTTCCTGAGGTGCAGCTGCCAATCTTTCGTACCTCAGACTCAAGGACTTCAACAGGCTTGGGACCACAATATTTGATTTCTTTGCAATTAACGGACCCAACTCATCCAATTCTGTGATCCCAAAGTCAGCGAATCTGAAGGGGGTTTGAACATCAAAGTTTCTATTGTCAGTCCCTATGTAGACAGTTACACTGGCAGGATTGGTGTTTCGATGAATATGAACATCAGTGATTGGTTCTGGCTTCAACCTTTTTGTCATATACCACTGATATTTCTTAATCTTGTTCTGCCTGATCTCTTAAGCCCTTTTATTCCTTTCCTCCCTTTTCTTCCTGAGAGTGATCATCTCCTCAGTCTGAGCTTTCACAAAGGTCATACCACCTTCTCTTCCTGAGAGATCCTTAGCTTCAAGACCAATCTTCTCAGCCTCTTCATGAACAACCTTAATGATAGTAGGCTTGCTCACTTTTTCTTCCTCCTTTAACTTCTTCTTTGCTTCCTCTTCCTCTAGGTAAGCACTGAGTTCATCAGCTGAGAAGTGGTGAAGAACTCCATCAATGTCATACGGGATCCTGGGTGGTGATTCAGGATCCTTTGCTACCGAGATTGGTGCTGGTTGAGGCTCAGGATCAGTGAGGATACCTTTGCCTTTTTCTTGATGGAGGGAAGAAGCTTCAGGAATCTCCCCCTCAGTGTGAGAAGGAAGAGAAGGAGGTTGTTGGCTTGTTGAAACTTCAGGGACTCCAGTGTCTTTCTCCCCCTCAACTGTTGCTTGAGCCATGGTGATAGCAAGAGTTGGAGTCACTGGAGCAGCAGGACCCTTGAAAGCCTGATAGATCTCAGTCATCATTGATTTGATGTCCGAGGTGTCTTTCTGAAGAGTTGAGATCTGATCCGCCAGAGATGCTTGAGAAGCTTCGATGCCTGACATCCTTGACCCAAGAGACCATGCCAAAGATGTTGAAGATTGTGCCCAAGTACCCAGATGTTTTTCCTGAAGACCCAAAGAAGTCCTGATTGAGTCCAATGAAGAGGTAAGACCCTGAATCTTAGAATCCTTCAGTAAGCTGAGAAGATCACTGAATTCAGCTGATTGCTTCTGGTAAGTCTCAGCAGCCCGAAGGACCTTCTTGTTGAGTGCGGGGTCATCCTTGACAGCTGTTTGAATAGTTCCAAGGCTTTTGGTGATGCCTTCAAGGGTAAGATTGAACTTCTGGAAATTAAGATCAATAGCTGTCAGGGAGTTATTGGTGTCAGAATGTATCTCGATTACATCATCATGAAAACTTTCAACATCTGCCTTCAGGTTGGCATAGTGAACAGCAGCTTCAGTGTGATGATCGAACATCTCTTCAGTGAGACAATTGTAAAGAGCTCTATTGGTCTTGAGTAGCAACTTGACCAATTTTCTTTCAGTGAGGGGAAGAGAGTCATCATACTTTTTAAGGATGTCCCCAGTATCAGAAGAATCAGAAGATTGAGAACCTGACTCTTCACTTTGGCGTGGAGATGACTGATGTGATTGTTCAGGTTGTTCGGGTTGTACATCAGTTTCCATATCCTCACCTGCCTCAAAAATTTCTTCTTCACTCTCTTCCCTGAGCTCTTCATCAGTCTCAATAAAAGCCTGAAAGTTTCCCATGGACTCAATACCCAAAAATTCAACCGGCTCCGCTTTATAAAAAGACTCGCCTTTGGTTTGGTCAGGTCCTGACCCCGTTGTCATAATAACTGAGTGGGTTTGCTCAGCCTGACTAGCCATAATAACTGGGGTAACACCAGCCTGGCTTTTGGGGGCAGGTCCTGAGAGGATTGGACCGCCTGAGGGGTTTATGGGTTCCGTATCAGCGGGTTGTTTCTTTCCCTCTGAGTCTTTGTCCCCCTTAGCACCTTCAACCACTGATGGGTGTTTTCCAGTGGTATCACTAGGTACTGATTGTGAAAGTTGGTGGACCCTCTTCCCATCAGGATTGTGTTGTCCTTTTGGGGATTTAAGGTCCTTTTCTCCCTGAGATCCTGAGGGTGATTGCTCAAGAACGTTAGAGGGATGTGAATGTTTGTGGGTCCCCTTCTCAGTAAGGTAGTGCTGCCTTACCGAGGATTTAGAACCCTTTCCTCCCTTGGGAACTGATTGTTTTTCGACAGTTCCTTCATCGGGATGTGAGGGGGGAATGCTTCCTGATCCCTCTGACTTGTTTATGTCATTTGAACCATGTGGAAGGGGTGTGCCCGAGGTCACTGAGGATGATTGCTCAGTGACCTCCGTTGGCCTTTGTTTTGAGGTCAAGAGGGTCTCAGAAATGGGTGTCTCAGAGGTCTCGGCCTTTTTTAACCTCTTTTTAAGGTTTAGTGTTTTTGAGGATCAGTCTCAGTGGCGAGTGGCTTGGGTCTAACCACCTGGCTCGACTGACCCTTCTTTGTCTTCTTCACCTTTTTGGTCGGTGACGGAACTGGTGAGATAGTGTCTTTACCCTGAATGACTGATTGCATGTATTCAGTCAGGGCAATATCTGTAACCTCACTGATGCTACTAGTGAAGTTTGACTTGTGCAGGACATCAGGCTTCGTACCTTCTGCTTCAGGCCTCACGTAGTCAGAACCAAGTAGGTCCTGAAGCACATAGGAAACAAATCTAGGGTAGGACATATGCCTTTGCCTATGTTTTCCTGAGAGCTTAGCAACAAGGTCTCGGAAGATTATTCCTCCGATGTCAATTTTTGTACCCTCAAGGAGACTGAACAGCATCAATTGTTGTGATGAGTTCAATTGTTCCGTAGAGGATTTATTGCCACCCAGGACCTGAATGACAAATGTCATCAGTATCCTCCAGATATGATGGAACCATGTTTTGACTACTGGAGCCTTCTCCAATAAGCATCCCGCAGACGTTGTAGGACGTCTGGGGTCATGGGGTGCTAGAAAGATCAGTTCATTCTTTATGTTCTGATCAGTAGGGTTGGGTGCAAACGCTTCAGCAAAGTCAAGGCCTGTGGCTTTGATGAAGGTTGAGTAGTCAAAGGAGAGGGTTCTGCTCCCATTCATCACCGTGAAGGTGATGATTGACTCTTTGGTGTCTTTGGGGCTAGTAGCCACAGCCGTGCACCAGAATTCCCTCAAATAGTCATGGTAGATGACTGAGGGGGTGTGGGTGAAAGCCTTTGCAAGAAAACAATTACGAAGAAATTTCATAACGTTCTTGTAGGCTGGGTAGTTTTGTGGGTAAGAGAAATTTCCTACCACATTGTTCTTTGTTAGGTCAACGTCCCCAGTGAGGAATTCCACATTGGGGGCGTATGCTATAGCATTAGAAGAAGCCATTTGTGGGTAAGTATGGGTTTGACTAAGGTTTCTGGGTTTCTAAAGCTTAAGAATACACACACAGTTTGTTTTTGAGAATTAAAATGGCAGAGTTTTGCTTAAGTTCTATAAAAATGTGTGTGTGTTTCTTTTGGTTGGGTTATTTATAGGGAAGTGGAGATGGGGGTGTTTTAGACATTTGAGCGATCTTAATTTATTCAAAAAGAATTATTGGAAATTGTTTTGAATAATATGTTTTGGGATCCGCATTTAATGCCAACACTCCACTTTCCTGGTTTGGCACAACAGTCGAAGTGAACAGTTGAGCAGTTCTGCAAAAGTGTAATTTGCAGAGATGAGTCATCACATATTTGTAATGTGATTGGAGAGGCATTTAATGCCAAGTGGGAATGTGGTGGCCCAGAGGTGGAAGCCAGAAAGGCAAAAAGAACAAATATTCTTAAATTAAATATGAGTTCAGTTACCAACCTCAGACATTTACTAACTAGATACTTAGAGCATTTAAGTCAGTATTTAATGTCTCTTTTCAGGGCCCTGAATGATATTTCATTCAGTGATGGTTTTTAGGGACTTGGGATTAGTCACTGATTATTCAGGAATATGGAATGATTCCTGAGCTACAAGGATTCAGGAACTTGGGTTTAGTTCCTAAACCCTAAAGATTTCAGGAACATGGGTTTAGTTCCTGAGGTTGAGGATTCAGTGAGATGTTTTCACTGATGTACACATTGAGTCAGGGACATGAGGTTTTAAGAATTATACTTCAGTTGGAAGGATTCAATCAGTGGACTGATTCTCTATATCCAACATTCCTAATTCAGCTTTCAGCCTTGTGAAAGTTGGTTCATCCAAAGGTTTGGTGAAGATATCAGCTAACTGATATTCTGTAGGGATGAAGTGTAATTAATGTCACCATTCATGACATGGTCCCTGATGAAGTGATATCTGATATCAATGTGTTTTTTTCTCTGATGAAGAACAGGGTTGTTTGAGATTACAGTTGCACTTGTGTTATCACAAAAGATGGGTACCATCTTATACTGAATTCCATAGTCACTGAGTTGACTTTTCATCCAGAGTACATTTGCACAACAACTAGCTGCTGCAACATATTCAGCCTCAGCTGAGGACAAGGCAACTGATTGTTGCTTCTTAGCACTCCAACAGACTAGTTTCCCACCAAGTATTTGGCAAGAGCTTGAGGTGCTTTTTCTGTCCATGTTGCATCCAGCATAGTCAGAGTCTGAGTATCCTTTAAGATCAAGTCCTGAGCACTTTGGATAGTATAATCCAAGGTTAGGAGTGCCTTTCAGGTACCCGAATATCCTTTTCACAGCAGTGATATGAGATTCTCTTGGGTCAGATTGATATCTGGCACATAGACATACTGAGAATTAGATATCAGGCCTTGATGCAAGTAGATACATCAGTGATCCTATCATTCCTCTAAAGAGAGTTTGATTTACTGGTTTACTAGTGAGATCAGGACCAAGGTTGTTTGAGGGGACCATGGGAGTTTTGACTTAGGCACAGTCACTGAGATCATACTTCTTCAGTAGATTCTTTACATACTTCTCTTGACTGATAGTGGTTCCTCTATCAGTCTGCTTGATCTGTAGACCAAGGAAGTATGTCAGTTCTCCCATCATGCTCATTTCAAACTTCTTTGCCATAAGTTTTTCAAATTGTTTGCAAAGTTTGAAACTTGTTGAGCCAAAGATGATGTCATCAACATACACTTGTACTAGTTTGACATCATTATTTGTCTTATAGATAAACAATGTGTTGTCTATCTTGCCTCTGACAAATTTGTTTTGGATTAAGAAGGCTGAGAGAGTCTCATACCATGCCCTGGGACCTTGCTTTAGTCCATAAAGGGCTTTGTTAAGCTTACAGACATGATCAGGAGACTCATGGCTTTCAAATCCAGGAGGTTGCTGAACATAAACTTATTCTTTTAGTGAACCATTTAAGAATGCACTTTTAACATCCATTTGGTATACTCTGAAGTTCATGTATGTAGCAAAAGCAAGGAAGATCCTGATGGCTTCCATCCTTGCTACTGGTGCAAATGTTTCTTCATAGTCAACGCCTTCTTGTTGATTATAGCCTTTGGCTACAAGTCTGGCTTTGTTTTTAATGACTATGCCATTTTTATCAGTTTTGTTTTTGAATACCCATTTCATGCCAATGACTGAGACATTCTCAGGACATTTGACCAAGGTCATTACCTTGTTTCTGTCAAATTGTTCCAGTTCATCATGCATGGCCTGAACCCAACTTGGATGTGTAAGTGCTTCTTTAACACTTTTGGGTTCAATTGTGGAAATGAAGTCCACAAATAGGCATTCATTTGCTGAGGCTGCTCTTAGACTAGCAGCCATGCTCCTGGTGAGCATGCCTTCAGTAGGCTCTCCAATAATATTGACATGTTCAATGTCCTGAGACCTAGTCCAACTTTCCTGAGGTCCTGGATATTGATTTGAACTTGTGGAGACCTGATTAGGTAGAGGGGTTGGTTCTGGAGTAGACACATGCTCATTGATTGGATCTTGAATGTCTACCAGATCACTGAGATTGTTTGGTTCTTGAGCATTTTGAACAGACTGATCAATTTCATCAGTGTTTGCGTGTGCCTCAACAAACTCAGTGATGGTTGGGTTGGGTAGGTTGTGAGGGATTATGTAATAGGAGAGGTTAGCATCATCTTGATACTGAGTAGAAGGATTGTTTTCAGGAAGATATTCATCAGGAGGATATCTTGAAGAATTATCAATTCCTATCTCTTCTACTGAGGCAGTTGAGAACTTGATTGCATCAGTGCTCTCATCAAAGGTAACATGAAATGTTTCCTCAGTCTGCTGTCTCCTTGTGTTGAACACTCTGAAGGCTTTTGAGACAAGTGAGTATCCCAGGAAGTATCCATCATCAGCTTTTGCATCAAATTTTCCTAAGTGATCCTTGTGATTATGAATAAACACAGGACACCCAAAGACATAAAAGTAGCTGATGTCAGGGATTCTTCCTTTGAATAACTCATATGGAGTTTTCCCATGTCTCTTGACAATGATGGATCTGTTTTGTGTATAACAGGCAGTTTTGACTGCATCAGTCCAAAAATGGTTGGAAAGGACTGATCCACATAGCATTGTCCTAGCAGCTTCAATGAGTGTTCTATTTTTCCTTTCAGCAACACCATTTTGTTCAGGTGTGTATGGAGAGGAAAAGTTTTGGTAAATACCTTTCTCATTACAGAAACATTCAAGTTCATAATTTTTGAACTCAGTCCCATTGTCAGTTCTAATCTGTTTGACCTTGATGTCATTTTGATTTTCAATGTTGCTGACAAAGGACATGATTGTTTCAGCTGCCTGACTCTTTTTGATCAGGAAGAATACCCAAGTGTATATAGAGTATTCATCCACTATGACCAGAGTATACTTCTCATGGTTAGTAGATCTTGGACTGATAGGTCCAAATAGATCCATATGGAGAAGATGTAGGCAGTTCCTGATGGAAAAGTTGGTTTTAGTTTTAAAGGATACTCTGTGATGTTTACCTTTTTCACAAGCTGAGCATGGTTTATCCTTTGAAAACACAAGTGATGGTAAGCGAAGGACCTTGTTTTGTTTTACAAGATTGTTTATGTTTTTAAAATTCAGGTGGGTGAGTCTCTTATGCCAAAGCCAGTTGAGAGTATCAGTGGCCTTAGCAAAGAGACAAGTTCCATCCTGAGTTAGACTGGATATGTCTAATACATAAACATCTTGTCTTCTTGCTGCAATGAAGACAATTTCCTTATTTGCATTGAAGATGATTCCTTTTCCTGAGACTGAGACTTCAAGGGGTGGTCTTCTCAGGAGGATTCTACCTTTTCCTGATCTCTCCTTTGGAGAGTGTGGGGAGTAGAGCAATGGTGGGAGGTCTGATCTTGGTGCAGCATCCTGAAGGGTATTTAGTGGAGGGAGTGGAGGAGTTGATTCTGATTCAGGCTCACTGATTGGATCAGAAATACTGAGTTGGTCAAAGAGTCCAAGCATACCTTTCAGAGCCTGACTTTCAGGGAGCAAGATGTTTCCAGTCTTAAAGTTTGGCAAGTTACTGACTGGGTTGTCCCTGACAATCTAGTCATTTGACTTAGGTTCCATCTCTTGCTCAAAGGATATGCCAGCTGGAACAAAGGTCATTTCACTGGGACTCTCACTGGAGGTTTCAGTGAGGTGGTCAATTCCTATAGTTATCTTAGGAATTAAGCCCATAGAATCAAAGACCTTAGGGTTCTTTTTGGTCCAGCTTTCAATGACAGCTTTTTCTTTCTTAAGTTCTGTTTGAAGGGCTTTGTTTTGTTTCAAAATTTCAGTGTTCTAAATTTGTAGAGTAATAGATTCTAGTTTGGCTTGTTTCAATGCAAGCAGTTCATCTCTACATTTATTCAATTCTGACACAATTTTGTTATATTTTGAAAACAGGTTAAGCCTTTGTTCCTCAACAAACTTTAGATCAACAGAAATATAACTCATGTAAGACTGCCAATCAGAATCATCATCCATAGAAAGTAAAGTATTTACCTTCTTCATGGTGATAGTGACCCACTCTCCATTCCTAGCATGGCTTTTTCCCACAGCCACCTGATCCTCTTCAGAAAGTGCCATCAGTGCACTAACTCTTATTTCCTCATCTGAGGAAACCTCTTCTTCATCCCAATCATATGCTTCAGCTACTAATACCTTGTTCTTTGTCTGAATAGGTTTAGATGTTTGAGCAGCCTGAGACAATATGGGGTTAGTTTCAAGAAGTGCAAGTTTAGCTTTGATTTTCCTATATTTTGTTTCAAAATCCTTTTGACCCTTGTTTTGAAATTGTTGGGTGGACTGAAACATTTTAGGTTGAAACTTGCTAGTTCCTGAGGAACTGTTTCCTGAGAATTTGTAAGAGGGTTCTGAGATAGTTTTAGAATAACAGTCCCTAGCAAAATGACCCTTTTTCCTGGAATTCCAAGTTCAAGTCGTTCAGGTACTCCTCACCAGTCCTTTCATCAATTTCTTCTTCAGAATCCTCTTGAATATCCTGCACAACACCATTAGAATAGAAAGCAGTTGATATGGGTGTGGAGGTTAAGGCCTTTTTGGACTCAAGAGCTTTTGAGTCAGGGTATCTCCTTGAGATCAAGTTGTCTTCATAGACAAACTTCCCATAAATTTCAGGGAGCTCAAGGGTCTGAATGTGGTTAGCATTCCTCAGGCCTTGTGAGAAGTTGAGCCACTTCTCAGGGAGACTGTTGACAAAGCCAACATTTGTCTCATGCTTAGACAGTACAACACCATCATTTGATAATTCATTTATCAAAGTCTTGTATCTGGTGTAGGTCTGTGAGAGACTTTCAGAGTCTTTTGCCCTGAAAGTATTATACTCAAGTTTAAGGTCCATGACCCTATTTTCCTTGGTATCTGAGGGACCCTCAAAGCTGTTTACCAAGTCATCCCAAGTTTGCTTGGCTGTTAGACAGTTGATGACTGATTCCATTATATCGTCAGGAAGACATGATATAAGGATGCTTTTCAGGCGTTGGTCTTGATTGACCACCCTCCTCTCATCAATGGTCCATTGGGCCTCAGGCTTGTTTAGCCCTACGGCTGTCTTAGGGACAAATGGGCCATCCCTGATACAGGTGATGTAGTAGGGTTCCATACCGGTAAGATAGCAAATCATACGCTTCTTCCATTTGCTAAATTTCCCAGCTTCAAGTCTGGGTGAAAACAGCGGAGTAGCTGCCACCCTTTTTGTCGACTAGCTGGGGTACATTGATATCAGCCATAGTAGGATCTTGGTTTTAAAAACCTAGAGCACTATTGGTTAGTTTAAAAAGATTTTATAAACCAGAGGCTCTGATACCACTTGTTGGTCCCTTTACACGTTTAGAGTTAACTAGAAAGTTAATCTATTTGTGTTTATGACTAATACAATGTTATGATTAATTCTAACAGTTATAAAACGTGAATATAGAAAACTCAATATAATTTTCAACGTTTAAATTCTTATTAGAAATGAATCAAAGAATCTATACCCAAGTGTTTTGCGGAACAAACACTTGGGATTGAATAGACAAGGTATGGTGGTGTCTCCTATCTAAACTCAAGTTTTGCTTGAGTGGTAACAATGCGACCTCACTGAGCTATCTCAGGGATGCGTTACTCTTTGTACAAAATACACACAACTTCTCTCCTTCTCAATCTATTTATACACAAGTAAACTGAGTAAAAGTAATTAAAATATTACAAGTTGTTGAGCAAGCGTGTCTGACAATTACAACAGTAATTGTCATTTCCAAGAACCAATAGAAATGGCCTATTAAGTCTTTAGGAGTGGTTGGTCTGACACTCCAAGACTTTAAGCCGTCTTAGGAAGGATTTCTTCCTGACAAGATAAGATTTGATCTTATCTTAAATCCTTCCTAGATATTTCTGCCTTTCTTCTCAGGCACTTAGTTCTTCAGGACACGCTTCTCAGTTATCACTCTTAATTACTTCATTGTTGGTGAGGAGACTAGGGTTCAGTGAGTTCTTTTCAAACACTCACTGAACCATCATCTTCTTCTTTGGCTTAAGTGCTACTTCAGGGTGTACCGCCTTCTTGTGTAGTGAATTCTTCTTTTTGAATTCGCCTTAAGCATTCTGAAGATGACTCACTGAGAGGCTGTTCTCTCAGTGACTTGAATTGTTCTCGGTTTAAGTTAACACTTAGTTAATTTGTGTCCAAATCATGTTTTAAGTATTCTTGGGTTTTTCATGACCCAACACTTTTAACAAATTATCAATCTCAATTTGCAGCATTTCAGCATTCACAGCATGATTATCAACAAGCATTGCATGACAAGATTCAAAAATAGAATTCATAATCACGGAAATCACATCATCACACAAAACACGTTCCAAGAGTCGATCAACCTCTTTTTCTAAAGCTTTCTTTTGACACTTTTGTTTTGCAATTTTGTCATCTTTAACTTTAAAAATACTCATCATTGATCCAACTTCAGTCTGTAGTTCCTGTTCCCACATTGTTGGACAAAGTCTCAGGTGTTTAACATGTGGTAAGAATTGTTTTTGAAAAATTTCTCTCTTTTCTTTCTCAGCAGGAGAAAATAAGGAAGAGATTTTGATTTCAGAATTAAATTCTATCACTTGTTCCAAAAGTTTAATGTCATCCATAAATGTCTTAAAATATCGAAGAATTCGACATTGTTGAGGCATTTGTGGATCTACAGTAGCGTTTGGACCATTGATTTGTGTAATAGGAGCAACTTCAGAAGAGGGATTTGTTTCAGTTATAGACAGTGTTTGTTCTGGTTTTTCCTTTGGAGGAACAAAAGATTTACTGATGTGAGGTCTTGCTGAATAATCATATGGTACTCTTGAAAAATCTTTGTCTGACTTTGATCGACTCTCATTCTTATGTTCAAGATATTCAATTTCTTCATCATTACTAAACACAACAACACGTTGAAAAGTATCATCAAACAGAAATTCTGCATTGTATAACTTAGGATTATCTTTGAGTGCTTTTTGTAAAAAAAGTGGTTGGTCACAGCCAATTGCAAATCCAAATCCTTTAGGACTCGGTTTCACAGTTAGTCTTTGAATTTGTGTCACTGAATTACCCGTTTTATATACAACATTCTGAAATTCTTTGAGCTTGGATTCCAAATCCACAATCTCCCTAAGATATGAGTCAACTCGTTTCCTAGTGGTTTGCTTTTCTTCAAGAAGATCCTTTTGAGAGGTTGAAAGCTCTGATTGAGTTTTTAACAACTCAGAATTTAAAGTGTCAATTTGTTTTTTGAATTCAAATTGCTCCTTTTCTTTTTGAGAAAGCAAATCAGCCTTGGAAACAGTTAGCTCACGAAGTTGATGCTCTAAATCCTTGACCTGAACGTATGTCTTTTGGAATGCAACCTCAAAGCCTTTCTCACATTGTGCTTGTTTTTCATAAATTGAAAGTTGTATTTTATAGCACTCATTGTCCTTTGTTAACATTGCAATTTTAGCTTTTAAGTTCTGGTTAATCTCATTGCATTTGTCAATCTGTGACTTTTGTGCATTCAATTGTGATTGGGTGGTCAGCAATAAGGTCGTAAGCTCTGGATCTTGATCAGGCATAAGATCATCTTGTTCAAGATGATCATGATTTTCATCATCAATAGGATCATCAAATGAAACATTGGTGTTATCATCATCGAATGAAACAACAATGTTTATTTGATCATCTCCTTGAGACAGGAATGATGAATCATTTTGAACAAGATTTTCTTGTGAAGATGAAGATGCAGATGGTGAAGCAAACTCGTGAATAAGGCATTCTGATTCAAGTACTTGAGATAAGCCATTGGTATCATATACCGGGCCTGTCTCGTTCCCATTCATCTCCTGCATGTTGGCCATTAGCATCACTGCAGCATTGGCCTCCAAGTCTTCCATCTCATCATCGGAGTAAGCATTGGCCATAAAGCTTTGCTCGTTCTGAGTCAACATTCCTTCAGCTTTTTCATCCTTGAGAGCCATCAGAAGAGCTTCTTTATGAAATGCACTTCCTATTGTTCGAGGCTTAGGGCATGCATTAGCCATGTGCCCATTACCACCACAATTGTAGCAAGTGATTGACGTGTTAGCAATGCCTCTATTTCCAGTTCCAACATTCTGAATTCCCCTCTGTGCATTCCCCATATTGTTTCTACTTCCCCCAGCTGTGTTGAACCTCTGTCCCCCTGAGTTAAACCTTGTACTAGAATTTCCCATGTTTCCTGACCCAAATCTACCAGAAGACCGATTTTGAATCTCAACTCGTCCATCATTAACGACTGCTTGGTTCCTGGTGTTTGATGATGAACGAAGACGGTTGTTTGACTTGTTAGAGAATTTGTTGAATGCTCTTGCAATTAATGCAAATCCTTCATTAAGAGAGTTGAACACATCGTCTTCTTCATCATAATCAGCATTGGAATAGAACATGGAGTCGGTATTGTTGTATGGGACCAGTTGGTTATCAGAATTTTCAGATGGTGCTTCATAAGGAACAATTTGATTGTTTGGTTGTGGTTGGAAACTTGGTTGAGAAGGTTGTGGGACAAATTCTTGGTTTGATGGTGGAAAGTATGATTGAGCTATCAAAGCAAGAGAGTTTGAATTTGGTGCCTGTAAATAACCTCCTTTGCTGCAATGTCCTTGTCTACCTCAGTTTGACGTTGCTTTAGATAATCATACAAAAGCCCATATGAAACTTGATTAATCTGTTTGGATGGTAGGGTAAGAGTGTATGTCAAAAAAAAAAGTAGAAAAAACATACGGACTACCATCCCGTTTCATTTTATGTTTATTTTATCTTTTTGTTATTTTTTTTTTCATTAGCTTAAGTCGAGTCTAGTCTTGGCTTAGCAACGCCATATTGTACATGTAATTAATCAAGATCTTTAACTCGCCACCAGTAAAATATCCTTTATCCAACAAAACCGTGTTTATCATATCCCTACACCTAACGTTATAACCCATTTAAAAGCCCTCTTTGATAGTTTATCTTAGGTGCTTACGCCTAGTGGAGGAGGTTTTTGATCCTTTCCCAAGCCTATGGTAATCTATTTGCTATGACAGGTAGTGAGAGATATTATTCATTTTCATTTATGAGATATACTTTTATGACACCTGAGAGATGTGAGTATCTAAACACTACTTGTGAGGTGCTAGTCTGTAATCTCCGTGCTTATTATGATTAAAGTGGAACGACTATTTGTTGTAATTACTTTTATATTAGCGTTAAATGACCCCTAACTTGTATTTTGATTAGAATAAAAGGGCATTTGCTTGAGGACAAGCAAATCTCAAGTGTAAGGGTATTTGATGAAGCGAAAAGTGTACCGCTTTTAGGGGGTCATTTAAGCCCTAAATCATATTTATTTGATCAAATATTGCCCTAAATCGTTCCTTTTGTCATTTTAGGTACTTTGGAGAAGAAATCTGGAAAAGGAAGCATTTTGGACGTTTTTGGAGCATAAAAGTGAAGAAAACGACAAAGTCTCAAAATCGGCTGGAAAAGTACCTGTGACGGCGTCAAGCACCATTGTGACGCCGTCAACCCTTGACGCGCCAAAGAGGATTTTGGATGATTAAAAGGGGACGACGTCAAGAAGGCCATTAAGAAACCCTAACCGCGGCGAGGTGACGGCGTCAGCTCTATAACGTGACGCCGTCAGATCTGATTTTCTATATATATTCTCATAATTTTTAGTCATTAGTGTGCAACTTTGTGAGGAGAAACCCTAAGACGATTTTTCTGCTACTTTAAGGGTTTTATACCCTTGGATCTCCCATGTTCAATTGAAGATAAGTAATCAATTAATCATTCAATATGTCTATGTGTTGTTTGATTATATCTTGTTCTTGTCTTTTATTTAACATGCTAGGCTAG
Source organism: Artemisia tridentata subsp. tridentata (assembly GCA_021014915.2). Classification (NCBI taxonomy): domain Eukaryota; kingdom Viridiplantae; phylum Streptophyta; class Magnoliopsida; order Asterales; family Asteraceae; genus Artemisia; species Artemisia tridentata. Next base: position 62,208,821 of record CP139501.1, on the reverse strand, counting down.
ATTTATCTTGTGTTTGCTTAGATCTAATGAAACCTAACTATTGATATTGGTTGTTGGTGTGTTATTAATTGTATTGGATGATTGTTTATCGATGTTAGGCTTAAGAAAACTGGCTAACCTCCTATACGGTAACTTGCTTTAACGTCTTAAGAAACATGAACCAATGCGTACTAAGGTTATTATGGTTTTATTTAATGCATGAGCGAATTCTAGTGATCCCATGTTAGGAGCTTCTTAGCCGGCTCGACATAGGAGTGAAGTAGGAGCTTATAGAGTTGGGGAAGTACGTACGCCACCCCACGATTAGTATTAAGGAATACACCCGTCATCCATGCAATTAATACACACTAATCAACCGGTAAAAGATAGTTAGGGAGTAAGGAAATCTAAGTAAACACATTTCTCTCCATATAAGTTCCACAACCTTTTTATTTTCAGTTATTTTATTTTATTTGCAATTGTAGTTATTTGGGTTAGTTGACTAGCAACTAATTCCGCCCACTCCTTCAAACCCGAGATTTTACTTGCTTTTATAAAAATATGAAAAATACAAAAAGAATCTTCCCTCACCCTTAGACCTATTAGAGTAGTTTTTCAATCCTAATGACACTATTCCCCTAGAGAACGATCAATCCCCCGGTACTTGCCACTACACTATACTACATCGGTCAGGTACACTGCCTGGTGGGGATTGCAAGCCTCTTGAGATCCCTCGAGAGGTAAAACCTGTTGTAAGGTCGCAAAACCACGCATCAAGTTTTTGGCGCCGCTGCCGGGGAATAGTTATTGTTTAGGTTGAATTTTTATTTTATTAGGTCTACTCACTAGATTCCTTTCTAGTGAGATTTTTATTTTATTTTTCTAGGTTTTCTTTAGTCTATCTTTTTTCTTCATTTCTTTGTTCGTAACCATTACCATCCGACATCATGGAAGGTGGTTATATCCTCGATCCCAGCAACCCACCACCACAACAACACCCACCTCCTAGAGCCCGTACCTTAGGAGACTACTCCCGTCCTAGACACCATGGCTATCGAAACACCATTGAGCTCACTCAAGGAGCCAATGTCACTCCCTTGCGATCCGACACCATCCGGTTGGTGCAAAGCGGATGCGCATTCCATGGACTTCGTTCCGAAGATCCTAATCAACATCTCAAGGAATTTCTCAAAATCGTTGATTCCATAGACCTTGATGTTGCCACTCGAGAGACGACCCGACTGCGTCTCTTTCAATTCTCTCTGCGGGACCAAGCTAGTCAATGGCTAGAGCGCCTACCCGCAGGATCCATCACCTCTTGGGATGATCTCACCACTCGTTTCCTCGCTCAGTTTTTCCCTCCAGGAAGAACTACCAAGCTAAGGAATGATATCTTGATGTTCCAACAACGTCAAGCCGAAACCCTCTACGAGGCATGGACTCGATTCAAGGACTTACTCCAAAAAGTCCCTCACCATGGCATAGAACTTTGGCTCCAAGTCCAAATCTTCTATGACCACATCAATCTCTCCACGAGGCAAACCATTGACCAATCGGCCGGTGGCAAGCTACGTGATCTAAGTGCGGAACAATCATGGGCTCTCCTGGAAGATCTTGCTCTTTATGACAACGAAAGTTGGAATGATCCCCGTGATTTGAATAAAACGGTCAAGGCAATATCTTTGCCTTCGAACAATTCAAGCACTTCCGACCGTAGGATCATAGAACTTGAAGACCAAGTCAAGTTTCTTATGAAATCCTACGAGGCTCCTAAACCTTCAAGCCAAGTGAACAAAATCACTTCTTCATGTGAATTATGTAGTGGTCCCCACGACACTCGTGATTGCATGGAACTCCCCGAACAAGCTTTTGCGGACTACGCATCCTCGCGTACCGACGGAGCGGGAGACAAGTGGTACACTTTCAAACCCGAGCCAAACCCCTACGGTGATTCATACAACCCCTCATGGAAAAATCACCCAAACCTTAGGTGGAAACAAAACCAAAACGCACAACAAACCAATTCTTCCAACCCACCTAATCGTTTCCAATCAAGCGGTTCATCCCCAAACCGTACTTTCAATAACAATCCTTCCAACAATTATGGTAGTACCAATAATCTTGAAGGATTGATGTCCAAATTTATGGCATCTCAAGAAGCTCGGATAGCTAGATTCGAATCCGAATTCAATCAACAACAAACGGAGATGACCAATAAAATTGACAACTTATTGAAAGCCCTCAATAACCAAGTGCTATCACCTCCACATAAGGACGCTAGGAACACAAATAGCGGACCCCAAGTAAAAGACCCCTCTTCATCCAAACATGTCCACTTCGTCAATATTGTCACTATTAAACCAATTGATAGGAATGAGGATAATAGTGAACCTGAGGATGAGGTTAAGAAAGTCGAGGTTGATAAAGAAGTTAGGAAAAGTGATATTGAAAAAGTAGATGATGATGAGGACTACTTCAATAGGCTACCCACTAAGGAAGAGCGCGCATATCATACAGACTTATTCGATGACCCCGAGACACCATACTTCCTAGGTAGACCAATTATAGAAATGGGCGACCCTTCTAATCTCATCATACCATGCAACATCGGACATTTACATGTGTGGAAAGCTTACATCGACCTTAGATCGCCCATAAGCATCATGACTAGAGCCCACTACAACTTGATAATGAAAAATCAACTTGGGTAGAGGATGCTCCCTGATAAGGGTTGGATGAGTAACTTTACGGGAAGAGTTAAGGGATTACCGGTTTATGTAGGAAACTTCACCTATGCCACCAACTTTGTAATTGTAGAAGATATCCGCCCAATAGTCGATGCATGCTTAACTCAAGTAGTTTTTGAAAAACCATTTGTTAAGGTCTCTAGAATGACTTATGAACCTTTCTTAGGGATAGTTAGATTTATGGATGAGACCGATGAGGTAAACTACCAAATGCCATATAAGATAGAGCAATTCCAACACTTGTCAAATGTTGAGAATGAGCTTAAGCAAGCAGTCTACTATAGGAATGATGGAGATAGAAGTAAAGGAGTAGACTATGTTATGGAAAGGATATCCGGTTTCTACAGGGATTGTTTGAAATTAGGACCGGAATATAAAACCGGACATGAGAATGGCCTAGAAACCGCGACCAATGATGGAGTCACGTAATGTACGGTGACTTTGAGTCTAGCTACAAGACTCTTTAATAAAGAAAAGCGCTTCTTGGGAGGCAACCCAAGCTTTATTTGCTTTGTGTGTTTATTTATTTGTTTGTTTGATTTTATTTGCTTCCGTATGTATGTTTAATTTTTATTATTATTGATTCATGTTCGAAACTAAATTGTGAAAATGCTTTATCTTGTTTTTAACTTCGTCTTAACTACATATAAAGGTATTTTGCAAAAGATAAGTGTAAGGGAAATCCAAATCGGTTTATTAGAACAGATGAACATGAATCATAACAATATTAAATTAACATACATATTAGTAATTGTTTGAGTCAAATGCTTGTATCGAGTCATAATGATATTTTGCAGGATTTCCAGGAAATAAGGATTGAGTTTTTCCAGAAATTTTTCGGAAACTTAACATGAAAAATCTGTCAGATCACTTCTGACGGCGTCAGGAACAGTTTTCTAGAATTTTTTTTTTTGAAAGTTTTGTTTTTCTTCCGGAATCATAAAATGCTTTATTAAATCTCAAACTTATAAACTCCAGGAATCTGCAAAATAATCATTCCACAAGCATTATATCCTTATACAGATTTATCCCGCCGATGTTATGCAGGTTTTCGTGTTTGTTTTCTCAGGTTTAACAGGTTATTTTGGACAAGGAGATGTATGTGGAATCTAGCTTTTGGCGCTGCTTTAGTCTTGAAGCTTCAACATTACCTTGGAAGAAGATCTAACCATGTTACCTCTTTATCCACCGAGCGAATCAGGGGAGTATTTGATTTCATTCTTTTACCTTATTTACTTTTACATCTTGTTATTTGAACATTGGGGACAATGTTCATCTTAAGTGTAAGGGGGGGTAAAGTACGATACCTTAGAGAATGCTATTACGCTTGATTTTTTGTTTGTTTAATGGTAGATGTGTAATAAAACTGAGAGAAATACCTGTTAAGGCAATTTTAGTGCCAAATTTAAAATTTTTTACAACATATAGGAGTGAAACTTTGGTCTTAATGAGCGTCTCACGGATAGGAGTTATACGACTAGCACAAAACCGTACCACTAAAAAATATTTTCCACCCCCAAATATGTGAGGTTCGCCCCTAGAATTGGTAGGAAAAGCATTTATGCTATGATGTGTGTACCGGTAGCACTTAGATTCTAGAACTTGCGTTAGGACCATTCCGAGGCCACAAGTAGACTACATTCGTGTAGTTAGATTTACTAGAAGATAAGAGGCATTAGGATTAACCCATTATTTTACACCTGTGTTTTTGTTATAATTACATTGGCTACATTGGTCAAGTAATTCTCCCACACCCTTTGCGTTGTACTCATTTTTAGTACACGATACCCCTAGTACACCCCTCAGAGCCTATCTTTTCGTTTCTAACTGTAAGCATTTTACTTAAAGTAAGAATTTGTTTACACCCCACTTAAATGTACACCCAAATCGCCTTAGCCTACCTTGTATGCACTCATTTTTAGTGCATTATTGTGACAACATTTGTTTAAACCCCAAGTTAATTATCTAATTGATTACATGGTTGCTAAGTCGAGTCATATCCTTGTACATATTGTTTTGGGATGATTGGGACTCATGGGTAAAGTACTAGTGTAATGGAGTAATGGGGAAGAACAACATTATTACCCCCATATGTGCTAAATATTTTAAAAGTACTCCAAGTGTTTCGATTATCTTAATTCGAGTCATTAGAATAGTTAATTGTAAAGTTATGTAAAAGTTCAAGTGTAAGGGGGATACAACCCCCCCCCCCCCCCCACGATGTATTATTTTGGATGGTAGGGTAAGAGTGTATGTAAAAAAAAAAAAAAAAAAAAAAAAAAAAAAAAAACGTACGGACTACCATCCCGTTTCATTTTATGTTTATTTTATCTTTTTGTTATTTTTTTTTTCATTAGCTTAATTCGAGTCTAGTCTTGGCTTAGCAACGCCATATTGTACCATGTAATTAATCAAGATCTTTAACTCGCCACCAGTAAAATATCCTTTATCCAACAAAACCGTGTTTATCATATCCCTACACCTAACGTTATAACCCGTTTAAAAGCCCTCTTTGATAGTTTATCTTAGGTGCTTACGCCTAGTGGAGGAGGTTTTTGATCCTTTCCCAAGCCTATGGTAATCTATTTGCTATGACAGGTAGTGAGAGATATTATTCATTTTCATTTATGATATATACTTTTATGACACCTGAGAGATGTGAGTATCTAAACACTACTTGTGAGGTGCTAGTCTGTAATCTCCGTGCTTATTATGATTAAAGTGGAACGACTATTTGTTGTAATTACTTTTATATTAGCGTTAAATGACCCCTAAGTTGTATTTTGATTAGAATAAAAGCGCATTTGCTTGAGGACAAGCAAATCTCAAGTGTAAGGGTATTTGATGAAGCGAAAAGTGTACCGCTTTTAGGGGGTCATTTAAGCCCTAAATCGTATTTATTTGATCAAATATTGCCCTAAATTGTTCCTTTTGTCATTTTAGGTACTTTGGAGAAGAAATCTGGAAAAGGAAGCATTTTGGACGTTTTTGAAGCATAAAAGTGAAGAAAACGACAAAGTCTCAAAATCGGCTGGAAAAGTACCTGTGACGGCGTCAAGCACCATTGTGACGCCGTCAACCCTTGACGCGCCAGAGAGGATTTTGGATGATTAAAAGGGGACGGCGTCAAGAAGGCCATCAAGAAACCCTAACCGCGGCGAGGTGACGGCGTCAGCTCTATAACGTGACGCCGTCAGATCTGATTTTCTATATATATTCTCATAATTTTTAGTCATTAGTGTGCAACTTTGTGAGGAGAAACCCTAAGACGATTTTTCTGCTACTTTTAAGGGTTTTATAACCTTGGATCTCCCATGTTCAATTGAAGATAAGTAATCAATTAATCGTTGAATATGTCTATGTGTTGTTTGATTATATCTTGTTCTTGTCTTTTATTTAACATGCTAGGCTAGATTTATCTTGTGTTTGATTAGATCTAATGAAACCTAAATATTGATTATTGGTTGTTGGTGTGTTATTAATTGTATTGGATGATTGTTTATCGATGTTAGGCTTAAGAAAACTGGCTAACCTCCTATACGGTAACTTGCTTGAAAGTCTTAAGAAACATGAACCAATGCGTACTAAGGTTTTTATTGTTGTATTTAATGCATGAGCGAATTCTAGTGATCCCATGTTAGGAGCTTCTTAGCCGGCTCGACATAGGAGTGAAGTAGGAGCTTATAGAGTTGGGGAAGTACGTACGCCACCCCACGATTGGTATTAAGGAATACACCCGTCATCCATGCAATTAATACACACTAATCAACCGGTAAAAGATAGTTAGGGAGTAAGGAAATCTAAGTAAACACATTTCTCTCCATATAAGTTCCACAACCTTTTTATTTTCAGTTATTTTATTTTATTTGCAATTGTAGTTATTTGGGTTAGTTGACTAGCAACTAATTCCACCCACTCCTTCAAACCCGAGATTTTACTTGCTTTTATAAAAATATGAAAAATACAAAAAGAATCTTCCCTCACCCTTAGACCTATTAGAGTAGTTTTTCAATCCTAACGACACTATTCCCCTAGAGAACGATCAATCCCCCGGTACTTGCCACTACACTATACTACATCGGTCAGGTACACTTCCTGGTGGGGATTGCAAGCCTCTTGAGATCCCTCGAGAGGTAAAACCTGTTGTAAGGTCGCAAAACCACGCATCAAGTTTTTGGCGCCGCTGCCGGGGAATAGTTATTGTTTAGGTTGAATTTTTATTTTATTAGGTCTACTCACTAGATTCCTTTCTAGTGAGATTTTTATTTTATTTTTCTAGGTTTTCTTTAGTCTATCTTTTTTCTTCATTTCTTTGTTCGTAACCATTACCATCCGACATCATGGAAGGTGGTTATATCCTCGATCCCAGCAACCCACCACCACAACAACACCCACCTCCTAGAGCCCGTACCTTAGGAGACTACTCCCGTCCTAGCCACCATGGCTATCGAAACACCATTGAGCTCACTCAAGGAGCCAATGTCACTCCCTTGCGATCCGACACCATCCGGTTGGTGCAAAGCGGATGCGCATTCCATGGACTTCGTTCCGAAGATCCTAATCAACATCTCAAGGAATTTCTCAAAATCGTTGATTCCATAGACCTTGATGTTGCTACTCGAGAGACGACCCGACTGCGTCTCTTTCAATTCTCTCTGCGGGACCAAGCTAGTCAATGGCTAGAGCGCCTACCCGCAGGATCCATCACCTCTTGGGATGATCTCACCACTCGTTTCCTCGCTCAGTTTTTCCCTCCAGGAAGAACTACCAAGCTAAGGAATGATATCTTGATGTTCCAACAACGTCAAGCCGAAACCCTCTACGAGGCATGGACTCGATTCAAGGACTTACTCCAAAAAGTCCCTCACCATGGCATAGAACTTTGGCTCCAAGTCCAAATCTTCTATGACCACATCAATCTCTCCACGAGGCAAACCATTGACCAATCGGCCGGTGGCAAGCTACGTGATCTAAGTGCGGAACAATCATGGGCTCTCCTGGAAGATCTTGCTCTTTATGACAACGAAAGTTGGAATGATCCCCGTGATTTGAATAAAACGGTCAAGGCAATATCTTTGCCTTCGAACAATTCAAGCACTTCCGACCGTAGGATCATAGAACTTGAAGACCAAGTCAAGTTTCTTATGAAATCCTACGAGGCTCCTAAACCTTCAAGCCAAGTGAACAAAATCACTTCTTCATGTGAATTATGTAGTGGTCCCCACGACACTCGTGATTGCGTGGAACTCCCCGAACAAGCTTTTGCGGACTACGCATCCTCGCGTACCGATGGAGCGGGATACAAGTGGTACACTTTCAAACCCGAGCCAAACCCCTACGGTGATTCATACAACCCCTCATGGAAAAATCACCCAAACCTTAGGTGGAAACAAAACCAAAACGCACAACAAACCAATTCTTCCAACCCACCTAATCGTTTCCAATCAAGCGGTTCATCCCCAAACCGTACTTTCAATAACAATCCTTCCAACAATTATGGTAGTACCAATAATCTTGAAGGATTGATGTCCAAATTTATGGCATCTCAAGAAGCTCGGATAGCTAGATTCGAATCCGAATTCAATCAACAACAAACGGAGATGACCAATAAAACTGACAACTTATTGAAAGCCCTCAATAACCAAGTGCTATCACCTCCACATAAGGACGCTAGGAACACAAATAGCGGACCCCAAGTAAAAGACCCCTCTTCATCCAAACATGTCCACTTCGTCAATATTGTCACTATTAAACCAATTGATAGGAATGAGGATAATAGTGAACCTGAGGATGAGGTTAAGAAAGTCGAGGTTGATAAAGAAGTTAGGAAAAGTGATATTGAAAAAGTAGATGATGATGAGGACTACTTCAATAGGCTACCCACTAAGGAAGAGCGCGCATATCATACAGACTTATTCGATGACCCCGAGACACCATACTTCCTAGGTAGACCAATTATAGAAATGGGCGACCCTTCTAATCTCAACATACCATGCAACATCGGACATTTACATGTGTGGAAAGCTTACATCGACCTTAGATCGCCCATAAGCATCATGACTAGAGCCCACTACAACTTGATAATGAAAAATCAACTTGGGTAGAGGATGCTCCCTGATAAGGGTTGGATGAGTAACTTTACGGGAAGAGTTAAGGGATTACCGGTTTATGTAGGAAACTTCACCTATGCCACCAACTTTGTAATTGTAGAAGATATCCGCCCAATAGTCGATGCATGCTTAACTCAAGTAGTTTTTGAAAAACCATTTGTTAAGGTCTCTAGAATGACTTATGAACCTTTCTTAGGGATAGTTAGATTTAAGGATGAGACCGATGAGGTAAACTACCAAATGCCATATAAGATAGAGCAATTCCAACACTTGTCAAATGTTGAGAATGAGCTTAAGCAAGCAGTCTACTATAGGAATGATGGAGATAGAAGTAAAGGAGTAGACTATGTTATGGAAAGGATATCCGGTTTCTACAGGGATTGTTTGAAATTAGGACCGGAATATAAAACCGGACATGAGAATGGCCTAGAAACCGTGACCAATGATGGAGTCACGTAATGTACGGTGACTTTGAGTCTAGCTACAAGACTCTTTAATAAAGAAAAGCGCTTCTTGGGAGGCAACCCAAGCTTTATTTGCTTTGTGTGTTTATTTATTTGTTTGCTTGATTTTATTTGCTTCCGTATGTATGTTTAATTTTTATTATTATTGATTCATGTTCGAAACTAAATTGTGAAAATGCTTTATCTTGTTTTTAACTTCGTCTTAACTACATATAAAGGTATTTTGCAAAAGATAAGTGTAAGGGAAATCCAAATCGGTTTATTAGAACAGATGAACATGAATCATAACAATATTAAATTAACATACATATTAGTAATTGTTTGAGTCAAATGCTTGTATCGAGTCATAATGATATTTTGCAGGATTTCCAGGAAATAAGGATTGAGTTTTTCCAGAAATTTTTCGGAAACTTAACATGAAAAATCTGTCAGATCACTTCTGACGGCGTCAGGAACAGTTTTCTAGAATTTTTTTTTTTGAAAGTTTTGTTTTTCTTCCGGAATCATAAAATGCTTTATTAAATCTCAAACTTATAAACTCCAGGAATCTGCAAAATAATCATTCCACAAGCATTATATCCTTATACAGATTTATCCCGCCGATGTTATGCAGGTTTTCGTGTTTGTTTTCTCAGGTTTAACAGGTTATTTTGGACAAGGAGATGTATGTGGAATCTAGCTTTTGGCGCTGCTTTAGTCTTGAAGCTTCAACATTACCTTGGAAGAAGATCTAACCATGTTACCTCTTTATCCACCGAGCGAATCAGGGGAGTATTTGATTTCATTCTTTTACCTTATTTACTTTTACATCTTGTTATTTGAACATTGGGGACAATGTTCATCTTAAGTGTAAGGGGGGGTAAAGTACGATACCTTAGAGAATGCTATTACGCTTGATTTTTTGTTTGTTTAATGGTAGATGTGTAATAAAACTGAGAGAAATACCTGTTAAGGCAATTTTAGTGCCAAATTTAAAATTTTTTACAACATATAGGAGTGAAACTTTGGTCTTAATGAGCGTCTCACGGATAGGAGTTATACGACTAGCACAAAACCGTACCACTAAAAAATATTTTCCACCCCCAAATATGTGAGGTTCGCCCCTAGAATTGGTAGGAAAAGCATTTATGCTATGATGTGTGTACCGGTAGCACTTAGATTCTAGAACTTGCGTTAGGACCATTCCGAGGCCACAAGTGAGACTACATTCGTGTAGTTAGATTTACTAGAAGATAAGAGGCATTAGGATTAACCCATTGTTTTACACCTGTGTTTTTGTTATAATTACATTGGCTACATTGGTCAAGTAATTCTCCCACACCCTTTGCGTTGTACTCATTTTTAGTACACGATACCCCTAGTACACCCCTCAGAGCCTATCTTTTCGTTTCTAACTGTAAGCATTTTACTTAAAGTAAGAATTTGTTTACACCCCACTTAAATGTACACCCAAATCGCCTTAGCCTACCTTGTATGCACTCATTTTTAGTGCATTATTGTGACAACATTTGTTTAAACCCCAAGTTAATTATCTAATTGATTACATGGTTGCTAAGTCGAGTCATATCCTTGTACATATTGTTTTGGGATGATTGGGACTCATGGGTAAAGTACTAGTGTAATGGAGTAATGGGGAAGAACAACATTATTACCCCCATATGTGCTAAATATTTTAAAAGTACTCCAAGTGTTTCGACTATCTTAATTCGAGTCATTAGAATAGTTAATTGTAAAGTTATGTAAAAGTTCAAGTGTAAGGGGATACAACCCCCCCCCCCACGATGTATTATTTTGGATGGTAGGGTAAGAGTGTATGTCAAAAAAAAAAAAAAAAAAAAAAAAAAAAAAACGTACGGACTACCATCCCGTTTCATTTTATGTTTATTTTATCTTTTTGTTATTTTTTTTTCATTAGCTTAATTCGAGTCTAGTCTTGGCTTAGCAACGCCATATTGTACATGTAATTAATCAAGATCTTTAACTCGCCACCAGTAAAATATCCTTTATCCAACAAAACCGTGTTTATCATATCCCTACACCTAACGTTATAACCCGTTTAAAAGCCCTATTTGATAGTTTATCTTAGGTGCTTACGCCTAGTGGAGGAGGTTTTTGATCCTTTCCCAAGCCTATGGTAATCTATTTGCTATGACAGGTAGTGAGAGATATTATTCATTTTCATTTATGATATATACTTTTATGACACCTGAGAGATGTGAGTATCTAAACACTACTTGTGAGGTGCTAGTCTGTAATCTCCGTGCTTATTATGATTAAAGTGGAACGACTATTTGTTGTAATTACTTTTATATTAGCGTTAAATGACCCCTAACTTGTATTTTGATTAGAATAAAAGCGCATTTGCTTGAGGACAAGCAAATCTCAAGTGTAAGGGTATTTGATGAAGCGAAAAGTGTACCGCTTTTAGGGGTCATTTAAGCCCTAAATCGTATTTATTTGATCAAATATTGCCCTAAATTGTTCCTTTTGTCATTTTAGGTACTTTGGAGAAGAAATCTGGAAAAGGAAGCATTTTGGACGTTTTTGAAGCATAAAAGTGAAGAAAACGACAAAGTCTCAAAATCGGCTGGAAAAGTACCTGTGACGGCGTCAAGCACCATTGTGACGCCGTCAACCCTTGACGCGCCAGAGAGGATTTTGGATGATTAAAAGGGGACGGCGTCAAGAAGGCCATCAAGAAACCCTAACCGCGGCGAGGTGACGGCGTCAGCTCTATAACGTGACGCCGTCAGATCTGATTTTCTATATATATTCTCATAATTTTTAGTCATTAGTGTGCAACTTTGTGAGGAGAAACCCTAAGACGATTTTTCTGCTACTTTTAAGGGTTTTATAACCTTGGATCTCCCATGTTCAATTGAAGATAAGTAATCAATTAATCATTCAATATGTCTATGTGTTGTTTGATTATATCTTGTTCTTGTCTTTTATTTAACATGCTAGGCTAGATTTATCTTGTGTTTGATTAGATCTAATGAAACCTAAATATTGATTATTGGTTGTTGGTGTGTTATTAATTGTATTGGATGATTGTTTATCGATGTTAGGCTTAAGAAAACTGGCTAACCTCCTATACGGTAACTTGCTTGAAAGTCTTAAGAAACATGAACCAATGCGTACTAAGGTTTTTATTGTTGTATTTAATGCATGAGCGAATTCTAGTGATCCCATGTTAGGAGCTTCTTAGCCGGCTCGACATAGGAGTGAAGTAGGAGCTTATAGAGTTGGGGAAGTACGTACGCCACCCCACGATTGGTATTAAGGAATACACCCGTCATCCATGCAATTAATACACACTAATTAACCGGTAAAAGATAGTTAGGGAGTAAGGAAATCTAAGTAAACACATTTCTCTCCATATAAGTTCCACAACCTTTTTATTTTCAGTTATTTTATTTTATTTGCAATTGTAGTTATTTGGGTTAGTTGACTAGCAACTAATTCCACCCACTCCTTCAAACCCGAGATTTTACTTGCTTTTATAAAAATATAAAAAATACAAAAAGAATCTTCCCTCACCCTTAGACCTATTAGAGTAGTTTTTCAATCCTAACGACACTATTCCCCTAGAGAACGATCAATCCCCCGGTACTTGCCACTACACTATACTACATCGGTCAGGTACACTGCCTGGTGGGGATTGCAAGCCTTTTGAGATCCCTCGAGAGGTAAAACATGTTGTAAGGTCGCAAAACCACGCATCATGAAGCGGTGATAGTATGATTCTAAGGATTCCCCTGGTTCAATCATGAAGTTATTGTATTCCATGTAAAGATTGGATTCCAGATCCTCTTGGTTCAATTCTGTGCCTTCCATCAAAAGATCTACATGCTCCCACATGTCCTTGGCTATTTTCTGAGCATCAATACTCCTGAAGATTGGGTTAGGAATTCCCTGGAGTATGTAAGCCATGGCCATCTCATTAGCTTCTTGCTGGAAAGTTTGTTCATTGGTATATTGAGCTACTAGAATGGGAGTTGTGGATGCTTCTCGTGGAGGTATAGCAGTTGGATCACCCGGAACCACTGTTGAAGGAACTGGATAAGGTCCTTCCATGATGACCTTTTTGAGATATGGACCATGAGGTTTTCTTAGTTCAACAAATCTAATAAACCGACTAGACCATTGCACATAGTTTCCTGGTGTCAGCATTGGTGGAGTTTCAAACGATCCTGTTTCATGTCTAGATTGCTGACTACTGATAGCTTCACACATCTTTGTAAACCAGTGAGGTTCTCTTGATGAAGGTTGGTAGTTTTGCATCTGAGGTTGTGGCATGAATTGTTGCTGAGGTGCTGTTTGTTGAGGGAAAAACTGATGTTGTTGCACAAAAGCATGTTGCTGTTGATATTGAGGATGAAATTGTTGTGGTTGCTGATGATATTGTTGTTGTTGATGATGTTGTTGTTGTGGATATTGTTGTAGTTGATAATAGAAATAGGGATTGTATGGTGGTTGAGACATTGTGAAGTAACTTGTTATGATTTAAGGATCTTTAAAAGATAATAACGGTTGTTGTTGTAGATTAGATTGTTTAACGGTGAAAAAAACGTGAAGAAACTATGAGGATTTTACTCTAGAATCTCAGAGATTTCAATCGTTGAAACTCGGAGGATTTTACACTAGAAACTCGATTAGTCTCATAAGAAATCTGGAAATTCAATCACCCTACTGAAGAAACTCGATCAACTTAAACTTACTCGATCAATCTGAGTTACTCGATCAACCTGAAGTTACTTGATCAATCTGAGTTACTCGATCAACTTAAAGTTACTCGATCAATGGAAGAAGTTTGATCAACTTAAAGTTACTCGATCAATCTGAGTTACTCGATCAACTTAAAGAAGTTCGAGAAATGTAAGTAGTTCGATCAAACTAAGTTGTTCGATCAACCTAAGATGCTCGATCAATGTAATAAGTTCGATCAACTTATCAATCTCGACTACTTTATCTAACTCGATGAAGTTGAAGCTCGATCAATGATGCTCGACTATATCACCTAACTTGAAGAATAGCCAGTACTCGATCAATGTTGCTCGACTGTATCAGATGCTCGATCAACTCTCAGAATATCGTTCAATGAACAGTAACAAATCGGATGAACAGTACGTGAACAATAACTTATCGAATTTTTTTTATTTTTTCTTAGATCTAATCTTGTAACAACCTAAATTACCCCTAGGCGAATGATACCACTTGATGTTACTATTAATTATCACATAAGTTACCTAAATTAACCACTAATAAGACCTAGATCTAGAGAGAGAAAGTTAGAGAGAGAAAGAGAGAGTGGAAGATTGATCACACAATAATAAGGAAAGTTTAGCATACAATCAACCAACCCTCTCCCTAAGGTGAGAGGGGAGATTTATAGTTTTACATGAGTATGGGCTTGTAGCCCTAATTATCTTACATAAACATGCTTAAATAAATAAACGACACAGCCCATGGGCCTTCTACACGGGCTAGGCCTAAAAGCAAACCTAAAGGCCCAAGCAACCTATTACAATATGATCAATACTTGAATTAATACAAAAACGTGTTCCCAACAAAAGTACCTATCATAGATTGGAAAACTGGTTATCATGGAAAGACTGCTTTGTGGGAAATAATCAGAGTTGGTGGACAGTCTCAAAGGTTGGTCACTTTTACAAAAATGCTCAGAAACTTTGACAGGGAAGATTTGGAGACCTTATGGGCATTAGTCGAAGAAAAGTATGGAGATTCTAGACCAGAAGACATTTTAGATAGAGTTCTCTAGGGTGACTTGAAGATTATGTTTGAAACTCATCATGAAGATAGAGTTTGGCATGATCAATATAGAAATAAAGTTGTTTTTGGAAGCTTTTTCAGTCATGTCGAGTTCATACTGTGATGACGAGAGGACTAGTACAGATTTGGCCTACGGTCACACCAAAAATGTGTGACTATATGCATATAGTCACACACATTTTTTTGGGTGTGTGTGACAAAAAGTTGCGCCAATGTAGGTGCTATATGGTCACATTGTTTAGTTTGTGACTATTTTCATTGAAAAAGAGTGACCAAAACCCGAATATGTGTGACCAATTAGGCACAAGTTTTGTTGGATTTATCAATATGTGTGACTATTTCCCATCCTATGGCCACATGAATATATAATAAATGTGACGTTTATGATGATTTAGTCACACAACGTGTGTTATTTTTTTCGAGTTAGTCACATACAATTTAAAAAACAGTGGCCAAAAGTGTTAATAAGTGTGACCATATGCTGTTTAAAGTGAAGAAATTTGTATTTTGTGTGACTATTGATCATCCAATGGTCACATGAATTTTTAGTTTGTGTGGCCTTTTGTAATATTTAGTCACATAAAGCATGTTTGTTTTGGGTATTTAGTCACATACAATTAAGCAAAATGTGGCCAAAAGTGTTAATAAGTGTGACCATATGCTGTTTAAAGTGAAGAAATGTGTATTTTGTGTGACTATTGATCATCCAATGGTCACATGAATTTTTAGTAAGTGTGGCCTTTTGTAATATTTAGTCACACAAAGCATGTTTGTTTTGGGTATTTAGTCACATACAATTAAGCATAAAGTGGCTAAAAGTGCTAATAAGTGTGACCATATGCTGTTTAAAGTGAAAAAATGTGTATTTTGTGTGACTATTGATCATCCAATGGTCACATGAATTTTTAGTTTTGTGACCTTTTGTAATATTTAGTCACACAAAGCATGTTTGTTTTGGGTATTTAGTCACATACAATTAAGCATAAAGTGGCCAAAAGTGCTAATAAGTGTGAGTATATACATCTTTTAGTCACATTTAAGAAATCAATATATATCGAAATAAATTCAAATATATATCAAAACAAATTCAAATACAATAAAATTGTAATGTATATAACTAAACCACTAACACATATATAACAGTTGTAACTAATACACTAGCAATACTAACTATTGTAACTAATACACTAGCAGTACTAACAGTAGTAACTTATACACTAGAAGTTTCAAGGCTTCATGTTCTTCGTCCAACCTTTTTATCTTTTCTCTGATTCATGAAAGTAACTGAAGTTGTTTCTTGGCATTCTTCTTTGAAGTCTTGGTCTCAGGTAATGGCAGTGACGGTTTGATGCCGTTTTGAGCACTCACAGTCCTGCAGAATAGTCAAAGAACTGATAGAAATAAAATCACATGAAAGGCTATACCTCTTTGTGAGACTCTGCAGCTTTAAGAAATCGCTTAATAAAAACATACACAGTCGGGCACGAGAGATTGAATTGAAGCGTATTCACCATTTCCTTTTCCTGTAAACATCGAGGTGAAAACACATACAAGTCAGTACTAGATTATCACCACGCATAGATGTGGTTCTGAATTATGACATTTCATAAAAGGAAAAACCCTTGCTTCATGCAGGGATGCAGGAAGTATATAACAAGGTTAAATGGATCTCAACATGAAAAACATAAGCATACTTACCACTGGCTCACATAGCTTCCCAGCTTGACGAACTGCAGAAACAAGATCACGGTTTGATTCATTGTACATACTTGTAATGATAATTGACCAAAGAAAGCAATGTGTGTTGATAAACTTACGGGTCGTGGAATGATGAATCCAGAAAAGAGATTAAAAAGTCCATAAAACAAGGCAGCGATAATGGCAGCAATGTTGGCGTTGGGTGTAATGGCGACGGTCATCATACCATAATATGTCAAGTAGAGTAGACAAGTGAACTAGAAGAAACAATACTAAAAGAACTTGGCTGCTGTCCAGTTAAACCCGGTCATTGCATACACTATGATGCTGTATACTCCGGTTTGTGCTAAAATGTACCGGATCTCAACAAGAACCTGAGCAAAGGCATATGGCAGAGGCCGAATACATTCCTGCAGCTCGTTCTCTATAAAAGACAGTATGTTCAACATCAACAACGGGCTGCACTGAAGACGCGTTTTATTATAACTATTTGTTAGAAACACCAACCTTGATCACTTGACACGTTCACCATTTCGTTGACCTGCATTTTGCTGCTGCTTTTCCACCATCACCTCCTCCCCATAATCGATTCACTTTAGCTTTAACGGCAGGCGGGAAGTCATAAGTCAGCCATTTTGGGACCTATACATACAAAAGAAAATTAGCCGGTTAATAAAGCCCTGTAATTGGGAGTGATTCAACAAGATGGTACTTTCAACAATTATGAATGAATTAATCAGTTTGAGGCTTTTAGCCGACAGGTCTCCTTTAAATAAGTGTCCATCTTTCTTCCTACAACTATCATTAGCATATTTAAAAACGATAAAATAGACTATTCAAATCATAATCAACCCAAACAATGTATTCTAAGATTCTGGTTACAAAGGGCTAAATGAAACTATGTAATTTCATAAGACTTGGTGCCAAAAGCCAAACAGGTGACAGGATGGCTGGTTACACGTTTGGCCTGTCCATGCAAAAACGTGCATTATGACTAATGAAACTGATACTCACAACAATTCAAAAACGTATATTATGCTAAAAAAACAAGATTGGATACTTCCTAGGTTCCTTTGTTCCAAAAGATGAACTCATTAGTCAAATGTGCAAGTTTTTAGGTCCAATTTGTTTAAAAAGTACATGGATATTCAGAAGAAAAAGAACGGACTGACGGAAACTTTTTGCAGAGTAATGCAAATTACAAATCTTGCAAATAACATTGATAAAAATATACATCGATTAAGCATTTGCTAGTAATTTGAAACTTATGCAAGAAACAGAAGCATCATAGATGAATTGCTATTCAGAACTGACCTCTGCAATTATTTCAGCAGAAACCACTCCCGTTTCTTCTCGAAGTTCCCTAACTGCTGCAGAAATTGGCTCTTCTCCCTCTTCAATCCCCCTAACAACAATATTGAGATACCAACACATAAGCTTCATCGGAAGATTGAATATTGATGCGAAATGAATAAAATATTGACAAATGAAAGGCTATTACGAGGATTTGGTCATGACACACTAAGGCAAGAAGTTTTAACTTTGGAAATCAGAAACATTAATGTAGCCTCACCTGCGGCATTTTCCATGCTCCTGGTACATTTAATCTTAGGTTTTATTATAACATTGTAATACTAGTTACAGATTTGAGTTGACTACTTGCCTGTAAAGATCTGAGTTATGGTAGATTTCGGTGAAATCGACCCCTAAAGCTAGTTCTTGAGAGGAAGTGTTGACTTCTAACATCCATGTTGCCTGGTTGTATCCGTCTTTGATCTTTTTTACCACGTCATTATCCTAATTCACAAATCAATCAACGAGTTACAATGGCGATTTTATTAAGTAGTAACTATTGTGACTACAAGTAGAGATAATAAGATAATCCATTGCAAACAGCAAATCCTCGTTACACTACAAGAAAAGTGGCTTTTTAGTACCCCCGTAAGCGTCCTAAATGGTACTTTTTAGGACCTTTCATTTAATAGGACCAACGATGAAAGCGTTTCATGTAAGGCGGTTGTAATAGGTCCAAAGCGTCCTAATATCTCAAATACCTTATGAAACCAATTTTATGGTCGTATTATATGTCTATGAATAACATAGATAGCGTCCTAATAAAACCATATGAGGACACTTTTACAATGTTTTGACATGTGCTTACCTACTTTTAATCTTTTGACACACATAAAAAGGCCTTTAAAAGTTTGTTAGGACGCATATGATGCAACATCATAGCTATTTTAGCAACCAAGAAGAGGGTCCTAATAACTCAAATAAGATTATGATACCAATTTTATGGTCGCATAATAGGTCTATAAACAACAAAATAACGTCCTAATAAAACCATATTAGGACACTTTTACAATGTTCTAACATGTGGTAACCTACTTTTAATCTTTTGATACACATACAAGCGTCCTTAAATGTTGATTCTTAGGACGGTTATCACATAACATTATAGTTACTTTAACACCAAGAAAAGGGTCCTAATATCCCAAATACGATTATGAAACCAAATTTATGGTCGCATAATATGTCCATGAACAACCAAATAACGTCCTAATAACAACATATTAGGACACTTTTATAATGTTCTAACATGTGGTTACCTAATTTTAATCTTTTGATACACATACAAGCGTACTTAAAAGATAATTGTTAGGATGCTTATCATGTAACATTATAGCTACTTTAGCACCAAGAAAAGGGTTCTAATATCTCAAAGAAAATTATGAAACCAATTTTTTGGTCGTATAAAATGTCTATTAACAACCTAAATAACGTCCTAATAACAACATATTAGAACACTTTTACAATGTTAAGCGTCCTTAAAAGTTTATTGTTAGGACGATTAATAAGTTTAATAGGGCAATTTCAAAGTCCTGACAAATCATATGATAGGACGTTATTTTCAGCATGCACACTCTATTATTACGATATGAATAAAAGATCAACTAATTATTAAATGAATAAAACGAAATTGTATTTCAAATAAGCAATTGTCATAACAAAAGCACTAAACATAAATAAGGTAGACACTATCCAACATAAAGTCTTGTAACATTAAACAATAAATTAAAGCAACAAGAAGCTTAGTCCGGGGTCATCATGCATCCTTTCTCAATCCTCACGGACCACCTGCAAATAAACATCCATGTATAAGCATTAAGTTCCATGTTATTAAAATTATAACGACAAAATAGAATACATCTATATATAGAAATATCATGTATTTAATAACATTGATACAATGTACCCAAGTGAACCTAATATACTACTTATACGCGTGAGATGTGATATCTGTCATTATCATTACCAATTTAACATTTAATTGATAGTTTACCTATGTCCATTTTAGTTATAGGGGGGAAATGGAAGGTGAGACACGTTGAGTAACAAGTTATAACAATTTTGGTAGGGGGTCATAACAATCTGGGTAAAAGCAAGGGAATCTAACTTGCTTAATCAAACCCATTTGAGCCCAAATCAAACCCCTTTCTTAGGGTCAAACTTGACTTTCAAGAAATAAGCAACATTGATTTTGTTAGAAATATTTCGTACAATTTGTACTTATTTGTTCATAATTTTGACATTAACTTTTGCTATCTCTAATATCAGAACAAGAGTAGGTCCAAACTGTGTGAAGAGACTGGGACAAAACAAACGCTGATCAACATTACCAGATGAAGATAGTGAGGCTATGAGTGACAATGTCTCAACATAAAGAAACTAAAGTTGGCCAAAGTCGCCACAATTTATTTTGTTAGAAGAATATACTCCGGAAACAATATTTGACATGATGAAAGTTTTGTTCAGTTGGTGTACATGTCACTAGTCTACTGACGTGATATATCGACGAAAAAGTTAAATTAAGTTTGCCAAAGTCGCCACAATTTATTGTGTATAAGAATTTGACAAACTTAGGTTAACTTTTTCGTCAGTATATGAGGTTAGTAGACTAGTGACATATACACCAACTGAACAAAACTTTCACCATGTCAAATATTGTTACGAGAGTATATTCTTCTAACAAATGGGCCATGAATAACAACATACAACCACTTTATTCGAAGAGACTTATCAATCAGGTTAAGAAACAATTCAAACAGGCATTCATTTGAGTATAGACACAAACAAATGCATGCAGCACCATTCCAATAATGTTTCAATTGTATGATAACAAACAACTGAATGTAATTGATAATACGGTCCAAATTGTATAGAAATCTTACCGAATCAAAAACGACTTCCACTTAACTTTGCTACATTAGCTGCAACTACGGCAGCTAGAACGCCACCAACATTTAGTCACTATTTCGCCCAAAACATTCATTCTCTTGGCTTTTCTGTGAAAACTCCATAAGATAAAAAGTATAAACGGAATGAGCTGAATAAGTAAAGGTACCCAATAGGTATCCATGAGAAAATGGTAGTCAGGTTCCATAAGATGAGCTTCACATGTACTTCGGATAGATTAAAGCTTAGTTTAAAACTTACTGATACTCTTTCATGAGATGACCAGTTCATGGAGACAGAAGAAGCTTTTCATCTATTAATTTTGATCTGACATGCGACTGTTTCAAGTTAGCCAATTACTAGAATTCAAACAATCTTATTAGAGCAGGACAATAAACATAATTAAGAGAACATGGCTAATAATTCAGTGAGTGATTCTATTTTATGCAGGTTACACACATGTGTAAAAAACTAAAAACTACTCAATAGTGACTTCTAATGGATGTGACTACTTATCAAGAACTTATTTGTATAACATGGAAACAACGACTCGATGACTACATATACGACTTGACAAGACCAAAACAAGCCTTGGCCGTGCGTTTAAACCCACGGCTTTGGCTCGACTTTGACAAACAACCAAAATCGAAAATAAAATAAAGTTTGATAATATGCGTTTAAAATAAAGATTTGTAAAATAAAGTTTGATAATATGCGTTTAAACAACCAAAATCCAAAATGATACCAAACCGTATTATCAAACTTTATTTTACAAATCTTATTTTTAAAGATAATCCTAAACCCATATATCTAATTCGCTACAACTTGTTTTCACGAGTTATATATCCCCACAGTCGCGTACGAGTACAAGGACGATGGGTCTTACCTTCAAAAGCTCGAAACTACACGGATCTAAACGTCCTTGGTGGTGGTGTGGCGCGTACATGGCTGTGGTGGTGTGTACGTGGTGTTTGATGATGATTGGAGGCGCATGTGGTGGTTATCCGTGATAAGGAGGTCACGGGGTGTCGAATTGTTGTGGCGGTGTGGTGATATGATTGGCGGTGAGAGCTCAGGTGGTCGCCGGAAAGTGTGGCCGGAAAAGATGCGGCGCCAGATATTTTGGAGAAGGGAGGGAATAGGTTTAACCCTAGAACTATTATAATTGTGTTTTATATAGGGTAAGGGTGGACTAGTGATAAAACCTAGCACGCCCTCAGGGACCATTTATGTCATTCTCCTTATATTTTTAACGAAATGTGAACGAGACTAATAAATCGTGTTATAATTATTTCCCGAGCATCTAAAAGTTATTCCGTTAACTTTAAAATCATTTTTCCATTAAATTTGGTTATAAATACGTATATTTTTATTTTTCGTCGCCCGAATTAATTAATATTCGCGTTTTATCCGTTATTGTGCCAAGTCACGCGTTGTGTACGAATTCCACATTTCGCGAGATAACTTCACGTTTTTTAAACCGAATGAGTTCAAAAAAGTTCGTAAATAAAAAATAGGGATAATCTCGTATCGGAATACGTCCGGAAAAATTACGGGTTGTTACAGCACTAAACCTTCTAGCCACTCAAGTGTCTCTCAAAATGAACTTGTTTCAGTTCACACGAAGAACCCTTCATCATCTATCGACCTCTCACTACGAGATGAGTTGATATTGAAAAGGAGGCACTCTGCTCCACGCCTCCTACGACGAAATGTGCACGTGAATTGAGTATAGAGCCTTGAGATACATCAAAGATCTCTTAGGAACACTTAGTATTACACTGTTGTTCTACATCATGGGCAGCAGCTATAAAATTAAGAAGAGTCCTTCGCATCATTGTAATAGTTGCAATAAAATCATCTTTTTTAGCACGTTCTTGTCGCAACTCTTCTTGGACAATTTCCTTAAAAGCTTCTCTACTTGAAGAACATCCCGCCGAACGCGTAGAGTTTGATTTTTTACTCTTGGAAGGTATTAGCTTGCCATGAGGACTTGGTATTGTTTCATCTCGAAATAGCTCGTTCGGTTCATCAACATCATCAACCGTATGAATGCATCTTCCGGGAACAACGGCTTTGGTACGACGTCATTTGTGGTAATCTTTCAAGACACCCCATCTGAAGAATTACGGAGAGTCATATGGTTGAAGTTGTGAAATGGGTATTTTTGTTGAAGTTGGAGTAAAGCCATGTGGTTAGATTGATCTTGGTTCATTTGTAGTGGATTTTGTGGTGTGAAAGCGGTTTTTGGAAAATATGGATTTTGGGAAGCATATTGTGGAAATGACTTATTTGGGTTCGCATATTGTGCAAATAATGTTATCGGATTTTACAGGTGATGGGAAGAAATAGGACGGGCGGATGATGGTGTAGCAGGTGACGAGGAACTAGAATTAACGGACGAAAAAGACAGAGGAAATTAATGTCTTGAGTAACAACTACATTTATTCGATTGACCACCAATATAATGTAAAAATCTTTTTAATAGTGCCAAAATTATGCCTTTTTTGGTTTATCGTAAAAACTACTACATTAAGTACCCTTGATGCAAACCATGCGTATCTAGTTACCCACAAATTAGCCACGAAAAATTACCCATAGTAGTGAAGGTAATGTGTAATTCGTGGTTAAAAGAAATTTACCCATGATATTAGCGATATATATGCCCACGATAGTTAAATTTGTGGGTGATTAGTGGGAAACATATTTGCGTAAAGAATTTTCCCACAAATTGCACACGAAAGACAATGTTATGGGTGATTTCATGGGCAAAATTATGGGAGATTAGTGGGTAAACTTGAACTGTTTTCTAGATCACTAATTACGGGTAATTTGTGGGTAATATGTGGGTGGATACCCACGCATCCAATTTTGCGTGTAATTATCGTAGGTAATCAACAGGATTCTTGTAGTGAAATGTTTTATAAAGTGATTTTACAATAATTTGATATCTCCCTCAGACCATGCGTACTGGGTGTTGTTGCACCCGGTTTTGCCCCAAACAGCGCCCAACAGCGCCTCAAAGTGCAAAACGGCCAGGCGTTGTTGGCCAAAAAACCCTCCCCTTCGTGGTGTTGACAGCGCCCGTGTATCTCTGTTTCCCATAAAATTCGAACGTTGCCAACGTTCGGATATGCATACTTTTTTTTTTCTTTTTTTTTAAATTCCCATTTTTACTCCTATAAAACCATCAAATTTTATACAATTCAACACGTCTCCACAATTTCGCCCGCAAAATTATGTGCAACAAAACCCGGTAGATGTTGGATCTAACGAGAGTGTCCCGGAGATTGATAGTCCTCCAAGCGTTACCCGAGCGAAGGGTAAGCAAACCGCCGGACCGTCTCAAAAGACAAAGCAGACGCACACAGAAAAAAAACCTGACAGCGAGCCAAGAGCTAAGATGACGCATGGAACGACCACGAGTTGATGTGCTTGGCACGTGCGTTGGTAGAAATTGCGATGGATCCAAACGCCGGTATATTATGTTTTTTTTTTCCGTCATTATTTATTTTTTTAGTTATTATGTTTTTTTTTCCGCTATTATTTTTTTAGTTATTATGTTATTTTTTTTTTCCTTTTTTTAGTTATTATGTTCTTTTTTTTTCGTTATTTTTTTTTTAACTTATTATGTTTATTTGTCTATTTTGTAGCGGATTATCAACGAGAAATGGTTTTTTGGGCCCTAATTCGAGAAGCATTTTTTACCGCAATGAGTGTCGGAGAAGATTATCGTACGCCGGACATGATACGGGGGAAGTGGACCGACCTCAACAAGGCGTGTCAACTCTTTAACGGTATCTACAACCGGAAAAAGAATTCGTCGGTACCAAGTGGTGAAAGTTTGTTGACGCGGACATACGAGGCCGCCGACAAGGAGTACAAGGCGCTTAGGTCGCAATCATTCCAACACAAGGCGGTGTGGGAGTACCTTCACACTCATCAAAAATGGCTCCAACAACCCTCTTTGGAAATTCATACAACGAGGCCGTCAAAGCGGTCTAAAATCGATTCATCATCCGCCCCCGAAAGCCAATCGTCAGATGCTCACACATTGAACCTAAACGACGAGGCGGAAGATGAGGAGACCGTGTATGTCGAGCCGCAAAGGCCCTCGGGTAGGCGAAGTGCCAAAGGCAAAGGGGTTTCCTCATCCTCTACCGCTGACACCGACAACGCGTTGAGCCAAATTGCGGCTCAACTAGCTAGGCTAGGGGATGAGGCTCAAAAGCGTCGCGAGCTTAAAGAAAAGAGATACAACGACCAAGCAACGCTAATCAAAATGAAAGATTGGGAGCAACTGCGACGAAGCACCGATGGGATGACCGACGAGGAAAAAGCTATTAATGAACAAATCAATGAAGCAATAAAAAAAATGGTTGGTAGTGTTTTTTATACAATATTTAGTATGAAATTGTATGATTTTTTTTTTTTTTTTTAAATTATGTAATAGTTTTTGGGTTTATTTTAAAGAAATTATATTTTTATTTATATTATTTAGTTTTTTATAAGTTTTTAATTATTAAAAAAATAAAAAAGAAAAAAAATGAATGGCAAATGTTAAACAACCCCTCACTCTCCACTACACCATTTTTTTCAAAAATGCCCCACAATACGTCCACATGTAGGGCTGTAAACGAACTGAACGTTCAGTGAACATTTCATGAACCGTTCGGTAAAAAGTTCGTTTATGTTCGTTTATTTATTAAATGAACGAACATGAACAATATTTTACGATCGTTTAGTTAAATGAACGAACATGAACAAAAGTCGCGTCCGTTTATTTATGTTCGTGAACGTCCGATTATGCGTTCGTTAACGTTCGTTTATATTCATTTATTTATTTATGTTCGGTATATCATATCTTTTAATTGTATAATTTTAAAATTAGTTTGTTTAAACAAAACAACACTTATAAAACAATATTAGATGCATAATTTAATAAAGTTTATGTTGTTTGTCTATGTTCATTTATGTTCGATCATTTATGTCCGTTTAGTGTTCGTTTAGTATCTTAATGAACGAACATAAACGAACATGAACAAGTCATTTTCTCAATAAACGAACATGAACAAGAAAATTCGTCCGTTTAAGTGTTCGTGTTCGTTTATTTGTGCGGTTAAAATTAAATGAACGAACATGAACAAGGCTCCGTTCGTGTTCGTCCGATTCGTTTACAACCCTATCCACATGCCAAATGTCAAACAACCTCTCTCCACTTCTTACAATTTCTACTCCCGCCCACTTCTTCCCCCAAATCAAATTTAGATTTTCATTATCCTCCCCAATACTTCCGCCGACTATTTTCACTACTCCCAACACAATTTCATTTCATTTCCCCCAAATCCATATTCATTTCATTTCCACACAAACCCTAAAAATCAAAATCAAAATCAAAATCAAAATCAAAATCCACTAAAAGCAGAAGAAGAAGGATGTTGCCTGTCGCGGGTAGGAGATGCTCGTCATGGCTGTGTACAATTGTTTGTTCAAAAGATATCAACTCAGTTTGGTTTTATCATTTGATGTGTTATGTTTTTGAATTTACAGGAGAAAAGTTTGAAGCAGAAAATGCAGGACGAAATTGCCAAAGCAATAATTGCAAATGAGGGTGTTCCTATTACTATAAAGGAACATGATTCAGTTGTATCCAAGATCAAGAAGAAGGCAGCTGAAGCACACGCTGAGATGCTTGAATGTCAAAAATGGGTCCTCAAGGTAGGTCTTGATTTATGTGATCTGAGAGATTATAAAAATATAATCTGTTCGTCCAATAACATGATCTGTTTAGGCGGTTCAATATTTGGGTCGATTTATAATATGTTTTCATAGATTCATTTTAATCCAGATAAAGAAGCTTTAGTTCAAGGGCTTATGTTAAGAAATAGCAAGTTACTTTTACTTTTGCTCCATTGTAGTCATTGTAAATTATAGTACGTTAATGACAACATGGGCTGAATAAGGTAAAATGATCAAAAAAGAAACATACATGAAAGGAGGTTGCTATGTTACAGCATAAGACTTTATTCAATCTTTATACTCACTACAGTTTTATCTCACTTAAAAGTTTTCTTGTTTGTTTAGTTAGTCAAATCAAGTCATAATAATGAATTACTCATGAGCTCTATCAACCTTGTTCACTATTTTCATCTAATTCTAAATATTCAAAATATGGGGTGATGATATATAAAGTTAGAGCTACTCAGACCTATATAACTATACCCAGTTTCTGACAAATGCCCTAATTGTTTTGTGTAGATAAAGAAAAGCCTGATGCTGTGAGAATAGTTCCATTTTTCAAAGACAACAAAGGACGTATGTACTGTAGATTAAAAGGGTGCTCTGACAATCCTGGTATTCTTCTTCAAGGTGACGAGGCATGTTTAATAATTGTGTTGTTGCAATAGGATTCTCGTGACGAGGCATTCAAACAAAGAGAGGCTGCGGTTAAAGAAGTTAGAATCTTAAGAGGTGAATTGCAGCAAGTGAGGGAGGACCGTGAACGTCAGTTATTACTGGTGCAAGAGTTAACTTCTGAGTTAGCTAGATTTAAAGAAAATATCGGGTGCACTGTTGCTGAGGTTGATAAATTAAGCATAAAGTCTTCTGCTTTGGAGGTTAGCTGCTCAATGATTAAATAAATGCTATCTTTTCATTTGCTTTGTCGTGTGAAGATGATAGCTATATCTTATTTCTATTGTAGGAGACGTGTTCCTCTCAGTGAGACCAAATATCAGTACTACAACATCAGTTGGCTGCTGCTAACCGGAAACTAAAAGGTACTGTTTTCTTATTCTTAAAACTATATAATCTGTATTGTTACTGTTCATGACCAAATAATACAGGCTTCCTGTGGAGGTCGTGAATACATGACTTAATTCATGACCAAATGATTAATGGAATTATATGACCCTTAGGTATAGACTAATTAAACATTTTTCATTTCTGTATTATGTCGCACAAAGTTTGGACCTACCAAAAGTAAGTGACAGGAGTGTTGTCTTATGTTGCATCTCCATTACAGATTGTGGTATCCTACTGCAGTAAGTTTTGTGCCGGACATATATAGTGGAAATGATAGCTCAATATTGGCTGTTACAGAAGGCTGCCAGGTACTTTTTTGTGTGTGCCTGTTATGTGGATATTTTTGTCATTTTCCACTGAGCAGATACCAAGTATTGGAATGTTCTTATTAAGCCTGTTAAAATTTTGTCATCTAAGTGCCTGTGAGCCCCTCAATATGACAATTCATTATGGAGGGATTTAATCACCTAACTTACCACTAAACCTTTGTGTTTTCATTAACTTGTTATGTAATTTTCTTGTTTCTTTAAATTCCTCCAGCTGTCAATATGGGACCTGAGAATAAAATAAAAAGGTGGTTGTGTGCATAGAATTTATGGTTCAGTTGGAGATATATGGTATGCAGTTTGCAACTCCTCAAGTGGTTATATTGCAGTTGGTGGAGCTGATCGTACTATGACCGTCTATGATCCTCGCAGGTCATTTATTCTTTCGCCGATAGTAGTCTTTGTCAAACCATACCAGAAAAATTAAAAAGATAATAAGCAGAGCTCTGCTTTTACTGATATAATTATGGCTTTACTGATGTCCTCATCCTTTTATCAAACCCCCCCCCAACACCCACCCCATCAAATTACTTGCAAAATAATGTCTGTTAATGATTAATTTATATTATATTGCAACAAAAACCCACTTATGTAATTATAAGAAGCCTCTTTCCACTTCACACTAACTGATTTTGCATCAAGTGTTGTAATATTCTAATGGACTGGATGCTGATATTCTTATCAACTCTTTGGTGCAGATGGTCAGCTGCATCAACTCTTTGGCGGCATGATAGTCAATTGGAATGTAATGTTGCAAGTTCATGCTTACACATCATTGTAATAGTTGCATGATCCGAATACACACTTTCAAACTGTATAAAACAAAATTTTGTGACCTCGATGCCATAGAAATATATGCATTTCTTATTATACTTTCTTCTATTTAACTTTGGTGTAACTTCACAGCTTCAGGTTGTAAAACATTCACGGAGGTCGTGAAAGCGATAGCAAGTCATGGTTCTGCATCCCATGAGAGTGTAGCAGTTCCACTTGCACTCAGTTATCTAGAAGCTGAGCTATTACATGTCATGACTGATGCGGTACCTTCCTGGTGTTTTCTTGGTTTCCTACCTTATATCTTGTGACAATTTTTTCTTCATTTTATAATTAATATCCTGTTTATAGGATGTATCGATGATTTTAAGCACTGAAGATCACAGTGAGCTTATGCAAGACATTGCAGCCAAAACTTCAGCTGCATTTTCTCTGATACATGATGTTCCTAGTTGTGATGTTATCGATGGTGTACATTTGAAGGAGATTCAGTTCTTGAATAAAGTCGAAGGTGTGTATTCATTCTATCATATATAAGTAACTCCTTATATTATATACTACTAGGGTATCGAGTTCATGTATCTGTTGTTTTTGTCACACAGATTATGACCCAGCATTGATTTTGTATACTAGTGGTACAACTGGGCCACCTAAAGGAGTTGTTCACACACATAGTAGCATTTTAGCACAGGTTCGTGTCAGCTTGTACCATTGAGAGCGTAAAAAGAATGCTGATGGTTTTCACATTGCTGTTTTTTGTCTAAACTTCAGGTGAAAACGTTGTCAACAGCTTGGGGATACACATCAGGCGATTGTTTTCTGCATTGCCTGCTTTTACACCATATCCACAAACTAAATGTTAAAATATTTTGTTTGGTATCGTAAGATGATGATATTGTTGAACACATATGTATCGGATTAATATTGTTAGTGTATTCGGAGTGCAATGGAACAGATATTTCAAGAAAATATGGTTTCAATAATTTTTTTTCCTTCTGAAAATGAACATAAAGATCGGTTCTTAGGTATTAATTGATCTATATGTGTTCTCTCATAAAGATCGGTTCACAACCGATCTATATATGTTTCTCTCATAAAGATCACTCTTTTATAGAGCGGTTAAAAACCGATCTTTATGAGGGTTTTCCACTGATCTTTTTAGCGTTTTTTGTAGTAATGTATATATATATGATGTGTAGGTTTTGATAAAAATGGATGGTTTCAAGTGAAGGCTATATGTGAAAACAAATGACATATGGTGTCTGCAACACCCAGTCAACAAGGAAAGTAGTTCTATGAATTGATATGGCTCATCGCTCATGAATTACATATGTTGTTCAATGTTCATACTTCATACACTATATTGCTTTAGTACTTCCAAGTTATGGGCCTTATAGCTATGTAATTTTGATTGTTTATTATTACAAACAAATGTTTGATTAATCAAGTTTATACATTGTACTTGGGGTTATACATATTATTAATTGAATACAATTTCATTTGTAGTATTTATGTTTGGGATCTTATTTATCATTTAGCTCATATGAAATGCTTTTTTAAGAAATGCCATACAGCTTATATCTCGTGGCTAATTTATACTAACTGGGATGAAATCCATATTAGAGACTATTTACCTACCGATTAATAACTTTCATGTAAAAATGATTGTATACAATTTTACCCATAGATTACCCATGATTATATGTATGGGTATTTTTGTGGTATTCTCTAAAATCCCATGAAATATTTACCCACAAAAATAACATACTCACCCACTAAACACATCATGGCCACGTATTAAAAATATTGTGGGTAAGCAATTAGCCTCGAAGGTTTTACCCATTTAAAGAGTTGTATGGGTAATTTATGGGTATTAGCCAATTACCCACGAATATAAGCCTTTTACCCACAAATATGGTCCGTGGGTAATTGACAGAATTCTTGTAGTGAATACTAAACTATTGGGGTTTGAAAAACATAAAATTTTGGCTCAAGTGGTGAAATGGTGGAAATTATGCTTAACTTAATTTGTAACACTTATTGAATTAGCCGTAATAAATTGTGGTTAACTAGTAAACACGAATAACCGTTGTAAAAACCTGATGTTTTATTACTTAAATAGCTAGTGTCCTATTAAGTTTTGTTGTAATAAAACTTTTGTGAATAAGCGTTCCATAAAACTGATCTTTTATGACTCAAATATCAAGTGTCCTATTATGGTGTATCAAGTTTTGATACCCAAGTATCAAGTGTCATATTAACTAATGTTTAAATAAAACTTTTGTAAATAAGCGTTCTAAAAAACTGATGTTTTATGACTCAAATAAGAAGTGTTCTATTATGGCGTATGATAATAAAACCATAACAAATAAGCGTACTATAAAGGTTAATGTTAAAAGACACAGGTGTCAAGGGTCCTATTAAGTTTTGTTAAAATAAAACTTTTGCAAGTAAGCGTTCTATAAAACTGATACTTTATGACTCAAATTTCAAGTGTCCTATTATGGTGGATGAATTTATGAGACCCAAGTGTCAAGTGTCATAATAAGCATTATAAAAAGCGGATGTTTTACGACTCTAAAAAGAAGTGTCATATTATGGTGTATCATAAAAAAACCATTATGAATAAGCGTTCTATAAAGGTTAACGTTATAAGACCCTATTGTCAAGGGTCCTATTAACTTTTGTTATAATAAAAAACGTTTGCGAATAAGCGTTCCATAAAACTGATGTTTTATGACTCAAATATCAAGTGTCCTATAATGGTGTATCAATCTATGGGACCCAAGTGTCAAGTGTCATATTAAGTTATGTTTTAATAATACGTTTGCGAATAAGCGTTCTAAATAATTAATGTTTTATGACTTATGTATCAAGTGTCCTATTATGGTGTATTGTAATAAAACCATAATGAATATGCGTCCTTTAACGGTCCTATTAAGTTTTGTTATAATAAAACTTTTGCGAATAAACGTTCTTAAATACTCATATTTTATGACTCAAAAATAAAATGTCCTATTATGGTGTATGATAATAAAGCCATTATGCATAAGCGTCCATAATACCCACGTGTCAAAGGTCCTATTAAATTTTGTTATAATAAAACTTTTGTGAATAAGCGTTTTAACTAACTGATGTCTTATGACTCAAAACTCAAGTGTCCTATTATGGTGTATTATAATAAAACCATAATGAATAAACGTCCTATAAAGGTTAAAGTTATAAGACCCAAGTGTCAAGGGTCTTATTAGGTTATGTCATAATAGGACATCTAGTGATCAAGTGTCGTATTACACTATCACATAATGGGACACCAACAACTAAATGTCTTATAAAGTAATTTATTAGGATCCATATTTTAAGTGTCCTATTAAGTTATATGATAATATGACCCCAAATAATCAACCATCATATTATATAACTTTTTAGGACACCGCCTAAGTAGCAAATATTTAAAAAGGACCCTAAACGCTCATATGTCCTATTAAACAGTTTTTTAGGACTCCATTATCATACCGTCCCAGACAAAGGGTCCTAAAAAGCCACTTTTCTTGTAGTGTTACCTCAAAATACTTGATCAACTCACAAGAATGACGACCAACGGGTCAACATACAACTCTTGTCCTCCTCGTTTCATCAAGAACAACTGCAAACCAGACATTCCAAAATTCAGTAACTAACAATAATCAGAAAGTAATCGTATGTAATAATGAGAGTACTTTCATACCTCATCAAAAGCTTCAAAGATATCGATACTAGGTTGGTGAATGGTACACACAACTGTACGTCCTGTGTCCACCGTGTTCCTGACGGTTCTCATCACAATGGCTGCAGCCCGAGCATCTAACCCTGAGGTTGGCTGTAACACCTAAAATCTGAAAACGTGCAAAATTACCAAATTGCCCCTGAGATTTAAAAACTAAATTAAAAGCTAAATAAGTATCAAATAAATTCCAAACTTCTGGCAATGCACAAGATAGGATCCAAATAATTTTGAGAACTTCATTTAACATTTGTACAAGTGGTAAAATTACTAAAATACCCCTACATATGCCGTATATATTTAAAATGTATTATTATGTTATTTAAACTTATAATTATAGAAAGAATTAAGGATATTAATCATTCAAATCAATCACCACTTGATTTCCAGCTTTTATGGCCGAAATTATGGCCCATCCCTCCCCATTTGACCAGCCTTTCCTTGTTTTAAATCAATCACATTATTTTCTCTTGAAACCCTAATTGAGCCGATAAACACACACACACAAACAATTCTCTATAGCTTCAATTCGACATCCAAAAATTCCAAACACAATTTTCTGTGATCAAGCAACATCTAAAGAGCCCTAGAAAAATTATTGTGGAGGTGTTCGTTGTTTGGTTCGTCCGTGGTGATTTTTGCATATCGCGACTAGGAGAAATAAGGTATAAATCATTTCTCATTCATTCGACACCCTAAAATTCGATTCTTATTTTTCTCACACTCCTTATATAATGTACAACCTAGGAAAAATTGGATTGGAGCTGTTCTCATCCGTTTTCTATTTTTGAGAGATTATTTCTTTTCGTACGCCTATATATAAGGTATCTCGTTATTAATTCGTACGACTTCCATAAAATTTGTTTGTGATTTTTCTCATGATCCTCATGTCGTGTATGG
Source organism: Artemisia tridentata subsp. tridentata (assembly GCA_021014915.2). Taxonomy (NCBI): domain Eukaryota; kingdom Viridiplantae; phylum Streptophyta; class Magnoliopsida; order Asterales; family Asteraceae; genus Artemisia; species Artemisia tridentata. The sequence continues at coordinate 62,175,227 of CP139501.1, read as the reverse complement.
TGTGGGAAAAATGATTGCAAGGTCAGAAGATCATTTTTGAAGTCGTGGTGATTTTGGTGCATTTTGGCTATTCGCGTACATATTAAATCGTGCGTCTCGTTCTACACGTTCGAATCTTGATTTGGTATTTTTCTTAGACCCTATACATGTTAAGAACATCAAATAAAATGTGTAATTCGATCCATGCATGTTATATGAATTATTTGGGTTTTAAATCAATAAAACAAAGCGTAAATCCTTAAAAATACCTAACGAATTATAAGGGCTGTGTATATATTTTATTTTCATGTATTATAATCATATGAAGTCTGGAAAAATGATTAGATGATTTGTCATGGCTTGAATATGGGTTTTAAGAATTTATTTTGTGATTTGGGTTTAAAAATTAAAAGCGTATAAAAGTATATAAAAACTATACGATCTGATTTGGGATGAATTAGGGTTTGTTCTTGGATTAATAAATGATGTTATATGATGAAGTAATGATTAAAAATGATTAGAGAAGGTTAGGGTTTGATTTTGTGAAGTTAAAAGTCATACCGTGTGGTTTTAAAAAGTCTAGGATAGATTATGTAATTTCTAAAACTCTTGGGTCATTTTTAAAACTTATTTTAGAACATGTGCTTGCTGTATAAAATATAAAAGGAGGGGGTCTAGTGTCATTTTTGTATTTTAAGGGATTAAAATGTTTTTAGGGTTTAATTATAGTTCGAATTATAAAATAATTAAATAGAGGGACTAAACTTGTAATTTCTGGAAAGTTAGTGCTGTTTTGAGTAAAATAATACATTCAGGGGGTTATGTGTTAATTTGGTGATTTAATGGGTTAATATGTAATTATTATTAATATAAAGTTGAAATTATAAATTAAAGGACTAAATATGTAACTTTGTAAACTAGAGGGACCTATTGTGTAAATTCTATAAAATTGAGGATACATTCTTATAATATGATAAAATAAGTGACCATTGTGAAACTTTGATAAATTAAGGGTCTAAAGTGTAACTTTTGAAACTAAAGGGTGTAAAGTGTAAATTGTGAATTCTTAAGGACCTAATATGTAAATGTGATAAAAGATACCCTAATTCCAGAAATAATGATTTAACTAAGAATGTTGATCCAACTTTCTAGATATGGAAACTTACTAAATATGGAAACTTTCTAAAAATGGAAACCTGCTAAAAATAGAAAGTTACTTAATATGAAAATGGTATCTTTAGTAATCGTGTCTTTACTCCTCTAGGTGTGAAGAGGGAGTGACCTGTGCTCATTATCATCTTATTTTGTGATTTCCTTTGTCAAGCAATAAGGTACAGATATTCTGCTTCTTTATTAAGAGGCCTTCGTTCTCTGATTATGATTCATATTAGGGTTTCCCTATACCATTGCTATGTTCCCTTCATTCATGAACTCCGATTATTGAACCATCATGATATTGAACCTGTTGTGATTATGAACCATGATTATGAACCATGATTATGAACTTATGAAACATGATATTTGACCTATGCAAGTAAACTAAAAACATGATTCATGATACTTGACCTTTACCCTCAGTTTGATACTACGAGCCACTCACTAGGCATGAGGGTTTCATGTCCATGTCAGTCGATGCACCGATGGCATGACTCTAGGGCAGGAGAGTGATGACCTGTCCCGTCCCTGCATGTTATGTTTACGTAGAGGCAGATTATGGCCACCTGGGGCGTATGGATGCATCCTAGATTTGTTCATGTACATGTTATGTTATGTTATGTTATTCATGGTGACTGATGGTGTGTGCGATACATGTCTTTCACACTCCGGGAGCTAGCTACTCCAACCCATGATTGAGGACACCCCTCATATTTACTGGATACCCATGATTGAGGACGCCCCTCATATTCACAGGATACTAAGAGGTCTCCCCTCTGCATGTTTACGATTATGATTATGATTATGATTCATGTTATGTTATGGGCTCGTAGTGGATTTCTGACTTCCTTTACCATGTACCCTTTTACCTTTCCTTATAATACCATGTACTCTTACCTTTCATCTTGATACCATGTATTCATGCTTCCACACTCTTTTACTCATGTAAATTATACATTATACTACTGCTTGTTACGTTATATCTGTTCACTGAGCTCTAGTAGCTCAGCCGCGTTTCTTTTCCCGCGGCAGGTTTTAGTTGGAAGCTGGGTAAGAGTGAAGAGACTTTGGACCTAGAAGACTTTGAGTAGAAGCCATTAGAAGAGATGTACTTATGGATTTGATAGGCAGCTTTTATTTTCCTTTGTAACCCTTTGTATTGCAAGATTTCATTTGTAACCTTTGAGAACCATTGTATTACTATTGAATGTATGCTTTGTTTGATCTGATATGGAGCCATTTGTGTAATACTTCTACCCTTGCCGGGTTGGGGTGTTACAATTATGGTATCAGAGCCAGGTTGCGATTTCGTAATACATTTACCCTTGACCTGTGTAAGTTAGGACTACTAAGCTTTCCCTGTAGGCGCTCGTAAGTCAACCTTTGAAAATTGCTTTAGGATTTCCCATAGGAACCTAAGTTTTGACCGGTGAGAAATGGGTAGACTATAAGGCATTCGTTTAAGTACCTTTGCTTCCGCATCACTCTGATTCGTGCCTTGCTTTTGGTTAGATCCTGTTGATAACACTCTTTTGGAAATCGAAAGCTTATGCTTTGCACCACCTAAGATTTGAACCTGATTAGATTTGGAAGGCATTGAGAAATTTCATAATTATTGGCAGACACTATTTAATCCTTATCTTCAGATCCCTTTTGTTAATCATTTTGATTAAGACCCTCATTTGCCTCTGATTCTTTTATTAATCACTTTGACGCCTCTTCAGGCATTCCGAGAACCCCCATGGCAATGACGTACTGGATATGTTTTGTTATTTGTCTTTTGTTTTGATAAGTACCTATGAATCTCCCGACCCTATTCGAGTTTGTTTCACCATCCATGTCCTCGCAAGAAGTCTTGTAGTTCATAACTTCGAGTATCAGGATATTCTTATCTCATTTCCGAATAATAAAGATTTGCATTGCCGATCAGCTTGATTAGAGGATTAATTTTGACCGATCGCTCGTTCAATGATAATTTACGTGAATTTCTTGAGTTTCGAGTAAATTTTGACACCTACCGAATTCTAATGCCTAGTATCGTTATTGTCATTTTCAGCATAGCACCTCCGGCACGCCGCAGATATCGTTGGACAACTAGGTTCGCCATCGGCCGAAAGAGGATCGGAAAATTGAGGAGGATTGCCAAGAGAATATTGATCCCCACCAGGATGTGGCCGGGCCGGATCGAAGAAAGGAGGACCATCATGAATATAAGTGGGACGGAAGAACAGCTGCTCGTGGCGGAAATAACAGATGAAGAGGACGTTGTAACTAGATACCAGGGAAGAGACCCCAGGTTTTCAGAAGAAGGAGGAGTGGTACGAGTTGAACCTCGCAATTTGTACGGATTTGTGGACCGCATAGAAAATGAAGGGGGATACACTTATGGGGGTTTTGCAAGCCAGCCACTTGCCCAACAAGAAGGGAACCGGAACGGATGGATCAGCGAGGAAGAGGAGGAGGATTCAGACTTGGAATCTACTGCAAGTAAACCAATCTAAGCATGGGGTTAGGAGTCTAGTAGCTGTATTGTTTAGAATTTTATCTCGAATTTCTTATGGCATTAACGTTTCGCGTACTTCCGTTGAATTATGAGAATTTTCCCGAATAAGATTTGAGTAATGTTTGGAAAAAAAAAAAAAAAAAAAAAAATTGCGATGTGTGCTTCACCTTTGTAAATCTGTTAGGACTCATCTCAGCTATATAAGCCAAAACTTTAACTTGCCACATTTGTTTTGGCATCCCTTAAAGATATGTTGTTTCGAGTACTGAAGTTTTCCTAGAAACCATTTCGTATTTCAACGACTAAACCTTATCTTAGAAGCTTTGGCGCTTGAACTCTCTGAACATGAGCATTGGATTGAACATTGTTTAGCATCCTGGACTTTTGAATTTGATTCCTGATGAACCACCAAAATTCTTCCATCGGAGCATGAAGTAGGATTTGACATGACAATCAGAGATTACTAGTCACTAAACGGAGATGTCTTTCGGATCATATCATTTGATTGGAGCAACCGGGAAGAACAGCAACCGAAGACCAAGAAGTGAGTTTACTTAAGTATATCTTCTGGGCATGTTTTAGTTCGTTCGTGATGAAGAAGGATGGTAACTGGAGATATGTGTGGAAGCTGAAGCGTATTACTGTTAGGAGCCAATATTCCTCCACCCTGGAACGACTACGTGTTTTGTTTAAATTCAGAGCGCGAAGTTTCCTCCTGATGAATTGAGTCTATTCTTCTGATCGACCCCCATATTCGTAATCGACTACTATGACGGTTAGTTACGCTAATGGTATTAGCTAAAGCTCTTACTGTTTCATGGACTTGATAAATGATGTTTTCTCGTAAGTACTTAGGCAAATGGTCATTGTATGACTTAATGGTACATTCAGAGACGAGGAAGGACATGAAAACCATTTTGCACCTTGTTAGAAATTTGACGATCATCTGTGTATTCTGAGAGATTGATGGTTGTTGAGACAACGGTGTTCTTTGCCTGACCTGGAGTTGACAACTGCAGAGGCTACCCCGAAGAGTGAAGACTTTCCTTTCAAGGCAGAAGTGTTGGCGATGCAGAAGAAGAAATTCTAGTCAAGATAGCGAACCTGGAGCTGATGAAGACGTGCAGTCTCACTTCCCTATTCATCTTGGTTGTACTAAGATGAATTGAGAACGGAAGCAGACTGGATGACGAAGAGATTGAAGATCGTACCAGAAATTCACACTACTCCCTCACATTCCAAGAAGAACTGCGGGAGGCTTGACGACCCAGACACAAGTTCCTGATTGTGGTTTCACTTTCCGATTGTTGGACAACCGAAGGCAGATTAACAGGTCTTGAAGAGATTGGATGTGTTGAATGAGCGAAGTTGTGAGACAGACCTTTCATGTTTGGAAGAATTGATTCTATGAAGACCGAAGTCCTTGGCGACTAACTTTCATTTCGTTGACTCTCTTAAGTTTTGTTATATAGTAATAAGATCCTTTAATGTTTCAAGTTCCCTAGAAGTATTTCAGTTCCGTGCTCATTTTTCATATGTTCGATGATGGCTTTGTTTTGAGAGATTTTGGCGAGTTGTAGAAGATATGATGCTTGTGACGGCGTACCTCACTTCGGATAGGCACTCCGGGATTTTGATACTCTTGCAAATAGTTTTGTTTTCTCTCTTGACGATGGCATTTGATTTTGTTGACCTCTGAGACTGTAGAAGTACTAGGTGGATTAAGATAGGTGGTTTTGATTACGATTTGAGATAAAGTAGACCATCATGAGGGCATATTTATATGATGCCAGTATTATGACGTCTGGCCAACGTGATAATACTTACATCATATAACGTGCACTTGTTGTGGACATAGGATATCTTGGGGAGTACCTAAGCAGTTTAGAATTTGATCTCTATTGGATTATCCGTGATTAGTGAGACTTTAGGTTCATTCTACCAATGCGTTTAATCTGCTTTCATCGTTATACGACTGGATACGGTTGGATACTCGACACGCGTTTGTTGACCTCTGTACTTCTGATAAGAATCTTAGGCTCTGTTGTAGAACTTTCTATCGTCTATTTTCTGTCCGTATGGATCCGATCTGTTATTATATAAGAATATGCCTATGTTCTGCTATATATATACGTTCCGCATTCGTTAAGTCTGTTCATTTTGATCTGCTATGAGTTAAGATATGAGATTTCGGATTCTGAGAAAAACAAGACTTGATTGTTCATGATAACACCTTTGGAAGACTCTTTGAAGCCGAGACTATTTGAAAAGCTGAAGAGCTACTTTTGCATCACCTCATGGTTGCTACGATTCGATGTATTCTCGTTTCATTCGCCAAATCAATACGATGTGAACCCTACTTTTGTTTGTACTTCTTCTTAGAGAATTCGATTATCATCCGTATATTGGTACGTTATCAGTGGATTCGCACTCGGCATAGTGTGCCTCTGTTTTGTTTCCGATCCTTTCACTCCTGATTCTTTGCAAATTTCGAGGACGAACTTTTTCTTTTAGAGGGGAAGAAGTTGTAACACCTAAAATCTGAAAACGTGCAAAATTACCAAATTGCCCCTGAGATTTAAAAACTAAATTAAAAGCTAAATAAGTATCAAATAAATTCCAAACTTCTGGCAATGCACAAGATAGGATCCAAATAATTTTGAGAACTTCATTTAACATTTGTACAAGTGGTAAAATTACTAAAATACCCCTACATATGCCGTATATATTTAAAATGTATTATTATGTTATTTAAACTTATAATTATAGAAAGAATTAAGGATATTAATCATTCAAATCAATCACCACTTGATTTCTAGCTTTTATGGCCGGAATTATGGCCCATCCTCCCCATTTGACCAGCCTTTCCTTGTTTTAAATCAATCACATTATTTTCTCTTGAAACCCTAATTGAGCCGATAAACACACACACACAAACAATTCTCTATAGCTTCAATTCGACATCCAAAAATTCCAAACACAATTTTCTGTGATCAAGCAACATCTAAAGAGCCCTAGAAAAATTATTGTGGAGGTGTTCGTTGTTTGGTTCGTCCGTGGTGATTTTTGCATATCGCGACTAGGAGAAATAAGGTATAAATCATTTCTCATTCATTCGACACCCTAAAATTCGATTCTTATTTTTCTCACACTCCTTATATAATGTACAACCTAGGAAAAATTGGATTGGAGCTGTTCTCATCCGTTTTCTATTTTTGAGAGATTATTTCTTTTCGTACGCCTATATATAAGGTATCTCGTTATTAATTCGTACGACTTCCATAAAATTCGTTTGTGATTTTTCTCATGATCCTCATGTCGTGTATGGTGTGGGAAAAATGATTGCAAGGTCAGAAGATCATTTTTGAAGTCGTGGTGATTTTGGTGCATTTTGGCTATTTGCGTACATATTAAATCGTGCGTCTCGTTCTACACGTTAGAATCTTGATTTGGTATTTTTCTCAGACCCTATACATGTTAAGAACATCAAATAAAATGTGTAATTCGATCCATGCATGTTATATGAATTATTTGGGTTTTAAATCAATAAAACAAAGCGTAAATCCTTAAAAATACCTAACGAATTATAAGGGCTGTGTATATATTTTATTTTCATGTATTATAATCATATGAAGTCTGGAAAAATGATTAGATGATTTGTCATGGCTTGAATATGGGTTTTAAGAATTTATTTTGTGATTTGGGTTTAAAAATTAAAAGCGTATAAAAGTATATAAAAACTATACGATCTGATTTGGGATGAATTAGGGTTTGTTCTTGGATTAATAAATGATGTTATATGATGAAGTAATGATTAAAAATGATTAGAAAAGGTTAGGGTTTGATTTTGTGAAGTTAAAAGTCATACCGTGTGGTTTTAAAAAGTCTAGGGTAGATTATGTAATTTCTAAAACTCTTGGGTCATTTTTAAAACTTATTTTAGAACATGTACTTGCTGTATAAAATATAAAAGGAGGGGGTCTAGTGTCATTTTTGTATTTTAAGGGATTAAAATGTTTTTAGGGTTTAATTATAGTTCGAATTATAAAATAATTAAATAGAGGGACTAAACTTGTAATTTCTGGAAAGTTATGCTGTTTTGAGTAAAATAATACATTCAGGGGGTTATGTGTTAATTTGGTGATTTAATGGGTTAATATGTAATTATTATTAATATAAAGTTGAAATTATAAATTAAATGACTAAATATGTAACTTTGTAAACTAGCGGGACCTATTGTGTAAATTCTATAAAATTGAGGATACATTCTTATAATATGATAAAATAAGTGACCATTGTGAAACTTTGATAAATTAAGGGTCTAAAGTGTAACTTTTGAAACTAAAGGGTGTAAAGTGTAAATTGTGAATTCTTAAGGACCTAATATGTAAATGTGATAAAAGATACCCTAATTCCAGAAATAATGATTTAACTAAGAATGTTGATCTAACTTTCTAGATATGGAAACTTACTAAATATGGAAACTTTCTAAAAATGAAAACCTGCTAAAAATAGAAAGTTACTTAATATGAAAATGGCATCTTTAGTAATCGTGTCTTTACTCCTCTAGGTGTGAAGAGGGAGTGACCTGTGCTCGTTATCATCTTATTTTGTGATTTCCTTTGTCAAGCAATAAGGTACAGATATTCTGCTTCTTTATTAAGAGGCCTTCGTTCTCTCATTATGATTCATATTAGGGTTTCCCTATACCTTTGCTATGTTCCCTTCATTCATGAACTCCGTTTATTGAACCATCATGATATTGAACCTGTTGTGATTATGAACCCTTGATTATGAACCCTTGCTTATGAACCATGATTATGAACCATGATTATGAACTTATGAAACATGATATTTGACCTATGCAAGTAAACTTAAAACATGATTCATGATACTTGACCTTTACCCTCAGTTTGATACTACGAGCCACTCACTAGGCATGAGGGTTTCATGTCCATGTCAGTTGATGCACCGATGGCATGACTCTAGGGCAGGAGTGTGATGACCTGTCCCGTCCCTGCATGTTATGTTTACGTAGAGGCAGATTATGGCCACCTGGGGCGTATGGATGCATCCTAGATTTGTTCATGTACATGTTATGTTATGTTATGTTATTCATGGTGACTGATGGTGTGTGCGATACATGTCTTTCACACTCCGGGAGCTAGCTACTCCAACCCATGATTGAGGACACCCCTCATATTTACTGGATACCCATGATTGAGGACGCCCCTCATATTCACAGGATACTAAGAGGTCTCCCCTCTGCATGTTTACGATTATGATTATGATTATGATTCATGTTATGTTATGGGCTCGTAGTGAATTTCTGACTTCCTTTACCATGTACCCTTTTACCTTTCCTTATGATACCATGTACTCTTACCTTTCATCTTGATACCATGTATTCATGCTTCCACACTCTTTTACTCATGTAAATTATACATTATACTTCTGCTTGTTACGTTATATCTGTTCACTGAGCTCTAGTAGCTCAGCCGCGTTTCTTTTCCCGCGGCAGGTTTTAGTTGGAAGCTGGGTAAGAGTGAAGAGACTTTGGACCTAGAAGACTTTGAGTAGAAGCCATTAGAAGAGATGTACTTATGGATTTGATAGGCAGCTTTTATTTTCCTTTGTAACCCTTTGTATTGCAAGATTTCATTTGTAACCTTTGAGAACCATTGTATTACTATTGAATGTATGCTTTGTTTGATCTGATATGGAGCCATTTGTGTAATACTTCTACCCTTGCCGGGTTGGGGTGTTACAATTATGGTATCAGAGCCAGGTTTGCGATTTCGTAATACATTTACCCTTGACCTGTGTAAGTTAGGACTACTAAGCTTTCCCTGTAGGCGCTCGTAAGTCAACCTTTGAAAATTGCTTTAGGATTTCCCATAGGAACCTAAGTTTTGACCGGTGAGAAATGGGTAGACTATAAGGCATTCGTTTAAGTACCTTTGCTTCCGCATCACTCTGATTCGTGCCTTGCTTTTGGTTAGATCCTGTTGATAACACTCTTTTGGAAATCGAAAGCTTATGCTTTGCACCACCTAAGATTTGAACCTGATTAGATTTGGAAGGCATTGAGAAATTTCATAATTATTGGCAGACACTATTTAATCCTTATCTTCAGATCCCTTTTGTTAATCATTTTGATTAAGACCCTCATTTGCCTCTGATTCTTTTATTAATCACTTTGACGCCTCTTCAGGCATTCCGAGAACCCCCATGGCAATGACGTACTGGATATGTTTTGTTATTTGTCTTTTGTTTTGATAAGTACCTATGAATCTCCCGACCCTATTCGAGTTTGTTTCACCATCCATGTCCTCGCGAGAAGTCTTGTAGTTCATAACTACGAGTATCAGGATATTCTTATCTCATTTCCGAATAATAAAGATTTGCGTTGCCGATCAGCTTGATTAGAGGATTAATTTTGACCGATCGCTCGTTCAATGATAATTTACGTGAATTTCTTGAGTTTCGAGTAAATTTTGACACCTACCGAATTCTAATGCCTAGTATCGTTATTGTCATTTTCAGCATGGCACCTCCGGCACGCCGCAGATATCGTTAGACAACTAGGTTCGCCATCGGCCGAAAGAGGATCGGAAAATTGAGGAGGATTGCCAAGAGAATATTGATCCCCACCAGGATGTGGCCGGGCCGGATCGAAGAAAGGAGGACCATCATGAATATAAGTGGGACGGAAGAACAGCTGCTCGTGGCGGAAATAACAGATGAAGAGGACATTGTAACTAGATACCAGGGAAGAGACCCCAGGTTTTCAGAAGAAGGAGGAGTGGTACGAGTTGAACCTCGCAATTTGTACGGATTTGTGGACCGCATAGAAAATGAAGGGGGATACACTTATGGGGGTTTTGCAAGCCAGCCACTTCCCCAGCCAGAAGGGAACCGGAACGGATGGATCAGCGAGGAAGAGGAGGAGGATTCAGACTTGGAATCTACTGCAAGTAAACCAATCTAAGCATGGGGTTAGGAGTCTAGTAGCTGTATTGTTTAGAATTTTATCTCGAATTTCTTATGGGATTAACGTTTCGCGTACTTCCGTTGAATTATGAGAATTTTCCCGAATAAGATTTGAGTAATGTTTGGAAAAAAAAAAAAAAAAAAAATTTGCGATGTGTGCTTCACCTTTGTAAATCTGTTAGGACTCATCTCAGCTATATAAGCCAAAACTTTAACTTGCCACATTTGTTTTGGCATCCCTTAAAGATATGTTGTTTCGAGTACTGAAGTTTTCCTAGAAACCATTTCGTATTTCAACGACTAAACCTTATCTTAGAAGCTTTGGCGCTTGAACTCTCTGAACATGAGCATTGGATTGAACATTGTTTAGCATCCTAGACTTTTGAATTTGATTCCTGATGAACCACCAAAATTCTTCCATCGGAGCATGAAGTAGGATTTGACATGGCAACGAGAGATTACTAGTCACTAAACGGAGATGTCTTTCGGATCATATCATTTGATTGGAGCAACCGGGAAGAACAGCAACCGAAGACCAAGAAGTGAGTTTACTTAAGTATATCTTCTGGGCATGTTTTAGTTCGTTCGTGATGAAGAAGGATGGTAACTGGAGATATGTGTGGAAGCTGAAGCGTATTACTGTTAGGAGCCAATATTCCTCCACCCTGGAACGACTACGTGTTTTGTTTAAATTCAGAGCGCGAAGTTTCCTCCTGATGAATTGAGTCTATTCTTGTGATCGACCCCCATATTCGTAATCGACTACTATGACGGTTTGTTACGCTAATGGTATTAGCTAAAGCTCTGACTGTTTCATGGACTTGATAAATGATGTTTTCTCGTAAGTACTTAGGCAAATGGTCATTGTATGACTTAATGGTACATTCAGAGACGAGGAAGGACATGAAAACCATTTTGCACCTTGTTAGAAATTTGACGATCATCTGTGTATTCTGAGAGATTGATGGTTGTTGAGACAACGGTGTTCTTTGCCTGACCTGGAGTTGACAACTGCAGAGGCTACCCCGAAGAGTGAAGACTTTCCTTTCAAGGCAGAAGTGTTGGCGATGCAGAAGAAGAAATTCTAGTCAAGATAGCGAACCTGGAGCTGATGAAGACGTGCAGTCTCACTTCCCTATTCATCTTGGTTGTACTAAGATGAATTGAGAACGGAAGCAGACTGGATGACGAAGAGATTGAAGATCGTACCAGAAATTCACACTACTCCCTCACATTCCAAGAAGAACTGCGGGAGGCTTGACGACCCAGACACAAGTTCCTGATTGTGGTTTCACTTTCCGATTGTTGGACAACCGAAGGCAGATTAACAGGTCTTGAAGAGATTGGATGTGTTGAATGAGCGAAGTTGTGAGACAGACCTTTCGTGTTTGGAAGAATTGATTCTATGAAGACCGAAGTCCTTGGCGACTAACTTTCATTCCGTTGACTCTCTTAAGTTTTGTTATATAGTAATAAGATCCTTTAATGTTTCAAGTTCCCTAGAAGTATTTCAGTTCCGTGCTCATTTTTCATATGTTCGATGATGGCTTTGTTTTGAGAGATTTTGGCGAGTTGTAGAAGATATGATGCTTGTGACGGCGTACCTCACTTCGGATAGGCACTCCGGGATTTTGATACTCTTGCAAATAGTTTTGTTTTCTCTCTTGACGATGGCATTTGATTTTGTTGACCTCTGAGACTGTAGAAGTACTAGGTGGATTAAGATAGGTGGTTTTGATTATGACTTGAGATAAAGTATGACCATCATGAGGGCATATTTATATGATGCCAGTATTATGACGTCTGGCCAACGTGATAATACTTACATCATATAACGTGCACTTGTTGTGGACATAGGATATCTTGGGGAGTACCTAAGCAGTTTAGAATTTGATCTCTGTTGGATTATCCGTGATTAGTGAGACTTTAGGTTCATTCTACCAATGCGTTTAATCTGCTTTCATCGTTATACGACTGGATACGGTTGGATACTCGACACGCGTTTGTTGACCTCTGTACTTCTGATAAGAATCTTAGGCTCTGTTGTAGAACTTTCTATCGTCTATTTTCTGTCCGTATGGATCCGATCTGTTATTATATAAGAATATGCCTATGTTCTGCTATATATATACGTTCCGCATTCGTTAAGTCTGTTCATTTTGATCTGCTATGAGTTAAGATATGAGATTTCGGATTCTGAGAAAAACAAGACTTGATTGTTAATGATAACACCTTTGGAAGACTCTTTGAAGCCGAGACTATTTGAATAGCTGAAGAGCTACTTTTGCATCACCTCATGGTTGCTACGATTCGATGTATTCTCGTTTCATTCGCCAAATCAATACGATGTGAACCCTACGTTTTGTTTGTACTTCTTCTTAGAGAATTCGATTATCATCCGTATATTGGTACGTTATCAGTGGATTCGCACTCGGCATAGTGTGCCTCTGTTTTGTTTCTGATCCTTTCACTCCTGATTCTTTGCAAATTTCGAGGACGAAAATTTTCTTTTAGAGGGGAAGAAGTTGTAACACCTAAAATCTGAAAACGTGCAAAATTACCAAATTGCCCCTGAGATTTAAAAACTAAATTAAAAGATAAATAAGTATCAAATAAATTCCAAACTTCTGGCAATGCACAAGATAGGATCCAAATAATTTTGAGAACTTCATTTAACATTTGTACAAGTGGTAAAATTACTAAAATACCCCTACATATGCCGTATATATTTAAAATGTATTATTATGTTATTTAAACTTATAATTATAGAAAGAATTAAGGATATTAATCATTCAAATCAATCACCACTTGATTTCCAGCTTTTATGGCCGAAATTATGGCCCATCCCTCCCCATTTGACCAGCCTTTCCTTGTTTTAAATCAATCACATTATTTTCTCTTGAAACCCTAATTGAGCCGATAAACACACACACACAAACAATTCTCTATAGCTTCAATTCGACATCCAAAAATTCCAAACACAATTTTCTGTGATCAAGCAACATCTAAAGAGCCCTAGAAAAATTATTGTGGAGGTGTTCGTTGTTTGGTTCGTCCGTGGTGATTTTTGCATATCGCGACTAGGAGAAATAAGGTATAAATCATTTCTCATTCATTCGACACCCTAAAATTCGATTCTTTTTTTTCTCACACTCCTTATATAATGTACAACCTAGGAAAAATTGGATTGGAGCTGTTCTCATCCGTTTTCTATTTTTGAGAGATTATTTCTTTTCGTACGCCTATATATAAGGTATCTCGTTATTAATTCGTACGACTTCCATAAAATTCGTTTGTGATTTTTCTCATGATCCTCATGTCGTGTATGGTATGGGAAAAATGATTGCAAGGTCAGAAGATCATTTTTGAAGTCGTGGTGATTTTGGTGCATTTTGGCTATTCGCGTACATATTAAATCGTGCGTCTCGTTCTACATGTTCGAATCTTGATTTGGTATTTTTCTTAGACCCTATACATGTTAAGAACATCAAATAAAATGTGTAATTCGATCCATGCATGTTATATGAATTATTTGGGTTTTAAATCAATAAAACAAAGCGTAAATCCTTAAAAATACCTAACGAATTATAAGGGCTGTGTATATATTTTATTTTCATGTATTACAATCATATGAAGTCTGGAAAAATGATTAGATGATTTGTCATGGCTTGAATATGGGTTTTAAGAATTTATTTTGTGATTTGGGTTTAAAAATTAAAAGCGTATAAAAGTATATAAAAACTATACGATCTGATTTGGGATGAATTAGGGTTTGTTCTTGGATTAATAAATGATGTTATATGATGAAGTAATGATTAAAAATGATTAGAGAAGGTTAGGGTTTGATTTTGTGAAGTTAAAAGTCATACCGTGTGGTTTTAAAAAGTCTAGGATAGATTATGTAATTTCTAAAACTCTTGGGTCATTTTTAAAACTTATTTTAGAACATGTGCTTGCTGTATAAAATATAAAATGAGGGGGTCTAGTGTCATTTTTGTATTTTAAGGGATTAAAATGTTTTTAGGGTTTAATTATAGTTCGAATTATAAAATAATTAAACAGAGGGACTAAACTTGTAATTTCTGGAAAGTTAGTGCTGTTTTGAGTAAAATAATACATTCAGGGGGTTATGTGTTAATTTGGTGATTTAATGGGTTAATATGTAATTATTATTAATATAAAGTTGAAATTATAAATTAAAGGACTAAATATGTAACTTTGTAAACTAGAGGGACCTATTGTGTAAATTCTATAAAATTGAGGATACATTCTTATAATATGATAAAATAAGTGACCATTGTGAAACTTTGATAAATTAAGGGTCTAAAGTGTAACTTTTGAAACTAAAGGGTGTAAAGTGTAAATTGTGAATTCTTAAGGACCTAATATGTAAATGTGATAAAAGATACCCTAATTCCAGAAATAATGATTTAACTAAGAATGTTGATCCAACTTTCTAGATATGGAAACTTACTAAATATGGAAACTTTCTAAAAATGGAAACCTGCTAAAAATAGAAAGTTACTTAATATGAAAATGGCATCTTTAGTAATCGTGTCTTTACTCCTCTAGGTGTGAAGAGGGAGTGACCTGTGCTCGTTATCATCTTATTTTGTGATTTCCTTTGTCGAGCAATAAGGTACAGATATTCTGCTTCTTTATTAAGAGGCCTTCGTTCTCTCATTATGATTCATATTAGGGTTTCCCTATACCTTTGCTATGTTCCCTTCATTCATGAACTCCGTTTATTGAACCATCATGATATTGAACCTGTTGTGATTATGAACCCTTGATTATGAACCCTTGCTTATGAACCATGATTATGAACCATGATTATGAACCATGATTATGAACTTATGAAACATGATATTTGACCTATGCAAGTAAACTTAAAACATGATTCATGATACTTGACCTTTACCCTCAGTTTGATACTACGAGCCACTCACTAGGCATGAGGGTTTCATGTCCATGTCAGTCGATGCACCGATGGCATGACTCTAGGGCAGGAGAGTGATGACCTGTCCCGTCCCTGCATGTTATGTTTACGTAGAGGCAGATTATGGCCACCTGGGGCGTATGGATGCATCCTAGATTTGTTCATGTACATGTTATGTTATGTTATGTTATGTTATTCATGGTGACTGATGGTGTGTGCGATACACGTCTTTCACACTCCGGGAGCTAGCTACTCCAACCCATGATTGAGGACACCCCTCATATTTACAGGATACCCATGATTGAGGACACCCCTCATATTCACAGGATACTAAGAGGTCTCCCCTCTGCATGTTTACGATTATGATTATGATTATGATTCATGTTATGTTATGGGCTCGTAGTGGATTTCTGACTTCCTTTACCATGTACCCTTTTACCTTTCCTTATGATACCATGTACTCTTACCTTTCATCTTGATACCATGTATTCATGCTTCCACACTCTTTTACTCATGTAAATTATACATTATACTTCTGCTTGTTACGTTATATCTGTTCACTGAGCTCTAGTAGCTCAGCCGCGTTTCTTTTCCCGCGGCAGGTTTTAGTTGGAAGCTGGGTAAGAGTGAAGAGACTTTGGACCTAGAAGACTTTGAGTAGAAGCCATTAGAAGAGATGTACTTATGGATTTGATAGGCAGCTTTTATTTTCCTTTGTAACCCTTTTTATTGCAAGATTTCATTTGTAACTTTTGAGAACCATTGTATTACTATTGAATGTATGCTTTGTTTGATCTGATATGGAGCCATTTGTGTAATACTTCTACCCTTGCCGGGTTGGGGTATTACATTGGCTCATCCATAAAGATTATAGATGGATTGGCTACAAGCTCTACTGCTATGGTTAACCTCTTTCGTTGTTCGGTTGAGAGCCCATTGACACCTGGTAACCCGACTAGTGCATCCCTTAATGGGGTCAGTTCCACAAGGTCCATAACCTCAGCAACGAAACTCTATAAAACAACATTAAATCTCGTCATTTCTAATATTAAACTATAAACTGACTGAAAATACTTTTGTTAAAGAGGTTTTGCTCCAATTATCATTACAAGAATTCATTTTCAACAAAAAAGCCTCATAAAACATTCATTAAGTGACCAAACAACACCCAAATCAGTTTCAACATAACCTTAAATTCAATGTTACAAGTTCATAATTCGGGTTCACAAAAACCCCTAAATTCGAAAATCGACAGAATAAGAAATTGACCCATGAACACCTTAAATTGCTTTCTAAATTGAACATATAACATATTATATTACCTGATTTCTATATAAATAGCCTTAATACCAGCAGCAATGATGGTGAATGGCGTTGGTTTTTGGTTTGTAAAGACGGGTTCGAGACTTCGAGGACTGGTGGTGGTGAAGCTGGGCAACCACACCATATTCTTTTTATGATTTTGATTTTGGGGGAAAAGGATGAGTGTGACTGAATTATTGAATGGTTGGAGACTTGGAGGGAACAAAGATGGAGGGATTAAAAAAGTGATTTTGATTTTGGGTGAAAATTGGGGCGGGATATAATGAAAATATTTTGGGGAAGACGGGTTGGAGACTTAGAGGGAACAAAAAAATGTAGGATCTAAAAAAACTGATTTTGATTTTGGTGAAAATTGGGGCGGGATATAATGAAAATATTTTGGGCAAGACTAAATATTTAGGAACTTTTTTTAAACTAATTTAAGGCATAAAATGTGTGACCATATGTACAGATTTTGGCTACACTTAAATAATGTGTGACAAAATGTTTAGTGTGATCATATATGCCATTTGGTCACAGTGTTTAAGTGTGTGACATATATTTAACCACATACACAATTACTTCATGTGACCATATATGGATTTTGGTCACACTTTTCAATTGTGTGACATATATTTGTCACATATGTATATATAGTGTGACTAATGTTTCAACCTTATTTGTATCCGTCACACGTCCCAAATTATAAGTTACTAAAAAATCAAAAAAAAATTTTACCAGATACGTATAGTCACGAAAATATTCAAATGTGTGGCTGTAGCCTCAGATGTAATTCCGAAATGGTCACACAAGTCGGATCAAGTGTGGCTGTTTATTTTATTCTGGTACATTTAGTCACACAAAAAAGTGACTGTGTGGCTGTTTGAAAAACAGCATGTGTGACTAAATCCCATTTTTGTACTAGTGTGATGAGAGGACTTCAAATCTACATGTTAGTGGAGAAAGACTATCCTTTAGCTAAGCATACACTTGACATGATGCTCAATGGTACTGTCAAAGTTCAAGTTGATCATTAGAGTGAAATGGTATATCAGCTTCTCAAGAAAATGGAGAAACAACTTTATGGGACTGATTATAAGAAAATGAGGGAATAGTGTTTGGAAGCATCCTCCTGGTGAAGGATTATACTTTGAAGGAAACTTGATGATTTTAGATGAAAATATCAAGTTTAGGGGAGGATTGTTGGGAATTAAAGCTTCCAAGATGTTAATACTGCTCAAGAGGGATAAAGCTGCTCATGAGATTACAACTGCTTAGGTGATTAAAAGGAAGATGCTCTATGTATGTTTCTACTGCTGGTTATAGAGTTACTGCTGCTAATGAAGGTTAAGACTGCTAGTGTATATTATAACTACTGAAAACTTCAAGGAAATATACACTAAATAGTTAGTGCTGCCAGGCTTAATGTTAATGCTGCTAGTTCAGAGTTTCAACTACTGCAAGATTACTACTGCTAGAGTTAGAATTAAGACTACTAGAATATTTAGTTAATTCTGCTGATAAGATAAACTTGTATAGTCAGTTAGATAATTATAGAAAAGATTCTTTAAAGATTTATCTTGTATAGAAAGTTATTGTAAGCCGACTAGGACTCCTGAGCCCATAAAAGGAGGTCCTGGGGTATAGAGTTCGATATATATTATTCATAACTTCAAGGTTGTAAACCCTAATACTTAAAGAGTATTCGTATTAATAGTATTGAAGTTGTTGATTTGTTTACGATTGTGTTAACTGTTCTTCTTAATACTATTGTTTAGACTCCGCATAAACCTTAATAATTCAACACAGTTTCTATAACTAGTTGTGTTAATTCATCTGGCATAACTAAACCTTTACAAGCTAAGGGAGTCGATCAAGTGTATAGCTGGGATCAACACATCACTAGAGTGGAAGTAGAATTTTTTAGACATCAGTTGCTTACACTGATGAACATACTGGAAATGGTGCTTAATGCAAGATCACTTCATCTGAGGGAAATGCTGAAAAAGAAGAGACAGTCAAATTAAAAAGAATTGCAAGAAAGAGAGTTAAAAGAAAAAGAACAGGAAAGAATTGAAATGGAGATGCAGATACAAGCAGGAACGGTCAATGCGGAAGGGACATCGGATGATAATTTGGTTTTCACGGATCATAATGTATTATCATAACAGCAGAATGAAATAAATAATCTAGGGAATGTTTCGGATGCTGACGGGAAACTCAGTAATGAAGTTGGCTTGAAGAATGCAGCTGCTGATGTCGGATCCTCATATAGTTTAATCACATTGGTTTAGGACACACAAACGAAAGAGAAATGCATGGCATGTTTTAGATTACTTCATTCACACCTTAAAGTCCTCTCAAACAAAAACTTAGAAGACACTCGTTCGGGGAACGGATTCAAACGGGCATTTCCATCACTCTATGGAGAAGATGTTGAGATGTTCACAAAAAAGATGTTCCTCAACATGGATCAACTGGAAAAGCTACTTGAAAAAGAAGAATTTAAAGAGAATGGATCTACGGTCGCCTTTAGAGTGCTCAAGGAACAGTTTCAGCAGTTCATCGATTCCTGGTTATCTTCGGATTATGACAGTGTAATGGCACGCAAGTATTTTTTAGAATACACTCGAATCGAGGTTCAAAATTTCAAAGACATATTGATCCAACATATGGATTCGATTGAGAAGACAATTACTGAAAGAGTACGTCACATAAGAGAGTATGACAAAAGGATGATTGAAAGGAAGTTGCAGACTCAAGAGAGACAGGATAATGAGATTAAAGCATTGGATGCTAGCTTGGTTGTTTCCAAAAGAAGTGGGACAGAATCAGAACAATAAAGAAGAAAAACGCATATCAGGGAATGATACGGATGCTGAAAATGAATATATCAGACCCATTTATGACACAGAGCCAATGGCTGAGGTACCCAATTATAACACCTTTTATGTCAATGATATGATTTCTTTGTCTACTGAAATACAGCATCCTGAGCAACCAGAATACACTAATGAAGAAGAGGTTGACCAGAATGTTGAACAATTTCACAACAAATGTCCTTCACTTGTTTCATTAATTGAAAACAAAACAACTGAACTGTCAAAACAAACTCTCGACTCTGAAAATATTTGTCTCAAAAAGACCACAAATGAGCTTTCAAAAGAAGCAGCTGATGTCAAAGAAGATTTGTCACAAAGAACTGCTTAGTCTAAGAAAGATTTTACAAAAGTTGAAGCACAATGTACTTCTTTCCAACTCAAACTATAGGAAATAAATGAGAAAAAGTCTTCTAAAAAATCTTTGACATCGGTGCTTAAAGGAAAAGAAACAGTTTTTGAGGAAAACTGTGATAATGCCAAAATCAAGTTTGATTTTGAAAAACTTGAAAAAAAAATTATTGGGTTGGAACTTACTGTGGCATCATTACAAAATATAAATGAGCATTTGAAACGAATTTACAAAAACCTTTTTGATTCAATCAAACTTTCACGGGCTCAAACACAAAGTTCAAACAAGTTTGATTCTCAAATCACAAAAGTTCCCTTTCCAAATCCTCTGTTCAATCATAATTCTTCAAATCTTGAAAAGGAAACGGGGGAGAAAATGTAATTTTTTTAAAACGGCCAAATTCGAAAGTTATTTTTAAAGTCTTGAAAAAGAAAATGTTGAGTTCGAACGAAAATTGGCTCGTAAGATTGATGATTCTAAAGCCGAAAAAGATCAACTTTTGAAAGAAAATGCATCTTTAGAATCAAAACTGGCATCACAAGATCATCTTAATCTTCCAAAAGAATACAGTGATTTGAGAACTTCATACAATGCTTTAAAAGTGAAGTTTGATTCTCTTAACCGATCAAAGGCAAAAGCTCCAATTTCAAATGTTTCAACTCCAAATGTAAGTGCTTCGGAGAAGGTTTACACCGGTGAATCTTCAAAATCATTTTTGAAAAAGGTTTCTCAGTTTACTACCTATTCTTTGCAAAAAGGAAGGAAGTTTTCAAAGAGACCTAGTTTTTCCGAAACATTTACTCCTCAAAAGTTTTCAATGTCAAATGCTTCAAACTTTTCTAAACCTAAAGGAAGTTTTTCGAAGAAGGTTTACACGGGTGAATATTCAAAACCATTTTCAAAAAAGGTTTCTGAGTTTACAATCTATTCTTTGCAAAAAGGAAGGAAGTTTTCAAAGAGACCTAATTTTTTTGAAACATTTACTCCTCTAAAGGTTTCAAATGCAAATGCTTCAAAAGAAAAGTCTCAAGTTTTACAAACTCCATACGCTCATTTTACACCGGTAAAGCAAGTGTGGAGACCAAAGCAATGTTGTTCAAAATCTCCAAATGCTTCAAGCGAAATGAAATATGTTTTTCAAACTCCACACTCTCATTTTACACCGGTATAACAAGTGTGGAGACCAAAGCAAAGTCGTTCAAAACCTTTCAAATACCGAAAAGCTTCCATTTACCACATAAACAAATCTTCAAAGAGAACCCATGAGGTTTAACGCCAAATGGAAATCTTCTTATTCAGAATTTAAAACTCCAAGAGAGACACCGGGTTTCTAAAAAAATTTCAACAGAAAAAGAGTTTTAAAACTCCATTGGTTCCACGAGTATTATTTCAAAAAGAAACACCGGTTTTCAGTCCTCGTTGGAATTCTACATCTTTAAATCCGATTGACGCAACTTGCAAATGGATTTTAAAATTTGGTAAACCCGTTGGCACCATGCTTAAATGGTTTCCCAAGGTTGTTGTCTAATCTGATAATGCTTAATGGCTTATGTACACATAACAGTGCATAACCCGCAATTTCCAAAGACCCTATTGCACATTTTAGTGTGACAATCCTAGCAGATAAGAAGTTCTCACGCAAAGCTTATCAAAAAAAATTTAACCTTAAGCAAAATTTATTCAAAATTATTCAAAAGGTTTTTTTTTTCAAAACTTTTCAAAATTTTGCTCAAGTTTTTTAACAAATTACACCCCAATTCGCTCCAAAATTTTAAAATTATCAAAACATATGCTAGTTTTGAAGGGGAGTATTTCAGAGTGATGTTATTCACTTTTATCACACAAGCTACCAAATTAATCCTAATAACATAATTAAACATAATAACTAAAATAAATAAACAGACACAGCCCATGGGCCTTCTACACAGGCTGGGCCATAAAATAAACCTAAAGGCCTAAGCAACCTGTAGGTCACCCCTTTTAGATCAAATCACACATATATTAGATATCTAGAGAGAGAAAGATATGATGTTAGAGAGAGAAAGAGCTAGAGAGAAAATAAGAGAGATTTCTTATTTCACACACAATCCACCACCTCTCAAATGAGAGGTTTACACTTTATATAGTCTCCTATGATATGAGGAAAGGGAAGTGTGCCGTCTTTACATATTTCACTATTTCAACATTAACGTAAATACTATGACTAAACTAGACGGCACACTTCTACTATCATGTAGTGTAACACCCCAACCCGACAAGGGTCAAAATGCCACATTATGGTGTCAACAGAACAAACCCAAGCGGAAGACTTTTATAATAGTTAAGGTTACAAAGGTTCAAAATGAAACTAAGGACATAATAAATCTAAACAATAATGACTATCAACTAGAATACAAGTCTGAACAAATCTAAATGGAAGTTAACTTCAAAGTCTAATCCAACTGCAACGGGGATCTATCGTCAGGGTAGTCCACTAAAAGCTTCTATGCACTCTTCACTCAAACCCAGCTTCCAACCTAAAACCTGCTGCAGGAAAAGAAATGCGGCTGAGCTTAAAAAGCCCAGTGAACAGATATATATATAACAAACGAATAAACAAATCATATAAAGGTATAGGAAACGGAAACATAAGCTCTTGCGGAAACAAATATCATCTGTCAAAAGAATGAGAGATAAGATGAGACGAATCAAATGGAACACATGCATACACATCAAAGTAAGAATAACTGTAGAGTCAAAGAAATAAACGTCAACGTACACGTCCAAACGAGCCACTCGAATGGACCAAAGGTACCTAACAGATAGCCATGAGCGTGTCTAAATGAGCCACTCGAATAGACCAAATAATCACAAATACCTATCAAATCTACGTGTACGAAGAGGGGAGACCTCTAAGTACCCAAATAGTGAGTGGGGTATAGAGCACATACAGCCAGTCACCAATCAAATCAAATCACATGTCAATTACCTAGGATGCATCTATACGCCCCCTATAACAAATCATATACGTACCATGTACTAGACAAGTATACACATACATCAAAATGGCCAAGTGATCACATCATATCATATCATAACAAATGGGGACGCCGTGGATCAATCACACCTCCACAGAAAGTGTCACGCCATCGGTGCCTCAATGACATGGCCATGGTACCTCCATGGCTAGTTAGCTAGGGCAACAAACATAGACCAAATAATCACAAATACCTATCAAATCTACGTGTACGAAGAGGGGAGACCTCTAAGTACCCAAATAGTGAGTGGGGTATAGAGCACATACAGCCAGTCACCAATCAAATCAAATCACATGTCAATTACCTAGGATGCATCCATACGCCCCCTGCAACAAATCATATACGTACCATGTACAAGACAAGTATACACATACATCAAAATGGTCAAGTGATCACATCATATCATATCATGACAAATGGGGACGCCGTGGATCAATCACACTTCCACAGAAAGTGTCACGCCATCGGTGCCTCAATGACATGGCCATGGTACCTCCATGCACTAGTACAAAAATGGGATTTAGTCACACATGCTGTTTTTCGAACAGCCACACAGTCGCCTTTTTATGTGACTAAATGTACCAGAATAAAATAAACAGCCACACTTGATCCGACTTGTGTGACCATTTCGGAATTACATCCGAGGCTACAGCCACACATTTGAATATTTTCGTGACTATACGTATCTGGTAAATTTTTTTTTTGAATTTTTAGTCACTTATAATTTGGGACGTGTGACGGATACAAATAAGGTTGAAACATTAGTCACACTATATATATACATATGTGACAAATATATGTCACGCAATTGAAAAGTGTGACCAAAATCCATATATGGTCACACGAAGTAATTGTGTATGTGGCTAAATCATATGCTCAAGTTTGTCACACATTATTTAAGCGTGACTACTAGTTTTTGTTGAAAATTTAGCCACATATGAATTTAAAATATGTGACAACTGAAAAGTAAGTTTGAAGCATAGTCACGATATGCATTTAAAAGTGACAAATATATGTCACACACTTGAGATGTGTGACCAAATGTCATATATGGTCACACTAAACCATAGGCATACATGATTAAGTGTGACCAAAATTCGATACAAATAGTCACGTAAGTTAATATGTGTGTCTAAAGTTAAGTGTGTGTTTGCCTGCCAATTCCTAATGTGTATTGTCACACATTTAATTGTAGCACAATCATGTGACTATAGGCAATAGTCAAATTTTGTCACACATTATTTAAGTGTAGTCACAATTCGATACATATGGTCACACATTTCTGATAACTTATGCAATAGTCAAAAATTTAAAAATATCAATGTTTTGGCTCCATTGTAAGCATTTATGTAAGCATATTTTGTCAGACTATACATTCTAGCAGTAATAACTATACATTCTAGCAATAATAACTACACATGTTTATCTCATAAGCAGTAATAACTATACATGTTTAAGTCAAACTATACATTCTAGTAGTAATAACTATACATTCTATTTCTTGTCCTTGGGTCCTAGATACTCTTCCATCTTCTTGAGCAGTTCATATGCCATGTTATCATAATTAAGCTGAAGCTTGAGTATTTTCTTCCCACGCAACATCTGATGTAGAATTTTTTGTGAAACTTTAAAGGGTAATCCTTTTCTACAAGCATGTAGATCACCAACTCATTCACAGTTAAAGCATGTACTCCACATCGTTGAAAAATTTTCCATTCTTTAACAGTATTGTGCGTTAGTCTTCTCCAACATTCATCTTCATGATTTGGTTTAAACATTACCTTCAAATAATTCCAGACTTCTCTATCATAAGCTTGTTCTGGTGTCTTATTACCAAATCTTTGTTTGAGTAATTTCCATAGAGCTATCATATCTCGTCTATCAAAATCATGAACCATGTGAAGAAAGCTTACAAACCTTCTAGAAGAACCATCATGCCTCTTAATATCATAATAAATTGTTTCCCCATGAGATCCAGACTTATAATCAACAATGGGATGTTTGACAGTTAAAGGTTATGCATCCATGGCTTCTCCTACAGAGTCAACTGCAAGTTCAGTGTGAGCTTGCGTTTGTTCTTTAGCAACAGCTTGCTCAGTTTGTTCTTGTTTTCTCTTTTTACTGCTTTCTATTTCCAACTGTTCACCTGCTCTCTTTGAACTGTCATTCAAGAAGAGTTCATTGTTTCACTTGGCAATTGCATACAACTCTTCAATGCTTTTATCATCCAAGAATTTCAAATCCTTTAGTTTCCAACTGGCCACATTCTTCAAATATCTGCACATGAGTAGATGTTTATGATGAACATATTGGGTGTTGTTGATATTAATATAAATTTACCTTTGAAACAAAAAATAAATAAAATAAAAAAATAAAAAAATACCTGCACATGAGATCTCTTCTTTGTTTTTGAGTGGGTGGCTTGTTCTTCTTAGCTGCATATCTTTGTTCTGCATACAACTTTTTTTTTGCATCAAATTTTTCTTTTCGCATCCTGGCTTTTTCATCTACTGAGTACTTATCTTGCTCTTCTTTATGTACTATTTTAGCAAGCTCACAATCAGCTTCAACCTGAGCCCTTTCCTCAAACCATGAAGCTATTAACTCTGCATTTTTTTACGCTTGTAATTTTTTTGCATACTCCTTGTCTGAAAGAATCTGAGCAGCTTCTTGAGCATCAAGATCAGCCACTTGTCTTGTCAATTCTTCATCTGTAATCATTGGTTGTTGTTGTTGTTGACTAGGTGACTGAAACTTAAATTTCTTCTTAGGTTCATCAATCAACAAACCTTTGCCTTTTTCTGATGGTGAAATATTTGTTGATGGTGTTTTTGGTACTGATACTGGCTCTTTAATGACAACTCCTTTTGCCTTAGGTTTTGCACTCCTCATCTTTGTTAATATTTGAGCCATAGTCATATCATCATCACCTTGAGTAGCAGTAACCTTATCAATAGCAGGAATAAATTTAGTCTCAGTAGCACTAACATCAATAGCAGCAATACTAACTTCAGTCTCAGTATAGAGAACTAACCTTATCAATAGCAGGAATAGCAGGAATAACTGGCTCACTAGCAGGAATAACTGGACCACTAGCAGGAATAACTGGCTCACTATCAACAGTTGTAACCTTGCCCAAACGCCTATCCATCACCGCTTCATTCCCTTGGTTATCAGCAACTAGAAATTCCATTGGATCACTCTCTTCACAAATACTTTCACCCTCTTTATCCTCCCCTGAAACTTTGCCTTCATTCCCCCCCTGTTTGGGAGCATCCTTAGAAGCTTCAGAAGATTTAACCTTTTGTTTGGGAATTCTTGATCCTTTGACTCCTTCTAAATACCTAACCCTTCTCTTCAAAGCCTTTATCTCCCCACCTTGAGCTTTGATGACTCCATCTTGGGAAGAAGCTATTGCTCGCAGATCACCAATTTGTGCAGACAGCTTGGCACAGGTATCCTTCAATTCATTCAAAAGTTGCAGTCTATCCTCACCACTTTGGCTTATGTTACCTAGCCCGACAGGTGGATCACTGGAAAAGTTAAGTTCAGTCTGACCCCTAGGATGAACATCCGAACCCCCTATTGTTTCCATTTGACTGGGACCTTCACCTGAATCAGTTCCAGAGGAACTTTCTTCATTAGAAGTTGTCTTGGTTCGGGTCTTAATGATGTTACCACTGTCCTGTGCTGCTGCTAAGCTAGACACAGTAGTGGCAGCCCTTGCCAACATGTCACTCTCCCCCCCCCCCCAGTGACATCCTCATTGTTGGGAATAAAATGTTCAAGTCAAAGAGCCTGCCAAAGATGTTAAAGAGCCTGCTAGTTGATTTTGAAGAGTATGAAGATGTTCTACCAGTACCTTCTGGGTAGAAGGTACTGCTAGTTGATGAAGAGCCTGCCAAGCTTATGTCAAGTCGATTAGATATTTTGTAATAGATATTTAGTTGAATTATTAGTCTTTGTACATTGTTATACGTTATGTAGAAGTGGTTTAGTCCTCTGTGGTTCACAGAAGAATATGGCAGAGTTGTACATTGGTAGTTGTATTTAATTGTAGGCGCCAATATAGTCAAAGTATAGTTTTATATTCAACCACTTGACAAACTTGTCATAAGATATCCTTATCTTATAAAAGGATATCTTAGTCACCACTTCATGCATGCATCTTTACCAACTATTAACCAAAACCAAACTATCTCTCAAGTAACTTAGTTACTTCAAATCACAAATCCTTTTACAATCTTAGATTCAAGATTACTTTGTAATCCCGGTGATATTTAGATCATCCGTATTATTTCATCAATAATATTGAATCGTTTTGTGTTAACCAAAGTTGTGTTCTTTGTTCATTACATTCTCACGTTTACTTAAACTCACCACCTTGTGTTCTTTTAAGTGTGTTGTAGTAGATTCCGCATGCTAAACACATTCAATACATAAATATCTCAACGAACAAAACCGTTCCACAAGTGGTATCAGAGCTGGGCTTGATATTTACTAATTTAAAAGAAAAATGGATGTTGAACATATTCAAACAAATGTTGCAGCAAAACTTCCATTACTTAAGCAAAATGAGTTTGAAATGTGGCGACTAAGGGTAGAACAATACTTTCAAGTGCAGGACTATGCACTTTGGGAGATCATTGAACAAGGCAATTCATTTAAACCCCAAATCACCACTACAACAGTAAATGATGCTCTTGTAACACACATACAAGACCAACCATCAAATGCAGATGAAAAAGTTCAGAAGAGAAATGATCTAAAGGCAAGGAGTATGTTACTGATGACTATTCCAAATGATCAACTTCTGATCTTTAACAAATACAAAGATGCCAAAACCCTTTTTGAAGCTATTGTGGCTAGGTTTGGTGGTAATGATGCTACCAAGAAAACACAGAAAACACTTCTCAAACAACAATTTGAGAACTTTACAGCCACAACCAATGAGTCTTTGGATAGTATGTTCAATAGACTTCAGAAGCTTGCAAGTCAGTTAGCCATCCATGAAGTGATGATAACTCAAGAAGACCTAAACTCTAAATTTCTTAGGAGTTTACCTTCCGAATGGTCTATGCATGTCATTGTCTGGAAGAACAAGCCAGATATTGACCAGATGAGTCTCAATGATCTCTACAACAATTTCAAAATTGTAGAACATGAAGTAAAGAAGACTACTGGGTCAAGTTCCGGAAATATGGCATTTGTTTCATCACCAAGCATCTCAAAGGTTGATAATGAAGAAAAAGGTGGCAGAGAAGAAGGTACTGCCAACACAACCTTTGGTACTGCTAGTACTTCTAGTAGTACCAAATCCATTTTAGATGAAACAATTGGGTGTGCTTTTCTTACATCTCAACACAATGGGTCCGTATTAACATTTGAAGATCTTCAAGAGATTCATCCTAATGATCTTGAAGTGATGGACATAAAGTGGCAACTTTCACTTTTAAGCATTAGAGCTAAGAAGTTGTTGATGAGGACTGGCAAGAAGATAATGATAAATGGAAATGAGCCTGCTGGCTATGATAAGTCAAAGGTGGAGTGTTACAACTGCCACATGAAAGATCACTACTCTAGAGAGTGTAGAAGACCTAAGAAGCAGGATGACAAGGGTAGAGGGTTTGACACCAGAAATAAAGAAAGCTTTGAGAAGAGAGGAAGCTTTGAAAGCAAGAGTAAGGTTGTTGAAGTTGCTGAGCCAAAAGCAATGGTTGCTATTGATGGCATGGGTTTTGATTGGAGTTTCATGGGTGAAGATGAGTCAACTTCTGATGAATTGGCTTTGATGGCATTCTCCACCCCTGAGGTACAAACTATCAAATGTTCTGATAATTGTGAATTTCTTAAAGAATTAGAAATTATAAGAAAATCTTATGATACAGAAATATTAGAACACAGAAAAACCCAACAAACATTATTTGACCATAAGTGTGGTATGGCCAAACTAGAAAAACAAATCATTCACTATAGAGAAAATGAACTCACATTTTCTGATGCTAAAGCTGCTCTTAATAGACAAATATTTTTGAAAGATTCAGAAATAGAAATGGTAAGGACTGAGTGCACTAAAGTGACATTGGCTAGAGATAATATTCAACTGACTGTTACTAAATTAGAAATTGCTTCTGAATGTACTAGGAGCATAGTAGAAAATCAGATGAATAAGAGAATAAAATCAGGGATAGGATACAATGAATGTCCACCTCCTTATAGAGGAATTCCTTGTCCTCCAGGATCAGATCTTGCTGAATCAGGTTTGCATGAAGTCACTAACAAACCATTAGCTAAACCTGTAGTGATAAGTGAACCTTCTGAGAGTGCTAAGAATGCCTCACTCTCTAAGGTGCTCACTGAGAAGAGACCAGATGTCCTAATTATTGAAGATTGGGTATCTGATGATAATGAAGATGAGACTATTCCTATCAAAGGAATCAAAGTAGGACCAACCAGTCCTAAAAGAGTAGAAGTTAAAGCTAAGGCTAAAGCTGTTTTGAAAACAGTTGAAAGTTGTGAAAAATGTAATAACAAACCTAGGGGAAGCCAAAGAAATTGGAACAACCTTAAGTCACAACAACTAGGTGATGACTTTGTTATGTTTAATAAGGCTTGTTATTATTGTGGTAGCTTTAATCATCTTCATGCTTATTGTAATAAATGGGTTTCTGGGAGTAAATCAAAGTCTAAAACAAATGTTACTCACCCCAGAAAAGGTTTTGTTAAGTCTAACACCACAAATGTTAAACATACTGTTAGACAAAATAAGCCTGTTATTGCAAAACCAACTGATAAGGGTACAAGAAACACTTTCAAATGTGTACCAGAAGTTGTGAATAGTCCTATTCAAAAGAAATCTGTGGTCAAAACACAAATTTGGAAACCAAAAACCAAAGGTCCTGCTAGACCAAATGGTACTGCCAAAATTGGTATTACCAAAATTGGTACTGATAGACCGAAGACCACACAATGGATTAAAAGGGAAACTGCTGTTAAGTCCTCAGCATGTTGGATTTGGAAACCAATCCAATCAAAAGGTGCATCAACAATCCTGAAAAGGTTTGATTTCATTGATGCAAGAGGCAAACCCAAGTCTGTCATGGCTTGGGTACCCCAAGGAAACTAATATGTTTATTCATGTGCAGGAACATTCATCTGATATTGGAGATCAAGGATATGTTGATAGTGGATGTTCAAGGCACATGACAGGCAACATGTCATTCCTCTAGACTTCAAAACATTTGATGGAGGATATGTTACCTTTGGGGGAGGAATAAAAGGAAAGATCACTGGTAAAGGTACTATCAAAACCAGTAAACTAGATTTTGAAAATGTGTATTTTGTGAAAGAACTTCAGTTTAATCTTCTTAGTGTCTCACAAATGTGTGACAAAAAGAACAATGTTCTATTTACTGACAATGAATGTATGGTTCTTTCTTCTGATTTTAAGATGCCTGATGAAAGTCAGATCCTTCTTAAAATTCCAGAAAGGAACAATATGTACAGTGTCAATTTAAAGAACATTGATCCTAAGGAGAGTCTAACTTGTTTGGTAGCAAAAGCCTCATTGGATGAATCTATGCTTTGGCATAGAAGGCTTGGTCATGTAAACTTTAAAACAATCAACACTATTGCAAAATATGATTTAGTAAGAGGTTTACCCAAAAAGATTTTCCAAAACGACCAAACCTGTGTTGACTGTCTAAAAGGCAAACAACATAGAGCTTCTTGTAAGCCCAAGACCCAAAACTCTATTTCTCAGGCTTTACATATGCTTCATATGGATCTCTTTGGTCCTACTAATGTATGCAGCTTGAATGGTAAAAGATATTGTCTGGTTGTTACTGATGATTATAGCAGATTTTCATGGGTTTTCTTCTTAAGATCTAAACATGAAACTAGTGAGATACTTAAAACATATATCACTGAGGTAGAAAACCAATCTGATAAGAAGGTCAAAGTCATCAGGTGTGACAATGGGACAGAGTTCAAGAATAGAGTTATGGATGACTTTTGCAAGGAAAAAGGCATAAAAAGGGAATTTAGTGTAGCTAGAACCCCACAACAAAATGGAGTAGCAGAAAGAAAGAATAGAACACTTATAGAGGCTGCTAGAACCATGTTAGTAGACTCTAAGTTGCCTATTTCATTTTGGGCTGAAGCAGTTGGTACTGCCTGTTATGTACAAAACAGGGTTCTTGTGACAAACCCACATAGAAAGACACCTTATGAACTTTTCTTTGATAGAACACCATCTTTAAGTTTTATGAGACCTTTTGGTTGTCATGTCACTATTCTAAATACCAAAGATCATTTAGGCAAATTTGATGGAAAAGCAGATGTTGGCTATTTGATAGGGTATTCCTTGCAGAGTAAGGCTTATAGAGTGTTTAACACTTGCACTAGGCAAGTAGAAGAGAATCTTCACATAGAGTTTCAACAGAAACTAACTAATGTGAAAGGAATTGGACCAGATTCGATGTTTGATATTGATAGGCTTTCAGAATCTATGAATTATGTGCCTGTTTCAGGTACAAATACTAATGATGATGCAGGTTTTGAAGATAATGTTGAAACTCCTAAAGATCAAGATTACATCTGGATGCCAATTTGGAAAAGTATGGATCTATCTTCAAGTCAAGAAGGACCTTCAAACACAACAAATGAAGGCAATGAAGAAGATCATGGAACTAAGAATCAAGAGAATCAAGAAAGTGGTACAAATGACAATGGTACTGCTAGTTCATCAGATGGTCCTGCTAGTTCAAGTATTGATACTGCTGAGCCATTGAATGTTCAAATAGATGATTCTTCCACAGAAGAAGGGGGAATTAGCAATCTTCCATCTACCTATGAAGTTCCAAAAACACCAAACACTAGAATTCTCAAAGATCACTCAACTGATGATGTGATTGGAAGCATAAATTCTGGTGTTAGGACAAGATCTCAAGTTGGTTTATCTCAAGTCTTGTCTTCAGATGAAGAAGGGTTTCTCTCCTCTATTTATGAAGAAAAGAATAATGATACTTCCAATATATGCCTGTTTTCATGTTTTCTATCTCAGGCTGAACCCAAAAACATAAACAAAGCTTTAGATGATGCAAGTTGGGTGGAAGCTATGCAAGAAGAGCTTCTCCAATTCAAGATTCAGAAGTTTGGATATTGGTTGATTTGCCCAGAGGTCATAGGGCAATTGAAACCAAATGGGTATTCAGAAACAAGAAAGATGAAAGGGGAATAGTGATCAGAAACAAGGCTAGATTGGTAGCACAAGGATATACTCAAGAAGAAGGGGTAGATTATGAAGAAGTGTTTGCTCCAGTTGCAAGACTTGAAGCAATTAGGCTTTTCTTGGCCTATGCTTCATTCATAGGCTTCACTGTCTATCAAATGGATGTTAAGAGTGCATTTTTATATGGTGAAATTGAAGAACCAGTATATGTATCTCAACCTCCAGGCTTCATTGATGCAGAGTATCCAGACAAGGTTTACAAGGTTACCAAGGCTTTGTATGGCCTACACCAAGCTCCTAGGGCATGGTATGAAACATTGGCTTGTATTCTACTAGAAAGTGGATTCCAAAGAGGCAGGATTGATCCAACTTTGTTCTTCAAAAGAACAAAGAAAGACATCTTGCTAGTGCAGATTTATGTTGATGACATAATCTTTGGATCAACAAACCAAGACTTGTGTGTACAATTTGAAAAACTTATGCATAGTAAGTTTGAAATGAGTTCCAAGGGGGAACTTACTTTCTTTTTGGGTCTCCAAGTGAAACAATCCAAAGAAGGCATATTTATCAGCCAAGATAAGTATGTAGCAGAGATCCTAAGGAAATTTAATTTTGCTGATTCTAAGGTTGCAAGTACACCAATGGATCCAGACAAAGGGCTACTCAAGGATGCTGAAGGAGAAGATATGGATTTGTACAATTATAGATCAATGATTGGGTCTTTGATGTACCTTACATCATCAAGACCAGATATCATGTTCTCAGTATGTGTATGTGCAAGGTTTCAAATACATCCCAAGATCTCTCATCTCACAGCAGTCAAAAGAATCTTTAGATATCTTAAGGGTCAACCTAGGTTGGGTCTTTGGTATCCAAGGGAATCATCTTTTGAATTGGTGGCTTATTCGGATAGTGACTATGCTGGTGCAACTCTAGACAGAAAATCCACAACTGGTGGATGTCAATTTCTTGGTTGCAGACTAATCTCTTGGCAATGCAAGAAACAAACAATGGTGGCCAACTCTACAACTGAAGCAGAATATGTTACTGGTGCAAGTTGTTGTGGGCAAGTTCTTTGGATCCAAAATCAGATGCTTGACTATGGGTACAATTTTCTTAACACCATTATTTATATTGACAATAGCAGTACTATCTGTATCATTAAAAACCCAGTTCAACACTCAAAAACAAAACACATTGAAATAATACACCATTTCATAAGGGATTGCAATGAGAAAAGATTAATACAAGTAGTTAAAATTGATTCTGAAAAGAATTATGCAGATCTTCTCACCAAAGCTTTTGATTTAGGTAGATTCAAATACCTTGTAGAAGGTATTGGAATGATAAATCTTTGAAAAACATGTGTTTTTGTTCATAAAATTAACTGGTATTGACTTTTAAACATGGTACTGCTAGTTAGTCAAAGGTACTGTCTATTCATAATTGGTCCTGCTGATATAAAATTCCTATGTTTTGTTTCACATTGATGCTTGAATGTTTAAAATACTATAGATCAAGTGCTTTGCACTTTGTTCTTTTGGTTTGCAACTAACACATTTCAGGTTGATAACAAAACAAGGGTTCTTCCAAACAAAAAGGAGCAACAAAAGTTATACTCATTTCAGGAGAGATAACAATCTCAGGGGAGGAATTAATAGCCCAGAATGGAAGAGAAACCAATTTATGAAAGGAAAGACAAGAGCATACAAGATGATGCAAAGTTGAAAAAGAGAGAGTTAGATCACATATCTAGAAGGGATGAAGCATTTTCAAGGAGAAAGTTCTATCTAGATCAACCTAAGGAAAGTTTCAACTCAAAGGCATGACATTAGATGATTTCACTTGTTGAACCAATCATCCAAGATACACAGCATCATTGCCTTTTTAATTTCCTCCATCCAAGGAAATTGCACCATCTTTGGGCCATCATGGTTTTTGGTATTCCACTCACCATGTTTTTACAAACTAAAGAGTTGGCTAGTCCTTAAGCAAATGGCTTTTGGTAAAGATAAATCAAATCCGTTGATGGTTGATAGTTTACCAAAAACTATATGGTTGTTAACTAACCATACTTAATTGTAAATAGTTAGCTAGTCCTTAAGCAAACGGCTTTTGGTAAAGACAAATCAAATCCGTTGATGGTTGATAGTTACCAAAAACTATATGGTTGTTAACTAACCATACTTAATTGTAAATAGTTAGCTAGTCCTTAAGCAAACGGCTTTTGGTAAAGACAACTCAAATCCGTTGATAGCTGGTAGTTTGCTAAAAACAATAAGGGATTTTTATAAAACTTTCAAAGGTACTGGTAGTTCAAAATTGGTACTGCTAGTGTAAAAAGGTACTGCTAAATAGCCGTTGAGCCTGTCAGAAAAAGTTTTAGCCATTGGGCCTGGTAGTTAAAATTAGCCGTTGGGGTAGTTATGTAAATTACTGATGATTATATTATATTATATTTCACATATAAAAGATCTTTTTAACCGCCTATACATTTACTTATTATAATCTTTCTTATTGTCGGTTAAAAGTAATTCTCTCATATCTTCTTTCATCAGTCATTATCATAATTCACATACACCTTTCATCTTCCACCAGTACTACCAACAAATCCCACCATCATATTCAAAATTTTCATTATGGCTTCCACAGTTGTTCTAAACTTTGTCCAACGTCACAATCAATTAGCATTTTTGGAGAAGTCAGAGGATAATGCCTCATTTCATCAAGTAGTGGATTTTTTAAACAACTCCTACATCAGGTTTGCTTTGCTAGTCAATCCCACTATTTATGAAACTCAAATTTTACAATTTTGGCAATCTGCTAAAATTAAAACTTCTGAAAATGGGGAACAAAGAATTAAGGCCAAAGTGGATGGTAAACACTTGACTCTTACTGAGTCATCCATAAGAAGACATCTTCATTTGGATGATTCTGATGGTATTAGTCAGTTACCAGATACTGAAATTTTTGAAAATTTACAAAGAATGGGGTATCATGCTGAGTCTAACAAACTCACTTTCTTGAAAAAGCATCTTACTCCACAATGGAGATTTTTGATTCACACAATCCTTCACTATTTGAGCCAGAAGAAAACCTCTTGGGAGCAATTTAGTGGAAACATGGCTTCTGCTCTCATTTGCTTAGCTACAAACAGAAAATACAATTTTTCAAAACATATTTTTGAAGGATTGCTTAAAAATGTGAAAAGTGAAACAAAGTTTTTGATGTATCCAAGATTTATTGGGTGCATCATTGGAAAATTAAAACATTTGTTACTTCCCACAGACTCAATTTATGAAACACCAAAACTTTCTCACAAAGTATTTTCAAATATGAGAATTGGTTTTAGAGGGGAAGATATACCACTTTTTGATGAAATGTTACCACAACATCCAGAAGAACCAACACCATCAGCTGAAACACCATCATCTAGTTCTTCACATGGTTACATTTCACCAACACATCAAACATCACCAATACCATCTCCAGTACCATCAGCAACACCACCAACATCATCACATCATGTATCACAAACCCAATCACCTCAGACAATGCAAGAACTGAAAGACAAGGTGAAGTTCTTAGAAGATGCTCTTAAAAGTCAAAGCAATAAGTTTTCTGAGATCAACATCAAATTAGTAAAGAGGGTAAAGAAGTTGGAGGGTGAAGTGAAGAAGCTAAAGGGTAAAAAGTCTGCAAAGGTTGTTTTATCTAGTTCTTCACAGTCAGATGCTGATAGGATAGGTCACTCTTCCAAAAAGGGGAGGAAGGATAGTTCTAAAGATGAGGAAGAGGCTCAATTTGAATTCCATGATGGAACTCAAGTTTATGATGAAGAGCCTGCTGGAGCAGGGCAAGAGCCTGCTAGGCCAGAAGAAGAGCCTGCTAGGATAGAAAGGCTATTGGCTATGGGGTACAAAGGGTCTGCTGAGAAAGTGTACAAGAGAAAGAGGGATTTAATTGCTGATGAGCAATCTTCTACTCCATCACAAGAACCAACTCCAAAGGATAAGGGCAAAAGCATTATGATTGAAGATGAGCCTAAGTCCAAGAAGTTGAAAAGAACACAGCAAATTCAGATGGCTTTAGGAGAAGAAGAGGCCAAAAGGGTTCATGAAGAAGAACTAAAAGCACTTGAAGCTTCAAGAATGCTTGCAGTAATGAAAGAGCAGAAAGATGCTGAAGATGCTGCTCAGACTCTTCTTGATACTCAAATTGCTCAAGAAACCTTTGATGCACAGATGCTATGGATTATCAATAATGATCCAATTGTGAAAGGTCAAGCAGCAATTATAGTAAATGACAAGAATCTCAATTCTGATGAGAAAACAGAAGCACTTGAATCTTTCATCAACAAGAAGTATAAAGAAGCAGCTTTGGCTGACATTTTTGAAAAGATGAAGGAAAGTCAGAAAAGAGGTTTTAAGGTAGGACAATCTCAAAAAGATCAGGTGATTTTTATGAAAAGGTTTCTGAAAGGTCAGGCAAATTGGATTGATTATCAACTAAAAAAGAAATCTGCTGATGAAATCTTCTTCCTGTATCTACAAGCCTACAAGAGTCTTTACTATAAAGTTCCATCTGATGTACACCCCTCAATGAAGAAGAAGGATGCTCAGAAGAAAGAAGTAGCAAAATTGGACGCAGAGCAAGTAAGTAAAATGTTGATTACTTTGCCTACTATCATTCATGCTGATCCAATTAGCTGTAGACGACCTATTATTGATTGGGAGATCAACCATGATAGATTAGGAAAATCATGGAAAATAACAAGGGTTGGGGGACAGTTTGCTATTTTTAAGAATTTTGAAAATCTAGTTAGAGCATGTAACAGAGCAGACTTGGAAGAATTGTGGAATCTAGTGCAGATTAGGCTAGACACAACTTCTAGTACAGATGCTAAGGAACAGGAACTATGGGTAGAATTCAATAGGATGTTTGATCCTGAACCCAAAGATGTTCATTGGAAATTTCCCTATTATGATCCTTCAACAACTTGGGAATTTCTAAGCCATAGCAATATTCATCACCTTTTCACACAAAGTGGGATAGAACTCTTTATGTTGGCTGAGAAAGAGTATCCACTTAGTTATGAAGTGCTTAAAACTATGATCTCCAAGAGATTAAGGTGTGACAAAGATGATGAGAACTCAGAAATTGTTCAGAGTTTGCTGAGGAGCATATCTGAGCAATATGAAAGAAAAAGGAAGAACAGAGAGTGAAGGTTTTTGGAAGAGTTCCCTCAAATCCTCAAGGTATGTATTTTATTCATCAGAAACTTGTGTATTTTAATGGAAATAACAAGTTTAGGGGAGGATTGTTGGGAATAAAATGTTCAAGTCAAAGAGCCTGCCAAAGATGTTAAAGAGCCTGCTAGTTGATTTTGAAGAGTATGAAGATGTTCTACCAGTACCTTCTGGGTAGAAGGTACTGCTAGTTGATGAAGAGCCTGCCAAGCTTATGTCAAGTCGATTAGATATTTTGTAATAGATATTTAGTTGAATTATTAGTCTTTGTACATTGTTATACGTTTTGTAGAAGTGGTTTAGTCCTCTGTGGTTCACAGAAGAATATGGCAGAGTTGTACATTGGTAGTTGTATTTAATTGTAGGCGCCAATATAGTTAAAGTATAGTTTTATATTCAACCACTTGACAAACTTGTCATAAGATATCCTTATCTTATAAAAGGATATCTTAGTCACCACTTCATGCATGCATCTTTACCAACTATTAACCAAAACCAAACTATCTCTCAAGTAACTTAGTTACTTCAAATCACAAATCCTTTTACAATCTTAGATTCAAGATTACTTTGTAATCCCGGTGATATTTAGATCATCCGTATTATTTCATCAATAATATTGATATCGTTTTGTGTTAACCAAAGTTGTGTTCTTTGTTCATTGCATTCTCACGTTTACTTAAACTCACCACCTTGTGTTCTTTTAAGTGTGTTCTATTAGATTCCGCATGCTAAACACATTCAATACATAAATATCTCAACGAACAAAACCGTTCCACACTCATCTGCAAGAGTTGGTATAGAACCACTAGACTTAGGTAGCTCAGTGTTCTTGGTGTTAGTCCTACGTTTATAGGTTTGTTGTTGTTGTTCTGTGGGTGTGTGATGGGTACCAGCTGGGATTGCTGAACCTTCACCCATTTGGGTTTGGGCTAGTGCCAACATTTTTGGAAACAAAGGTGTCACTCTCCCTGAAAAATCTTTTCCAACCCTCCTCATATTAGCAAAAACCTTTTTGGTAAGGCAGGGAGTGGGAGAAACATTTTTGTGACTTTTCTTTTTTTTAAATTGGTTGTCCAAAAAGAGTTGCAAAAACCTTGGATATAGAAAATATTTAGCCAAAGAACTATCCAAGTTCTTAACCATATTATCAAAAAATAATTTTGAGAAATTAAATCTTTGAGTATTTTCAGCCAAACAAATTATAACAGAAGCTAAATTACTGCTAAATTCATTCCATGCAGTGGTCTTTGGACTTAGACACACTAAGACAGTATGAATTAAGAATTTCCACTGAGGAGAAAAATTACCTTTTTGGAACTTTAAAGCATCGTTATATCTCTCATAGCCCATCAGTGCAAGTTTTTCAAAGATTGTAGTATTTGGAAGATTCTCAACTCCGTTATCATCATCTAGGAGAAGATCTCTTCGAATAGACGCCTCTGTAATGATAATCATCTTCCCATCTACAAGGGCACGGATTTGTGCTTCCACATTAATAGTTTTGACGTTAGTAGACGACCAAAACTGGATAATGTTGGAAGTATATATAGTAGGTTTTACTGTTAATGCAAACTTAATATAGCTTGCATTAAGGAAATCAATGATCTCAGTAAAATCTATAGACTCATTGGATTTTTCTAAAAAGGCAACATTATTATGAGGTTCGGTAAAAGTTAGGTTCGACATTTTGATTTGATTTGGGGGTTTTGCAATTTGACGATTAAAATTCGATTAGGGAGTGGAAGAGAGAGAGTAATGTGTGCGTGAATGTGATTGTGTGCAGCAATTGGGGGTTTATACCCTTTAAGTAAAAAGTGATACAAACTACCCTGCACTCCCAACCACTGCTAAAAGGATACCCAGCAGTACAACGTTTCGCTAGCAGTACAATTGTTTACCTAGCAGTACAATAATAATAATTGCATTCAAATATCATAAACTTGTAATAATAACTGCATTCATATATTAAACCAAGTCAAAATAAGTTTATATTTACATAGGCAAAATATATAAAGAAAAGATACATTAAGACACATATTTACTAGCTTCAATACTTCTGTAAACATCAACTATTTTCTCTCTTTCTTCTTCTATTTATTTGTTCCTCTCCTCAATTTTCTTCTGATGCTCCTCAATGACCTCTAAATCTTTCTTGTTCCTTTCTTTATACATCTTTATACGCTTGTTGTGAATTTCTAACAATGCGTTTTCAACACCATACTGGCCTTCACTACATTTCTCCCAAATATGTTGGGATATCCCAAATTTTTTATATTTTTCAGGCATTGGTGGAGGAGAATCATCCCTTGGGCGTTTATTTTTGTTGGAAGAAGGAGTTGAAGAGGAGTCAGCCATTGAAATTTGAAATTTATTTTCTAATGAAAATATCAAAGGAGTTGTATATGGTACGGTTGATTATGAACGGTTTTCCATGTCGAGTTGTACAAATAGGCTAGAGAGGTATACGAACGGTTCCCAATACTTTAGGCGGGAAGAGGGACCATCGAGAGGCGCCAAAAGTAAACAGATGGATAATATTGATCGGATTTGGTTTGTGTTTGGTTTGGATTTGACTAGTGTAGTTGATCTAGAAGTGTGTTTGGTGTTGGATTGACTAATTGACTTTTTCATTAGGGTAATTGATATTTTCTATATTATATTAATGATGTTTAATGTAATTTGTGTGCTAACTTTAATGACTAATTGACTTTTTCATTAGGGTAATTGAATGTGTTTGTGTGTGAGATGTGTTTGAGAAGTATGGGTATATTTAGGCCACTTCCAACAATAACTCAGCCTTAACAAATTAAAATTAAAATTCAAATTCAAATTCAAATTCAAACGTAAGATAAAGTACAACATATTAACGCTGCGTTAACGCAGGTTAGCCCCAACAATTAAAATTCAAAGTCACGTTAATAAAACGTGTGCATTTGTACCCTATAAATACCAATGCTTCTGAAGCACAAGTCACACAGAAACACATTCCAAACTTCTCAAATACTCAAGATCCAAGCATCTCAAATTCAAGATGTCTTCCAGAAAAGATTTCGGGCAACAATTTCCAAGCCCACCTCGCCAAAAGGATTTTGGCCAACAGTTTCCAAGCCCACCTAGCAAAAATGAAAAATTCCATACTCCACCCGAGCATATCTTTCCGGTTTTCCAACCGGAAAATTTTCCGGTGAATAATCAACCTGAAAATGAACCGGTGCAAAATCCACCGGTTCCCAACCAAGACCCAAATCCGTTTAGGTTAACTGATGAAACAGGGTCGAAAGGTTGCGTGAGTTATTGTTGGGTGTGTTGATCATGTACAAACATATCATCTCGGCTCATTCGTTAAACATCTCGTATACAACCATATCATCTCGGCTCATTCTTTAAACATCTCGTGTATAACCATATCATCTCCGCTCATTCGTTAAACATCTCGTATAAAACTATATTATCTCGGCTCATTCGTTAAAAATCTCGTATATAACCATATCATCTCGGCTCATTCGTTAAACATCTCGTATACAACCATATCATCTCGGCTCATTCGTTAAACATCTCGTGTATAACCATATTATCTCGGCTCATTCGTTAAACATCTCGTATACAACCATATTATCTCGGCTCATTCGTTAAACATCTCGTATATATACAACCATATCATCTCGGCTCATTCGTTAAACATCTCGTATACAACCATATCATCTCGGCTCATTCGTTAAACATCTCGTGTATAACCATATCATCTCGGCTCATTCGTTAAACATCTCGTATACAACCATATCATCTCGGCTCATTCTTTAAACATCTCGTATATAACCATATCATCTCCGCTCATTCGTTAAACATCTCGTATAAAACTATATTATCTCGGCTCATTCGTTAAACATCTCGTATATAACCGTATCATCTCGGCTCATTCGTTAAACATCTCGTATACAACCATATCATCTCGGCTCATTCGTTAAACATCTCGTGTATAACCATATCATCTCGGCTCATTCGTTAAACATCTCGTATACAACCATATTATCTCGGCTCATTCGTTAAACATCTCGTATATATACAACCATATCATCTCGGCTCATTCGTTAAACATCTCGTATACAACCATATCATCTCGGCTCATTCGTTAAACATCTCGTGTATAACCATATCATCTCTGCTCATTCGTTAAACATCTCGTATACAACCATATTATCTCGGCTCATTCGTTGAACATCTCGTATATATACAACCATATCATCTCGGCTCATTCGTTAAACATCTCGTATACAACCATATCATCTCGGCTCATTCGTTAAACATCTCGTGTATAACCATATCATCTCGGCTCATTCGTTAAACATCTCGTATACAACCATATCATCTCGGCTCATTCTTTAAACATCTCGTGTATAACCATATCATCTCGGCTCATTCGTTAAACATCTCGTATAAAACTATATTATCTCGGCTCATTCGTTAAACATCTCGTATATAACCATATCATCTCGGCTCATTCTTAAACATCTCGTATACAACCATATCATCTCGGCTCATTCGTTAAACATCTCGTGTATAACCATATCATCTCGGCTCATTCGTTAAACATCTCGTATACAACCATATTATCTCGGCTCATTCGTTAAACATCTCGTATATATACAACCATATCATCTCGGCTCATTCGTTAAACATCTCATATACAACCATATCATCTCGGCTCATTCGTTAAACATCTCGTGTATAACCATATCATCTCGGCTCATTCGTTAAACATCTCGTATACAACCATATCATCTCGGCACATTCGTTAAACATCTCGTATACAACCATATCATCTCGGCTCATTCGTTAAACATCTCGTATACAACCATATCATCTCGGCTCATTCGTTAAACATCTCGTGTATAACCATATCATCTCGGCTCATTCGTTAAACATCTCGTATACAACCATATTATCTCGGCTCATTCGTTAAACATCTCGTATATATACAACCATATCATCTCGGCTCATTCGTTAAACATCTCGTATACAACCATATCATCTCGGCTCATTCGTTAAACATCTTGTGTATAACTAAAGCTCAGTTAATTAAGGGTGAGTATGTTAAA
This sequence comes from Artemisia tridentata subsp. tridentata, assembly GCA_021014915.2. Classification (NCBI taxonomy): domain Eukaryota; kingdom Viridiplantae; phylum Streptophyta; class Magnoliopsida; order Asterales; family Asteraceae; genus Artemisia; species Artemisia tridentata. Next base: position 62,132,531 of record CP139501.1, on the reverse strand, counting down.
GCTGACGTGGCAGTGTGTTAAAGTTTAAAGCTGAGTTATTGTTGGGAGTGGTTAGAGTATTTTCTTTTGTTTTTTCGGTGGATTTTATCGTGACTTAATCTTAATACCGCCAATTTTGTCCATATAATATTCAACTACGTACAGATAACTGATACCCGCGGGGAAACCCGAAAAACCGATGGATAATATTAATCGGGTATCCGGTGGGATATGGGGCGGGTACGGGTATATTATAAACGGGTTCGGTTATGGGTATACTAAAACCCGCCCCTAACCCAAACCGCTGCCATCCCTATTTACCGGCTATAGCCGGATTTCACCGCCACGTCATCACCATTAGCTTTTTTTTTTCTTCTTTTTTTTTTTTTTTTTTAACAAATCTTGCCACGTCAGCTATAGTTAAACCAACCCACAAATTCAATATTCAACCAGCGATTAATCCCTTAATTTACCCGGTCATTTGTAAACACACACAAAAATCAATAAACCCTAATCAACACACACATTCTTCTGGCAAACACAAGCACGCAAACAATGAATCCAAATAACAAAAAGGTAATTAGTAATTTGTGTTTTGTAAATGTAATTAGTAAGGGTACAATAACTAGTAATTATGTAAGTATTTTGGTTTGTTAAATAGGTAGTAGTTTGTACTGTTGATGTGATGGTTGCACAGTATGATACATTATTTGCGATTATTAAGATAGTACTCTATAAAATTTGGAGCCAAAATTTTGATTTATTCAAGTTTATGCTTTAATTAACAGGTTCAAAGGCAAAATTTTCAAATAATTCAATTGTTAATTTCAAATTACAATTTGGTGGCAAATTTTTTGATCGAAGTTTTTTGAATCACAATGATTCATATTCTTGGTGTATAGCCTCTTTTCTCTCCTTAAAAAAAAGACTGCAAAGAAAAAACAAAAATCAAATCTTCTCTCACCATTACTCTCCAAGCTAAGCCATAATCATTTTCTTTTACCCTTTGTTGCTCAAGAGTCATGGAAACTGAACCCATTGTTGATAACCATACTTTGCTTCCTCCTGATCATATTGTACATGATGATAACGCCTTAGAATATGAATCCGAAAAGTCTTCTGATGAAGAAGATATAGATGAGCCTGTAACCAACCAAACACCTGAGATACTAGCTAAGAGGGGCTCAACCAGGCTAGTAAAGTTTCGCGCGAAGCATGACAAACCTGGTGCAATAAAGCTCAAGGTAACCTTCGATGCATTTGGTAGGGTAACAGGGGAAAACAGAGCAGTGTTTGTGAGTTTTTTAGGAGATGTGGCTCGTGAGCAGATAGGTGTGAAGATTCTACACTGGAAGAAGGTGAATAAAGAATCAAGAGATAAACTATCGGATGAAATCTTGGTACATATATACTATTTTGTAACCCAGTACTACATAAGTTTATATATGCAGTTACATTATGTGTAACTAATTAACAACATTGTGTTAATCTTTTCAGAAATTTTTTGTTGTTGACGTAAAATACAGAAAATTGATAATGATTCATCTTGGTAAAATGCTAAGGAATTACAGAAGGAAGCTCAAATTCAACTACATTTTGCCCAACCTAAATACACCTTCCAAACTGAATGAAGTCCCGGACTTGTATAATACAATAATTAAATCAGAAGACTGGGTCGAGTATGTTAAATACACGACCACCGAAGCATACAAGGTTTTAATTAGTCATCTTTGATTAAGTGTATATGTCATTTTATTATTTTCAGTTTGTAGCATTACTGCATCTAAACGCCTTATGATTTTATGTTTTTAGGAGAAATCTGAGAAAGGTAAAATGGCGCGTTCCCAAAATATTTATCAGCATAAAATGGGACGAGGTGGATATGCTTATGTCAAAGAGAAAATGGTAAGATTACACAATGTTTGTTTTACCAATTAAGAGACGATCAGTATGAGAAATGAATCTGTTTACATTGCCCAATTTGCACATTTGCATTAATACCCTCATATTTTCGATTATCTTGGTTTAACTGTACATGTGTAAGCATCCTCATATTTTTGTTTATCTTGGTTTAACTTTACATGTGTATGCATTTGATGTTTATTAGATCCAAAATAAAGAGATTGAAGCGGATGAAGACACCCCCCCCCCCCCCCCCCCCGTGATGTAATGTGGGTGAAAGGAAGGGTAAACAAAGACGGCGAATACCCAAATGATGATATTAAATCAAAGGGAGATGAACTTGTAAGTTTGACTGCTAATTCTATTATTATGCTTATATAGCAGCAACATTTAACTGTGTACTAGCAGTAGTAGCTTGTATACCAGCAGTTACTCTAACAGCATCAAGAAGACTTTTAATCCCAACATTTCCTATATTTTTTGTGCAGAAAGAAGCTAATGACAAGATCAAGGAAGGAACCTCGAGTTTTGATGATGGCACTGATGCCATGACATTTGTATTTGGTAAGGAAAAGGGCGGTTATGCCAGAGGAGTGGGAGGTGCAGTAACATACAAAGAGTATTTTGGCCTTCCTCGAAGAAAACAAGAAGCCAATGAAAAAATTGCCTTACTTCAAACTCAACTGGATAATGAGAGACGCGAGCGTGAAGAAAAAGATAAATTGATCAAGAAATTGTCCGCCGAGATGACCGAAAAAGATGTGCAGGTCAATAAATTATCCGGTGAGGTGGAAAACACAAATATAATGCTTTCTCAAATTCTGCAACAGTTGAATGATAAAGGGATGAATATAACTCTGCCAACTGAACCATCGCCAATAGCCTCAGTTGTAAGCCATTTTTTATGTTGTTAACAATTTCATTTTCTAATGCTAACACCACTGATGCTAATGATACCAGGCATTGAACATAAACTGATGAGTGACTGTATTTCTTAATTTATATTGCAGGTGACTCCAATGGCACTCAGACAAGTGGTGTTGTAAGTCCTAAAGATGCGGGAATTGAGGAGAAATCCAATGGCCTTGAAACTTCTAAAAAGGTAACGGAAACAATGGTAAGTATAGTAATAAAAGATCGCCCTTTGATTTTTGAATTTTACATACATGATCGACTAATGTACCGTGTTTTATATATACGTATAGGAACCTGCTGCTAAAACTGTCAGGCCTAAGCATAACCTTAAGTCACGACGAAACGGGTCTCCAGATTCCCAATCGCTACAAAATGTGTCGTCTCCAACACAACCACTGCCAACAGTATGTATTTCAACATGTTTCTTGTTACTCTTTTGTTTAAATAATGTAACGTGTTTTATATATACATATAGGAACTTGCTAAAACTGTCGGACCCAATAAGCCAAAGCAAAAGAAGCGACGAAACGGGTCTCCAGATTCCCAATCGCAACAAGATGTGTCTCTAACACAAGCACTGCCAACAGTATGTATTTCAACATGTTTCTTGTTATTCTTTTGTTTAAATAATTTCTGATATATACATAAAAATTCTTTTTTTGTAGACACTTAAGTGCAAACTGTGGATTATAAAGCAAACAAATATTGTTGCTTTGGGTACCGTATACCAGTCTCATGGAAAGCAAGTGCTGCATAACCGACCACTCCCAAGTGATTGCTACAAAGTGTCGATTGATGAATCGTTAGTTGATGCAGCATGCGTACCGGACATAGCAAATAATGGGTTAAAAATAGTTAAGAATGTTGAAGGTAGTTTCGTTGCATGGCCAAAGGATCAAGTTATTTTTGAAGAGGTGGTACGTACATGTGTTTTTTCAACCTACATATATAATTATTCATATGTAATTCAATGTTTGATAGAAGCGTCATTTGTTTACTACAGGTTACACCAACAAACCATGTGACTAAATGTGTACCACAGGCACCACCGAAGAAACAATATATATCTTCTAACGACTTAAGGCAAACTGCTAAGGGGGTGAAGGTTCAAAAGTCTTTAGATATTTGATTAATTAAGTACGACATTACAATTGTATATTCTGTCCAGTTATATACATTCGAGTTTAATTCAATTTGAAATTTCTTGTGGTTTTTAATATTGTTTTATATATAATATATATACTCATTCCAGCAGCACTAGCATAGTACTAGCAGCAGTAACTCTGCTTCAGCAGGACTACCTTAGTACTAGCAGTAGCAACTCTGCTCCAACATTATTGGTCACTCTTTGTTTAATTCGATGTGTGACTAAATAGTACCAAAGGCCACACAAACTAAAAATTCATGTAACCATTGGATGAACAATAGTCACGCAAAATACACGTTTCTTCACTTTAAACAGCATATGGTCACACTTATTAATAACTTTGGCCACTTTATGTTTAATTGTATGTGACTAAATACCCAAAACAAGCATGATTTGTGTGACTAAATATTATAAAAGGCCACACAAACATAAAATTCAAGTGGCCATTGGATGATCAATAGTCACACAAAATACAAATTTCTTCACTTTAAACAGCATATGGTCACACTTATCAATACTTTTGGCCACTTTATGCTTAATTGTATGTGACTAAATAACCAAAACAAACATGCTTTGTGTGACTAAATATTACAAAAGGCCACACAAACATAAAATTCATATGGCCATTAGATGATCAATAGTCACACAAAATACACATTTCTTCACTTAAAACAACATATGGTCACACTTATTAACACTTTTGGCCACTTTATGCTTAATTGTATGTGACTAAATACCCAAAACAAACATGCTCTGTGTGACTAAATATTACAAAAGGCCACACAAACTAAGAATTCATGTGACCATTGGATGATCAATAGTCACACAAAATACACATTTATTCACTTAAAACAGCATATGGTCACACTTTTTAACACTTTTGGCCACTTTATGCTTAATTGTATGTGACTAAATACCCAAAACAAACATGCTTTGTGTGACTAAATATTACAAAAGGCCACACAAAGTAAGAATTCATGTGACCATTGGATGATCAATAGTCACACAAAATACACATTTCTTCACTGAAAACAGCATATGGTCACACTTATTAACACTTTTGGCCACTTTATGCTTAATTGTATGTGACTAAATACCCAAAACAAACATGCTTTGTGTGACTAAATATTACCAAAGGCCACACAAACTAAGAATTCATGTGACCATTGGATGATCAATAGTCACACAAAATACACATTTCTTCACTTTAAACAGCATATGGTCACACTTATTAACACTTTTGGCCACTGTTTTTTAAATTGTATGTGACTAACTCGAAAAAAACAACACACGCTGTGTGACTAAATCATCACAAACGTCACATTTATTATATTTTCATGTGGCCATAGGATGGGAAATAGTCACACATACTGATGAATCCAACAAAACTTGTGCCTAATTAGTCACATATATTCGGGTTTTAGTCACTCTTTTTCAATGAAATCGGCCACAAACTAAACAATGTGACCATATGATACCTACGGTGGCGCGACTTTTCGTCACACACACCCAAAAAACGTGTGTGACTATATGCATATAATCACGCATTTTGGGTGTGACGAAAGCCACATTCTGTATCAGTGATGGCTAGTAAGCTAGGGCAACAAACATAACAAAGCATATCATATCATATCATATCAGAGGGAATCATAGCAAAGGCATATATCAATGAATCATAATAGATGATCATATAACTAAGTTCATATCAAAACTCATTTGAAAATATCATATCAAGGATCACAGCAAAAGGAATTATATCAGAAGATCATAGCAATCAAACCAAATGAACCAGAGTCAAAGATCGGAGTCATGAGAAAGACACTCTTACTGAGAAAGGGTAGAATATCTGTACCTTATGCGAATCAACAAATCAAAATAAGAAAACATCGAAGATAGAGAATCACTCCTTCTTCACCAAACCTATACAAATTAATGATCACGTATTACTAACAAGCTCACTTTACAAGTTTACCACTTATAGTTATGAAGGTTTCTCATTCATGGTTTCTTACTATTTTTAGAAACTTTCCTCTTTTAGTAACTTTCCATTTTTAGAAATTTTCTTATTTAGTAACTTCCCTGATTTAGTAAGTTTCTGGAACTAATAACTTAGGGTTACACTAGTAATTAATCAAACTTTAGGGTAATATCCATTAATTAGCCAACTTAGGGGTTTAATATGACAAATAACATAGTTTAGGGTCTTATATGTCATTTTAGCAAGGTATAGGGTTTAATGTGAAAATAATCAAAGCTTAGGCTAAATGTGAAATTTTAAGTTTTAAATGCTTGTACATGATAACTTTGATTTATGCTTATATAGTATTAGGAACCAATAATAGGATTCAAATTAATTGCTAACCCGGTTCGAACTCGAAATACACATGACATATTTGGATTTACACCATCAGTACCAAAACTCGGATTAACCTCATAATATACTCTCGTTATGCATCGAATCCATCGTGAAACAAATCAAACCAAAACACACACGACTCTCGCATGACCCTACCCACAAAAACTATGGTGTGCGAGCGATACAAATGAGCAGCAAGCAACGACCTCCCAATACCACTAAAACACGATATAGTCACATTATAATTCAGTTTATATACTCGCGATCGACACAAAACAACATATAGGCGCAACACCTTTATGATTTCATGTAGCTCTTTAATGTGATAATTAACTAGGTAAGCAATACATTATAACATGATTCATGGTTTATATCTATGTTTCAAAATAAACGTGAATACCAACTTTAATATATACCATGCGTAATCATATACCATGCAATATTGTCCCTTTTTCATCTTGATTTCCCTAATGTCATGTTGGTCAAATTGTTCTATTAGCGTCTAGCGTGTTTATGCTCAAATAAACTTATGTCTTGAACATATGAGATCAATTTTTTACTCTTATCTGCATTTAGCATTCTCAAATTCCTGCTTGTTCTTACTAGCATAACATTTTCTTCTCATGGTGTCAGATTAACAAATTGTTTCCAGGCTAACACACGACACACATTTTGTTTCCCACTCATTTTTGACGTGACCACCCCATGTAAACCCTCTTGTTTTCAGCCCCCACGACACACACCAAGACACACTATTTATCACACACATGACCCTTGTTTCCCCACCAATTTGCCACCCCCAGAATAACCCAACAGACCCTAGTTTGACCCATGCAACTTGACCCATTTCACAGTCCTACACACGACCAAACAAACACACTCTGATTCTATTCTGATTCGACCGACCCATATTAAAAGACATAAGCACTGCATGAATATTTCACATCTAGTACATATATCATCTAGGTTTCTCATGCATATATAGACCCAATTAATGTTCAAGTGACCAGATTCGAAAAGCCTTACATCAATGTATATCGACATGAATATAGACCTATCTCATGTAATATTTTATTCAGGTTATGGAAAGTATTAAACGATCAAAATGTAACACTCGACTTCACTTGGAGAAGATGAACCGAGAGCTTCCTCTTTATCACACACAAGCAAACTAGATGACACTCACAAACACAATAAGAGAACAAGAGTAGTATGTGGATCTTATGTATAAATTTCAAGTCAAATGTATATTATCTTCAAAGAGAAAGAAAAGATACACGGACTTGGGGTGTTACTCTCTCACACACACACACACACTCTTTTTCTTATCTAAAATGAGGCTCACACAATGACAAAGCAAGAGTGTGTGTGTGTTATATGTGACTGCCACAAACCAAAGTGGTTTGATGGGCTTTCTAATGGACCTTAAGTAGACTCATGTCTTGCACTACACTTAGGCACATTTAGATACATACATTGCTAGTGCCATAAGCCCACTAATTTGATACATATTACACTTGACACATTTATACAAAAGCCAAAATGACCATCACTTCAAAGTAGCATAAATTAAATGCTAACAATCTCCCCCTAAGGGATGGTCATTTTAAATGATGCTCCCTTGATTGGTCTTTAGCTTTTGACATCTTGAACTTCGTGTGTCAATGTGTAATCTTCTTCATTCAATGTTCCTTCATGCGCTGTGATCTTCATAGAGTCGTCTTGTGGTCTTCCTTGCCTTGATCTACGTCTTCTATCCAGATGCGTCGTCGTTGTAGATGATGATGGTAGATGAACTTTCGTCGGTACCTGCATGAAACAGTTAGCAATAAAACGTCCAGCTGCCATCATGTCGTGAGGCAAGATCCTTAGATCTCATTAAGACTCATACAACTTGTATCCTTTTGAGTGAACACAAGTGTATTGCATAGGAAGTGTTCCTAAGAGATCTTTTGATGAATCTCATGTCTCTAGACTCAATAATGTGCGTTTTGGTTTAAGTCGTCGGAGGCATGGAGCAGAGTGCCACCTTTTCAATATCAACACATCTCGGAGTGAGAGGTCGATAGATTATGTAGTGTTCTCCGTGAGAAATGAAACAAATATCTTTTAAGAGATATCTGAGTGGATAGGAGGGGTGGTGCAAATGCGTCACTGGGTCCATGACGTCTTGTCTTCAATACCAGTATCACCTTAGTGAGTACCGATAGCAGATGTATTGACCCGGTTTCTGTCCTAAGTTTTCATTGAGGGCTATTTCTTTTCACCCTTACAAAAACTTTTCTTTTTCATTCTTCAACCCCTTCTTTCTCCTTTCTCATTATACTCCTTTTTTCAATCATACCTAAGGACTTCTAATGCCAAGCTATTGGAATTGTCCTTGGGTAGATCCCTCCGGTTCTGGCGGATCATTGGACATAACCTAACCATAATCACCTTATTACTCAATGATTATCCTAGATTATTTGTCACATGCCATTAAACCTTGTGAAAATCTCTCAACATGTTTATGAGAAAAACACATTTTGATAATACATCGAGAGTTTTGCATTTTTGAAACACTCCCCCTTCACATGTGCTCATGCATTTTTGAAATAAACTGCACATGTCGGGTAGAGTTCGCACATTTGGAATGATCGACTTTCAATGAACACGACCTTCGCGAGACACGCTTACATCACTAGTTAGACTAGTTTGAAATTATTACCCGTCCTGGTCATATTCAAAGATCATCTCTCAAATTGGTACATTCTACTCAGACAAGTCCTTTGCGAGACACGCTTGCATCACTGGTAAACCAGCTTGAAATTATTACCCGTCCAGGACATGTCTTTTCGAGAACGGACATTTAGTTTCGTCAATTCGAGGGTTCATGCTGAGTCTTTTTGAAGAACTCGTTTTGAGATTCAAACGATAAAACTTCTTTTAGATCACATTTTAATCACGTCCTCTCCCCCATATTTATAATAAACACCTAATCTCCCCCTCAAAAATAGCATGAAGTGGTATTTTTGAAAACAGTTGATTAAAATGAAACTTTTTCTGGAGAGACGGACTGATTTTAGCATGAAAATGGAACATTTTTTCTTTTTAAACTCCCCCTTAATCAGAGCAAATGGTTTAAACCTTTGAGTTTAAAAAGCATTTAGGGATCGTTGAGGGAGTTGTTGTGAGCACATAATTTATAAAAAGACTTTGAAAAATCTTTTGAAACAATTATGATTAAGTGCTCACTGGTTTTAGCTTTTCGCCATTAACATTGCGAGTTCTGATTGGAAATAATCAGAAGTCATTCAATGTAGCGCTTATTTGAAATCTTTTCCGGCATACCCGTGCTACAATTAAAAGATTTCTCGTTTAAGAATGGGTTTCATACTGAAATGCACGAAAGCCGTAATGAAGAAAATTTGAGAAACGACATGTTTTAGAAAAACATAAAAAATAACTCTCGCTCAAGCATCTGTAAATACCCGTATCATTGTTGAATGACATTTCTAAGTACGTACAGAATATTGATTAGACGAGAGACATGTCGTGAGAAGAATATTTTTGGTTTTTGTTGTTTTATATTTTTTATGGCTTTTTGAAATTTTCTATTTTTATATTTTGTTTTTGAAAAAGTATGTATATATTTACCAAAAATATATACATAAATATTTACAAACAAATGTTTACCAAAATATTTACAGAAATATTTACATGCGAAGCTTTATGAAGAAAATCAATAAGATTCGAGAAGACTTTCTAACTCTTCGGGAGTTAGGCTTCGCATTCCAATTCGACGAACTAAGTTTTCAAACCGCTCTTTTGGGAGGGCCTTAGTAAATAGATCGGCGAGCTGGTATTCAGTCTTAACGAAAAACAATTCAACAGTACCCTCTTCAACGTGCTCTTTTATGAAGTGGTAGCGGACTCTAATATGCTTGGTCTTCGGTGATTGCACTGGGTTGCACGAGATGGCTATGGCACTTTTTGAATCGCAATACAAAGGTATGCGGTTGAAAGAGAAACCATAATCCGTGAGTCGTGTTCTCATCCAAAGGACTTGAGCACAACACGCAGATAGAGACACATACTCGGCTTCTGCTGTTGATAAAGCAGTGCAATCTTGTTTTCTTGACGACCAGCCTACTAGCTTTTCTCCCAGAAATTGTGCTCCGCCTGATGTACTTTTCGCTGTTACTTGGCATCCAGCATGATCTGCATCTGAAAATGCTATTAGTGTAAACTCCGAATCCTTCGGATACCAAAGACCCATGTTAATGGTTCTTCGAAGGTATCGAAAGATCCGTTTAACCTCTTGGAGGTGAAGTTCGGTAGGCCTGGCCTGAAACCGTGAAAGTAAGCAAACAGCAAAATGAATATCTGGTCGGCTTGCAGTTAGGTACATGAGAGAACCAATCATACTCCGATATTTCTTCGGATCCATGGGTTTCCCATATAGGTCAGCGCCAATTTTTGGTGAAGTGACCATTGGAGTACCAACAGAGTCACAATTGTCCATACCATGTTTTTTCAAAATCTCAATTGTGTATTTAGCCTGATTTAGAAAAATACCATGCGGGGATTGATGAATTTGTAAACCCAAAAAGAATTTTAATTCTCCCATCATGGACATTTCGAATTTACTTTTCATGAGATTTTCAAAATGTTTTGAATGTGTCGGATTAGTGGACCCAAAAATTATGTCGTCCACATAAATCTGAACAATCAAAATGTCATTTTTGTATTTTGTTGTAAACAAGGTTGGATCAATTGCTCCTTTGGTGAAATTATTTGACAACAAGAAAGATGATAACTCGTCATACCACGCCCGTGGGGCTTGTTTCAAACCATAGATTGCCTTCATTAGCTTGTAGACGTATTCTGGATGATCTTTGTCAACGAAACCGTCTGGTTGACTCACATACACTTCTTCTTTCAGAGTTCCATTCAAGAATGCTGTCTTGATGTCCATCTGATAAACCGTGATGTTCTTGTGAGCGGCATAAGCTAAGAAAATCCTGACAGCTTCAAACCTTGCAACCGGTGCGAATGACTCTTCAAAATCTATTCCTTCTTCTTGTCTGAATCCCTTTGCCACCAGACGAGCCTTGTTGCGAATCACAGTCATTTCTTCATCCTTTTTATTTTTCCATAACCACTTAAGATCAATGACTAGTTTTTCAATTGGTCTTGGAACTAAATCCCAGGTGTCATGGATTTGAAATTGAAGAAGTTCTTCCTGCATCGCTTCAATCCAGGCATTATCTGCCATTGCTTCTCGAATGTTCTTAGGTTCTATGAGACTGACTGAGCAGACATAGATGCACATGTCGCAATCGGTATGAAGTTGTTTTCTCGTCTGAATTGGTCTTGAGGGTTCACCAATAACCTGTTCAATCGGATGGTCTTTTGTCCACTGTAGAGTTGAAGGGTACCTTGGACTGAATAACTGCGTGTTAGTCGGTTCATGTAATCTGGAAGATGATTCACCAGATTCCGTTCCAAACGGATTTTCAAAGACTTCATCGTCTAACACAGCATTATTTTGTTCTTGCTCATCAATTCTTGGTAGAACAATTTCAATGAATGGAGTTGCTTGAGTAGATGTAGATGATGATGATGTCGAGGGAGTTGGTGCGCCAGCTTCGAATGTTGAGGATGCATCTGGATTTGGTGGAGGTGGTGGTGGTTGTTGATGTTGAGTGGATGCAGCGGAATGTTGGTTAGATGCATTTTTCGAAGCGCCACCATAGTATTCATCGTACATGAACTCGAAGAAATTATCCAGCTCTTGAGTTGTGGGTTGTTCATCATGAATTGATTGAGCTCCTTGAGGTGCGAGTCCCAAACTGATATGTCCAGAAGTCATCGGGTTAAGCGCGGGTTCTAGAGCGAGTCTCTCAGAAACCATTTGTGAAATTTCATCAAACATCACGTTCATCGTCTCCATTATCTTTTTCGATCTCCTGTTATACACCCGGAATGCCCTCGAGTTTTCAGAATACCCAATAAAGATTCCAATATCACCCTTAGCCTTCAACTTTCCCAGATCTTCCCTGTTATTTGTAGGATAGCATAAAGCGCCAAATACATGAAGATAAGAAATATCCGGTTTTCGGTTGTTGACAAGTTCGTATGGGGTTTTATTGAATCTTGGATGGATTAGGGATCGGTTTTGAGTAAAACAAGCAGTTGAAACAGCATCAGCCCATAAGAATAATGGAGCACTGGAATAAATCAGCATGGTGCGAGCAGCTTCTACAAGGGTTCTATTCCTTCTTTCAACTACCCCATTCTGCTGTGGAGTTCTAACAGCTGATGTCTGGTGAGTAATACCAGTTTCTTCAAAGAATGTTCTTAACTCCTGATTGACAAATTCCGTGCCATTATCCGTTCGTACTATCCTAACTGGAGCTTGAAGTAGAACTTGAATCCGCTTCAGAAAGGCTATGATGGTGCTTGGTGCTTCATCTTTAGATCTCAAAAACTTTACCCATGTATATCTTGAATAGTCTTCAACAATTACAAGAATATACTTCTTCCCATTTATGCTTTGAACTCTCATCGGGCCACATAAGTCCATATGCAACAAATGCAACCTATCAACCGAACTAGGTACGGGTTTAGGTTTGAATGTTGTTCTTTTGCTCTTTCCCTGCTCACATGATGGACATAGGTGTTCTTTGGTGTATTTGAATTTAGGAAGACCGGAGACGATGTTGTCTTTGGCAAGCTTGTTGATCGTGTCAAAGTTCAGATGGGACAAACGTCTATGCCATAACTAGGATTTTGTTTCACCTGCCCTGGTCATGAGACAAATAGGAGATGAAGAGGCCATTTGGTTTATGTCAATTGCATAGAGATTGGTGCCACGATTCCCAATTAAGAGATCATTTCCCACCAAATTCCTGACAAAACAAGTGTTTCTCCTAAAAGCAACCTCTAAATCAGCATCACAAAACTGTCCGACAGAGAACAGATTGTGTCCCAACCCTTCGACATAGTAAACCCGAGTGATCAGATAATTTCCAAACTGAAGATCACCATAACCCAGAATAGCTGCAACATGATCATTCCCAAACCGTACAGTCCCCATGAACTGCCATACAAAGTTGATCAGCAGCTTTAGATTCCCAGTCATGTGCTTGGAGCAACCCGAGTCGACGATCCAAAGACAGATTTCAATGACCTGAGAAGAACAGAAGAATTTGTATATGGAAACCGTGTAACATTTGGTTCCAGTGGGTTAGATGAAACAGGTGAATTACACTTAGAACTGGTTTCCTTAGATGCATTGGGAACTATTTCTAATGTCCCATTCTTAAGTTTAAACATTCTACCCGTTGGTTTCCATGCACAAAACTTAGAGTGATCCTTAGGCAATAGGCTGCTAGTGGTTTTCCTAGCTTTTGCAATAAGCCTGCGAATATATCTAGACTTAGCCTTAGTCACTAAAGGAACCTTTTTCTGTTCAGGCATATCATTCTTTTTCACATTATTAGAAACATTATCATCACAAGCATTTACAGACAAAGTTTTCTTTTGCATTAAACAATCAGAATCATTACATGCATTAGAAACAGTAGTCTTATCATTACAACTAGATGATACATGTTTCTTCATGGAAAGCGGTAAATTCCTAGGGTGTTCTTCTACTTTCTTGCTTGCACTCTCAGAAACAGGCGAGACACTAGGTTTCTTGTTATTGCTCCTAGACTGTCTTTTGCTCCTAGAGTTGCTTTCTATTCCTGTAGAAGGTAAGGCACACTCATCATAATTTTTGTTGTTGTCCTTTGATGTTGTATTAGCATTCCTAGACTCATTTGGAGTATCTTTCTTACTTTTGTCTATCGCCCTATATGTTTTAGATGTAGAGGCAGACGCAGTAGTGGGACTAATCCTATAAAGGCCAGGTGCTATAACATTAGTGTTCTTGACAACAGCTTTCTCTTTTTGTTTCTCATTAGGCAAGGGGGTTGATGGTGCAATACCCTAGTTTCCTCACCCTGCCCTTTTTGACTTGCAAGCTGAGACTTCAAAAGATTGATTTGATCTTGCATATTTTTGTAAGAGCGCTCATACGACAATTTGTCATACTTGCATTCTTCCTTTTTTGTATCAAGTTGTTTAAAATATGTGCAATTTTGTTTTTCAAGTTTCAAAAGCGCCTTTTCATATTTTTCAACAATTTGGGAAGTCTCAGCTCGAAGTGTTTCATCATCCTCAACAGAATATGTTTGGAAAATAATGGACATAATATCGGTCGATAGAGCTTCGAAAGAGAGAGAGTCATTTTGCTTTTCCAAAACTTTTATGTGCTCCAAGTATTCATTAGCTTCCTTCACTAAGGATTTGTGGTCCTTAACAAATTCTGCAGACTCTTTTAAAAGATTATTTTCCACATTTTGAACAACCGCATAGATTGCAGCAACATGTGGATTAATTTCATTTTCAAAAATATTTTTCAGTTCATCCTGAACACCCGGAAACCATTCAAACTTGTTATTGTTAATTTTGGAAGCCACAATACGTTGAAGTTTCTCAATTCTCTGTTTAAGATCAACCAAATATAGTCTAGCTGCACTTGAATCATAAGTGTTTTTAGATGCCATTTGTTCAATGTTAGGCAGATGTTTTGAGACAGCTTTTTGTTTTGTGAAAACCACTGGTTTTTGAAAAAACAGAGGTGACTCCTTTTTAACAAGATGAACCCCAGCAAGTTTGTTAACCTCATTATAGTTAATGGGTTTTATTTCTCTGTTCAATTATCGCATTTTGACTCGTCTCTTTTCAGTACACTCAATCGTGTCATCCGAATCATAAATCTCAATCGGATCATGTTTATCATTTAGCACACTACCATTATATAACACATTCTGTACACTCTGAGCTTTCTTGAGATAATAAGGGTTTTCACAACCGATAGCCGTTTTCTTTAGCGTATGTAAAATCAGGTTTTTGTCATTTATTAACAAATTAATCGTTTGTGCAGAATGACCCGTTTTTACAAGTAAATCTTCCAACTTTCCAATGGTTTCCTTTTTGTCATTGATCTCTTTAAGAAGATCCTTTTCACATTTTGAAAACCTTTCATTCAACTCCTTCTTTTCTTCTTCAAGATTGGAATAAGTTGATTTTTGTTTTGAAAGCTGGTTGGTTAGTTCAGAAATTTCCTTGTTTAGAGATTTAATTTGGTTATTCAAATTAACATCTAGAGTGTTAAATTTGATTTGTAAACGTTTTTCTCTTAACTCAGACTCTTTTAAGCTAACCTCAAGTTCAGACTGTTTTTTGTTATGAAAATCATGAGCTCTTGCATTCACCTTATATCTCTCAAGCTCAGTGGTCAATTTTTCATTCGCGGCCTTAACATCGCTATTGACCTTTTTGACCTTTTCTATTTCTACACTACAATTTTGCAATAATGATTCAAACATAGCACGTGTTTCCTCATCATTATCAGTATGTTGTGACTCGAATTCTTCATTAGGATCCATATCTGGAGTTACCAAATTAGTATTACTACTACTTGGTTCGTCCATGTATGTATCATAAATGAGATTAGGAGTCTCAGGATACTGTTCATTTTGAGGTGAAACATCAAACATTTCATTATTGTGACATGTAGCATATGGTTGTACCTCAGAAACCGCATTAGTGTCAAAAGCAGGAGGTGCTTCTGAGTCTGTGTCGTACTTTGCCTCCTGGAGATTTGCCATAAAAATGCAGTTTGCATCGATGTCCTCTTGATCTTCTGAAGCATCCATAATGGCCATGAAGTCATTCTCTTCTGCACTCAACTGAAGTCCAGCCGTTTCCTTGTTTGCCAACATTAATGCTTTCTGCAAGTAAGCTGGATCCCTCTTATTCGGCTTGTCTGGACAGTTCCTAGCCATGTGTCCAATACCTTGACAGTTGAAGCACTTCATCATATTCCCTTGATTCCGATTCCCAGCTCCCTGAGCAACATTCCCAAACTGATTCCCAGCATTCTGTACCCTTTGATTACCAACAGCATTACCCATCTGATTCCCTGCAAACTGACCCATCTGATTACCAACATACTGCCCTGCATTCTGATTACCCATCTAAAATCTTGGAGCATATCCCTGTTGATTCCCATATCCCCCAACCATCTGTCCTTGCTGACCCATGTTGAAACTCGGCTGTGCAATCTGCTTGTTGCGAGTGTTCGATGAGATTCGTTGATTGTTGTTGGTGGGTGTGGAGTAACGTCCTTGGAATGCTTTTGATAGGTAAGCAAAAGCTTGAGTCAAACCAGCAGTTGACTTATCATGATCGTCTTGATCTGGGTGTTGTGGGTATTGTTGTTGTGGGATTACATGTTGTTGTTGTGGGTAGAATGGTGATTGTGGAATAAACTGTTGTTGCATGAATTGCAGAGTGGATGATGATGATGATGGTTGTGCACTGACTGTTGCAGGTGTAGGTGATTGGACTATGAGTGCAAGAGGATCTTGTTGTTTTGCTTGTTCTCTTTTCTGATTTCATTTGCCTCTGCTTGGTTTTGTTTGAGAAAATCATAGAGTTGATCGTAGTTCACATCATGAAGATTCTTAGTTTGGTTGACAATAGTAACATATCGTCCCCATTCTTCTGGAAGGTTGTTGATGAACTTGATGTTTTGAACAATTTGTTTAGGCGCCAAATTGTTTCTGATCAACTCATTCATTAGAGTACAAAACCGTGTGTAGTAAGATTCAATCTGTTCAGCTGGTGTTTCTGTGAACTTCTCCCATTCAGTCAGAAGCTTGTTTTCCATTTCTTGAATGCCAATTTCTGTACCATGATAAAGACGTCTAACTCGATCCCACATTTCTTTGGCAATTTCACAGCTATCTACAGCACAAAATATTTCTTGTGGTAGACCGAGTTGGATTAGATGCATTGCTAGGTGACCAGCTTCAATTTGCTTCCAATCTGCTTCAGTGTAATCCGATTCCTCTTTGCGTCGGTACGTTGGATCGACGGGAGGTTCTGCAGTAGGGTTTCCAGCTGTTTCTTCAATCTCACCAGGCTGGAATGGACCTTTTTTGACGGAGTTAACCAAGAGTATACCTTGTCCATTAGGTTTGGATCTCATATATCGAAGCATAACACTCGTCCATGGAAGGTAACCACCCTTTTCTAACATTGGAGGTCGGTTTTCTGAACCTGCGGCATGAATGTCTTGTTGTGTAGTCATCTTTAAAATATAATGTATGATAAAGTGGATTTAGGATTTTTGCAACAAAGTAGGAGATGTTGTTGATGACGGTTAAACTTGATTGTTGTTGTTGTGAAGCTTTGTTAAGGTGGAAATTTTGGTTTGGAAACTTAAAACCTCAATAACTTCATTTTGGAGCGTTTTCAGGCCTCGAAACTTGGGTTGAATGAATAAATTCATTCAACGTGTCCTTCTCCTCGGTCTCACGGTCGTTTTGACAGGTCGTGGACTGAAAACGGAGTTACGGTTCAAAAGTTATAACCTTTTGAAGTTTTGAAGTAAAAATACAACTTTGAAATCGTTATACACAAGTACGAGGGCCAAAACTGCCAATTCTGGAAGTTCCCAAAGGCTGCTAGAAAGTACAGGGACTGAAAGTGACAAGTCTGAAAACTGCTGAAAACTCTTTGTTGTCCGATATCGCAGTTGGTGAGTTGTCCGATATCGCAGTTGGGTCAGATATCGGACAGAACTGCTATTGATTTCTCGGACATAACTGCGACAACTAAGTCTGAGGACAAATGCGATAACTCTGAGCAGACCTGAAATGCGATAAGCCAAATGCGATAAGCCAAATGCGATGCTCAACTGCGATAGGTCTGTCAACAGCGATAAGCCAATAGCGACACCTATCGCAATTCTAATACAAGAAATGCGATAACTAAATTGCGATAAGATCCGACTAAGTCAACTGCGATAAGGACTGACTGAGCCAATTGCGATAGGGACTTCAAATGCGATAAAACGTCTGTTTTTCCCAAATGCGATAAAACGCAGTTTTCAACACATTTCCACCCACTTTTTGTACTTTAGCTTCTAGACCATGCAACTCCCATACTTTGTCAGTGGACTTTCTTACCAACTAGACACCAACTCTACTAACTTTGCATGTTCCAATAATTCACTTTTTCCTTAAAATAATCAAAACAATTCTTATACAAGAATTGTTAATGATTCATACGAACAAAGAAGTGAATAATAGACCAGAACCAAGATTCCACAAGCTTAAACAAGTGAAAAAGGTTGGAATAACCACAGAATCTTTTGAAGACCCACTTCGTATCAACACAAAACAACCACAGTTACCTTAAATTTTGTATAGATCGATTTAGAAGAAAAGAACATAAGTTGTAATTTTTCTAGTGAAAGAAAAATGACAAAGGATGTTTTTTACTCTTGATGATCATACAAAAATAAAGATAATCCTACCTTGAAACCTTGCTCTATGTATACCACTTGTAACACTCGACTTCACTTGGAGAAGATGAACCGAGAGCTTCCTCTTTATCACACACAAGCAAACTAGATGACACTCACAAACACAATAAGAGAACAAGAGTAGTATGTGGATCTTATGTATAAATTTCAAGTCAAATGTATATTATCTTCAAAGAGAAAGAAAAGATACAAGGAGTTGGGGTGTTACTCTCTCACACACACACACTCTTTTTCTTATCTAAAATGAGGCACACACAATGACAAAGCAAGAGTGTGTGTGTGTTATACGTGACTGCCACAAACCAAAGTGGTTTGATGGGCTTTCTAATGGACCTTAAGTGGACTCATGTCTTGCACTACACTTAGGCACATTTAGATACATACATTGCTAGTGCCATAAGCCCACTAATTTGATACATATTACACTTGACACATTTATACAAAAGCCAAAATGACCATCACTTCAAAGTAGCATCAATTCAATGCTAACACAAAACAAGCGTATAATATAGACCATGTAATCGTGTTTGTTTCTGATTTTACAGTCCTGAACAGAATCTTTTATCTACATGTTATGGACATCATTTTATGTGACTTTTAACCATACGTATACCAAGTTTTAAAGCGGGTTATGAGTACATATATGTAGTCGTATAAACAGGAAACAAGGGATTGAGATACCTTAGATCGGATTAGACGAACGGAAAAGAGGACGAGATACGTATTAAACCCTACGAACCAAAATGGTCCCTTCGAACCAACGTGCACCTCGATCAAGAACACCTTTCGAACAACGAATGAAACCTTCCCTTCCTTCAAACAGCTTCTTGTCGTGCCCTAGATACCAAAGTGGATCGGATAGGTTAACTTTCGTTGTTGTTGTTTTGTGTTGTTTTGTTCGAATGGAAAAGAAAATGGGAGAAGATGGGGTGTATTTGACTCTAGCGTGTACTTATGGAACAAAGTGAAGAGAGGTGAGATTTGTTTTGAAGTTTAGTTAAAAGATTTTTTGTGAAGTTGTGAAAAGGGTGAAGGGGAATGTAACAGCCGGCGTTAAACGAACCTTTCGAAAATAATGGGATAATAAGAATGAGTTGTGGGCCGAGTATATCCTATTGAAGTTTTCAATATGTGAATGATAATATTGCAAACAAATGGGTGATATGGATATATCTTATTTCGAAATTACTGGGATAAATATGGGAAGTAAATCACAAATGTGTCATCTATTTGAAGTTTTAATATCATATTTTCATTCAATATGTGATCATACTATATGATTGTAGTAATTAAAGGAATTTGCCATATTAATAGTATTATGATTTAGGGTATTGTATTTAAATTCTTAAGTTATAGCTTTATTATTTGTAGCTTTAATCATAACACATAGTTTAGACTTTAAATTATATTCGTGTCTTATGTTCAAATGTCATTCGGATTATCAGGTTATTATATGTAGACTATATTTTTCAAATTCTTCCCCTCTAAAAGAAAATTTTCGTCCTCGAAATTTGAAATCGCAAAAGTTAGACGGAGATGTATCAATGACAATAACTAGCCTCACACTCGAAGAGGTTCTTCAAACAATATCTTTACAAACGAATAGTTTAATATCTCATGACTCGATCCCGACCAACAAGGATAGCCCCAGGCTCTCCACAAAACAAAATTCGTAACAACTCTCGATCCAACGAATACAGAACATATACATGACAGATGATATTTGTAATTTCACTAAGAGATACGTGAAACACATGAGGTAAATACGGAGGTAGTGCTAAACGGTAGGAAAACTCCATCAACTCTATCCAGATTTTGAACGAACTAAAGAACTTGCCACTAATCAGAGAAGCACAGATCGAATTAGCAAACGTATCAAGAGTTTCAAATAGAGGTGAGTAACATATTCGTACTGACGAGCACATATCAGAATATCCAAAACGTATCAAAAGACATAACGAAATAGGTAGAATAATCGTACGGATCAGAATAAATCTAAGGTCTAACGTATCGTGAGCTAATTCTTCATTATATGCCATAACGTCTAATTCTTCTGTATGGAAACGTGATACAGAACACACACATTCCCGGTCTAAGGTTCCAAAACTTCTCTTTCACATTGATAACTAATCAATTAGCCACTGAATCAACTCCGAACCTTCAATAAACAGCTCCCCGACCTAATTTAACTAAAAGGGGTTTTTCATCTCTGTTCATACAAAATACCGAAAGGGAAAACTCTTGTCACTTGAATGTCATCTATCTTAGTGAGCAAACACAACTAGAACTAACGCTTGTCAAATTTCCTACTCAACACATCTTCCAAGCTCGAATGGTTGTTCCACTTATCCATCAGTTTGGAGGTGCAAAGCATTACTAAACTTGAGTCTAATCCCTCAAGCCTTCAGTAGCTCTTCCTAGGAATGGGAAGTAGAAACGCGAATCTCTGACATTGTGACAACTCGTAATTTCAGGCCATTTTTCCGAACCTCGACAATTTACTATTCATCAGTTACTATTCATTTTTTACTATTCATCGATCACTATTCACTTTTACTATTTAGGCCATTTTGAGAAACTTTCAGAAAATTTTACTATTCATGAAACACTATTCATTCCCGGAGGGAAATCACTATTCATAATCATCATTCATCTTTTCGTAAACTAGGTTTACGGGTATTCAAATTCGCGTAACCAGTTTGGTTTAGCTGCGAAATTCATGCATCATCAGTAAGGACATGTCATTTAGACTACAGTAGTCTACATATCATCAGTATCATCATCACCATATTAAGTCATGCACGGGTTTGTGTGTTTTTCATTTACGTATGTTTGTTTATTTGTTAAACGTTACCACTCAATCATTACTACTAATATTATACCCAAATACTCCCGACTATGATCCTAATATAGTTTCATGCTAATTTTAATGATATAAAATTTATATTATTAAATTACCCGGTGTTTTGAAACCTTTTGCTATATTTTACGTTAAGAGCTTATAACTCCATCGGTTTACGATATTTCATCACGATCACTATTTTAACACCCGATTCTTATCAGTAACATGATTTCATAATTTTCACGACTTCGTCGTATTTTATTTTTATTCATCACGTTTTATTTTCAGTTAACCCGGTACCCGATAACGCCGAAATTACACACTAAACTAACTAAATCCTATCCTAAAATATCTTATAAGCTAAAAATACCATATTACCTCTCCCTAAAAACCTTGTGCCGCCCCCTTTATTTCATTTTACTAGCCTAATAAGCCAAAATTCTTTAAAAGCCTTATTATGTATTAAACTTGACTTATTTTTACATAACACATTTTGATAACATTTCATTAGCCAAATAAGATCAAACTCTCTCCCTCTCTTTTTCAAAACCCACGACCAAGCAAGGAACACCAAGAAGAATCCATAGATTTTTGAAGATCAAGTGTTATACAAGCTCAATTTACATTACTAGTTAAGGTTTTGTGATAAAAACCTTAAGTTTCTACACATTTTCTCATCAAAACTCTCCAATCATCAAGTAAGCTCAAGAACACCATTTTTGATCATTTCATACTTCCTTTGTTCTTATATTGTTGTATCTCCTATTTATTTTGAGAGCTATCCATGCAAAACTTACGTTATATATATACCACTTGTTTTATTTTTCACTAAAACTATCTCAAACATTAGATCTGTACGTTTTATTAACATCCCCGCGAAGCCCACTATTTTTAGCGATGTTTAGGACCCATGACACCCTAAGAAGGTGTATGGTAGGATGTGTGTATTTCTAGATTTGTTTTGAAGTAGTTGGATCAAGCCGCGAACCAAGAAAACGAGTTTCTAATGTATGTATATACCCGCTGTCCAAAAATACAAACTCTGGAAAAATCAGTAAACATGGCGTTATTTTAGCTTTCATATTTAGAAAGTACTCTCAAACACGAAAACGTGGGCGCTTGAATCACTAAAAACCGAGTTATAACGAAAGAGATACCAAGTTTTAAAGTTAGGCGACAAAAACTATTATTTTCAGAAAATGCGTGCTGTTGGCCGAACTTCAGGGGACAGAACGAGGCATTAGCCGTAGTCTAGCTGAGCCGAGTCACTGAAAATATGTTAGTTCATGTTATGACGAACGCGTGGACATAAAGAACGTTGAAAACGGACTTGTAACGACCAAGATATGAATTTTTGAAAAGCCGACTAACAACACTCATTTTGACAGCCTCACTATAATTCAAATATTTTCTAAGTGTAAACAGTTTTTGCGAGGCACCATCTTGCGAGCCATTTTCCCGTTGATCGAGTCGGTTTGGGCCATAAACTCCTTCAGGTGAAACGAAGTATACCCGGCCTACTTTCCAAATCAATCAACCGTTTGTTGATCGGACTTATAATGAGTAAGATATGATTTTCCTTGTATCGCCAAAAACAACTATTATAGGAAAATATTTCTAAGTATAGAAATTGTTTTACAAGACACTATATTCATAGCCGATTTTCTATATGATCGAGACGCGTATGATCAAAACTCAAAAGAGACGACATTGTGATCTTGTTGCAAGGATTCCAAAAACGTCAAGTTCTATTGCTAACACTTAACGTACAATATTTTACGACTAGTTTTGCGAGGCCGTTTGGTCATATTTTCACCAGTTGTAAAAGTGATATTTTGCGACGAAACTGTTTTATTTGACGATAAAACACCAAATAAGGATCGTGGAGTATTATTCCAACATTTTTACACGAAATATAGTATATGACTTGCCGAGATGTCAAAAATATATTTTTCGACAATAAACGTTATTTTCAAAAATAACGAGTGGTATCGTTAACATACGTATTTGCATGTGTAGCATCATTTCATTGCTTACAATAGATCATATCATTCATGTTAGGTCGCGGTTAGAGACCGAGCCTCATTTCAGCATATGCATATCTGTCATTGTTGCTATCGCATCAGGTGAGTTCCATAGCCCCTACCTTTATACGTTTTGGATTACGTTTTGGGGGAGAATACATGCTCAATTATTTTTCACAAGCACTTTAATCTTTTAAGGATTAACGTGAGTTTTCATAGCCCCGCTTTTCAAGTTATTACATCATTTCAAAATTATCGGGGGAGAATACATTGTACCATCATTTTTTTTATACGGACCAAAGTATATAAATTCATTACATTGCTTAAGTTACATCATTGCCAAGTTAAAGTCCCCTGTTATTTATCATGAACCGTTAATTGTGAGCAAGCGAAGGTGCAGTGGATAGATCTATTGAGGGTGACGCCTCCGTTCGGGTTGGTAGCACCAACTTGTCATACGAACGCATTTCATTTCATTCATTCAGGGTGTTTGGCAAAACACTCCATTTTGGGGCATATATATCATCAGTCTAGCTTCGGGGTCATGAGCTTAAGAGATATTGTATCATTTTTATGCGGCAGTTTGTCATACACTTTATACTTGTGGTTTCCGTATAACATTTCAGTAACATAAACCAAATCATATTTGGCAATGGGTTGTAAACACACAGGTTGCAAGTCTTGTTATGGGCGGGACTTGGAACTGGGTGGATTTACAATGCCTTTGCTGGGAAAATCTTCATTCAAAGGCATTACATTTTACAATAAACTCTATGAACTCACCAACCTCGTGTTGACACTTTTTAGCATGTATTTTCAGGTATAAAGCAATAGCACGCTACTGAAGGCTCTTGGCAGGGCATGGCATGGTCATAGAAGACTCTGACAAACATTTGGGACCGTTTTACCTATTTTAAAGGGCCTATTTCCGCACAACTTTTAACAATGTAAATTCAACATTCTTGTTAAACAATTTTATTCTAAATGGTTGAGAAGAAAACCGTTCTTTGCACTTGTGTCATGATACCAATTGAGTTGCACCCCAGCGATGTGTAAGCTTCCGCTGAACCCGATTTTGGGGGTGTGACAGATTGGTATCAGAGCCTTGGCTATAGAGAACTGGGTGATTTTAAAACCTAGACTATAGCTACATTTACAAAAACTTAACCCTATGACCGCCACGTGCCTGCCTGCCAAGCTGATGCCTCAATTGTGGTTTGTTGCTGACATATTTAATAAGATTTGTGTCTTATTATCAAATCATTTATACCCACTTATTATAGTTGAATACTATAGTTGTCTTTCATATAAGCATGCTTGCATATCGTATACGTTTCAGCGTTACGCCTTTTTCTTACATAGTTTCATCATTCGACCACGAGTTTGGTCCTTTGCCTTAGCCTATCAGAACATCTCTTCAAATGTGAAGGACCTAGTATTACTATAACTGAGCTGAGTATTTTAAACTTCATTGAACCTCGGTGGAATATAGACTCGTCACCTATATTCAACCCGGGACAGTTGGACATAGGCTGACTACCTATGCCCCGCTCAGAGATGAATTTTGCAATACTGAGAGCAGTTATAATAAAATTATGTCTGGTTTGCATTCCTACTCGATTTCTAAAGGTTTCAAAACTTCTTGTGTGTGTACACAATCGTTGCAAGAACATCCACACCTGCATCACCTTATGAACCGCAGTCTAGAAGCACGTCAGCTAACCATAACCCAACCTCAAACCGTTGAGAGTCAGATCATTGGGAATGACAATCTTTTCACCTTTACCATCACGAATCCTCGAGACTCAAGTTGAGGCACTCAAGGAAGGAAACCGACGGAATGATAAAACCCTATGGTATGCCAAAGAATGCAAATGGGTTAGTAAAGAGGTCAGACAGAGTATTGTGCTTCAAGGATAGAAACTGGATATCTCTCTATGGTGGAATACGAGAGTTGATTATGCACGAGTCGCACAAGTCGAAGTACTTCATTCATCCAAGTTTTGGTAAGATGTATCAGGATCTCACGAAACTTTATTGGTGGCCGAATATGAAAGCAGACATAGCCTTGTATGTTAGCAAATGCCTTACTTGCGCTAAAGTAAAAGCCAAGTACCAGAAACCATTAGGATTACTTCAGCAACCAGAAATTCCTCAGTGGAAATGAGAACGCATTACAATAGATATTTTCATTAAACTCCCCAAGACATCAGGCAGTTGCGAACCTATTTGGGTGATCATCGATCGTCCCACCAAATCAGTCCATTCCATTCCAATCGGAGAGACTTATACTATGGAACAGCTTACCAGACTTTACGTCAAAGAAATAGTTTCAAGGCACGGTGAACCAATTTCCATCATCTCTTACTGAGATAGTCGCCTTACTTCAAATCACTGGCAATCATTACAAGATTCATCTGGAAGCAGTTTAGACATGAGCAATGCCTACTATCCTCGAACCAACAAACATTAAGGAAACTATCCAAGCGCTATAGGACGTGCTCAGCACCATAGAATCAACCTTGAATTGTTTGGAGTAAACCTTTGACATTGACAGATTTCACCTTCAACAATAGCTATCACACAAATACAAAGACTGCACCCTTTAAGACACCCTATGGTGGAAGTACCAATTACCTATTGACAACCAAAAATCGGGAAGTCTAATTCACTAGTCTAGAACCCAATCGTGAAACAACAAAGGAAATTGTACAAGTCAAGAATCAGTTACAAGCAACAAGAGAACAATAGAAAAGTTAGGTCAACTCAGGATGCAAAATCATTGGGATTTGGTATCCCTAAGTAGCAAATCATTAGAATTCTAACTGTGGAACGAGTTATGTTGAAAACCTTGCCTTGGAAAAGCATGATACAATTGTGGGAACACGGGAAAGTGAACCCTAGGTACCTTGGACCATTAAAGACTGTAACTGTAATCGGCCGACTGGCATACAGACTGGAGCTTCCGTCAGAGCTCAACAGCATACATAACACGTTTCATGTCTCAAACCTCAAGAAATGTTTTTCAAACAAAACGCCCGAAATTCCATTGGAAGAAATTCAGCTCGACAATAAGCACAATTACGTGAAGGAAACAACAGAAATCATAGACCATGAGGTCAAACAGTTGAAGCAGAGTCAAATTCCTATCGTTAAGGTTCGCTAGAATTCTCGCAGAGGTCCTAAGTTACTTGGGAGCGGGAAGACCAGATGCGGCTCAAATATCTACACCTTTCACCGAATCCACCCCGGAGACCAACACTAACTGAATTCAGGGACTGAATTCCCGTAACGGGTGGAGACTGTGACAACTCGTAATTTCAGGCCATTTTTCCGAACCTCGACAATTTACTATTCACAAGTTACTATTCATTTGTACTATTCATCGATCACTATTCACTTTTACTATTCATCATTTTCGAGGTCAGTTTGAGATTTTGAGAAACTTTCAGAAAATTTTACTATTCATGAAACACTATTCATTCCCGGAGGGAAATCACTATTCATAATCATCATTCATCTTTTCGTAAACTAGGTTTACGGGTATTCAAATTCGCGTAACCAGTTTGGTTTAGCTGCGAAATTCATGCATCATCAGTAAGGACATGTCATTTAGACTAGAGTAGTCTACATATCATCAGTATCATCATCACCATATTAAGTCATGCACGGGTTTGTGTGTTTTTCATTTACGTATGTTTGTTTATTTGTTAAATGTTACCACTCAATCATTACTACTAATATTATACCCAAATACTCCCGACTATGATCCTAATATAGTTTCATGCTAATTTTAATGATATAAAATTTATATTATTAAATTACCCGGTGTTTTGAAACCTTTTGCCATATTTTACGTTAAGAGCTTATAACTCCATCGGTTTACGATATTTCATCACGATCACTATTTTAACACCCGATTCTTATCAGTAACATGATTTCATAATTTTCACGACTTCGTCGTATTTTATTTTTATTCGTCACGTTTTATTTTCAGTTAACCCGGTACCCGATAACGCCGAAATTACACACTAAACTAACTAAATCCTATCCTAAAATATCTTATAAGCTAAAAAACCATATTACCTCTTCCTAAAAACCTTGTGCCGCCCCCTTTATTTCATTTTACTAGCCTAATAAGCCAAAATTCTTTAAAAGCCTTATTATGTATTAAACTTGACTTATTTTTACATAACACATTTTGATAACATTTCACTAGCCAAATAAGATCAAACTCTCTCCCTCTCTTGTTCAAAACCCACGACCAAGCAAGGAACACCAAGAAGAATCCATAGATTTTTGAAGATCAAGTGTTATACAAGCTCAATTTACATTACTAGTTAAGGTTTTGTGATAAAAACCTTAAGTTTCTACACATTTTCTCATCAAAACTCTCCAATCATCAAGTAAGCTCAAGAACACCATTTTTGATCATTTCATACTTCCTTTGTTCTTATATTGTTGTATCTCCTATTTATTTTGAGAGCTATCCATGCAAAACTTATGTTATATATATACCACTTGTTTTATTTTTCACTAAAACTACCTCAAACATTAGATCTGTACGTTTTATTAACATCCCCGCGAAGCCCACTATTTTTAGCGATGTTTAGGACCCATGACACCCTAAGAAGGTGTATGGTAGGATGTGTGTATTTGTGGAGTTGTTTTGAAGTAGTTTGATCAAGCCGCGAACCAAGAAAACGAGTTTCTAACGTATGTATATACCCGCTGTCCAAAAATACAAACTCTGGAAAAATCAGTAAACATGGCGTTATTTTAGCTTTCATATTTAGAAAGTACTCTCAAACACGAAAACGTGGGCGCTTGAATCACTAAAAACCGAGTTATAACGAAAGAGATACCAAGTTTTAAAGTTAGGCGACAAAAACTATTATTTTCAGAAAATGCGTGCTGTTGGCCGAACTTCAGGGGACAGAACGAGGCATTAGCCGTAGTCTAGCTGAGCCGAGCCACTGAAAATATGTTAGTTCATGTTATGACGAACGCGTGGACATAAAGAACGTTGAAAACGGACTTGTAACGACCAAGATATGAATTTTTGAAAAGCCGACTAACAACACTCATTTTGACAGCCTCACTATAATTCAAATATTTTCTAAGTGTAAACAGTTTTTGCGAGGCACCATCTTGCGAGCCATTTTCCCGTTGATCGAGTCAGTTTGGGCCATAAACTCCTTCAGGTGAAACGAAGTATACCCGGCCTACTTTCCAAATCAATCAACCGTTTGTTGATCGGACTTATAATGAGTAAGATATGATTTTCCTAGTATCGCCAAAAACAACTATTATAAGAAAATATTTCTAAGTATAGAAATTGTTTTACAAGACACTATATTCATAGCCGATTTTCTATATGATCGAGACGCGTATGATCAAAACTCAAAGAGAACGACATTGTGATCTTGTTGCAAGGATTCCAAAAACGTCAAGTTCTATTGCTAACACTTAACGTACAATATTTTACGACTAGTTTTGCGAGGCCGTTTGGTCATATTTTCACCAGTTGTAAAAGTGATATTTTGCGACGAAACTGTTTTATTTGACGATAAAACACCAAATAAGGATCGTGGAGTATTATTCCAACATTTTTACACGAAATATAGTATATGACTTGCCGAGATGTCAAAAATATATTTTTCGACAATAAACGTTATTTTCAAAAATAACGAGTGGTATCGTTAACATACGTATTTGCATGTGTAGCATCATTTCATTGCTTACAATAGATCATATCATTCATGTTAGGTCGCGGTTAGAGACCGAGCCTCATTTCAGCATATTCATATCTGTCATTGTTGCTATCGCATCAGGTGAGTTCCATAGCCCCTACCTTTATACGTTTTGGATTACGTTTTGGGGGAGAATACATGCTCAATTATTTTTCACAAGCACTTTAATCTTTTAAGGATTAACGTGAGTTTTCATAGCCCCGCTTTTCAAGTTATTACATCATTTCAAAATTATCGGGGGAGAATACATTGTACCATCATTTTTTTTATACGGACCAAAGTATATAAATTCATTACATTGCTTAAGTTACATCATTGCCAAGTTAAAGTCCCCTGTTATTTATCATGAACCGTTAATTGTGAGCAAGCGAAGGTGCAGTGGATAGATCTATTGAGGGTGACGCCTCCGTTCGGGTTGGTAGCACCAACTTGTCATACGAACGCATTTCATTTCATTCATTCAGGGTGTTTGGCAAAACACTCCATTTTGGGGCATATATATCATCAGTCTAGCTTCGGGGTCATGAGCTTAAGAGATATTGTATCATTTTTATGTGGCAGTTTGTCATACACTTTATACTTGTGGTTTCCGTATAACATTTCAGTAACATAAACCAAATCATATTTGGCAATGGGTTGTAAACACACAGGTTGCAAGTCTTGTTATGGGCGGGACTTGAAACTGGGTGGATTTACAATGCCTTTGCTGGGAAAATCTTCATTCAAAGGCATTACATTTTACATTAAACTCTATGAACTCACCAACCTCGTGTTGACACTTTTTAGCATGTATTTTCAGGTATAAAGCAATAGCACGCTACTGAAGGCTCTTGGCAGGGCATGGCATGGTCATAGAAGACTCTGACAAACATTTGGGACCGTTTTACCTATTTTAAAGGGCCTATTTCCGAACAACTTTTAACAATGTAAATTCAACATTCTTGTTAAACAATTTTATTCTAAATGGTTGAGAAGAAAACCGTTCTTTGCACTTGTGTCATGATACCAATTGAGTTGCACCCCAGCGATGTGTAAGCTTCCGCTGAACCCGATTTTGGGGGTGTGACAGATATGATCACTGCAGGTGCGCCATGTAGCTTGATTAATCTTTGGCCGAAAGGAATCTCTGCCAACTCTCCAAGTGAGCCAACCTAGTCAAATGATCCACTACAACTCAATTCGCGTTGACCTTCCTAAATGTGCTTGCAATTCCCGTTACCAAAATCCCTGAAGATTTAATCCCATTTCTACATATGAACATCCAACATTAAAGAAAACCACTTGCACGCTGATGCTGAATCTTAACCTGTTGACACGTTAACCACTTCACCACCAATATAGTTACAACCGTCTTCATACCATTCCATTAAAATTTCTGCTGCAAGTCTCTACACATAATAGTACAACTAAGATGAATAGAGCAAAATAGGACTGTGTGCTTCAATCAATACCGCTTCCTTCAAGCCTTCTAACACGCGTCATCTTCCACCGTCTTGCTCCTGAGCTCCCTCATGTCTGTCACCAATCACTCCAAAGTCATGCATTGGATGGTTCACCTCCTACGGTTCTAGCTGTATTGATGCATAGCCGATAATCTTCTTGTGTTGCATAAGGACATAACTAAGTCTCCTTCTTGAGTATAAACAATTCTCTTCTTAGTTTTTCAAAGTTCTCCTCTCATTCTTCATCCCAACAAAGATTTACTCGTAGAACTTCTTTTGACGTAGAGTTTTCAACACAGAATACGAAAATGATTTCCGTGTTTCTCTTTCGTCTCTGAATATCCCAATATGTCATACTATGACAAATTGTTCTAGTATTCATGAAAGACACGATTTATCAAGTCCATAGGAGTAGTCGGAGTAGTAGCCAATACAATTGGCATCTCTAATACTCATAAAGATCAATACGAATACGAAAGGAAATTCTAAGAACATCTCGCTCCTTAGACGTAACTGAAATAATCGGATCCAAACTCAATCACAGAGAAAACTGCGCATCCAGAAATTGATTTGACAGATCTTCGATTCAAGGTAACGGACATCGGTTCTAACCACAATACTATTCAGCTTCCCGCGATCAATACACGACTTCATGCTATCATCATCCTTCTTCATGAAAATAAGTGGGGTACACCACGGATACATACTCTGACGGATAAAACCACTTTCTAAAAGCTAGTCCTTCAATTCTTTCCTTTCAATCGATGTCATAAAATACGGAGTTTCAAAATTAGGAAAAAAAAAACATTGCTCTTATACGGATAGAGTTTCTGAATCAACCAACTTACTGATTTCAGGCACAGCTCAAGATCTCCTATAATCCTAATAAGTTCAAGTTATATGATGTAACTATTATCACGTTGGCCAGGCGTCATAATACTTGAATCATATACACATGCCTTTATTGCCATCACAGTCTACCTCGAGTCGTGACTAAACCAATTCTCATAACCAGATCAAAATGAATTCACACTCAGATGGAAATCTTGGTAGTTCATCAAGGAATATATCGCGAAATTTCAAACACCCGAATAACTCTCAAGGCGAGTTTCATCAAACGAAGTATCTTCACAATCGCGAGGGATTAACGTACGAGTTTTTAAAACAGATGTGATCATAATTATTTACCAGGTTGGGAACCATGGTACAGAATTTTGAATTTCTCAAATCGCCAAAGATGATAAATCTAATATGACTGTTGTTAGCATCTCAATGTTCAGTCAACAAATCCATATCCAGAATAATATCGAACCAAACATTCCCAAAGGAACCAGATTTGCATAACGAAACTTATCTTCAATTATCCTTAATACGTACTGGACAATTCTGATACTCGTGACGGATAATCACAAGATTTCTCATAGGAATAGAAATGAGTATATCAGATTCTAATAGTGTAGAGGGGACCTTAATATGCTTAGTAAATGCAAGGGAAACCACAGAATGTGTCGAACACATCGGATTCATACATATACGAATTCTCTGAATGAACGAAAAGGTATCTAAACGAATCATAAGCGAATCGGAGATCGAAATTCAAAAGAATGCAGTCATATCAGAAAGTAAAACCTGTAAGGCATTATTACAAAAGGTCTCAAAGCATTCTAAACTTATGCTATGTATCTTGCTAATTTTCTAAATTCCTGGAACGAATAACCTTATAAAGGCTTAGCTGAAATCACAGGCATAAATCAGAGTAGTGCGGAAGAAAGATAACTAACCAATGCCTTATCTCAAAATGTACCCAATCCTCACCAGTCATAACTAAAGTTTCAGCAGGGAAAACCTAAGGCAAAACTTCAAGGGTTGTTCCGTAAGCTCTTACAGTGCAAACCTGAGGGTCCAAATCTTCACAGGCAATAACTTATGTACTACAAGTCGTAACCTGACCCTGATACCATAATTGTAACATCCCAACCCGACAAGGGTCAAAATGCCACATTATGGTATCAACAGAACAAACGCAAGCGGAAGACTTTTATAATAGTTAAGGTTACAAAGGTTCAAAATTAAACTAAGGACATAATAAATCTAAACAATAATGACTATCAACTAGAATACAAGTCTGAACAAATCTAAATGGAAGTTAACTTCAAAGTCTAATCCAAATGCAACGGGGATCTATCGTCAGGGTAGTCCACTAAAAGCTTCTATGCACTCTTCACTCAAACCCAGCTTCCAACCTAAAACCTGCCGCAGGAAAAGAAATGCGGCTGAGCTTAAAAAGCCCATGAACAAATATAAAATATAATATATATATATATATATATATATATATATATAACAAACGAATAAAGAAATCATATAAAGGTATAGGAAACGGAAACATAAGCTCTTGCGGAAACAAATATCATCTGTCAAAAGAATGAGAGATAAGATGAGACGAATCAAATGGAACACATGCATACACATCAAAGTAAGAATAGGTCTAGAGTCAAAGAAATAAACGTCAACGAACATGTAACACCCCAACCCGGCAAGGGTAGAAGTGTCACGAAAATGGTGACATATCAAAGGCAAGCATAACATACGACTTACATAATACAAATGGTTTACAATATTACAAGGAAAAATATACCAAATCTACGTAGTCATACATAAATGAATACTAAAACTAAGGTATCGTCTTCAAAAGCTAATCTCTCATCCCAAAGCAAACCCAAGCTCCTGGCTTCCTACTAAAACCTGCCGCAGGAAAAGAAATGCGGCTGAGCTTAAAAAGCCCAGTGAACAGATATACAATAAACGGAAACCAAAATCAAATGGAAATGAACAGACATATCATAATGAATGAGATATAGGAAAAGGAAATAAAGAGTAAGGTTTAGGACAGTAATCCACCACGAGCCCATATCATAACAAATCATATCATATCGTAACCATAATCTTCAAATCATATAGAGGGGAGACCTCTCAGATAATCAGATAATATGAGGGGTGTCCTCATTCTTCAAATGGAGTAGCTAGCTCCCATATTTTGTGAAAGGAGTGGATTGCACCCAGCCCCAGTCACCATATCAAATCATATCATATCATATCGTACACAAAACATATCTAGGATGCATCCATACGCCCCCCAAACAAATCATATTGGCCATAACAAATCATAAAGCGCGCATAACATATCATAATGGGGACGGTGTACAACATCACTCGAGTACACTAGAGTCATGCCACTGGTGCATCAATGACATGGCCATGTTACCTTCATGGCTAGGAAACATATTTGGCTCGGGTATCAAACTGGGGTCAAAGGTCAAAGGTTCATATCAAAGCAAAGGTTCATATAGTCATAGTCCAAATATCAAAGTTCATATCAAAGGTTCATATGTCAAAGGTTCAAATGCCAAAGGTTCAAATCATAGGTTCAAACCAGAAATCAAGAGGTCGAAGGCACCTTATTAAAAAGGGCAGAATATCTGTACCTTATTCCAAAGCAAGGCACAAACCAAAAGAATAAGATGCAAAGGATCATGTCCTCTCCTTCTTCACACCTAGAGGGGTAGAAAAGAATTACAAACCTTTTCATTTTAAGTAACTTTCCATTTTTAGCAGGTTTCCATAATTAGTAAGTTACCACATTTAGCAAGATTCAAGTGATATAATTTAATTCAAGTCTTTAATTAGCTTATTATGGAAGTTACATTCATTTTAACAAGTTACACAAGTTCAGGGTTAATTATGACAAGTTTTTCATAGTTCAGGGTTATAAACGTAACTTTACCAAAGTGCAAGGTTTAAAATAGAAATCTCATAATTTACCATTCGAATACTTTATTTTCCAGAATTACACTTTTAGCCTCCAAGTTTCCAATATTTACGAATTACACCCCTTTAATTACTAAATTTACAATTTACACCTTTTAATTATATAAATTACAATTTAAACCTTATTAATATTACATTTGCACATCAAGCCCTTCATTACTCATATTTACAGAAAAATACCCTTTAAATTAATTATGGCACGACAAGCCCTTCAAGTTTCATAATTTACACATTACATCCCTCTAGTTAATTAATTTACATTTTAAACCTTATAATTATATAATTTACACTTTAACCTTCACAAGATTCGTATTACACATCAAGTCCTTTTATTTCATTAATTTACAGAAAATATCCTTTAATATAATTAAGTTCCAAACAGCCCTCAAAGTTTCGGTAATTTACACATTTGGTCCTTATACTTTTTAAATTACAAATTCGAATTATATAATTTACTATAATTACATATTAAACCCTTAATTTACCAATTTTACACCATGAGTACTTATTTTAGCATGTTATACGAATGCTCCTTCAAATTTCCATAATTTACACAATAGGTCCCTCTAGTTATCAAAGTTACATATTTAGTCCTTTAAATTACAATTTCAACCTTTAATTATTAACAATTACATATTAAGCCATTAAATTACCAAAATTACACATAACCCCCTGAATATAATTTACTACTCAAAACAGCACCAAGTTTCCAGAAATTACATATTTAGTCCCTCATTTTTATTTATTTTCAATTCGACTTATAATTTATGTAATTACACATTTTAATCCTTTTAATTACCAAAATTACACATGACACCTTCAAGTTATATTTTACACGAATTATAAATAGTCCAAATAAAGTTATAAAAATAGCCCTTGAGTTTTAAAAGTTACAAAATACACCCTAAACATTTTATCTTCAAATCGCCATATAATTTACAATTTAAATCCACACTTTGCTCAATTTACAAATAAGGCCCTTATATTATAATTTTTATATCTTCCCCCTGATCTATAAAACATTACAAAAATATCTTACAAGTTTTAAAAATTACAAAACAGCCCCTTAACATTTAATTATTCAATCGGTAATAACAAAACATTTTCAAAATCAAACCCTAGTAATCCCAATCATTATCCAATAATTTTACCATCATTATAACACCATTATTTCCAGATTTCATCACTAAAAACCCTAGGTCGATTTGTTCTTAGGGTTTTCCACGATTTTCTCCTTTTTATTCTTAAATCCGGTTTTAATCATAAATCCATAAATCACGATTTCGACTCAAACAAATCAAGAAACCATTTTTATCATGTTATAAGAAGCCTATAGAACCCAGGAAAAATAAGTATACACCTCAGAAAAATCGCATGAATTAAATAGAATCGATTATTCAAAATTAGGGTTTTAAGCTATTTATTTTTAATTCGATCAATACATGAAGCATGGTTCGATTTCAATATTTTTCCCATGTTATATGTGATTGAGAGAGAGCTAGAAAAATACCAGAAATAATTTAGATCAAGGGATTCACACACTTCGAATTATTGTTGCTCGGTTAGGGTTTTTCGAACCAAATAATTCACCATGAACACACGATCGACTCCAGGACTTTGTGGCTATTTTTCTCACCTTCCTTGCATCATGAAGAACTCCAGAAAAATAGGTTTTTGATTTCTAAAAATCGGAGGTGGTGTGAGGGATTTTTGAGGTTGGCGGCTCATTGTATTTTTAGGGTTTAGGGGTGAAATAAAATTATGGGAGTGATATATTTGTGATAGGCCGAACCTTGGGGAGGGCATGGGGCCAAATAACCGGCCTTCACAAGGCCCAAATTAATTTACCCTTTATTTTGTGTATTTTCCTAATTTAATTGTAATTTAAATGCTTTTTAATTAATAATAATTGTGTATTTAAATTTTTGGTGCACACAAGGGTATTTTGGTCATTCCACAACTTGTATAAATATTAATCGAAGTCGTCAAAATTATTTTATATCATATCTTGTTCGTTTCCAGAAGTTTGGGATCGATTCGGAACTTTAATTAAGCTTTAATTAAATTTTAAAGTTTCAGGGGCATTTTGGTAATTTTTGCATGTTTTAGATTTTCGGGTTTTACCGAACACGTCCAAATGAGCCACTCGAATGGACCAAAGATACCTAACAGATAGCCACGAGCGTGTTTAAACGAGCCACTCGAATAGACCAAATAATCACAAATACCTATCAAATCTACGTGTACGAAGAGAGGAGACCTCTAAGTACCCAAATAGTGAGTGAGGTATACAGCACATACAGCCAGTCACCAATCAAATCAAATCACACGTCAATTACCTAGGATGCATCCATACGCCCCCTACAACAAATCATATACATACCATGTACTAGACAAGTATACACATACATCAAAATAGCCAAGTGATCACATCATATCATATCATAACAAATGGGGACGCCGTGGATCAATCACACCTCCACAGAAAGTGTCATGCCATCGGTGCCTCAATGACATGGCCATGGTACCTCCATGGCTAGTTAGCTCGGGCAACAAACATAACAAAGCATATCATATCATATCATATCAGAGGGAATCATAGCAAAGGCATATATCACTGAATCATAATAGATGATCATATAACTAAGATCATATCAAAACTCATATCAAAATATCATATCAAGGATCATAGCAAAGGAATTATATCAGAAGATCATAGCAATCAAACCAAATGAATCAGAGTCAAAGATCGGAGTCATGAGAAAGACACCCTTACTGAGAAAGGGTAGAATATCTGTACCTTATGCGAATCAACAAATCAAAATAAGAAAACATCGAAGATAGAGAATCACTCCTTCTTCACCAAACCTATACAAATTAATGATCACGTATTACTAACAAGCTCACTTTACAAGTTTACCACTTATAGTTATTAAGGTTTCTCATTCTGGTTTCTTACTATTTTTAGAAACTTTCCTCTTTTAGTAACTTTCCATTTTTAGAAATTTTCTTATTTAGTAACTTCCCCGATTTAGTAACTTCCTATATTTTGTAAGTTTCTGGAACTAATAACTTAGGGTTACACTAGTAATTAATCAAACTTTAGGGTAATATCCATTAATTAGCCAACTTAGGGGTTTAATATGACAAATAACATAGTTTAGGGTCTTATATGTCATTTTAGCAAGGTATAGGGTTTAATGTGAAAATAATCAAAGCTTAGGCTAAATGTGAAATTTTAAGTTTTAAATGCTTGTACATGATAACTTTGATTTATGCTTATATAGTATTAGGAACCAATAATAGGATTCAAATTAATTGCTAACCCGATTCGAACTCGAAATACACATGACATATTTGGATTTACACCATCAGTACCAAAACTCGGATTAACCTCATTATATACTCTCGTTATGCATCGAATCCATCGTGAAACAAATCAAACCAAAACACACACGACTCTCGCATGACCCTACCCACGAAAACTATGGTGTGCGAGGGATACAAATGAGCAGCAAGCAACGACCTCCCAATACCACTAATCCATCGTGAAACACGATATAGTCACATTATAATTCAGTTTATATACTCGCGATCGACACAAAACAACATATAGGCGCAACACCTTTATGATTTCATGTAGCTCTTTAATGTGATAATTAACTAGGTAAGCAATACATTATAACATGATTCATGGTTTATATCTATGTTTCAAAATAAACGTGAATACCAACTTTAATATATACCATGCGTAATCATATACCATGCAATATTGTCCCTTTTTCATCTTGATTTCCCTAATTAATACTGTGATAATGTCATGTTGGTCAAATTGTTCTATTAGCGTCTAGCGTGTTTATGTTCAAATAAACTTATGTCTTGAACATATGAGATCAATTTTTTACTCTTATCTGCATTTAGCATTCTCAAATTCCTGCTTGTTCTTACTAGCATAACATTTTCTTCTCATGGTGTCAGATTAACAAATTGTTTCCAGGCTAACACACGACACACATTTTGTTTCCCACTCATTTTTGACGTGACCACCCCATGTAAACCCTCTTGTTTTCAGCCCCCACGACACACACCAAGACACACTATTTATCACACACATGACCCTTGTTTCCCCACCAATTTGCCACCCCCAGAATAACCCAACAGACCCTAGTTTGACCCATGCAACTTGACCCATTTCACAGTCCTACACACGACCAAACAAACACACTCTGATTCTATTCTGATTCGACCCATATTAAAAGACATAAGCATGCATGAATCTTTCACATCTAGTACATATATCATCTAGGTTTCTCATGCGTATATAGACCCAATTAACGTTCATGTGACCAGATTCGAAAAGCCTTACATCAATATATATCGACATGAATATAGACCCATCTCATGTAATATTTTATTCAGGTTATGGAAAGTATTAAACGATCAAAACACGCGTATAATATAGACCATGTAATCGTGTTTGTTTCTGATTTTACAGTCCTGAACAGACTCTTATATCGACATGTTATGCACATCATTTTATGTGACTTTTAACCATACGTATACCAAGTTTTAAAGCGGGTTATGAGTACATATATGTAGTCGTATAAACATGAAACAAGGGATTGAGATACCTTAGATCGGATTAGACGAACGGAAAAGAGGACGAGATACGTATTAAACCCTACGAACCAAAATGGTCCCTTCGAACCAACGTGCACCTCGATTAAGAACACCTTTCGAACAACGAATGAAACCTTCCCTTCCTTCAAACAGCTTCTTGTCGTGCCCTAGATACCAAAGTGGATCGGATAGGTTAACTTTCGCTGTTGTTGTTTTGTGTTGTTTTGTTCGAATGGAAAAGAAAATGGGAGAAGATGGGTGTATTTGACTCTAGCGTGTGCTTATGGAACAAAGTGAAGAGAGGTGAGATTTGTTTTGAAGTTTAGTTAAAAGATTTTTTGTGAAGTTGTGAAAAGGGTGAAGGGGAATGTAACAGCCGGCGTTAAACGAACCTTTCGAAAATAATGGGATAATAAGAATGAGTTGTGGGCCGAGTATATCCTATTGAAGTTTTCAATATGTGAATGATAATATTGCAAACAAATGGGTGATATGGATATATCTTATTTCAAAATTACTGGGATAAATATGGGAAGTAAATCACAAATGTGTCATCCATTTGAAGTTTTAATATCATATTTTCATTCAATATGTGATCATACCATATGATTGTAGTAATTAAAGGAACTTGCCATATTAATAGTATTATGATTTAGGGTATTGTATTTAAATTCTTAAGTTATAGCTTTATTATTTTTAGCTTTAATCATAACACATAGTTTAGACTTTAAATTATATTCGTGTCTTATGTTCAAATGTCATTCGGATTATCAGGTTATTATATGTAGACTATATTTTTCAAATTCTAACGAGCTATTACATGACCATATTACAAGACTCATTGACTCGATAATGATCGTCACTTTAAGCATTCCCAACAATCTCCCCCTAAGGGACGATCATTGAGATCTCATTCTATGACATGTAAGATATGGGTCCATCAATAGAAATGGATGATCATTAATCTTCTTTGATACTCGTTGTCTTAAACTTTGAGTCTTTATGAAATAGCTTTGTTAGATTCTTTGTTCCAATCATGCCTTGTGATTTTACAATCTTAAATGATCAATACTTGATGAATAATAATGTATTCCCAACAATCTCCCCCTAAGTATTGGTCATCAAGGTTGCTTGACGTTGTCTTTGCTTCTTGGCTTCCGACGTCTCTTGTATCTTTGTTCCTTGGTTCTTGATGTGATATAATATGGTAATGACCTGCCTTCCACCAACTTTCTTTAATTCTAGTGTCTTTACGTCTTTTCCACCCTGCTCATATGTCTTTTGACTTTTGTTGTTCAACTGGTTCTCACTTCTTTAATCTTTGACTTGTGAAAGGTTGTAGTGCTTGAACTTTGACTTTTCTTTAACATCTTTGAACTTTTGTTATCTCTTAGTATTTGTGATAACGTATCTTCAGGATATGAGCATGATGGAATGGTGGATATGTTACTCCAGGTCTCCATGATTCGCTGTAGGTAAACAGTTAGCAATAAATCATCCGGCACTTACAGATTCAGCCTTCAAGATCGTCAACAGCGTAGTGTGAAGACTTTCTCTAATCCTAACCCAAGACATTCTGAATTGGATACCCTCGAAAGGGCTGACACGGACACTCCGAAGTGCACCCACGATTCAGTGAGCCGCTGAGGATCATCTCACGACTGTAGACCATTTTGGGGCTAACACTAAGCGTAACCCACAAGGGATTACCGAAGTGACCTGCTTTCAGGGCTGTTTGATGTTGACCCTGGCAGGATTTCCATTCAATCACTGAGAATCAGTATTTGTGAATTCTCTCATGAATGTTCTCGGTAGATTGCTAAGATCTGCGAAGGACACTCTTATACTTTACAACTGGTGTTCCTTTTGTTGAACATCCAGTGTATATTAAGTGTACCTAAGAGATCTTTGATGTATCTCATGGCTCTAGACTCAATTAAGTGCTCTTATTTGGTCGTCGGAGGCATGGAGCAGAGTGCCTCCTTTTCAATATCAACACATCTCGGAGTGAGAGGTCGATAGATGATGAAGGGTCCTCCGTGTGAAATGAAACAAGTATCTTTTGAGAGACACCTGAGTGGCTAGAAGGTTTAGTGCAGTGCGTCACTGGTTCCATGACGACTTTTATCTTCAATACTGGTGATGCACAACCAACCAGTAGATTATGTATTGAACCCGGCGTCTGCCCTAAGGTTGAACAAATGGAGGGCTATTTCTTTTCACCCTTTTATTTACTTTTCTTTTTCATTCTTCAACCCCTTCTTTCTCCTTTCATTTCATTTCTCCTTTTTCAATCATACCTAGGACTTTCTAGTACTAAACTATTGGTATTGTCCTTGGGTAGATCCCTCCGGCTCTGGCGGATCATAGGACGGTTTTGCTTAACCTTTGTCACCTTATAACTCCATGACTATCCTGTTGATGCCATAAACCAAACCTTTTGAAAATCTCTCAAAGTGTTTATGATTGTGAAAACATATTTTGTTAACACTTTGAGAGTTTTGTGATTTTCATAAATACTCCCCCTTAACATGTGCTCATAAGTAGTTAAGGTAAATTTTCACATGTCGGGTAGAGTTAGCACTTTTGAATTGATTGATTTTCAATGAACATGATCGTCGCGAGACACGTTTACATCACTAGTAGAACTAACTTGAAATTATTACCCGTCCAGATCACATTCAAGGAAAAATCGCTCGAAATCGGTGCATTCTACTCAGACATATCTTTTGCGAGACACGTTTACATTACCAGAAAAAAATTGAACGTTTAGTCACTGGAAAAAACTAAATTTTACTCAACTTTTCCCACCAAAAAAACTTTTTTTTTTTAATCCTTACTTAGAATTTCTTACTCGGATCCAAAGTCAAAGTCCAAAAATACAAATTCGAAGAAACTTGGTAACTTCACAAAGTCGAGAGTCCAGAAACTTGGTAACAAAGTTGGAAACTTGGTAAAGATCTCACAAACTCGATAGCCCTAGAAAGTCGGTAACTCAATAACCATAGAAACTCGACAGAATAGAAACTGGGTAAGTAGCCAAAGTCGAGAACTAGAGAAACTCGAGAAGAAGAGAAACTCGAGAACTAGAGAAACTCTGTAAGTAATCAAACTCGATATCTAGAAACTCGAGAACTAGAAAGTCGATAACACCTAGAGAAAGTCGATAAATTAATTCAGAAACTCGAGAAAAATCTAGAAAGTCGATAAAGGCTGAAGAAACTCGAGAGACCTTATCAAACTCGGGACAACTTTCACAAACTTGATACAACTTTCACAAACTCGAGAAGACCAAGGAAACTCGACAGAAATGAGAGAAACTCGAGACAACCAATAGAAACTTGATATTTATATCACAAACTCGGTAAGCCTTTGTACCCAAAGAACTCGATAAAGCCAGTAGAAACTCGAGAATTCCTTGCCACCAACTTTCTAACTCGAAAGATGTGACAGAAACTCCACAAAAATTAAGAAACTCGACAAAAAATCCAGAAAGACGATAAACAGCACTAATGAACAGTACCTTACCAGAAAAAAATTCCCTAAATCTTTGTTTGGCTCTTGATACCACTTGTAGGTCTCCCTTTTTAGATCAAATCACACATATATTAGATATCTATAGAGAGAAAGATATGATGTTAGAGAGAGAAAGAGCTAGAGAGAAAATAAGAGAGATTTCTTATTTCACACACAATCCACCACCTCTCAAATGAGAGGTTTACACTTTATATAGTCTCCTATGATATTAGGAAAGGGAAGTGTGCCGTCTTTACATATTTCACTATTTCAACATTAACATAAATACTATGACTAAACTAGATGGCACACTTTTACTATCATGTAGACTACATTTTTCCAATTCTAACGAGCTATTACATGACCATATTAAAAGACTCATTGACTCGATAATGACTGTCACTTTAAGCATTCCCAATGAAACCTATTACACAAATGATCAATACTTGATAATAAAAAACGTGTTCCCAATAATCTCCCCCTAAGTATTGGTCATCAAGGTTGCTTGACGTCGTCTTTGCTTCTTGGCTTCTGACGTCTCTTGCATCTTTGTTCCCTAGTTCTTGATGTGATATGATATGGTATAGTAATGATCTGTCGTCCTCCAATGGTCTTCAATTCTGGTGTCTTTACTTCTTTTCCACCATGCTCATATGTTCTTTGACTTTTGTTCTTCATATATCACGTAGTTCTCTCTTCATAAGCTTGATCTTTGACTTGTGAAAGGGTAACGTACTTGATCTTTGACTTTTCTTTAATTTCCTTAAACTTTTGCTATTCCTTAGTCTTTGTGAGAACTTTGCTTCAGGATATGAGCATGATGGAAAGATGGTGGAACTCCAGGTATTCATGATTCGCTGCAGGTAAACAGTTAGCAATAAATCATCCGGCACTTACAGATTCGGACTTCGAGATTGTCAACAGCATAGTGTGAAGACTTTCTGTAATCCTAACCCAGGCCGTTCTGAATCGGATAACCCCGAAAGGGCTTACACAGACACACTAAAGTGCACCTACGATTCAGTGAGTCGCTGGAGATCACCCCATGACTGTAGACCATTTTTGGAGCGAATTCTAAGCGTAACCCACAAGGGATTACTGACGTAACCTCCTGTCAGGGCTGTTCGAGGTTAACCCCAGCAGGATTTCCATTCAATCACTGAGAATCACATTTGTGGTTTCTCTCATGAATGTTATCGGCAGATTGCTAAGATTTGCGAAGGATACTCTTATAATTTACAACTGGAGTTCCTTATGTTGAACATCAAGTGTATACTAAGTGTACCTAAGAGATCTTTGATGTATCTCATGGCTCTAGACTCAATTAAGTGCTCTTATTTGGTCGTCGGAGGCATGGACCAGAGTGCCTCCTTTTCAATATCAACACATCTCGGAGTGAGAGGTCGATAGATGATGAAGGGTCCTCCGTGTGAAATGAAACAAGTGTCTTTTGAGAGACACCTGAGTGGCTAGAAGGTTTAGTGCAGTGCGTCACTGGGTCCATGACGACTTTTATCTTCATTACTGGTGATGCCCAACCAACCAGTAGATTATGTATTGAACCCGGTGTCTGCCCTAAGGTTGAACAAATGGAGTGCTATTTCTTTTCATCCTTTTCTTTACCTTTCTTTTTCATTCTTCAACCCCTTCTTTCTCCTTTCATTTCATTTCTCCTTTTTCAATCATACCTAGGACTTTCTAGTACTAAACTATTGGTATTGTCCTTGGGTAGATCCCTCCGGCTCTGGCGGATCATAGGACGGTTTTCCTTAACTTTAGTCACCTTATAACTCCATGACTATCCTGTTGATGCCATAAACCAAACCTTTTGAAAATCTCTCAAAGTGTTTATGATTGTGAAAACATATTTTGTTAACACTTTGAGAGTTTTG
Source organism: Artemisia tridentata subsp. tridentata (assembly GCA_021014915.2). Lineage (NCBI taxonomy): Eukaryota > Viridiplantae > Streptophyta > Magnoliopsida > Asterales > Asteraceae > Artemisia > Artemisia tridentata. The sequence continues at coordinate 62,087,885 of CP139501.1, read as the reverse complement.
TGATTTTCATAAATACTCCCCCTTAACATGTGCTCATAAGTAGTTAAGGTAAATTTGCACATGTCGGGTAGAGTTAGCACTTTTGAATTGATTGATTTTCAATGAACATGATCGTCGCGAGACACGTTTACATCACTAGTAGAACTAGCTTGAAATTATTACCCGTCCAGATCACATTCAAGGAAAAATCGCTCGAAATCGGTACATTCTACTCAGACATATCCTTTGCGAGACACGTTTACATCACCAGATAAACTGGCTTGAAATTATTACCCGTCCCGGATATGTCTTTTCGACTACTGACTTTTGCTATCGTCAATTCGAGGGTCAATTCTGAGCCTAGCTCACATGAGATATCATCTTTCGAGTTACCATATTTTGATCATATCTTTATTCTCCCCCTCAAAAATAGCATACTTATGATGTTTTTGATGAACGTTTGAAAAAAATATGCCTTTTGAGTTTTGTGGGAAGAATTTTAAGAACTTTTTGTTTGTGGAACAAAGATTATTTTTTTTCAAATATTCCCCCTTAATGAGGGAATACTTGTCATTATGAGCAGAATTTTGAAAAACTTTTTGAAAAATTCTGATTAATTCTACTCATAAGTAAGAAGCTTTCGCTCCTTTGATCAGGATTGAGGCACTGAACCGTACCTCAGGGTCCTTTCTTTACAGGAACGGGTTGTGCACTGTTATGTGTGCACAAACCATAGTTAATGATGAAAAATGATGAAAATTATGACAAATGACAACAGATTATACCAATGATCACTGCTCAGGTAGACGGAAAGTGAGGATATTAGGAACTCTGGCACGTCCTCCTACGTAACTTTCCTGTCGTCTCATTGTTGTCCGAAACTTGAGCCTTTTGTCAATCCTATCAATGAACTTCACTGCTTGCTTCGCATCATTCCTGCACCAACTTATAACTCTCAGCCATCCCGTCTTCTACCCTTTGCTACGATTTTCTAGAATCTTTTCAAGTTCAGACTTGACTTGGACCAAAGTCTCATTACTGAATTTGTTTATTTCTTGATAACCCATGAACTTTGGTGAGCTTTTATCCTTTACGTATGCCAACCCAAATGGTCTATCACAAAAAGTGTACGGCTGCTTGTCATAGATTCCCGGAGGTTTAAGATTTGGCTTGACGAGGTTCAATTTCGTCTGGTAGCTTTCTACCCCAATGTGCACATCTTCAACTCGCGATCTGATGACAATGTTGCGGATGTATATTAGAACCGAGTTAATGATATCATACTGAAGACGTCCAGGGAGATGTTCTAGTTTTCCTTGAACTTTTAGTAGATACATATCTTCTATATCGTTGATGTGTAAGTAGGGATAGTCTGCTTCGCTGAAAGTGTATTCTTGATCGTCCAACCTTCTCACGGTAATCTTCTTCAGAAAGTTATACCCAAACATAGATTCGGTTTCTACACTGGTGATTGAAAGAATCTTGTTCTTGTTATGAACCTCAGTCTTTGACCTTTTGGTAAGCATGTATTTATAAAACCACTTCCTCAGATTTGGCCAATGATATATTCCCAAAGCAGCTTCATCATTGTATTCTTGAATTTCATTGATGAATAAATCACTGATTTTTTCTTCTAAACCTTCTACTGCATAAGATGCTGCTTGGTACTTGGTTAGGGAAGTTGCATACCATTTTTCAGGGTTGGTGTGTCCATAGACCAGATAATCCAAGTCGTGATTGAAAAAATACGCCTTGGGTATCTTTGGGTTGTGGGAATGGCCAACAAGAGGTAAGGGTTGGGAGTAATCACGGAGTTGAAGTCGTTCTTTCGGATGAGAAGCACGCGCATGATCCCAGTCAATGTTTTTAGATAGTGCTCTTGCAAATTGTTCAAGGTTGTATTCAAACTCCACTTCTGAAGTTGTGACTGTCTTGAATTCTGTGAAGCCATCTTTTCGAACTCTGATGATATGAGGGAATCCCAACTTCTGGACTTTCATTGCCTTCTTCAGTCGTTTTGTGAATTCCACAATTGATCCTTCAACAGGTGCATCATTTTCAGCTTCAGGATATGCTTCTACCATCGTCTCAAACCAATCGAATCTTGGAGCAGTTGGGTTTACCCATTCAGGTTGAGGTGTGACTTTTTCATTGGTGGGTGGTGCAGTGACATTCTGAACTCTTGTTGGTGCAACGGGAAATTCTTCATCAAAGCTCATGTCATCATAAGATTCAGGCTCATCGAATGCCCCTCCTGCAAGCGGAACGAACTTTTCTTGAGTTGATTGCTTGGTTATTCCAGAAGAGTGTGCTGTAGTAGAAGGACCGGTTGACTTGGATGCTTTTCTCCTTTTCTTCCCTTCTTCTGTATCAGGATCATCCCGATGACGCTTGGTTGGCTGATCCTTCTTACACGACTCTGCTTTCTTCTCAGCTCTTTTGATCGAATTGAGCAATGCCTGTTTAAGTTCTTCCTCTTCGGGTTCATTGAGGATGTCTTCAAGTAGTTGTCCCTTGAGATCGGATCTAGATGGATTAGGTGGCACGATTCGAATTGTAATTGGTGTTGTCTATATGAAATTAGCTACCGTCTTTTCTAGATTTCTCTTAACATATTCCTTGAGAATTCTTGGGAGAGACTCTTGAAGGTGTCTAGAGACCTCTTGAGGTTCTTGAGCACTAACTTCTTGTGGAACATGAGTTGTAAGAAATTCCCTTGCAGTCTTTTCCAGATCGAATGCTTTGAGATTGTTGATGTGAAATGTGTTTTTATTTTACTGTTTTTCCACTTCAACGAGCTTTTCTATCAATACTTTGTGCTCTTCTTCTTCTTTTTGTCGATTTCTTAAAACCAACTGTTGAAGTGTAGCCATTTTTTCTTTGAGTTCATTGAATTCATTGGTGGACTGACCCACAGATGATGGTTGTGGTGATGGAATTGTGTCGTCATCTTGGTTGTCATTTCCTGTATCATCATCATCATTGTTTTCATCTTCATCATCTTCACCTTCTTCATCTCCTTCTTCATCATCTTCATCATCTTTATTAATTTCAGTTTCTTCAGACCCAAATACTGAGGATGTATGAACTCTTTCATCAGACTCTTCTGATTCACCCTAAGATTCATCCAGTGTAGCAGACTTTGTTGCCTCAGTATCCTCTTGTTCTTCATCTGCATGTGAAGCTGATCCTTCACCTCTTCTCTTTCTTTCATCAGATAGATGTTTCTTTAAGTTAGCTTTGGATGCTTTCTTAAATTGTACTCGTTCTTCTTTTTCTGTCATTGGTGGTTCAATGGGTTTGAATGGTTGATCTGACATTTTCAATGATTTTTCTTTGCCCTTTCCCAGTCCTTTGTCTGATTCTACCATTACTGACTTCATTTTCTCAAAATCTTTCTTCTTCTTGCCTTTACTAAGTTCCACTTCTTCTTCTTCCTCTTCATCACTTGGTTCGTCTTGAAGTTGTAATTCAGCTGTTGAGGCTTTGGTAACTACTTTCTTCTTATCAGCTCTAGAGCATTTCTTTGATCGAGAAGAAGCAGGTGGAACAATCTTTCCTGTTGTTTTTCCTTTTCCCTTTGCTGATATTGTTCCTTTAGCAATGATTCCCACCTTTTTGGCCTTTTCTGCTTTATCGTACAACTGATATGCCTTAGTTTCCATTACCTATTTAGTTAGCATGCTCTGAGGAATTCTCAAACCCTGTTTCTCTGTGTTAGTCTTCTGTATTTTTACCTTGGTGAACATGTGATCCATTTGTTCCGTATGTTCTTTTTCATTTAAGCGTCGATTGATTTGAGGGTGTCTTTTCATGAAGAGTGAGATTAGGAGTTTGGTGAATCGGGGAAAGGGTACCTTGTATCCCTTCTTTTGGCGGAACTGATGGCCTAAGAAAATCATATCATTCCAGATGTACTTAGCATAGTCCAGGTGGTAGAGATAGACGACCCCACAAAAGAATTGTAGGTGTTCTAGTCTTGGGTGCTCGAGTCCAGTGGTTTTGCCGGTTATGCAGTGAATGATGATGGTGTAGAAGGTTAACCACGGATGAGGGATGTATTTCCTGTCTACTCTGGAAAGTGAGGTGAGCACTTCATCCTCCTTATCATAACCGAGCAGCTTGAGTGTTTCAACCATGTCTTCAAAAGTTGGGTCATCTTGAAATATGCCCCTTGGTCCTGACGCTTCTGCAGGAAGTTGTAGAACATTCCGAAGAGTATCAACCTTGAACTGGATCTCTGTGTTGTCTATTTTGACTGTAATGCTCTCGTTGTCATCTCCGATGTCCATGGAATGCCAGAACTGATTGAGATATATTTATGGAACACTTGCTGTATTAGTCAGTGTTGGACTGATGAAGTGTCTTTTGAGAATTTCCACAATGATTTGGTAAGACTGATGACATTGTAGATTCTCATAATCAACTCGTGAATTTGAATCACTGATTTTGCGTTCATCACCTTCAGGTACCATCTCCTTTCGAGTTACTGATCCTTGAGACATGATTTGCCTGAACATCACAAACACCAACAACAATACAATAGCAATCGTATATATGTGTTAGTGAATGTTATTAGTCACTAGATAATAGCCTAACTTTTATGATACATCACATAGATAGACTAACTCCTGAAACACATTCATGTATAATTCAAGCAAAAACATTTCTAAGCAAATAATTTCTTATTAACTTTTGCACAATCCTGAGTCTGGATAAATTGTGACAAACTTACAAACTTGGAAATTTATACGAACTTGGAAAGTTATATAAACTTGGAAAGTTTTATAAACTCGACAAGTGTATACAAACTTGACAAGTTTGTATAATCTTGACAAGTTATGTAAACTTGACAATTTATACAAACTGCATATAAACTTGATACATCATGCAACGTTGATAAGCCATACAAACTCAGTAAGTCCAACAAACTTGATAAATCTCAGAAACTCAAGAAATTAAAGAAACTCGAGAAATTTCAGAAACTCGAGAAGTCTCACGAACTCGAGAAGTTTATGAAACTCGAGAAGTCTCACAAACTCGAGAAGTTTATGAAACTCGAGAAGTCTCACAAACTCGAGAAGTTTGAGAAACTCGACAAGATTCAGAAACTCGAAAAGTTTGAGAAACTCGACAAGTTCCAGAAACTCGAGAAGTTTGAGAAACTCGACAAATTTCAGAAACACGAGACGTTTGAGAAAATCGATAAGATTCAGAAACTCGACAAATTTCAGAAACTCGAGAAGTTTGAGAAACATGACAAATTTCAGAAACACGAGACGTTTGAGAAAATCGATAAGATTCAGAAACTCGACAAATTTCAGAAACTCGAGAAGTTTGAGAAAGTCGAGAGTTTCCAGAAACTCGAGAGCTTGAGACTTTTGTCTCCTAACTCGGAGACAAAGTCGAAAGGGTCCATTTATTCAACAAACTTGATAGCATGAACACATAAGCACAAACTTGATAAATATGCACAAAGTTGAAAATCATAATCACAAACTCAACAGATGATTTAAAAAATGCAAATCATTGATAAATCACATTATGTTCAATAGGCATCTCAAACATGTCCAATACATAGACAGTCATTCAGAAACACATTCATATCATCAGTTTGTTCATCACAGTCAAGAGCACTCACATGAATCACACAATCTTATTTCAACCTTTTGATTCAAGTTATGAAATTGTAAACGCATTTTCAAGAATCACAAACAAGCATATCTCCTCAGTTATAGCAACAGACACAACATTTATTCGCAATACCACACAAAGTCGACTCCTTAAACCCTAATGCCTTCAAGCAGCCCTATCGGATGTTATAGAAACTAATTAACTAAGTGTAAACTACTCAAAAACATGTTATAAATCTTTTACACTAACTCAATTAGATCAAATAACACTAAACAAGAAATGCCCAAATTGTTAGTATAAACCCTAATTTGTAAAATCATGAAATTAAGCTATAGAAATACCAAATGAATGATTATAAAGCTTAATAGATTCACTTTAACACTTACAAGTTTAAGATTTAACAACAAATTGAAGGTTCTGTGTTCTTGAGGGTTTAAGCGGTTTTGGCGGTTATTAGCGTAAGAGGGAAGAGTAAATGCAAGTACTGTGTTTTGACTTAGGTCAAATTTTGGTATGTATCAAAGTAATTTTGCCCTTTTGTCAGTTTCAGTCCATTAACTAGCATCCTAGTTCTTTTCAAAGCCTCAAACTATTAACTCTTTTACACTTTGACATATTCAGCCCCTATAATTAGAATCCTAGTTTACTTAAGTCCTAAAGTAACAAACTTTATCAACTAGACAATTTCTGTCCTTGATGTTTTAAAGTCTAGATTCAAATTGATGTATGTCATTTCTCCCCCTTGAACTAAGACCTATTTGGGACATTTTTTAAGACTAGTAGTCCAAGAGATCATAGAAATATTTTTCGATGAAGATTTTGATGAAGATTCGAGATGATAAATGTGCAAAAATTTCTCCCCCTCAAAATATGTTCGTGATTTGAAATTAATGAAATTTGAAATAAAGAGAACATATTTTGATTTGGATACACTTTTGCACACTTAAAGTGTCTTTTTTTTTTTTATTTATTTAAATGGAAAATCTTTTTGTGTTTTTCAATAATTATTTACAAAGATAGTTTTGATGTTTGACTCGGTTAATTGTTTTTAAGAAAATTATCCAAATCATCTGGAGTCAAACATCGCATACCAATCTGGTGAACCAATTCCACAAATCTTGCATGAGACAAGGCTTTGGTGAACAAGTCCGCCAATTGGTGTTCAGTACCCACAAAGTATAATTCAGCTGTACCCATTTCCACACGTGCTCTTTGATAAAGTGATACCGGAGAGCAATATGCTTTGATTTGGAATGTTGAACCGTATTGCACGAAATCGCGATGGCACTCTTGGAATCGTAGTACATTGGAATCTTGTTAAAGATGTAACCATAATCTATTAGTTGTAATCGCATCCATATGACTTGAGCACAGCATGCTGACATGGCCACTTATTCAGATTTCATTGACAATAGTGATGTACAATCTTTTTTCTTTGATTGCCAAGAGACGAGCTTGTCACCCAATAATTGAACTCCCCCTGATGTACTTTTGCCCGTGTCTAGGTATCCTGCATGGTCAGCGTCTGAAAAAGCAACAAGTTCAAACCCAGAATCCTTCGGATACCAGATCCCCAAATGAATGGTTCCCTTTATGTATCGAAGGATCCTCTTAAAAGCAGACAAATGACATTCAGTTGGTCTTGACTGATAACGGGAGCATAGATACGTGGCAAATACAATATCCGGCCGGCTAGCGGTGAGATACATGAGAGACCCAATCATACTACGATATTTCGTAGGATCAATGGGTGTGCCATGTAGATCAGCATCTAGCTTTGGGGATGAGGAGGACATGGGGGTGTTATAGGTGTCACAACTAGTCATACCATGCTTTTTTAATATTTCCTGAGCATATTTGGACTGACTTAAGAATATACCACGGGGTGATTGATGAACTTGCAGTCCTAAGAAGAACTTGAGTTCACCCATCATGGACATCTCAAAGTTTTGCAAAAGCGTTTGAATATTTTTTATGAGTTGAACCAAAAATGATATCATCTACATAAATTTGAACAATGAGAATATCCTCCCCGTGTTTTTGTATAAACAAAGTCGGGTCAACTGATCCTTTAGTAAAATGATTGGCTAATAAGAATGCAGACAGTTTGTCGTACCATGCCCTCGGGGCTTGTTTAAGGCCGTAGAGGGCTTTCTTGAGCCTGTAGACGTGGTTCGGATGCTCTGGATCGATGAAGCCCTCTGGTTGTGAAACGTACACCTCTTCCCGGAGTTGTCCATTGAGAAATGCCGTTTTCACGTCCATCTGGTATACTGTGATATTCTTGTGAGCAGCGTACGCCAGGAACATTCGAACAGCCTCAAGATGTGCCACTGGTGCAAACGATTCTTCAAAATCGATCCCTTCTTCCTGACTGAACCCTTTAGCAACCAAGCGGGACTTGTTACGAATAACTGTACCATCCGCATCTAACTTATTTTTCCAGATCCACTTCAAACCGACGACATAAACCCCATCTGGTCTTTCTACCAATTCCCAAACTTCCAACCTCTTGAATTGATCCAATTCCTCTTGCATAGACTCAATCCAGTTGTCGTAGGTAAGGGCTTCTTTAATGTTTTTGGGTTCGGACTGACAAATGGTGAGTGCATAAATGCAGGTTTCACCGTCTGTATGGAGTCGTTGTCCTGTCATGACTGGGTTTTCTGGGTTGCCAATTACATTCACAAGGGGGTGATCCTTTGTCCATTTGTGTGTTGATGGGTAGTGTTGATAAGTATGGGGCAGATTTGATGGTTCCAAATTGCGTGTGGACGACTCTGCGATATCAGGAATGGTGGGAGCCGGCGCAAATGGATTGAAGAATGCATTTCCGTCATAATCTGCTGGTGTGGGTACTTCAGAAGAATGTAGAGGGGGATCTTCAGCTGCAGACGCAGAAGTAGAAGTTGTTTGATCTACTGATGATGATGTGTCTGGTTGAGGTGCATCTTCAGCAACTGTGGTGGTTGTATTCACTGGTGTATCAGGTACTTGATTATCTACGAGTGGTTGTGCAGCGGAACTTGTGGATACATCAGGGGCACGACTAACCATCGTATCATCAAACAATGGAGCAAACAAGTCTTCTAAGTCTTTGCGGTTAAGAGAGAAGGATGCAGCTGAAGAATCAGGGAAGTTGAGATGGTTGGTTTCAGGTCCTAAGCTGTTTTGCTCAAAAGCCATTTTAGTGAGGTCATCGAAATTAGCATGTATAGTCTCCTGAATCTCCCGGGTGCGACGGTTCCAAATTCGGAATCCCTTTGAATTTTCACAATATCCGACAAAAATTCTTATGCCCGCTTTGGCGTTTAATTTCCCAAGGTCATCACGATTATTCATTGGATAGCAGAGAGCTCCAAAGACATGAAAGTAGTTAATGTTTGGTTTTCTGCGGTGAACAATTTCATATGGTTTCTTGGTGTGCGGTTTGGTGATCATACATCTATTTTGAGTGTAGCAGGCGGTTGAAACGGCCTCTGCCCAGAGATAATCCGGTAGTTGAGCATTGATCAACATCGTTCTTGTGGCTTCCACTAAAGTTCGGTTTCGTCTTTCGACCACGCCGTTCTGTTCGGGGCTGCGCGCAATTGATGTTTGACGTTCAATACCCACTTTCTCATAATACTCCCGAAGAGTCTGATTCTTGAATTCAGTTCCGTTGTCTGTTCGAATTTTTCTGACGGTGTTGCGTAGCTGAACTTGAATCTTTGTGAGAAAGGTGATGATCATTGGAGGAGCTTAATCTTTTGTGCGAAGAAAGTATACCCAAGTCCATCTCGAGAAGTCATCAACAATTACCAGTATATACCTCTTCCCATTGATAGTTTGAACACGCATAGGGCCACAAAGATCCATATGAAGAAGTTGAAGAACGTGGTCAGTACTGTGCTCGAGTTTAGGAGGAAAGTGAGCACGAGTACTTTTTCCTTGTTCACACGCAGGACACAGGTGATCTTTGGCGTATCTGAATTTTAGAAGACCATTGACCAACTTTTTACGAGCGAGCTCGGTCATTGTTTTGAAGTTCTGGTGAGACATACGTTTGTGCCATAGCCATGCTTTGGTGGGATGTGCCTTGGATAGTAAGCAGATCGGAGATGAAGTTGTCATGTCTGAGAAGGAAATAGTATAAAGACTGGTGCCGCGTTTCCCTTTCATAAGGTGATTCCCTTGAAGATCTCGAACAAAACAAGTTTTCTCCCGAAAAGCCACTTCTAAATCACCATCGCTGAACTGCCCGATGGAGAACAGATTATGACCAAGGCCCTCGACATAGTAGATACGACTAACTTCGATATTCCCGTTGACATAATCACCATAACCCATGATAGCCGCTAAATGATCATTCCCGAACCTGACAGTGCCTATGCACTTCGCAACGAAGTTTACTAGAATCTTTAAGTTGCCTATCATGTGCCGGGAACACCCACTATCAACAATCCAGATGACGATTTGGATCACCTGCATCACAAGCAGAGGACACAGATGGAAGGTTGGAACCGGTGGATACCGTTGGGTTAGCAATACAGGTGTTAAGCATCTTTGGTACCCAAGTAAAACTAGGTTTATATTGTAACCAACGCTGCCACGTCCAACTAGTCTGTGCTTTCTTCTTAGTGTATGTACTTGGTGATCGGTTTTTCCTAGGTGCAGCTATGGTCTTGTCAACTTTGGTCTCAGAAACTAGTTGTGGCGGTTTGCCTAAAATGGACTTAGCAGCGGTTATGGGCCTATAGGAAATGCCTGTAGTACGTTTTTGTTTTCGTGACAAAAGAGTTTTAGCAATACATTTCTGATGATTACCAGACAATACACTAGTATGACAAAACACAAAGTAAGCATCAATCATAACATCATTACAAACATTTAAAGATTCAGCATTCATTACATCATGTTCAGAATTACACTTTGACAACTTGGATTCTAAGCTAGACATAACATGCGTTTTATTCGACTGCCTATTGTGAACTTCTACTTCAGCTTCGTTAGGTGATCCACTCTTAGGTTTCCATACTCTAATCTTCTTTTGACTCTTGTTTGTCTTGGATCTTTTAACCTTAGGAGGGTTCCCTAATCCTATGGAAGTTGAAGCTTGCACATTAGTGGTTATTGAAGATGTTGTCTTAGGAGTCTCGTCTACTTTATACATTCCTGGTGCAATCACATTATTTGGTACAAATTTCCCTTTTTCAAGAACTCTGAGTTTCTCTTTCATTTCAATGATGATGTGGTTTTGTTCTTGAATTTTTTATTCCAATTTTCTATTTAACAGAACAGTTTCATTTCTAATTTCACAAACTTCAGCAATATCTTTTTCATACTAAAAAATTTGATGTTTTAAAACCTCAATTTCTTTTTCAAGATTTTGAAATTTTGAAACATGAACGTTTTGAGAAGGTAAAGATTGTTTTTGGCTTTGTAGTGCTATCTCAAAGTTAATACTTTGAGTCTGACACCATTGCAACCTTTGGTTAAGTTTGAAAATTTCTTTTGCACATCTGGTTTCCACATCATCATTGATTTTTCTAAGTCTCTCATTTTCTTTTCTCAGATCATCAATCTCAATTCTCATTTTCTCAACTTCAACACAGTGATCATCAACAAGCAATTCATTTCACGAAAAATAGATAGCTTTCATAATCACAGATATCACATCAGAACTGAGAACATTCGTCAAGACTCGATCGACATCTTTTTCAAAAGCTTTCTTTTGACCTTTTTGTTTTTCAATTTTGTTATCTTTTGCTCTGAAAATGCTTATCATTGATGCAAATTCTGACCGGAGTTCCTGTTCCCACTGTGTCGCACAAAGTCGCAGGTGTTTGACATGTGGCAAGAGTTGATTTTGAAAAACTTCTCTCTTTACTTTCTCATAAGGAGAGAGAAAAGTGGAGATTTTAATTTCAGAATTCCTTTCTATTGCGTCTTCCAAAAGATGGATGTCGTCCATAAATGTTTTAAAATATTTAATAATGCGACATTCTTTTGGCATTTGTGTATTGACACCTGGATTAGGTAGAGGACCATTGACTTGTGCAAAAGTGGTTACTGGACCAACTTCAGATGAAACATTTATTTCGGTTAAAGACCACGTTTGATTAGATCTATCTTTTTGAGGTACAAAAGTTTCACTAATATGAGGTGCTTTCGAATAATCGTATGGTTTGTTATAATTTACACAACTCAACTTAGATCGACTCTCGCCCTCGTGTTCGAGTTCCTCTTCAGTATTATATACAACCACACGTGTGAAGTTATGCTCATGCCCTTAAACAAGCCATAAGCTCAACCTCAACCTGAAAGCTAAAATAACCGGTGGTGGGTCCAGCCTTTGCTCAAAAGAGCTTTCAAAGATTTAGTGTGTTGAATTTGATTACATAATTCGTGTTATTCGACAGTTAATATTAATTATTTGAATAAAATTGTTCAAGAGTTTATAGACTTATATGCATTAAAGCTATAATTGGGATGACTTTTGATCCGTTTGACCACTTTCTTGAGCTAATTTCTTTGTTTTGCTCATTGGAAATTGCTACCTCATGTAATTATAATTGTTTCGGTCCATCTATAGATTTATGGCCTATTTTTCCTTTAAATTCATTAGATATCTATCTTTATACCTGCTTGGGATCATGTATCATCATTCTGTAACCATATGTTGACTATGATTAAATAAACTAATAAACTGGTATTGCTGTACTTAAATTAGCTATAATTGGTTCTCTGTATATAATGTTACACTATCCATGCAAGACTTTCTCAATAGAAACTGAACTTCTTTCGCAGTTGCTGTTTATAGCATTATGTATACTAAAATGCCAATTTTGCTATTTCCTTTTTTTTTAATCAATCGCCTGGGTTGTCAAAAGGCCTATAACTGGCCTTCATTAAGAGCGTATGTGGTTATCTGTCCATTATAATAAGAAACTCTTTGGGTTGTCAAAAGCTATCATTGGTCTTCACTATAAGTTCTATGTTTAGTTTTCTGCAGGAGATAATTTTGACCCGTTCACTTTTGACTGGGTTTATGTTGGTTATTATTATTCTTTTTAATCTGTAATGTGACTTGATCTGTAAGTTATTGTTTTTGCTAGTTTGATTGATTGAGAGGCCTATAACTGGCCTTCATTAAGAGCGTATGTGGTTATCTGTCCATTATAATAAGAAACTCTTTGGATTGTCAAAAGCTATCATTGGTCTTCATTATAAGTTCTATGTTTAGTTTTCTGCAGGAGATAATTTTGACCTGTTCACTTTTGACTGGGTTTATGTGGGTTATTATTATTCTTTTTAAAAGCAGATCCACATATAAAGTCTCGGTTAAAGACATGAAGGGATAACTTTAACATTATACACGACATGTTACTCATGTTTAAAATTTCATATATCTTTCTTTAAAGTACTTATATCTTGTTTTAAGTCTGTTTTAAAGTCTAATTTTGGGTATCATTATCTCAGAAATTTCTCACATTCCTTTATATTTGAAAACTTTCTCCTTGTAGACATGGCTAGACGAAAGAAAATACTTCGATCAGGAGAGAGTAGGCCTCATGCTAGTGAAGGACAATCAAATGGTATCCCTAACAATTCAACGAGGCAACGGCTTGGAGCAGGAGAGAGTAGGCCTCATGCAAGTGAAGGAAAATCCAATGATATCCCTAATAATTCAACGATGCAAAGTCTTGGAGCAGGGGAGAGTAGGCCTCATGCCAGTGAAGGACAATCAAATGATATATCTAACAATTCAACAAGGCAAAGGCTTGGAGTAGGAGAAAGTAGGCCTCATGCCAGTGAAGGACAATCAAATGATATCCCTAATAGTTCAACTATAAATGACGATACCCAACAAACGACGCCTGAAAACATCAATGAGAACTTAGATAATCCATCAAATGGAAGAAAACAAGTGCAAGTTGTGAATGGATCGTAAGTACTGTAAATATATAATTTGAGCATCACAAATTTTTTATTCTGTTATTTCATTATATTTTTCATCACCGTAACAGATTCGACAAATCAAGTGCGTGTTCTCGAGAGATTACAAAGATATTTAAAGAAAAAATTGATGATACCGAGTACACTTGGACAAAGGTGTCTCAACCTACAAAAGACTTTTATTTTGGAGAATTTAAGGTATTGATTAGATTTTAATTGTTATTCAGATTTATGTTTCTTTTTATAAATACTAATTATTTGAATTTATAAAAGAAACATTTTTTATGGGATCCGGAAGCCGAGACAAGTGTGAGGGTAGCATGGGATGCAAAAGCTTATGTACGATATACTGATTTCTTTAGAGACATAAGAAGTAAAATGGTGAAACCTGTATTCATGAGTGACAACGCATGGACAAATTTCAAAACTTATTGGGGAACATCAAAGTATAAGGAGATCCAAGAAAAAAATACACAAAATCGTCTAAAGGGTGAAGGTTTCGCAACTCATACCGGAGGGTCAATCTCATTTCGTGAACATGCGAAAAATCTTGTAAGTATATTAACTATAATTGGAGTCCTTGAGAATCTGCTCTAGATAGTAGCATATATATTTTTCGAGTTACATGTATGTGTAGCTACATATTACTTAAATTGTTCCATAGCAGGTCAGTTTGATTAGTAGATTGGTCAATTAGGAAAACTAAGGAAACCGTGACTAGTTTGAGGAGCGTATTCCCTCTGCTCTGCCCCTAGCCCTCTAATGCCTCTAATCACATATCCGGTTTTGGTTCCACCGCTTAGACCTGCCCCATTCCTTCATTGGACCGGGTTCAAGTTTTGAAAATGAGACATATGGAATATAAGTATTAACATTAAAGATAACCTTAGTCAAAGTAAACTAACGATGATGAAATATTTTTATGTTATTGCCAAGTCAAGGTCAATTGTACACCAGCAATCACTATCATGCAACATATATTATCTGTAGATAATTTTCATTACAATACAGATTCGCCACCGGACTAGCAGCCTAAATGTTATTCTTATTGATAAACATATTTCACTTCTAGTGAAGAAAGATTACATATATGTCATAATAAATGTTTGGCGCGTCCAAAACATTCTTGGAATCATCGTCTCCCACAATCAGAGCCCTATTATTCTTGGCTTCCTTAAGATCAAAAGATATACCTTTGTTGAAGCTTCAAATACAATAATGTTCTCAAGAATGGTTACTAACGGGGAATTTTCCACAACAGTGAAAGCAAATCTGACCCAGTCATCACAAACCTAATTAAGTATATAACCCTTTCATCCTATATGACCCATATGATTATTCTTGGTTAAATATTGTAGTTTATAATATTCTTTTACCCCTAGCAGATAAAACACATCCAAGTCTATTAGTTATGTTTACCTGAGTTATTGACTAATTGTGTGTCCATTTGGGTCGCTCTATCAAATCTCTTGCGATACACAAACATAAAGGATCTGTAGGACAGCAGCATAAACATTAATCTGGCAGCCCTTTCACATAAGAGCATAAACATTAATCTGTAGGACAGCAGCATAAACATTAAGGAGATTTTTAATTTTTTCCCTGTATATTTCTGTCTTTGATCCTTTCACAACTAAAGCTGTTATGCTTAGGTAAGTCACCAGAGCATAGGAAGATTATGATGTATAAATAATTTCTAGGACAGAAAGTATTCTACTACTTATTATGTGTTGATTGCCTGTTAATTATGTTTTGACTACGTACGTAGCAAACAATTAGATTGTTAATTTTTCGAGTTACATCTTGTATTTAGGCTGCATATAATACATCATTAATATGATCGCCATATTTATCCAAATTTTTTATTAATCTCTTCTTTATTCATATGTGATGTAGGAATCTATATACAAGCGTCCACCTACAGGATTTGAGCTTTTTTTGCATACTCATACTAGCGGCCATGACAAGAAAACATTTATTAATGTGAAGTCAAAAACAATTAATGTATGTTCTGATCGAGTTCCTTATTAAACAATATAGTTCTTAGTTGTATGATTACTCATGATAAAATGTACACACTTATAGGAGAGTGTATTGCGTCTAAGGCAAGAAAGGGAGGAAAATCCAACTGCAGAAAGTCAGGTAGACGAAACAACACTTTACATTGCAGCAGCAAGTGGTGCAAAGAAAAGAAACTTGTATGGTGCTGGGTCAAAAAGAGTTGATTATATTACAGATATTGGAAATAAAACAACAGCATTTACCAAGGTAGACGACGGGCGGGAGAAAAAGTCTAAGAAAATGGAGAGAAAGATCAACAAATTAAGTAAAACTCTTGAGATTGTGTGCAATCGTTTCAATATAACCCTTCTAGATTGTGATTCGGATGATGAAAGTTCTGATGGAGGAGATGCTCGACCAGGTCCCACTACTAGTCACTCCCGAGCATGTGGAAGTGAGGAAGATGACCATGACAGCTGCATGATTGTGAGTTGATAAGTCATATTTATCTTTATATTAATTGTTTTGAGACATCTTTATGATGATGGTTTGTTCTTTTCAGTTTATTTTATTTGTTTTGAGACATCATTAGAATGATGGTTTTGGTTAGCAACCTTAATATTTATGTAAGAATGGTCTATTTATTATCGTGTGTTTTATATTTCAAGAATATTTGTGTTAAATGTGTGGTTTTTATATTAGATGCTACATATTTGTCACATTTTAAATATTACAATAAAATCATAATTTACCAATATATTTACCCATGCATTATTCATAATATGACGTAAATATTTAGCCACGATTTACTCATAAAGAGTAGTAGGTAAGTTAGCTATGAATATACACACAAATTATTCATGGCAAAGATGTCATGTTTGCCCATGATATTTACACACGGTCATATGCGTGGGTAACTTTTCCCACGGATTATCATGGGCAATATTTCCCACGCTTTTTATACACGACTATATACGTGGTTAATTCTATTCAAGGATATTGTGGGGGAGTTGACTTTTACACACGAATAGTTTCGTGGGCAATTTTACCCACACAATACCCGCGAGTATATCTATGGGTGTTTCGTGGTGAGATAGAAAATCCCACAAACAATTTACCCATGAATGCAAAACAAACACCCACCAAGAATGACGTGGGTAAACTTACCCACAGTATGAAAATGTCGTGGGAAAACAATTAGCATCAAAGGTTTTACCCATCTACAGAGAGTTGTGGGTAATCCGTTGGTACTACCCAGTTACCCACGAAAATATGGCTTTTACCCACAAATTCTGTCCGTGGCTATTTGCCTGATTTCTTGTAGGAACGCTAAGTGACGATCATTATCGAGTCAATGTGTCTTGTAATATGGTCATGTAATGAAATAGCTCGTTAGAATGGTAAAAATATAGTCTACATGTTAGTAGAAATGTGCCGCCTAGTTTAGTCTTAGTATTTAAGTTAATATGAAATTAGTGATATAGGTAAACACGGCACACTTCCTTAAGTCCATGTCATGTAATACTATATACGCATGTATCCTCTCATTTAAAAGTTGTGTTGTAATATGTTTTTAATGAAATAGAGAAAGTCTCTCTAATTTCTTTCTCTCTCTAGAATATATTTCTTTCTCTCTCTAATACATAATATGTGTGTGGAATGATTTAGAAGGGTTACCAACAATGCCCCAATTATTGAAGAACCGGTGTCAAATGATTAGGAAAAGGATGTGTCTCAAGATGAAATTGAAAAGAAAATAGTTAAGCCTAGTATTGTAAAGATAGAGTTTGTCAAATCTAAACAACAAGGAAAAACTACTAGGAAAACTGTTAAATATGTTGAGCAACCTAGGCAACACACTCACAGTGCAAAAGGCAATCAAAGAAACTGGAACAATATGATGTCTCAAAAACTAGGAAGTAATTTTGAGATGTTTAATTAGGCCTGTTATGTGTGTGGAAGCTTTGATCATTTGCAGGTTGATTGCAATTACCATCAAAAATAGTTTCAAAATCAAAGGATGGTAAAACCTGTTTGGAACAATGCTCAAAGGGTGAATCATCAAAACTTTGCTAAAAAGACTCACCCCTGTGCTAAGAAGAACATGGTTCCAAGAGCAGTACTAATGAAGTTTGGCTTAATATCAATTAATACTGCTAGACAAAATATTTCAAAAACAGCAGTATTGGTTAATACTGCTAGACAAGTTAATGTTGCTCACTCAAAAACAACAGTGAATGCTGCTAGATCAATGTCATATCTTTCTAAAATAGCACATTCATCTGTTAAGAGGCCCATTCATAAGAACACAACATTTAAAAACAGTAATATTAATCAAAGGGTTAATACTGTTAGGGGTAACAATTTTAATACCGCTAGGTCAAAAGCAGTAGTTAATGCTATTAAGGGAAATAATGTTAATGTAGTTAAGGCCTCAGCTTGTTGGGTTTGGAAACCAAAGCATAAAGTTTTAGACCATGTTTCTGAACACAACAGTGCATCAATCACCCTAAAAAAGTTTGATTATGTTGATGCACAAGGCAGATCCAAGTCAGTGATGGCTTAGGTCACCAAAAGAAACCGATTTTCTTACCTAATGTGCATGGCAATGCACAAATGGATTTACATGATCAACGAGTGATTGATAGTGGATGCTTAAGGCACATGACAGGGAACATGTCCTATCTTACAGACTATGATGAGATAGATGGAGGATATGTTGCTTTTGGAGGGAACCCCAAAGGAGGGAAAATCATAGGAAAAGGTACCATTAAAACTGGTAATTTAGATTTTGAAAATGTGTACTTTGTGAGAGAGTTAAAGTTCAATCTCTTTAGTGTCTCATAAATGTGTGATAAAAAGAATAGTGTTCTTTTTAATGACACTGAATGTATTGTTTTATCTCCAAACTTTAAGTTAATTGATGAAAGTCAAGTTTTACTTAGAGTTCCTAGAAAGAATAATATGTATAGTGTTGATTTAAAGAACATAGTTCCTAAAGGAGGTTTAACTTGCCTTTTTGCAAAAGCTACATCTGATGAATCTAAACTCTGGCATAGAAGGCTGGGTCAATTAAATTTTAAAACTATGAATAAATTGGTTAAGGGAAATCTTGTAAGATGTTTACCTTCCAAACTTTTTGAAAATAATCAAACCTGTGTTGCTGGTCAAAAGCGAAAGCAACACAAAGCCTCTTATAAGTCTAAAACAGAGAACTCAATCAGTCTTCCTTTACATTTGTTGCATATGGACTTTTTAGGTCCAACATTTGTAAAAAGCCTTAATAAGAAAATGTATTGCCTAGTCGTCACATATGATTTTAGTAGGTTTACATGGGTTTTCTTTCTAGCTACTAAGGATGAGACTAGTGGCATTCTTAAGTACTTTATAACTAGAATAGAAAATCTATTATATCAAAAGGTTAAGGTGATTAGATGTGATAATGGGACTGAGTTCAAAAATAGAGAGATGAATCAGTTTTGTGAGATGAAGGGTATTCTGAGACAATATAGTGTAGCTAGAACTCCTCAACAAAATGGAGTTATTGAGATGAGAAATAGGACACTAATTGAGGCTGCTAGGACTATGCTAGCTGATTTTAAGTTGCCGACTACTTTTTGAGCAAAAGCAGTTAGTACTGCTTGCTATGTGCAAAATAGAGTGTTAGTAGTTAAACCTCATAACAAGACCCCATATAAAATTTTTCATGGTAGAACACCAACTTTAAGTTTTATGAGACCATTTGGGTGTCCTGTTACCATTCTCAATGCCATATATCACTTAGGCAAATTTGATGGTAAGGCTGATGAAGGTTTCTTTGTAGGATAATGTTTGAATAGTAAAGCCTTTAGAGTATGCAATAGTAGAACAAGGATAGTGGAAGAGAACTTGCATATTAGGTTTAGTGATATTACACCGAATGTTGTAGGTAGTGGACTAGATTGGCTATTTGATATTGATGCACTGACAAGAACAATGAATTATGAGCCAGTTGTTGCAGGTACACAGTCTAATGGTTTTGCAGGTTCAAAAGCAAGCGATAATTCAGATCAAGCTACAAAGGAGACAGAACCTGTCAAAGATGCATTATGGACTGCTGATCCACCATTCTCCCAAGATCCTAAGAGTTCTCAAGAAGATGGATTCAAACCTTCAAGTAATGATGAAAAGAAGGTTAATAAAGATCCAAGAACAGAAAGCGAATGTGATGATCAAGGGAAGGAAGATAATGTTAATACTGCTAGTAATGTAAACAAAACTAACAACGTTAATACTGTTAGTTCAACTGTTAATGCTGCTTGCATAGAAGTTAATGATGTTGGTGGAAAATGAGCATTGAACTTCCATTTGATCCACAAATGCCTACTTTGGAAGATACTAGCATATTTGACTACTCAAGTAATGATGAAGATGATAGTGACATGGCTGACATGAACAATTTGGATACAACAATCCAAGTCATTCCTACTCCAACTACAATAATTCATAAAGATCATCCTCTTGATCAAGTGATTGGAGATTTGAAATCGGCTACACAAACAAGAAAGATGTCAAAGATTTTGAAGGAACATGGATTTGTTAGTACTCTTCAACAAAGAACAAACCATAAAAACCTTCAAAACTGCTTGTTTGCTTGCTTTTTATCACAAGTAGAACCCAAAAAGGTAATTCAAGCATTGAAGGATTCAAGCTGGATAGAGGCTATGCAGGAAGAGCTTCTACAATTCAAGTTACAAGAAGTTTGAACTTTGGTGGAGTTACCAAATGTAAAAAGGGCTATAGGCACAAAATAGGTTTTCAGGAATAAAAAGGATGAAAGGGGAATTGTGATAAGAAATAAAGAAAGATTGGTTGCTCAAGGGTACATACAAGAAGAAGGAATTGACTATGATTAATTCTTTGCCCCTGTTGCAAGAACTGAAGTTATTAGACTATTTCTAGCTTATGCTTCATTTAAAGATTTTGTGGTGTATCAAATGGATGTAAAGAGTGCTTTACTCTATGGAAAGATTGAAGAAGAGGTGTACGTATGTCAACCACCGGATTTGAAGATCCAGAATTTCCAAATAGAGCATACAAGGTTGAAAAAGCACTGTATGGACTACATCAATCCCCTAGAGCTTGGTATGAAACCTTGCCAACATATCTGTTGGACAATGGATTTCAAAGAGGGATAATTGACAAGACCTTATTCATCAAAAGGTACAAAGGTGATATTTTATTGGTCCAAGTGTATATGGATGATATCATCTTTGGTTCAACAAAGAAGGAGCTACGCATTGCATTTGAGAAGTTGATGCATGAGAAATTTCATATGAGTTCTACGGGAGAACTTACATTCTTCTTGGGATTACAAGTGAAGCAGAAGAATGATGGCATATTTGTTAGTCAAGATAAATATGTTGCTGAAATTTTAAAGAAATTTGAGTTTACAGAAGTAAAGACTGCAAGCACACCAATGGAAACTCAAAATTCTCTGCTCCAGGATGAAGATGGTGAAGAAGTTGATGTTCATATGTATAGGTCAATGATTGGTTCATTAATGTACCTTACATCTTCAAGACCTGATATCATGCTTGCAGTGTGTACCCTTGCTAGATACCAAGTCAATCTAAAGGCTTCACATTTTTATGCTGTGAAAAGGATTTTTAGATACTTAAAAGGTCAACCAAAATTGGTCCTTTGGTATCCAAAAGATTCTCCTTTTGATTTGGTAGCATACACTGATAGTGATTATGCTGGAGCAAACTTGGATAGAAAATCTATAACAGGAGGTTGTCAATTCCTTGAATGTAGATTAATATCATAGCAGTGCAAGAAAGACAGTGGTTGCAAATTCCACAACAGAAGCTGAATATGTGGCTGCTTCAAGTTACTATGGAAAAGTGTTTTGGATTCAGAATCAACTACTTGATTATGGGTACAATTTCATGCATACCAAGATCTTTATTGACAATAGAGTACTATTTGCATAATTAAAAATCCTGTTTTTCATTCAAAAATAAAGCATATAGAGATCAGACATCATTTTATTAGAGATTGCAATGAAAATAAATTGATTCAAATGGTTAAAATCCATACTGACAAGAATGTTGCAGATTTGCTTACAAAAGCTTTTGATGTAAGTATATTTCAATATTTGATTGCTAGTATTGGATTGTGTAACATCCGGTAATTTTCCAAACTATTCTTACTAGCCAAATATTTATATTTGCATCACCTTAGTAGTTGAACTTTTTCTGAACTTATTAAAACTTGAGAAACGTGAGATATCTTGAGAAATGTGAACCTTAGTCCCTTATTATGTCAGCACAACCTAGAAAACGCGAAACGAATCGAATTTTCCAAATAAATCGATTTCGGGAAAGTTATGCATATTTATACTCGTTTTTATCAGAAAAATTATTTCGGGAACAATGGCGTATGTTTCATAATTTTTCGAGTCCGTTTGGTACGTCGAATGGGTCCCACAGTGTTTAAGGCAAAAGTATTACTCACTTGACAGTTTATACCCCTGCCCAAACATTTACCCCGCGCCCCCTAAACTTTTCTATTGTCTAGGTTTAACCCCTGCCTGGGTACAAAAGGCCAATTTTTATTTTTTTAATCATTTCACACACACTCTCACACACATACTTCTCTCTCTCTCCCTCTCTCCCCTCTTCCGGCCACAACTCTGGATACCACCGTCACCGCCTGCAACCACCGTCATCGAAAAATTTTCTGGCGAAACCCAAACTCACACCATCGATAGATCCAGAGCCCCTCGTCTGATCTGGAGTGTTTGAGCTCAATCTGAGCTCATTTAGCACCTTAGCCGCCACCACCGCCACCATGGTCAGACACCACCTCCTCGTCGAGACTTCCTTACCTCCTCCTCTCTTCTAATAGGTAACCCACGCACCCTAGATATTTCTTTTGCATCGCTTTTATTCAAACCCTAATTTTATATACCATTTTTATTAAATAAAATGTGTTAAAACATTATGATCTAAACCTAAATCGTGTGGATCTAACTTGCTTCGCCGTGAAACCCTCAACCCAGTCCGAGTTGGGGTAACTCACCGAGTCAACTCGCGTTGACTCGGGGTGAGCCGTTTATTTATTTATTTATTTCGTTTAATTCTAATTTATTATTTATTGTGTAGCTTGGATTTAGAGTTTTGATGTCTCGATTGCTCCTGGTGGTTGAAGCCGAGAGCCCCCATGCTCGTCATGGCAGTACTAGGGTTAGGATTAGGGTTTGGACTCGGATGAGTCCTAAATGGTTAAGCGTTAATAACTTGGGCCCGAAAACCCAATGAAAGCCCAATAAGTGTAAGTTAAGTATTGGGCCAAAGCCCAATACACTTGGGTCATTATATCCGTTATTTATTTGTTTAGTCGTTTATTTATTATTCATTATTCAATATGGTGTTTCGGTTAATTAATTTGAAAAACATAAACAAAATAGTCGATAAACTTAATAACTAATAAATACGCGAATGATTTTGTCCAGTTAGATATATTTAATTTGCAGAAAGAGGTAATCAAACTTGTATTCAAAAGTCGTAATGACTTTGAAATGTTTTATAAACGGGCGCATCATGCCCAAATTTCGATAAAACCTGTTATAATTTAATCATTTATGATTACTCAAATATCCTAAAAACCTTTTCGATACTTATATAATTTCTTCTAAAATATCGATATTTCATCAACTATTTGGGGAAAAGGGTAAAACACCGAAACAATCTATTGATATTTTCTGTTTGTTTTTCTTTCTTATTCTTTTCTTAATTTTAATTCCTCTTTTCTCTTCGTTATTCTTTCTTCGTATTTGTTCGTGTTTGCTGACTTTTATTATTTTAACATTTCGTATCCACACGAGTCTTAAACTTTATTTAACTCAAACGCCATTGAACTAAAACATTTTCATTTCAAATACGAGTATTGTTTTTACAAATCACTTTAGGGTTATTGCTGAGACATATTATTCCTATATTAGGTTGTGTTGAGGTTCACTTGCCGTGCTATCCCATTTGATCATATTGTGATATCTCATTTCTCTGCTACTAAGGTGTGATTCATAGCCCCATTATTATTTTTAAATTGTTTATAAACCTATGGGGAGATACATGCTACTTACTTATTTTTATGAGCACAATTCTTTATTGGTATGCTATTCCTGACTAATGCGATAAATGCTATGTACTTTCCTTGCCAAAAGCAAGTCCCTCGATCATGAACCATTAATCACTTGCGAGTGAGCGCGATTGTAGTTTATAGGCCTATAGTATTTGACCATCCCGCCATGTTGACTAAGGTTGGTCAGCATGTGATATACTACAATTGAGTTAACTAGATATCTGGAAAAATACCTATCTTTGGGGGCAACTATATTGTTATGAAATTCCTCGGTTACCGTCGACTTACGCCAAGGTTACTGGTGCTGGTTAACGCTTTGTGTGTCATGAGCTTAGCAATCAAATAAAGAGAATGAATGATTATGTGACGCTTACCCGGTATTTGTATTTGTTACTTATATCTTCCAGACATAAAATCTTGTGCTCAACTATTATTTACTAAACATATGGATTACACTCAACCTTTGTGTTGACTTTGTAGCATGTTTATCTCAGGTAATTGATGCATGATGTGAGCACCAGGAGTGGCTGAAGGTTGAGGATGGCTATCATTGGGCTACGCTTTTTACTCTTACTATCTTTATCATTCGAAATATCTTTTAAAACTGTGTCTTTTATTCCGCTGCAAACTTTCTTTATTTTCCGCTGCAAACTATCTTTATTTTCCGCTGCTACTTGTGATATGAGTCTTTTAGACTCTAAACATTAAATTTTGTATTCGGATGATATGTTTTATTAAAAATGTCTCGTTATGAGATCGTTTTCTGTAATGAACAAAGATCACTACTTTATCACACACAAACTAACTATAGATCGAATGGTACTCAAACAAGAACAAGATGAGAAGAGTGGATCGTATGAAATATAACTGTGTATCGTTTAGCTTAAAGAAAAAGATAACAAATACAAACCTAAAGCATACATACTCCCACCTTGGCTGTCTTAAGAGGCACACTGGAAATGAGGTGGGAGTGTGTTATTTATGCTACAAATGTGATGCCCTAAAGGGCTTGATAGGCTTTGAGTGGGCTTTTGAGTTGGACTAGACTTTTACATTAAATCTTACATATTAACTATCAAAAGCCCACCTTGCTAGACTAGACACACATATGACAGAAATTTTAATTAATACAAATGACCAACACTTTTAAATCAATGCTAGCAATCTCCCCCTAAGGGATGGTCATTCAAATGATGCCCCCAGTGATTACGTCTTTTGTCTTCGATGTCTTGAACTTTGTGTGTTGTTGTAGAATAGTCTTGCTTCTTCGTTCCTTCATGCTTTGTGATCTTCAAAGTATCGTCTTTTGGTCGTTCTTGCCTTGATCAACATCTTCTGTACATTTGCGTCGTCACCTCCATCATAAGTATGAGCTTGAGGAGATATGGATGTTGAGACGTATGATGATGGTGAATGGACTTTCATCTGTACCTGAAAAAAATAGTTAGCAATAATTCTTCCAGCGCTTATAGGTTCAGATATCGAGATCGTTAACAGCATAGTGTGAAAACTTTCTCTAATCTTGACCAATGCCGTTGAGAGCCTCTGAAGTATACCGGAGTATCATTTCAAGACTTTAGACCATTTGAAGCATGTAACCATCATGATATAAGGCAAGATCCTTAGATCTCATTAAGGCTCTTACAACTTGTGTCCTTTTTGGTGAACACAAGTGTATTATATGGAAAGTGTTCCGAAGAGATTTTTAATGAATCTCATGTCTCTAGACTCAATAATGTGCGTTTTGGTTTTAGAAGACGGAGGCATGGATCAGAGTGCCACCTTTTCAATATCAACACATCTCGGAATGAGAGGCTGATAGATTATGCAGTGTTCTATGTGAGAAATGAAACAAATATCTTTTAAGTGATATCTGAGTGGCTAGGAGGGGTGGGGCAACGAGTCACTGGCTCCATGACGTCTTGACTTCAGTATCAGTAACACCTTAGAGAATACCGATAGCAGATGTATTGACCCAGTTTCTGCCCTAAGTTTTCATGGAGGGCTATTTCTTCTTACCCTTTCATAAACTTTTCTTTTTAATTCTTCAACCCCTTCTTTCCCTTTCTGATTTACTCCTTTTTTCAATCTTACCTATGGACTTCTAAATCTAATCTATTGGAATTGTCCTTGGGTAGATCCCTCGGGCTCTGGCATATCATTGGATATAAACCTAAACTTAATCACCTTATTACTCCATGATTATCCTAGATTTGTTGATCACTTGCCATAAAACCTTTTTGTGAAAATCTCTCAAAGTGTTTATGAATAAGCACATTTTTTGTTTAACACTTCGAGAGTTTTGTATTTTCTGAAATACTCCCCCTTCACATGTGCTCATGCATTTTTGATATAAGTTCGCACATGTTGGGTAGAGATCGCACATTTGAAATGATTGATTTTCAGTTGATACGACCTTTGCGAGGCACGTTTACATCACTAGTTAGACTAGCTTGAAATTATTACCCATCCCGGTCATATCAAAATATTATCTCTCGAATTGGTACATTCTACTCAGAAAAGTCCTTTGCGAGACATGTTTACATTACTGGATGAACCAGCTTGAAATTATTACCCGTCCCGGACAAGTGTTTTCGATTACGGACATTTATTTTTCATCAATTCGAGGGTTCATATTGAGTCGAGCTCTTATTGAGATTCAATCCACGATCTTTAAACATTTTGATCACATTTTAATCACGTCTTCTCCCCCTCAAAAATAGCATTCAGTGATATTTTTTATATCAACTGATTAAATGAAAGCTTTTTGGAGAGATAGACGGATCATTTTAGCATGATTTGGAACATTTTTTTTTTCATTTTATACTCCCCCTTAAACAAAGCATAATTTTAAACTATTGAGTTTAAATTAATTTTAAGGGTATAGAGGGAGTTTTCTTTTGAAAAAATCTTGAGCATAGAATTTTGATAAAGATTTTGAAAAATCATTATGAAAAATCTTGATCATGTGCTCAAGAATTTTTGATTTGCCATTAACATTGCGAATTCTGATCTGAAATAATCAGAAGTCATCATTGTAGCGCGGGTTTCGTACTGAAATATACGAAAACCGTAGTGAAGAAATTTTCGAGAAACGACATGTTTTAGAAAAAAATTTAAATGACCTCTCACTCAAGCATCTGTACATGTCCGTATCATTGTTGAATGACATTGCTAGATACGTACAGAATATCGATTATACGAGAGACATGTCGTGAGAAGACTATTTTTGGTTTTTTGATTTTCTATTGTTTTTGTATTTTTGAAAATTTTTTATTTTTATATTTTGTTTTTGTTGGTTTTTCAAATTTTGTATTTTGTTTTTCAAAAATATTTACAGCGAAGCTTTTTGAGATAAATCAGGAAGATTCAAGAAGACTTTCTAACTCTTCAGGAGTTAGGCTTCACATTCGAATTCGTCGAACTAAGTTATCAAACCGCTCATTTGTGAGGGCTTTAGTAAATAGATCGGCGAGTTGGTATTCAGTCTTCACGAAAAATAATTCAACCGCACCCTCTTATACATGTTCCTTTATGAAGTGATAGCAGACTATAATATGCTTGGTCTTCGAGTGTTGAACTGGATTGCACGAGATGGCTATGGCACTTTTCGAGTCACAATACAAAGGTATGCGGTCGAAAGAGAAGCCATAATCTGTGAGTTGTGTCCTCATCCATAGAACTTGGGCACAACACGCAGATAGAGACACATACTCGGCTTCTGCGGTTGCTAGTGCAGTGCAGTCTTGTTTCCTTGATGACCAGCCTACTAGCTTTTCTCCCAAAATTGTGCTCCGCCTGATGTACTCTTTCCTGTAACTTGGCAACCGGCATGGTCTGCATCTGAAAATGCTATTAGTGTAAACTCCGAATCTTTCGGATACCAAATTCCCATGTTAATGGTTCTTCGTAGGTACCGAAAGATCCGTTTAACCTCTTGGAGGTGAAGTTCGGTAGGCCTTACCTGAAACCGTGCAAATAAACAAACAACAAAATGTATATCGGGTCGACTAGCAGTTAATTACATGAGACAACCAATCATGCTCTGATATTTCTTCGGATCCATGGGTTTCCCATATAAATCAAAACTTATTTTTGGTGAAGTTACCATTGGAGTACCAACAGAGTCACAATTTTCTATTCCATGTTTTTTCAAAATCTCAATAGTATATATAGCTTGATTTAGAAAAATACCACGTGGGGATTGATGAATTTGTAAACTAAGAAAGAATTTTAATTCCCCCTTCATGGACATTTCAAATTTCTTTTCATGAGATTTGAAAAATGTTTTGAATGTTTCGGCTTAGTGGACCCAAAGATTATGTCGTCCACGTAAATCTGAAAAATCGAAATGTCATTTTTGAATTTTCTTGTATACAAGGTCGGATCAATTATTCCTTTGGTGAAATTATTTTGAAGCAGGAAAGATGATAATTCGTCATACCATGCCTTTGGGGCTTGTTTCAAACCATATATAGCTTTCTTTAGCTTGTAGACGTAGTCGGGATGATCCTTGTCAATGAATCCGTCTGGCTGACTCACGTACACCTCTTCTTTCAGAGTTCCATTCAAGAAAGCTGTCTTGATATCCATCTGATAGACCGTGATGTTTTTGTGAGCTACATAAGTGTCACACCCACAAATTACATGTCTTGTAGCAAAATGAAGCATTCAAGGGCGCGACTGGTCATAGAACCACAGTTATAGTTATATTGAATGACCTAAAGTGTCGTTTAGAAAACACATCGTTTGATCATTTAAAATATTCAGAGTTTACAAAACAAGGTCCCAAAAGGTGTTTCAAGTTTGCGGGAATCAAGTTCATACAAATCAAATAATAAGTAAGTGCATAAAAATAAAGTGAGACACGTCGTCACCGCGACCCCATGGTATGCCCGTATGCAAGCCAACATGCGATACCTTATTTACCTGAAAATACATTGCTAAAAATGGTCAACAATAATATTGGTGAGTTCATAGGTTTATGTAAATGAAATGCTTCTACGGTAACCACAAGTATAAAGTGTATGACAAAACAATGCCACATAAAAATGATACATTAGCTCTTAAGCTCATGACCCCGAAGCTAGACTGAAATGAAATGCCCCAACTGAGTGTTTTGCTAGACACTCTGATATGGATCAAATGAAATGCGTTCGTTTGACAAGTTGGCGCTACCAACCCGAACGGAGGAGTCACCCTCAATAGATCTATTCACTCACTCTCGCTTGCTCACAATTAACGGTTCATGATAATAAAAGGGACTTTAATCTGGGCAATGATGTAACTTAAGCAATGTAAATGAGTTGATACTTTGGTCCGCATGTAAAAATGGTGCAATGTATTCTCCCCCGAGAGTTTAGAAATTATGTAAACAATTGAAAGCGGGGCTATGAAAACTCACCTGATGATATAGCAACAATGACAATTATGGGTGTGATGAAACGAAGCTCGGTCTCTAACTGTGACCTATTATGAATGATATGATCTAAGGTAAGCAATGATACAATGTAACACACACAAATACGTATGTTATCGATACCACTCGT
The DNA here is from genome assembly GCA_021014915.2 of Artemisia tridentata subsp. tridentata. Lineage (NCBI taxonomy): Eukaryota > Viridiplantae > Streptophyta > Magnoliopsida > Asterales > Asteraceae > Artemisia > Artemisia tridentata. Next base: position 62,058,657 of record CP139501.1, on the reverse strand, counting down.
TAATTTTGAAAATAATGTTTATCGTCGAAAAATACATTTTTGACGTCTCGTTAAGTTATATACTACTTTTCGTGTAATTATGTTGAAATGATACTCCGCGATCCTCGTTTGGTGTTCTATCGGCAAATATAGTGTTTCCGTCGCAAATTAATATTTTTCATAACTTGTGAAAATATAACCAAATGACTTTGCAAAACTAGTGATAGAAGTGTGCTCATTAAACGTTAGTGATTAAACTCGACGTTTTTGAGAACCTTGTAACAATATCTTAATGTCGTTTTATTTAACTTTTGATCATACGCGTCTCGATTAGTTAGAAAATCGGCTATCAATGTTATGTCTTGTATAAACACTAGTTTTTTTACTTAGAAAATATTTCTATTAGGGTCTGTCAAAAATATATATGGTTTGTCGGGTTTCAAACACGTGTATCTCGGTCGTTATAAGGTCGTTTTCTACGTTCTTTATATCCACGGCTTCATATAATCATGAACTAACATAATCTCAGTAGGTCGGCTCCTCTAGATCAAGTCTAATGCCTCGTTTTGTCCTTTGAAGTTCGGAAAAACAGCAAGCAATTTTCAGAAATTTAGTTTTCGTCGTCTAACTTTGAGAAATCATAACTTTCTCATCGGAAGTCGGTTTTTACTCATTCTTGCGGCCACGGTTTCGTTTTTGAACGTATTTTCTGAATATGAAGGCCAAAATATCCCCTGAGTTACTGAGTTTTCCAGATTACACGATTTTGGACAGTAGCTTTTCTATAGTGCTAAAAACTCATTTTTCTAGTTCAAATCTTGATCAAACCACTTCCAATCAACACCACAACCTATCTAATCCTACCATACACCTTCTTAAGGTGTCATGGGGTCCTAAACATCACCAACCTTGGTGGATTTCATGAGAGTACTAGTAAAACTTATGGATCTAGTGTTAAAGATTATTTATGTGTAATGTGGTATATATAACATAGGTTCTTTGCATGATCTACTAGTATAACTAGAAAATATATCAAATGAGAGTATAAAAGATTGAGAAAATGTAAAACACACTTACTTGATGTTTAGATGAGATTTGGATGAAAAATGCTTAAGAACCTTGGGATTTTTATTTCAAAATCCTAACAAGGAACACTAAAGAGACTAGATTAACACTTGAGCTTGAAAATTTTTATGGATCTTCCTTGTTCTTCCTTGTGGCCGTGGGTTTTGAGTAGAGAGAAAGAGATGATATATTTTTTTTTGTTGCAAGTTCTATGTGTATGTTTTGATGTATATATTATAGTTTGGATGAATAATTGGACAGAGGTACTAGTAATAATAAAGAGTTCGTATAAAATGTCAAATGTGTAAGTAGCTTGTAAGAGTGTGTAAGTAGCTTGTAAGAGTTTAGGTGGATTATGTTAGATATTATTAGTTTTAGGGGATACCGGGTACCGAGTTAGCTAGAAATAAAGTTTAATGGTAACAAATAAAATATGACGACGTTGTAAAAATTATGAAATTATATTCCTGATAAGAATCGGGTGTTAAAATATTTGTCGTGTTGAAATATCGCGAACCGACGTAGTTATAAGTGTATACCGGAAAATATAGCAATTGGTTTCGAAACACCGGGTAAATTAGTAATATAATTTTTATATCATTATTTTGAGTATGAAAATATATGAGGATCATTGTCGGGAGTGTCGGGCATATTGTTAGTAGTAAAGACTGAGTGGTACGTTTATTAAATAAATGAAAATACGTAAATGGAAATAATGCATATCCGTGCATGACCTAATATGTTGACGATTTTACTGATGATATGCAGACTACTCTAGTCTATATGATGTGTCCTTACTGATGATGCATGAATACGCAGCTAAACCATACTGTTTACGCGCATTTTGAATACCCGTAAACCTAGTTTACGTACCGATGAATAGTAAATGATGAATAGTAACTCATGAATAGTAAGTTGTCGAGGTTTGGAAAATGACCTTAAATTATGATTTTTCACAGTCGCCTACCCCAAAAGGAATTCAGTCCCTGAATTTAGCAGGCGTTCGTCTCTAGAGTGGACTCGGTGAAAAGATGTGGGTACTTGAGTCGCATCTGGTCTTCTCGTTCCCAAGTAAACTTGGGACCTCTTCGAGAATTCCAGCGAACTTTGACGATAGGAATTTGAATCTGCTTCAACTGTTTGACCTCACAGTCCATGATTTATGCTGGTTCCTCTACAAAGTTAAGCTTATCATCGAGTTGAATTTCGTCTAATAGAATTACAAGTGACTCGCCTGAAGACACTTCTTGAGGTTTGAGACATAAAACGTGCTATGTACATTGCTGAGCTCTGGCAGAAGCTCAAGTCTGTATACCACGGGACCGATTCTTTCTAGAATCCTAAATGGCCCAATGTATCTCGGGTTCAACTTCCCGTGTTTCCCGAATCGTATCACGCCCTTCCAAGGCGAGACTTTCAACATGACTTTGTCTCGAACCAGGAATTCTAATGGTTTGCGTCAAACATCGGCGTAACTTTTCTGCCGGCTTCTGGCTGTTTGGAGTCTTTCTTGAATCTAGATTATCTTTTCTGTTGTTTCTCTAACCAACTCTGGAACGGTGAGTTGCACATCACCAACTTCGGCCCAAAAAACTGGGGACCGGTACTTGCGACCATAGAGTGCCTCGAATGGTGCTGCCTTTATGCTGGTATGATAGCTGTTGTTGTAAGAGAACTCGACCAATGGCAAATGGTTAGCCCAACCATTTCCAAAGTCAATCACACATGCCCTGAGCATGTCTTCCAATGTTTGAATTGTTCTCTCGCTCTGACCATCGGTCTGAGGATGGTAGGCAGTGCTCATGTCTAATTTAGTCCCAAATGAATCTTGCAATGATTGCCAGAAGTTTGAAGTAAAGCGACTGTCTAGGTCGGAAATGATGGAAATTGGTGCTCCGTGCCTTGAGACTATCTCCTTGACGTAAAGTCTGGTGAGCTGATCCATGGAATAAGTCTTCTTGATTGGAATGAAATGGGCTGATTTGGTGAGACAATCAATGATTACCCAAATAGCATCGTAACCGCCTGTTGTCTTAGGATGTTTAGTGACGAAATCCATTGTAATGCGTTCCCATTTCCACTGTGGAATTTCCGGTTATTGAAGTAATCCTGATGGTTTCTGATACTCGGCTTTTACCTTAGCACAAGTAAGGCATTTGCTGACATACGTAGCTATCTCTGCTTTCATATTCGGCCACCAATAAAGCTTCTTGAGATCCTGATACATCTTATCAGAACCTGGGTGAATGGAGTACTTCGACTTGTGTGACTCGTGCATAATCAACTCTCTTATTCCACCATAGAGAGGTATCCAGCTTCTATCCTTGAAGCATAATATTCCGTCTGATCTCCTTACTAAACCGTTTGCATTCTCTTGCATTCCTTTGAGTGTCTCACTTGATAGGTTTTCTTCCTTGAGTGCCTCGACTTGAGCCTCGAGGATTTTTGATGGTAGTGGTGAAATGATCGTCATTCCCAATGATCTGACTCTCAAAGGCTTGAGTCTCTCTTTCCGGCTGAGTGCATCTGCCACTACATTGGCTTTTCCCAGTGATATCGAATCTCACAGTCGTAATCACTAAGCAGTTCCAACCAACGACGTTGCCTCATATTGAGTTCCTTCTGATCAAGTATATACTGTAAGCTCTTATGGTCTGTGAATACTACACACTTAGTTCCGTAAAGATAGTGCCTCCAAATCTTGAGTGCAAAAACCACTGCACCCAACTCTAAGTCGTGTGTGGTGTAATTCTTCTCATGTGTCTTAAGCTGTCGAGATGCATAAGCTATCACCTTCTCGTTCTGCATTAACACTGCTCCAAGTCCTTTATGTGAAGCATCACAATATACCAAGAAGTTTTCAATCCCTTCTGGTAACGCCAAAATTGGTGCACTACAAAACTTCTGCTTCAATAACTGAAAAGCGGTCTCTTGTTTCTTTCCCCATTCGTACTTCTGGTTCTTTTGCGTCAACTTGGTCAATAGCTTAGCTATCTTAGAAAACCCTTCAATGAATCTTCTGTAATATCCGGCAAGTCCTAAAAATTGATAAATTTCTGTGGGGGTCTTGGGCGTCGCCCAATCTTTAACAGCCTCAATCTTTGTAGGGTCAACCTGTAGTCCTTGACTATCAATGACATGACCAAGAAATTGTACTCTTCGGATCCAGAAATCACACTTCAAAAATTTTACATACAACTTCTCCTGCTTGAGTAGCCCTAAGATCGTCTTGAGGTGTTCTCTGTGTTCTTCTTCACTTTTCGAGTAAATCAAGATATCGTCGATGAATACAATCACAAACTTATCCAGATATGGCTTGCACGCCCTGTTCATGAGATCCATGAACACAGCTGGTGCGTTGGTCAGTCCGAACGGCATTACCTGAAACTCATAATGACCATACCGAGTTCTAAATGCTGTCTTTGGGATATCATCCTCCCGAACTCTAAGCTGATGGTAACCTGATCTCAAATCGATCTTGGAGTAATAACTGGAACCTTTCAATTGATCAAACAAATCGTCGATCCTGGGAAGTGGGTAACGATTCTTCACAGTTAACTTGTTCAACTCTCGATAGTCGATACACATTCTAAAAGATCCATCTTTCTTCTTCACAAACAAGACCGGTGCTCCCCAAGGCGAGGAACTCGGCCTAATGAATCCTTTGTCTAAGAGCTCTTGCAACTAGTTAGACAACTCTTGCATTTCTGAGGGTGCTAGTCGATAAGGTGCTCGCGCAACTGGTGCAGCTCCTGGCACTAAGTCAATCTGAAATTCTACTTGGCGAGTAGGTGGAAGTCCTGGTAAGTCTTCAGGAAAAACTTTTGGAAAATCTTTAACAGTCGGTACATCTTCAAGTCGTTTCTCCTCCGACTTCTTCTTTGTGATATGTGCCAAGAAAGCATAACAACCCTTCTTTATGTACTTCTCGGTATTGATGCATGATATGGTACTGAGTCTAGTTCCACTTCGTTCACCACGAATGACCAAAGTTTCGCCGTCGTAAGGAAGATGAACAACTTTTTCATCACAAATGATTCTTGCATGATGTCGAGATAACCAATCCATACCGATAACGATGTCAAAACTTCCAAGTTCTACGGCCATGAGATCTATATTGAATGGGTGATTTAGAAAGTTGAGAGTGCAACCACGGACGATGGTGTTGGTTCCAACTAAAGAACCATTAGCTAGTTCGATGTGATATGGAGTGTCTAATGTGGTTGGTTCAATGTTGAGTAAAGGTGCAAATGCAGTAGAAACAAAACTTCTATCGGCTCCTGAATCAAATAAAATGGATGCATAATGATTATTGATGAGGAACGTACCCGTAACGACATTTGGGTCCTCCCTGACATCTTCACCTCAAGGACATAAGCTCTTCCTCTAGCTGTTCCACCTTGGTTACCGTTTCCCTGATTCTTTCCTTTTGGACATTTATTCTTGAAGTGTCCTACTTCTCCACAACCAAAACATGTTACTGGGGGTTTCTGATTATCAACCACAAACGGAACCTTGCAATCTCTGGTCGAATGACCAACCTTCTTGCAGTTACCACACGGATTTGGACAATTTCCAGGGTTATGATGGGTTTGACATTTGTTGCACTTGGGTAAAGTACAATTGTAACCTCTTTTCTCAGCTGAACTTGCAGCATATGCCTTTGCAGATTCTTGCCTCTTGGGTGCTTGTTGAGTAGTGTTTCCACTTTGATTGTTGTCCCAATGCCTTTTGTTGTTGTTGTTATGGTTGGTATTGTTTCGGTTATTGTTATAGTTGTTGTTTCGGTAGTTTTCGGAATTGTTGTTGTAGTTACGGTTACTGTTGGTGTTGTTGTTGTTCTTGTTTGAAGTAGTTCCTTTCTTCACTATCTGAGCCATAAGTTTCTGAGACATTCTGATTGCCTCGTCCAATGTTTGCGGGTCAAAAGAAATCACATCTCCATGGATGCTGTGAGGTAGTCCACCAATTAAATTTTCAAGCAGCTTCTCATTATCTGGGACCATAGTCGGACATAGTGCAGCCAACTCTTGAAACCTCCTGATATATGCCTCGATATCATTACCTGCTGTCACTAGCTCATAAAACTCTGTCTCCAATTTCTTTACTTCCGTGCGTGGGCAAAACTTCTTAGTTAACAACTTCTTAAACTCATCCCATGTGAGCTTGTGAGCATTTTCCATTCCCATGGGCTTTGCATACGAATTCCACCACGACATGGCTTCCTCAACAAGTGTACTAGTAGCAAACTTTACTTTGCACTCCTCTGGACAGTTGCATAGGAGAAGCACAGACTCTATATTCTCGAACCAGCGAATCATGGCAGTGGCTCCTTCAGTACCTTTGAACTTTTGTGGATCTCCACTCTTGAATTCCTTGTACGTACATTTACGTCTATTAGTACCATTGGTAGTTTCTTTGGTTTCTACCCGAGAAGCGGCTTCAGCAGCGGCTGCAGCTACAGCAGCTCTTTCAGTCACTAATGCTGCCTCTATACTATCAGCAACAAGCTTTCTGATCTCAGCGGGCGTCATAGCGGTAGTAGCTCTTTTGGTTCGCATGATTCTTCACAATCACAAAAGATAACATCAATGAGAACTCACAATAGAATGATCATCATATACAATGTATACGACCACATCATGTATATGCGTCCACAACAAGTATAAAGAAAATCACAATATGTATAAATACAATGAAATCACAACGAGATATAACCACGAACTATCATAAATATAATCACCACATATGAATATAATATATGAAAATTTCTGTTAACCTAGGCCGATATCATAAGTAGCACAACAAATCCTACATAGTAGAGTCACACTTGATACATTTATCTGTACAACAGCCAAAAGACATTCAAGTTCTTTAAACTATGTCCCACACCCCGGGACTAGGATAATAATAATACAAGCTACATGATAAAAGTCTAATACTAGGCACCTCCTGGTGCTCCACCTAATCGACGACTAATCCTCTGAAGATCTCTAGTCATAGCAACCACGATCTCCTCCAAATGCTGAACTCGAAGCTGAAGATCGGCCTCCCTGCTCTCTGATGCAGAAATCCTGGCCTGAACTGAAGCTAACTCTCCTGCCTAATGGTGATGCTCATCCTGGGACATCTGTGCCCTGTCAAATAACTCCGGCATCTCCTGTCTCAACTGGGTGATACGATCAGAACTCTCCTGCTGTCGGGCCTCTAATCCCTGACATGAAACATCTATGGAAACTCTGCCTACTACTAGCCCCTCAATCTCCTCCTCTATAGCCTCAATCCGGCTCACTGGTATCTCCTCTATATGGCCTAATGCCCTGTCAATCTCTCCCTGCAGATGATCTAGTCGCGAGTCAAGTGTAGCAGCAGTAAGTAGTTTGGCAGTAGCAGCTCTCGAACTCTCACCAACCTCGAATCTGCTAGGTGGTGCAATCTCTGCGATATTTGTAGTAGCTGGGGATGGTGAATCAAACCGTGCTGGCTTCTTGAGCGGTAGGTCGGACATAGGAGTAGGATCCCTGGGATGAACTGGTGCTGATAGTGTCATAGATACTGGTAGGGATGGTAATGGTGATGATGATGACAATGGTGTACGAAAAGCAACTCTCTCTTGCGCTGTCGCACGACGTCTGAGTGAATGGGATCTAGTAGGCACAATGGGATGGCTACCTGAAGCAAATGATGATGGTGGTGGTAAGGATACGAATGCAGTTGGTGATCTGCCATAGGACGATGAACTCGCTTAGCAGCGGTGCGCTTCATGCGCGGTCCATCTGGACGTACTTGGTAAATCTGACCATAGGGTATAAACTCTCCTGGCTGGATAACTGGAATAACTGCAGGCCCACGACGAATTGGTGGCGACACAGGTGGTGTAGGCGCGACCTCCCCCTCCTCGAAGGGTTCGGTCTCGGCCTCAGATAACACAGGTGATGACTGTGGAGTAGGCTCCACTGATGACAGAATGTTAGTGGGTAGTGATGAAGTAACAGACTCTAGCATAATGGTGGGTGGTGATAAAACCTCATCTATGTCAGAATCAGATGAAATGACAATGGGATGCGTGTCTGAAGACATCTCTGCGACAATCGACGTGAAATGAAAGTAAATAACTAACATAATGTATGTATGAAACCTCATGAAAAATGAATATGCACTTATGATGAAATGATAAGATGCTATGATGGTGTAGTTATAGTCTAGGGTATTATGGACAACCAAGTTCTTTATAACCTTTGCTCTGGTACCAATCTGTCACACCCCCAAATTACATGTCTTGCAGCGGAATGAAGCATTCGAGGGCGCGACTGATCATAGCACAACAGTTACAGTTATATTGAACGACCTAAAGTGTCGTTTAGAAAACACATCATTGGATCATTTAAAATATTCAGAGTTTACAAAACAAGGTCCCAAAAGGTGTTTCAAGTTTGCGGAAATCAAGTTCATACAAATCAAACGATATGTAAGTGCATAAACATAAAGTGAGACGCGTCATCACCGCGACCCCATGGTATGCCCGTATGCAAGCCAACATGTGATACCTTATCTACCTGAAAATACATTGCTAAAAATGGTCAACAATAATATTGGTGAGTTCATAGGTTTATGTAAATGAAATGCTTCTACGGTAACCACAAGTATAAAGTGTATGACAAAACAATGCCACATAAAAATGATACATTAGCTCTTAAGCTCATGACCCCGAAGCTAGACTGAAATGAAATGGCCCCAACTGAGTGTTTTGCCAGACACTCTGATATGGATCAAATGAAATGCGTTCATTTGACAAGTTGGCGCTACCAACCCGAACGGAGGAGTCACCCTCAATAGAGGGGACTTTAATCTGGGCAATGATGTAACTTAAGCAATGTAAATGAGTTGATACTTTGGTCCGCATGTAAAAATGGTGCAATGTATTCTCCCCCGAGAGTTTAGAAATTTTGTAAACAATTGAAAGCGGGGCTATGAAAACTCACCTGATGATATAGCAACAATGACAATTATGGGTGTGATGAAACGAAGCTCGGTCTCTAACCGCGACCTATTATGAATGATATGATCTAAGGTAAGCAATGATACAATGTAACATGTTGATGCAAATAATGTTCTAAAAACGTTATTTATATCTTTCGATTACTTCACATTTTGAGGATGACAAAATGTGAAATCACGATACGTTAAAATCAACGTAAACAAGTCTTTAATCGGAAGATCCCATTTCTACGCAAATCACTCTTGAACAAAGTTACAACTTGAACTAGTGATCAAAGAAGTGAATTTATGTTTTGAAAATTCACATTTTAAATGGGACAAAAAAAATTTTCAAAAATACACATGACAAATTATTTTTGAAATATTAAGAAATGTTTTAATGGAAAAATAAGTTTGAAAATCACAACAGCTATTTTTCCCCACAAAATCAGCTCCAACCTTCCCCAAATAAGTTTTCACCAGAAAAGACAAAATTTGGAGCGTCCTAGTCTACGACGGCTCCACGGTACCGTTAAATTTAACGGAGCCGTGGGGTATTTAACGGAGCCATCTATAACAACCCGTAAATTTCCCTTTCATTTTTAAATAGTAAACGAAGACTAATCTATCATCACAATTTAATTAACCATTTTTACGGACTAAATTTTTGCTTTTATTCAACATTATTACTAAACGAGACGATTGTGTTAAAACTCCTTCCATCATTTTGATAACTTATATACTCAAACAATAACGACCAAGATTTAAAAGGAATTGACCTTCTAATGTCACCAAACAAATATTTAAAACTTTCATTTGACTCTTTCTCCCTTGGTTCTTTATACCGACTAACACCAACAAATACCACAATCATTTTACTCACTGACGCACTCAACTATTCTTACACTCCATTGACTCATCATATTTCGTCCAAGTTTACTGTACAACTTCTTACCCAAGCAAACTCACTAACACGTTATTACATAACTTGTACACATATTGATTTTCACTAACAAACATTTTGCATGACTCCAAAACTCACCTCCATGCTCCCCAATCAATGAGAGACCACGTTTTTTTTTTAGTTTCCGTGACCACACAAGTGCCCAACAAGTAAATACAAGAACTCTTACACATTCCTTTGTCTCGTTGCTTTTGGAACTGATAAGGAAGAATCGCATGCATTCACACATCCCACTTCTTGTTTTTTTTCTGTTCCATTACTGTTAAAACACAGCTTGAGTATATAAAGAGCCATGCAAATTATATAACCCTTTTTAAATCCCACGTGCTACAAACCAAACCAACTCTTTATATTTGTTGTGGGAATCGGTTCATACGACAACAAACAAAAACCACAATGATCATGATTATTCCTTACAAGTTTACTTACACACTTCACATTCTTACACACTCAACTAAATTCTCACGCCACAACAGTATGAACACTTGAGCACAAAAGCTAACTTACAAATGAAACCCACTTAAACTCCACATGCATGAACCGAACAACTCTATATAAGCATACATGCAACACGACTAACCCACACACATTTCACACTCACTCTTAAACTCCTAACATGCAATAACAGTCATAACCGCCACACAAACAAGAAGCTACAAGACCAGAAACATCACACATTCACTAAACAAATCCTTCAGTATTAATGTAACACGAACAGCAGGAAACCTTCTTCCTCACTCGAACCCATGTATACACAACACACTAAAATCATCCACAACCATGTTGGGGAAAACATTCGAAGACCAAAAATCCCAAGAGTAATCGGGTTCAAGTTTCTAAGCCAAAGGGAATACTTTGGTCTTATACATTTGACACTTGAGCAAGTCTTGTGGTTCTCTGCTTCATTCCAAACTATCACAAGCCTCCTCCCAACTTTTGTAAGTTATATTAATCCACTTCTATTCCATATCAACGCCTAGTATTCACTCATGCATGCTCTCTTTTCCTTTATTTCGAACGTACATTTCGTCTTGTTTTTACGTACACACTATGGTTCCTAGGTTCGAACCACGTTTCGCATGATTATTTAGCTTCCAAGGATCATGTATAAACTCACTCGACACACTCATGCACCCATTTACTTCAAGAACGAGATCATTTTTGAATTAACATTGAACATGTAAAAACTCGAACTGAAAATACTTAGAAAAAGTTCTAAGTATTTTGAATATTAAAAACGTCCCAAACAGCCACCTTAAAGGCCTCGTATCTTTGAATACGCACAAACGACACACACCTATTTTTACTCATTTCGAATCACCACCTAGAAAGCTTTAAAATTTGTGTTTTAAACATTTTACGAAAAGCTCTTTGAAGTCCTAATAAACGCTACAAAACTGATTTCCAGACTTAGATTATTTTCAAGTTTTTCAGATTTTTAATCACATGCGACTAGGCCACAAACTCGTATTGTATCTTCGAATTTTCGAACACAACACCTAAATATTTTTAGACCATCTCATTTACAACCTGAGATACTACACTTTTCATGTTTTGAGTTCTTAAAAATAAGCTCAACCCGTCACTTAAAAACCCTCTTTTTAAACTGCCATCGCTAGTTTAACAAAAACTTAAAATTTTGAAAAACCTTATATAATCCGGACTGGGCTTAGCTAAAGCCCAATAAGAAATAGAGTTAGACCAGCCCACTGAGCCCATATGAAATATTTTTAGAATCACAAAAATAATCCAAGTCCAGGCCCAAAAGTATTTTCATGCCCTCGCCTCCAAATTTCTTAACGGGCCTTGTTTTAATTCGTTTTAAGGCCCAATATATCAAAATGAATTTTTCTGGTCAAACCAACAGTTGACTTAAGCTTCAATAAGCTAAAATAAGCTTCTAAAATTTTTGTAGAATTTTTCCACAAGTTTTTATGCAAAAAGGACTAACCTTGCAAACTAGTTACACTTTAAGGGACCAAAACTGCCAACCTTGTAAAAACAGGTTCTGAAACAGTAAAAATAGTATTTTTGGGATAGAAAATGACTTTATAATAAAGTATAAACTCATATTGTCAATTAGGTTAATTTTGGGTTAAAAATGTAACTTTTATAAACTAGGGACTAACGGTGTAACGCAAACACCGTTAGGGTATAAAATGTAAAAACAATGAAAGTTTAAGGAGTATACAGAAACCTTAACATAACTCATTTTCAATTCATATTTTACACAACCCACCCTCACATCATGCATTTTTCCACTTCGAACACAAATAATTAACAATACGTTATATTTATATATAACGACCTTTAAACCACTCGACTCAACGTTTTGTCTCTTCCAATTCGAGACAACGACTATCATGATTCCTGAATCCTAAAATAATATTATTGATAATATTATTCTCGAATTCCAAACCTCTTAAACCATTCATACTCACGTCACCGATCAAATCGTCATACGACTCCTCATATCGCATTCATTATTCGTGCTAAGTCGAATACTCAAACGTTATTATAATTCAGGTCGTGTGTGAAGATATTTCCGAAATCTCAACTGAATATACATTTCAGTGAATCCACTTTCGTCATTATTGCTATCGCATCAGGTGAGTTCGTAGCCCCTACTTTTATACGTTTTGAACTACTTTTGGGGGAGATACATGCTCAAATACAATGCTTTTACTTTCATAAGTACTCTTAACTGTTTACACACTACTGTGAGTTCCATAGACTACTCTTTTATCTACTCTGAATTACTTTTGAAGACGATACATGTTCGCTTTACATATAAACTTTACTGGTTTACTTTAAACAACATAATTAGTTGATGAAACGCTCTGCTCGTTATTGAAACATAATACTTGCTTTTATTTATAAAAGTACTTTTAAACCTCTACAAACTATTATGAGTTTATAAATCCACTTTATACATTTTTATATCTCATGGAGAGATACCTGCTATAAACATGATCACAAATGATTTTCAACTGTATGCTATACCTGATCCACTATTGCCTAAGTTTACCTTTATAGCCATGTTCGAAGTCCCTCACATCATGAACCTTAATCACTTGCGAGTGAACGTAAATAATTGTGAATAGATCTATTTGGGACTGACAATCCCCGTTTGGGTCTGCTAGGATGAGCCACCCAGGCGCACTTTATTTGAACAAACTTATGGGTTATTGGCAAATACCCATCACGAGGGCCTTTATACTTTACATCATTTTTGATGCCTGTTAAGCGTTGAGTGTCATGAGACTTAGAGCAATAGAAAACGATACTGTAGTCATGATACAGTATTGCCACTATTTTATTAAACTTGAACTTGTTATCACTATATAGCAGGAAATCACTACTTGGCAAACAATAACTATTTTGTGTTGACCCAGTTAGGGCAAACAAACGAACTATGGGTGTATAACAACTTAACCCACCAATTATTTTATAACAAACCAACTATGGATGTATAATATCGTAATCCACCGCTTATTTTATTAATAATTGTATTTGTTACAATTATTTCCTAAACTTGGAAACTATTGAAAATCAACTGATTTTATACAAACTCTATGGATTCACTCACAACTTGAATTTGATAATCAACTGCCTTAACTTTAAACTCTATGGATTCACTCACACTTTGATTTTTGACAAACCAACTGGTTTAACTATAAACACTATGGTATTACTCACTCTTTGACTTGATAATCAACCATTTATCTACAACTACTATGAACTCACAAACCCTTTGATTTTGGAAATCAACAGAAATTACTCACAAACTCTTTGATTTTGTAAATCAACAGTAATTACTCACAAGCTATTTGATTTTGGAAATCAACAGTTTTACTTAAAAACTCTATGAACTCACCAACCTTTGTGTTGACGCTTTTAGCATGTATTTATCTCAGGTCCATGATAAGCAAGGATGGTACGGAGGAGCACGAATACTTTTGAAGGCTATAAACTTTATTATCATTCGAAAACCTATTTAATAAACTCTGGAACCACTGGGACCTCATTTTGTAAACTCTGATATTCGAATGATAAATCTTTTAAAACGACCAAATTGGTGATCGTTTTCTACTATTCAACTGTTGTGCCATGAAGTAACACCCAATTTAAATTCCGCTGCATATCACGAAATTGGGGGTGTTACAGATTGGTATCAGAGCTACAGTTATTGAGAAACGGGTGTAAATGAGGTCCGAACTATAACTACTTTTACAAACAAAACATTTTATAGCCTTACGCTCTCCGTGCTTACCATCCGCCAGAAGCTTATGTGACTTCTAGATAGTTTTGCTACACCAACACTCTAATATATTGATATATATATATATACTCACCAACTATTTCGAGTACCGCACCAACTATCCCTAATTATCTTACTCATATCTTTATAAATACGTGTGAAATACTTTTCCTGTATTTCCGGAAAATCCGCGCATGGATTATTTTGTGGATTAGTACGAGTGTTAAATCAGAAATTCTTAAGTAGGATGGTTTACAATGTCTTTATTTGAATGATTGGGATGCCTTTTATTTAAATAAAGAGATTGTAAAGCGCCGAACCATAAGTATATATTTCCTTGTTTACATTGTTTGGGACGCCTCTCTATGTAAATAACGAATTATAAATAAATGGGCTTATTTGTATCTGTAATAACACGAGTATGAAACCGATAATCACGAAAAATTCATCAAACACATAACATAACTCTCATTAGAAACCATAAATATTGATACATAATGATATGATTAGCATTGGTAATGCTAACATTACAAATATCACTAAGAAAGGCATAACATCACCAATCGGTTGACCCACTATGCCAATAAAAAAAACACCACTACACCAGCAAGAGCAAGAACCACGACTGGGTACAACACCTCGAATATCCTGTACGACAAGAATACACAAGTTATTAACGCAGTAAAGCATGGTGTTAGTATACGGATTCAAAGCAACATTCCTATCGTAACCCTATCTCTTACCCCCATATTTCATCCGCGCTGACGGCCAAAACCACGAGTGCTATGAGAAGCGCTATGACCTCGGCCAAGGACTCCAGATCTTCATCTGGAACGTAAGCCAAGAAGATGGCTGCAGCAGCGTACATAATTACAAGAACGGTGTAGGTGTAAGACATTTTGAAAATGTTTGATGAGAGAAGTGTGGGTGATGAGGAGTGAAATCCGGCATATATATAGAGAAGTAGCAGTGAGGCTACTATTCTAGTCGCTTGCGTTCACTATTCCTCACACAAGGACAAACAAGATTTCTCATCTCCTAAAGCTGGGATTCAGCAACTTTCTCTACATACACCGAATCATCATTCGAATGTCTTTATGTAAGAATCTGTTATCAACAAAACTCTTTTGTTTAACGGGTAGGTTACCCACACAGATTCTTGTAATTGGAAATAATGTGTAATTTCAAACCATAAAAGAATAACAATAGTTATTCCAAAAGAAATTTTTCCAAGTTATGTTAACTATGGAAATAGTAAAATTCACATGAGATTACAATAATTTCATCCACTATTAAGACACTATGAACTACATAATGGTTCTACTAATTCCTCTAACGTTGTGAATTTCACAATGCTCTCTCTAAACTCCCAGACATTGTATGTGATTACAATGGTCTCAAATTATTTCGTAACCTTACGTCTTACCACTTTGAATTTATCACCAAACTCTAGTGATCTCTATTTTCCTTAGCAGACACTGTAAGTAAATACATTGACCTCTATTTTTCTTGGACACTGTAAGTGATACAGTGATCCCTATATTTCAACCTCAGGCACTATAAATTCTACAGTAATCTCAATTAAATTCAAACACCATATTATTCAAATAAACTTGATATTACAAACGATACTGGATTAAAACATCACATAAACATAAAACTAGACTTCAAAGGTAGTCCGGGTGATCCCAGGTTTGAGAGTTGTTGGATTGATAACCGTCATCATATGGATCAAAGCTCGCCAATTTCTCTTCTTCCCATTGAGCTTCCAACCTGCTCAGCTCCCGCTCCATGTCAGGAGTCCTACCACCATCATCAACTGCCACATTTTCCTCGAAACTTGGCTGGAAATGATCCAGATGAGGCAAATGTTGTTGTTGCACAACCACCCTTGGTGTAGATGAACTTGATGCACCTTGTTGTAGTTGTGATTGTTGTTGCTGTTGTGGTGGTGGTGGATTTTGTTGCTGTTGTCGTTGATGTTCAACCCTAGCAGCTTCAACATTCTCTTCCAAACTCCAACGGACCTTGTTGGAAATTTGGTTCTCTATCTGATGAACACAAGCCCACAGCGATTCGATGACAGCAGCATCCTTACAATATTCATCATACAAAAACGTGTCGATCACATACTTCCTATCATCTGAAATGTCTGTGCACATGGCATAGCTTTCTCTAAGTCGTCGTTTCAGTTGCTTCATAGCCTCAAACTATAGGATGACCTTCACAATAGCATTTTGACGATCCACGTCACTACCCTCAGTTTCTGCCTTGATAAACAACTAAAATTGTTCAGCGGTATGTGGTAGCTTACAAGCCATTGATTGTGTGTGTAAGGATAACACAAGCATGCCAATGGTATTTATAAGGGTCTGAAAAATATTTTTCAATTATTTTATTCTGAGAAATATAACCGTTTGTATTCAAACGGTAAAACTTTCAAAATTTGTGTCTATTAAAACTAGCAACTAGTTCTAGGTACGTGGTAAAAAAAATTTACTTTGACTTTCACATTTCAACGCAAGAGGCAGGAACAAATCGCGTTAAATACGCCACTCCATGACTTAAAAATCATGAACGCACCACGTATGAATAACACTTTCCGTACGATTTGACTACTCAATCTCTAGGAAATTGTGAATCTCCTAACGCCCTCTCGAAACTCTCAGGCTTTATACGAGATTTCGATGATCTCGAAACTACCTCGTAACCATATATGTCATGAACGTGTGTTCAACATTTCGTATTCGCCAAACCAAACTTACCCTTGAAACGTTTGGGCCTCAGCCCATGGCTACAGTAACCTAACGCACCCTTGTTTCTCTACGTTCATTTGATCCAAAACTCTTAGAAACTCTTTGTTTGACGGGTAGGTTACCCCCATAGATTTTTTATTTTCAAAAGTATGAACCATGTTTATTTCCAAAACGCGATAAAATAACAATCTTCATTCAAAAATGAGAATTTTCTCAAGTCAAGTTAACTGTAAAATTTTGATGATCACTTGTACCACAATAAATTCAACTCCTACGTAAATAAATATGGATTCAAATTCCTTGTTCGTGCGTTCACTCTTTCCAACACCTCGTATAGAGTATTGCTCAGAATACGACTTCATAACAACTTATCATGCGGGAATCTTCATTCCAATGACTTCCACTTATTGCAAAACAACCCTGACAACCACCTTAGACTGGAATCCCGGGACGGGATTCGGTTTAACGGGTAGGTACTATAACAACCCGTAAATTTCCCTTTCATTTTTAAATAGTAAACGAAGAGTAATCCATCGTCACAATTTAATTAACCATTTTTACAGACTAAATTTTTGCTTTTATTCAACATTATTACTAAACGAGACGATTGTGTTAAAACTCCTTCCATCATTTTGATAACTTATATACTCAAACAATAACGACCAAGATTTAAAAGGAATTGACCTTCTAATGTCACCAAACAAAAATTTAAAACTTTCATTTGACTCTTTCTCCCTTGGTTCTTTATACCGACTAACACCAACAAATACCACAATCATTTTACACACTGACGCACTCAACTATTCTTACACTCCATTGACTCATCATATTTCGTCCAAGTTTACTGTACAATTTCTGACCCAAGCCAACTCACTAACACGTTATCACATAACTTGTACACATATTAATTTTCACTAACAAACATTTTGCATGACTCCAAAACTCACCTCCATGCTCCCCAATCAATGAGAGACCACGTTTTTTTTTGAGTTTCCCTAACCAAACAAGTGCCCAACAAGTAAATACAAGAACTCTTACACATTCCTTTGTCTCGTTGCTTTTGGAACTGATAAGGAAGAATCGCATGCATTCACACATCCCACGTCTTGTGTTATTTCTGTTCCATTACTATTAAAACACAGCTTGAGTATATAAAGAGCCATGCAAATTATATAACCCTTTTTAAATCCCACGTGCTACAAACCAAACCAACTCTTTATATTTGTTGTGGGAATCGGTTCATAAGACAACAAACAAAAACCACAATGATCATGATTATTCCTTACAAGTTTACTTACACACTTCACATTCTTACACACTCAACTAAATTCTCACGCCACAACAGTATGAACACTTGAGCACAAAAGCTAACTTACAAATGAAACCCACTTAAACTCCACATGCATGAACCGAACAACTCTATATAAGCATACATGCAACTCGACTAACCCACATACATTTCACACTCACTCTTAAACTCCTAACATGCAATAACAGTCATAACAGCCGCACAAACAAGAAGCTACAAGACCAGAAACATCACACATTCACTAAAAAAATCCTTCAGTATTAATGTAACACGAACAGCAGGAAACCTTCTTCCTCACTCGAACCCATGTACATACAACACACTAAAATCATCCACAACAATGTTGGGGAAAACATTCGAAGACCAAAAATCCCAAGAGTAATCGGGTTCAAGTTTCTAAGCCAAAGGGAATACTTTGGTCTTATACATTTGACACTTGAGCAAGTCTTGTGGTTCTCTGCTTCATTCCAAACTATCACAAGCCTCCTCCCAACTTTTGTAAGTTATTTTAATCAACTTCTATTCCATATCAACGCCTAGTATTCACTCATGCATGCTCTCTTTTCCTTTATTTCGAACGTACATTCCGTCTTGTTTTTACGTACACACTATGGTTCCTAGGTTCGAACCACATTTTGCATGATTATTTAGCTTCCAAGGATCATGTATAAACTCACTCGACACACTCATGCACCCATTTACTTCAAGAACGAGATCATTTTTGAATTAGCATTGAACATGTAAAAACTCGAACTGAAAATACTTAGAAAAAGTTCTAAGTATTTTGAATATTAAAAACGTCCCAAACAGCCACCTTAAAGGCCTCGTATCTTTGAATACGCACAAACGACACACACCTATTTTTACTCATTTCAAATCACCACCTAGCAAGCTTTAAAATTTGTGTTTTGAACATTTTACGAAAAGCTCTTTAAAGTCCTAATAAACGCTCCATTTAAACGCTACAAAACTGATTTCCAGACTTAGATTATTTTCAAGTTTTTCAGATTTTTAATCACATGCGACCAGGCCACAAACTCGTATTATATCTTCGAATTTTCGAACACAACACCTAAATATTTTTAGACCATCTCATTTACAACTTGAGATACTACACTTTTCATGTTTTGAGTTCTTAAAAATAAGCTCAACCCGTCACTTAAAAACCCTCTTTATAAATTGCCATCGCTAGTTTAATAAAAACTTAAAATTTTGAGAAACCTTATATAATCCGGACTAGGCTTAGCTAAAGCCCAATAAGAAATAGAGTTAGACCAGCCCACTGAGCCTATATGAAATATTTTTAGAATCACAAAAATAATCCAAGTCCAGGCCCAAAAGTATTTTCATGCCCTCGCCTCCAAATTTCTTAACGGGCCTTGTTTTAATTCGTTTTAAGGCCCAATATATCAAAATGAATTTTTCTGGTCAAACCAACAGTTGACTTAAGCTTTAATAAGCTAAAATAAGCTTCTAAAATTTTTATAGAATTTTTCCACAAGTTTTTATGCAAAAAGGACTAACCTTGCAAACTAGTTACACTTTAAGGGACCAAAACTGCCAACCTTGTAAAAACAGGTTCTGAAACAGTAAAAACAGTATCTTTGGATAGAAAATGACTTTATAATAAAGTATAAACTCAGATTGTCAATTAGGTTAATTTTGGGTTAAAAATGTAACTTTTATAAACTAGGGACTAACGGTGTAACGCAAACACCGTTAGGGTATAAAATGTAAAAACAATGAAAGTTTAAGGAGTATACAGAAACCTTAACATAACTCATTTACAATTCCTATTTTACACAACCCACCCTCACTTCATGCATTTTTCCACATCGAACACAAATAATTAACAATACGTTATATCTATATATAACGACTTTTAAACCACTCGACTCAACGTTTTGTCTCATCCAATTCGAGACAACGACTATCATGATTTCTGAATCATAAAATAATATTATTGATAATATTATTCTCGAATTCCAAACCTCTTAAACCATTCACACTCACGTCACCGATCAAATCGTCATACGACTCCTCATATCGCATTCATTATTCGTGCTAAGTCAAATACTCAAACGTTATTATAATTCAGGTCGTGTGTGAAGATATTTCCAAAATCTCAACTGAATATACATTTCAGTGAATCCACTTTCGTCATAATTGCTATCGCATCAGGTGAGTTCGTAGCCCCTACTTTTATACGTTTTGAACAACTTTTTGGGGAGATACATGCTCAAATACAGTGCTTTTACTTTCATAAGTACTCTTAACTGTTTACACACTACTGTGAGTTCCATAGACTACTCTTTTATCTACTCTAAATTACTTTTGAAGACGATACATGTTCGCTTTACATATAAACTTTACTGGTTTACTTTAAACAACATAATTAGTTGATGAAACGCTCTGCTCGTTATTGAAACATAATACTTGCTTTTAATTATAAAAGTACTTTTAAACCTCTACAAACTATTATGAGTTTATAAATCCACTTTATACATTTTTATATCTCATGGAGAGATACCTGCTATAAACATGATCACAAATGATTTTCAACTGTATGCTATACCTGATCCACTATTGCCTAAGTTTACCTTTATTGCCATGTTCGAAGTCCCTCACATCATGAACCTTAATCACTTGTGAGTGAACGTAAATAACTGTGAATAGATCTATTTGGGACTGACAATCCCCGTTTGGGTCTGCTAGGATGAGCCACCCAGGCGCACTTTATTTGAACAAACTTATGGGTTATTGGCAAATACCCATCACGAGGGCCTTTATACTTTACATCATTTTTGATGCCTGTTAAGCGTTGAGTGTCATGAGACTTAGAGCAATAGAAAACGATACTGTAGTCATGATACAGTATTGCCACTATTTTATTAAACTTGAACTTGTTATCACTATATAGCAGAAAATCACTACTTGGCAAACAATAACTATTTTGTGTTGACCCAGTTAGGGCAAACAAATGAACTATGGGTGTATAAAAACTTAACCCACCAATTATTTTATAACAAACCAACTATGGATGTATAATATCGTAATCCACCGCTTATTTTATTAATAATTGTATTTGTTACAATTATTACCTAAACTTTGAAACTATTGAAAATCAACTGATTTTATACAAACTCTATGGATTCACTCACAACTTGAATTTGATAATCAACTGCCTTAACTTTAAACTATATGGATTCACTTACACTTTGATTTTTGACAAACCAACTGGTTTAACTATAAACACTATGGTATTACTCACTCTTTGACTTGATAATCAACCATTTATCTACAACTACTATGAACTCACAAACCCTTTGATTTTGGAAATCAACAGAAATTACTCACAAACTCTTTGATTTTGGAAATCAACAGTAATTACTCACAAACTATTTGATTTTGGAAATCAACAGTTTTACTTAAAAACTCTATGAACTCACCAACCTTTGTGTTGATGCTTTTAGCATGTATTTATCTCAGGTCCATGATAAGCAAGGATGGTACGGAGGAGCACGAATACTTTTGAAGGCTATAAACTTTATTATCATTCGAAAACCTATTTAATAAACTCTGGAACCACTGGGACCTCATTTTGTAAACTCTGATATTCGAATGATAAATCTTTTAAAACGACTAAATTGGTGATCGTTTTCTACTATTCAACTGTTGTGCCATGAAGTAACACCCAATTTAAATTCCGCTGCATATCACGAAATTGGGGGTGTTACACCGTTTGTACCATTTTTTCTGTAACGTTCAGATTTTTCTTGCCTATAAATATCAACCCCTTTCACAGTTTTAGGCACCCTTCACATACAGAAAAATCCCCTAGCTTAATCCTCTCAAACCTTTCACTTCTTTAGGTTAGTTTTTCTTTGTTTCAAGAGTGATCCAATCATCCTTCAAGTGATCCTCTTCATACCTCTTCATTAGCAAGAGAAGAACACAAGTATCCAAGTAGATACAAGGTGTTGTAATCCCTCTTCATTAGCAAGAGAAGAACACAAGTATCCAAGTAGATACAAGGTGTTGTCATACCTCTTCATTAGCAAGAGAAGAACTCAAGTATTCAAGAAGATACAAGAGTTATATAGTATTAGGTTTTTGTAACACTTGTTACAACCTTGTTGTATCTTTGTATACATCAAGCTTTCTTATCTTTTGTGAGTGAGAGTGAAGATCAAGTGTGATCTATAGAGATAGTGAACATCTCTTATAGCCATTGGGCTTGTGTGATTGATCAAGAAGATCAAGGGTCGATAGATTAGTGTTAGTTGAGTAGAGTGAAGTGAGTGTTGATCATTGTGATCGTGTTGAGATCTTGGTGATCTCTTGAAGCCATTGGGCTTGAGTGTTTGGTCACGTGGACCTTGGTAGATTGGTGCTAGCTAAGATTAGCACTCGACATCTAGCTTAGTGTCGGTAATAGGATAAGCGACGTGTACGGTTTTCTCCGCCTGAAGGGAGGTTGTTGATATAGTGTTTGAAACTCTCGAGTGTGGTACTCGGGTAGTGGAGTAGGGCGAAGAAGAGCTTCGTAGCCAAACCACTATAAATCCTCTGTCTCGGTTTGATCTTTCCAACTCTACTCTTTACTTTCCTTTGTTTATATTAGTTTGTTTAGTGTATAGTTCATATTGGTGTTGATTGATTGCACATAGAGATCGAATCAAAGTTTCCAATAGCCAACTTTTAAAACTATATTTTTAAAAGGATTTTAAACCGGCAAACTATTCAACCCCCCTTCTAGTTTCCCACAATTGGTATTAGAAGCCACGTCAGTCAAGTTTTTAAAGTATATTGTATTTTAAAGCTTGAATCGATCAATGGATTCCGACAAATATCTAGAAGGGCAATCTATGCAAAGACCACCACTTTTCGAAACCGATTGTTTTATATATTGGAAAACAAGATTCGAAACGTATTTGAAATCAAAAGACATTGATCTTTGGCATGTTATTACCGAGGGTGACTTTCAACCTATTCAAATGAATCCGGAAACTAAAAAGGATGAAATAGTTTCTTATGATAAACAAAGTGATGAACTTAAAAGGAAATTAGCTAAAAATAATGAGGCTAAAATGATGATTTATAATCCTTTGCCTAAAAAGGAATTCGAAAGAATTTTCATGTGTAATATGGCAAAAGATATTTGGAAAACTTTGTTAGTCACTCACCAAGGTAATAACCAAGTCAAAGAGAACAAGATAGATCTTCTTGTTCAACAATATGAACAATTCTCCATTTCGGAGGATGAGTCAATAGATAATGCTTTTGCTAGATTTAATACTATTATCACTAGTCTTAAAGATCTTGATGAAGGTTATTCTAGTAAGAACTATGTTAGGAAGTTTCTTAGAGCTCTACATCCTAAATGGAGAGCAAAGGTCACCGCCATAGAAGAGTCAAAGGACTTGGCGGCATTATCACTCGATGAACTTATAGGAAATTTGAAAGTTCACGAGATGATCATCAAGAAGGACTCCGACATTGTCAAAGGCAAAAGCGAGAGAGTTAGATCTCTAGCATTAAAAGCCAAGAAGGAGTTCAGTGATGAGGAATGTTCGAGTTCCGGTAGTGAAGATGAAGAGTACGCACTAGCCGTTAGGAACTTTAGAAAGTTCCTTAGGAGGAAAGGTAGATTTCCTAGACAACCTCGCGATGAGAAGAGGTCATCTCAAAGAAATCATGATGAAAGAAAAGGGACAAGTGATAGGAAATGCTATAGATGCGGAGATCCTAATCACTTCATAGGTGAATGTCCTAAGCCACCAAAATCCAACAACCAAAGAGCCTTTGTAGGAGGTTCTTCGAGTGATAGCGGTGAAGAAGAAGAGAAGAAGCCTAACGATGAAAAGTGCCTAATGGCTCAAGCTTCTAACGAGGTACATTCCGACTCTTCTTATTATAGTGATAATAATTCGTCAATAGATGATAGTGAATTGCATGACGAATACAACAAACTATGCGTAGTTAGTACTAAAATCTTAGGTAGAAACACAAAACTTAAATTAAAACTACAAGAACTAGAACTACGAGTCCTAGAACTAAAAGATCAAGTCAAAAGACTTGAGAAAAACAAGGAAGTAGACTTAGGATGTGGGTCATGTATAAGTCTTCAAGTAGAAAATGAAAAACTTAAAGAAAATGCTTTAAGAATCATTAAGTTTGATGAAGGAACTAAAACACTTAATGATATACTTGAAAACATTAGATATAGTGAACATGACCGTGCGGGTTTAGGTTTTGACCCAAATCAGGCTTCTACAAGTGGTACCAAACAAGTTAAATTTGTAATGCCTGAAACGTCTAAGTCTGAAGGGGACGGCACCACTAAAGGTACAGACGGCACCACTAAATTTAGTGGTACCGTGGTACCGTCTGGTGCTGAAGACGAAACTGGGTCAATTTTAAAAAGTAGCCTAAGTCCTAAACCGAGTCACTTAGTTAAAAATAGTTCTAGTGTGTCTACTCCAAGTAAAGGGGAGGTCAAAAGCTCTTACAAACCATTGTCATCTCCCGAACATGGATTTGTAAAGCGTGACACTAGGTCGACTACTCCTCCGCCTAGAAAGGTGAACTCTCCCAAACCTCGGTCTAGAACTCCTCTACCGAGAGGTAACTTTAGAAGACAAAATCATCCAAGTAACTTTCCCGTAACTTGGAATGATCGTCCACCAAAAGGTTACTTACCATGGGAAATGTGTCATCCATTCTCACATCCTAAACTAACGCAACAAATGCGTAGGATGTTTGACTCTAACAACTTTGGACCCATGAGATATTGGGGACCAGATGTTTGAACTTTTGTTTTGCTAGGAAAACATGAGTGTAAATAAATTTTGGAGTCTAACAAAAGGAGTATGATGTGTTATCAAACAAGTCTGGTGACACAAAAGTCAAGTCGTGTTTTATATGCTCAACATTCTACAAAGGTAGTCTTATCCTCTAGTTTTAAGAGCAACACCTCAGGCACATGTACGCCTTCTTAAAACACCCTTTGTTAGTAGTAATGTTTGGCATGAAATAGTGTAGTTAGAATCTAACATGGTAGGCACTATAACGCAGAAACTATATTCACATCTCATCATGTCAAACTCAACTTGTCCAGAAATGTTCGATGATCGCTTGAAGATCATGCGTGACAAGTTTGAATTAAGCATTGATGAGTGAATCAAGTTTCCTTCCTTGCACATAAGTAATCTTGCCTAAATTAAGTATCTGTTTAAACTTATGTATACTATATGTATGAGATACATAGTTTATGTAATAGTCTTAATTGACACTGACGCCCATATCCACAAAAATGAAACTCACAAGAGACGAAGAAGGTGAGTGCGCGGATATAACTAGGTTAGGGGCATTATAGGTAAAGTAGTTTACCTAACGGCAAGTAGGTACATTATCATGAATAGTGTTGGCTTTGTGCCCACTTGTAAGAAGTGTCCCAAAACCTCTTACATCAAAGTGTTTAATGTATCATACCATACATTAAAGATACTACACACTTGAGATTACGATATCTCGAGGAGATTGATGTAGAAAATGTTTCTATACCGACTCTGATAATGTGAGAGTTAACGTGGATTGAAACATAGAGAGCAATGTTTGTACCTTCATAGGTTGATTAACAAACATCTTGGTTCCCCAAGAAACAAACTACTCTTATTGTCACCACGACCGAAGCCGAGTACGTAAGCGCCGGAAAGGCATGACAACAAACACTATAGATGAGGCAACCCCCCTATGAAGAGTAGCAGTCAAGATGCCATTAGACTTGACCGGGAACCCTGTAGTTTGCTCATGAACGAAGCTCGTCGAAGTACGTCATCTCCTCCGTCTCTTGAATGACAACATTGTCTAGTCACCAACCAATACGTTCTCGTCACCCCACTCATGACTATTTAGATAATTCTTTCGAATTATTAAAGTCATCGTCCACCTCTCTCCTCATGACCTCTTAATAATTCACTTGAAATATTAACGTCATTTCTCACGTCTTGTTTCATGACTCATTTGTCATTTCACTCACATCGCCTCATGACTCTTAAGTCATTCCTCTCATCCCGCTTATGACTATTTCGATATTTCAATGGAAATATTAAAGTCATCTCTCGCGTCATATCTTATGTACGCTTTATCCCTTCTATGACTTCTCAAATATTTCACGGGAAATATTGAAGTCATTCTCCATGAATCACCCATGACTTCTTAAGTCATCTATCTAACTCATCCTATGGCTTTTAGAAATTCCTCTAGAAGTTCTAAGTCATTCCCTCACAACTCGTCACATGACTTCTTGAATATTTCACAGGAAATATTAAGTCATTCCTCGCGTCTCGTATTCCGACTAATTAAATATTTCATGGGAAATATTATAGTCATCCTCCAAAACTCAACTAATAACTTATATTTATTTCACGGGAAATACTAGAAGTAAATCCTCATCAAATGACAACTTAGTCAATTTCCTTGGAAACACTAAGGTCATTTCCGGTCATCCCATTTAATCGTCTTTCGTCAAAAAGTTTATTAGGTATAAACTTTTTCCTCGTGTCAAAAAGTCTTACTAAATAAGTAAGATTAATCAGACAAAAGTCAAAACAGAAGAAAAATTGGACCATCAGATATACGGCTCCATTAAAGAGCCACGGCTCCGTTAATGTTTAATGGAACCGTGGAGCCGTGCATCTGAAAAACGAACCCATTTCCCTTTCTTCTGCACAGACTTTCCTAACACACCCAAAAACACTTTCACTTGCTGTCAAAACCGAACCATAACACCTTAATTCAACTAAACTCTTGCAAATCAAGATTGAGGCATTGGAATCAACAACTGCTAATCACAACAGCACTAATTGTAAGTAAATCACTCTTAATTTCATTTAATTTGAGTATAGGGTTTGTTCTTAAGTATAAATCCGAATTGGGGATTTTCAAAATTAGTTAAACCCTTGTGAAATTAAGACTAGGATTAGACAATGTAGCATTTCCATGATTCCCTAAACCTAGGATTTCCAAAAACCCATTTATGTTGCAAAACCTAATCCGAAATTAATCACTAAATTCGGATTATGATTGAATATTTGTAATGGAATCATGTTTAGGATGATTAAAATTGAGTTAGGAACGTTTTTCATTAAAAGCTTTTCAAACTAAAAGCTCTTTGGCGCTATGTTGAGGCGTTTGCCAAACACCCCAATTCGATCATTTTTCGAAAAACTTCACAAGTCTAGGATCATGAAACCTTCTTCATGCATTGTTGATGCAAATTAAAAACGTTTTTGCATGCATACATGAGCTCTCAAATATGGGTCGAAGTACATAATTGATATGTATTGTTCGACATATTTGATTGAGCAAAAGTGAAGTTAGGAACGTTCGGGTAATCTCATTAGGATAGTTTTAGAGTCGAGATTGCCGCACCTCCACATTGTTTGCATTTAGGCATAAACACTAGAAGTGTAATCATTAAAATGCAACGAACTAACATATAGAAAAATATTTTTTTTTGTAGATAACAATGCCTCGAAATGATTATCAATTAACCCGACATTACATCATTGAAACACTTGAAAACCCAAACATTTCTCATGAACAAAAGGCTTATTTTGCCAAAGTGCTAACACGATACATACACGAAGGGCGTGTAGTCGATGCACTTTATGTCATGTCAGATAGAGTCAGTGCTTGTTTTCCTTCTATTCGGTTTGATTGTTTATACACTTTAAACGATCAAATATGTCCCCTTTTCGTTCTCGAGTTTTACAGTCGTGTCCGTACCTACACTAACTCTGACGGAAACGTCTTTCTTGATTTTTGGATTCGACACCAAAATATCACCCTGTCTGCTACTGACATTAGTCAAATTCTCGGTGTTCCCTCTCATGGTCAGTGTGCATTCACTAATGACCATTCTCTAGAGTCTCTTTACCACAATGTTGAGATCGAAGGTGCTTATAGTACTGAAATTCCTGACATTAAAGTAATCAAACAAATAATCCAAATTCCTCGAATCACCAACACGTACCAAAAACATGATGGTTCCATTGTCTTTCTCGACCCACACAAAATCTACCTCAGGGAACTCCGTCCCGACCTTAGAAGTTGGGAACATCTTCTACGTGAAAATGTGTTAAGCCTTGAGGGCAACCGTGATCACGTATCGGCAAGTCTTGCCCTCATGCTCTACTGTCTCAGTATCGAGGAACCATTCAACCTCGCATACTACATGGTTAAACGGATGGTCAACATTCATCGTCGCTCCGATGAGCTCATGCCATACGGCATGCTACTTACTCGTTTGTTCAGGTGGGTTATGGAACATTTCCCACATCTTCAAAGTGTCGACTATGTCCTAGTCAATCGGGTTATGAAACCACTTGGTGGACCACAACGTCGCACAAAGCAACGTAAGGACAAAGGGTCCAAACGTGGTCGTAAATCCACTTCCGATATTCCTCATTCATCCTCCTCCTTCAGTCACGAATCATCATCCGAGCCTATGGATGAGGACGATGATGAGGTGAACGAAGAAGGAACGTCTAGTTCTCAAATCCCTTCTCCCGACACCTACTTTCGTAACCTTGACACTTCGTCATTCCAACCAACCTCCAACCTTGAGTTTGGTGACGTCAACCTACCTAACCTAATGAGGAGACAAACTGTAATGTACAATCGACAAGTCTCAATGCATGAGCAAACTATCGAGGGATTCAAGTCCATCGGCAAGGCGATCAAAGGACTTGGGAACAAGATTAAAAATGTAACACCCCAACCCGACAAGGGCAAAGATGTCACAAATACATGGTTTCATATCAGATACAAGCATTCAAGAAATAAAATAGCGGAAGCCTTAACATTTAAAATCCAAAGGAAAATAAGTCAACACGACTTATATCAAGTGCAAGACAGAAATAACGAAGTACAAAACAGAATCCAAAATGCCCAAACAATGGCATAACAGAAATAATATCCAAATGGTCACACTAGAATGACAAGGTCTAAACTTCACACAAGTTGCTCTCATCCTAAGCTAAACCCAGCTCCTAGCTTAAATGTACCTGCCGCAGGAAAAGAAATGCGGCTGCGCTACGAGAGCTCAGTGAACAGATATAACAGAAACAAGCAAGAATACAGAATAATGAATAAGAAAGAAATACGAACCGGTCAGGGATAAGGTGCAAGTATAATGTAACAGTAATGAGAAACAAGTGATATCAAGGTCATGTGAATATGTCAAGGTTAAGGAAAGTAGTACAGGTAAGTGTAAGGGTAACAGAAATCCACTACGAGCCCAGAAAACAGAAATCATATCAAGTCCAGTAATCAGGGTGTACGGAGGGGAGACCTCGGTACCAAATACAGGGTGAGGGGCTACCTCTCAGGGGTTGGAGTTGCAAGCTCCCAGGGGTTGTGAAAGACGTGCATCGCACACACCATCAGTCACCAGAGATAACAAGTCATATATCATATACAGAAAATAGAGACAAGTCTAGGATGCATCCATATGCCCCAGGTGGCCAGAGTCTACCAATACACACCATATAATCAAGTCAGGGACGGGATAGGACATCTCTCTCCTACCCTAGAGTCAAGTCATCGGTGCATCAATGACAAGGACATGAACACCTCATGCCTGGTGGGTGGCTCGTAATATCAAACTGTGGGTCAAGGTTAAGTATCAAGTATCAAGTGTCAGGTGTCAAGTATCAGGTGTCAAGTATCAAGTGTCAGGTGTCAAGTATCAGATATCAAGTATTAAGTGTCAGGTGTCAAGTATCAAGTCAGAAGGTTCATATCAGAGGGCTCAATATCAGGAGGTTCAATATCAGGGGTCATATCAGGAGTCAATGGTTCACAATAAAGTTCACTTTAAAAGTTTACTATTAAAAGGATATTTTATAGATGTCAAAATAATCCTTAAGTACTGGTCTCCATAAAATAACTTTTAAACGGTTTCCATAAAGAAGGTCTTTTCAAAAGGTTTCTATAAAGATAGTCTTCAAAATAGTTTCTTGAAAACATTTTCATAATTAATTAAAAAGATTTTTCTCGTCCAGTTATAATATCAAAATATCAAGGTTCAAGTCAAGGTTTTATGGCAGGGTTCATATCAAGGTTCATGGCAAGGTTCAGAACAAGGTCTAAACAAAGATCAAGGCAATGGTTCAAACAAGGGTCCAAGACTAAGTACACAGATCAAGGTTCACAATACAAGGGATACATAGCAATGGTTCAGGAAATCTTAAACGAATCTAATAAATCGAGAGAACGAAGGCCCCTTACTGAAAAGGGCAGAATATCCGTACCTTATTCTAATGCAAGCACACAATATAGAAAAAGCTGACAGGAAATCAATTCACTCCCTCCTCGAACCTAAAGGAGTAAAAGACAGAATTACCAGAGGTTTCAAGTTCAACTTAACATTTTAGTTTATCTTTACCTTTTAAGAACTTTCCAGATTTAGTAACTTTCTATTTTTAGCAGGTTTCCAGAATTAGTAACTTTTCCATATTTAGCCATATTCAGATGATATAATTCAAGTTAAGTCCTTGATTAGCTTATTATGGAAAACATGTTCATTTTGACAAGTTACACAAGTTCAGGGTTAATTATGACAAGTTTTCATAGTTCAGGGTTATAATTGTAATTTCATCAATTTCAAAGGTATAACATGAAAATACTTCAATATACTGATTTAATACCCTTTTTATTCAGAATGACATCATAATCCCCTTAGTTTCATAATTTACACATTACATCCCTCTAGTTAATTAATTTACAAAATTAAACCTTATAAATACATAATTTACTCTTTAACACTTATCATGATTTCATTTACACCTAAGGTCCTTTAATTTACCAATTTACAGAAATAACCTTCATTTTTATCCATGTTACCACAGCCCCTCAAAGTTTTGGTATTTTACACTTTTAGTCCTTGTAGTTATCAAACTTGTAATTCGATTCTTAAATTAACAATAATTACATATTAAACCCATAAATGCTCAAAATTACTCATTTTACCCTTCATTGTGTTATTTACACCGAGAGTCCATGATTTCCCAGAAATTACATTTTTAGTCCCTCAATTTATATTAATTTCCAATTCGGCACATAACTTACAATTTAAATCCCTTTCTTGTCAAATTTACGTATAAGACCCTCATGTTATATTTTTTATATATTCCCCCTGATCTATAGAACATTAAAAAAATATCCCACAAGTTTTAAAAATTACAAAACACCCCCTTAACTATTTATTTATCAATCGGTAAACAATAATATGCATCAAAACTAAACCCTAATAATCCCAATCATTTTGTAATCATTGTATCATCATTATACATCATTCATTTCCAGATTTCATCCTACAAAAACCCTAGATCAATCGGTATCAATTTTTGTCCACGTTTTTCTTTTTTTTTTCTTAAAAACCCGATATACAATTTATTTCCAAAACCACGAATTCGACTCCAATAATTCGAATGACCATTTTTCTCATGTTATATGAAGCATATAGCACCCACGAAAATTATTCATCAAACTCAAAAAAATCGCATGGATTAATTAGAATCCGATTTCCAATATTAGGGTTTTAAGCTCTTTATTTTTCATTCGATCAAAATATAATGCATGATTCATTTCTACCATTTTTGCCACGTTATAAATGATTAGAATAGTGTTAGAAAAATACCAAAAAAATTATAGATCAAGGGATTCACACGTTGTGATTTTATGAGGCTCGGTTAGGGTTTTTCGACCCAATTAATTCACCACGACCAAACGATCAACTCCAGGACCTTGTGGCTATTTTTCCCACCTTCTTGGCACTATGAAGAACTCCATAAAAATGCCTCTTTGCTTCAGAAAATTCGGATTGTGTGTGTGGGATTTATTTTGAGTGTCGGCTATATCTTTTTAGGGTTAAATGAAGGAAATAAATTAGGGATTGGTATTTGTTGAGATGGACCGAATATTTGGGGGAGGGATATGCTTAAGGACCGGCCTTGATGGCCCAAGAAATCAATTTACCTTAATTAACTTATTTTCTTAATTTATTTTATGTTTTAAATGTTTTTAAATAAAATAAAATTATAACTTATGTATACATAATCGGCCCAAGTGATATTAAGTGTAATAATACATTTTTGTACTTGTAAAAATATTAGAAGCTTGTATCAAAATTATCTCACTTGATTTGTAGTTCGTTTCGAGAGATTCGGGATTAATTCGGTACTTTAATTAAGCTTTAACTAAATTTTAAAGTTTCAGGGGTAATTTGGTAATTTTTGCATGTTTTAAATATTCGGGTTTTACAAAAAAGTTGGGGAAGAAACGAGACTAGTTAGGATTAGCTTAAGTAGTACTATTAACTTAAGTATTATTAAGCTATTATAAATAAAGTCATGGCATTAACTTGCTTGGAATGTTCCCTTTTAACATTTTAACACTTGAACATGGTTAATTCTCTTGTTAGTTAATCCTCATGTTGGTTTATCTTGCCTAACTCATGCATGTTAGCTTACTTTATTACATGCACTAGATGTTAAAAATGCTTGGATTCATGCATGCTTAATAGTTACCTAAATACATAGATGATCACATGATCATGTTAGTTGCTAGTTGAAACTAGCTTTAGGAATTCTATGTGTTTTGTGATTTGAGGCTTTGAGATTTGCAGCCAATAGATTCCCCAGAAATTTCCCCATTTAGGCTGCCTAAAACCTGCAGACCTGGAAAGAAGGTCAAAAGAGCCCACGGCTCCATTAAATAGGCCACGGCTCCACTAAATTTAGTGGTGCCGTCGTACCTTTAATGGTACCGTGCCTCTGGAAGACGAATTTAACAATTCTCTTTCACTTTTTGACTTTCTTTTCCTAAAAATCTGCAAACAAAACCTGATTCCCGTGCACCCAAATCCCCAAACCCAAAATCCTTTTCAACCTTGCATGCCTTTGATTTAGCTATTTAAGCTAACATCATACATTTGCATCCTTACACCCATCCTTACACCTTCACACTCACCATACAATCATCATGGGATCAAGGGTATTTAAGAAACAAAGATTCTACATCAAACCAACAAATGAAACCAATCTAGTTGATCAATGGATCAAGAGTATTGACACACCTCAATCATCAGCTAAACCTATCACCAATGACATTGCCTTCATTGATCTCACCTTGGATGATGAAGATGAAAACCCACACATCCATAACCTCTACCAAATCATCATCTTCCTTCACTACACCCCAAGCTCCATCCAAGGCAACCTCTATCAAACCCACATCCTCATCCTCCACAACAAGAACCAACACACACTCATCTCAACCTAGTCCCATTCACCCTTTAGCCTTAACACTCAACTCATCACCATCAACTTCCCTTGAATTGGGAACTAACACAACACCCTCATCACATTCACCATCACCACAACATCTAGCTCTCACCCTCACCTTTGAGTTTGGGAGCAACACATCATCACCTTCCCTATCACCATCACCTCAACCCTTAATGGGTTATCCCATCCTTTATCCCCTTCACTCACACACCTTGAGTTGCCCTTGTTGCAACTACAACCTTGAACTCATCATGAACCTTAGAGATGAGCTTAACTTTAGGTTCTCATACCTAGAACACCTCCTCACACCACCCATAGGACCCATCATCCTTCCACCACCTCCACCACACAATAGCCCAAACTAAACATGGTTATGTTTAGTCCCTCCAATAAATGATTAGGAACCTTTTGAAGTTGGAAGCAAATCTAGAAGCCTCATGTTACTTTAGATGTTTATGTGTCTTCTTGATTAGTTTAATTTGCTTTCCTGTTGTAGTCATACTTATGTATGACATTTATTTTATATTTATGAAATGGGCTTTTCATTTTGGCTACTTAGCCATATTTTTTTTTGTGGTTGGATATTTGTCAAATGTGCTACTTGTTAGATATTGTATACTTGTCGTCTAACCTTGTTTTGTAGCACAAACCATTGCTCGATTCCTTTGTGTTCTCCAAATGAGGGGGAGTACACATCAAGGGGGAGCCTTCGTCACCTTTTTGATTAGACAAAAAAGGGGAGAAATGGGAGTAAACTCATTAAAAACTTGTTAAAACTAATTTTAACCTAACATGAGTTTATATTTTGTCATCATCAAAAAGGGGGAGATTGTTGATGCAAATAATGTTCTAAAAACATTATTTATATCTTTCGATTACTTCACGTTTTGAGGATGACAAAATGTGAAATCACGATACGTTAAAATCAACGTAAACAAGTCTTTAATCGGAAGATCCCGTTTCTACGCAAATCACTCTTGAACAAAGTTACAACTTGAACTAGTGATCAAAGAAGTGAATTTATGTTTTGAAAATTCACATTTTAAATGGGACAAAACATTTTTTCAAAAATACACATGACAAATTATTTTTGAAATATTAAGAAATGTTTTAATGGAAAAATAAGTTTGAAAATCACAACAGCTATTTTTCCCCCCAAAATCAGCTCCAACCTTCCCCAAATAAGTTTTCACCAGAAAAGACAAAATTTGGAGCGTCCTAGTCTACGACGGCTCCACGGTACCGTTAAATTTAACGGAGCCATGGGGTATTTAACGGAGCCGTCCGTACCATTTTTTCTGTAACGTTCAGATTTTTCTTGCCTATAAATATCAACCCCTTTCACAGTTTTAGGCACCCTTCACACACAGAAAAATCCCCTAGCTTAATCCTCTCAAACCTTTCACTTCTTTAGGTTAGTTTTTCTTTGTTTCAAGAGTGATCCAATCATCCTTCAAGTGATCCTCTTCATACCTCTTCATTAGCAAGAGAAGAACACAAGTATCCAAGTAGATACAAGGTGTTGTCATCCCTCTTCATTAGCAAGAGAAGAACACAAGTATCCAAGTAGATACAAGGTGTTGTCATACCTCTTCATTAGCAAGAGAAGAACTCAAGTATTCAAGAAGATACAAGAGTTATAGTAGTTAGGTTTTTGTAACACTTGTTACAACCTTGTTGTATCTTTGTATACATCAAGCTTTCTTATCTTTTGTGAGTGAGAGTGAAGATCAAGTGTGATCTATAGAGATAGTGAACATCTCTTATAGCCATTGGGCTTGTGTGATTGATCAAGAAGATCAAGGGTCGATAGATTAGTGTTAGTTGAGTAGAGTGAAGTGAGTGTTGATCATTGTGATCGTGTTGAGATCTTGGTGATCTCTTGAAGCCATTGGGCTTGAGTGTTTGGTCACGTGGACCTTGGTAGATTGGTGCTAGCTAATATTAGCACTCGACATCTAGCTTAGTGTCAGTAATAAGATAAGCGACGTGTACGGTTTTCTCCGCCTGAAGGGAGGTTGTTGATATAGTGTTTGAAACTCTCGAGTGTGGTACTCGGGGAGTGGAGTAGGGCGAAGAAGAGCTTCGTAACCAAACCACTATAAATCCTCTGTCTCGGTTCGATCTTTCCAACTCTAGTCTTTACTTTCATTTGTTTATATTAGTTTGTTTAGTGTATAGTTCATATTGGTGTTGATTGATTACACATAGAGATTGAATCAAAGTTTCCAATAGTCAACTTTTTAAACAAGATTTTTAAAAGGATTTTAAACCGGTAAACTATTCAACCCCCCCTTCTAGTTTCCCACATAACACATGCAAATACGTATGTTATCGATACCACTTGTTAATTTTGAAAATAATGTTTACCGTCGAAAAATACATTTTTGACGTCTCGTTAAGTTATAAACTACTTTTCGTGTAATTATGTTGAAATGATACTCCACGATCCTCGTTTGGTGTTCTATCGAAAAATATAGTGTTTCCGTCGCAAATTAATATTTTTCATAACTTGTGAAAATATAACCAAATGACTTTGCAAAACTAGTCATAGAAGTGTGCTCATTAAACGTTAGTGATTAAACTCGACGTTTTTGAGAACCTTGTAACAATATCTTAATGTCGTTTTATTTAACTTTTGATCACACGCGTCTCGATTAGTTAGAAAATCGGCTATCAACGTTATGTCTTGTAAAAACACTAGTTTTTATACTTAGAAAATATTTCTATTAGGGGCTGTCAAAAATATATATGGTTTGTCGGGTTTCAAACGCGTGTATCTCGGTCGTTATAAGCTCGTTTTCTACGTTCTTTATATCCACGGCTTCGTATAAACATGAACTAACATAATCTCAGTAGGTCGGCTCCTCTAGATCACGTTTAACGCCTCGTTTTGTCCTTTGAAGTTCGGAAAAACAGCAAGCAATTTTCAGAAATTTAGTTTTCGTCGTCTAACTTTGAAAAATCATAACTTTCTCATCGTAAGTCGGTTTTTACTCATTCTTGCGGCCACGGTTTCGTTTTTAAAATTATTTTCTAAATATGAAGGCCAAAGTATCCCCTGAGTTACTGAGTTTTCCAGATTACACATTTTGGACAGTAGCTTTTCTATAGTGCTAAAAACTCATTTTTCTAGTTCAAATCTTGATCAAACCACTTCCAATCAACACGAAAACCTATCTAATCCTACCATACACTTTATTAAGGTGTCATGGGGACCTAAACATCACCAACCTTGGATCGTGCCTCCT
This sequence comes from Artemisia tridentata subsp. tridentata, assembly GCA_021014915.2. Taxonomy (NCBI): domain Eukaryota; kingdom Viridiplantae; phylum Streptophyta; class Magnoliopsida; order Asterales; family Asteraceae; genus Artemisia; species Artemisia tridentata. The sequence continues at coordinate 62,021,739 of CP139501.1, read as the reverse complement.
TGATAGATCCTTGTGCCTTTGTGGATCGGTAGAATGCCTATGTAATCACAAGCACGCTACAAGAGAATCTCTGAATATAAACTAATAAAGAAGAAGAAGTAACTAATAAACTTTGATCCTCTATGGATCTTTTATTAACTAATAATTTTTCAATCGATTACAAAACTCATAGCCGCATGTTTCTTTTATACTACAAGAAACCCTAATGCAGCATTACTAAGAAAACGTGTAAAAGAGATATACACTATCTCTTCCTAAATTAACTCTAACAAACTTTCTAAACATACGGTATTACCCGCAGCATTGACAACTAACAGCAGTAACAAAATGTACTACCAGCAGGAACTACATACCTGCCAGCAGGAACCATTAACACTAACAGCAGGAATGAAATAAACTATTATTCTAATAATTCCTAACAATCCTCCCCTAAACTTGAATTTGACTTGGTTAACTTCAAGTTTCCAGATAGATCTTTGACGTCCAGGGATAGGGGATTGAATCAGCAGCATCAGAAAGTAACCAGTAGCAACATCATCTTTAAGCACAAACTTCCAGCAGCAAGCTCTATGTATCAGCAGCAACAGGAAAACACATCATCTTAATCTGGTCACCATCTGAAAGGCAATGTACTTGATCTTCACAGCAACCATGACTTATTGTACATCAAATCTTTTAAGTTTCATACTATTCTCATCACTTCCAGGTATGTTAACTCCTGTGAGAGGTGAATCATTGAAAATTAATGGATTTGATGTCTCTTTACCAATAGCCATCACTACTGGAGTAGCCAATGTTTAGGTGTGTAAGACCATGGTACATTGAGAACCATATGATTTTTAGTAAACCATCAACTATCAACGGATTTACTTTGTCTTTACCTGTAGCTGTTTGCTCAGGACTAGCCAATTCTTAGGTTGCATAGAATACCTTGGTGAATTGAGTACCAAATATGGTTTTCCACTGCCTTTACCACATGCCATATACATGTGGGCTAGCCAATTCTTTGGAAACCCCAAAGGGTAAAATCCATGGTGAATTGAGAACCATTCAACTCTCAGTAATGAAACATGGGTGAGTTGAATACCCTATAGTTTTGAGCAAACTATGACAGCTGTCAACGGATTTGATTATCACACCAGAGCCGTACCCTCATGGTGAGTCAACTCTTTCTTGTCTGTAAGACATGGTGAGTTGATTACCATTTCTTGCGTGGTAAGAAACCAACACTGTACCTGCAACCGGGTTACTCAAACATACAAGTTGATAGACAATATACAATTTTTTTTTTTAACTAATAAAAGAAAATAAAATAAACATAAAGAAAATAAAGAAAGAAAACAAAACAAATGAAAATGAAAAATGTACAACAATAAGCCTAAGGAGTACCATGATCAAGCAGAAGCAACTCTGGAATCAGCAAGTTTCCCCTTGATAAGCCTTATCAACTGTTCAGCATTAGTCATATCACTACCTACCATATCAGGAGGAACTTCTAACTTATGCCTAAGCATTTGCTCCAGAAGGTTCACTGATAGTGGATATGGTAGATCCGAAAACATATACACATATATAGCAGAAACAGTCGCCAAAACATGAACATTGGAGAGAGGATAAAACTTCTAACCACTAATCTTCCACTAATCCTGATTATCCCACACTTTGAAACCTTGACCATCTTGGTAAGTTGAATCAAAGAGCACATGAAGATCACCCAACAACAATAAACCAGTATCAACCGGAGAGTGATCTTGAAAGTAATTGGTCACCCATCCATATAGAGCAATAAGATCCTGTCTATCCACTAGATGGAGAATCTCATTAAGAAAAGTAAAATGCTTGAAAGACCCATCCTGCCTGTGAATAGTGTTAAGAACCCCCAGAGGTGTAGAAGTCAATTCCCATTTGACCAATTTATACCACATAACTGGTTCCTCATCAGTAGAGTCATCATCTAAAGCTTCCTGGATGAATGAACTATCCTCAGCTTGTAAATCAATGGGCCTGGAAGAAACTCTCTTTTTAGCTATACACTTCTGCCTTTTGCTGGGAATAGAAGAAGATGTTGCACCAGAAGCAACATCAGGATGTAATGGAGAAGGTGGAACGTCAGTGGGAATGGATGATGTACCCTGAGCCTCCTCAGTAGGAATGGAAGTTGTTGCATCAGCAGGAATAGTTGTGTCCTTTTCTGGTGGAAAAGTAGAGGCATCATCAGCATGCTTGGGAATGGAATCCTGTGATGCAGCAATACCAGTAGGATCAGAAGTCTTAAGCCTCTTAGAAGAAGGTTCTTCTAAGGTAGGTTTAGATCTGGACACAATTTGTTTCATAATCCTGTCATAATGCTTCTTGAGTTCCTCATCTGGCATTTTCTTCACTTGAGCCATGCTCCAACCAGAAGTATAGAGTGCAGTACACTGGTTCTTGACAACATTTCTCATATATGCTCTTTGTTGAGCTTGTGTCATAGGTCTGTCCCTCTTCTCTTTGGCTTTCCTTTCTGCATCTGCTTGACTCTTCTGTCTCAGCAAAGACATAAAATCCCCCAAAGTATCTTCATTTTATCTAGCATTTATGTACTCTAATAGTTGCTCTGCTCTCTCCTCTGCAGTCAAGCCTGGAATTGACTTAATTGCCTCAAACTTTGCTCTCAGCTCAGAATCAGCATTAATGAAGGACATAACTGAATCATCAGACTCTTCGGCTACTCTCGTTGCATACAACTCATCTTGTCTTTCCTGTTCTTCTTCCCTTTCTTTCTCAGCCTTTTCCTGTGCTTGTATCCTTGCTACCGCAGCCAAAGATGCTTCCTCTTGTCTTTGTTGTGTCTTTGACTGCTTTGATTGAGGTGTTTCAATGAGAATCTCCTTTCCTTTTCTCTGTGTTGCAACAGATGTAACACCAGAAGGAATAGAACTAGTAGAAACAGATGCACTAGCAGAAGGAACAGCTTAAGCAGCAGGAACTTCTTGGGTAGCTTTAGTAGCAGCATCCATGCCACCAGCAGGAACAGTTGTGTCACTAGCAGGAACACTATCAGGGGCAATGGTACCACTACCAGTAGCAAAGGATGAGCTACCAGCAGGATCACCCTGAGACTTAGAATCAGCTATAACATCTTCACCTCCAGCAGGAACATCTGTAGCAGCAGGAATGTCTTCTGGAACATCTGCATCTGCTTTATTCCCAGCAGCTACAGTGGATTGGAATTTTTCAAAAGCTGATATTCCTGGGGACTGCTTGCTCCTTCTCTTACTGAAAGCTTGAGACTGTATAGTTGTAGGAGGCTCAGAAAAGGTAGGTACTTCAATATTTGCACTATCCATGGAAGCAGAAGCCAATACATTGAGTCCATCAAATTCCATATCAGCCTGATCATCTTCTGAATCAGAGAGCACAACCCTTCTTTTCTTTTGCTGAAGTTGAGCTTCCAAAGTGTTGACTCTTTCAGTTAGCTTTTGGATAGTCCCACCAAAAGTCTCTTTTGTTTCTTTGAGCTCAGTCTCCAATGAATCCACCTTTTTACCAAGATTCCTTTTGGTGTCCTTTAGTTCAGACTCCAATGCTTCAACTTTCTTCATATACCTGTCAAGTAAAGTGGACATAGGAGTGAGAGCATCAGAATCCTCAGCTCCACCAGCAGGAATACCTGAGGTGTTAGGAGCCTCATTGGATCTGGGTGGAGAAGCATAAAAATCTCCACCAATATTGGAATAATCATCTACAGGCTGCCTAATGGGACTAGGAGTGGGTAGCCTTGTAGGTGTCTCAAGAATAACAGTTGTGACTTGGTCAACATTAGGTTCAACATTGCTTACTGGCTCACTACTAGGGGCAACTGGGGTATTGGGCCTAGGAGAGGGTGGTTGTTGGGCATCAGCAGCAACTGATGCACTTGCACCAGCAGCATTAGAAGTTCCAACACCAGCAGCAACAAGTGGTATGTTACCACCAGCAGCATCAGCTGTACCAGCAGAATCATTGCCCCTTCGCAACATGGTTGGCAATAGAGGCTGATGTTCACCCTCAAATTTATACCTCATGGTAGCAAACAATTTACCAGTCAACCTAGCCATGATCCTAGGTGTGGGGTCAGTGGTCTGAACACCTAAGACAATTTGCAAGAATCTAGGGTAGACAAGGAATTTATGTTTAGCATGTACTAAGTTCCCAACCATCCCCTCAAAGATATACTTAGACCAGTTATACACCCTCCCATCAGACAGACAAATAAGACGAGAGGCAAGAGGACTTGAGAATTGATCCCAACCTCCTGACTTGATACTAATGCATTGTAAAAGGATGTGAATGAGAAACCTTCATTGAGGAGAAAGCTTATTCTTATAAAAGGTAAAAGTACCAGTGACAGGATATCCAATGGCCGCCATACCATCCAGAATTTCTTGCTCTGTTAAGTTATACATCCCTTCCTCATCATTCAGTTGAAGATGAGTGCGAATGGACCCCTCAGTGACGATGTATTCATTCCCATCAATTGTTGCTACTATCTCCTGGGGTCTACCCACAATAGTTCGTACAGCAGCAGTAGCCCAAAATTGTCCAACGAATCATATACTACCGTTGGACAATGAGTCAAAGCAAACTGAATAGAGGACCCACTCTGGAAGGTGAGTACCTCATCATACCCTGTACTTCGTTTAGAGATTTCAAGATACCCCACTTTGTTGTGATCATCTTTGTACTGTAATGCCGCCATAGTGATGAATCAATCTACGAGTTGGGTGAATGAGAAGTGATGAAATGGATGTTAGAGGAAAATGATGATTTGGGGAGTGGTATGAACAATTTAGGTCATTTATATGGTTACCAAACTTAGCAATTTAAATTGCAAGTATCTCGCGAACGTATCTTTGACCAATTTGGCTTTAATTCAATCCCTAAATAAATACCTAAATTCTTCAATGCCAGCAGCAACCACAAGTCAACCAGCAGAAACAGAAAGTCAACCAGCTGGAACAAACTGCTGTTTGACCAAAACTCACAAATTAACCCCAGAAAGTCAAATCCTTAATTAACGCCATTCCTGAAAGAAATTTATTTCAAAACCAACCCAACATTTAATTATCTTTACCTTCCATAAGTTTATAAAAGGCCTTGAAAAATCAACATTACACAACATATACTGCAAACCCTAAATCAAATTATTCACACCCAATGAGCTCCTCCAAGCCAACGATTGTAGAGATTTCCTCTGATTCATCTTCCGAGTCATCAGGATGGGCCAATGACTTTCCACCCAATCACTCTAACCTTACCAGCAAGAACCAAAAAGGAAAGGAAAAGGCTGAACCATTATCCTCTGATGAACTTCCTACTCCCCCACCATATGTGGACGATTCATCCTCCTCTTCTTACTCATCTGATGATGATGATGATGATGATCTTGTTGTACTATCAGATGTACTAACAGGGGAGTTTGAAAAGGCTGCCTCATTAATGAGTATGATCCCTGTTCCTACGAAGAATCCCTCTGATCCAAACCCAAGAACACAAGTGCTGGGACTCCCTTGCCTGAGGGTGTGGGAAGCCATTGATGGCAGAGGAGTCAACAAAACCATGCCTGATTACAAAGGGAAAGGGAAGAGATAGATGGAGTAGAGGAGTTGGTAGCTGGCTGGGTAGTTTTCTGGGTTTGAGGAATGTGTGTATGGTTTGTTTATGTTGTTTTGATTGATGAAAAACTCTGTCGTTGGATCTGTAATCTTACTGTTTATGATGAATAAGATTTTTATGTTTCTTGGTTACTTGAGATCCTATACTTATTATTCGCTTGAACTCAAAACCTGCAAAAGGATTAGAAGAAACAATATACAAAGAATATACAAATATATAACATCTGCAAGACAAAGTTAGTGAACATTAATAAAACTTAAGAAAAATGTTAGTTAATACACACTATACAGCATTAAGCCTCCCCTTAGGCTTATGCCTCCCCTCAATATCAATTTCATATCCTTTTCCCATATACATTGTGTCATAGTAAACAGGCCTATTAATATTCTGAAAGTAAGAGCTTGTAGGTCTGTTAAATGGTCTAGCAGCACCGCTTTTCCAACCAGCAGAAACATGTCTACCAGCAGGAACTGGTCTACCAGCAGGAACTGGTTTACCAGCAGAAAAGGTAGCTCTGCCAGAGCACTTTTGTGCTGCTTTAGGGATAAAGGGTGGAATCTTATCAACATCATTCCACATAGGTCTAGTCTGCTTTTGTCTAGCACAAGCACCCATTTTATCCTCATAGAAATCACAGTCTTTAATGAGGTGAGAATAACTACCACACACAAAACAAGATTTCTTCCTAAAATACTTGTTCTTCACATGACCTCTTTTATTACAAGCATAATTATTAAATCCAAAATCAAATACAAAATTGTTTTTATCAGAACACAAAGAGTTGTCTTCAAAAGAAGATGTCTTTGAAATAGGTTCATCAGCAGCTACTCTTGAGTAGAAGTCATGTGACTTGGGTGTTGTAGACTTTTCACTTGAATCACATGAGGTATAGTCTGTGGACTTAGATTCAGAGGACTTGTCACTGTTAGAACAAGAGACAAAGTCATTAGTATTACAATCAGAATCAGGTAAGTCATTTGACTTTTTGCCATATGTCATGTGTGATTCATCCAAGTCTATGTCAGTGTGGGTAGAGGTAGGCTTAAATATTCCTGTTATAGGTGGAGGAACAGCATTCATTCCTCCTTCTTTGACATACTTGACAGGAATTTGGTAATTTACCTCCTTAGGGGTAGGGTCAAATATACTTGGTTCATTAGGGTCATAAACATCATCTGGCCCAACATCATACCCCAACCCTCTCTTACACCTTACAGATTGAGTGCTATTGTTCAACTTGACCAGATTTTTTGCTGATTGTTGCCATGAATTACACCTGGCCACTTCACTATCTAACTTAGCCTGCACATTCTGTTTTTCTAAATTTACCTTTGCATTTTCTCTTTCAGAATATTTTAGCAAGTTAGTAGTGTTTTCTAAGTCTCTTTCCAAAACCCTAATTTTCTCTTCATATGCTAATTGATTTGATTGGTACCAAGCTTTTTGTTTTTCTAAAGTTTTAAGAGCATTTTCATAAGCTTGAACTTTAACAAACAATTCTTTATATTGAGGCTCTAAATCATCAAACTTTTTCTTAAGTTCAGCATACAGTTCATGACAGCCAAAAGGACATTTTTGTACCTGAGATGAACATCCCATCAAGGCAAATTCTTCCACATCATCTTTTGCTTCATCAACCACACTAAACGTTTGATTGACACTTTCTTCATCAGCTTCATCATGTCCTGTCCATACTACCATAGAGTCAAAAGGTAGCAAGGCTTTAATCTTCATGGCCAACATTTCATATTTATCTTCTGATGAAGACATTGAGTAAGGGTTTAAGAGATTTGTTTAAAGAAGTTTTCTTCTTCGACAGAGATCCTCACCAGTCTCTGATACCACTTGTTGGATAGTGCCTCCTTGATAGATCTTTGAGCCTTTGTAGATCGGTAGAATGCCTATGTAATCACAAGCACGCTACAAGAGAATCTCTGAATATAAACTAATAAAGAAGAAGAAGTAACTAATAAACTTTGATCCTCTATGCATCTTTTATTAACTAATAATGTTTCAATCGATTACAAAACTCATAGCCGCATGTTTCTTTTATACTACAAGAAACCCTAATGCAGCATTACTAAGAAAATGTGTAAAAGAGATATACACTATCTCTTCCTAAATTAACTCTAACAAACTTTCTAAACATACGGTATTACCCGCAGCAATGACAACTAACAGCAGAAACAAAATGTACTACTAGCAGGAACCACTACCAGCAGGAACTACATATCTGCCAGCAGGAACCATTAACACTAACAGCAGGAATGAAATAAACTATTATTCTAATAATTCCTAACAACCTTGGTGGATTTCTTGAGATTACTAGTAAAACTTATGGATCTAGTGTTAAAGATTATTTATGTGTAATGTGGTATATATAACATAGGTTCTTTGCATGATCTACTAGTATAACTAGAAAATATATCAAATGAGCGTATAAAAGATTGAGAAAATGTAAAACACACTTACTTGATGTTTAGATGAGATTTGGATGAAAAATGCTTAAGAACCTTGGGATTTTTATTTCAAAATCCTAACAAGGAACACTAAAGAGACTAGATTAACACTTGAGCTTGAAAAATTTTATGGATATTCCTTGTACTTCCTTGTGGCGGTGGGTTTTGAGTAGAGAAAAAGAGATGATTTTTTTTTTTTTTTTTTTTTTGCTAGTTCTATGTGTATGTTTTGATGTATATATTATAGTTTGGATGAATAATTGGACAAAGGTACTAGTAATAATGAAGAGTTAGTATAAAATGTCAAATGTGTAAGTAGCTTGTAAGAGTGTGTAAGTAGCTTGTAAGAGTTTAGGTGGATTATGTTAGATATTATTAGTTTTAGGGGATACCGGGTACCGAGTTAGCTAGAAATGAAGTTTAATGGTAACAAATAAAATATGATGACGTTGTAAAAATTATGAAATTACATTCCTGATAAGAATAGGGTGTTAAAATAATTGTCGTGTTGAAATATCGCGAACCGACGTAGTTATAAGTGTATACCGGAAAATATAGCAACTGGTTTCGAAACACCGGGTAAATTAGTAATATAATTTTTATATCATTATTTTGAGTATGAAAACATATGAGGATCATCTTCGGAAGTGTCGGGCATATTGTTAGTAGTAAAGACTGAGTGGTACGTTTATTAAATAAATGAACATACGTAAATGGAAATAATGCATATCCGTGCATTACCTAATATGTTGATGATGTTACTGATGATATGCAGACTAATCTAGTCTATATGATGTGTCCTTACTGATGATGCATGAATACGCAGCTAAACCATACTGGTTACGAGCATTTTGAATACCCGTAAACCTAGTTTACATACTGATGAATAGTAAATGATGAATAGTAACTCATGAATAGTAAATTGTCGAGGTTTGGAAAATGACCTAAAATTGTGATTTGTCACAATAAGCTAAGAAAATCTTGACCGCCTCAAGTCTTGCTACTGGCGCGAATAACTCTTCAAAATCTATCCCCTCTTCCTGTCTGAATCCCTTGGCCACGAGACGAGCTTTGTTGCGAATTACAGTCATCTCTTCATCCTTTTTGTTCTTCCATATCCACTTAAGATCAATGACAAGTTTGTCAATTGGTCTTGGCACTAAATCCCAAGTGTCATGTAATTGATATTGAAAAAGTTCTTCCTGCATCGCTTCAATCCAAGCATTATCTGCCATCGCCTCCCGAATGTCCTTTGGCTCTTTTAGACTGACTGAGCAGACATAGGTGCACATATCGCAATCGATGGCGAGCTATTTTCTTGTCTCAACTGGCCGTTAGGGTTCACCAATAACGTGATCTATTGGATGGTCTTTATTCTACTGTAACATTGAAGGGTACCTTGGATGTGACGAATACATGTTAGATGGTTCATGTAACCTAGAAGAAGATTCAGTAGACTCCATTGCAAATGGGTTTTCGAATGGTTCTTCTTCTAACACAGCATCGTTTGGTTGTGGTTCTTCTTGAATTGGTGTTGTTTGGTTTTGCTCATCAACTCTTGGTAACACAATCTCAATTACTGGAGTTGCTGGAGTAAATGTTGATGACATTGATGGAGTTGGTGCATCAGCTTCGAATGTTGTTAATGCATATTGCGGTGGTGGTGGTGGTAGTTGATGATTTTGAGAGTGTGCAGCGGAACATTGTTGTGACGCATTTGTTGAAGCTCCACCATAGTACTCATCATACATATACTCGAAGAAGTTTTCCAATTCTTGATTTGTTAGTTTTTCGATATTAGTTGACTGAGCTCCTTGGGGTACGAGTCCTGAACTGATATGTCCAGAAGTATGAACGTTTGGTGCGGGTCCTGATCCGGTATGATTAGAAGCCATCGGGTTAAGCGCGGGTTCTAGAGCGAGTCTCTCAGAAGCCATTTGTGAAATTTCGTCAAATTCACATTCATCGTCTCCATTATTCTCTTAGTTCCTCTGTTATACACCCTGAATGCCCTCGAGTTTTCTGAATAACCAATGAAGATTCCAATATCACCCTTAGCTTTCAACTTCCCCAGATCTTCTCTGTCGTTCGTTGGATAGCACAAAGCTCCAAATACATGAAGGTAAGAGATATCAGGTTTTCTGTTGTTCACTAGTTCATATGGGGTTTTATTGAATCTTGGATGGACTAGGGATCGGTTCTGAGTGAAACAAGCAGTGGCAACAGCATCAGCCCATAAGAATAACGGTGCACTAGAGTAAATCAGCATTGTGCGAGCAGCTTCCACAAGAGTTCGATTTCTTCTTTCAACTACCCCATTTTGCTGTGGAGTTCTAACAGCTGATGTCTGATGTGTGATTCCAGCATCTTCAAAGTAGGTTTTTAACTCCTGATTTTTGAATTCTATGTCATTGTCGGTTCTTACAATCCTTACTGGAGCTTGAAGTAGGACTTGAATTCGCTTCAGAAAGGTGATGATGATGCCTGGTGCTTCATCTTTTGACCTCAGAAACTTTACCCATGTATATCTTGAATAGTCATCGACGATTACAAGAATGTACTTCTTCCCATTTATGCTTTGAACTCTCATTGGGCCACATAAGTCCATATGCAACAAATGTAACATATCAACCGAACTGGGTACGGTTTTAGGTTTATATGTTGCCCTTTTGCTTTTTCCTTGCTCACAGGATGGACATAAGTGTTCTTTGGTGTATTTGAACTTTAGGAGACCGTTGACGATGTTGTCTTTGGCAAGCTTGTTGATGGTGTCAAAGTTAAGATGGGACAAACGTCTATGCCACAACCAGGACTTTGTTTTGCATGCTCTGGTCATGAGACAAATTGGTGATGAAGAGGCCATTTGGTTTATGTCGATAGCATAGAGATTAGTGCCACGATTCCCAGTTAAGAGATCATCTCCAACCAAATTCCTAACGAAGCAAGTGTTTCTCCTAAATGCAACCTCTAAATCTGCATCACAAAACTGCCCGACTGAAAACAGATTGTGTCCCAACCCTTCGACATAGTAAACCCGAGTGATTAAGAAGTTCCCAAACTGAAGATCTCCATAACCCAGAATAGCTGCTACATGATCATTTCCAAACCGTACAGTTCCCATGAACTGCCATACAAAGTTGATTAGCAGCTTCAAATTCCCGGTCATATGCTTGGAGCAACCCGAGTCGACGATCCAAAGACAGATTTCGATAACCTGCCAAGAACAGAAGAGTTTGCATTTGGAAACCGTATATCATTTGGTTCTATGGGGTTAGGGGTAACAAATGAATCACACTCAGAGAAGGTTTCTATTTGTTCTTTTGGAACAACTTTTAATTTGCCATTCTTAAGTGTAAACTTTCTACCGGTTGGTTTCCATGCACAAAGCTTAAGATAGTCCCTAGGTAATAGACTACTAGTGATCGTCCTAGATGCTGCAATAAGTCTTTGAACATATCTAGTCCTAGCACTAGTTCCTGGAGGAACATCTTTCTGTTCAGGCATATCATTCTCATTCTCATTATTAGAAACAATATCATCACAAACATTTTCAGATAACGATTTCTTGCACATTAAACAAACAGAGTCATTACATGCACTTGAAACAGTACTCTTAACATTACATCCTGATGACATATGTTTCTTATTCGAAAGCGATAAATTCCTAGGGTGTTCTTCTACTTCTCCATTTTTATTCTTGCATTCACTCTCAAAGGCAGGCGAGACGCTATTGTTCCTGGTATTACTCCTAGGCTTTAGTCTGCTGCTCCTAGAGGTGCTTTCTAATCCTGTAGAAGGCAAGGCACACTCATTAGAATTTATGTTATTGTCCTGAGAGGTTGTTGTAGCATTCCTAGACTCGTTTGGATTATCTTTTTTACTTTTGTCTATCGCCCTATATGTGTTAGATGTAGAGGCAGACGCAGTAGTGGGACTAATCCTATCAAGGCCAGGTGCTATCACATTGGATGTTTTGACAACAGGTTTCCCTTTATCAGCACATTGTTTAGGTAAGGGTGTTGGAGTGACTGGTTTTGTCAAATCAATTGTCACATCGACTTTTGGAACTGTTTGAGAAATTGACATTTTTGGTTTATCCGAAGTCGATGGTTTTGCAAACTTAGTTTCCTCACCCTTCATTTTTTGACTATCTAGCTGAGACTTCAAAAGATCATTTTGTTCTTTCATATTCTTGTAAGCACGCTCATACGACAATTTGTCATACTTGCATTCTTCCTTTTTCTGATCAAGTTGTTTAAAATATGTGACATTTTCTTTTTCAAGCTTAGCAAGAGAATTTTCATATTTTATAACAATTGCAGAAGTCTCAGCTCGGAGTCTTTCATCATCTTCCACAGAATATGTTTGATAAATAATGGACATAATTTCGGTCGATAGAACTGCCTCGAAGAGAGTATCATTGTGGTTTTCCAAAACATTGATGCGTTCAATGTTTTCATTAGCTTCCTTCACTAGGGATTGGTGGTCCTTGACGAAGTCGGCTATTTCTTTTAAAATAGCATTTTCAATATGAATTACCCTCGCACTAATGTTATAAAGTGGAGTAGTAATTTCTGTTTGAAACACCTTTTTCATTTAATTATGAAAACTTGAATGCCAGTTGCTGATGCTAAGATTTGTTTTTGAGTCAACAATACTTTGAAGTGTTTTTACTTTATCTTTCAGATCATCCAAGTATCGTCTAGCTTCGCTTGTGTTAAAAGGGTTGCTAGAGGACATTTGTACCAGATTTGAAAGATTTTTGGAAACAACTTTAGGTATTGTTAAAGCAACTAGTCTTTTGAAAACCTTTGTTGGTTGTTGTTGTTTAACAAAATTTACCCTAGAGAGTATGTTAAGCTTGTTGTAATCAATTGGTTTGATTTCTGGGTTCATTTGTCTCATTTTGATTCTACTCTCCTTGGCTAGCTCAATCATTTCCTCAGAATCCCGAACCTCGGGAGGATCATGTTTAGCATATATCAAATTACCATTATACAGCACATTCTTTTCTTTCTGAGCTTTCTTGAGTGTATAAGGGTTTTCACAACCGATAGCCATTTTCTTCATGGTGTGCAAAAGCGGGTTTGGATCTTTGATTAACATACGAATTGTTTGAGCAGAATGACCTATTTTGACAAGCAAATCTTCCAACTTTTTATTGTTTCTTGTTTCTCAATGAGTTCATCAAGAAGTTTATTTTCGCGTTTGGAAAAATCTGCTTTCAACTGTTTCATTTCCTTTTGGGATAATTACCAAAATAGCCCAAACACCAAATGGTCTATACCATACTCCGGTTGCCCAAAAAATGTCCCTAGTTGCCCAAAAAATGGTGATTGTTGCCCAAAAAATACACTGAAAATCCTTTAGTTTCCCAAAAAATTGTCGGTTGCCCTGGGCAACAAAAGTATTTTCGGATTTCAGGGTAGATAGGGAACCGCCCATTTGTGTTTGGTCTACTTTTAGAATTATCCCTTTCTTTTTCAAGATCAGAACAAGTTGATTTTTGTTTAGAAAGTTGGTTTTGTAAATCTGAAACTTCCGTGTTTAAGGATCTTATTTTCTTGTTTAAGTTAACATCGAGTGTGTCAAACTTAATTTGTAATTGTTTTTCCCTTGAAACGGAGTTTTTGTAACCATCTCCTAATTCGAACAGTCGAGTTGTATTGATTTCAAAAAAAAATTTATTCACCTTATATCTCTCAAGATCAGCGGCCAATTTTTCATTCGCGGCCTTAACATCGCGATTAACCTTTTTGACTTTTTCAATTTCAACACTACAATTGTTCAATAACAACACTACAATTGTTCAATAATGACTCAAAAAATGCGCGTGTTTCCTCATCATTCTCAACATGTTGTGACTTGAAGCCTCCATTAGGATCCATATCTGGAGTTGCCAAATTAATATTGCTACAACTTGGCATGTCCATATATGTATCATAAGTGGATGCTGGAGTCGCAGGATGCTGTTCATCATGAGTCGACATATCAAATATTTCATTATTGTGACATGTAGTGAATGGTGGTACCTCAGAGACTGCATTGGTGTCATACACAGGAGGTGTTTTAGAATCCGTGTCATACTTAGCCTCCTGAAGATTGGCCATGAAAATGCAGTTTGTATCGATGTCCACAAGGTCTTCCATATCATCCATAAGAGCCATAAAGTCATTCTCTTCTGCACTCAACTATAACCCAGCCGTTTCCTTCTGTGCCAACATTAATACTTTCTGCAGATAAGCTGGATCTCTCTTTTTCCGATTGTTGGGATAGTTCCTTGCCATGTGACCGACTCCCTGACAGTTGAAACACTTTATCAAATTACCCTGAGTCATATTCTCAGCAATTGGAGCAGCAACATTCCCAAACTGATTCCCAGCATTCTGACCCCTCTGATTTCCAACAACTGGACCCATCTGATTCCCTGCATACTGACCCATCTGATTTCCAACATACTGCCCTGCATTCTGATTACCCATCTGATATCGAGGAGCATATCCCTGCTGATTCCCATAACCTCCAACCATTTGTCCTTGTTGACCCATGTTGAAACTCGGCTGTGCAATCTGCTTATTGCGAGTGTTTGATGAGATTCTTTGGTTATTGTTGGTAAGTGTTGATTAGTGTCCTTGTAATGCCTTTGATAGGTAAGCAAATGCTTGAGTCAAAGCAGCAGTGGACTCATCATTGTCACTAAATTCTAGTTCTGGGTATTGCGGGTATTGTTGTTGTGGGATGACTTCTTATTGTTGTGGGTAGAATGGTGGTTGTGGAATATATTGTTGTTGCATGAAGTTCTGAGTGGAAGATGAAGAGGGTTGTGTATTCACTGTTGCAGGTGTAGGTGTTTGAGCAATGAGTGCCAGAAGATCATGTTGCTTTGCTAACTTCTCTTTCCTGACTACATTCGCCTCTGCCTAGTTTTGCTTTAGGAAATCATAGAGCTGATCATAGTTCACCTGATAAAGGTCCTTTGTTTCGTTAACAATCATGACAAATTATCCCCATTCTTCTGGTAGGTTGTTGATGAACTTGATGTTTTGAACAATTTGCCTTGGTGACAATTTGTTTCTGATGAGCTCGTTCATTAAGGTGCAAAACCTGGTATAGTAAGATTCAATGGGTTCCGCTGGAGTGGATGTGAACATCTCCCATTCTGTTAGCAGCTTGTTTTCAACATCTTGTTGTCAAATTTCTGTGCCATGACAAAGTCTTCTAACTCGTTCCCACATATCATAAGCTGTTTCACAACTGTCAACAGCATCAAAGATCTCTCGTGGTAAACCAAGTTGTATTAAGTGCATTGCCAAGTCATCAGCTGCAATTTGCTTCTAATCCTCTGCTGTGTAATCATCTTCTCTTTGTGTACAAAGGAATGGTAGAGTAGGAGGTGTATCATTTGGATTTCCAGGGTCTTGAATCTGACAAGGCTTGAATGGTCCATTCTGGATGGAGTTGATCAGGAGTTTACCTTGTCCTTCAGGTTTCATTTTGATATAGCGAAGCATACGGCTCGTCCATTGAAGATATCCACCTTTTTCTAGCATAGGAGGACGGTTTTCTGCACCAGCTGCATGAATATCTTGTTGAGTAGTCATTGTTGATGATTTGTATGATAAAGTTGATGCAGGATCGTTGCAACGAAATAGGAGTTGTGGTTGGTAAAGGTTATGTTCAGTTGGTGTGGTGAAGTCTTGGTCTTTAGCTGAAGATCGTTTGAAGGATTTCTTAATGGTGATTTCTGATTTCCCTCCAAAAGTTGAATTTGAAAAATATCTCTACCAGAATTTGAAATACACAATAAAATGCAATTCTAAGGTTATACGAAAATTTTGAGTTTTAACAATTTTGACGCCAAATTTTACCGAAAAAATTCGAATTTTGACCTAAAAATTTGAATTTTGGGCCAAAATTTTCACTGTTGTACCAAAATTTGAATTTTGCGTAAAAATTGAACGTTTAGTCACCTGTAAAATTTGACTATTTTTTTTTTAATTCTTCACAATTGCGATAGAGTATTTAAGATTGCGATAGAGGTCCAAGTTCCACAATTACGATAAGAGTCCAAGTAGAATTGCGATAAAAATCCAACAATTGTGATAAGTAACCAGAATTGCGATAACCCAGACAATTGCGATAGAACCCAGAATTGCGATAGATCCAAGAATTGCGATAAATTACACAATTGCGATAATTTCCAGAATTGCGATAGATCCAAGAATTGCGATAGATTCCAGACAATTGCGATAGACCAACAATTGCGATAGATTTCTCAGATTTGCGATAATCCCAGAATTGTGATAGAAGTCACAATTGCGATAAGCTCCACAATTTTGACAAGTGGCACAATTGCGATAGAACATGACAATTGCGACAGACCAGACAATTGCGATAGAGTAGACAATTGCGATAGACCCTTGACACTTTTTGACAATCCACCAATAATTTGAGCAACGGATGAGATCCACCCACTCTTACCCACTCTTACCTAATATTCTTATACAAGAATTTCGATCAAGAAGCAACTGATGAAGATCCCAAAAGCGAGTAAAACACAATCTTTGTAGCCTTTTTCACGATCAACTCACTGTTAATGCAAGGAACTCGTTTATGAAGCTAAGATGCGACTAAAGAACTACCAAAGCTCACTAACCAACCCTTAAAATCTATAAAAACACAACCTTTAACCTTAAAATTTGCGTAAAAATCAAAGATAAAACACAAAAGCTCATGTTTTTATGAAGAAAAAACGCAACTTATGGTTACTTTTGAACAAAAAGCGAACACAACTTAATCCTATTCCGATGTTTGGCGTGTTGATATCACTTTTAATGAACAAATATCACTACTTTATCGCACACAAACTAACTATAGATTGAATGGTACTCAAACAAGAACAAGATGAGAAGAGTGGATCGTATGGAATATAACTGTGTATCGATTAGCTTAAAGAAAAAGATAACAAATACAAACCTAAAGCATACACACTCCCACCTTGGCTGTCTTAAGAGGCACACTGGAAATAAGGTGGGAGTGTGTTATTTATGCTAAAAATGTGATGCCCTAAAGGGCTTTGATGGTCTTTGAGTGGGCTTTTGAGTTGGACTAGACTTTTAAATTAAATCTTACATACTAACTATCAAAAGCCCACTTTGCTAGACTAGACATACACATGACACAAAGTTTAATTAATTCAAATGACCAGCACTTTTAAATCAATGCTAACATTTTCTGTGATTGTGACTGTCTTACCCCTCACATAGCACCCCAAGCTCAGTTCCGCTGCCATATTTCGAGTTTGGGGTGTTACAGAATGGTATCAGAGCCACCGTTTATAGAGAACGAGATCATACTCTACTATATACAATTTTGTGTGAGTCAAAACATTTTTTGAAATAGATAGCCATCAGCCCTCCGTGCCACTTTGCTCGTAAGTGCTTTACTTAAACTTTTATGAATGCATGCTTTGCACTATCATATGTTTAGACTTTTCCACTACTATTTCATTTCATATAAAACTATTTTATTAAAATTTGGCAAGAAATTTTTATACTTGTCCCGATACTCCATGTAGAGTATTATGGATACCTCAGTCCCTACCGATCAATTACTAGATACACCCATTGATCACCCCCTTGAGCCACCTAGTCCAGAGATGGACCCACACCCTATTGATGTACCTCACCAGGACGATGAGGAGATGGATGATGATGAGGAGGATGAGATGGATGATGATGATGAGGATGAGATGGATGATGACCATGATGATGACGACGATGATGATGATGATGATGATGAAGAGCTGATAAAGGAGGAGCAGGAGACTCTCCCCATGCCGCCTCACCATCCGCCTGCTCATACAAATGATGATTTGTTGTGAGGAGCAGAGGTTGATAGGCAGCGAGGTTGAGTTCTACAGAGATAGCTGATGTAGAGATTAGGGAGCGTTTAGTGTCGTTAGAGTAGAGGATGACAGAGGTTGAGGGGATTGCGGAGAGGATAGATCTTGGAGCTGTGTTCACTGATATCGATAGTCGTCACTACCAGCAGAGTATTCAGGAGATGTGGGATGAGATCCATGCCGTGCAGTGGCAGGCATATTATGGCGGGATGGAGCGTTTTCGATTTGATGATAGTATTGATGTTTTGGCTGCATACGGAGGAGACCGTCAGTAGAGATTGGTGATCATCTTTATTATAGTAGTTTTGTATTGTAGTAGTAGTTTACCTTGTACGTACTAAACTGACTAGTTTCAGTTAGTAGATTTTGATAAGAAACTTGTAGTTGTTTTGCATATCTTGTAAGACTTATGACGAGTATCGAATATATTATGTATTTTGGTGATGTACTATTTATGATGTTGAATGGACGCTATATTATGATGTATTATTGTGTTATTTATTTTGTGTTATGATTTTGTTACGTTAATCAAATACATACAATGTTGTACATTTATAATGATTGATAGAATTATACCACCTAAGAAGATGACCCCAGCTGCGATCTAGAAACTAATTGAGGAAGGCATAGTTGCGGCACTTGCTGGGCAACCAGGTGCTGGCAACTAGAATGTTGTACAGGCAGGAGTGCAACCTGTCTATGAGAACCGTTTCTACACTTATAAGGAGTTCATGAACTGCAAACCTACTACCTTCAAAGGAATTGAAGGAGCCATCGGTCTAACCTAGTGGTTTGAGAAGATAGAATCAGTGTTTCTAAGAAGTAACTGCTCTGAAGACTGCAAAGTGAAGTATGCAACGGGAACCTTGATGGAGAATGCATTATCTTAGTGGAATGCATATACTAAGGATATTGGGTTAGAGAGAGCTTATAATGTACCATGGGAAGAATTTAAAAAGGAAATGGTGAAGAAGTATTGCTCCCATAGTGACATGAGGAAGTTGGACACTGAATTCTACTATTTTGCTGTGAAAGGCGTTGATCTTGCCAATTATGTTCGACGGTTTCAAGAGTTGAAGGTCTTATGTGCTCACATGGTGCGAGATAATGAGAAGTTGTTAGAAAAGTTCATTGGTGGTCTACCAGCCAGTATTGAAGGGCATGTGACATCATACAACTCTCAGACTTTGGATGATGCAATCCGTATATCTGAACGACTGATGGATCAGGTCATTAAGAATGGCACTATTCAGAATGGTAATAACTATGATCACAAAAGGAAGTGGGAGGACTACAGGAGAAACAACAACTACAACAACTACAACAACCGCAACAACAACAATCACCCTCACCATAACCATCACTACAATAACAACAATAACCAGTATCGTAACAACAACCATCACCACCAGCAGAACAGACGAAAAGAGGTTGTCAGAGCATACGTGGCGGCACCAACACAAGCTGGAGGATATGCTGGGAATCACCCGTTCTGTGATAAGTGTAACCAACATCACCCTGGACCATGCCCTGTTAAGTTTCAAAAATGCTACAAGGTTAGGCATGTTGCTAAGAACTGTAAGGGAAAAGTTGTGGCTACTGGGAGTAATGCACAACCACTTGTAACCTATTTTGGATGTGGGGAGCGTGGACACTACAAGAGTAATTCCAAAAGAACACTGGACGAAGAACTGAAGGCTCTCTTGGCAGAGCATATATGATGGGCAATGGAGAGCAGCAGTAGGACCCGAACGTAGTCACTGGTATTTTCCTACTCAACAATCTTCGTGTTAAAGTATTATTCGATTCTCGTGCCGATATGAGTTTTGTATCTTCTATGATTTTGCCACTACTTGACCTCACCCCTACCTCCCTAGACACCAGCTATAGTATTGAACTAGCTAATGACAACTTGCTTAATACCAGCACTATAATCCGAGACTGTACCCTAAACCTTCTAGATCACCCGTTTAGCATCGGCCTTATGCCCATCGAACTCGGAAGATTTGACGTAGTGGTGGGTATGGATTCATTGTCCAAACATCAAGCCAGTATTATTTGCGGTGAATGAGTTGTTTATATCCCTCTCTATGAAAAAACCTTGGTTGTCCACGGAGACCGTAGCGGAACCCGTTTGAGTATCATATCCTGCATTAAGACTTTGAAGTATATCAAAAAAGGCTGTCATACATTCCTAGCACATGTGTCCAAGAAAGAGTCTGGAGAGAAGCGACTCGAGGACATTTCGATTGCTCATGATGTTCCTGAGGTATTTTCTGAAGATCTACCAGGGCTTCCACCGGTTCGACAAGTGGAATTTCTGATTGACCTAGTTTCGGGAACTGCACCTGTGGCATGTGAACCATATTGACTTGCTCCAAAAAAAATGAAAGAATTGTCTAAACAGTTACAGGAATTGTTGGATAAAGGGTTTATCCGACCTAGTTCATCACCTTAGGGAGCACTGGTATTATTCGTAAAGAAGAAGGATGGATAATTTAGAATGCGCATTGACTGACGTGAATTGAACAAGCTAACAGTGAAGAATCGCTACCCGTTACTTATGATTGACGGTTTGTTCGACCAGCTACAAGGATTTGAATACTACTCTAAAATAGATTTGCAGTCAGGTTATCATTAACTTAGAGTCCGGAAAGAGGATATTCCCAAGACGGCGTTCAGGACTCGCTATGGCCACTATGATTTTTGAGTGATGCCCTTTGTCTTGAAAAACGCACCGGCTGTATTCATGGACCTCATGAACCGAGTGTCTAAACCATATTTAGACAAGTTTTTCATAGTCTTCATCGAAGACATCTTGATCTACTCCAAGAGTGAAGAAGAGCACAAGCAATACCTGACGATGATTCTTAAGTTGCTCAAGGAAGAACAATTGTACGCAAAATTCTTTAAGTGTGAATTTTGGATTCGCAAGCTACAATTTCTTGGTCATGTGATTGACAACAAAGGGTTGCATGTGGATCCCGTAAAGATTGAATCAATTGAGAATTGGCCAACGCCTTCTAATGCTACAGAAATCCGATAATTTTTGGGATTGGCCGGGTATTATAGGAGATTTATCGAGGGATTCTCCAAAATAGCTAAGCCCTTAACTGCATTGACTCAGAAGGATAAGAAGTATGAATAGGGAAAGGATGAAGAAGAAGCATTTCAAACCCTGAAGCAAAAACTATGCAGTGCACCAATTTTGGCATTGCCAGATAGAGTGGAAGATTTTGTAGTTTATTGTGATGCATCATATCACAGGTTAGGAGCAGTTTTGATTCAACGAGGGAACGTCATAGCTTATGCTTCCCGACAACTTAAGACTCACGAAGAGAAGTATACCATACATGATTTGGAGTTAGGAGCAGTGGTCTTTACACTCAAGATATGGAGGCACTACCTATATGGAACAAAGTGTGTTGTCTTCACCGATCACAAGAGTCTTCAGCATATCTTAGATCAGAAGGAGCTGAATATGAGGCAACGATGATGGTTGGAAACTTTAAGTGACTATGACTGTGAAATCAAATACCGCCCAGGAAAGGCGAACGTCGTGGCCGATGCCTTGAGCCGTAAGGAACGGTTGAAACAGCTGTGAGTTCGAGCTTTGGTTTTGACTATCAATTCGAACCTTCCCACTCAAATTCTCCATGTTCAAGAAGAAGCCATGAAACAAGAAGATTTCCAGAGTGAGAATCTTTATGGAATGATACAGAAGAAGTTTGAAAAGCGTTCAGATGAAACCTTGTGTTTTAAAGGAAGAAGTTGGTGTCGCGTTATGGAGGACTGCGAGACTTAATCATGCATGAGTCTCATAAGTCAAAGTATTCTATACACCCAGGATCTGACGAAATGTATCACGATCTCAAGGTGTTATATTGGTGGCCGAACATGAAGGCAGAAGTTGCCGATTATGTTCACATATGTTTGACGTGCGCGAAAGTTAAGGCCGAACATCATAAACTGTCTGGTCTTGTACAACAGCCTGAGATTCATGAATGGAAATGGGAATGGATTACTATGGACTTCGTCACCAAACTTCCAAGGACTACAACTGGTTTCGACACTATCTGGGTTATAGTCGATCGATTGATGAAATCAGCACATTTTCTACCCATCAAGGAGAACTACGGTTTGGATAAGTTGACAAGGCTCTACGTAAAGGAAATAGTATCAAGGCATGGAGCCAGAAATATCTATCATCTCTGACAGAGACAGCAGATTCACTTCTAACTTTTGGCAATCGCTTCAAGATGCCTTTGGCACGAACCTCGACATGAGTACGGCATACCACCCATAAACAGATGGCCAGAGTGAAAGGACGATTCAGACTTTAAAAGATATGCTCCGAGCCTGCGTAATTGATTTTGGAAATGGGTGGGATACTCATTTGCCTTTGATTGAGTTTTTGTACAACAACAGTTATCATGCAAGCATTAACGCTGCACCATTTGAGGCATTGTATGGTCGAAAATTCCGATCACCCATTTGTTGAGCTGAGGTAGGAGATGCTCAGCTCATTGGGCCAGATATTGTTCATGAGACTACGGAGAAGATTGTGCAAATCAAGCACCGATTGAAAATCGCGAGAGATTGTCAGAAGAGTTACGCGGATGTGAGATGTAAACCGCTAGAGTTTCAGGTTGGAGACAAAGTTTTGCTGAAAGTCTCACCGTGGAAAAGCTTGATATGATTTGGCAAACGAGGAAAGCTGAACCCGAGATACATTGGACCGTTCAAGATTCTGAATAGGGTCAGTCCTGTAACCTATATCCTGGAATTGCCTCCTAAGCTTAGCAGAGTACACCCCACTGATGTGCGTGTCGTTGTGTTCAAGTTTTAAAATTTATAAACACGATTTATCCAATTCTCTAATCACACATATGAGCAAGTATACTCGTCCGTGGTAGTAAAGGTGTGTAAGTCGAGATCGTCCCAAGGGAATTGGGGTTTAGGTTTAGTAAAATAAGTTTGAGCAAAAAGGGTGTCAATCCAATTTGAAGTAAATTCAAAAGCAAGCAAGGTTCAATCAATCAAAAACAAATATACTTGTGTGTGATTCTATGACCAATTGTTTAGAGTAACCAACCAAGTTAAATGTGACTTGTAGTGATGCACAACTTAATATGAATGATTCACAATCAATGGTTTTTATCATGAGAAATCATATCTAGAATTCAATCTCCTAGTTAATTCCTTTCGGCCTTGATTAACTATTACGACAATTCTTTTAAGCTTTTTGTTGTTTGAAAGCATTTCTTATCTTAAGAATTCCTAAGAATCCTTTCGGCCTTTTTCGTGATGAAATCGTTTCCAAATCCATTTTAATGAGTAAAGATGGTGCTTGTCACACACCATAATCCATACTAATTCGTGCACTAACTTTTTGGAATAAAAACATAAAGAAAACTCCTTTCGGCCTTTGTTAGTCTTTAACATTGTTTTTACCAACCAATTAAGCAAGATTAGATTGTATCTCAACAAACTCATAAAACAAGATATGTTTTCATGCATCACTATGATAAGATTACTCCAACAATTGTCACATCATACACACACAAGTACAACCAAAATCACTCCATAACAATCATAGTAAAACACAAGTAATTAACCAAACTTTCATTCATCTTATAGTAAAAGTAAAAGTAGTTCATAATAACTCAACAAGAAATACCTAATCGAGGAATTACAAGAACTAGAATTGTGGAACTATAGCAATCCACACTCCTCCAATCGCCTTTGATTACACGTAAACAACTCCACACACGGACACAACTCTTGAGACTCGAACTCAAGGCTTCCTGGACGTTTTTACAGCAACTACAAGCTTTCGGGCAATAATAATAAGTTAGTTAGACTTGGTGTAAGCCTCACTCGATTTACTTTTGGGTTGTCACCTCCCAAAAACTTCTCTAAAAACTTCTCTCTTTTGTAAACTAGCCAAGGGTTTCTTAAATAAGTGAGGAAACCCTTATTCTCCAAGCAAAAACGTCCAATATCAGTAAATAGCAGAGAAATGATAAGCCTCAATGATTATGGGGCTTAACTTCTTCATTAAATGCAACTTTGTAACTCCAGCGTCGGCCAACCGATCGGTTGGAGCTCTCGGTAAAATAACCTTCTCCCATCCGATTCGGATGCGGGTGCCATCCGATCGGATGGATCACTCTGCCATACAACTTTATTTTTTTCTTTCTCTTTTCTCGTTACGTGCTTGATCCTTCGCTGTACCACTACTTCCTATCATAGAACTTGATCTTTTCTTGATATATAAGCATGGAAATCTTGAACTAATCAAATCCTTGAAGTATCGCATGGTTTCTTTCTCGTAATTCTCCAAATGTGCATAATCTCTTCATTTCTTCGTCTTTTCCTCAACTTTTCCTGCACTTGGCTATATTTACTTGCATACACACTTTTTCATCATTTAGCAACAAATACACATAAATATAACCAAATATGATGCACAAAACTAGCAATAACGCGCCCAAAAACATGTTAGATTTAAGCGTTATCAAATCCCCCACACTTGAGTTCTGCTCGCCCTCGAGCAAGTCTAATTTTTAGAAAAACTGAACTCAATGGCATCTTCATTATGATTATAAAAAGCTAACAACCATCCCAATAGGACAATTGTTATTTTACTTTAATTATGAAAAATCCTTGAAATATACGCAAGTTAAATCGATCTTGATAACATCACTAAGCACCTCACAAAGGAAATTTTAAATTCACACAACACTCGAAGGTATATTTGATTGTAAATCACTCAATCGCTCAGTCATGATTCATGTTTCTTACCATAAGCTTGTACTTGTATCAAAACAAAAACATCAAAGAGGTCTTTTATTTGGTTTTAGGTTGAAGGGTTTTGATTACCTAGCTAATGTGTAAATACTTCATACAAGAACATCATAGCTCGCTAACAACGAATCTTTGTTTAGTTAAGCAACGGATGGTCACTAGATTGTACCTTGGTTCGCTAACGACGTTACATGCATAACGGATGGTCACCAATTTACTCACTAGATCGCTAACAACGTTTTTCAACTATTCAAAAACTCGGATGGTCACTAGAACATTCATGTACTACATATCTAAACAAAGCCATCACTAAATCCGGATGCTCGAAAGCTAACAACGAATAAAGTAATTGGTAAGGGCAAGGATAAGACATGGGAATTTTGATTTGGTTCTAAAAAAAAAAAAAATCAAATAAGAATCAAGTCCAAATTCCGTCCCAAACTCTTTATATCACAAATGATTACTCCACCAAACTTCTTCGATTATTACTTTTCCGCATTTCATATAAAATCTTCCCTTCCTTAATAGCTCATTACTATTTTATTTCATTTCCATACTTTCATAGCTCATTCTTCTCTTTTTTTTTTTTTTTTTTTTTTTTTTTTTTTTTTTTCAACACCCCCCACACTTTGGATGAGCACACGCTACAAAAAATACAAATAAGAGTAGCGACCTCCTTCTTCATTGAAACAACATATACACAAACAAGGTGTGGTCAACATGCAATCCTCAAAAATAAATAGTTTTAGACTTCATTTGAACTTGATTCGGGAATGTATAAGGTGTAAGGTGTAAAATCTTTTTCTACTTTTCTGGATTTAATCAAAAGAAAAGATAGGCTCAAAGGGGTGTAACTATGGGTATCTAGCGTATAAGATAACGCTAAAAATGGGTTCCAATTACTTGAGACAACTAACCAATGCGGTTAGCAAAAATAAATTGTAAACGGAAGGCCATTTGGTGAAAAATCCTAATTTGCCTCTTATCATTTGAATATATTTTATTACTTGAAAGTAATTTTAACCGTAATGCATAACAAGTACAAGTTCTAGAATCAACATAATCACCGGCACACTCATAACGAAATATAAAACATAAGAAGTACTTTATACAAAAAGGCTTAAATCCTCACAATTTAAAGTGGTGATAAAATGTACTAGCAATAGTTATCAATATCTCTCATAACTTGATTACATTCCAAATTTTTTTTTAAATAGCCTTATTTTTACCATTGAATCAATTCATCTAACAACTAGAAAAAATCAAGGACGAACACATTCTAGTTACTTGAATTCCAAAGTCTACTAAATCAAAAAATTAAAATTAAAAATAATTTTTCCTATTTCTTCCCTCCCCCACACTTAAGTTTTGCATTGTCCTCAATGTAATAAAACGAACTTCAAAGTAAAGGAAATAGGAAAACAAAATAGAGAAAAATAAATAAACACTACCCGGGAAAAAAAATCACATGGGCTTATTTGATCGTAACTAGGCACATGAGTTCTTCTAACTCCAAATATTTGATCAACACTTAGCTTCCGTCAATTCTTCCCCTGCAAACACTGCAAACACTATACTCGAAACAACAAAACAAAATACCAAACCATATATAAAGCATAATAAAATAAAAATAATCCAAAACAAACCAAAATCATAACCATAAATCCTACGAAAGTTAAGTTAAAGAAATAGAAATAGAAATTGTTCACCCATCATTGTCTTTTAAAACATAACCATAACATCATGAACCATCAATCATCGGACTCCATGTTGTCCGGTTTAATTCTCTCATCTTCACTTTCTTCAAACTCTTCTTCATCATCACCATCATCTTCATTCTCATCATCACTAAAAACTGAAAAAGCTTGTCTTTTTCTTCCAACCCCCGTTGAAGAACCGCCCACATCAAAACGTGTGGCTCCAACGTTAGGAACTCTTCCATAAACCGGCACTGGGTCAGGAAATGGTACGTAACCAGGATATGGGTAAGGATATTGGCCAGGATACGGGTCATATTCCAATGGGTAGGGTGGAACATTTGGTGTGTTGTAGGGAGGTACCTCATAATTAGCTTGATGAGTCACATGTTGAAGCATCGGCATTGGGTAATCATAGTTATAATTTTGCCTCAACATTATAGAATCTCTCCACACATCCCTACGCTCAATCTCATTCAATTCACGATTCCAATCTCCCCATCCTGAGTCAAAACTACCCGGAGCATGAACGTTCCCAACATGTGGTGGTGGTTGATACGGTTGTTGTTGATAAGGTTGTTGTGGTGCTCCTTAAGGTGCGGCCATGTGCGGCTCTATCCAAGCTCCCAACTCTCTTGTCTTCCTATTCAATGCTTTATTAAAACTTTTATCATCCCATGTCTCACTGTCCACCATTACCGAACATTTTGCTAACTCAGTTTGAACATAATAACCCAAGTTTCTCACCAACTTGGTCACATAGTGACCTCCACAAATCGCACTATTATCTTTTATACCAGGTGCTCTCCTTGAAAGATACTCGGCTATTATCCAAGCCGCATTCCCATTTTTCTCTTCCAACAACTTCATTACCTACAAATCCGGTTGATTACACTTATCTCGACTCCCCGTCCTATGTAAAACACCCCATGCAATTAGTTTCTGCAAAATCCTCAACAATGGGTTTCTTAACTTGGACGAAGTCCTTCTAGTACAACTCGGATCACCAACACTGTTCCAATATTCAGCTAAACCTGCATAATCATTATGTTTCCGAACTAATCTTATAAAGTGATATGCAAACAAACGGTGCATAATTTCATCTTCGGTGTATAGGCCAAGAGCGACAGCGAACTCCGGCAAAGTAAACACATGCTCTCTGTCACAACTCGTAATTCCAGGCCATTTTTCCGAACCTCGACAATTTACTATTCACGAGTTACTATTCATTTTTACTATTCACTGGCACTATTCATTCCAAAATTTTTATTTCATATTCTCGTAAGTTAAACTATTTTAATGATAACCCGAGATTTTGGCACTCGTCGAAAAATTTCTGCAAGAATCACGAAACCGTGTCCGAGATTTACCTTAAGGTTTAAACATCATTTAGGCATCCCGATATGTCCAAACAACATTACCAACAAGAGAAATATATGTTTTCCACCTTCCGTGACATTTTCATGAATTTAGGAATTTTAGGATACCCGGTTTTAAGTTTGGTGACTTTACGACTTACAGTTAGCAATTAACGGGACCAAAACCCACTCCGTATGTCAAAGATAAATATCCAACCTAAAATATCTAGATATTTTCTCAAAAATATCTAGATATTTCAAAAATCTATTGAAATTACCATTATACCCTTTCATTGAAATTACCAAAATGCCCTTGGACTATATAAAGCCTAAACTAGTTCATTTTTATCACAAAACAAGATCAAACTCATCTCTTTTTCCTCTCTATATCTCACGGCAAACCACAAGAACCAAGGAGGAATCAAAAACTTTTCAAGAACAAGTGTTAGATTAGTTCCATATATGATCCTTGTTAGGGTTTTGCAATAAAAACTCCAAGGTTGTGATCTTTTTCCATCCAAACTCATCAATCTTCAAGTAAGCTTCAAGTGAACTTTTTCATCATCTCATACTTTCATTTGATCATTAACATCATGTATTTTCAAGTTATAATGGTTAAACATGCGAGTTACATATGTTATTCATACCACTTTACAAGTTTATGGTTTTTATAAGTATATATAAAGCCTATGATCATTCCCTTGAAATCCTACAATATTTTGTGAAGTTTAGGACCCATGACACCCTAAGAAGGTGCATGGTAGATTAAGGGTTGTTTTTAAGTTGATTGGAGTGGACTTGAACAAGTTATAAACTAGAAAATTCATTTTTAGACACTAATAGAAAGTTGCTGTCCATTTTTGCAAAACGTGAAAACCTCAGGGGCTAAGGTGTAACTTTGGACCAAAGATTTAGAAAATACTTTCAAAAACGAAACTATGGCCGCTGGAATGAACAAAAACGAGTCTATAACGAAGGAGATATGATTTTTCAAAGTTTAACGACGAAAAACTATTTTCTGAAAATAATACGTGCTGTTGCACGAATTTCAACGGAAAAAATGAGGCATTAGCCGTAATCTATCCGACCCGAATTATCAAAAATATATTAGTATGTTGTCCCACGATTCCGTGGATATAAAGAACGTTGAAAACAGACTTGTAACGACCAAGATATATACGTTTGAAAACCCGACAAAACTTATTTAATTTTGACAGCTTCTAACAGCAAAATATATTACAAGTGTAAAACAGTTTTTCTTTCAAGTCACCATGTTGTGAGCTATTTTCCCATTGATTGAGTCAGTTTTGAGAAATTTTCATCAGTAACTAAAATGAAGTACACCTGGCCTATTTTCCAAATCAATCAACCGTTCGTTGATCGGACTTATAACGAGTAAGATATGATTTTCCGAATATCTCCGAAAACCACCATTATAAGGAAATATTTCTAAGTATAGAAATTGTTTTGCAAGACACTATATTCATAGCCGATTTTCTTTATGATCGATGCGCGTATGATCAAAACTCATAAGAGACGACATTGAGATTATGTTACAAGGATTTCAAAAACGACAAGTTTTATTACTAACTCTTAACGTGCAATATTTTGCGGCTAGTTTTGCGAGGCCGTTTGGTCACATTTTCACAAGTTATAAAAAGTATTATTTTGCGACGAAACTAAAATATTTGACTATATAGCTCCGAATAAGGATCATGGAGTACCGTTTCAACATTTTTACACGAAATGTAGTTTATGACTTAACGAGACGTCAAAAATGTATTTTCCGACAATAAACGTTATTTTCAAAACTAACGAGTGGTATCGTTAACATACGTATTTGCATGTGTAGCATCACTTCATCTGCTTATATTAGATCATATCCTCATATTAGGTCGCGGTTAGAGATCGAGCCTCATTTCATCTTATCCATTATTATCATTGTTGCTATCGCATCAGGTGAGTTTCATAGCCCCACTCTTATTCTTTAATAATTGTTTTAAACTCTTTGGGGGAGATACATGCTTAAACTATTTGCGTACGTACATGATTGTGTTAAACTTACTTGCGTTACTCTTGAAAGCATTTCGCGGACCTAAGTATCAAACACTTGGGGTAGCCGTACATAAGTCTCCTCGTGAGCAGCATTGATAAGTCTCCTAGTGAGCAGCATTGATAAGTCTCCTCGTGAGCAGCATTGATAAGTCTCCTTGTGAGCAGCAATTGGATAAGTCTCCTTGTGAGCAGCATTCATAAGTCTCCTCGTGAGCAGCATTGATAAGTGTCCTAGTGAGCAGCATAAGGTCTATTAGTGATATAGAACGCATACCGTATACTTACATGTCTTACTCAAGCTATATTTTAGCAGTGGGTTGTAAACACACAGGTTGCAAGTGTTGTTATGGGCGGGATTTGCAACTGAGTGGATTTACAATGCCTTTGCTGGGAAAATCTTTATTCGAATACTTTACTTGCTGAACAAACTCTATGAACTCACCAACCTCGTGTTGACACTTTAGCATGTATTTTCAGGAACTAAGCATAGCACGCTACTGGAGGCTTTTGGCAGGGCATGGCATGGTCATAGAAGACTCTGATAAAACATTTGGGACCGCTTAACTTATTTTATGGGCCAACTTCCGCACCACTTTTCATAATGTAAATTTAACACTTTTGACTTCTCAAATATATTCTAAATGATTGATGTGAAAACCGTTCTTTACACTTGTGTTATGATACCAATTGAGTTGCACCCCAGCGACACGTAAGCTTCCGCTGGACCCGATTTTGGGGGTGTGACAGATTGGTATCAGAGCCTAGGCTATAGAGAATTGGGTAATTTTAAAACCTAAACTATAGCTACTTTTACGAAAACTTAACCCTATGACCGCCACGTGCCTGCCTGCCAAGCTGATGCCTCATTTGTGGTTTGTTGCTGACATATTTAATGAGATTTGCATCTTATTGCCAGATAGATTATACTCACTTACTCTCTTTGATTACTATAATTGTATTCCATATAAGTATGCTTGCATATCATGCACGTCACAGCGTTACACCTTTTCCTTACGTAGTTTCATCATTCGACCTCAAGCCTGATCACCTGCCTTAGTCTTTTGAACCACCCTTTACATGTGAAGGACATAGTATTAGTATAACTAAGCCGAGTATTCCAAAATTCATTGAACCTCGGTGGAATATAGACTGGTCATCTATATTCGACCCGGGATAGTGGGACATAGCCTGACCACCTATGTTCGACTCAGAGATGAATTTTGCAATACTAAGAGTAGTTATAATAGAATTATGTCCAGATTGATTTGATCGGTGTAAGCAATTCCATTATCGAGCCAAACTTTCAAAAGACCTCATTTCAGGATGTTGAATCCATTCTTTCTGACAACTTGTTTCCTAGCTTGATTTAGTGACAGTTCTTGTTTGATGAGTTGCGAAAATCAAGCCAAGAGTCAAGTTGTTACCCGAGCCGATTCAGTTTAATCTCATGACAGTTCTTGTTTGATGAGTTGTGAGATTAAATTTGAATCGACAACCTCAAATCGATTTAGCCTAATCCCATGACAGTTCTTGTTTGATGAGTTGTGGGATTAAGTAAAAATCGGTTACCTAGAGTTTTTTTGAAGGCTATGCTCGATCATGGGAAAGTTTACCCCCATCAAACCCGACCATGAGAACGTACGTACGTAGAACGAGTGAGCTGAATTCAGGGACTGAATTCCTCTAACGGGTGGAGATTGTCACAACTCGTAATTCCAGGCCATTTTTCCGAACCTCGACAATTTACTATTCACGAGTTACTATTCATTTTTACTATTCACTGGCACTATTCATTCCAAAATTTTTATTTCATATTCTCGTAAGTTAAACTATTTTAATGATAACCCGAGATTTTGGCACTCGTCGGAAAATTTTTGCAAGAATCACGAAACCGTGTCCGAGATTTACCTTAAGGTTTAAACATCATTTAGGCATCCCGATATGTCCAAACAACATTACCAACAAGAGAAATATATGTTTTCCACATTCCGTGACATTTTCATGAATTTAGGAATTTTAGGATACCCGGTTTTAAGTTTGGTGACTTTACGACTTACAGTTAGCAATTAACGGGACCAAAACCCACTCCGTATGTCAAAGATAAATATCCAACTTAAATATCTAGATATTTTTCCAAAAATATCTAGATATTTCAAAAATCTATTGAAATTACCATTATACCCTTTCATTGAAATTACCAAAATGCCCTTGGACAATATAAAGCCTAAACTAGTTCATTTTTATCACAAAACAAGATCGAAACTCATCTCTTTTTCCTCTCTATATCTCACGGAAAACCACAAGAACCAAGGAGGAATCAAAAACTTTTCAAGAACAAGTGTTAGATTAGTTCCATATATGATCCTTGTTAGGGTTTTGCAATAAAAACTCCAATGTTGTGATCTTTTTCCATCCAAACTCATCAATCTTCAAGTAAGCTTCAAGTGAACTTTTTCATCATCTCATACTTTCATTTGATCATTAACATCATGTCTTTTGAAGTTATAATGGTTAAACATGCGAGTTACATATGTTATTCATACCACTTTACAAGTTTTATGGTTTTTATAAGTATATATAAAGCCTATGATCATTCCCTTGAAATCCTACAATATTTTGTGAAGTTTAGGACCCATGACACCCTAAGAAGGTGTATGGTAGATTAAGGGTTGTTTTGAAGTTGATTGGAGTGGACTTGAACAAGTTATAAACTAGAAAATTCATTTTTAGACACTAATAGAAAGTTGCTGTCCATTTTTGCAAAACGTGGAAACCTCAGGGGCTAAGGTGTAACTTTGGACCATAGATTTAGAAAATGCTTTCAAGAACGAAACTATGGCCGCTGGAATGAACGAAAACGAGTCTATAACGAAGGAGATATGATTTTTCAAAGTTTAACGACGAAAAACTATTTTCTGAAAATAATACGTGCTGTTGCACGAATTTCAACGGAAAAAATGAGGCATTAGCCGTAATCTATCCGACCCGAATTATCAAAAATATATTAGTATGTTGTCCCACGATTCCGTGGATATAAAGAACGTTGAAAACAGACTTGTAACGACCAAGATATATACGTTTGAAAACCCGACGAAACTTATTTAATTTTGACAGCTTCTAATAGCAAAATATATTACAAGTGTAAAACAGTTTTTCTTTCAAGTCACCATGTTGCGAGCTATTTTCCCGTTGATCGAGTCAGTTTTATGAAATTTTCATCATTAACTAAAATGAAGTACACCTGGCCTATTTTCCAAATCAATCAACCGTTCGTTGATCGGACTTATAACGAGTAAGATATGATTTTCCGAATATCTCCGAAAACCACCATTATAAGGAAATATTTCTAAGTATAGAAATTGTTTTGCAAGACACTATATTCATAGCCGATTTTCTTTATGATCGAGGCGCGTATGATCAAAACTCATAAGAGACGACATTGAGATTATGTTACAAGGATTTCAAAAACGACAAGTTTTATTACTAACTCTTAACGTGCAATATTTTGCGGCTAGTTTTGCGAGGCCGTTTGGTCACATTTTCACAAGTTATAAAAAGTATTATTTTGCGACGAAACTAATATATTTGACTATATAGCTCCGAATAAGGATCATGGAGTACCGTTTCAACATTTTTACACGAAATGTAGTTTATGACTTAACGAGACGTCAAAAATGTATTTTTCGACAATAAACGTTATTTTCAAAACTAACGAGTGGTATCGTTAACATACGTATTTGCATGTGTAGCATCACTTCATCTGCTTATATTAGATCATATCCTCATAATAGGTCGCGGTTAGAGATCGAGCCTCATTTCATCTTATCCATTATTATCATTGTTGCTATCGCATCAGGTGAGTTTCATAGCCCCACTCTTATTCTTTAATAATTGTTTTAAACTCTTTGGGGGAGATACATGCTTAAACTATTTGCGTACGTACATGATTGTGTTAAACTTACTTGCGTTACTCTTGAAAGCATTTCGCGGACCTAAGTATCAAACACTTGGGGTAGCCGTACATAAGTCTCCTCGTGAGCAGCATTGATAAGTCTCCTAGTGAGCAGCATTGATAAGTCTCTTCGTGAGCAGCATTGATAAGTCTCCTTGTGAGCAGCATTGATAAGTCTCCTCGTGAGCAGCATTGATAAGTCTCCTTGTGAGCAGCATTGATAAGTCTCCTTGTGAGCAGCATTGATAAGTCTCCTCGTGAGCAGCATTGATAAGTCTCCTAGTGAGCAGCATAAGGTCTATTAGTGATATAGAACGCATATCGTATACTTACATGTCTTACTCAAGCTATATTTTAGCAGTGGGTTGTAAACACACAGGTTGCAAGTGTTGTTATGGGCGGGATTTGCAACTGAGTGGATTTACAATGCCTTTGCTGGGAAAATCTTTATTCGAATACTTTACTTGCTGAACAAACTCTATGAACTCACCAACCTCGTGTTGACACTTTAGCATGTATTTTCAGGAACTAAGCATAGCACCCTACTGGAGGCTTTTGGCAGGGCATGGCATGGTCATAGAAGACTCTGATAAAACATTTGGGACCGCTTAACTTATTTTATGGGCCAACTTCCGCACCACTTTTCATAATGTAAATTTAACACTTTTGACTTCTCAAATATATTCTAAATGATTGATGTGAAAACCGTTCTTTACACTTGTGTTATGATACCAATTGAGTTGCACCCCAGCGACACGTAAGCTTCCGTTGGACCCGATTTTGTAGGTGTGACACTCTCTACCACAAAGCCTAAACCAAACACATTTATCATTCACTAAATCCACAACCTTCCTTTCAAAATAAAATGTGGAGAAAAACTCCAAACACCATTCTCGATTAACATCCTCGTGAATACTAAACGCTCTCTCCCACGAAAAATCTTCAAAACTATCACCATCTCCCTCATAAACATACGATATTCTCATCAAATTCCTTAACTCCATTTCACATTCATATTCATGAAATAAACTCCAATCAACTAACCTGGGCTTATCAAGTCTTCTCCCTTGTAACTTTGAAAGACGCTCACGAAATGCGTGCTTTTCCTCTATCCCCAGTTTGCTAAACTTCAAATTTTCATTACGCTCCTGATTAAGAGTGTACTTGACCTTTTCTCTCGCAATCCTTTTTATGTACTTTGCTACAATCGGATTACCATTTCCACGTGACGAACTTGATCCTCCTGCAAGATAACTCTGTAGAAAAACACAAACATATGATAGGATAAGAGCATAGAAACTAAGCATGCATGATCTAGAAGTCTAAAAACTTAACCTTTTAAAAATCAATTTTCATCACAGAAAGTTCTATCTGATCGGTATTTCACCCAACCGAATCGGATAGACTGAATACTAGCCTCCAACCTATCGGTAATGCCCCGCAACCGAATCGGTTGGGCATTCTGTTACAAAAATTTTTCTTTGTTTGACTTCCAATCAATTCTAACAAATCCTACTCTTCCCTATCCTGTATTTGATCAATCACTATGGTCTCTACATTTCCCACTTATCTCAAAATCATATCCATAACATACTCGCATGATCAATCTTAGAACATATAAACATATGAACACTTTCAAAAATCAAAACCTTATCAATGTTCTAATCCACAATGCATCATCCTAAAAACATTAATTAACATCTAAACAACTTCTGGAAATCATCACTTTTAACCCAGAATTAATTCAAAGTTTCAACCCACTTGATCTAAAAATCCAATCAATTCATTCTTTCTCAAAACTTAATCAATCTATCTCATTCTTTTTGCAATGAATTCCTCAATCATTTACCCATCTATTCCAGAAAAATTACATCTTAATTCGAACTACATCAAAAACGCCCAAACTTTGACCTAATTCAATCAACTCGAATTAAAACTTAATTGATACAATTTAATGATGTTACTTACTTGCTTAGGTGCCATTGATGATCTTTCAACTCTCTTGCAACTCTTAAAAGCCTTCTAATGGTCGACTTAATGAACCCCAAGTGTAGTGGAATGAGTGTGTGTGTGTTTTTATGATTTTTGAAATCTTGAGTATATATACTTCACTCCATCCGATCAGTATTTCAACCAACCGATTCGGATTGAATTTTTGCAAAATTCACTTTTTCTCCTTTCTTTCAACACCTTGACTCTTGTAAGAACAAAATGAGAAATGTTTTACTATTCCAAAATACCTCTTTTTAAGTATGAAAAATACCCAACACACTTATTCTACCAACTTGTTATTCAATCTATCTCTACACTTCCTAAGACAAAACTTAACTCCATAAATTAAAACTTAATAAAACCAAGATAACCAAAAGGTCTTAACTTAACTCAAACTTAAATGCAAATATTAAACTACTAAAAATGCATTAAAATAAACAAAACAAACAAACACTAGCACAAGCCTTGTGCTTTTATTCTTCAACTTTTGCCTTCATCCTTCAAAATATTCATGCTTCAAGATGTCTTCATTTTGAAATTTTCCGGACAACTCCCGATTAGTCATTTGCGTTTTAAACTTCCTTGCAAAATTTCTTCCATCCGAACAAACTATATCAAACTTCACATGCCATTCTCCATCACCTTCTTCCTTCTTGTAAACACTAGCTCCTTCGGGTCCCCATTCCAAATTCTTCAATTGAACCGGTAAAGATCCAAGAAAATCTGTCAATTTATTGAACACAAAAACATTTTTGAATGGGTTATAGAAAACCTCCATAACTAAAGCTCTTTCCAATTCATCTTCAATACCAAAGTAACTAGGGACAATCGGCCCATATTTAGGTCTCCCTTCTTCATCTCTACCAACTTCGAAACAACCTAAATGATCTTCTTCTTCTTCATCTTCATGCACTTCCTTCACAATCTTGCCTCTAGGTCTAGGATAGTAAGTATGCTTCAAGATTCCATCACTAATAGTCATAGTACCTCTACCCATATCTATAATAGCTCCGCAAGTTCTCAAAAATGTTCTTCCTAACAACAATGGTAACTCCTTATCCACCGGAATGTTAAGCACAAGAAAATCGGCTAAGAAAGCTTGATATCCTATTTGAACTCTAACATTCTTCACTTCTCCCATTGCTTTTGCTCTTGACTTATCAGCCATAGTAAGATTATATTGATTTGGTTGAGGATTACCAAGTCCTAATCTTTTGTATAATGGATACGGCATCACATTCACACTTGCTCCTGTATCGGCCAATGCATACATCGCATCGGTTCCATTTACCTTAATTGGTAACACGAAATTCCCCGAATCACTCTCTTTCTTAGGCAACCAATTCTCAACTATCCTTTCCCTTGCAAACTCATCAAAATTCTTATCCTCTAGCCTAGCTGTTGCCATCATAACCGCATCTAATTTCTTACGATAAGTCATGTAATTGTTCAACACTTCTATAACCGGCTTCTCTTCCATAAGCTCCTTAAATTTCATTTCTAAGTTTTCCAAAACTGCTTCCTTCTGCTCTTGAGTCAATGGTTTAACTTCTTGGGGTGATTTGGGTGGTGAACTTGATGAAGAACTCTCATTCTTAGGGGTGGAGGGTTGGGTAAGTTTGTTAAGTGGTGCTTTCTTTCTATTTGCCTTTCCCATTTTCACAATCTCTCCTTTACCTTCCTTCTTCTCTACCATCTCATCATCTACATCAATTCTCATCTCTCCCAAAGCAAAATCAACCCTACATTTAGTCTTAACCATAAAATTTCTACCAAACATCACTTCTGGTTCACCTGCATTTCCATATTCCAACACAACAAAGTCAATCTTGAAAACATGACCATGAATATTAACATTCACATCTCGTACTATCTTTCTCCCATAATCTTCATAATCAAGCCTAACAAAGCCAAGCTTACCAAGCATCTCCTCCGTAATATAATTTTCACCATACTCCATATTAAGTTGAGCATCCCAAGCTTTAATGCCTTCTACACCACATGGTGTAGCATACCTCATAAATGGTACATCAAACTCTCTAGGTGGTGCTTGTGTAAACACAACTACTCTTTTCTCCTTAGGTAAACAAACAATGCTTTCGCCAACTTCTTCTTTTCCTTCTAAACCAACCTTAGCTTCATCCAAAATACTTTCCAGTTTCTCCAAAGAATCACCTGAATCTTTCAACATCTCTTCCAAATTTCTCAAGTACTCCGAAACATTGCTTAAACTCTCCATTCTACTTAAGCACTAACTATAACATAACCACATAAACAAAAATCCAAACTATTAGCGTGAGGGTTAGTCATAATCGAATCATATCCAAATGTAAAACCAAAATAAGCAAACAAACAACTTCAAACTATTAAAACATCAAAACAACTGAAAATTAAAAATCATAAAAACTTTTACCGAGACAACCATCCGATCGGTATTACATTCCATCCGATCGGATGGACAAAATGCAAAAAATTAAATCGCCCCAACCGAATCGGATGCGGGCAGCGTCCGATCGGTTAGATCGAAAAAACTAATTTTTATATATATATATATATATATATATATATATATATATATATATATATATATATATTATATATATATTAAAACTAAACTTATAACCTTTTTATGATATTTTTTTTAAAAAAGAAACTAAATCATGAAAATTAACTAATTAATAAAAACTAACAATTAACTACCAATCATAAAACTAATTAATCAACTTTTAACATTAACTTAATAATCATAAAACTAATTATCAACACATTTAATAAAAACTATTAAACTACCACACATTAAACTAAAAATTAACTAAATTAACTAAGCATTTATCATATTAAAACTCTTCTAATAACCTTAAATTAATTATCCTAATTAATCTACTACTTAAACTAATTAATCATAGCATTAATGAAACATAAAAACTGAAAAATAACAAAAATTACTAAAACAAAAACTTTTACCGAGACCACCAACCGATCGGATGGGCATCCATCCGATTCGGTTGGTTCCGAACCAAACTCTTTTTTTTTAATTTTTACTTTTTTAACTTAAAAAAAAACTATGCTACTAAGCCCAACTACCAAAAAAATCTTAACAATTCCCCGGCAGCGGCGCTAAAAACTTGATGTGCGTGTCGTTGTGTTCAAGTTTTAAAATTTATAAACACGATTTATCCAATTCTCTAATCACACATACGAGCAAGTATACTCGTCCGTGGTAGTAAAGGTGGGTAAGTCGAGATCGTCCCAAGGGAATTGGGGTTTAGGTTTAGTAAAATAATTTTTGGCAAAAAGGGTGTCAATCCAATTTGAAGTAAATTCAAAAGCAAGCAAGGTTCAATCAATCAAAAACAAATGTACTTGTATGTGATTCTATGACCAATTGTTTAGAGTAACCAACCAAGTTGGATGTGACTTGTAGTGATGCACAACTTAATATGAATGATTCACAATCAATGGTTTTTATCATGAGAAATCATATCTAGAATTCAATCTCCTAGTTAATTCCTTTCGGCCTTGATTAACTATTACGACAATTCTTTTAAGCTTTTTGTTGTTTGAAAGCATTTCTTATCTTAAGAATTCCTACGAATCCTTTCGGCCTTTTTCGTGATGAAATCGTTTCCAAATCCATTTTAATGAGTAAAGATGGTGCTTGTCACACACCATAATCCATACTAATTCGTGCACTAACTTTTTGGAATAAAAACATAAAGAAAACTCCTTTCGGCCTTTGTTAGTCTTTAACATTGTTTTTACCAACCAATTAAGCAAGATTAGATTGTATCTCAACAAACTCATAAAACAAGATATGTTTTCATGCATCACTATGATAAGATTACTCCAACAATTGTCACATCATACACACACAAGTACAACCAAAATCACTCCGTAACAATCATAGTAAAACACAAGTAATTAACCAAACTTTCATTCATCTTATAGTAAAAGTAGTTCATAATAACTCAACAAGAAATACCTAATCGAGGAATTACAAGAACTAGAATTGTGGAACTATAGCAATCCACACTCCTCCAATCGCCTTTGATTACACGTAAACAACTCCACACACGGACACAACTCTTGAGACTCGAACTCAAGGCTTCCTGGACGTTTTCACAGCAACTACAAGCTTTCGGGCAATAATAATAAGTTAGTTAGACTTGGTGTAAGCCTTACTCGATTTACTTTTGGGTTGTCACCTCCCAAAAACTTCTCTAAAAACTTCTCTATTTTGTAAACTAGCCAAGGGTTTCTTAAATAAGTGAGGAAACCCTTATTCTCCAAGCAAAAACGTCCAATATCAGTAAATAGCAGAGAAATGATAAGCCTCAATGATTATGGGGCTTAACTTCTTCATTAATTGCAACTTTGTAACTCCAGCGTCGGCCAACCGATCGGTATTTGGCTCCAACCGATCGGTTGGAGCTCTCGGTAAAATAACCTTCTCCCATCCGAATCGGATGCGGGTGCCATCCGATCGGATGGATCACTCTGCCATACAACTTTATTTTTTTCTTTCTCTTTTCTGATTACGTGCTTGATCATTTGCTGTACCACTACTTCCTGTCATAGAACTTGATCTTTTCTCGATATATAAGCATGGGAATCTTGAACTAATCAAATCCATGAAGTATCGCATGGTTTCTTTCTCGTAATTCTCCAAA
Source organism: Artemisia tridentata subsp. tridentata (assembly GCA_021014915.2). Lineage (NCBI taxonomy): Eukaryota > Viridiplantae > Streptophyta > Magnoliopsida > Asterales > Asteraceae > Artemisia > Artemisia tridentata. The sequence goes on along the minus strand of CP139501.1, from coordinate 61,981,205 downwards.
TGTGCATAATCTCTTCCTTTCTTCGTCTTTTCCTCAACTTTTCCTGCACTTGGCTATATTTACTTGCATACACACTTTTTCATCATTTAGCAACAAATACACATAAATATAACCAAATATGATGCACAAAACTAGCAATAACGCGCCCAAAAACATGTTAGATTTAAGCGTTATCACCCACCTTCCACGTGTCAAATTTGAAGAAGTGTTTAACCGATGAGACAGCCGTAATCCCACTTGATGAGATTCAAGTTGATGAGCAACTGAACTTTATTAAGGAGCCCGTAGAAATTATGGAGCGTGAGATCAAATGACTAAAGAGGAGCCAAATTCCCCTTGTGAAAGTTCGCTGGAATTCCAAGAGAGAACCCGAATTCACCTGGGAACGCGAGGTTGACTTCAAGCGCAAGTACCATCACCTCTTTGAAACCAGAACTGATAAGTTAAACTGAAATCCGAGATGGATTTCCCAATATAACGTATGTGCTGTAACATCCGGTAATTTTCCAAACTATTTTTACTAGCCGAATATTTATTTTTGCATTTCCTTAGCAGTTGAGCTTTTTCTGAACTTATTTGAACTTGAGAAACGCGAGTTATATTGAGAAATGTAAACCTTAGTCCCTTATTATGTCAGCACAACCTAGAAAATGCGAAACGAATCGAATTTGCCAAATAAATTGATTTCAGGAAAGTTATGCATAGTTATACTCGTTTTTATCAGAAAAATTATTTTGGGAACAATGGCGCAAGTTTCATAATTTTTCGTGTCCGTTTGTTTTGTCGAATGGGTCCCATAGTGTTTAATCCAAAAGTATTACTCACTTGAAAGTTTATACCTCCGCCCAAACATTTACCCGCGCCCCCTAAACTTTGCTATTCTCCAGGTTTAACCCCTGCCTGGGTACAAAAGGCCCAATTTTTATCTTTTAATCATTTCACACACACTCTCACCCACATATTTCTCTCTCTCTCCCTCTCTTCCGTCTTCCGGCCACAACTCCGGCAACCACCGTCACCGCCGGCAACCACCGTTGCCGAAAATTTTTTCGACGAAACCCAAACTCACACCATCGATAGATCCGGAGCCCCTCATCTGATCTGGAGAGTTTGAGCATAATCTGAGCTCATTTAGCACCACAGCCGCCACCACCGCCACCACGGTCAGCCACCACCACCTCGCCGAGACTTCCCCACTTCCTCCTCGCTTCTGTTGATATAAATAATTCCTAAACACGTTATTAATATTTTTCGATATCCCTACGTTTTGATAATCACAAAATGTAAAATCATTAATCGGAAAATTATGACGTAAACAAGTATTTAGTTGTAAATATCTATTTCTACAACTTAAATCACTTAAGGTATGGATGAACTAATGCTTAATGAATTATATAATCAAAGGAACATTTTCTTATACACTAGATTTTTTACAAAATGACAAAAACATTTTATATCTCTTAGAAAAACATTTTTGGTAATAAATAAAATGGTTTAATTCATTATAAATTTATGAATTCAAATTTTCAACCAAAATCAGTAAAAATGTTCCAGAAAAACCTTCCCCACAAAAAGACAAAACTGGGCAACGGCTAGGGAGGGCGGCCCCCTTAATTATACAAGGCGGCCCCCTTAATTTTAAGGGGACCGCCCCCCTATTTAAGGGGGCCGGCCACGCTCCAGTAGCTTTCCAGCTGTCCAGTTTTCTGCCTATAAATACCAGCCTTCCCCTGGATTTTTACTCACCTTTTGCACCCCAAACTTTCTGTTGTAAATCCTCTCTAATCCTTGTAAATACTTTCTAAAATCCTTTGATCATATTCTCTTAAGCATTGGTTTCCAAGTGATCCAAGCTTCAACCATCCAAGTGCAAAAGAAGAATACTTCTATCAATCAAGATTAGAAGTATTACAACTTAGTATCATCTTGTTACTTAAGTTGATTAGTTTAACAAAGTTTGTAAATCATTCATTCATTTGTGTGTAAGGTGTGTATAGTAAATTAGTGTTGTGTGTAAGTAGTGAAGAAGTTGTATAAGTAGTTGTGGTATAGAAGTTGTGAGGTCATAGTGTAGAAGTCGTGAACCCGTGGTGTAGAAGTTGTGAAGCCGTAGCTTAGAAGACGTGAAGTCGTTGTGTAGAAGTCGTGAAGCCGTAGCTTAGAAGTCGTGGAGTCATTGTGTAGAAGTCGTGAAGCCATAGCCGAGAAGGTGTGAAGTAGTTGTGTAAAAGTAGTGAAGCCGTTGCTTAGAAGTTGTGAAGTCGTCGTATAGAAGTCGTGAAGCCGTTGTGCAGAAGTCGTGAAGCCGTAGCATAGAAGTTGTGAAGCGGTCGTGTAGAAGTCATGAAGTCCTAGTGTTGAAGTCGTGAAGCCTTAGTAAATAAGTTGTGAAGAAGTTGTGTTGTGAAGTTGTGAGATTGGTTCTAGCTACGATTAGAACTCGACATTTAGCTTTGTGTCGTTAAGCCGGTGTAATTAAAAGTTGTGTAAGGTTTTCTCCGCCATAAGGGAGCTTATTGAAGTTGTGAAGAAAACTCTCGAGCTTGGTGCTCGGGGAGTGGAGTAGGGCAAGGAAGGTGTCCTTGTAGCCGAACCACTATAAATCCCTCGTGTCTCGGTTAGATCTTTCCATCTCTTACTTACATCTTTATTTATATCGTCATTACTTTTATACATATAGGCACATATAATTGTTAGCATTAGTTAGAAGTTGATTTCACATAAAGATCAATTTAAAACTCCATTCATAAAAGTAAAACTTTTGTAACAAATCTAAAAGGGTACACATACAATCAACATTATTGTTCAAGTATTATTTTTCACATAAACTTAAATCTAAGATTTTAAAAGTAACAAAAGTTTTCATAATAAAATTAAAAAGACGTAAAACTATTCAACCCCCCTTCTAGTTTTCCACAATTGGTATCAGGAGCCACGTCAATCAAGATCTTTAAAATATACTATATTTTAAAACTTGAATCGATCTATGGAATCCGAAAAATATTTAGAAGGGGAATTTATGCAAACACCACCGCTATTTGAAAACTATACTTTTCTTGAATGGAAAAATAAATTTGAAAATTATGTGAAATCAATTGATCTAGATCTTTGGCATGTCATTTCGATTGGAGATTTACAACCAACAAAAACGGATTTTGAAACTCAAAATGATTATTTAAAAACAAAGAATAACAAAAATAATGAAGCTAAAATAATTATTTACAAAACCTTGCCGAAAGTTGAATATGAAAGAATATCTTTCTGTAAAACGGCAAATGATATTTGGAAAAATCTCTTAAACTTTCATCAAGAAAAATGTCAAGCCAAAGATGAGGATTTTGAAATTGTACATTGATGGAGCGCTATGTGTCGTTGCGGTTTAGCAGTATTAATGCCTACTCAAGTTTTAAATTTATATTTAGCCGACTTATCAATAACACACACACTTAACGAGCAGTGTACCCGGTCAGTATGAATATAATGGTAAGTAGAGTGTCGATCACTAAGAGTGGAACGTATTATCTAGTTATTCTAATCAGTATTTTAATATCCTAAGTTAGTTATACAACCTAATCTAACGCAAGGGGGTTCAGCCTGAGAGACTGGCACGGTTTGGTTATAATTAAATAGAAAACTAAACTAATGAGCACGAATCAACGATTAGCACACACGTACACAGATAGATACTCGAGACAATAAGAAGACCTGTCCTGATAATTAAATAGCTTGTCACTTGTTTTATTGCTAGTTTTATATGAAGTGTATATAATTAAACCTTTCTCGTTGGCTCTAATCTTATCGGCAAGTAAACCCTTAATGATTACTTATGTCTATCCTATTTATTCAAGCGTCTCTAATAAATAGGCGAGGAAGGGGCATGGCGACCCAAGCAAGACTCAGCTAGACACAGAGGTTATCAATGCACTAATAAAAGTCACCAAAGACATCAACATATAAACTTTAATTAATGGGAAAGCAATATTAAGGGGAGTGCATGATCTTCCGTAGTCACATGACACAAGCCCATCAATCCTGATGAATTAAAGCGTACTAAAACAATAAAACAAAACTACTTAATGAATTGAATACATGCAGGACCTTCTTACAGCTCTTGTATCTTTGTTTGAGGTGTGTCTTGTGCTGCTTGGTCGTCTGAATTCGGCTCTAGGGTTCTTCTGTCTCGGTCTCTATGTGTTGGTCTCTGAGAGCTCTCAAATTCGTCTGTCCTTGGGGTATTTATAGTTTCTGTCTCAGGGATAGATGCGGCGCATTGAGTTGATAGATGCGGCGCATTGACTTAACTTCGCGTGGGGTCCAAGATTAATATATTCTGGAATATTCGTACACCGTCTTCAGATGCGGCGTAACTTGATCTTTGTATGCGGCGCATGTACTTGGATTGTAACTTGTGAAATCTTGATAGTGATACGCCGTATGTTAGAAGTATATTGCGGCGTATCTGGAGTAGAACGAGCTTGATCTTCTTCTTTGACCAAAGTTTCATATGCGGCGCATGACATAATGGCATGCGGCGCATTCTTCAAAGTCAGGCAATGGTCTTCGAATTCATCTAAGTATGATATTGCATCGTATCTGTTGAGTGAGATACGGCGCATCTTCTGGATTTCAGTAGACTTTTGACATCTCGCTTGTTTTGCTCCATAATTAGTCCAAAATCGCCAAGTTTCACATAATGCTTGTTTTTACCTGAGAATTACTAAAGTAAACATTAATGTATCGATCCTCATAGATAATATAATAAAACAAGTCAATTAAATAGGATAAATGATGATAATAAAATGTACTTATTTGAGTTCATCAAATATCCCCCCACTTGAACTTTACTTGTCCCCAAGTAAACCTTAGAATTAATCATATGAAAATGTATCCTAAAAGATATTAGGATTTTTTTTATATTTAAGCACGTATTCGTTTTGTCATAATCACACAACCAAACACTTAACGAAGTAGAAACCAAAATAATTTTTAATGTAAAACAATTCTAAATCGTTTAGTTGCTTAGTCGTAATGAATATTCTATCATAGGCTTGGCAAGTATACGCATCTCCCCCACTAAAGCCAAGGAGTAACAAGTCTAAAGCGGTAAAAAGGGTTTGTTGGTTAAGGGTTGATCATCCTTTTTAATCTCTATCGATCTCATATTTCAGAAAAAGCGACAAAATTACAAATACATGATCGAATCCACGACCACGATACTTGCAATTGCTCAAATCCTTAACTCGAATAGGCTAAAGATAGTACCAAGTAATCTTCACCATAATATTATATCAAAAAGGGCGACAAAATCATAAATACATAGCCGAATCCTCGACTACGATACTTAAGATTGCTCAAATCCCTAATCTCAATAAATCAAAGGTTTGGATGAAGAATGATATAGGGTATGGATAATATTTGGGATACAAATTGGTGTAAAATGAAAAATAAACAAAACAGATAAATTAAAATCCTAAGTGTGGTTAATCACTTTCCCAACCATCCCATGAATAAGACTCATATCATTGAATAACTCACGCTTTAACACTTGAAACACACGCTTTAGGTAGACACGAATTATACTCAACAAAATCTCAATCAAAGAATAACCTTAGTTGGCGTTCCCATAACGGCCAACTCCCATTCAATCCATAAATATAATATACAACAACAAATAGTGGTGATATCTCCCACTTAATAAAAAACTTTACATAAGTTGGTTAAAACAAACTTCCAACTTTTCTTTTTTCTTTTTCTTTTCTATTTTTTTTCGATTTTTTTTTTCTTTTTTTTTTTTTTTTTTTTTTTTTTTTTTTTTTTTTTTTTTTGACATCAACATATATGTGTAAAATTTCACAACTTTTCTATCACTATTTTTCCGGATAATTTTTCCATACTCTTCATACTTTCAGAAATAACTGTAATAGTGAAAGTAGCAAACACACGAAAAATAAACTAAAAGTTATACAATATTTAGTTTCATACCAATTGCATCGTGCAATTTCCTGACCTAACCAAAAATAATGAATTACGCACGCGAACACATGTAATGTAAGGAAACACACTTTGCCTAAAGCAATTAACCACGAATTTTAATCTACAGGGTAGGCTAAGGTGTAAGGGTGTATCGAAACATTATAACAAAGGTGTAAGAAACGAAAGGAATGGCTCTGAGGGTTTTTCTAGGGGTATCTTACTCTAAAAGTGAGACTAAACAAAAGGTTTATACGGGGGTTACCTAACCAGTGTAGTTAGTTAATATTACATAACATATAAAGGCTATTTGGGTGTAATCCTAGAAATTTACCAATTTAGACAAGTCACTCCAATTATATAGATAATACTCATTATGGTGGTCTCGAATAGTATACAAGCCAAGTTCTAAAGTTTACAAGTCACCGGCACACTAAAGTTTTAATATTTTTGAAAGAATAGAGTTATGTGTGCGGTTATGTAATTTAGACTTTAAACAAAAACATGCTAAAAAAAATATATTTTAAATTTTTATATATTAAGCGCATTTCAAGCATATTTTGAAAAAGTTTAGGACAAGTAAGTGTTCTAATTCTCCATCCCCCCACTTAAGTTAAACAACATCCTCGTTGTTTGTGTCAAAGGTTAAAAACTGGAAATTAAAAGAATTAGAACAGAAAAACTCCTCTAAGATTTGCTCGGTATGATCCTCCATTATTCGTATAAGAGCAAAAATCAACTTTCTTGTGGATGAGAACGTTTAAGCTTCATAAATGATGTATCTACAAAAATGCAGGAATCTATAATACCATTTAGACTTTAACACTCCTGAGTTAAGAAGGTTCAAACTTGCATAATACATTAGTAGTTAGTAAAAATAAAACCTAAAAATTTAAACTGTAAATCATCAGGTCAGTCGATACGCCGTATCTTATGGAAGAAGATACGCCATATCGAGCCTGGAATAAATACGAATCAGAATAAAAGATGCGTTGCATCCTTAACCAGGGATGCTCCGCATTAAATAAACTGACAGAAAGTTTTAAAGTCAAAAATAAAAATGCAGAAAATGAAATAAGATATGACCAGTGCAGGTGATGCGTCGCATCTTATGATGGAGATGCGCCGCATCTTCTGCAGGTCTGACAGACTCGACACAGAACAGAAAAGTAAAAATATTTTCTTCCGGGTTGTCTCCCGGTCAGCACTTGTCTTTATTCCAGAGTCTTCAAGTTAGACTCACGTTCAGCTCCTTATTTTGTTCTTGTTACGTGCCATCCTTCTTCTTTCATCCGAAAGATGTTACCGTATAGCTCCGCAACATTTTCTTCCGTTCGACTTAATCTAATATATTCTTTGGTCTTAGTCGCAACATATTCCTCATATGGTCCCAAAGAGTATTTGATGACTTCAAATTTTTCAGAAATCATCATGGGTGGGTTATTATAAGTGATCCCAAGTAGTCGACATTTTCTCTCGATGAATTCTTCTTCGTCTTTATCAACAAACTTGAAATAAGGATCCTTATTCAAATAGTCATCAAGTTCATCAATTAATGACTCATCGTTATTATCATAGGGATAATAATTAACCAAGTTAATGGATTGATAATAATCTTGAGTCTCGTCCCACTTTCTTTTCAATTCCCATTGTAAGCGTCGATTAAGCCTTGTGTAATCATCACATTTTCTATGCACCCATTCCCAGAAAGTAGTATTCGATGCTCCCTTTAGTTCTTTTAAGTATTTGATTCTACCTTTTTCTTGCAAAGCCTCTGCTCTACGTAGGGAGTCTTCAACTTTTTCATACCAATCATAGTCTTCAAAGTATACATTGTTTCCAACTTGTTTCATTCCAATTATACTTCCCCCATTGCAGGTTCCATCTTTCTTCCAATAACAGGTTGGCCATTCACTACTTCCATCCTTGAAACGGAAAGGTTTACAAGTGTGATTAATATGCCCAAATTCCCATGGTTTATCCCAAACCCATGGTATCTGGTCATTCCATTCGTAGTACCAGGTGTTTTTGAACTCATCATAAGTTTTGAATCCTGGTAGATCTCCAGTTAGCACATCAGCGTCGATTTGAAGGAGGTAATTAAATTCTTTGAATTGTTTGCACAAGGGTGTCTCATAATTGAACACATCTATGTCTATGCTGAACAATTCTTCAATGCCTTCCTTGATCGTTGAATCGTCATGTGATGATCCATTGTTGCTTACTACTTCCTCATCTTCCCCTCTCATCCAATATACCCATAACACATCTTTAGTAGCTCGGTCCATGATCTTATGGTTATTGAACTTACTAGCTAACCAATCTGAAAAATCAACATTGTTAGGATCGTAGTTAACGTCAAAGCTAGTATTACCAATCATTTTCCTCCTTATCTCCATGAACTCATTAAATTGTTCTTTAAAACTTCGTGTCAACCATGAGGTCACAATCTGTTTGACTTCATTCTAGGAGCAAATTTGGGATCACCGTATTTAAGTTCAAGCCATTATTCTAAAGAGATATCCATCAACCTTACTAACTTTTTATGAAATAGTATCTCCGATTCAGCATAAATTCTTTCATCGTCCAGATTGCTTTTATCTAATCCCCAATACTGTTCGGAATAAGGCATATAAGAAGTTTGTATAGGTTGGATATTTCCTCTACCATAGCTTTTGTTGCTCGATTTGTTGACCGCATTTGCTGAGTTCACGTATTCAATTTGGAATTTCCCATATTTTTCTTCGATAGTCGTCCAAGTTAACCCTTTAGATTCAATGATAGGCCATAAGAGCAACAATTCATCTTCAGTGTAGCTCATTAGTAAATCATAAGAGAATATCCCATCTTCAATATTGCATAAGCGTTTGAATTCCATATAAGTAGCTTCAAGAGCAGTTTCCCAAGAAAATAAATCGGCATCAATCATGAGTACATTGAAGTTGACATCTTCATAAACTTCCACTAAGTAGAAAGGCATGTTGAATTGAGATACGGATTTGAGTAAAGCATCGATCGTAGGTAAGTTGCTAGTAATAGCATCGAAATTTTTGAATGAATCCGAAAGCAAGAGTTCTTTTTTCAATTCTGAGCTTTTAGTAATGCTTAATGCTAGGAACTTGCTCAAGCTAACTTCATAGTTATCACACTCGTCATCACTTTCCAGAATTAACGGCTTTTTGGTGCGGGACTTTTCATTGTGCTTATCTTTCATAAGTTCCTTAGCAAGATATCCGTTCATTGACATATCTTCCATAGCAAAACCTGTCATCATAGGTAAAATCGTCAGCATGATCTGTTCGCTAGAAGAGAAATTAATGAATTTAGAAACGAATATAAAGAATAAAAATGGCTGATATCTGCGAACGATGCGTCGTATCCAGAAAGTTGGATACGCCGTATCTTATTAAATTAAAATTTAATCAGACTTTTATTCAGAAAAAAGATACACCGCTTATGAATTAGAATGCGCCGTATCCAGTTTAAATTATCAAAAATCGATTATATTTATTAAAATCAAATGCGTCGTATTAACAAAAGCTAATGCGTCGTATTTTCGTTACGTTTCAAAATACAAGATTTTTGATTTAGTAGATGCGCCGTATCGATAAAGATCGATGCGTCGCTTTTGTTTAATAATTCAAAAAATTGTTTTTAATTTAAATAGAAAATACGTCGTATCTGTTAAAAAGATGCGTCGTATGGCGTTAGGGTTTAGAAAAATTTCTTATTAAAAACAGAATACGCCGTATCTTGGGGAAAGATGCGTCGTACTCGAATTTATTAAACGCGTTGTATTTTATAAAAATTAAACGCAATACGCCGTATCTGTGAAAACAGATGCGCCATATCGTTTGTATCAGCACAATACAACGACAGCAGAATGCAGAAAAATACAGAAAAAGAAAAAAAACAAAAATAAAAACAAACAAAAAGAAACAAAAATTTCAGAAAACAAAAACACACAAAAACAGAAAATATGCAAATTATACAATGAATGCAATCTATCTAATATACAACAGGGTTAGTGGTTAGAATATAAAAAAACTAAAAATAAAAACCTAATTAAAATACTAATCAAATTAACAGATAATAACAATTCACTCCCCGACAGCGGCGCCAAAAACTTGATGGAGCGTTATGTGTCGTTGCGGTTTAGCAGTATTAATGCCTACTCAAGTTTTAAATTTATATTTAGCCGACTTATCAATAACACACACACTTAACGAGCAGTGTACCCGGTCAGTATGAATATAATGGTAAGTAGAGTGTCGATCACTAAGAGTGGAACGTATTATCTAGTTATTCTAATCAGTATTTTAATATCCTAAGTTAGTTATACAACCTAATCTAATGCAAGGGGGTTCTGCCTGAGAGACTGGCACGGTTTGGTTATAATTAAATAGAAAACTAAACTAATGAGCATGAATCAGCGATTAGCACACACGTACACAGATAGATACTCGAGACAATAAGAAGACCTGTCCTGATAATTAAATAGCTTGTCACTTGTTTTATTGCTAGTTTTATATGAAGTGTATATAATTAAACCTTTCTCGTTGGCTCTAATCTTATCGGCAAGTAAACCCTTAATGATTACTTATGTCTATCCTATTTATTCAAGCGTCTCTAATAAATAGGTGAGGAAGGGGCATGGCGACCCAAGCAGGACTCAGCTAGACACAGAGGTTATCAATGCACTAATAAAAGTCACAAAAGACATCAACATATAAACTTTAATTAATGGGAAAGCAATATTAAGGGGAGTGCATGATCTTCCGTAGTTACATGACACAAGCCCATCAATCCTGATGAATTAAAGCGTACTAAAACAATAAAACAAAACTACTTAATGAATTGAATACATGCAGGACCTTCTTACAGCTCTTGTATCTTTGTTTGAGGTGTGTCTTGTGCTGCTTGGTCGTCTGAATTCGGCTCTAGGGTTCTTCTGTCTCGGTCTCTATGTGTTGGTCTCCGAGAGCTCTCAAATTCGTCTGTCCTTGGGGTATTTATAGTTTCTGTCTCAGGGATAGATGCGGCTCATTGAGTTGATAGATGCGGCGCATTGACTTAACTTCGCGTGGGGTCCAAGATTAATATATTCTGGAATATTCGTACACCGTTTTCAGATGCGGCGTAACTTGATCTTTGTATGCGGCGCATGTACTTGGATTGTAACTTGTGAAATCTTGATAGTGATACGCCGTACGTTAGAAGTATATTGCGGCGTATCTGGAGTAGAACGAGCTTGATCTTCTTCTTTGACCAAAGTTTCATATGCGGCGCATGACATAATGGTATGCGGCGCATTCTTCAAAGTCAGGCAATGGTCTTCGAATTCATCTAAGTATGATATTGCGTCGTATCTGTTGAGTGAGATACGGCGCATCTTCTGGATTTCAGTAGACTTTTGACATCTTGCTTGTTTTGCTCCATAATTAGTCCAAAATCGCCAAGTTTCACATAATGCTTGTTTTTACCTGAGAATTACTAAAGTAAACATTAATGTATCGATTCTCATAGATAATATAATAAAACAAGTCAAATAAATAGGATAAAAGAGGATAATAAAATGTACTTATTTGAGGATTTTGATCATGTACATGAATTAGTCATCTTAGAAAATTTAATAGATAAACATTTAGATAAAATAGATACATGTGCTACTAGTACAAATGTTGTTAATGAAGGTATTAACGACGAAGACTACATGAATCAACTCCAAAGTGAACTCAATCCAAAATCATGGAGTGACACAGACGAAGGAGAAGATCATCATCCGGTATGTGACAAATGCAAACTAGATAAAACTCCAAATAAGGTGACGAAACGCACAAAGGAAAGAAACTCAATTTCACGTCAACCTACTCACATTTGAAACATGCGCGCGAAGACAAATGAATTATCAAATATTGAATCACACTCAATATCTCACATGATAATCCATCCCAAGTAATTGCTAGTGATGTAGTGGAATATTTATGGATTCTCTCGACATCTCATCTAAGTGTGACCTATGTCATATTGGAGTCAAAATCAATAAGAACCTTGCTATAAAGTACAAGACAAGTTTGGGCCAAGTCATTTGGTCTATTAAGGCGTTAAGAGCTTACTACAATATACTTTCACATCTTGGTTATCTTGAAGACTCACCCATCATTCGCACTCCATTCATTATCTGAGATATTAAGAAGAATAGCTAGGACGTGAGGTAAGTTCTCTTTTTAAATTTCACAAGTGGTTACTTCATGCATATAGTCTTGTTAATCATTGCTTTAGGATATGCTTAGCTTGATAGGTTACACTACCTTTACACTTTAGGTATATCCGTCTTGCGATTCAATAAACTTTCACATCCACATAAGAACCTACTTTCAAAACATTGTTGAATAATGCTAAAAACATCTATTTAAATCATGCTTGGTGATCTCATATATGTCATATATACTTGTGTATATGACACTTATAAGTGAACTAAATCAAAAATGAAAAATCATGGTTTACTTATTAAAGATCTCACTTGGTACAAGTCTAGAAGTCCATGCTATCACAACTCCCCATTCTCTTATACATAGATAATCATTAGGATTAATTAACTAGCCTTTTAATCTTCCTAAGTATGATTCTATGAATTACTTGGTGCTATGTATTATCTTCTTGTCTAATATATGTATATACATGTCATATGCTTAATGAGTAGTTTGCATGTTAAATAAAGTTGCTTAAATAAATATGCTTAGCATATATGAGTTATTAAATCCTAAATTGCCTTGAAAGAAGTTGGACTTGCTTGAAACTGAAATAAAAAACACAACCTTTTCTACAAATGTCTGCCAAAAACCCATTTTCAGTAATCTGGAAGTCAGCAGATGGGCGGCCCCCATAAATACCTAGGCGGCCCCCTTAAAATTAAGGGGACCGGCCCCTATTTAAGGGGACCGGCCATCTGGAGATCCGGCTTACTGTTTTCTTTTTCAATTTCCAACCCATTTTATTTCATTCTTCCCAAAATTCACAAACACATTTTGTCATAAACCACCCACCAAAATTTACCTTCCTAAACCACATCACTCCTACACTATAAATGCACCTCTTCATCATAAATGCTCATTCATATCATCCACTCAAACATGTCATCCTCCAACTACCCAAAATCAAAACCCTCAAGAGTTGCTAAAATCTCGGTGAGACCAATTTGGAGAAGGAAGCTTGAAATTTGCCATAACCCAACAAATGTTGTTGTTCAAACACATAACCAATCATCCATCCCTAACCCTTCATCTCCCTATGATCAATCCCAAAACTTCAATCCTAATCTCATTCATACTCAACCCACCAATGCATCATTAAAAACACTCACCACTCTTGGAACATCCACTTCATCCATTTCACCATCTTCATCCACTCATGATTACCCAAGTTCACAAACATCTCCACCACCAAAAGTGTCACCACCACCTCCTACCAACTCACATGCTACCCCTATGTTGCATGTGCAAACATCCATCCCTCATAACAACAACACTTTACCATCATCACCTTCATCCGAACACTTGAAGTTCATTAAGGAACTCAAGGAAGCTCATGAGCTTAGTTCTCTTCCTGCCCTACACCTAGCCCAAAGAAACCTAGATCAACCTTCATCTAGCTCTCCCACATCACCCCACAACAAAAACCAAGTTGAGAAACATGTCAACAATTGCCCTTGTTGCATCTTTCTTCAACAACAAACCATTGCTCTAAATGAGCACTTTACTTGGATTGAGTATCTTCTCACTAGATCCAATCCAATATCCCCACTTGAACAACATCAAAACCTTCATCCATCATGGTCCGCTCCAAACTCTCCACCTCCAATATCTCCACCACCACCATCTCCAACCTCCATACAACCAAACATATACCTTCATTAATCCCATTTACTCACCCTCTCACTTGTTTTCATTTCAAAAACTCCTCCATCATCAAGCAAGTCAAATGGATTTCTTAGGCAAATTAGAATTCTCTAACAAATGTATGCTTTAAGCACTATGTATGTTGTAACAATGATTATGTTTTTCACATAATCATTTTAAATTAATGAATGTTTCTTTCTTTCTTTCTTATATGTGTTTGCTATGTGTTTGCTATGAATGTGTTGTTTCATTTTTTTTTTGTTTCATTATGATATATATATATATATATATATATATATATATATATATATATATATATATATATATATATATATATATATATATATATATATGCTTATGAAATGCTAACAATATGATCTTAGTAGTCTACATATAAACATTATTCTTCTTAATATGTTATTGCTACTATTAAATCATTCCTAATGTACATGATTCAAATGGAGCTTGCTGCAAATACACCCTAACAATGACCCTTTTCTGGAAATTTTTCAAAATTTGGTCGCCTGAGAAAACATCAGATGGGTGGCCCCCTTAATTCCCTAGGCGGTCCCCTTAATTTCAAGGGGGCCGGCCAGCAATTTGGTCGCCTGGGAAATTCCCTCCAAACAATCACCTCTCATTCCATCATCCTTCATCATCCCAAATCACCATGTTATCACCTAAATCCTCCATCTCTAAGACTCCAAGGAAGCAAAGACTTGTCATCATACCACCCAAACACCTTCTCATTGACCTCACTAAAGAAGACAACACCACTCTATCACCACCACCTAAATGCTCATCTCCAAATGCATCTAATGCACCATCAAAAACACCTTCCACCAATGATGCCTCCTCTTCTTCCATACCTTCAACCTCCTCCATCAATGACTACATCAACAAACATCTCTCCTAACCACAAACAACACCACCACCAACAACATCCCCACCACATATCACTCAAGAACCTTCATTCACCGAGTTTGCCATATCCCTCTCACCAATCACACCTCTTGATGCGCACCTTTCATCCTCAACAATTCCACCACCTCTCCTTACCCTTTTTGGTTTCAAGCTTTATGAGTATCATGTGCTTTTGGGATGATTATGTAGTATCATAAGTTGTTTTTTTTGAATGTTTGCATGCCTTATGTTGTAATCTACTTGGTTGTGTATTTATACACAACACTTTTATTAAATGAATGCTCTTATTCTATATGCTTGCTTATTGTTGTTACATATACTTGTGCTTCTAACTTTTTTTTTGCAAGCGTTCCATAGCTCGTTTCCTTGGTGCCCCCAAACGAGGGGGAGTACACATCAAGGGGGAGTTCTCATACGACACTTTTACACTTAAAACTTGTCGGTTAAACCTTTTTGATTCTACAAAAAGGGGGAGAAATAGATGTAAACTCACTAAATACTTGTCTAAAAACTAATTTTTAGATTTAATGAGTTTAGATTTTGTAATCATCAAAAAGGGGAGATTGTTGATATAAATAATGCCTAAACACGTTATTAATATTTTTCGATATCCCTACGTTTTGATAATCACAAAATGTAAAATCATTAATCGGAAAATTATGACGTAAACAAGTATTTAGTTGTAAATATCTATTTCTACAACTCAAATCACTTAAGGTATGAATGAACTAATGCTTAATGCATTATATGATCAAAGGAACATTTTCTTAAACACTAGATTTTTTATAAAATGTCAAAAACATTTTATATCTTTTAGAAAAACATTTTTGGTAATAAATAAAAAGGTTTAATTCATTATAAATTTATGAATTCAAATTTTCAACCAAAATCAGTAAAAATGTTCCAGAAAAACCTTCCCCACAAAAAGACAAAACTGGGCAACGGCTAGGGAGGGCGGCCCCCTTAATTATACAAGGCGGCCCCCTTAATTTTAAGGGGACCGCCCCCCTATTTAAGGGGGCCGGCCACGCTCCAGTAGCTTTCCAGCTGTCTAGTTTTCTGCCTATAAATACCAGCCTTCCCCTGGATTTTTACTCACCTTTTGCACCCCAAACTTTCTGTTGTAAATCCTCTCTAATCCTTGTAAATACTTTCTAAAATCCTTTGATCATATTCTCTTAAGCATTGGTTTCCAAGTGATCCAAGCTTCAACCATTCAAGTGCAAAAGAAGAATACTTCTATCAATCAAGATTAGAAGTATTACAACTTAGTATCATCTTGTTACTTAAGTTGATTAGTTTAACAAAGTTTGTAAATCATTCATTCATTTGTGTGTAAGGTGTGTATAGTAAATTAGTGTTGTGTGTAAGTAGTGAAGAAGTTGTATAAGTAGTTGTGGTATAGAAGTTGTGAGGTCATAGTGTAGAAGTCGTGAACCCGTGGTGTAGAAGTTGTGAAGCCGTAGCTTAGAAGACGTGAAGTCGTTGTGTAGAAGTCGTGAAGCCGTAGCTTAGAAGTCGTGGAGTCATTGTGTAGAAGTCGTGAAGCCGTAGCTTAGAAGTCGTGGAGTCATTGTGTAGAAGTCGTGAAGCCATAGCTGAGAAGGTGTGAAGTAGTTGTGTAAAAGTAGTGAAGCCGTTGCTTAGAAGTTGTGAAGTCGTCGTATAGAAGTCGTGAAGCCGTTGTGCAGAAGTCGTGAAGCCGTAGCATAGAAGTTGTGAAGCGGTCATGTAGAAGTCGTGAAGTCCTAGTGTTGAAGTCGTGAAGCCTTAGTAAATAAGTTGTGAAGAAGTTGTGTTGTGAAGTTGTGAGATTGGTTCTAGCTACGATTAGAACTCGACATTTAGCTTTGTGTCGTTAAGCCGGTGTAAGCAAAAGTTGTGTAAGGTTTTCTCCGCCATAAGGGAGCTTGTTGAAGTTGTGAAGAAAACTCTCGAGCTTGGTGCTCGGGGAGTGGAGTAGGGCAAGGAAGGTGTCCTTGTAGCCGAACCACTATAAATCTCTCGTGTCTCGGTTAGATCTTGATGCGTGGTTTTGCAACCTTACAACAGGTTTTACCTCTCGAGGGATCTCAAGAGGCTTACAACCCCACCAGGCAGTGTACCTGACCGATGTAGTATAGTGTAGTGGTAAGTACGGGGGATTGATCGTTCTCCACAGGGAATAGTGTTCGTTAGGTGTGAAAGGCTACTCTAATTAGGTCTAAGGGTTGAGGAAGATTCTTTTTATGTTTTTATAATTTTATGAAAGCAAGTAAAATCTCGGGTTTTGAAGGAGTGGGCGGAATTAGTTGCTAGTCAACTAACCCAAATTACTACAAATGCAAATAAAATAAAATAACAAAAATGAAAAGTGGTGAGAAACTTATGTGTAGAGAAATGTGTTTACTTAGATTTCCTTACTCCCTAACTATCTTTTACCGGTTAATTAGTGTGCATTAGTCGCGTGGATGACGGGTGTATTCCTTAATACCATTCGTGGGGTGGCGTACTTACTTCCCCAAACTCTACAAGCTCCTACTTCACTCCTATGTCGAGCCGGCTAGGAAGCTCCTAACATGGGATCACTAGAATTCGCTTGTGCATTAAATACAACCATAAAAACCTTTAGTACGCGTTTGGTTCATGTTTCTTAAGACGTTCAAGCAAGTTACCGAATAGGAAGTTAGCCAGTTTTCTTAAGCCTAACATAGATAAACAATCATCCAATACAACTAATAACACACTAACAACCAATAATCAATAGCTAGGTTTCATTAGATCTAAGCAAACACAAGATAAAATTAGCCTAACATGTTAAACAAAAGACAAGCATAAGATAGAATCAAACAACACATAGACATATTGAATGATTAATTGATAACTTATCTTTCAATGAAACATGGAAGATCTCAAGGCAAAAAGCCCTGAAAAAGTAGCTAAAATCGTCTTAGGGTTTTATCCCAAAATTCCACACACTCAGCTCTCCCTAATGACAAAAAATTAGAAAACTATATATAGACTTTGACATCTGACGGCGTCACCTTATGCATTGTGACGCCGTCACCTCGCCGCTTTTAGGGTTCCCGGATGACCATCTTGACGCCGTCCCTCTTTAGCTCTTCAAAAATCCATTCTGGCTTATCAAGGCTTGACGCCGTCGGATCCTGAACGTGACGCCGTCCCCTTATGATTTAAGCCGTGACGCCCTTGATTTAGTTAAAGCGTGACGCCGTCAGAATTCTCATGCAAACTCACTGGCCCGTCATGAGTAAATTTCACATCCAACTTTTCTTGCCAAGGCATGACGCCGTCTGGAGTTAATGTTGACGCCGTCAAAGGTGACTTTCAGCACAATTTTGAGACTTTGCCGTTTTCTTCACTTTTATGCTCCAAAAACGTCCAAAATGCCTCCTTTTCCAGATTTCTCCTCAAAAGTACCTAAAATGACAAAAGGAATGATTTAGGGCAATATTTGATCAAATAAATACGATTTCGGGCTTAAATGACCCCTTAAAAGCGGTACACTTTTCGCCTCATCAAATACCCTTACACTTGAGATTTGCTTGTCCTCAAGCAAATGCGCTTTTATTCTAATCAAAATACAAGTTAGGGGTCATTTAATGCAAACATAAAAGTAATTACAACAAATAATCGTTCCACTTCAATCATAATAAGCACGGAGATTACATACTAGCACCTCACAAGTAGTGTTTAGATACTCACATCTCTCAAGTGTCATCAAAATAAATCTCATAAATGAAAACGGATAATATCTCTCACTACCTGTCATAGCAAATAGATTACCATAGGCTTGGGAAAGGATCGAAAACCTCCTCCACTAGGCGTAAGCACCTAAGATAAACTATCAAAGAGGGCTTTTAAATGGGTTATAACGTTAGGTGTAGGGAAAAGGAAAACACGGTTTTGTTGGATACGGGATATTTTACTGGTGGCGAGTTAAAGATCTTGATCAATTACATGTACTATACAACGTTGCTAAGCCAAGACTAGACTCGATCTTAAGCTAGAAACAAAATAACATAAACATAAAATAAACATAAAATAAAACGGGATGGTAGTCCGTATGTTTTTTCTATTTTTCTTTTTCTCATTTTTTTTTGTATTTTTCTTGATTTTTTCGATTTTTTTTTTTTTTTTTTTTTTTTTTTTTTTTTTTTTTTTTTTTTTGCATACACTTTTACCCTACCATCCAAAATAATACATCAAAGGGGCGTTGCATCCCCTTACACTTGAACTTTTACATAACTTTACAAATACTAATCTAATGACTCGAATTAAGATAATTGAAAAACTTGGAGTACTTTTAAAACATTTAGCACATATGGGGGTAATAAATGATGTTCTTCCCCATTACTCCATTACACTAGTACTTTACCCATGAGTCCCAATCGTCCCAAAACAATATGTACAAGGATATGACTCGACTTAGCAACCATGTAATCAATTAGATAATTAACTTGGGTTTAAACAAATGTTGTAACAATAATGCACTAAAAATGAGTGCATACAAGGTAGGCTAAGGCGATTTGGGTGTACATTTAAGTGGGGTGTAACAAATTCTTCCTTTAAGTAAAATGCTTAAAGGTCGAAACAAAAAGATAGGCTCTGAGGGGTGTACTAGGGGTATCGTGTACTAAAAATGAGTACAACGCAAAGGGTGTGGGAGAATTACTTGACCAATGTAGCCAAAGTAATTATAACAAAAACACAGGTGTAAAACAATGGGTTAATCCTAATGCCTCTTATCATGTAGTAAATCTAACTACACGAATGTAGTCTCACTTGTGGCCTTGGAATGGTCCTAACGCAAGTTCTAGAATCTAAGTGCTACCGGTACACACATCATAGCATAAATGCTTTTCCTACCAATTCTAGGGGCGAACCTCACATATTTGGGGGTGGAAAATTTTTTAGTGGTACGGTTTTTTGTGCTAGTCATATAACTCCTATCCATGAGACGCTCATTAAGATCAAAGTTTCACTCCTATATGTTGTAAAAAATTTTAAATTTGGCACTAAAATTACCTTAACAAGTATTTCTCTCAGTTTTATTACACATCTACTATTAAACAAACAAAAATCAAGCGCAATTGTATTCTCTAAAATCGTACTTTTACCCTCCCCTTACACTTAAGATGAACGTTGTCCCTAATGTTCAAATAACAAGATGTAAAAGAAAAAGTAAAAGAATGAAATCAAATACTCCCCTGATTCGCTCGTTGGATAATGAAATTACACGGTTAAATCTTCCTCCAAAGAGAATGTTGAAGCTCCATGACTAATGCATCGCCATAAGCTTGATTCAAAACATTTCCTTGTCCAAAATAACCTGTTGAACCTGAGAAAACAAACACGAAAACCTGCATAACATCGGCGGGATAAAATCTATATATAAGGATATAATGCTTGTGGAATGATAACTTTGCAGATTCCTGGAGATTATAAGTTGGAGATTTTAATAAAAACTTTTTATGAAAACAAAATTTTCAAAAATTTCTGGAAATTAAATCTGACGCCGTCAGGTTATAACCCCTGACGCCGTCAGAAATGACCTGACAAAAATTTTCGTTTTAAGTTTCCGGAAAATTTCTGGAAAAACCTTTAACTTACTTCCTGGAAATCCTGCAAAACATCATTATGACTCGATACAAGCATTTGACTCAAACAAATACGAATATGTATGTTAATTTAATATTATTACGATTCATGTTAATTTGTGTTCTAATAAACCGATTTAGATTTCCCTTACACTTATCTTTTGCAAAATACCTTTATATGTAGTTAAGACGAAGTTAAAAACAAAATAAAGCATTTTCACAAATTACTTTTGAACATGAATCAATACTAATAAAAATTAAACACACATACGGAAACAAATAAAATCAAACAAACAAATAAATAAACACACAAAGCAAATAAACCATGGGCTGCCTCCCAAGAGCGCTTGTTTTTGTTCGAGTCACGAGCCTGACTCTACCCTTATTTAATGGATAAAGGAGAGGTTTTCCCTACACTTAGGATTAAGTGCGGGTGATAGTAGCGATACACACCAGCTCGGTAGGAGTATGCCACGTGAGGAAAGAGTGGTGGATGAATTATATGCTCAAAGGGGTGTGCTCCTTTCATCATAACCTTGCCTAGTTCACTTTGGTCAATGGGTGATTTTGAGTTTCCTCCTAAAAAGGGATCATCTTCTATCAACTTCGAGAGACTCCTAGTTGGGAATCCATCTTGACCTAATAAACCCGGTTTAAACCCATAATGTTTCTTGCGGTCAATCATGAATGGGTGATGTAAGTATGTAAGGTCATGGTTCACTCCTATGTTAGCTTCCTCTCTACAAGGCCTAGAGTCTACTTCCTTAATCTTAACATTACCCGGACTACATGGTTTGATGGGTGGATCGGGACCTAATTCAATTCCTATGTTCACATCTAAGGATGGAAGATTAGGTAACGGTTTTGGTTTAGGCTCCGGTTCATCAAAACTAGGAACTTCCCTAGAACTAAGAGTAAGGTTATCATTATGAGTATTCAAACCTATATGCTCTAGTGGTGCTTGGTCCAAGGGTTCTACCTCAATTGGGGTTCCTAAAGTCTCTTCTACTTCTTCTGAATAAGTCACGGGCGGTGTGTATGCCTCAAATGATGGTAGGACTTGTGGGGTATTTGGCGGGCTTGGATTTTCTACTTTATCATCCATCTTATCAAGATCACCTATATCCTCAACATGTGTTTCATTATAATCCAACCCTAACATTTTCCCAAGTATCTCAAGTGCTTCTCTAGGCATCTTAACTTCTATGTCCGAATCATAAGGATCATCCTTAATATTCTGACTGCTATATTCAAATTGCCTAAAAGATTCATCATGTGTTTCTTGAGATTCATCGTCATCGATCATAAAACCTAGGTCTTTTTGATCAATGTGATCATGCTCGGCTAGATCCTCCATCACATCAAGATCACCTAAGTGTTCACCCTGTATTATGGTAGTGCCTAACCATGACATGCAGCTAGGTGGCTCAACTCTAACCATCTCAGAATCTTGGTTTGACTCTAAGTCCATGTCCTTGGAAACTAGGTCTTTTTGCTCATACGAATCCATCAATTCGTTCCACTTATGGGTCATCGTTAGGAAGCTTTCCTCAAAATTCATCCAAAGGGTCTTACTAAAAGGAATTGATCCAGATAATGATTGTCTAAGAGAAGTATCACATGCATAGAATTCATTAAACCCATCTAACCTTACCCCCAACTTTATTTGGATATCACAAAGATCACGAAACAATTCATAGGAATGATAGGAAACAAATCTCTTGGTGAAGTATAATTGTTCATCTATTGTCAATGATCTAAATGGAATTTCATCCGCCATAGTGACAAATGAAAATGGTTTTACAAACAAAGGGCACAAAGAAAAAGATAGACTAAAGAAAACCTAGAAAAATAAAATAAAAAATCTCACTAGAAAGGAATCTAGTGAGTAGACCTAATAGAAATAAAAATTCAACCTAAACAATAACTATTCCCCGGCAGCGGCGCCAAAAACTTGATGCGTGGGTTTTGCAACCTTACAACAGGTTTTACCTCTCGAGGGATCTCAAGAGGCTTACAACCCCACCAGGCAGTGTACCTGACCGATGTAGTATAGTGTAGTGGTAAGTACGGGGGATTGATCGTTCTCCACAGGGAATAGTGTTCGTTAGGTGTGAAAGGCTACTCTAATTAGGTCTAAGGGTTGAGGAAGATTCTTTTTATGTTTTTATAATTTTATGAAAGCAAGTAAAATCTCGGGTTTTGAAGGAGTGGGCGGAATTAGTTGCTAGTCAACTAACCCAAATTACTACAAATGCAAATAAAATAAAATAACAAAAATGAAAAGTGGTGAGAAACTTATGTGTAGAGAAATGTGTTTACTTAGATTTCCTTACTCCCTAACTATCTTTTACCGGTTAATTAGTGTGCATTAGTCGCGTGGATGACGGGTGTATTCCTTAATACCATTCGTGGGGTGGCGTACTTACTTCCCCAAACTCTACAAGCTCCTACTTCACTCCTATGTCGAGCCGGCTAGGAAGCTCCAAACATGGGATCACTAGAATTCGCTTGTGCATTAAATACAACCATAAAAACCTTTAGTACGCGTTTGGTTCATGTTTCTTAAGACGTTCAAGCAAGTTACCGAATAGGAAGTTAGCCAGTTTTCTTAAGCCTAACATAGATAAACAATCATCCAATACAACTAATAACACACTAACAACCAATAATCAATAGCTAGGTTTCATTAGATCTAAGCAAACACAAGATAAAATTAGCCTAACATGTTAAACAAAAGACAAGCATAAGATAGAATCAAACAACACATAGACATATTGAATGATTAATTGATAACTTATCTTTCAATGAAACATGGAAGATCTCAAGGCAAAAAGCCCTGAAAAAGTAGCTAAAATCGTCTTAGGGTTTTATCCCAAAATTCCACACACTCAGCTCTCCCTAATGACAAAAAATTAGAAAACTATATATAGACTTTGACATCTGACGGCGTCACCTTATGCATTGTGACGCCGTCACCTCGCCGCTTTTAGGGTTCCCGGATGACCATCTTGACGCCGTCCCTCTTTAGCTCTTCAAAAATCCATTCTGGCTTATCAAGGCTTGACGCCGTCGGATCCTGAACGTGACGCCGTCCCCTTATGATTTAAGCCGTGACGCCCTTGATTTAGTTAAAGCGTGACGCCGTCAGAATTCTCATGCAAACTCACTGGCCCGTCATGAGTAAATTTCACATCCAACTTTTCTTGCCAAGGCATGACGCCGTCTGGAGTTAATGTTGACGCCGTCAAAGGTGACTTTCAGCACAATTTTGAGACTTTGCCGTTTTCTTCACTTTTATGCTCCAAAAACGTCCAAAATGCCTCCTTTTCCAGATTTCTCCTCAAAAGTACCTAAAATGACAAAAGGAACGATTTAGGGCAATATTTGATCAAATAAATACGATTTCGGGCTTAAATGACCCCTTAAAAGCGGTACACTTTTCGCCTCATCAGATCTTTCCATCTCTTACTTACATCTTTATTTATATCGTCATTACTTTTATACATATAGGCACATATAATTGTTAGCATTAGTTAGAAATTGATTTCACATAAAGATCAATTTAAAACTCTATTCATAAAAGTAAAACTTTTGTAACAAATCTAAAAGGGTACACATACAATCAACATTATTGTTCAAGTATTATTTTTCACATAAACCTAAATCTAAGATTTTAAAAGTAACAAAAGTTTTCATAATAAAATTAAAAAGACATAAAACTATTCAACCCCCCTTCTAGTTTTCCACATCTTCAAATAGGTAACCCACGCGCCCTAGATATTTCTTTTGCATCATTTTTATTCAAACCCTAATTTTATATACCGTTTTTATTAAATAAAACGTGTTAAAACCTTTCGATCTAAACCTAAATCGTGTGGATCTAACTTGTTTCGCCGTGAAACCCTCAACTCAGTCCGAGTTGGGGTGACTCACCGAGTCAACTCGGGTTAACTCGGGGTGAGCCGTTTATTTTTTTATTTATTTCATTTGATTCTAATTTATTATTTATTGTGTAGCTTGGGTTTGGAGTTTTGATGTCTCGATTGGTCCTGGTGGTTGAAGCCGAGAGCCCCCATGCTCGTATGACTCTTTAACCGTGACTCAATGAGTCACGGCAGTACTAGGGTTAGGATTAGGGTTAGATTTTAGGCAGCGATAGTTGCGTTATACCTAATTCGATTTGGTTGTATTTGATTTGATTTGGATTTGTTAGATTTTGATTCGGATTGTTGTAATTTGGCTGTTTTGGATTTTGGATTGTTGTAATTTGGCTGTGTTGATAGTGGTAACCAGGAGCCTATTGCTCGAGTAGGGTTTGAGCCGTGACTCAAAAGAATCACGGCGTGGCCCCATGGTTGTGCCGTGTCGAGATTTGGTGTTGATTTGGATTTTTGATTGTGATATGATGATCCGAGAGCCTATTGGCTCGTGTTGGCTCGAGCCATGACTCAAAAGAGTCACGGCATAGCCATGATGTTCTTGTTGTGTTCGGATTTGGATTTGTGGTATATTGATTTGGCCGAGAGCCTTTGGCTCGGGAAAGACTCAATCCTTGACTCAAATGAGTCATGGCATAGCCTTGATGATTATGTTGTGTTGATGTTTGGATGTGGCTTGGCTTATTGCTATGACCAAGAGCCTTTGGCTCGAATAAACACGAGCCATGACTCAATAAGTCACGGCCAAGGTCTAATGGTTGATTTTGTTCAAATGTGGATAAGTCGTGACCCAAAAGGGCTACGACTAGTTGGAATGAGTCTAGTCGAGACTCAAGTAGGTCTCAACCGTGTAAGACTTGATGTTTGAAAACCTTGGGTTAGTATCGAGTTGGTTTGGACTCGAATGAGTCCTAAATAGTTAAGTGTTAATAACTTGGGCCCGAAAGCCCAATGAAAGCCCAATAAGTGTAAGTTGAGTATTGGGCCAAAGCCCAATACACTTGGGTCATTATATCCATTATTTATTTGTTTAGTCGTTTATTTATTATTCGTTATTCAATATGGTGTTTCGGTTAATTAATTTGAAAAACATGTAAGTTGAGTATTGGGCCAAAGCCCAATACACTTGGGTCATTATATCCGTTATTTATTTGTTTAGTCGTTTATTTATTATTCATTATTCAATATGGTGTTTCGGTTAATTAATTTGAAAAACATAAACAAAATAGTTGATAAACTTAATAACTAATAAATACGTGAATGATTGTGTCCAGTTAGATATATTTAATTTGTAAAAAGAGGTAATAAAACTTGTATTCAAAAGTCGTAATGACTTGAAAATGTTTTATAAAAGGGCGCATCATGCCCAAATTTCGATAAAACCTATTATAATTTAATCATTTATGATTACTCAAATATCCTAAAAACCTTTTCGATACTTATATAATTTCTTCCAAAATATCGATATTTCATCAACTATTTGGGGAAAAGGGTAAAACACCGAAACAATCTATTGATGTTTTCTGTTTGTTTTTCTTTCTTATTCTTTTCTTAATTTTAATTCCTCTTTTCTCTTCGTTATTCTTTCTTCGTATTTGTTCGTGTTTGCCGACTTTTATTATTTTAACATCTCGTATCCACAAGTCACTTTAGGGTTATTGCTGAGACTAAATACGAGTATTGTTTTTACAAATCACTTTAGAGTTATTGCTGAGACATATTATTCCTATATTAGGTTGTGCTGAGGTTTACTTGCCGTGCTATCCCATTTGATCATATTGTGATATCTCATTTCTCTGCTACTAAGGTGTGATTCATAACTCCATTTTTATTTTGAAATTGTTTATAAACCTATGGGGGAGATACATGCTACTTACTTATTTTTATGAGCACAATTGTTTATTCGTATGCTATTCCTGACTGATGCGATAAATGCTAAGTACCTTCCTTGCCAAAAGCAAGTCCCTCGATAATGAACCATTAATCACTTGCGAGTGAGCGCGATTGTAGTTTATAGGCCTATAGGATTTGACCATCCCGCCATGTTGACTAAGGTCGGTCAGAATGTGATGTACTACAATTGAGTTAACTAGGTATCTGGCAAAATACCTAGCTTCGGGGGCAATTATATTGTTATGAAATTCCGCGGTTACTGTCGACTTACGCCAGGGTTACTGGTGTTGGTTAACGCTTTGTATGTCATGAGCTTAGCAATTAAATAAAGAGAATGAATGATTATGTGACGCTTACCCGATATTTTTATTTTTTTACTTATATCTTCCAAACTTAAAATGTTTTGCTCAACTATTATTTACTAAACCTATTGATTACACCCAACCTTTGTGTTGACTTTTTAGCATGTTTGTCTCAGGTAATTGATGCATGATGTGAGCACCAGGAGTGGCTGACGGTTGAGGATGGGTTTCATTGGGCTACACTTTTTTCCCTTACTATCTTTATCATTCTAAATATCTTTTAAAACTGTGTCTTTTATTCCGCTGCAAACTATCTTTATTTTCCGCTGCAAACTATCTTTATTTTCCGCTGCTACTTGTGATATGAGTCTTTTAGACTCTAAACATTAAATTTTGTATTCGAATGATATATTTATTAAAAATGTCTCGTTATGAGATCATTTTTTGTGATTGTGACTGTTTTACCCCTCACGTAGCACCCCAAGCTCAGTTCCGCAGCCATGTTTCGAGTTGGGGGTGTTACAGAATGTTAAATCTTTAAAGTCTTTTATCTCTTTATGTTTTTGTAGAGTTTTGTATGACTTAGTACTGTTATTCAAGTCATTAAGAGTTTCGGTTGTTGGTTATACTTACTACTGTTAGGTATAATCAATATTGTGATCAATGTGAAAATTGTTATAGCTTGAATTTTCTTGGTTTTTGTACTAACATTTTGCAGGAAAAACAAAGAAAAGTGTTATATTGATGATGAAAAAGTTGTTTGGAATAGAATTTGAGTTAA
The DNA here is from genome assembly GCA_021014915.2 of Artemisia tridentata subsp. tridentata. Taxonomy (NCBI): domain Eukaryota; kingdom Viridiplantae; phylum Streptophyta; class Magnoliopsida; order Asterales; family Asteraceae; genus Artemisia; species Artemisia tridentata. The sequence goes on along the minus strand of CP139501.1, from coordinate 61,953,896 downwards.
TGCTGGTGACTCAAAGTTAATGTTGCTAGGCATAACTTACAGCTGCTGAGTTACTACTGCTGGGTTGTTCAGGGTACTATTTCATAAATACATCGATTAAGGGTTTAAATCATTCAATCTATTAGTTAATCAATTTCATTCTTCAAAATACTCTCTAATTATAAACCCTAACTAAATTTTTTCATCCAATTTCAAAACCCAACACAATGGCGAATCTAAAGTTATCTGATTCACACAATATGGTCGCCTTCTTGTCCAAACCTAAAGAGAGTGAAGGGTTTGAACAAATGGTGGATTTTCTGAATGCACACCCTATAAGGTATGCAGTCACGGTTAATCCTACTATATATGTTTCCTGCATTGAATAGTTCTGGTCTACTGTTGTGGCCAAAACTATCAATGAGGAAGTACAGTTACATGCCGTAGTAGATGGCAATGAGATAATCATCACTGAATCATCTGTTAGAAGAGATCTTCAACTAGCAGATGAGGAACGTATTATTTTTTTTTTCATATTCTACTATTTTTGAAAATCTTGCATTGCTGGGGTATGAGAAATTTTTTGACAAACTAACTTTTTTTAAAGCATTATTCTCCCCACAATGGAAATTTCTAATTCATACTAGTTTACAGTGTCTATGTCCAAAGACTAATGACTGAAATGAGTTTAGTAGTACTATGGCATCTTCCATTATCTGCTTAGCTACAAACTAGAAGTTTAATTTTTCAAAATTGATTTTTGATAGTATGGTTAGAGACTTGGATAATTTGTTTGGAAAATGAGAAGGGTAGGCAAAGGTTTTTTCAAATATGAGAAGAGTAGGAAAAGGTTTTTCTGGTAATGTAACACCTTTGTTTCCAACAATGGTGGTACAAAACAAACCATAAGTGGGTGAAGGTTCAGCCATTCCCACTGATCCCCAACACACACCTACCATTTTACAACCATCCACATCTCAACCTCAAAAGATTCAAAAACATAGGAAGCCTAAACAAAAGAGAAATGAGATACCTCAGTCTAGTGCTCCTACAAAAATTGTTGCAAATAAGGTTATCCATAAGGAGTTGGGTGACAGATTAATGAGGGCTGCCACTACTGTTTCTAGCTTAGATGTAGAGCAGGATAGTGGTAACATAAATAAGACCTAAGTATCAAAACATATAATTCGTATTAGATAAATCTAACACAACTATAATAGAAACTGTGTTTTAGTGTATTAAAGATTATGCGGAATCTAATCTTTAATATTAAGAAGAATTGCTAATGAAACAGTAAAACAATGAACACACAATTCAACAAATAAGCTCCAATATTATTAATGATAATAATAAGAATACTCTCAAAGTATTAGGGTTACAAAGACCTTGAAGGTACGAATTATATGTTTTTGATACATCTAACTCTATGCTCTAGGACCTCCTCTTATACACCAATTAGTCCTACTCGGCTTACAACACTTTCTTAAGTATATCAAATCTTTTATATAAATATCTAATACATATCTCATAAGCAGTACAAACAAAATGCCTAACAGTACTAACTTACACTAACAGTCTTAACTTTGCACTGGAAATTATAACCTTGAACAGCACTAAGTTTGTACTAACAGTCTTAAACTTGAACAGCACTAAGTTTGTACTATCAGTCTTAACTTTGCACTGGCAGTTGTAACTTCACTTAGCATATATTCATTGAAGTTCCTCGGCAGCACTAACTTCATCTGAGCAGCAGTAACACCAATATGAGCAGCAGTTGATCAAACAACATCAAGAAGGCTTTTAATCCCAACACGGAGGAATTGGAAACCTCATTTGTACCGAGAAAACAATAAATAAGGAACTACAGATTAGTCGAATGAATGGAGAAAAATTTAAAAGGATGATCAGGGAGGAAATGGACATTGGTTTTGGTATGGATAAGACATAAAACACCGTGGCCTTGAGTCTAACTTAAAGACTCGTTAATAAACAAAAGTTTTTTTTCGGGAGATAACCCAAATTATCCTTTCTCTTTCCCTTTTTATTAGTTTAGTTTGGTTTGGTAGGCTTTGTTCTGATTCTTGCAGGTACTGGAGAAAGACGGATGGCTTGGAAACGCACCATGGAGTCTTTCACTCCTGGAATTCTTCTCAGAGAGTTTCTACGGCGTAACTTATTGCTATGGTTATGCCGTAACCATCGTCAGACATCTGAAATTTTGTTAGGTGTCATTACTTACGGCGTAACTCGATCCATGAGTTTACGCCGTAACTTTCCCCTGTACCAGGATTTTTTTTATTTTAAGTAACTTTCATATCTTAACCTTGTATTAGTTTTTTAATGAACTTTGTAGGTGTGTTCCCTATAAACCCTCACGAGACTTCACTCGTCCACTCGGGACACTGAGTGGTTCAAAAGGCTTGTTGCATACGCTAAATGCAACCGTGATTCCTACGAAAGTGAGTTAGGTTTTTGTTTTTTTTTTATTTTCTTTTTACTTTTAGATTTATGCTTGTGGGTAGCGACGTGATTTCAGGGATTTGGAGTTTGTCACGTGGCGAAGCGAAGGTACGTTTTCTTAAACATGATCCTTCTATCATTTTCGGAGCAAATTTCAAGAGTTCTTGTTCTAATTCTACTTTTCTCCTTTATTATTACATGCTTGGTACAAAAGGGACTTTGTACATTTCAAGTGGGGGGACAGGAGTAGAATTATAACTTGAATTTTATTTGTCCATTTTTCTAGTTTATTTTGAAAAATTAAGCCATTTTTAAACTTTTGATATGTTTTTCTTAAAAGAACTTGAATAGACTGTTAATACAAATATCGTCATAAAAACGTTATTTATATTTTATGATCTTTGCTTAATTTTGTTAATGACAATTACAAAGTTTATCTTAAAGCAAAGCATAAATATAAGATTAAGTCTTTTACATTTATAGTGATAAGTCTTTTAAAACACATTTACACATTACTAGATTACTAGGAATAACATTATATACATTTACATTCTTATTTCTTAAATTATAAATATTTAGGATGACATCATGGCATGCATCATGAACATATCTTAGAAAGATTTTTGAGATATCTTGTATAGATCTTCAAGCTAAAGAGTTGACATTTGAAGATATGGAAAGATTGTGCAAGATATGGAAAGATTTGAGAATCTATTAGCTGTCCTGCACTGGCGGATCCAAACCCATGCAAGGGTGGATCCAAATTTAGAGATCCGCCAAATCCGCCAACTGTTTTATCAGTTTGCCTATAAATAGCAAGCTAATCATTCTAGCACATTCATCACTCATATAGCTTAAAATATATAATCATTCATTTGCATATCACTAAACCATATCATTCATTTCATTCTTGTTGATCTCACTTTTGTAGCAAAGCAGACCAAGCATACAAGCTTCAACATACTTACTGTTGCAAGTTTCATTAGTTAGGTTCTGTGTGATTTTGTATTAGTTCACACATCATTGTTATATCTTTCATTCAGTAGAGTTTGGTTAGTGTTTTAGTCCTTAAAACACAAAGAGTGTCGGGAGTGGTTGTGCCCTTGTGAAAGAACCAACGGGAGTGGTTGTACCCTTGTTAAAGAACCAACGGGAGTGGTTGTACCCTTGTAAAGAACCCGGTGTTTAGCTTTGTACCGGATAAAGTGTAAGCGACGTGTATAAAGGTTTTTTCGCCGAGAACGGAGTTTGTTTCTTAGTGAAGAAAAACTCTCGAGTTAGAGGCTCGAGGAGTGAAGTAGGGCAAGGAAGAGAGTCCTTGTAGCCAAACCACTATAAATCTCCGTGTTGTGGTTTGATTGTTCCTATCATTACTTACTTTACTTATATTGCTTGTTTGTGAGTATTTACTTTGAAATCACGTTAAGTCACAAAGCGAATTAATTTGAAAATGGTAAAAACTATTCAACCCCCCTTCTAGTTTTCCAAAATTGGCATCATAGCTACGTTATTCAAGATTTTCAAATATATTGTATTTTAAAACTTGAAACGATCAATGGATTTTGAAAACTTTAAAGAAGGGCAATCTATGCAAAGACCACCACTATTTGAACCAAATTGTTTCATATACTGTAAAAACCGCTTTGAGACATATGTGAAGTCAAAGGACATATATCTATGGTATATAATTGTAGACGGTGATTACAAGCCCATAAGTAATAATATTTCAGGTGGTCGGGATGAAGGTGCTTGTTAGCAATCATTTTATGTCAATATAAAGTGATGGTCATTTGCTAACAATTTAATGTGTCAAGTATAATATTTAGTTTAGATTAGTGGGCTATATGTATTAGCTTTGTTAGTTATAACTTGTATATGTGTAATACAAGTATAGTCCACTAGATAGTCCAACAAAACGCCCATCAAACACATGTATGTTTGATGGCATGCGTATAAACACACACACATCTCTTCACAGAAAGGGTGCCTCATTTTATTATAAGAAAAGAGTGTGTGTGTGTGCAAGAGTTTCAAACTTTGTCTTTGTTTATTTCTTTTCACAAAGCTAATAAACATTTGACATAAATATATGCCATACGATCCATGCTACTCTTATTGTTCTTATATTGTTTGTGAGTGTCATCATCTCAAGTGCTTGTGTGTATGATAAAGAAGGAGATTCGTGGTCTACAAGTGGTATACATGAGCCAATCTTCAAGGTAGAAGGTTTGTATGTTTGGTTTGTTTCAAAAAAATAACCCACTGTTGTGTTTTTTTTTTTTTTTTTTTTTTTTTGCTTCTAAAAAACGTGACCAAGTGGTGTTTTTTCTTGGAATCAAATAGCAAAAAACTTTTACAAGGTTGTGTTTGTTATACTCAGTGAGTATTTCTATGTTGGTGAAAGAAAAAGTGCACTGTTGGTGTTCTTAGTTTGTTTGATCGAATCAAAGAAAAAGAAAGTTACTTTATGTGTTTATGAATATTATATTTGTAATATCTTTGATTTGATTGGTTCAAGTTGGTACAAGTTGGTGAAAAATGTCAGGAATATTAGCAAAGTGGTGAAAAGGTGTAAGGTTTCACGTGGGAAGGTACTCAAAAGTCAACAAAAGTGGCAAAAAGCAGAAAATTCTCGCAATTCAACAATTCTCTCGCAATTGGACTGCTCTATCGCAATTACTACTGCTCTCGGAATTGGCCCAGTCTCGCAATTGCTGCTGCTTCTCGCATTTCCACTGCTATCGCAATTCAGGACTGGTCTCGCAATTCAACATTTATCGCAATTGCCTGATTGTCTCGCAATTCAACTTTTTCTCGCAATTGAGTGCTCTTTCGCAATTGTAGCAGTTTTTTCGAAATTGGGTTTCGCAATTGGTGCTAGGCTATCGCATTTGGTCTCGCAATTGATGCAATTTTCAGAATTGGCAACTTCAGTCCTTGTACTTTCAGCTGCCTTAAGATATCTTTCGGATTTGACACTTTTGGCCCTCGCAATTGTGATTAAAAGACTTCAAAGTTAGATAACTTTTAAGGATTTGATTCGAACGTAATTTCGTCAACTCGAAAGTGAACTCGGTATTTTTACTCTTGTATAAGAGTGTAAAATACTTCGACAAACGGTTATCTAACCTTTTGTATAAAAGTGTTAGATTTTATATAAATTACCGATTTATATAAATTAGATATATTTCTATCTAAATTGATATTTAGCCATAATTTGTATAAATTTTGGTCAAATTGAAATTTCTATAGAAATTGTCGAGTTTATCTAAATTGTAATTTACATAACTTTTGTCGAAACAGTAAACTTTTGACTTTGTCTTAATTATACTTGAATCAAGTTTCGTAACGTTATTTAATTTGTTACAACATCAACGATCATCAACAACAAACCAAAGCATCACATCAACAACCAAGTTCAAGTTCAACCTTCAACGAAAACAACTTCTATTTTGTTGAAACGATCCTCAATCCACTTTATCATACAATAATTTCAAGATGACTACACAACAAGACATTCATGCCGCAGGTTCAGAAAACCGACCTCCAATGTTAGAAAAGGGTGGTTACCTTCCATGGACGAGTCGTATGCTTCGTTATATGAAATCAAAACCTAATGGACAAGGTAGACTCTTGGCTAACTCTGTTGAGAAAGGTCCATTCAAGCCTCGTAGGACGGAACTTACAGCTGAAGATCGAACTTCAGAACCTCCCGTTGCAGCAACTTACAAAATCCAAGAAGAAAAGGATTATACGGCAGATGATTGGAAGCAAATTGAAGCTGATAACTTGGCAATGCATCTAATCCAACTTGGGTTACCTCAAGATATATTCTGTGCTGTAGACAGTTGTGAAACTGCTCATGCAATGTGGGAACGAGTCAAAAGACTTTGTTATGGTACAGATATTGGTAAACAAGAATTGGAAAACAAGCTTCTGACTGAATGGGAGAAGTTCACATCTACACCAGCTGAACAGATTGAATCCTACTACACACGGTTTTGTACTCTAATGAATGAGTTGATCAGAAACAATTTGGCACCTAAACCAATTGTTCAAAATATCAAGTTCATCAACAACCTTCCTGCAGAATGGGGACGATATGTTACTATTGTCAACCAGACACAAAACCTTCACAAGATGAACTATGATCAGCTTTATGACTTCCTAAAACAAAACCAAGCAGAGGCAAATGAAGTCAGACAAGAGAAACAAGCTAAACAACAAGATCCTCTTGCACTCATAGTCCAAACACCTACACCTGCAACAGTTAATCCACAACCTTCATCATCATCTTCATCCCAACAAGTCATGCAACAACAATACAATCCTCAAACACCGTTCTACCCACAACAACAACATGTAATCCCACAACAACAATACCCGCAACACCCAGATCAACATGATCAGGATGAGTCAACTGATGCTTTGACTCAAGCTTTTGCCTACCTATCAAAAGCATTCCAAGGACGTTACTCCACACCTACCAACAACAATCAACGAATCTCATCGAACACTCGCAACAAGCAGATTGCACAGCCGAGTTTCAACATGGGACAACAAGGACAGATGGTTGGGGGATATGGGAATCAGCAGGGATATGCTCCAAGATATCAGATGGGTAATCAGAATGTAGGGCAGTATGTTGGTAATCAGATGGGTCAGTTTGCAGGGAATCAGATAGGTAATGCTGTTGGTAATCAAAGGGTACAGAATGTTGGGAATCAGTTTGGGAATGTTGCTCAGGGAGCTGGGAACAGGAATCAAGGTAATGTGATGAAGTGCTTCAACTGTCAGGGTGTTGGTCATATGGCTAGGAACTGTCCAGACAAGCCGAATAAAAGGGATCCAGCGTATTTGCAGAAAGCATTAATGTTGGCAAACAAGGAAACGGCTGGGCTTCAGTTGAGTGCAGAAGAGAATGACTTCATGGCTATCATGGATGCTTCAGAAGATCTTGAAGACATCGATGCAAACTGCATTTTTATGGCTAATCTTCAGGAGGCAAAGTACGACACAGACTCAGAAGCACCTCCTGCTTTTGACACTAATGCGGTTTCTGAGGTACAACCATATGCTACATGTCACGATAATGAAATGTTTGATATGTCACCCCAAAATGAACAGTATCCTAAGACTCCTAATCTCATTTATGATACATACATGGACAAACCAAGTTGTAGTAATACTAATTTGGTAACTCCAGATATGGATCCTAATGAAGAATTCGTGTCACAACATACTGATAATGATGAGGAAACACGTGCTATGTTTGAATCATTATTGCATAATTGTAGTATTGAAATTGAGAAAGTTAAAACGGTCAATCGCGAGGTTAAGGTCGCGAATGAAAAATTGACCGCTGAGCTTGAGAGTTATAAGGTGAATGCAAGAGCTTATGATTTTCATAGCGAAAAACTGTCAGAACTTGAGGTTAGCTTAAGAGATTCTGAGTTAAGAGAGAAACATTTGCAAATAAAATTTGACACTCTCGATGTTAATTTGAATATGCAAATCTAATCTATTAACAAAGAAATTTCTGAACTAACCAACCAGCTTTCAAATCAAAAATCAACTTATTCCAATCTTGAAAAAGAAAAGAAGGAGTTGAATGAAAGGTTTTCAAAACGTGAAAAAGATCTTCAAAAAGAGATCACTGACAAAAAGGAAACCATTGCAAAGTTGGATGATTTGCTTGTAAAAACGGGTCATTCTGCACAAACAGTTAATTTGTTAATAAACGATCCAAACCCGATTTTACATACATTAAAAAAGGTGGCAATCGGTTATGAAAACCCTTATATTCTCAAGAAAGCTCAGAAAGAACAGAATGTGCTTTTCAATGGTAATTTAATAAATGTTATCCATGACCCTCCTTCGGGTTATGATTCAGATGAAACGATTGAGCATAAAGAAAAGAGACGTGTCAAAATGAGTCAAATGAACCCAGAAATTAAACCAATTGATTATAACAAGCTTAACACAGAATCTGGGGTTCATCTTGTTAAAAAGGAGTCACCTCTGTTTTTTCAAAAACCAGTGGTTTTCACAAGACAAAAAGCTGTCTCAATTCATCTGTCTAACATTCAACAAATGCCATCTAAAAACACTTTTGATACAAGTGCAGCTAGACTATATTTGGTGGATCTTAAACAGAGAATTGAAACACTTCAAAGTATTGTGGCTTCCAAAACAAACAGTCAAAAATTTGAATGGTTTTCAGGTGTTCAGGATGAAATTAAAGAGATTTTTTAATCGGAAATTAATCCACACATTTCTGCAATCTATGCGGTTGTTCAAAATGTGGAAAATAATCTTTTGAAAGAGTCAGCAGCATTTGTTAAGGACCACAAATCCTTAGTGAATGAAGCCAATGAATACTTGGAACACATAAAAGTTTTGGAACAACAAAACGACTCTCTCTCTTTCGAAGCTCTATCGACCGATATCATGTCTATTATTTTCCAAACATATTCTGTTGAGGATGATGAAAGACTTCGAGCTGAGACTTCTCAAATTGTTGAAAAATATGAAAAGACACTTTTGAAGCTTGAAAAACAAAATTGCACTTATTTTAAACAACTTGATACGAAAAAGGAAGAATGCAAGTATGACAAATTGTCGTATGAGCGTTCTTACAAAAACATGCAAGATCAAATAAATCTTTTGAAGTCTCAGCTTGCAAGTCAAAAAGGGCAGGGTGAGGAATCTACGGGTATTGCACCATTAACCCCCTTGCCTAATGAGAAACAAAAAGGGAAAGCTGTTGTCAAGAACACTAATGTGATAGCACCTGGCCTTTATATGATTAGTCCCACTACTGCGTCTGCCTCTACATCTAAAACATATAGGGCGATAGACAAAAGTATTAAAGATAATCCAAGCAAGATTAGGAATGCTAAAACAACATCTCAGGACAACAACGTAAATTCTAATGAGTGTGCCTTACCTTCTACAGGATTAGAAAGCAACTCTAGGAGCAAACGATAGACTAGGAGCAATAACAAGAAACCTAGTGTCTCGCCTGTTTCTGAGAGTCCAAGCAAGAAAGTAGAAGAACACCCTAGGAATTTAAAGCTTTCCAAGAAGAAACATGTATCATCTAGTTGTAATGATAAGACTCCTGTTTCTAATGCATGTAATGATTCTGATTGTTTAATGCAAAAGAAATCTTTGTCTGTAAATGCTTGTGATGATAATGTTTCTAATGAGGTGAAAAAGAATGATATGCCTGAACAGAAAAAGGGTCCTTTAGTAACTAAGGCTAAGTCTAGATACATTCGAAGACTTATTGCAAAAGCTAGGAACACCACTAGCAGCCTATTGCCTAAGGATCACTCTAAGTTTTGTGCATGGAAACCAACGGGTAGAATGTTCACACCTAAGAATGGCACACTAGAAATAGTTCCCACTGCATCTAAGGAAACCATCTCTAAGTGTGATTCACCTGTTACATCTAACCCCTTGGAACCAAATGTTAAACGGTTTCCATATACAAAATCATCTGTTCTTTGCAGGTCATTGAAATTTGTCTTTGGATCGTCGACTCGGGTTGCTCCAAGCACATGACCGGGAATCTGAAGCTGCTGATCAATTTTGTGTGGCAGTTCATGGGGACTGTACGTTTTGGGAATGATCATGTTGCAGCCATTCTGGGTTATGGAGATCTTCGGTTTGGAAATTATCTGATCACTCGGGTTTACTATGTCGAAGGGTTGGGACACAATCTGTTCTCTGTCGGACAGTTTTGTGATGCAGATTTAGAGGTTGCATTTCGGAGAAACACTTGCTTTGTCAGGAATTTGGTTGGGGATGATCTCTTAATTGGGGATCGTGGCACCAATCTTTATGCAATTGACATAAACCAAATGGCCTCTTCATCACCTATTTGTCTCATGACCAGGGCAGGCGAAACAAAATCCTGGTTGTGGCATAAACGTTTGTCCCATCTGAACTTTGACACGATCAACAAGCTTTCCAAAGACGACATCGTCTCCGGTCTTCCTAAATTCAAATACACCAAAGAACACCTATGTCCATCATGTGAGCAAGGAAAGAGCAAAAGAGCAACATATAAACCTAAACCCGTACCTAGTTCGGTTGATAGGTTGCATTTGTTGCACATGGACTTATGTGGCCCGATGAGAGTTCAAAGCATCAATGGGAAGAAGTATATTCTTGTAGTTGTCGATGACTATTCAAGATATACTTGGGTAAAGTTTTTGAGATCAAAAGATGAAGCTCCAAACACCATCATCACCTTTCTGAAGCGGATTCAAGTTCTACTTCAAACTCCAGTTAGGATAGTAAGAACGGATAATGGCACGGAATTTGTCAATCAGGAGTTAAGAACATTCTTTGAAGAAACTGGTATTACTCACCAGACATCGGATGTTAGAACTCCACAGCAGAATGGGGTAGTTGAAAGAAGGAATCGAACCCTTGTTGAAGCTGCTCGCACTATGCTGATTTACTCCAGTGCTCCGTTATTTCTATGGGCTGATGCTGTTTCTACTGCTTGTTTTACTCAAAACCGATCCCTAATCCATCCAAGATTCAATAAAACCCCATATGAACTTGTCAACAACCGAAAACCGGATATTTCTTATCTTCATGTATTTGGCGCTTTATGCTATCCAACAAATGACAGGGAAGATCTGGGAAAGTTGAAGGCTAAGGGTGATATTGGAATCTTCATTGGTTATTCTGAAAACTCGAGGGCATTCAGGGTGTATAACAGGAGAACGAAAAAGATCATGGAGACGATGAATGTGAAGTTTGATGAAATTTCACACCTCAAGGAGCTCAATCAATTCATGACGAACAACCCACAACTCAAGAACTGGATAATTTCTTCGAGTTCATGTACGATGAATACTATGGTGGCGCTTCGAAAAATGCATCTAACCAACATTCCGCTGCACCCACTCAACATCAACAAACACCACCACCTCCACCAAATCCAGATGCATCCACAACATTCGAAGCTGGCGCACCAACTCCCTCAACATCAACATCATCTACATTTACTCCAGCAACTCCATTCATTGAAATTGTTCTACCAAGAATTGATGAGCAAGAACAAAATAATGCTGTGTTAGACGAAGAAGTCTTTGAAAACCCGTTTGGAACGGAATCTGGTGAATCATCTTCCAGACTACATGAACCGACTAACACACAGTTATTCAGTCCAAGGTACCCTTCAACATTACAGTGGACAAAAGACCATCCGATTGAACAGGTTATTGGTGAACCCTCAAGACCAATTCAGACGAGAAAACAACTTCATACCGATTGCGACATGTACATCTATGTCTGCTCAGTCAGTCTCATAGAACCTAAGAACATTCGGGAAGCAATGGCAGATAATGCCTAGATTGAAGCGATGCAGGAAGAACTTCTTCAATTTCAAATCCATGACACCTGGGATTTAGTTCCAAGACCAATTGACAAACTAGTCATTGATCTTAAGTGGTTATGGAAAAACAAAAAGGATGAAGAAATGACTGTGATTCACAACAAAGCTCGTCTGGTGGCAAAGGGATACAGACAAGAAGAAGGGATAGATTTTGAAGAGTCATTCGCACCGGTTGCAAGGCTTGAAGCAGTCAGGATTTTCTTAGCTTACGCCGCTCACAAGAACATCACGGTTTATCAGATGGACATCAAGACAGCGTTCTTGAATGGAACTCTGAAAGAAGAAGTGTATGTGAGTCAACCAGACGGTTTCGTTGACAAAGATCATCCAGAATACGTCTACAAGCTAAAGAAGGCAATCTATGGTTTCAAACAAGCCCCACGGGCGTGGTATGACGAGTTATCATCTTTCTTGTTGTCAAATAATTTCACCAAAGGAACAATTGATCCAACCTTGTTTACAAGAAAATACAAAAATGATATTTTGATTGTTCAGATTTATGTGGACGACATAATATTTGGGTCCACTAATCCGACACATTCAAAACATTTTGAAAATCTCATGAAAAGCAAATTTGAAATGTCCATGATGGGTGAATTAAAATTCTTTTTAGGTTTACAAATTCATCAATCCCCACGTGGAATTTTTCTTAATCAAGCTAAATACACAATTGAGATTTTGAAAAAACATGGTATGGAAAATTGTGACTCTGTTGGTACTCCAATGGTCTCTCATGTACTTAACTGCAAGCCGACCAGATATACATTTTGCTGTTTGTTTATTAGCACGGTTTCAGGCAAGGCCTACCGAACTTCACCTCCAAGAGGTTAAACGGATCTTTCGATACCTTCGAAGAACCATTAACATGGGACTTTGGTATCCGAAGGATTCGGAGTTTACACTAATTGCCTTTTCAGATGCCGATCATGCTGGATGCCAAGTAACAGCGAAAAGTACATCAGGCGGAGCGCAATTTCTGGGAGAAAAGCTAGTAGGCTGGTCGTCAAGAAAACAAGATTGCACTGCTTTATCAACAGCAGAGGCCGAGTATGTGTCTCTATCTGCGTGTTGTGCTCAAGTCCTTTGGATGAGAACACAACTCACAAATTATGGTTTCTCTTTCAACCGCATACCTTTGTATTGCGATTCAAAAAGTGCCATAGCCATCTCGTGCAACCCAGTGCAACACTCGAAGACCAAGCATATTAGAGTCCGCTACCACTTCATAAAAGAGCACGTTGAAGAGGGTACTGTTGAATTGTTTTTCGTTAAGACTGATTATCAACTCGCCGATCTATTTACTAAGGCCCTCCCAAATGAGCGGTTTGAAAACTTAGTTCGTCGAATTGGAATGCGAAGCCTAACTCCCGAAGAGTTAGAAAGTCTTCTCGAATCTTATTGATTTAGATCAAAAAGCTTCGCATGTAAATATTTTTGTAAATATATACCTGTTAATATCTATACTGTAAATATAGAAAACTTCAAAAAGACATAAAAAATATAAAACACAAAAATCAAAAATATTCTTCTCACGACATGTCTCTCGTCTAATCAATATTCTGTACGTACTTAGAAATGTCATTCAACAATGATACGGGTATTTACAGATGCTTGAGCGAGAGTTATTTTTTATGTTTTTCTAAAACATGTCGTTTCTCAAATTTTCTTCATAAAGGCTTTCGTACATGTCAGTACGGAACCCGTTCTTAAACGTGAAATCTTTTAAATGTAGCTCGGGTATGCCGGAAAAGGTTTCAAATAAACGCTACATTGAATGACTTCTGATTATTTCCGATCAGAACTCGCAATGTTAATGGCGAAAAGCTAAAACCCGTGAGCACTTAATCAAAATTGTTTCAAAAGATTTTTCAAAGTCTTTTTATAAATTTTGTGCTCACAAGAACTCCCTCAAAGACCACTAAATGATTTTAAATTCAAAAGTTTAACCATTTGCTCTAATTAAGGGGGAGTAGAAAAAGAAAAATGTTCCCTTTTTCATGCTAAAATCAGTCCGTCTCTCCACAAAAAGTTTCATTTTAATCAACTGTTTTTCAAAAATACCACTTCATGCTATTTTTGAGGGGGAGATTAAGTGTTTATATATGGGGGAGAGGACGTGATTAAAATGTGATCTAAAAGAAGTTTTGTAGTTTGAATCTCAATACGAGTTCTTCAAAAAGACTCAGAACAACCCTTGAATTGACGAAACTAAATGTCTGTTCTCGAAAAGACATGTCCTGGACGGGTAATAATTTCAAGCTGGTTTACCAGTGATGCAAGCGTGTCTCACAAAGGACTTGTCTGAGTAGAATGTACCAATTCGAGAGATGATCATTGAATATGACCGGGACGGGTAATAACTTCAAGCTAGTCTAACTAGTGCTGTAAGCGTGTCTCGCGAAGGTCGTGTTCATTGAAAATCGATTATTTCAAATGTGCGAACTCCACCCGACATGTGCAGTTTATTTCAAAAATGCATGAGCACATGTGAAGGGGGAGTGTTTCATAAATACAAAACTCTCAATGTGTTAACAAAATGTGTTTTCTCATAAACACGTTGAGAGATTTTCACAAGGTTTAATGGCATGTGACAAATAATCTAGGATAATCATGGTGTAATAAGGTGATTATGGTTAGGTTATGTCCAATGATCCGCCAGAACCGGAGGGATCTACCCAAGGACTATTCCAATAGCTTAGCATTAGAAGTCCTTAGGAAAGATTGAAAAAGGGAGTATAATGAGAAAGGAGATAGAAGGGGTTGAAGAATGAAAAAGAAAAGTTTTTGTAAGGGTGAAAAGAAATAGCCCTCCATGAAAACTTAGGACAGAAACCGGGTCAATACATCTGCTATCGGTTCTCACTAAGGTGAAACTGATATTGAAGACAAGACGTCATGGACCCAGTGACGCATTTGCACCACCCCTCCTATCCACTCAGATATCTCTCAAAAGATATTTGTTTCATTTCTCACGGAGAACACTGCATAATCTATCGACCTCTCACTCCGAGATGTGTTGATATTGAAAAGGTGGCACTCTGCTCCATGCCTCCGACGACTAAAATCAAAACGCACATTATTGAGTCTAGAGACATGAGATTCATCAAAGATCTCTTAGGAACACTTCCTATGCAATACACTTGTGTTCACTCAAAAGGATACAAGTTGTATGAGTCTTAATGAGATCAAAGGATCTTGTCTCACGACATGATGGCCGAAGGACGAATTATTGCTAACTGTTTTATGCAGGTACCGACGAAAGTCTATCAACCATCATCATCTGCTATGACGACGCATCTGGACAGAAGAAGTAGATCAAGGCAAGTCAGACCAAAAGACGATTCCTTGAAGATCGCAGCGCATGAAGGAACACTGAATGAAGGATATTATACAGTGACACACGAAGTTCAAGATGTCAAAATCTAAAGACCAATCACGGGAGCATCATTGAAATGACCATCCCTTAGGGGGAGATTGTTAGCAATCATTTTATGTCAATATAAAGTGATGGTCATTTGCTAACAATTTAATGTGTCAAGTATAATATTTAGTTTAGATTAGTGGGCTATATGTATTAGCTTTGTTAGTTATAACTTGTATATGTGTAATACAAGTATAGTCCACTAGATAGTCCAACAAAAAGCCCATCAAACACATGTATGTTTGATGGCATGCGTATAAACACACACACACCTCTTCACAGTTAGTGAGCCTCATTTTATTATAAGAAAAGAGTGTGTGTGTGTGTGCAAGAGTTTCAACCTTTGTCTTTGTTTATTTCTTTTCACAAAGCTAATAAACATTTGACACAAATATATGCCATACGATCCATGCTACTCTTATTGTTCTTATATTGTTTGTGAGTGTCATCATCTCAAGTGTTCATGTGTATGATAAAGAAGGAGATTCATGGTCTACAGTGCTTCTCTTACTCGTCACAGTGATGAGCAAAAGAAGTTGATTGCCAAAAATAAAGAAGCCAAAATGATGCTTTACAATGCTTTACCTAAGAAAGAATATGAAAGAGTTTTTATGTGTAAAACGGCTAAAGATATTTGGCGATCATTAATTATCACTCATCAAGGGAACTCATAAGTCAAAGATAAAAAAATTGACCTTCTTGTTCAACAATATGAACAATTTGTTATCTCTGAAGATGAGACCGTTGATAGTGCGTTTGCTAGGTTTAATACTATTGTTACATCTCTTAAAGCACTTGATGAATCTTTTTCTAGTAAGAATTTTGTCAGGAAATTTCTAAGAGCACTCCATCCGAAGTGGAGAGCAAAGGTGACGGCTATTGAAGAATCTAAGGATCTTTCAAGCATGAACCTGGACGAGCTCATTGGAAATCTCAAATTTCACGAGATGGTGATAGAAAAAGACTCAGAAATAGTTAAAGGCAAAAAGGAGAAGATGAAGTCCATTGCCTTGAAAGCTAGGGTAGAATCAAGTGATGATGAAGAGTCTTGTTCTAGTAGTGAAGACGAAGAATATGCCATGGTCGTAAGAGATTTCAAGAAATTCTTTAGGAAACGAGGAAAGTTCGTAAGACCACCTCGTGAAGAAAAGAAATCCTTCCGGAAAGACCGTGATGATAGAAAAGGAAAGGTAGATAGGAAGTGTTATAGGTGTGGAGATTCTAGTCACCTAATAGGAGAATGTCCAAAGCCTCCAAAGAACAAATCTCAAAGAGCGTTTGTTAGTGGAGCTTGGAGTGACAGTGAAGGTGATGACGACGAGCCTAAGAACGATGAAGTTGCTCTCATGGCTCATGACTCAGAAGAGGTACATTCTGACTCGTCATACTCCTCTTTTGATGATGAAACCTTAGAAGTAGAATATAACAAACTGTGTGAAATTACCATTAAAATCATAAACAAGAATAAGTTCTTAAAAACCAAAACAACACTTTTAGAAAAAAGTTCATTTGGTTACAAGAAAAAGAGATAAGAATAGAAAAGGGTAAAAGTGTTAAAGAAACATGTGTGTCATGTCAGGAACTTAAATTAGAACTAGAAACACTTAAGTCCACACAGGAAGAACTTATCAAACAAAATTCTAAGTTTAAAAAGTTTGATAAAAATATAAGTTGTATAGATGAGATAATGAAGATGCAAAAATTACCTCATGATAAAACCGGACTAGGTTTTATGAAACTAGGAAGCTTAAGTGACTTTAAGAAACAAACAGTGAAAGAAAAAGAAATTGTTCCAACTGAGACAGACACCCACGGATCCGACGGATCCAAAATTTTGGATTCGCCAGTTGTACCCAAGGGATCCGCAGGTACTGTTGATGAACAGAAAGTTCGTAATTCGGATCGTACTGAATTTGTTAAGGTCACTAGAAAACCTAGCACTAGTACAACTGTTAACAAACAAAAACCATCAGTCTCTATAGGAAAAGGTCAAGTTAGAAATGAGTATAGAGTTAAAACGGTTCAACAGACACCTAAAACTAATTTTCCCAAACACCCCTTTCCAAAGAGTAACTTTAACTCACAACATCATTATCAAAATAATTGGAACCAAAACATGTCTAGAAACTTTCAAGGTCCCAACTTCATGCCATGGAACACATGTCCACCATTTCCATATATGAACCATGATAATGTTATGTTTAACCCAAACGGACCCATGAGATATTGGGGACCAAACGCTTGAGTTTTTTGAACTTAGGTGTGCTTAAAAGTTTAGTTAGAACCAGCTGAGTGGATTAAAGATAGTGGGTGTTCAAGACACATGACGGGGAACAAAAGCCTTTTCTCATCCTACCAAGTGTACGACGGAGGTAATGTCACATTCGGTAGCAAGCATAAAATTAAAATCATCGAAAAAGGTACAATCTCTCATGACTCTCTCACTATTGATGATGTTGCTAATGTAGATAATTTAGGATTTAACTTGCTTAGTATTAGTCAATTATGCCGCAAAAAGTATAACGTCCTTTTTAGTGAAAATGGAAATAAAATACTAAAAGATGGCATAACTGTAGGAAAAGGTGTTTTGAAGAATAACGTTTACGTTGTAAAATTAGACAAAACACCTAAAGATAAACTTTGTCTCACTTCTTTGGAAGAAAACTCAACCCTATGGCATCGACGCTTAGGTCATGCCATTATGAGGTTAATTCAATCCTTATCATCTAAGGAACTCGTTAGGAACCTGCCCAAGTTGAAATATGACCAACACTTTTGTGATGCTTGCAAAATAGGAAAACAAGTTCATAATAGCCATAAGGCTAAAAACATGGTGTCTACATCCAGGTGTCTAGAATTGTTACACATGGATTTGTTTGGTCCATCTACTATACAAAGTTACGGGGGAAACTTCAATACTTTGGTAATAGTAGATGATTAGTCTAGGTATACATGGACTAAGTTTTTGAAAACTAAAAACGAAGCATTTGATAAATTTGAAATCTTAAGTAAGAAAATTCAAAATGAAATAGGAAGTAACATAATGTCAATAAGAACCGATCATGGTCGTGAATTTGACAACGAAATCCAATTTGGAGCTTTTTGTGATGCTAATGGCATAACACATAATTTCTCAGCTCCTCGAACTCCTCAATCTAACGGTGTTGTAGAACACAAAAATAGGACAATTCAAGAAATGAGTAGAACTATGTTAAATGAACAAAACATACCTCAAAAGTTTTGGTGTCACGCCGTAGATACATCCACATATATCCTAAATCGAGTTCTAATTAGTCCTTTCTTGAAAAAGACTCCATATGAGTTATATAGAGGCAAAAAGCCCACTTTAGGATATTTTAGTGTATTTGGAAGCAAGTGCTTCATTCTAAACACAAAGGATTATCTCACCAAGTTCGACCCAAAGTCGTATGAAGGTGTATTTCTAGGATATTCGCAAACTAGTAAAGCATTTATAGTTTTGAACAAAGAAACCTCAAGAGTCGAGGAATCATTGAACGTAACATTTGATGAAAGTCCACCTCCCTCTAAGACATCACCTTTGGTAGATGATGACTTAGTTGAAAGTCAAATGGTTGAAAATCAGGAAAATATTGAAAGTGACAAAGAAGATGAACCGGTAAAAAGAGAAATAGTTAATATCAAAGAAACCAAAAGTCATCCATTAGAAAATGTCATAGGAAAAATCAATGAAAGAACATTAAGGTTTAAAGCTCAAAATGAAAGTAATTTCTTTTATTTTGTTTCAACAATTGAACCTAAAAATGTTAATGAAGCCATAAAAGATGAATCATGGGTCATTGCGATGCAAGAGGAATTAAATCAATTTGTTAGGAATGACGTTTGGACATTAGTCCCACAACCTAAAAATCAAACCATAATAGGTACAAAATGGGTTTTTAGAAACAAAATGGATGAAAATGGCATAGTATCTAGAAACAAAGCTAGGCTAGTAGCACAAGGCTACAATCAACAAGAAGGTATAGATTACGATGAAACATTTGCACCCGTCGCTAGACTTGAGTCAATTAGGATACTACTTGCATATGCATGTGCACATGACTTTAAACTATTTCAAATGGATGTCAAAAGTGCATTTCTTAATGGTTTTATAAATGAGGAAGTGTATGTAGCACAAAGTAAGTATACCATGGGCCTAGTAGACAACACTCTTTTCACCAAGAAAAAGGGATCACATATTATCATAGTCCAGATATATGTGGATGACATTATATTCGGTTCAACTTGTCAAGAGTTATGCGATGAATTCTCAAAAATCATGCATGATGAGTTTGAAATGAGTATGATGGGGGAACTAAACTTTTTCTTAGGTCTCCAAATTAAACAATTAGAAGATGGGATATTCTTCAACCAATCTAAGTATATCAAGGATATGCTTAAGAAATTTGGTCTTGAAGATTCCAAACCCATGAAAACACCAATGTCTTCCGAAACCAAACTCACCAAGGATGACAAAAGTGAATCCGTAGATAGCATTAAATATAGGGGAATGATTGGTAGTTTACTCTACCTAACGGCTAGTAGACCGGACATTATGTTTAGTGTTTGTCTATGTGCACACTTTCAAGAAGATCCCAAAATATCCCATCTTGAAGCCGTTAAACGAATCTTTAGGTACATAAAAGGCACTACACATTTAGGATTATGGTATCCCAAAGGAACGGGAATGGAAACCATAGTGTATGCCGACTCAGACCATGTTGGTGATTATGTTGATAGGAAAAGTACAAGCGGTATTTGTACTTTTGTAGGACATTGTCTCACCTCATGGTTTGCTAAGAAACAAATAGCCCTCGCAATATCAACAACTAAAGCAGATTACGTATCAGCAGGAAAAGCTTGTCAACAAGCACTGTGGATGAAACAAGCTCTCGTCGACTATGGAATTGAACTCAATGACATTCCCATTCTTTGCGACGACAAAGGAGCTATCAACCTCAGCAAAAATCCAGTTCAACATGCTCGAACCAAACATATAGAAATACGACACCATTTCCTATGCGACAATGTTCAGAAGGGAAACATCTCAATTGAGAAAGTATCCTCAGAGGACAACATTGCCGACATCCTCACAAAACCCCTTAAGAGAGAACCTTTCAACTATCTTAGACTAGGTTTAGGATTAATGGAACCAAGTGAGTAGAAGAAACCGCAGCTTAAACCTTAGATTAGCCAAACACGGCAATAAACCAAATTATGTGTTCTGATCCTGCGGATCCAAACGACAACAAGGGCGGATCCCTTGTTTTGGATTCACCGGATCCGTGGCCTGCTGAGCCAATTTTCTATATATTAAATAAACTCCATGTACTATTCATCACACTTCCCAAAAACATATTAGCTACTGGAACTCGACCATTATCACACCAAATTCACAATTTAGGCCATCTTTCACAACCAATTTGTGCTCTAATCATCACTGTAAGTATCCTTATCATGTCTACATTCCTGATCTGCATCTAGGATTTCTATTTCATGCACAAAATCAAAACTTGGGGTTTATGCATAATTCTTGTAAAATCTTGAAGCATATTTACTGAATTGCATAACAAATCATGTTTTTCATAGTTAGGAATTGCATCTTGTAGCACATTGTCATAATTCATCAAAAACCCCATGAGAAATTTTTGCTAAAATCTTCTCACGACTAGGAAAAACGATTTTTGGACATTGTTCATACAAATACAAAAATGTTATGTTTTTAAACATCACTTGCATAATGTCTCTTGAATGCTAAAGGAAATACATAACTAATATGTATTTTTGGGTACATTCAATCGAAGCTACATTGAAGTAGGAGCGTTTAGGTTATCTCTTGTTTTATCATAAAACTTGCATAAACAAAATTTTCATGCATCAAAAGGAGTCGAGATAACCGTACCTCCACATTGTCCCCATGTAGGCACACACTAGACATATATACGTATTTTCGATAATTTCAACTAAACTATATATTTTTCATGTCTAGGTTAATCATGCCTCCCGCGACTAATTATGATCACAAAGAAACCATCAAATACCTACCTAAACATCACAAAACCAAATGACTTATTGAAAAACAAGTTGAAATATTCAAAGCCTTAGAAAATGATACATACACGAGGGTAGAACCGTAGAACCCTCATTCTATAAAGGTACCATTCTCTGCGAACAATTAGCCGCGATTCATTTCGATAGCCTTCTAGACATCGATGAGCCCATCATCCCTAGGTTTATTCTCGAGTTCTATGCTAGTGTAGGACTTAGTTCAAATGATTATGGATACATGAATATCCATTTCAGAGTCAACGGGTTTCAATTCAATAATCCTTTGGATCAATTTGGAGATGTCTTAGGAGTTCCAAATCAAGGAACTTGTTTCTATTCTGACAAGTGGTCGTTAACCATTCTAGAGTCTAACCTCGATCGTTCGGCACCATATGCCACACCATTAATCTCAAAAGAAACCATTCGTGAGCATCTCTTTTTGCCTAGGAACAACCAAACTAGGTTACACCGAGGTCGTCAAGTTGATAGAGATCCATTTGCCATGGAACTTAATGAACTTAAGCCTTAGTTTAAGAAGCTTGAAGAAGTTTTGAGGGAAAATGTCATAAGCACAATAGGAAATAGAGACCATATCAATGCAAGTCTTTGCTACATGATGTATTGTGTGTCAAACCAGCAACCATTCAATCTTGTTTATTATATCGCCAAAAGAATGGCCGATATTCCAGTTCAAGGTACCACCGCAATGCCTTACGGGATGCTTTTGACCCGTCTCTATAGAGCTTTTGAGCCCATTCCTAGAAATGTTTTAGGATTTTTCCCGACTACAACGAGATTTCACACACTTTTGTTCCTTTAAGTGATCATAGGGTAGCAATGGCAAAAGGAAAACGTCATCATCCTCCTACATCATCATCATCATCATCCATAAGTGAAGAGGATGGTTTGCCAAACTCGAGGATCTCTCCGCCCGAATACTTGAGTCAACTTCCTCCAATCCCGAATGAATCAGCGGAATTTAAACAAACCAAAGGAATGGTGAAGAATTTGAGCCATTGGATCATGAAGCTTCACAAGAAAATGAGCAAGAAGTGAAGTATTGGGAGTGTTTGGTATTAGATATTTTCAGACAATGATGTGTTGAACTTATGTGTTTCTTGAGATATTATGTTAGTACTTAACTTGTATGTGAACTAAGTCAACATTGCAGGTCGATAACACTTGTTGTTATCAATTTTCCGAGATTAAGCCACTGTTTGGCTTAACCACTT
This sequence comes from Artemisia tridentata subsp. tridentata, assembly GCA_021014915.2. Lineage (NCBI taxonomy): Eukaryota > Viridiplantae > Streptophyta > Magnoliopsida > Asterales > Asteraceae > Artemisia > Artemisia tridentata. Next base: position 61,931,320 of record CP139501.1, on the reverse strand, counting down.
TTATGGTAAGATATTATGATCGAATTAATCTATGTGCAAACGTGTGTTAGAACCCGTGTTTTTAGATTTATTCAATCACATATTAGTAGTTACATATGTATTAGGAGAATTTTCGGGATTTGAACGAATAACGCAGAATTTGACATATGTTCTGTTTAAATTAGCACCCTTTGATTGGCGGATTTGGTGGATCCCTAATATTGGATCCGCCTGCTATGCACTTTGGCTCCGCCATCTCTAAGCCAGCGAATTCGGCAGAACCCAAATAAGGGATTAGCCTTTCTTATCGATTGGATCTGCAGGCTTCAACAGTAACTTTTTCAAAAATTCCCGACTAATCCGGATCCTTAGATTATTGATTATAGTCTTTTTAGAATTTCTTTACTAATCATTAAACAAATTCGGTTGAATTAGGAACCCTTAGAACCTTAAGAAATTAATTTCCTACCAAAATTTGAATATTCAAATTTTCCATGTGAGTTACCTTTCTAATACAAGCAAGGAACCCTCTAATGGGATCCTTGAAATCCGTGGGAACATCACATCAACTGAATTTGCACTCACTCCTTGCATTTACTGCAAATCTTCTAAAATTCTCTCTACTTAAGCTCTATGGTTTGACTTAAATGATGTGACTAGCAAAAATTTTTCTTCCAATTCATTAGGAACCAACATTCTCCATTGGATTTACATCAAATCCAAACACACAGACCAACAAACCTTCTGTCTATAAATTAGAACCTCAGGATCATCACAAATCACACAACAACCATCACTACTCACTTTCCTTCCTGTACCTTAGAACAACTATTTTCACTTTTTAAATGACAAAATCAAGTAACTCCTCCACAAGCAGACCCGCAAGAAGGACAGCCCGAATAAGTTTCCGTCCTTGTTGCTTGGTGAACTTAGATAATTCATCATCTGAGGAGTCATATCCACTTAACATATCCTCACCAATTGCCAATGAGAATTTTCTTAACCTTACTACTCCAACACCATCATCAACACACCACCTCCAACAATCACTCCTGTAGCAACCACACCACCACCCGCTCCATCACAACCTAATAGATCACCTTCACCACAACATTCACCACAACTTCAGCTCCTAGAGTTGTTTAGAACTCCACCTTTATCACCTCATCCATACTTGGATGATTTGGAAGACCTTCCACCAAGGTCAACCAATCCTCCTCCCATAACCTTTGAAGGTCAAACACCTATGCTTTTCCATCCCATTTATCGGGATATCCATGGTCCACTTTACCATGATGCACCACCACCTCAACCACAAACACAACCTCTCTCACCTACATCTACACTCATTGCCATTGATGAGGCAATGTAGATCAATCAACCACAAACCCATGAAGAGATCAATGAGGAGCTCACCCGCCTCTATGCTCTCTCCAATATGGTAGATTCCCGCCTTGGTGAAGCCATGGATCTTCAATCCATCTTACTTAACTCCCTCACAACTCCAACATCAAACAACCAAACACCACCACCAACAAACAACCAACCACAACCACCACCACTAAACAACCAACCACCACCACCACCACAAGCCATTGAGCCCACTCTTCCTCCTAACTTTCCAGGGCAGGATTGCTCACAATGCGAGAGGACCGCTCACTTGGCCCAAAGGACCAACATCTTGGTCCATGAGCTTCAAAATGAGATGAGGTTCATTTTGAACCATATTCTCGAATGCCTAAATGCCATCTCTCATCCTCCGCAATAGACAAATTTCAGTTTCTTCCTAGTTTTCTTTTATAGGATTTCGTAGGATTGTTTTAGGAATTTTCTATTTTTAGGAACTTTTTCTTTTTATTGTAATATCATGTTTTGTGACTTATGTCACAAATAAATTTTCAAGTAATGGATGTTATATTTATGCTTATGGGTGATCACTGTTTGGCATAATATCTTGGTTTGATTAATTTACTAACTTGATTGCATGGTTGGACCACTTCTACTTAGGTGCATTTTGATCAGACACATATTTTTGACTTTTTAAAGTCAATTGGGTTGAAATACCTATGTTTGTTTGACTTATACATATGAATTATGCTACTTGGTTGGATTGATTCACAGCTAACCTTTGTTTTGTAGTTTTTCTCAACTTTGAATCATATACGTTGGTACCCTAGCAACAGGGAGTATAGATCAAGGGGGAGTATATCATGTACTAACTCATCATTTTATAGCATTTCTCATCCTTGAAACGTATACGTTGGTACCCTAGAAATGGGGAGTATACATCGAGGGGGAGCATATCATATTCTAACCATTTGTTTTGTAGCATTATGCATCTTAACCTTGGCACTCCAATTAGGGGGACTATTATCCAAGGGGGAGCTTTTAAAGTTCTCAAAATCATTGAAACAATCTTGGTTCTCCAATTTAGGGGGAGTAATAACCAAGATTTGTTCACCACATTCCGCTACGCATATCTTCTTTTTGTTTCGACAAAAAGGGGGAGATAGGATTAAGTTTCATACATACTGTTAACATCACAGTACATGTTTTTATACTTAAAATTGTTTTCAAAACTTGCATAAAACCAACTTAATCTATATTTTTAAAAGACTCGTACTTTATTTATTTAATTGCTTAAAAATACACTTTATGTTTTGTCATCAACAAAAAGGGGGAGATTGTTAATACAAATATCGTCATAAAAACGTTATTTATATTTTACGATCTTTGCTTAATTTTGTTAATGACAATTACAAAGTTTATCTTTAAGCAAAGCATAAATATAAGATTAAGTCTTTTACATTTATAGTGATAAGTCTTTTAAAACACATTTACACATTACAAGATTACTAGGAATAACATTATATACATTTACATTTTTATTTCTTAAATTAGAAATATTTAGGATGACATCATGGCATGCATCATGAACATATCTTAGAAAGATTTTTGAGATATCTTGTATAGATGTTCAAGCTAAAGAGTTGACATTTGAAGATATGGAAAGATTGTGCAAGATATGGAAAGATTTGAGAATCTATTAGCGGTCCTGCACTGGCGGATCTAAACCCATACAAGGGCAGATCCAAATTTAGGGATCCGCCAACTGTTTTATCAGTTTGCCTATAAATAGCAAGCAGATCATTCTGGCACATTCATCACTCATATAGCTTAAAATATATAATCATTCATTTTCATATCACTAACCCATATCATTCATTTCATTCTTGTTGATCTCACTTTTGTAGCAAAGAAGATCAAGCATACAAGCTTCAACATACTTACTGTTGCAAGTTTCATTAGTTAGGTTATGTGTGATTTTGTATTAGTTCACACATCAATGTTATATCTTTCATTCAGTAGAGTTTGGTTAGTGTTTTAGTCCTTAAAATACAAAGAGTGTCGGGAGTGGTTGTGCCCTTGTGAAAGAACCAACAGGAGTGGTTGTACCCTTGTTAAAGAACCAACGGAAGTGGTTGTACCCTTGTAAAGAACCCGGTGTTTAGCTTGGTACCGGATAAAGTGTAAGCGACGTGTATAAAGGTTTTTTCTCCGAGAAGGGAGTTTGTTTCTTAGTGACGAAAAACTCTTGAGTTAGAGGCTCGAGGAGTGGAGTAGAGCAAGGAAGAGAGTCCTTTTAGCCGAACCATTATAAATCTCCTTGTTGTGGTTTGATTGTTCCTATCCTTACTTACTTTACTTATATTGCTTGTTTGTGAGTATTTACCTTGAAATCACGTTAAGTCACAAAGCGAATTAATTTGAAAACGGTAAAAACTATTCAACCCCCCTTCTAGTTTTCCACATAGACCTTAGCCGAGCACACTATAACCTTTGATTTCTTTTGGTGAGGTTTAGCCTTTCATTTTCCCCATTTTTCTCAAATCCACTAAATATTGAGTGCGCCGATAGTATTGTAAACTTTAGAACTTGGCTTTTACATCATTTCAAGACCATAGACGAGTAGGGTGTCGAGTTAGCTTGATACATTTGGGAGGGACATTTTGAGAAGGCAATGTTTAGGATTTACACCAAATAGCCCATATATGTTTAATTGTGCGCGTTTATTGATTAGTCACCTCTACTTTTCGACCCCCGTTTTAAACCCTTTTGTTGCACTCACCTGTAGTGCAAGATACCCCTAGATATACCCTTCCGAGCTATTCTTTTCATTTCTTTACCCATATAATGTATTGTTTTGTTACACATATTTGCCTTAGCCTACCGTGTAGTCTTACTTTGTAGTTGGGATGTCGTCTTCTGCCTAAGTTTGAGGTTTGGGTAGAAAGATTCTTGAATTACGCCTACATTAAAGACATATTTTTGAAGATCATTGAAGACCCCCCGTATTCCTCATATATGATTCATCTCAAGTGGGGGATGTCTATTTATTATTTGTAGTAATGAAAAAAAATGAAAAAAGAAAAAAAAAATAGTAGTTTATTTATTTGTTGTAGAAAGTATAGTGCATGTATTATAAGCACTATTCCTTAGTTATGGAGCTTATTTAACTAGATTTGAGGATTCTACCTCGATCAAATTCGATTGAATATTCTTAAAGACCAAGTTAGTGTGTACCTCGCTATATGACATCTAATCATGGCACACTAACTTATTACATCATGATCCGGTTTTCGCGTCTTGAAGCTTGGACTTTGGATAGACGGTGGGCGGTGACAACTTGGTTATAGGCTAAGACTATTTGTTTGATCATTTTTATTTTTCACCAATTATGTGCATCTCATGTCTTATCCTACCCTTTAGTCATGAATCATGCTTAGGTGAGGGAGTGAGCAGTCATTTGTGTATTGGCTATAGATTTGGTCATGTATCAATGGTCTTTGTCACCTTCGCCGTAGCATGTTAGTAATGACAATTCACCTTAGCCTCATTAAATTGTTCATCCAACGTTGCCTTTAAAGATTGTCTTAACCTTAGCTCTTGTGGTGGAGATTTGTGTAACTGCCAAGCCTATGATAGAATACATGCTACGACCGTGCAATGAGTGACCCCTCCAAAATTGACACTTAGAATAGAGAAAGTATGTGTGTTTTGTTCCCATTTCATGAGGTGTTCGACTTTGATAAATTCTAGCATAGGAAGTTTTTAAACTCATATCTTCCAATTCTCTTATGAGATTTATTTTTAATAATGATTCTAATAAGGTCTACTTGAAGGCAAGTAGAGTTCAAGTGGGGGGGATATTTGATAACATCAAATTGTCCTGATATTTTAGTGTCAAACTATCCTTAAACCTCCGTTATAGTTTGTTTATCAATTAAAGGTGAGCCGATATTCGCAAGTGATACAAAGGCAAGTTTTAAATCTGATGTTTGGGAACTTATTATGGTCGTACCCCCAGTTAGGTAGTATTCTGTCTTTGTTCTCGATGGTAAATTTTATTGTTGTTATTATTAAACAAAACGGAAAATTTTTTGGTGTTTTTATTTTTTATATGATAATATATATAGAAAAGAAAAGAAAAATATTTTTGTATTTTTATATTTTTTTTATGGGAAATAGGAACTTCTGGAAGAAGGGTCTCGAATCACTAATCGCTTAAATCTTACACAATTGTCGCACACACCTCCCCGGCAGCGGCGCCAAAATTTGATCCGTGCTGAATACACTTATAAATAAATGCAGACAGCGGATACATGTGAATAATTACAAATTGCCCCTTTGTGAAAAAGAATGCTTGCAAAAACTCACGTTCGTGTATAGTGTGAAGACAGGTAAGTAATTACCCGAATCGTTTCCCAACGAGGTGTGAATGGGCAAACTGTGAAAAGCTAGGATTAGAGTGACTGATGTGATTAGATATTTTGGATTTTGCTTTTTTATATCTAATTAACAAATTAAAAACAAATATACACAAGAAAATTAAACGCGAATTAATAAATTAAAAATGCGTAACAGGAAATCTAAAATGGGACAAAAACTGAAATATATGAAATTTAAAACCTAAAAATGTAAAATTACTTAAAACTAATTTCAAAATTAAAATTATATTTTTTTTTACACTTTTTATCTAATTATTAATAATTATTTATTATTTAATAATTATTTAAAAATAATTTAAATTATAATAAATACGAAATAAACAAAGAAAAATCTAAAACTTTTTCTATAAATATTATGAGGTAAAAAGAAGCTAAGAAAATTATAAAAATGAAAATTACTTAATTAAAAATTTAAAAAGATAAAATCTATTAAATAGAAGCTATCACTTATTTTCTATTTTGTTTTTCTTAAGGTCTAAAAATGTGATTATATTTTTCCTGGATTCTATTTAATAAAAGAAAATTATGAAAATTAAAATTATATTTTTCTGATTAATATTCTATTTATTATGATTTAATTACTAATAGAAACTAATTAAAAAGATTAAAAATATTAAATGACTTAGGAAAAATCTGAAAAATTCAGGATAAGTCTAAATTAATATTTAAAAGCTAGGAAAATTAAAATCAAAAGTTTAATAAGCCTTAATAAGCAGTTGGACAGATAAGCAGCTGAGCTAATAAGCTAATAAGCTCAAAACTTAACCAAATGCTCAGGACAAGTGTAAACAACTTATATAAGCTTAAAAAAACTTTAAAACACAAATAAGCACAAGTGGATAAGCTGATAAGAAGATAAGCAGTAACAAAGCTTCAGCAGAAACAGCAGAAAAGTGGCCAAATTGCAAGGCAGATTAAGCACACCAATAAGCTACTGAGATGCAAACTAATGGGGGCAAAAGCTAGCTAGTACTATTGGGTATCTTAAAAACCAAAAAGCCCTATCAGAAACAGGCCAATTGAAGTCCAATTAAGCACTAGTTCAGGTGGGAAAAAAAATATGCAAGGTACTGCTAGTGTGAAAAAGGTACTGCTGATGAAATTAGCAGGCCTATTTTAAGCTATCTGATAAGCTATGAAATGGAATACCAGATGATAATCTTAAAACTAGCTATGTGAACTACTCATAAACCAAAAATCAGGTAGGGAGCTTAATTGGATAAGCCACAATCAAGTAGCTTATGCTACTCAGTATACACTGATCAGCAGGAATGAGTTTTTGTGCAGACTTGCACAGATGTGCACAAGTCCAAACCAACTTTGGTGTCTACTCTAAATGAATCCAAAAGACCTCAGTTGAGCCATGAAAAAGGCCATAAACAGCTTATAGCTTAAAATGGCTTATTTGAGCTTTTGAGGTTCTAAAATTTGCACAGATGGTTCAAAACTACACAACCTATCAAATTAACTTAAAATAACTTAGGAACAGCTTAATATGACTTATTTAAGCAAGATCAAAGTTTGGAAAGTGGTCAATGAACAGTACAAGCTCAGTTGACCTTGTTGACTGCATAAACCAAACACCCCTTTGATATGGTCTGTGGTGATATTGCTGATGAAACTCAATATTTTAAACTAGAAACCTTGATTTTACTGATTGACTAACTTATTTAGGTACTAATGAGCAACTTCTAACACAGAGATAAGCAATCTAATAAGCTATGCTACTAATGGCTGTTTTTGGACTTTTAAGTGTTTTTTAGTAAAACTAAAACAAAAGCTATATGATACTGATATTATTGATGGAATATGATCACAAACTAGTAATAAGCAATAAATTATGGAAATAAGCTAACAATAAGCTATGCAACAGTAACTTGGAATTTTAAGTGAACTTGGAAATTTCTTACAACTGAAAAGAGGCTATTGGGATAGCAAGAACTAGAACAGAACAATCCCTAGCTTGTTAACACAAGCTAGAAAACCCAAACAAGCTTCCTGAATAGCTTATACACTCCAGAATAGCTTATTGGCTTCCAGGTTGACTTTTGTTGAGTTTCTTGATCATTTGAAATTAAGAACTGATTAACACTAAATAAACTTACACAAAGCTATGTAAAGCTTTTATAAGCTTATTGCAAGGTACTTTGGAGCTTTTGATAGTGTCTTAACAAGTTTAGAGCTTATACGATTTAGCATATAACTTGAAACTTAGCATTCCTTGAAATTTAGAATAACAGTGATTAAAACAAGATTACTTTGATTGATTATAACATGAATTACAACTGAGAACTGAAAATTACAAGCTATGATTACTGAAATTAAAATTACGATTTAACTAAGTTAACTACTTGCCAATTAAGGCTTACATTGCTATCTATTTATACTACAAACATTAGGGTTTCCTTTGCCTTCATCTTCTGAACAAATCCCATCACTTGGTTGGTCTTGAAATCATCTCAGCCATTGATTTTACTTTTTGGCGCCAAAATTGAGTGAGTGGGAAATATACCACTAGGCTCTGTACTGAGTGGAGAAGAAGCATTAAATGCTTTTTGGGAATGTTAGGTGAAGTATGGAGGAAGGAAGGTGGTGATGGGATGGAGCAGCAAAACTATGGGTGATGGTGGTATTGGTGTCTGGTATTGGCGGGTTTAGGGGGAAAGGGATGAGTTTGACTAAAGTCAAACGGGTTTTGGGTTTTATTAATAAAAGGGGTAAGATGGGCTGGTGGGTGTGGGCTGGGTTTATTATTTGGGTTGGGTAGGTTTTTATTATAAAATGGGTCCGGTTGGTTTTATTTAATAAGAACAAGGACCATTTTTGTATTTTCTGAAAATTGAAGGGTTGAAATTGTAATTTTACCAAAGTTATCAAAAGGGTTTATTTTGCCAATTATAAATAGCACAAGGGTTTTATTTGATAAATTATAATTTTTTAAAACCCGAGGACTAGATTTGCCCAATTTTGAAACTTGAGGGGTAAAAGTTGTCATTTTTAGAAAACTTTCATCCAGGGACTAAAAGTGAACATGTTTGATATCCCAAGGACTAAAGTTGACTTTTCTTTCATTTTAAACCTTCAGGGACTAATTTTGCCAATTTGTGAAACTTCAGGGACTGAAAATGACAATTTTGTGAACTTTGCATGTTTTTCACTTGTTTTCAATCTTTTTGTTCCTGAGTCATATAAAAACACATTTTATGATATTTTCAGTATTTTGAAGCATATCTGCATGTTTTTGAATGTTTTTGCAGATAAAATGTGAAAGAAATGATGAGTATTTAGACACTCATCAATCCCCCACACTAAACTATTGCTAGTCCCTAGCAATCTTTTATGAAGTTTTAATGGATTTTTCTCTTTACCAAAAGCCATTACTTATGGAGTAGCCAATGTTTTAGTATGTGATACTTTGGTACAATGATAACCAAATGATTTTGAGCAAACCATCATCTGTCAACGGTTTTGATTTGTCTTTACCAAAAGTCGTTTGCTTCTGGACTAGCCAACTCTTAGATAAAATACAGTTATTATCTTTGGTGAGCTGATTACCAATCATGGTTTTCTACTGCCTTTACCACAAGCCATAACCTTGCGGGCTAGCCAACTCTTCACTTATGAAGATATGGTGAGTCGAATACCATACAATTTTCGGCAAATTGTAAGCCATCAACGGATTTGAGACATCTTTACCAAGAGCCGTTTGCTCTCGGATTAGCCAATCCTTATGTGGGTTAGACATGGCGGACTGATAACCATTTATTGCGTTCTAAGTGAGAAAAAATTTTAAAATTTTGGCTAAAATGGGGGTACTAGATGGTACATTTAATCAAATTCGCTAGAATTCCCCCCCACACTTAGAACTGAATATTGCCCTCAATATTCAAAGAACCGGTTGTTAAACCAACACTTAGAACGTGAAAGGGAAATACTAATAGCCATTATTTTATATACACACTTTTTTTTTTTATATTTACATATATACAACATGTGGGGCATCTCCCCCACACTAGGTGGTAGAACAGAGAAAGAAAACAGAGACACGGGTGAGAACCCATGTTGTGCTAATGTTTTTGATTACCGAGTCACTAGCTTGACTCGATCCCCGCATTCATTGGTTCATGGGGAAAGTTTGGAGATCCGGGACAACCATGGGTGGTATATCCTCTCCAAAGTAGTGCTTCAAACGATGACCATTCACTTTAAAATTTGGACCGTCATTTTGAGATAACTCAACGGTACCATATGGATAAACCTTTGTGATAGTGAATGGACCAGACCAACGGGATTTGAGTTTGCCCGAGAAGATCTTCAATCTTGAATTAAAAAGAAGGACTCGATCACCAACGTTGAAAACGCGGTTCTTGATTTTTGAGTCATGAATCTTCTTTGTCTTTTCTTTGTAGATCAAAGAGTTCTCGTAGGCTTGATCACGCAGTTCATTTAATTCATTCATTTGAACTTTACGGTGATCACCCGCAGTTTGAAGATCAAAGTTAGCATGTTTTAAGGCCCAGTAGGCTTTGTGCTCTAATTCGATCGGGAGATGACATGCCTTTCCGTACACGAGCTTGTAAGGCGTACACCCGATGGGTGTTTTGTAAGCTGTACGGAAGGCCCATAGTGCATCATCCAATTTATCCGACCAGGATGCACGATTTTCTCCTACTGTCCTTTCCAGAATTCTTTTAATACCCCGATTTGAAACTTCTACTTGTCCACTTGTTTGTGGGTGATACGCAGTAGAAAGACGGTGAGTTACACCATACTTTTGCATGACTTTATCAAATTTTTCATTGCAAAAATGCGTACCACGATCACTGATTATAGCACGTGGAGTTCCAAAACGGGCAACAGAGCTTTCAGGAATTTTACAACCACTCGGGCATCATTAGTGGGTAAAGCTTTTGCTTCAACCCATTTTGACAAATAGTCAACAGCCACGAGAATGTATTTATTTCCTCGAGATGATGGAAATGGCCCCATAAAGTCAATGCCCCAGACATCAAAGATTTCACAAACTTGAATAGCATTTTTTGGCATTTCATTTCGTTGTGAAATATTTCCGTGACGCTGACAAGCTTCACAAGTTTTGATGAGATCTTGGGCATCCTTATAGATTGTGGGCCAATAAAACCCGGAATCAAACACTTTTTTGGCGGTGTAGTTTGGACTATGATGGCCCCCAGTGGGTCCAGCATGGCAAGCTTTTAGAATGTCAATAACTTCCTGTCCATAAACACACCGTCGGATGACTTGATCCGCACAGATTTTGAACAAGTAGGGGTCGTCCCAGAAGTAATGTTTAACATCCTTGAAGAATTTATTCTTCTGTTGGGTCGACATCCCTTTCACTATGAAGTTACCCGCATGGTAATTTGCAAAGTCAACAAACCACGGGGTAGTAGAATCTCCACGAAAAGCAACCGTATTGAGTGTCTCGAGAGGAAATGTTTCATTTATTTCCTTTTTCTCGAAAACATCTTGGTGTGGGTTCTCTAATCGGGATAGATGATCAGCAGCTAGGTTCTCAGCTCCTTTTTTATCACGTATGGTGATATCAAATTCTTGCAGGAGGAGAACCCAACGGAGCAATCTCGGCTTTGCATCTTGTTTTGCAAAGAGATATTTGAGAGCCGAGTGATCCGTATACACTACACATTTCGTCAAGATCAAATATGGCCGAAACTTCTCAAAGGCATACACCACAGCCAATAATTCTTTTTCTGTAGTGGTGTAATGAGTTTGAGCTTCAGTCATGGTTTTACCTGCGTAGTGGATAGGCTAAAAATGTTTGGCTTTTCGTTGCCCCAGGACTGCACCGATAGCAAAATCACTTGCATCGCACATGAGCTCAAAGGGAAAATCCCAGTCGGGGGCAACTAGAATGGGTGCTTCAGTAAGCTTTTTCTTTAATGTTTCAAAAGCTTCGATGCACTCGGGTGAGAAGATAAAAGGAGCATCCTTTTCAAGAAGATGAGTCATAGGCCGGACGATTTTAGAAAAATCTTGTATGAATCTACGATAGAAACCGGCATGACCCAAAAAACTCCTAATACCTTTGACGGTAGTGGGATGAGATAATTTAGCAATGACATCCAATTTAGATCTGTCAACCTCAATCCCGTTCTTTGATATCTTATGGCCGAGGACAATGCCCTCTTTGACCATAAAGTGACTCTTCTCCCAATTTAGACAAAGATTGGTGTCTTCACACCGTTTCAACATGTTTTCTAAATGGGAGAGACATGTTTCGAATGAATCCCCAATGACCGAGAAGTCATCCATAAAGACCTCCATTGTTTTCCCGATCATGTCGGAAAATATGGACATCATGCACCTTTGGAATGTGCCTGGAGCATTACATAAGCCAAAAGGCATACGTTTATAAGCAAAGGTTCCATAGGGGCATGTAAAGGTGGTCTTTTCTTGATCTTGCGGATCAATGGGAATTTGAAAGTAACCCGAGAAACCATCGAGGAAACAATAGTACTCGTTTCCCGCTAATCTCTCAAGCATCTGATCCATGAAGGGCAGAGGAAAATGGTCTTTTCGGGTGGCATCATTTAACTTACGATAGTCAATGCAAACACGCCACCCCGTAACCAATCGAGTTGGAATCAACTCATTCTCCTCATTTGTGACAACAGTTATGCCACCCTTTTTTGGAACACAGTGAATGGGACTAACCCAAGGACTATCAGAGATGGGATAAATCAATCCAACATCAAGAAGTTTGAGAACCTCTTGTTTGATAACATCGTGGATTTTGGGATTTACCCTTCGCTGGTGTTGGACTGCTGGTTTAAAGTCATCCTCCATTAATATCTTGTGAGTACAAAATTCAGGGTCGATACCCTTTATGTCGGAGAGTTTCCAAGCAATGGCTTGCTTGTGTGACTTCAAGACCTTTATTAGAGCAGTCTTTTCCTCATCACTTAAGTCTTTAGCAATAATGACGGGTAATTTATCATCACCCTCCAAAAATGCGTACTCAAGATGAGGTGGTAAGTCTTTGAGTTCGACCACAGGAAATCCATCAGTTTTCTCAACTGATTTAATTTCCTCATTATGAAGTTCAACGGGAGGGAGTGGAGGAGAATTGTCCTGATTCAACAATTTCTCAAGAAGAAGAATATCTCCCTCCAGATCAATCTCAGCGTCATCAATTCCTTCCAGAAATGAATCACACTCGAGAAAAGCCTCGATCTCTTCCAAATTGAAATTACTTCCCTCAAACGGAGTGAGAGAAGGGGAAGAGTCGGAAATGATAGGCAGAGAAGATGTGGTGGGATTCCCACTCACAGAATTATGAGAATAACCAAGAAACTCTTGACAGTACTCCTCTGAAGCAACATCAATGACATCGATTCGGTTAACCGATTCAGAATCATAATTTGAGGAGTACCTCGAAGTTTGATCGAGGTTAAAGGTAACAGCTTCATTACCCACATGTAATGTGATTTCATGCTCAAATACATCAATGAGAGCATGGCCCGTTCTTAGGAATCCTCTTCCAAGAATGAGAGGAACCTTTTGATCTGCGTCGAATTCCACAACCACAAAGTCAGCTGGAAAATGGAACTTACCTACTTTCACAAACACATCCTCGGCAATGCCGCATGGATGAGATATGGTACGATCTGCAAGCTCAAGAGTCATGCATGTAGGAGTAAGAGCCGGAAGAGAAAGTTTCTTCCATACTGAATGAGGCATCAGGTTGATGCTTGCACCAAGATCGGCCAAGGCATAGCATTCAACCATTCCCGGAAATACATAAGGTATTAGAAATTTTCCAGGATCTCCAAGCTTCTCGGGAAGCTTTTTCAAGATAACTGCTGAGCAGTTCTCATTTAATGGAGTTTTCGCCATTTCAAACAGTTTTTCCTTGTTGCTTAACAAATGTTTGATTGTGGATGCAAATTTGGGCATCAGAATGATAGCATCCGCAAAGCTTATGTCAAAGTGTAATTCTTTAAAGATTTGAAAGAATTTATCCATTTGTTGACTAGCCTTTTCACGGAGCTTTTGCTCATGTAAACGTGATGGGTAAGGAATAGAAGGTTTGGATTTAGGGTTTTCAATAGGGATTTCATGCGATTCAAAAACAACTCCTGGTTAGGGTTTTGGTTTTGGGACAACTTGAGGTTGGACGTTGTCGGCACCTCCGTTATTAGTAGGAAGTTCCTTGTCCTTGGTCATCTCAGGTTCACTTTCCACTACTTTGGGGAGAGGAGAAGAAAAGGTAGTAGGAATAGTGGGTCCATCATAAGCTTTACCACTGCGCGTGGTAACAGCTTTGAGTTCACCCTTTGGGTTTGGAATGGTATTACCAGGGAGACCTCCCGAGGTAGAAGGTGGATTGATATGGTTCATGAGACTGGCAAGCATATTCTTAACCTCGCTGTGAGAGTGATCAATTTTGTTTGAAAGCTCATTCTTTAGCTCATTTCCTTGCTTGTATAATAAAGATTGAAATTCATTCTTCAAACCAGAGATCTGATTTTGTATTGCCTTTATTTTGGTCTCATTAAACTTGATGTAGTTATCAAGTTCATTTGGGAGAGGTCCCTGGTAATTAGGAGCTGAATACCCTTGATTACCCCTCTGGGGTGGGTATTGATTGTTTGGGGCATGAAATTGATTTTGCATGTTTTGCCCTCTTTTTTGATTAGGATTAATCCTATTTGGATTGTTGGGAGGAGGAAATCCGGGTGGTCCAAATTGATTGCTAGCACGGTGGTTTGGGTCCATTTGAGGACGGTATTGATTACCTCCTTGATTGGATGTTCCGGCTATAGCATTAACATCAAATGTATTGCCATCGGTGGCAGTACAATTATAGTAAGCGTGAGGACCACCACAAGTAACACAAACTTCTATTTTTTTGACTTCAGCAGTGTGAGAAGTTTGCGGAGCGGACTCTTTCTTTTGTGTGGAGAAAACCAAAGCTTGAATAGCCTTCGTGAGTTCAGCAAGCTGAGTATCAGTATTAGAAGAACTCACGGGAGATGAAGTGGAAGGACCAGCACTAGCCTGGGAATTATATGGCCTGTTTCGTGTAGTGCGAACCTTAGACTTATTTTCAATGAGTGCAATGGCTTCCTTAGTGGATTTGCTCAGAAAATTACCTCTAGCTGAGGCATTGAGAGAATCTTGGTCAGATGGGTTTAACCCACTGTAGAAAGTGTCCATCTGCATCAAGTCGGTGAAACCGTGATGAGGACATTTGCGGAGCAATTCTTTAAAACGATCCCATGCCTCTCCAAATGGTTCATCAAACCTTTGAGAGAATTTCATGATTTCATTTTTAAGATGCGTGGTTTTAGAAGGAGGAAAGAATTCATTTACGAACTTTTGAACTAAATCTTCCCATGTTCTAATTGATCGAGGGGGTTGTTTGTCAAGCCAAATCCGGGCGGCCCCATCGATAGAAAATGGGAAAAGAAGAAGCTTGATCGATTCCTCCGGGACATTTTTACATTTGATGGTGGATGTGATTTTATTGAACCATCGAACGTGATCTTGAGGATCGTCCCTTTCAAAACCATAGAATTGACGCGATGTTAAAAGGTTTATCAACCCGGTTTTAAGCTCAAAATTCTCAGCTACGATGGCTGGGACAATAATGGCATCTCCATAACCCTCGGTGGGAGCTTGGAGAAGCTCATTCATAGGACGATCTTCTGCCATGATGACAGGGGTTTGGGGATCAGTCCGTATCTCGAGTACGACTGATGGAGCAGAACGTCTACGACGTCTTCGAGGTATGTTTCCAAGCTCACGAAAAGGGATTGATGACCTAGAAGAACGAGTGCGCATGCACTTTTAGCAAAATTTTCCAATTAAAATCAAGATCGAGAAAAAACACAAGTGAACTTAAACCAATAATCAACAAGTGTACGGTAGCTCTCTAAAAGATAAACGCACAGAGTGGCGGAGAAGCAAATGTGGGCAATTAATGCTCCTTAAAAACCAGCTTCTTTCAGTCCGACAATTTAATGTCAAACTATCCTTAAACCTCCGTTATAGTTTGTTTATCAATTAAAGGTGAGCCGATATTCGCAAGTGATACAATGGCAAGTTTTAAATCTGATGTTTGGGAACTTATTATGGCCGTACCCCCAGTTAGGTAGTACTCTGTCTTGGTTCTCGATGGTAAATTTTATTGTTGTTATTATTAAACAAAACGGAAAATGTTTTTGGTGTTTTTATTTTTTATATGATAATATATATAGAAAAGAAAAGAAAAATATTTTTGTATTTTTATATTTTTTTTACGGGAAATAGGAACTTCTGGAAAAAGGGTCTCGAATCACTAATCGCTTAAATCTTACACAATTGTCGCACACACCTCCCCGGCAGCGGCGCCAAAATTTGATCCGTGCTGAATACACTTATAAATAAATGCAGACAGCGGATACACGTGAATAATTACAAATTACCCCTTTGTGAAAAAGAATACTTGCAAAAACTCACGTTCGTGTATAGTGTGAAGACAGGTAAGTAATTACCCGAATCGTTTCCCAACGAGGTGTGAATGGGCAAACTGTGAAAAGCTAGGATTAGAGTAACTGATGTGATTAGATATTTTGGATTTTGCTTTTTTATATCTAATTAACAAATTAAAAACAAATATACACAAGGAAATTAAACGCGAATTAATAAATTAAAAATGCGTAACAGGAAATTTAAAATGGGACAAAAACTGAAATATATGAAATTTAAAACCTAAAAATGTAAAATTACTTAAAACTTATTTCAAAACTAAAATTATATTTTTTTTTTTACACTTTTTATCTATTTATTATTAATTATTTATTATTTAATAATTATTTAAAACTAATTTAAATTATAATAAATACTAAATAAACAAAGAAAAATCTAAAACTTTTTCTATAAATATTATGAGGTAAAAAGAAGCTAAGAAAATTATAAAAATGAAAATTACTTTATTAAAAATTTAAAAAGATGAAATCTATTAAATAGAAGCTATCACTTATTTTCTATTTTGTTTTTCTTAAGGTCTAAAAATGTGATTATATTTTTCCTGGTTTCTATTTAATAAAAGAAAATTATGAAAATTAAAATTATATTTTTCTGATTAATATTCTATTTATTATGATTTAATTACTAATAGAAACTAATTAAAAAGATTAAAAATATTAAATGACTTAGGAAAAATCTGAAAAATTCAGGATAAGTCTAAATTAATATTTAAAAGCTAGGAAAATTAAAATCAAAAGTTTAATAAACCTTAATAAGCAGTTGGACAGATAAGCAGCTGAGCTAATAAGCTAAAAATAAGCTAATAAGCTCAAAACTAACCAAATGCTCAGGACAAGTGTAAACAACTTATATAAGATTAAAAAAACTTAAAAACACAAATAAGCACAAGTGGATAAGCTGATAAGAAGATAAGCAGTAACAAAGCTTCAGCAGAAACAGCAGAAAAGTGGCCAAATTGCAAGGCAGATTAAGCACACCAATAAGCTACTGAGATGCAAACTAATGGGGGAAAAAGCTAGCTAGTACTATTGGGTATCTTAAAAACCAAAAAGCCCTATCAGAAACAGGCCAATTGAAGTCCAATTAAGCACTAGTTCAGGTGGGGAAAAAAAATATGCAAGGTACTGCTAGTGTGAAAAAGGTACTGCTGATGAAATTAGCAGGCTTATTTTAAGCTATCTGATAAGCTATGAAATGGAATACCAGATGATAATCTTAAAACTAGCTATGTGAACTACTCATAAACCAAAAATCAGGTAGGGAGCTTAATTGGATAAGCCACAATCAAGTAGCTTATGCTACTCAGTATACACTGATCAGCAGGAATGAGTTTTTGTGCAGACTTGCACAGATGTGCACAAGTCCAAACCAACTTTGGTGTCTACTCTAAATGAATCCAAAAGACCTCAGTTGAGCCATGAAAAAGGCCATAAAGAGCTTATAGCTTAAAATGGCTTATTTGAGCTTTTGAGGTTCTAAAATTTGCACAGATGGTTCAAAACTACACAACCTATCAAATTAACTTAAAATAACTTAGGAACAGCTTAATATGACTTATTTAAGCAAGATCAAAGTTTGGAAAGTGGTCAATGAATAGTACAAGCTCAGTTGACCTTGTTGACTGCATAAACCAAACACCCCTTTGATATGGTCTATGGTGATATTGCTGATGAAACTCAATATTTTAAACTAGAAACCTTGATTTTACTGATTGACTAACTTATTTAGGTACTAATGAGCAACTTCTAACACAGAGATAAGCAATCTAATAAGCTATGCTACTAATGGCTGTTTTTGGACTTTTAAGTGTTTTTTAGTAAAACTAAAACAAAAGCTATATGATATTGATATTATTGATGGAATATGATCACAAACTAGTAATAAGCAATAAATTATGGAAATAAGCTAACAATAAGCTATGCAACAGTAACTTGGAATTTTAAGTGAACTTGGAAATTTCTTACAACTGAAAAGAGGCTATTGGGATAGCAAGAACTAGAACAGAACAATCCCTAGCTTGTTAACACAAGCTAGAAAACCCAAACAAGCTTCCTGAATAGCTTATACACTCCAGAATAGCTTATTGGCTTCCAGGTTGACTTTTGTTGAGTTTCTTGATCATTTGAAATTAAGAACTGATTAACACTAAATAAACTTACACAAAGCTATGTAAAGCTTTTATAAGCTTATTGCAAGGTACTTTGGAGCTTTTGATAGTGTCTTAACAAGTTTAGAGCTTATACGATTTAGCATATAACTTGAAACTTAGCATTCCTTGAAATTTAGAATAACAGTGATTAAAACAAGATTACTTTGATTGATTATAACATGAATTACAACTGAGAACTGAAAATTACAAGCTATGATTACTGAAATTAAAATTACGATTTAACTAAGTTAACTACTTGCCAATTAAGGCTTACATTGCTATCTATTTATACTACAAACATTAGGGTTTCCTTTGCCTTCATCTTCTGAACAAATCCCATCACTTGGTTGGTCTTGAAATCATCTCAGCCATTGATTTTACTTTTTGGCGCCAAAATTGAGTGAGTGGGAAATATACCACTAGGCTCTGTACTGAGTGGAGAAGAAGCATTAAATGCTTTTTGGGAGTGTTAGGTGAAGTATGGAGGAAGGAAGGTGGTGATGGGATGGAGCAGCAAAACTATGGGTGATGGTGGTATTGGTGTCTGGTATTGGCGGGTTTAGGGGGAAAGGGATGAGTTTGACTAAAGTCAAACGGGTTTTGGGTTTTATTAATAAAAGGGGTAAGATGGGCTGGTGGGTGTGGGCTGGGTTTATTATTTGGGTTGGGTTGGTTTTTATTATAAAATGGGTCCGGTTGGTTTTATTTAATAAGAACAAGGACCATTTTTGTATTTTCTGAAAATTGAAGGGTTGAAATTGTAATTTTACCAAAGTTATCAAAAGGGTTTATTTTGCCAATTATAAATAGCACAAGGGTTTTATTTGATAAATTATAATTTTTTAAAACCCGAGGACTAGATTTGCCAATTTTGAAACTTGAGGGGTAAAAGTTGTCATTTTTAGAAAACTTTCATCCAGGGACTAAAAGTGAACATGTTTGATATCCCAAGGACTAAAGTTGACTTTTCTTTCATTTTAAACCTTCAGGGACTCATTTTGCCAATTTGTGAAACTTCAGGGACTGAAAATGACAATTTTGTGAACTTTGCATGTTTTTCACTTGTTTTCAATCTTTTTGTTCCTGAGTCATATAAAAACACATTTTATGATATTTTCATTATTTTGAAGCATATCTGCATGTTTTTAAATGTTTTTGCAGATGAAATGTGACAGAAATGATGAGTATTTAGACACTCATCACAAATCATAGGGGAGTTTTCCGTTTTAATTCTACCATTTTCTTTTATTTTTATTGACTTAGTGTACCTTAAGTTGGGGGGGGGGGGAGTAGAATAAACACCACTTGATATTTATTTGCCCTTATTATTTTAGTTTTTAGTGAAAGATGTTTCATATTTGAAATTTTGACATGTTTTTCATTACTTAACTAATTATATCTTAATTGAGCACACCTACCCTTATTATTCCAATGTGTGAGGATAAGCCTTTATGTTTTCCCCTTGTAGATAAATTCACAAAAATTGTAGAACCGTAAAGTGGGGGTGAATACGATCTCTTCAGCTTTTTAGGTGTTTAAAATTTTTTAAGCCTCAAAGAGCACCAAGTGGTTATACAACAATAATTACAACCACAAATGTAACCAAAGTATATAAAGCATGTAACGAGACACCACGATATATATTGGTTCGGGATGGGGGGTTTATACCATCCATAAGTCCAGTAGCGAATCCATGACACATATAATGTTTACTAAGTATAATCCTTATGGTGGATTGTAAACCGTATACAACTTCACTCCATCGATATGCACAAAGATCGGTGCTCACTAAGAAGAGCTACTCCCTACGGTATTCCGCCCTTGTAAACCAACCACAAAGACTCGTGATTCGACTTAACCACAAAGACCAATAAGACTTTCTACCGGAAGTGTCAAACACTAACTAGATCTCCGACGATCTAGGCTTGGTCACCAAGACACAAGATTTCCCTTACAACCAAATCGAATAAGAGAGTTTGATTGTTTTAATCAAGCCCTAACCTAACCTAGAGACTCGATTCTAATAGAAAGGGTATAGATAAGAAGACCCTCGACACAATCACAATAGTGGATTTGGTTCTTGTGATTCTTCCCATGCAAGGTGATGTGTTCTTTCAAATATTATATGTGAAAGATTATGAAAAGAAGACAGAATTAGAGGATTGAGAGAAAATAATTTAGAGAGAAAGAAATAATGGCAAGGGGTGATAAATACAAGAGCCAAGGTGGAGTATTTATAGGCCAAAGCCCAAATGATGAAAAAATTTACCGAGCCCGGTGCGTAGCTGGCGTGTCGGAGCGCCAACGACGTACCAAGAGTCTGTAACATTTTTTCTTTGGGTTTTGGCTTTTAACTACCCAACCTTGTTAAACTTCCAATTGTACTTCACACTTTGACCTTAACATTATTCATCCTCAAGGTCAACCAAATCAAATAGCCATTTGATGAAAAATCATTTTGTGAAGTGTTTAAGTGAAAACCAATTATCAAAGGGAGAAAGATAGAAGGGATAATTGGATAGGTGTAGTTTAGGTATTCCTCATATAGTCACATGGCATAGAAAAGAGAGAAAGAATATGCCATGGAATAATCCTTTGCTTGGAAAGGAAGTGTGGATGTTGAGATAAGTGAGAGAAGGAAGATTTGAATTTGAAATTCAAATGTTGTGTGAGAGGGAAGTGAGAGAATGAGGTTGGGCTAGAAGGAAACCATGGTTAGGTTAGAAGAGTAGACATAGTTAGGAGAGAAGAGAATATGCCAAGAGAATATGGAATATGCTAATCTTGGTGAGGAGAGTATGATGAAGGATTGAGATGAATTAGAGTGAGTTGGCTTGATGTCATGGGGAGCCTTAGTTTGGATTTCAAATTTGAAATGCTAGAGTGTGGGAGGAGAGAAGAGATAAGGTTGATTTGAGTGGTATGTGTGAGAGTGATTTGATGGGGAGCCTATGGAAGAGATTCAAATTTGAATTGTGTGAGGGAGTGAGTTGGCAAAATGTGAGGGAAGGAAAGGGTTGTAAGGGAAGTGTGTGAAATTTGAATTTGAAAGTGAGGATGAGAGTGTAAGAGAGAGAGAGTTGGAAGGATGGGATGGTGACTTGATTGGGAGCCTCTGGCTTAGACTCAAATTTTAAAATTTGAATGTTGGAGAAGGAATGAAGGGAGGTGGTTTGTGGAGAAGGTTTGTTTGTTTTTTAAATGAATGGTAGGATGAAGAAGATGATGAGGTGGTGAAATCTAAGTAGTTGGATTGGAATGTACTGAAGAGAATATTTAGAAGATTTTTTGTGGTAATGTAGGAGACAAGAAGTACATGCATGTAAAAGGAATATTTAGAGAATGTCGGGGATAAGATTAGGAAGGAATTTGAAATGGTTGGGGGGTTTGTTTGGTGTAGAAGATAATCAAAGGATTAATTAAGGCTTAATCAAATTGTCATTAAGAAATAAAAGAATTGACAATGATGATTATGGATTGTGTGTTTGATGAGAAAATAAAAGGTTACTCATAATCCCAAATAACTCAACGACGAGTATTAATAATCTCTTAATTCGTGGATTTCCACAACTTGACATAATCAATAATTATCTTAATGCAAAAAAGCTAAGTATTATACATCAATGTAAAGCATATCCCATAATGGGAAAGGATGCGTTTACGCAAAGGGACCTTTGACTTTGTTTGACCAATAAAGGAGTAAACCCATTACGTGATGAGTGAAGACGTAAACATGGATTATGATCAATTGAATGCTTTCACTTGATGTCACGTGAAATAAATGAGTTTCCTAGGTTTAGAAAAGCCGTGGCTAGAGTCGTTTATCAAAATACTTGAGTTCGTGTTTTACCAAAAATAGGAGGTTGTGATTTTAGACCCCTCTAATTCTTAAACCTGTTTCGAGTGTTCCTAATGAAGCACATATCATATTCATACCTGTATTGAAAGATCCACATTTTTTGGGTAAGGGGAAAGCAGACTATTAAAAACTATCCCGAACCATACAGTGGGCTGGCGCGTCAGAGCGCCATCAGCGAGCCCGGCCCAGTTGTTGGGACGTTTATTTTTTGGCTAACGTTTATGAATTTATGTCTTTTAAAGGTTTATTTATCATCATTAAAACATAAGGAGACCTAATTAATGTTGTCCCAACAAAAATGAGTATGACGGTGGCTGTAGTAGACTTTAGAACTTGGCAATGAATATCTTTCTGAGACCACCAAAATAAGGGTAGGTGTTATTTGAATTCAAATTCAAATTAGAGCAGTTATGAGTGTGTGAGTGTGTATAAGTTTATGCATGTGTTTATGTGTGTGTATGGGTGGGTGATTCAAACACAAATTTGAATGTTTAGAGTGTTAGAAGTAGTAGAGGTATTGATGTGTAAGAAAGTGATTCTCCCCAATCTAAGAAACACATATGGAGAATGTGGTAATGGTGAATGAAGTTTGGAGAAGAAGAATGGTGGTGAATTTAAATTTAGATGATCATATGGTAAAAACAATGTGTATGAGGTATTGTTGGAATGTAGGGAACATAAGCAAAATTATGTGTAAGAGATTGTAAGAGGATGTTTGGGCGGGATATTTTAAAATACTATAAAAGGATGTTTAAACTTTCATGAATTCAAATTCAAGTATTCAAACTTGATAATCCTTAGTCATCCCACAATTAAATCATTCAATAATCATCTTTATTTAAGTAAGTTGTGTGCTTTGCATCAAGGTAAATCATCATCTCAAAAATGAAAGAATTGCGTTTATGCAAATTGACTTTCTCTTAAATGACCAAATCGGAAGTAAACCCGTTATGTGCTTAGTGAAGATAAACTTAAGGATTATGGTCACTCGAATACTTCCCTTTAAAGTTTTAGTGAAAGTATAAACCTCCTAGGTTTGAGGAGAAATAATTTTTCCTTGACTCGAGGAATTGTAAAAAGATTTATGACTTGGCTGATAAGTCCTAATTTATACTATACTTATCACATGATTATTGCTCATATATTGCATGTTTATATCTGAATTGATACTTAATTCCCCAAGTTTTCCACTTTCCGTGATTTTGGAGCAATATAACAAAAGGCACGGATAAAGACAAGATTTTTAGCTATTATTGAATGATTCCTTATGCAAGATGTTAAAGAGCATACAACGTATGTAACTCTAGCCATAAGCCGAATTGCTATCTAGAAGAATTCACTAAGTATTGTTGAATATTGAAGCATATGGCGTATTTAACTCTGGCAATACGTCATATTTGGAAGCTCTACAGTCAATGCCAAGTCAACTAATGAAGGCATATAACGTATGAAACTTTTGCCAAACGTCGTATTGAAGATCTTATCCCCAGTCCAAGTATATCGAAGATTTGAAGGTATACAAAGTATTTAACTCTGGCAATACGCCGTATTTAAAAGATACGCAGAATATGCTTGAAATATGCTTTCTTTGTCAGCAATTAAGAAATCTTGGATATGCCGTATCGGTGCCCTAACAGAAGACTATAAATACAAACCCCATACGGGAGTTTAAAGTATCATTCACTCACCACTCATCATCACAGCCAAATTTCACCATTCTAAAGCCCCAAGATCAGTCCAAAGAGCTAGGGAATCAAGAAGAGAAGGTCTTGTATCATCACATTAGGTTTAATCATTCGATTTGCATATCGATTTCATTATAATTTCTATTTGTTCTTCATTTGAATTATCTTCTTGTGCTTTTACATACATTATGGGCTAACACCCTTGGGTGTTAGCCATGTTATGATATTAAATGATTGTTATTTCCGTTTATTAAGATTTATTATTTAGTATTGTTTAGTGTGTATTTAACGTTCAATACTTGCTCGTTTATATGTTTGAGTATTTTAAGTACAACTGTCGCATGGACCAAGTGGGTAATAGATGTATAATACAGGAACACTTAAGTTAGCATAGTGCTCTTCAATATAGTGACCGCGTGAGAAGAGTAGGTATCGCATGGACCAAGTGAGTACCACAGATAAATCACATAGATTAGTTGAGATGACTTAATGAACGCTTGTAGTTAAATAGGTACATAGACCAAATGGCCTAGGAAATTACATGTGTAGAGGCTAGATGCATGGATCAAGTAGTCTAGTCTAGGTTAGATAGGAGTATAGAGTTATTGTCTAGATCAAGGAGATACTCTCCATACATCCTGAAGTCACCAGTACTTTACAATTAAATTATTGCACTAGTAGACGGATAACTATAATGTAATAGGAGTAACATGGCTAGCACTACTTTCTCTTATTGATCACAACACATGTAGAATAGTTTAGTTTAACTTACTTTTATTGTTTCAGTATTTAAATATAAATCAATCAATCAAAACCCTCTTTAAAATCTATGAAACTCACTAGGTTAAGTCTAAGCATACTATTCCTGAGATTGACCTCGTACTTACCCCACTAGCTGCATCTGATCGGGTACACTACCCGTGAAAGTGTGTCCATAGGTATAAGACCGGCTAAATATAAATTTAAAACTTCAGTTAAATATACCTACAACGAAACACATAGCAAGTTTTTGGCGCCGCTGCCAGGGAATAGTTTAACTTTGTGAAGTGGAGATCACCATCATTCAACAAGGTATTGT
Source organism: Artemisia tridentata subsp. tridentata (assembly GCA_021014915.2). Classification (NCBI taxonomy): domain Eukaryota; kingdom Viridiplantae; phylum Streptophyta; class Magnoliopsida; order Asterales; family Asteraceae; genus Artemisia; species Artemisia tridentata. The sequence goes on along the minus strand of CP139501.1, from coordinate 61,906,269 downwards.
CACCCTTGCTAAACTAAATTTCTTATTTCGACTTGGTCATCTATTACTGATTTGCATCAGTCTGCTTGAAGTGAAGACATCTTTTTGTCTTCAAAGACCCAGAAGAAGTAAGAGTTGAACTTCATCCTTTAGTTTAGCTTTTATGCTATGTATGCTGAAGTTGTCTTCAACATTGTTGTTGTTGTGAGTTGAAGTAGTCTTCAGCTTCCGTGTACTAAAGTTGTCTTCTGTGTCTTCATTGTGAGAACTGAAGTTGTCTTCAATTTTTATGTACTCAAGCTGTCTTCATTATCTGCATTGTGTGAGCTAAAGTTGTCTTTATCTTCTTGTACTTAGGATATTTTATATTCAAATCGAGTTCAGGGGAAGTGGGTGTTGAACTTACCCAACAGAAAGTAATTTTACTTAAATGAACCTTGGATTTTGTTCGATGAAGTACGACATGAGGCATACTTGGGGCATGTCATAGGACATCCTACATTTTGGCCATACCGAGCAAATCATAGGGGAGATTTCCGTTTTAATTCTACCATTTTCTTTTATTTTTATTGACTTAGTGTACCTTAAGTTAGGGGGGAGTAGAATAAACACCACTTGATATTTATTTTCCCTTATTATTTTAGTTTTTAGTGAAAGATATTTCATATTTGAAATTTTGACATGTTTTTCATTACTTAACTAATTATATCTTAATTGAGCACACCTACACTTATTATTCCAATGTGTGAGGATAAGCCTTTATGTTTTCCCCTTGTCCATAAATTCACAAAAATTGTAGAACCATAAAAGGGGGTGAATACGGTCTCTTCGGCTTTTTAGGTGTTTAAAAACTTTAAGCCTCAAAGAGCACCAAATGGTTATACAACAATAATTACAACCACAAATGTAACCAAAGTATATAAAGCATGTAAAGAGACACCACGATATATATTGGTTCAGGATGGGGGGTTTATATCATCCATACATCCAGTTGCGAATCCACGACACGTATAATATTCACTAAGTATAATCCTTATGGTGGATTACAAACCGTATACAACTTCACTCCACCGATATACACAAAGATCGGTGCTTACTAAGAAGAGCTACTCCCTACGGTATTTCTCCAATGGAAACCACCCACAAAGACTCGTGATTCGACTTAACCACAAAGACCACTAAGACTTTCTACCGGAAGTGTCAAACACTGATGAAGCGAAAAGTGTACCGCTTTTAGGGGGTCATTTAAGCCCTAAATCGTATTTATTTGATCAAATATTGCCCTAAATCGTTCCTTTTGTCATTTTAGGTACTTTGGAGAAGAAATCTGGAAAAGGAAGCATTTTGGACGTTTTTGGAGCATAAAAGTGAAGAAAACGACAAAGTCTCAAAATCGGCTGGAAAAGTACCTTTGACGGCGTCAGGGATTGCTCTTGACGGCGTCATGGCTTGGCAAAAAAGGTGGATATGAAAATTACTCATGATAAGCCAGAGAATTTTACAATGGAAAGTCTGACGGCGTCACCCTTTGAAGTGATCAAGGTCGTCACGGTTTAAGCTAAAGAGGGACGGCGTCAAGCTTTGATAAGCCAGAGCGGATTTTGGAGGACTAAAGAGGGACGGCGTCAAGAAGGCCATCCGGGAACCCTAGACACGGCGAGGTGACGGCGTCAAGATCTACAACGTGACGCCGTCAGCCCTTAAACTCTATATATAGTTTTGCAATTTTTTGTCATTAGTGTGCAACTTTGTGAGGAGAAACCCTAAGACGAATTTCTGCCATTTTTAAGGGTTTTCATACCCTTGGATCTCCCATGTTTAATTGAAGATAAGTTATCGTTTAATCAATCAATATGTCTATGTGTTGTTTGATTATATCTTGTTCTTGTCTTTTAATTAACATGCTAGGCTAGATTTATCTTGTGTTTGCTTAGATCTAATGAAACCTAACTATTGATTATTGGTTATTAGTGTGTTATTAATTGTATTGGATGATTGTTCATCGATGTTAGGCTTAAGAAAACTGGCTAACTTCCTATTCGGTAACTTGCTTGAACGTCTTAAGAAACTGAACCAATGCGTACTAGGTTTTTATGGTTGTATTTAATGCATGAGCGAATTCTAGTGATCCCATGTTAGGAGCTTCTTAGCCGGCTCGACATAGGAGTGAAGTAGGAGCTTGTAGAGTTGGGGAAGTACGTACGCCACCCCACGATTGGTATTAAGGAATACACCCGTCATCCACGCAATTAATACACACTAATCAACCGGTAAAAGATAGTTAGGGAGTAAGGAAATCTAAGTAAACACATTTCTCTCCACATAAGTTTCACGACCTTTTCATTTTCTGTTATTTTATTTTATTTGCATTTGTAGTTATTTGGGTTAGTTGACTAGCAACTAATTCCGCCCACTCCTTCAAAACCGAGATTTTACTTGCTTTCATTAAAACATAAAAATACAAAAAGAATCTTCCCTCACCCTTAGACCTATTAGAGTAGTTTTTCAATCCTAACGACACTATTCCCTGTGGAGAACGATCAATCCCCCGTACTTACCACTACACTATACTACATCGGTCAGGTACACTGCCTGGTGGGGTTGTAAGCCTCTTGAGATCCCTCGAGAGGTAAAACCTGTTGTAAGGTTGGAAAACCACGCATCAAGTTTTTGGCGCCGCTGCCGGGGAATAGTTATTGTTTAGGTTGAGATTTTTATTTTATTAGGTCTACTCACTTGATTCCTATCGAGTGAGATATTTATTTTCTTTTTATTAGATTTCTTTAGTCTATCTTTTTCTTTGTGCCCTTTGTTTGTAAAACCATTTTCATTTGTCACCATGGCGGATGAAATTCCATTTAGATCATTAACAATAGAGGAACAATTACTTTACACGGATAGATTTGCTTCCTGTTGTTCCAATGAATTTTTAAGTGATCTTAGATATATACAAGAGGAGATGGGTATAAAGTTTGATAGGTTTGATGAATTATGTGCATGTTTGGCTTCTATTAAACAATCATTGTTAGGATCAACTCCTTTTAATAAGACCCTTTGGAAAAAATTTGAGGAAAGCCTCCTAACCGTGAACCATAAGTTTAATGAATTAATGGGTTCGTATACATCACAACTTGAGGAAACAATTGAGGAGGATTTAGCCGAACATGAGCATATTGAGCAAAAAGACCTAGGTTTTATGATCAATGACTTTGAATCTCAAGGAACACATGATGAATCCTTTAGGCAAATTGAACATAGTAATCATGTTATCGGGGAAGATTCTTATGAATCGGACTTAGAACTTGAAATGGCTAGAGAAGGATTTGAGATACTTAGGAACATGTTTGGGTTAGATTCTACTAAAACACATGATGTGGATATAATTGATATAGAGACAAGGAAGGATGAGGTAAGTAACATAAGCCCACCAAGTACCCCACAAGTCCTACCATCAATTGAGGCACACACACCACCCGTGACTTACCCAGAAGAAGTAGAAGAGACTATAGGAACCCCAATAGAGGTAGAACCCTTGGACCAAACACAACTAGAGGATATAGGTTTGAATACTTGTAGTCATAACCTTTCTTTTAGTTATATGGAAGTTCCTAGTTTTGATGAACCGGAGCCTCAGCCAAAACCGTTACCTAATCTTCCATCCTTAGATGTAAATTTAGGAATTGAATTAGGTCCCGATCCACCCATCAAAACATATAGTCCGGGTAGTCTTAAGTTTAAGGTAGTAGACATTAAGCCTTGTAGTGAGGAAGACAATATAGGAGTGAAAAATGACCTTACATGTCTACATCACCCATTCATGATTGATCACAAGAAACATTATGGGTTTAAACCGGGTCTATTGGGTCAAGATGGATTCCCAATTAGGAGTCTCTCGAAGTTGTTAGAAAATGATCCCTTTTTAGGAGAACACTTTAACTCGCCCATTGACCAAAGTGAACTAGGTAAGGTTATGATGAAAGGAGCACACCCCTTTGAGTATATAATTCATCCACCACTCTTTCCTCACGCGGCATACTTCCACCGAGATGGTGTGTATCGCTACTATCACCCGCACTTAATCCTAAGTGTAGGAAAAACCTCTCCTTTATCCGTTAAATAAGGGTAGAGTCAGGCTCGTGACTCGAACAAAAACAAGCGCTTCTTGGGAGGCAACCCAAGCTTTATTTGCTTTGTGTGTTTATTTATTTGTTTGTTTGATTTTATTGGCTTCCGTATGTATGTTTAATTTTTATTTTTATTGGTTCATGTTCAAAAAGTAAATTGTGAAAATGCTTTATCTTGTTTTTAACTTCGTCTTAATTACATATAAAGGTATTTTGCAAAAGATAAGTGTAAGGGAAATCGAAATCGGTTTATTAGAACAAATGAACATGAATCGTAATAATAATAAATTAACATACATATTCGTATTTGTTTGAGTCAAATGCTTGTATCGAGTCATAATGATATTTTGCAGGATTTCCAGGAAGTAAGGTATAGGTTTTTCCAGAAATTTTCCGGAAACTTAACATGAGAATTCTGTCAGATCATTTCTGACGGCGTCAGGCGTTACAACCTGACAGCGTCAGGTTTTAATTTTCAGAAATTTTTGAAAGTTTTGTTTTCATAAAAAGTTTTTATTAAATCTCTAACTTATAATCTCCAGGAATCTGCAAAATTATCATTCCACAAGCATTATATCCTTATATATAGAATTTATCCCGCCGATGTTATGCAGGTTTTCGTGTTTGTTTTCTCAGGTTTAACAGGTTATTTTGGACAAGGAGATGTATGTGGAATCAAGCTTTTGGCGATGCATTAGTCTTGGAGCTTCTACATTATCTTGGAAGAAGATCTAACCATGTGGCCACATTATCCACCGAACGAATCAGGGGAGTATTTGATTTCATTCTTTTACCTTATTACTTTTACATCTTGATATTTGAACATTGGGGACAATGTTCATCTTAAGTGTAAGGGGGGGTAAAAATATGATACTTTAGAGAATGCTATTACGCTTGATTTTCGTTTGTTTAATGGTAGATGTGTAATAAAACTGAGATAAATACCTGTTAGGACAATTTTAGTGCCAAATTTAAATTTTTTTACAACATTTAGGAGTGAAACTTTGATCTTAATGAGCGTCTCACGGATAGGAGTTATATGACTAGCACAAAAACCGTACCACTAAAAAAAATTTTCACCCCAAATATGTGAGGTTCGCCCCTAGAATTGGTAGGAAAAGCATTTATGCTATGATGTGTGTACCGGTAGCACTTAGATTCTAGAACTTGCGTTAGGACCATTCCGAGGCCACAAGTGAGACTACATTCGTGTAGTTAGATTTACTACATGATAAGAGGCATTAGGATTAACCCATTGTTTTACACCTGTGTTTTTGTTATAATTACATTGGCTACATTGGTCAAGTAATTCTCCCACACCCTTTGCGTTGTACCCATTTTTGGTACACGATACCCCTAGTACACCCCTCAGAGCCTATCTTTTCGTTTCGACCTTTAAGCATTCTACTTAAAGGAAGAATTTGTTTACACCCCACTTAAATGTACACCCAAATCGCCTTAGCCTACCTTGTATGCACTCATTTTTAGTACATTATTGTGACAACATTTGTTTAAACCCCAAGTTAATTATCTAATTGATTACATGGTTGCTAAGTCAAGTCATATCCTTGTACATATTGTTTTGGGACGATTGGGACTCATGGGTAAAGTACTAGTGTAATGGAGTAATGGGGAAGAACATCATTTATTACCCCCATATGTGCTAAATATTTTTATAAAAAAAAAATACTCCAAGTGTTTCGATTATCTTAATTCGAGTCATTAGAATAGTTATTTGTAAAGTTATGTAAAAGTTCAAGTGTATGGGGAATGCAATGCCCTATGATGTATTATTTTGGATGGTAGGGCAAGAGTGTATGCAAAAAAAAAAAAATAATAATAATAATAAAAAAAATAAAAAAAATCGAAAAAATCAAGAAAAATACAAAAAAAATGAGAAAAAGAAAAGTAGAAAAAACATACGGACTACCATCCCGTTTCATTTTATGTTTATTTTATGTTTTTGTTATTTTTTTTTTAGCTTAAGTCGAGTCTAGTCTTGGCTTAGCAACGCCATATTGTTCATGTAATTAATCAAGATCTTTAACTCGCCACCAGTAAAATGTCCCTTATCCAACAAAACCGTGTTTATCATATCCCTACACCTCACGTTATAGCCCATTTAAAAGCCCTCTTTGATAGTTTATCTTAGGTGCTTACGCCTAGTGGAGGAGGTTTTCGATCCTTTCCCAAGCCTATGGTAATCTATTTGCTATGACAGGTAGTGAGAGATATTATCCGTTTTCATTTATGAGATTTATTTTGATGACACTTGAGAGATGTGAGTATCTAAACACTACTTGTGAGGTGCTAGTTTGTAATCTCCGTGCTTATTATGATTAAAGTGGAACGACTATTTGTTGTAATTACTTTTATATTAGCATTAAATGACCCCTAACTTGTATTTTGATTAGAATAAAAGCGCATTTGCTTGAGGACAAGCAAATCTCAAGTGTAAGGGTATTTGATGAAGCGAAAAGTGTACCACTTTTAGGGGGTCATTTAAGCCCTAAATCGTATTTATTTGATCAAATATTGCCCTAAATCGTTCCTTTTGTCATTTTAGGTACTTTGGAGAAGAAATCTGGAAAAGGAAGCATTTTGGATGTTTTTGGAGTATAAAAGTGAAGAAAACGACAACGTCTCAAAATCGGTTGGAAAAGTACCTTTGACGGCGTCAGGGATTGCCCTTGACGGTGTCATGGCTTGGCAAAAGAGGTGGATATGAAAATTACTCATGATAAGCCAGAGAATTTTACAATGGAAAGTCTGACGGCGTCACCCTTTGAAGTGATCAAGGTCGTCACGGTTTAAGCTAAAGAGGGACGGCGTCAAGCCATATTCTGACGGCGTCAAGCTTTGATAAGCCAGAGCGGATTTTGGAGGTCTAAAGAGGGACGGCGTCAGGAAGGCCATCCAGGAACCCTAGACACGGCGAGGTGACGGCGTCAAGATCTACAACGTGACGCCGTCAGCCCCTAAACTCTATATATAGTTTTGCAATTTTTTGTCATTAGTGTGCAACTTTGTGAGGAGAAACCTTAAAGACGAATTTCTGCCATTTTTAAGGGTTTTCATACCCTTGGATCTCCCATGTTTAATTGAAGATAAGTTATCGTTTAATCAATCAATATGTCTATGTGTTGTTTGATTATATCTTGTTCTTGTCTTTTAATTAACATGCTAGGCTAGATTTATCTTGTGTTTGCTTAGATCTAATGAAACCTAACTATTGATTATTGGTTGTTAGTGTGTTATTAATTGTATTGAATGATTGTTCATCGATGTTAGGCTTAAGAAAACTGGCTAACTTCCTATTCGGTAACTTGCTTGAACATCTTAAGAAACATGAACCAATGCGTACTAGGTTTTTATGGTTGTATTTAATGCATGAGCGAATTCTAGTGATCCCATGTTAGGAGCTTCTTAGCCGGCTCGACATAGGAGTGAAGTAGGAGCTTGTAGAGTTGGGGAAGTACGTACGCCACCCCACGATTGGTATTAAGGAATACACCCGTCATCCACGCAATTAATACACACTAATCAACCGGTAAAAGATAGTTAGGGAGTAAGGAAATCTAAGTAAACACATTTCTCTCCACATAAGTTTCACGACCTTTTCATTTTCTGTTATTTTATTTTATTTGCATTTGTAGTTATTTGGGTTAGTTGACTAGCAACTAATTCCGCCCACTCCTTCAAAACCGAGATTTTACTTGCTTTCATTAAAACCTAAAAATACAAAAGAATCTTCCCTCACCCTTAGACCTATTAGAGTAGTTTTTCAATCCTAACGACACTATTCCCTGTGGAGAACGATCAATCCCCCGTACTTACCACTACACTATACTACATCGGTCAGGTACATTGCCTGGTGGGGTTGTAAGCCTCTTGAGATCCCTCGAGAGGTAAAACCTGTTGTAAGGTTGCAAAACCACGCATCAAACCCCAACTAGATCTCCGACGATCTAGGCTTGGTCACCAAGACACAAGATTTCCCTTACAACCAAATGAATAAGAGAGTTTGGTTGTTTTAATCAAGCCCTAACCTAACCTAGAGACTCGATTCTAATAGAAAGGGTATAGATAAGAAGACCCTCGACAGAATCACAACAGTGGATTAGGTTTTTGTTATTCTTCCCTTGCAAGGAGATGTGTTCTTTCAAAGATTATATGTGAAGGTTTAAGAACAGAAGATAGAATTAGAGGATTGAGAGAAAAAAATTTTGAGAGAAAGAAATAATGGCAAGGGGTGTTCCTCACATGGCATAAATAAAAGAGAAAGAATATGCCATGGAATAATCCTTTGCTTGGAAAGGAAGTGTGGATGTTGAGATGAGTGAGAGAAGGAAGATTTGAATTTGAAATTCAAATGTTGTGTGAGAGGGAAGTGAGAGAATGAGGTTGGGTTAGAAGGAAACCATGGTTAGGTTAAAAGAGTAGACATAGTTAGGAGAGAAGAGAATATGCCAAGAGAATAAGGAATATGATAAGCTTGGAGAGGAGGATGAGATTAAGGGTTGAGATGAATTAGAGTGAGTTGGCTTGATGTGATGGGGAGCCTTAGTTTGGATTTCAAATTTGAAATGTTGGAGTGTGGGAGGAGAGAATAATAAGGTTGATTTGAGTTGTATTAGATGTGGGAGTGATTTGATGGGGAGCCTATGGAAGAGATTCAAATTTGAATTGTGTGAGGGAGTGAGTTGGCAAGATGTGAGGGAAGGAAAGGGTTGAGAGGGAAGTGTGTGTAATTTGAATTTGAAAGTGAGGATGAGAGTGTAAGAGAGAGTGATTTGGAAGGATGGGATGGTGACTTGATTGGGAGCCTCTGGCTTGGATTCAAATTTTGAAATTTAGATGTTGGAGAAGGAATGAAGGGAGGTCGTTTGTGGAGATGGTTTATTTGTTTTTGAAATGAATGGTAGGATGAAGAAGATGATGAGGAGGTGAAATCTATGTGGTTGGATTAGAATCTAGTGAAGAGAATGTTTAGAAGATTTTGTGTAGTAATGTAGGGGACAAGAAGTACATGCAAGTAAAAGAAATATTTAGATAATGTTGGGGATAATATTTGGAAGGAATTTTAAATGGTTGGAGGGTTTGTTTGGTGTAGAAGATAATCAGAGATTAATTAAGGCTTAATCATATTGCCATAAAGAAAGAAAAGAATTGACAATGATGATTATGGATTGTGTGCTAGATGAGAAAATCAAAGGTTACTCGTAATCCTAAATAACTCAATGTCGAGTATTCATAATCTCATAATTCGTGGATTTCCACAACTCGACATAATCAATAATCATCTTGATGTAAATAAGCTAGGTGCTTTGCATCAATGTAAAGCATATCCCATAATGGGAAAGGATGCGTTTACGCATAGGGACCTTTGACTTTCTTTGACCCATAAGGGAGTAAACCCATTACGTGATTAGAGAAGACGTAAACATGGATTATGATCAATTGAATGCTTTCACTTGATGTCACGTGAAATAAATGAGTTTCCTAGGATTAGAAAAGCCTTGGCTAGAGGCGTTTATCAAAAGAGTTGGTGTTTTGCCAAAAATAGGAGGTTGCGATTTTAGACCCCTCTAATTCTAAAACCCGTTTCGAGTGTTCCTAATGAAGCACATATCATATTCATACCTGTATTGAAAGATCCACATTTTTTGGATAAATTTGAATGTTAAGAGTGTTAGAAGTAGTAGAGGTATAGATGTGTAAGAAAGTGATTCTCCCCAATCTTAGAAACACATATGGAGAATGTGGTAATGGTGAATGAAGTTTGGAGAAGAAGAATTTTGGTGAATTTAAATTTAGATGATCATATGGTAAAAAAAAATGTGTATGAGGTATTGTTGGAATGTAGGGAACACAAGCAAAATTGTGTGTAATAGATTGTAAGAGGATGTTTATGCTGGATATTTTAAAATAATATAAAAGGATGTTTAAACTTTCATGAATTCAAATTCAAGTATTCAGACTTGATAATCCTTAGTCATCCCACAATTAAATCATTCAATAATCATCTATATTCAAGTAAGTTGAGTGCTTTGCATCAAGGTAAATCATCATCTCATAAATGAAAGAATTGCGTTTACGCAAAGTGAATTTGACTTAAATGACCAAATCGAAAGTAAACCCATTATGTGCTTAGTAAAGATAAACGTAAGGATTATGGACACTCGAATACTTCCCTTTAAAGTTTTAGTGAAAATATAAACCTCCTAGGTTTGAAGAGAAATAATTTTTCCTTGGCTCGAGGAATTGTAAAAACATTTATGACTTGGCTGATAAGTCCTAATTTGTACTATACTTATCATATGATTATTTCTCATATATTGCATGTTTATATCTGAATTGATACTTAATTCCCTAAGTTTTCCACTTTCAGTGATTATGGAGCAATATTACAAAAGACACATAAAAAGACATGATTTGTAGCTATTATTGAATGATTATGTACGCAAGATGTTAAAGAGCATACGGCGTATGTAACTCTAGCCATAAGCCGAATTGCTATCTAGAAGAATTCACTAAGCATTGTTGAATGTTGAAGCACATGGCATATTTAACTCCGGCAATACGTCGTATTTGGAAGCTCTGCAGTCAAAGCCCAATTCAACTAATGAAGGCATACAACGTATGAAACTCAAGCCAAACGTCGTATTAAAGATCTTATCCCCAGTCCAAGTATATCGAAGATTTGAAGGTATACGAAGTATTTAACTCTGGCAATACGCCGTATTTAAAAGATACGCAGAATATGCTTGGAATATGCTTTCTTTGTCAGCAATTAAGAAATCTTGGATATGCCGTATCGGTGCCCTAACAAAAGACTATAAATACAAACCCCATACAGGAGTTTAAAGTATCATTCATTCACCACTCATCATCACAGCCAAATTTCACCATTCTAAAGCCCCAAGATCAGTCCAAAGAGCTAGGGAATCAAGAAGAGAAGGTCTCGTATCATCACATTAGGTTTAATCATTCGATTTGCATATCGATTTCATCATGATTTCTATTTGTTCTTCATTTGAATTATCTTCTTGTGCTTTTACATACATTATGGGCTAACACCCTTGGGTGTTAGCTATGTTATGATATTACATGATTGTTATTTTCGTTTATTAAGATTTAATATTTAGTATTGTTTAGTGTGTATTTAACGTTCAATACTTGCTCGTTTACATGTTTGAGTATTTTAAGTACAACTATCGCATGGACCAAGTGGGTAATAGATGTATAATACAAGAACACTTAAGTGAGCATAGTGCTCTTTAATATAGTAACCGCGTGAGAAGAGTAGGTATCGTATGGACCAAGTGGGTACCACAAATAAATCACATAGATTAGTTGAGATGACTTAATGAATGCTTGTAGTTTAATAGGTGCATGGACCAAATGGCCTAGGAAATTACATGTGTAGAGGCTAGATGCATGGATCAAGTAGTCTAGTCTAGGTTAGATAGGAGTATAGAGGTATTGTCTAGACCAAGGAGATACTCTTCATACATCCTGAAGTCACCAGTACTTTACAATTAAATTATTGCACTAGTAGACGGATAACTATAATGTAATAGGAGTAACATGGCTAGCACTACTTTCTCTTATTGATCACAACACATGTAGAATAGTTTAGTTTAACTTACTTTTATTGTTTCAGTAGTTAAATATAAATCAATCAATCAAAACCCACTTTAAAATCTGTAAAACTCACTAAGTTATCTCTACGCATACTATTCCTGAGATTGACCTGTACTTACCCCACTGGCTACATCTGATCGGGTACACTACCCGTGAAAGTGTGTCCTTAGGTATAAGACCGGCTAAATAAAAATTTAAAACTTGAATTAAAAATACCTACAACGAAACACACAGCAAGTTTTTGGCGCCGCTGCCAGGGAATAGTTTATCTTTGTGAAGTGGAGATCACCATCGTTCAACAAGGTATTGTCACCCTTGCTAAACTAAACTTCTTATTTCGTCTTGGTCATCAATTAGTGATCCGCATCAGTATGCTTGAAGTGAAGACATCTTTTTGTCTTCAAAGACCCAGAAGAAGTAAGAGTTGAACTTCATCCTTTAGTTTAGCTTTTATGCTATGTATGTTGAAGTTGTCTTTAGCATTGTTGTTGTTGTGAGTTGAAGTAGTCTTCAGCTTCCGTGTACTAAAGTTGTCTTCTGTGTCTCCATTGTGAGAGCTGAAGCTGTCTTCAATTTTTATGTACTGAAGTTGTCTTCATTATCTGCATTGTGTGAGCTAAAGTTGTCTTTAGCTTCTTGTACTTAGGATATTTTATATTCAAATCCAGTTCAGGGGAAGTGGGTGTTGAACTGACCCAACAGAGTGTAATTTTACTTAAATGAAATATTATAAAAATATGTAAGATTTTATAAAATAATGCAAGAGTTTCATGTATTGTGTATGATAAGACTCTCTTTGATCAGTATGCAAGTTTTATAGATTCATATGCAGATATATATACCTTAAGTGATTTACATCAATGGATAACTATGTCTAAAACTTGTATACTTGAACTTTTACTTTATACGTTTTTATATTTGTAATTATCAAAACATAGAGAAGTCGTTAAATAAAAGTAACATATTTATGTAGTTATTTGTATTAATAGTGTTCATAGTTATTGGCATAAGAAGTGTTTAATTTAATAAATTTTTAATGTTTTTAATTATTAATGCAATATTTTTGTTTTATTTGAATTATTAAAGTAATTTCTTTTTAATTATTCATGAAATTTTAATTTTAATGTTTAAAGAAAACAAAAATGAAAAAGAAATAAAAATTGGTGATGTTGTTAGTTGTTTTATTACACAGTGTTGTTCCCTATGAAATTCATCTTTTTTATACGTTAGTTTTTGAAGTAATTTAATCTTGAAATACTTAAAGAAGAAGATGACATAAGAAATTCTCCAATTCTCCAAACTCCAAGAAACTCTAGTTGTCTTTATCTACAGTGATAGCATTAAAAGAGAGAGTGAGTTCCCAATACGAAAGAGCTTATTAGTTCCTTGAAATGGGTATTCATGTAATAAAACAATTAAGTTTAATTAAAAATAATAGTATATTTACCATCGATTTAGCCTAGGGTTTTGAAAACCCTAGCAAAAAATGTGGGACTTCATGTGGAAAACATAATAAAACCCAGAAAAGATGCCTGCAGACAAAGTTGTTGATAGATAAGAAGGGGAATATTTGGGAGTATGAAAGGGAATTAGAAGGTTTTGTTATTTGGATTTAATTTTACGCTACATCTTCACACCTTTGCTACAAAACAATAATCTAATCGTGTTGGTCAATCCTCCCACCCTCTCACTCATAATTAATTAGAATAAAAGGTCCATAACGAAACAACTTTATTAGAAAGACATGGTTTATGTAATGCTTAGACCTAAAAATATCTAATGCTAAAACCTAATAATAAAAATATATATACGTTTAGATTTGAAATTTTACCAAAATATAAATACTTTCTTAAAACAACTAAAATTTTCTGGTGCCTTTAGAATGATAAAAGGTATCCTCTTATAGACTAATAGAATAATAATTTTCATATTTCAATGTGACATGGAAAGTAGAATTTATGTATAAATACACACATTGTACCGTAGGGTTTATATGTTTAAAGTGTAGCATGAAATTGGAATTCATTTAGTGCACTTACTCTTAGTCAGAGATATTAAAAAAGCGTTTCAAAGTAGCGTAGAGAGTGGGGGGAAAGGAATAACAACACAACTCCCTCTTAAAGTTAGTTTTTTAACATGATTAGTACCTAATGAATACATCAAATTCGATTTTGATGTTTGAAGTTTCCTACAAATACATTACCGGTAAACATACTTATATATACTTCTATCTAACTAATCTTGTGATTGTTTATTTTTCTTTAAATTGACAAGTCATATGAACGGAATTAGTGACAGGAAAAAGAAATTATTGTTATCAATCTTTTCAGCCAGATAAAATTTAATCATTAAATATTAAATATGTTTCAAGTATCTCTACACAAATGATATATTTGTACATATATAAACCTTCTTTATGTTGACTTACTTAACGAATAATCATAATCGTGTCAAAATAAATAACAAAAATACATCTATCCCAAACAAAAAAGTATGTAGCTAAAAAATTCTTTTGTGTTCGTGTGTAATTATGTTTTTGTTCTGTTTGCTGCTTTGCGTATTTTGACTATTGAGTGTGTGTGAGAGAGAGAGTAGCTAAAAAACTTGTTTTCTCTAGTGTCATTTTCTGATATATACTCTCGAGGAGCACCATTACCCCTACCCCCTCCACCTCCTCCTGTTCATCCCCATACCCTCTTTCTGGAACTCCTTGTTTTAGTGTCTCTCTCTTTTCTAGTGCCTTAACTTTTTTATATTCAAAGAGATCTTTCTTAGCTTTCTACCCTTCAATCTTTTTTTTTTTTTTTTTACTTTTTCTTTTGTGTTTGTCGGTGTTGGTGTTTCTAGCTTCACTTTTGTTGATTTTCATGGTATGAGTTTGATTGCACATAAAGAACATAAAGATTTTGTGTGAAAAGAAGGAGATATTGTGTGTGTGGAAATTTGTTATCTTATCTAATAATACACACAAACAAATTAGAAAATGCCCTTGGAAGGTATTTTCATAGAACCACAACCACCATCTTCCTCATCTTCAACACCACTTCCTGATCTCTCTCTAAATATTAGCCTACCAAATACTAACTCTCTTTCGTCTTCTATTCGTAACAGCAACACCGCGGTTATAAGTATCGAGCCACCTTCAAAATCAAATACCTTGCTACAAAATACATATACCGACCTCTCACTTACGAATCCATCAAGAAATCTTTCTCAAAGAGATCAAGATAACTCACAAAACCTGTTTCTTCATCGTCATCATCAAAACCATCCTCATATGTTTAATCAACAAATGAATACTAGTAATACACAAAACTTAAGTCACTTGAACCAAAGTGTATCGTTGCTTGATGTATCGGATTGTTTAAGGCCGATAAAGGGCATTCCAGTATATCACAACCATCCATTTCCTTTTTTGCCAAATTTGGACCATTCTAATATGGAGAAAGATCCAAGGATGTGTTATTTTCCATCATCTTCTACTTCAACTTCACCTTATTTTGGCGCTAGTGGAGGTCACATGCCCTTTTTAAACCCTGGCCTAAATGGTCCCTCTTCCTCAAATTATCGTCTACCCGGAGGATGTGGTAGTGGTGGCGGGACACGTTTTAACGGGTTATCTTCATCATACGCGCACCACCACCACTACCACAACCATAACCAATATGGTGGAGGAGGACCTACATCTCATGAAGTTTCACATGGTTTAATGAGATCAAGATTTTTACCTAAACTTCCGGCTAAACGGAGTATGAGAGCACCTAGGATGCGATGGACTAGCACGCTTCACTCGCGCTTTGTTCATGCCGTTGAGCTTCTTGGAGGCCATGAAAGTAATTTTTTTACTAATCCTTTTTTTAGGTTTGGCCTCATAAAATGTATGCAAAATGAGTTAAATTAATGTTATGAAATTTGTAGGGGCAACACCAAAGTCAGTTTTGGAGCTAATGGATGTCAAAGATCTCACCCTAGCTCATGTCAAGAGTCATTTACAGGTGCACAAAAAACACACACAGTAATTACACATTTAAAAACACACACATACACATAAAAAGTTGAGTTTCTCTCTCCGAAGAAACCTCCGGCACAGTCGCCGATGTGTGCAGTTTTAATGACTGAATTAGAAGAACAGTAGTAAGTCAGAGAGTACTGATGATAAGAGACAAAAGTAAGTCATGATTATTCAATAATAATAAAAACCAGCTAAGCTAGCTGCTAGATAGCTACCTCATGTTATTCAAACATCAGCCTCGTGATTAATGACACAAATCCAATCACTTTGTTTTGTATGACTCACAAGCATTCAATATAAACACAATTGGTACGTTTCTTATAATATTTTTTTAATATGTATGTCTTTCATTTTTAGTTTTGTTTACCCATTTTGCAGATGTATAGAACTGTAAAAACAACTGACAAACCTGCAGCTTCCTCAGGTAATTTCATGGTATTTAATAAAAAAAACAAATCCATATTTGTGTTGTAATTTAAAATGGCCAAGAAACATATCGACATCATAATACCAATTTGAAAAAGAGTTTTTGTTTTTCTAGCTAAGAAACAAATTGATATAATGTTTGTTCTAATTTATTGTCCATGTTCTTTAAAAGATACAAAAATTATTGATTGTAGGCCAATCTGATGGATCTGGAGAAGACGATATCTCGACCATTGGAAGTGGAGGAGGACGTGGTTTTGTGGATCAACGAGGGTCGGCTGATCAGCAACAATCTGATTACCCTAATTTTTCCCCTACCACAACTTCCACCACGACTCTTTGGAGCAATTCTTCAAGGTACTAATTCTTGGATGCTTGTGTTAATAATGATGGGCTAATTATTATAAAGATTGCATTACTTTTCACTTTTTTGAATGATATCTTCTACTAGAAAATGGCAAAACAAATGTACCATTTCACCATTTTTGAAGCATAAAAGTGTTATTATGGCAGCTTTAGTATGCTTTTATATTTTCATAGATTTTTCTTTACAAGAAGATTTCACCTGGGATTGAGATGGGAGTAGAACCTTAAGAAAGGATATTAAAGCGAATGTAAACACGCAACTTTAAAATAGGTTTAGCAGAAACTAAAGCAATCAACTTTTTCTTTTTCTTTTTAGAATTTACTATGCTATAGTAGTACTATTTATATCTGGTACTAAACATTTTGTAACATACATTAAGTATTCTTTATGTCCTTTTCTGGTTTAAAATATATGATTCTTGTTCTAGTCACGAGGAGATTTGTATATGTAACCAAAAAAAGCCAGTATGTTGACTTCAAGTGCTCTCTTTTTCTCTTGTTTTCAACTCTTATGCATGTGTGCAGCGAATCAATATTTAAACATGATTGTATATACCAATGATGTCAATCGTGCTCCTTAAGAGTCAAGGATGTACAACATATTGACACTCGTTTGTATGAGCATTACAATGTTTAATTCAACCACAATATACTGGCATGAAAAAGTACAAAAAGACTAAAGTAAATACGTTTGTAGTATATATCTTAATGGGTTAGAAATGGTACTATCTAATATTATTGATTGACCTGTCATATACGTACAATTTATGCAACAAATCAACGACCATCTTTTATTTCTTGTTTGATTTTTTCTTTTCATCTTTCAGTTTCTCTCTCTTAATGTATGCTTTACACAAGTTGGTAACTTTCTTGTTTAAGATATACTAGTTATCAAAGTTACAATAATAGTTGGAGCGTGTGCCTGTGTGTTACTTTTGGTGCAATGTCGATCTACTTTGAAGTGACATATGAGTACCTAGTTCATCACGGATGATAACTTCAAAATTATTATGTTTTTTGTTTTTTGCACCCAATGGTGGATGGTCTAAAACAAATATAATACAAATGTACTACAAAGTGAAGAATGAAAAGTATGGATTTCGTTAGCTTTAGGCAAACAAACCTTTGCATCTAGCATTTTTAGTGAAGTAGTTGTTAGTTATGATTTTATGGTTGCAACTTGCAAGTTGATTGGTTAAGAATAAAAACCACTTTCAATAGATCATTTATTTTCATGCCAGCAGATATAAATATCTTTTTATCAAAAAAAAAAAAAAAGGCTTAACAGTCCAGCAAATTGCTGAAGCATACAAGCCAAAATTTAATACAACTACAAGGTGGATATAATATTTATCAATGATAGCTTTTGTTTTGAGGAAGTAGATCGGTTATAGTTCTATATCATCCGCCGAATACAACTTTTCTAACTCAAAAAAACTTGACAAGACGCCTTGGCATCAATAAAATAGTCTTCAGTTTAAGTCTGACCTGAGAGAATATGTGTTAAATGTGTGGGTGAGTTTGTTTTTTTTTTTTTTTTTTTTTGTATATATGAATTGAAATACTAGAAGGTACATCTTTTTTTTTCTTTCAAATGGGAGATGTAGCTAGCAAGTGATGGTAAAAAAAAGCAACTAACATGACTTTCCACAAGATTTCGCAGTTAACTATTCTTGGAAGTACCCAGGTTAGGTTGCATCATGAGTTGTTGGCTAGAGATGTACACATGGTTATATTTTTCCCATAGTGAAAACCAATGTGGCAAAGGTTTGTTTTGATGCTGTCATTCACACGACATTTTGTGGAGATTTCAAAACCCTATTTGCTTTGACTCAAAACCGCCAAAGAAAGATACTCTTATTGAAGAAATTAAAGTGCTCTTGCATACTAGGATTCTTTATGGAAATAGGAAAATAAATCTAGTTTGGATTGATTGGCTATATGATCCCATCTCTTCTTTCACGAAGTTTAAAATCTTTGTAACTCTCTAGCTCCTTGCTAGTTTCATTTTTTATAAAATATTGCCATTCAAATAGAAACTTAGATGTCAATGGTTCAAGCCCTATCCAGGGTGTCCTAAGTGATATATCAAAGATTCATACTAGTAAGTAATTTAATGATGCTACGAAATTTCAACTCATCAGGTATAGTTTCCAGATTTCTAGAGTGTTAATTAATGTTAAGTAGTATGATGCATCAAAAGACTCCAGTGTTCTTTCTAAGTACTTTAATGACTCCATAAATTTGTCCTCAAGCATTTCAGAGTCCGCTTTACCTGAATCTTTTCTTGAGATAATCCAATTGTGGTTCTAAAGTTTCCAGGACGTGTTTCCGTTAGAACCATATGAACATAGATGTATGAGTGAGATGTCTGAAACATGTATCACCTAGGCTACAGTGTGATGTTGGTATCTTGTCACAGGCTTATGTCTAAGCCAATTACATTCCATGAGTCGTTTAGTATAAACCATGTTGTGGTTTGTGAGTGACTGTGTGTGTTTGTTTTGAGACAAAGTAGTATAACAAAATAAGATTAATAATATTGAGACTTGTTTTTTAATGACTCGATCCTATTACATATTTATACTTGTGAAACGACATGTCTGTTGACACATGAAGCATTGTGTCGTTTCACAATAACTGTCAAATAACTACCAAACTAAATAAACTGTCAAACGAATAACTAACTCCTATAAGGCCTGTTTGGGTTAACAAGTTCGACCCAAACCATTACAAGCCTTTTTGACCCACTATGACCCATACTTACTAAAACATAATAAACTAAGTAATTGTCTTAAACAAAGCATTAAAAGCATTACAATAGGATCTATGAGTGAGATGTCTGAAACATGTATCACCTAGGCTACAGTGTGATGTAGTTGATGTCGGTACATAGTCTTCATGCACTTCATATAGCGACCATGTATATCAATGATGCCCCCCACCCCCTACATCATATGTATAGCAAAATCAGTATGGCCCTTTTTTGACTTTGTTATACAATATACATTATTGAATCTGATTTTGAGATCTAATTTCAGCAATAGGGAGGGGTGGCTACCGACAAACAGTGACATAAATGACATGAGACCCTCGCCTACCTTGTTACCGCAACGGAGTGCTAGCCTTCCAATCGAGGTATGAAACATCGCAATTATAACAGGAAAAAGAACAACTCGTATTTCTAGGTTATGCTGCTCTTCTTGCATTTCAAACTATTCATGGAAACACTTAAAAAAAATCAACATAGAAAAATAACCTAATCGTCTTACATGATCAACACTATAGTTTTCAATTTGGATATTAAAAGCTTACTTCATCAGTGCAAATAAGTTTTCATTAACGTTATGTAGACAAGATCATTTGACCATTTCATAACTCTAAAGAGAAAGAGGAAATATAGCTCCCACCTTACTTTCAGCATAGATATTTTTAAAATGTGTTTTGGTGTATAAAACTAACTAGTTTATTACAAAGCAAAATCACTTTGAAGCAAAAATAAACTTGCGGCTGTGTGCATGAGGAATGATATGTAAAACAAACAATATTACTACACGCAAATTTTAGTTTGAAACTCTTGCATGTAATCTCAAGTTCTCCATCAAATAACATATATAGCACGTCATAAAATACATGTTTGCAGGAATGCGACCCTTCAAGACCGAAGAGCTTGAAGAGCTGCTTAGGATCCAGTCTGGATCATAAAAACCCAAGCTTAGAGTTCACCTTGGGCAGACCAGATTGGCTTCAAAAAGAGCGAAACTAATGTTTCCTATTCTTATCTCTACTTTCATTTGCAATTTGAGCTAGGGCTTCAGTTTTTCCTCGTAATTAAGGGACTGTAGAAGCCTGAATTATATGCAACAGAAGTTCTAAACGAAAGAACAAGATGAAGAAAAAGCAGAAGAAGGTTTTAGACGCTATGTTTTCTAATAATTAAAAAATATGTTCACAAGTCTCATGATATAGCAGGCCTGCTTCTTTATTTTCTTCTCTCTTGGGTTCTTTTAATTTTCTAGTATTCATTTATTTTTCCAAGATTTTGTGTTCTACCTTTCATGTCTCTTTTGTCATAGGGAGGAGATCATTTGCAAGAGGATGAACTATATCATGTTGCAATCACTATTTACCAAATTGAAGGTTATATATTGTTACTTGATCGATCAGGAAATTGCTTTCTAACAATAATACTTGAGCAATGTGTCACTTTTATAAAACGCCCACGATAGTGGTTTCCCTTGATTCCATTTTAACCTCCAATGTTGTATGCATAACTTCATCGTGTGTATTAAATTCTTTTGCGCAGAATAAGATAAAAAGAAAAGAGAGTATAGATATTTTTCTAGAACAAAAACATATGATAATATTTATGCGAAAATAAAGAACACTACACCAAAATTTGGGTTTGGGGACCAGTCATTTTTTTTTGTCGACATTGTCGTCCCAAAATTTGCCTATGTCCCACACTTTTTTAACAAAAAATGGCAGTCAAAGCACCATGTATATTTACTCAATATGGGACGACAATGTCGTCCCAAATCGTTATTTATTTGATTTTTGACATTTTAAAGGTTTTTAAATGAAATTTTCCAAAAAAAAATAAAAATAAAAAAATCCCGCCATTATTTTTAATCCCGCCAAACACTTTGGGACGACAATGTTGTCCCAAACTGTAAGTAATTATTTTTTTTTATATACTTAAAAACTTTTTAAGTCAATTTTTATTTCTTAAATCAATATAAAAACTGTTTTAAAAAACAAAATGGGACGACAATGTCGTCCGAGTTTTTCTAAATATTTAAAATGGCTTTTATAATCCAATAATCTATTTAAAAATACTTATATATAAATTAATTTTAAAAAATTATTTGCTTTAAAATTATATGTTAGTGTAAAAATTAATTTTAAAAATTACATAAATTAAAAAATTTACAAAATCAATACTTTACTATTTATCAAAAATATTTGTGTTGTTAAAAATATTAATTATAATAGGGTGTTGTAGAATCTGATAAACCACATGGTTCAGATTGGAGTAAAAAAGTTGAAGAAAAAACTGAATCGCATGGTGGTTGGGGTGATTCATGGGATAAGAAAAAATACGAGAATAAACCTCAAGACTGGACTGAAGGTTCAAATGAACACACTACTGATAAAGGGAGTAATTGGTGAAGGTACAATGATGGCGATCCTTTGTCCGCCGATGATCAAACTTATATTCTTGATAACGTCTTCAATCACCATCCATATAAAG
Source organism: Artemisia tridentata subsp. tridentata (assembly GCA_021014915.2). NCBI lineage: Eukaryota > Viridiplantae > Streptophyta > Magnoliopsida > Asterales > Asteraceae > Artemisia > Artemisia tridentata. The sequence continues at coordinate 61,884,461 of CP139501.1, read as the reverse complement.
TTCAGAAAACAAAGTTTCAAGAAAGTCGTTGCTTTTTTGTTGTATCAATCGATGGCTATGAAGAAGACTTCTCGTACATTAAATGTGTTGAGAATTATTTAAATGTGGTGATCTCGACTATTATGAACTAGAGGATAATTACATGGAAGCGGGATCTCCTGAGCTCGAATCCAGTTATAAACCTGTTTTTGAAGACGGATTAGATCTGAATATTGATGAAATGGATGTTGATCGGACTGAATGGTCAAATGAACAGACTACTGATAATGGTAGTAATTGGGGATGGAACAGGAAGGAGGAACAAATGATGGTCCTAGACCAGGAGGACCTTTTACCGCAACGAGACAAAGGCTCGATATCTTCACAGCGGATGAGCAAGAGATTATTAACGAAATTAATCGCATCATTCAGTCTATCCGCAGGATCAAGCATCAAACTTCCCACCAAACACTTCCCGCCAAAACACTTCCCACCAAAACTTCCCACCAAAATATTGGCGCCAAAATTTCCCACCAAAACGTTTGTATAAAATATCTGCTCTATCCTCACAAACACATTATATACACTCTTATCCTCAAAACCACTCAACCTCACAACCTCTTATCTTCACACCAATTTCAAAACCTGAGATACAGCGATATAATCCTTTTATGTGTTCTTGTGGAACAGGAAATATAAAACTAAGAAAATCACATAAAAAATATACATTTGGATGGGAATATTATGCATGTCCTCTTTCGAAGGTGAACAATCATACATTTCTTATTTATGTAAATATACAAACAATCATAACATTTTCTTATTTATGTAACAGCCAAGAGAAAAAGATCATGGATGTGGATATTTTATGTAGAAGAGTGAATTTGAAGACAGGTTACGAGTAATCTCTTCTGCTTCAACATCTCAAGGTTCTGGATCTGCACCAATAGAGTGCTCAAACTGTAATGCCAAATATCTTAGGATAAACATGCTGGAATCACAAAAACAAGTGCTAGAGACAAGAGTAACGATGCTGGAGGCAAGACTTGAAATGGCAAGGATTCCCGACGAACACGACCACGCATGTCAGTCGGATGCAATACTCCGTGAGCTGTTAGGTGACATGAAAAATCTTCGTATGTAGTAGTGTTGTTGTTGTTGTTGTTGTTTTTGTTGTTTGTTGTGTTATTATTGTTTTTGTTGTTTCTTGTGTTATTGTTGTTGTTGTTGTTGTTGCTGTTGTTTGTTGTGTTATTGTTGTTGTTTAATAAAATGTTGTTGTTGTTGTTTGTTGTGTTATCATCCCGACTCATTCGTTTAACATCTCATGCATAATGATATCATATCGACTCATTCGTTTAACATCTCATGTATAACGGTATCATATCGACTCATTCGTGAAGAAGACTTCTCGTACATTAAATGTGTTGAGAATTATGTAGAGGTGGTGATCTCGACTATTATGAACTAGAGGATAATTACATGGAAGCGAGATCTCCTGAGCTCGAATCCGGTTCTAAACCTGTATTTGAAGACGGTTTAGATTTGAATATTGATGAAATGGTTGGGGTTCTCTGGATCGGAAGATTCTTCAAACACTAACCAATCGAGAGCAGGTTCTCGGGATCGGAATTATTTAAAAAAAATTAAAACTAATTTAAATAAATTTTAAATTATTTTAATAATTTATAACTAATTTAAATCATTTTTAATTTATTTAATATTAATTAAATAATTTAAATCATTTTTAATATACATAAGATAAAGGTAAAGGGAAAAAAAAACAATGTCGTCCCTTTTTTTTTGCCAAAATTTTCCACGAAAATTGAAACACCCCGCCATTATTTTAAAGAACCCGCCATAGTTAGGGATGACAATGTCATCCTTAATTTGTATCAATTATTGAGGTATAGTATACCAGATCTGCTTTTTTTTTTCTAAGTGTTTATCCAAAAAAAAAAAAAAAAAAAAAAAAAAAAAAAAAAACCATGCTAGCTTCTTCATCAATTCGATCGACCCTAATTCTTCTTCAATTCGACACCACCACAACCACCTTCAACACCACTATTACCCGAACCACCTTCAACACCACATTCGACGGTAGCAGCAACGCCACCCCCGCTGTGAACCACATTCGATGGCAGCAACACCACCACCGCCGTGAACCACCGACGGCAGCACCATTGTTTAATTTTTGTTAATTTGTTTTGTGTAAAGGTATGTTTTTTTTTGTTAATTTCGTTTTTTAATTTGTTTTGTCTAATTTTTGTTTGATAATATTGGTTTCTTTTGTGTTGTGTTTGTGTTGGTTAGATGGCAACAGTAGCACCACCGCCGTGAACCACTGACAGCAGCAACACCACGTACAGCCCCAGCAGCAGCTCCCATCGAGTATTTTTTTTTTTTTTATAATCTTCGTTTTTTAATTTGTTTAGTCTAAAGGTATTTTTTTTATTGTGTTAATGTGTTTTGGGACGACAATGTCGTCATCAATAGTTTTTATTAATTAATTTGGTTAATGTAAGTTTGGTTGTTTAATTTAGGTTGTTTTTTTTATGTGTTTGTGTTTGGTTAGCTGGGACAGCCGGGAGAGCCGGGACAACCCTACCTCTTTTCCTCTTTTCTTCTCTTCCTCTATTTCAGCCGTGAACTAGGTATATAATTTAATTACTTTGAATTGTGCTAGGGATAATATATTGCTGTATTTTCGGTTTGTTTACGATATAACTAAGGATTGTTGTGGTTGCTTTGCCAGATTGTCTTGAAATTTGTCATGGTTGATGGCTTGTTACTAGTAAATAAGCTAGTTTGCGGAACTGAGTTTATGTATGAATGTTAGTCGTGTTTAGTTTTCAGTGGTTAGTTGTGGTAGCCTGATAGTTGGTGTCGTGGTACTGGTTTTGTGAGTTTTCAGTGGTTAGTTGTAGTAGCCGGATAGCTGGTGTCGTGGTACTGGTTTTGTGAGGATGGATTCCATAGGATAGGATTTGGCGGATGGAACTACTAAGCATTGATGCTGTAACAAGTCCCTTTATGCTTGATAGCCTAAAATCATTGTTAAATTGGTTTAGTATATCAAATTGACATTCTTGTATTCCATCATTCTAATGTCCTATGTAGACAAGTGTGTTCATAGTATTAAGAATTTTATTCTGCTTAGAAAGTGACCGGCTTTACATTAATGGAAAATTACTCCACTATTGTTGGTGGCATAAAATCTTGACTAATCTGGGTGATACTATAACAACTTGTCACCTTCGGTATAGCTAGGTCGACCTGTATTGGAAGTTTTATAGTAACAGATGGTATGCGAAAGATTTTGCTTCATGATACGACTACGTAACAAGAGTTAATGTTTGGTGTTTTCAAGATATAACAACAATGTTGTGCTCCATTTTTTCTGATTTTCTTACATGAAAACTGCACATTATTTTGCTAGCACCATTTTACAGATGTGTGTTCTTGTACTTGTAATTTGGTGTTTACACGAAAACTACACATTATTGTGTGTTCCTGTACTTGTAATTTTATAGATGGCGTGTGTAGCTCCTAGATCACACAGCGAAGATGTTGGTGGTGATCCACCAAGACGACCCTATTTTACTACGCCGGGCTATTGCGCAGGTAAGAAATTGTGATTTTTATTTTACATTTTTTATTGATAAAACTAAATTTTTTTACTTGTATTTTCATGAGTCAATAACTTATATTTGTAGGTTCGATGATGGCGGGTGAGACCTCAAATCGGGCCTTAAAGAGGGCGCTTAAAGTGAATAATAATCAACCTTTGCCGATCAGCTTTGATTACGATGATCAAGGCACCTTCTCACCTGTAGGCACGTATGCACCGCAGTTGAGTAGTCTTATCGGGGAACAAGTTAGGCCACTTCCCCTTGACTGCGAGTGGGAACAAATTCCAGAGCCTTTTAAGGCTCATATATTTCCCGCACTCGAGGTATTAATTATTTATTTTATTTCTATTCTTATTGTTATCGACCGTTTAGATATGCGTGTTATATTTAAATTGTGTGTTTATTTAAATGCGTATATTTATTAGCAGACCTATTTCAACATCGTGCCTTGGTTAAACGACGAGCGTCGAGTGACAGTTGGGGAGTGTGTATATACGGTGGGGGAGAGGGTATCTCTTGGGCTGAAACTTCAGATGCGGTTACTATATCGCAAAAATAAACACAGGATCAAGTCTCGATACTTTGATACACAAGAGAACCCCGCGGCGGCAAGGGAACAGCCGCCGCCACCGAAAGTGTGGCTTAACAGAAGCCGAGAGGAATGGGAGATGTTGGTCGACTGGTGGTCCAAACCGGAACGAATGGCAAGATCTGCTAAAAATGCAGATAACCGAGCTAAAAACAAGATACTAACTCACCAAGGGAGACAATCGTTCGTACAAGGAAGAAACGTTTATGTAAGACTCATTATAATTTTTGTGATTTTTAAAGGTCTATATATTGTTTATATATAGCTCGTTATTAATTTATTTTATATTGTATGTATAGAGGGTTAAGAATGCGGGGAAAAATGAAGACCTCATCGAAACATGGAGGAAGGGGCATTCAAGAAAGGGTAAATTTAAAAAAAAAAAAAAAAAAAAAAAAAAAAAAAAAAAAAAAAAAAAAAAAAAAGAAGAAAACTAGACGACTTATGTAAGTAATTTATCTCTTAACATGCATCATTAAGATCAAGTTACTTCTTGTTTTTTTTTTTAACTTACTTGTTTTTAACATACTTTTTTTTTGACTTACACAGATGGAGATGAAGTCACTTTAGGATCAAGTTAAAGCCGGTACACACCCGTTGATGACCGAGCAAGAAATATTGGATCAAGTAGTTCCGAGTGACAACCGCCAGAATATGCCGGGCAGGGGCAGGGTGATGTCGGGCATGGGCAAAGCTTCATCCAGGTTCACACATCGGCCGGTTGCACAAGAATATATTACTCGGCAGCATATGTCGGAGGTGTTGAGGCGAGAGGAGCAAGAGAAAGAGTTGTTCAGGAGGCAAGCTCTTGAGGCGCAACAACGGGCTCAAGTGGCCGAGATTGAGGCTAGATTGGCTAGGGAACAGGCTAACGGGGTTTTTTCTCGACAAGTCGCCTTCAAATCTTTCATTGGCCAGTTTATGAGCCACTACAATAGCCAAGGTAATCCATTTCCCATTCCTTTTCCCTCATTTCCCCCACCTTCTCCTTTTCCCTACCCTTTTCCCTTTCCCGGCCCTACTGCTCTCCGAGCTCCCTTTCCCGACCCTAATAATTCTTCCTTTGACAATTGTTATCGTCCCTCCTTTCCCGACTCTACTACATGCCCGGGTTCTAGTTCTAACCCGGGTTCTAGTGCTAATTATGCAATGCCGCCACCCGACCTTAACAAATACATCTTACAAAATAATCCTCACTTGAGCCGCATTCCCGAGAATAATAATGCTAGTAGTGGTGAAGAGGAGCAGGCGGAGGAGGAGGCGGGTTCTGACGAGGAGTCGGACTAGGAGTAGGCGTAGGGATGATGTAAGATCTTATTATTTGTGTTAACTTTATGAATTGTTAGTAACTTTGAGGAATGGTATATATTGTCGAATGCTATCATGGATTTGAGGAATGGTATATATTGTGTTAACTTAATTAGTAAATTTGTGACTTGTTAGTTTAATTTGTATCGTATTTGTCGAATGCTATCATAGATTTGAGGAATGCATGGTATATATTGAATCGTTTAGTAATTTGGTATTGTATCATATTGTCGAATTGGTATTGCGGATTGTGGTTGACTACAGGTTTTGTTTTGGTAGATTTATTTCGGAAAAAATCTGGAAATGCAGGTTCTGCTGCATTTTTTTTGGAATCCAGGGAAAATAGGGACGACAATGTCGTCCCTAAATTTCACAATACATGTCGTCCCATTTTTTTTACTGCCACATCATCTGTCCCTACTGATTAAATTTTAAATAATTTAAACACTTTGGGACGAGAATCTCGTCCCTTTTTTTTTTTTTTTTTTTTGTCGTCCCTTTTTGTTTTTAAAAAACATTTTCTTATTTAATTAAAAATAGTAAAGAAAGTAAAAAAAAAAAAATAGGAAAAAAAAAAAAAAAAAAAATGGGACAAGAATATCGTCCCTTTTTGCATGAGATACCTCGTCCCATTTTGTATTTTAAGAGTTGAATTTATAGTGGGTCCCAGAAAAATCTCGTCCCAAAATTCATTACATTTGTCGTCCCAAATTTTTTTGGGTCAAGAAAAAAGGGACTACCAAAATGGGACAAGATGTCGTGCCATTTTGTGTTTGGGACGATACCCTTTGTAGATTTAGGACGAGAATATCGTCCCAAAACTCAGTTTTTTTTGTATTAGAAAGAGCTAATCCTAGCAAGAATACAATCAAAGAACACTCCCAATGTCACCCAAAAAAAAAAATAAATAAATAAATAAAATTAAAAAGGGTAACACCAGCCAAAAGCATCGGGGATCCATCCAGGGCCGGCCTTGAGCATGGGACGAAGTGGGCGACCGGCCGAGGCCTGATTTTTTAGGGGGCCCGATTTTTAATTTCTTTTAATGTATATATATATAAATTGTATATGTAATTAACTAAGCCCATTACAAATCTTAACAATCATCCAAAATTTAAACCATATAACTTAACCTACATAAAAAAGTGTTATGACTAAAAATCACTACTTTATCATACAAACTAACTAAAGATAGATGGTACTCAAACAAGAACAAGAATGAGATGAAGAGTGTGGATCGTATGAAATATAACTTTGAATCTATTGGATTTAAAGAGTAAAGATAACAAATACAAACCTAGAGAACACACACTCCTACCTTGGCTGTTTTTAGATGCACATTTGAGAACACTTGGAAATGAGGTGGGAGTGTGTCATTTATATCACAAGGGTGACGCCCTAAAGGGCTTTTGTGGGCTTGGAGTGGGCTTTTGTGTTGGACTAGATTTATACACTAAATCTTACATATTATCTATCAAAAGCCCACTCTCCTAGACTAACATAATCACACGACACACTAATTCTAATGCTTAAAAATGACCATCACTTTACATTTAATATTTTAAATGCTAACAATCTCCCTCTAAGGGATGGTCATTTCAATGATGCTCCCGGTGATAGGTCTTTTCTCTTCAATGACTTGAACTTTGTGTGTCGCAGTGGAATAGTCTTTGTTCCTTGTTTCTTCATGCACTGTGATCTTCAAAGAATCGTCTTTTGGTCGTTCTTGCCTTGATCAACATCTTCTGTTCAATTTGCGTCGCCGCCTTTATCATTGATGCTGAGACATATGATGATGGTGAATGGACTTTCGTCAGTACCTGCATAAAAACAGTTAGCAATAAATCGTCCAGCGCTTATAGGTTCAGATTTTGAGATCGTTAACAGCATAGTGTGAAAACTTTCTCTAATCTTTACCAAGGCCGTTGAGAGCCTCTGAAGTATACCGAAGTATCACTTCAAGACTGTAGACCGTTTGGAGCACGTAACCATCATGATATAAGGCAAGATCCTTAGATCTCATTAAGACTCTTACAACTTGTGTCCTTTATGGTGAACACAAGTGTATTGTATTGGAAGTGTTCCTAAGAGATCTTTGATGAATCTCATGGCTCTAGACTCAATAATGTGCGTTTTGGTTTTAGTCATCGGAGGCATGGAGGAGAGTGCCACCTTTTCAATATCAACACTTCTCGGAATGAGAGGCCGATAGATTATGCAGTGTTCTCCGTGAGAAATGAAACAAATATCTTTTAAGAGATATCTGAGTGGCTAGGAGGGGTGGTGCAGCGCGTCACTGGGTCCATGACGTCTTGTCTTCAATATCAGTATCAACTTGTGATAACCGATAGCAGATGTATTGACCCGGTTTCTAACCTAAGTTTTCATGGAGGGCTATTTCTTTTCACCCTTTCATTTAACTTTTCTTTTTAATTCTTCAACCCCTTCTTTCCCTTTCTCATATACTCCTTTTTTCAATCTTTCCTAAGAACCTCTAATTCTAATCTATTAGAATTGTCCTTGGGTAGATCTCTCTAGCTCTGGCGGATCATTGGACATAAACCTAACCATAATCACCTTATTACTCCATGATTATCCTAGATTTATTGATCACTTGCCATAAAATCTTTTGTGAAAATCTCTCAAAGTGTTTATGAATAAAACACATTTTGGTTAATGCTTCGAGAGTTTTGCATTTTCTGAAATACTCCCCTTCACATGTGCTCATGCATTTTTAAGATAAATTTGCACATGTTGGGTAGAGTTCGCACATTTTGAATTGATCGATTTTCAATTAATATGACCATTGCGAGACACGTTTACTTCACTAGTTGGACTAGTTTGAAGTTATTACTCGTCCCGGTCATATTAAAAGATCATCTCTCGAATTGGTACATTCTACTCAGACAAGTCCTTTGCGAGATACATATACATTACTAGTTAAACTAGCTTGAAATTATTAATCGTCCCGGACAAGTCTTTTTGACAACGGACATTTATTTTTCGTCAATTCGAGTGTTCATGCTGACTCTTTTGAAGAGCTCGACTTACTGACATTACTTTTTGATCACATTTAATCACGTCTTCTCCCCCTTATACCTAATCCCCCCTCAAAAATAGCACGTAGTGATAATTTTGATATCGAATGATTAAATTGAAAACTTGTTGGAGAGAAAGACGGATTTGAGCAAGAAATTGGAACATTTTGTGTTTCATTTTATACTCCCCCTTAAACAAAGCATATTTTTAAACAGTAGGAGTTTAAAATTAGTTTAAGGGTTTAGGAGGGAGTTGTCTTTTTGAACAATCTTGAGCACATAATTTTGCGAAAGATTTTGAAAAATCTTTTTAAAAAATCTTGATCATGTACTCAAGGATTTTATTTTTGCCATTAACATTACGAGTCCTGATTGGAAATAATCAGAAGTCATCAATGTAGCGCGGGTTTCGTACTGAAATATACGAAAGCCGATATGAAGAAAATTTTGAGAAAACGACATGTTTTGGAAAAAATTTAAATGAACTCTCGCTCAAGCATCTGTACATGTCCGTATCATTGTTGAATGACATTGCTAGATACGTACAGAATATCGATTATACGAGAGACATGTCGTGAGAAGAATATTTTTGGTTTTTTGATTTTCTATTGTTTTTGTATTTTTGAAAATTTTCTGTTTTTATATTTTGTTTTTGTTGGTTTTTCAAATTTTGTATTTTGTTTTTCAAAAAATATTTACATGCGAAACTTGATGAGATAATTCAAGAAGATTCGAGAAGACTTTCTAACTCTTCGGGAGTTAGGCTTCGCATTCCAATTCGACGAACTAAGTTTTCAAACCGCTCTTTTGGGAGGGCTTTAGTAAATAGATCGGCGAGTTGGTATTCAGTCTTCACGAAAAATAATTCAACAGTACCCTCTTCTATGTGTTCCTTTATGAAGTGATAGCGGACTCTAATATGCTTGGTCTTCGAGTGTTGAACTGGATTGCACGAGATGGCTATGGCACTTTTCGAGTCACAATACAAAGGTATGCGGTCGAAAGAGAAGCCATAATCTGTGAGTTGTGTCCTCATCCATAGAACTTGGGCACAACACGCAGATAGAGACACATACTCGGCTTCTGCGGTTGATAGAGCAGTGCAGTCTTGTTTCCTTGATGACCAGCCTACTAGCTTTTCTCCCAAAAATTGTGCTCCTCCAGATGTACTCTTTGCTGTAACTTGGCAACCGGCATGGTCTGCATCTGAAAATGCTATTAGTGTAAACTCTGAATCCTTCGGATACCAAAGTCCCATGTTAATGGTTCTTCGTAGGTACCGAAAGATCCGTTTAACCTCTTGGAGGTGAAGTTCGGTAGGCCTTGCCTGAAACCGTGCTAATAAACAAACAGCAAAATGTATATCGGGTCGACTAGCAGTTAAGTACATGAGAGAACCAATCATGCTCCGATATTTCTTCGGATCCATGGGTTTCCCATATAAATCAGCACCTATTTTTGGTGAAGTGACCATTGGAGTACCAACAGAGTCACAATTTTCCAATCCATGTTTTTTAAAAATCTCAATAGTATATTTAGCTTGATTTAGAAAAATACCATGTGGGGATTGATGAATTTGTAAACCAAGAAAGAATTTTAGTTCTCCCATCATGGGCATTTCAAATTTGCTTTTCATGAGATTCGCAAAATGTTTTGAATGTTTTGGATTAGTGGACCTAAAGATTATGTCGTCCACGTAAATTTGAACAATTAAAATGTCATCTTTGAATTTTCGAGTAATCAAGGTCGGATCAATTGGTCCTTTGGTGAAATAATTTTGAATCAGGAAAGATGATAATTCGTCATACCACGCCCTTGGGGCTTGTTTTAAACCATAGATGGCTTTCTTTAGCTTGTAGACGTAGTCGGGATGATCTTTGTCGACGAATCCGTCTGGTTGACTCACGTACACTTCTTCTTTTAGAGTTCCATTCTAGTAAGCTGTCTTGATATCCATCTAATAGACCGTTATGTTTTTGTGAGCTGCATATGCTAAGAAAATCCTGACTGCTTCAAGCCTTGCTACTGGCGCGAATCACTCTTCAAAATCTATCCCCTCTTATTGTCTGAATCCTTTGGCCACGAGACGAGCTTTGTTGGGAATGACAGTTATCTCCTTATCCTTTTTGTTTTTCCATATCCACTTAAGATCAATGATGAGTTTGTCAATTGGTCTTGGAACTAAATCCCAGGTGTCATGTAATTGATATTGGAGAATTTCTTCCTGCATCGCTTCAATCCAAGCATTATCTGCCATTGCTTCCCGAATGTTCTTTGGCTCTATTAGACTGACTGAGCAGACGTAGATGCACATGTCGCAATCGGTGTTGAGTTGTTTTCTCGTCTAAATTAGCCTTGAAGGTTCACCAATAACTTGTTCTATTGGATGGTCTTTTGTCCACTGTAACGTAGAAGCGTACCTTAGATTTGACTAATGTGTGTTAGACGGTTCATGTAACCTTGAAGATGATTCAGCAGAATTCGTTGCAAATGGGTTTTCGAATACATCTTCTTCTAACACAGCATCGTTTTGTCCTTGCGTATCAACTCTTGGTAGAACAATTTCAATTATTGGAATTGGTGGAGTAGATGTTGATGACGTGGAGGGAGTTGGTGCGTCAGCTTCGAATGTTGTAGATGCATCTTGCGATGGTGGTGGTGGTGGTTGTTGATTTTGAGCGGGTGCAGTGGAACATTGTTTAGATGCATTTATCGAAGCGCCACCATAGTACTCATCATACATAAACTCGAAGAAATTTTCCAGTTCTTGATTTGTTGCTTTTTCGGTGTGAGTTGATGGAGCTCCTTGGGGTACGAGTCCTGAACTGATATGTCCAGAAGTCTGACTGTTTGGTGCGGGTCCTAATCCGGTATGATTAGAAGCCATCGGGTTAAGCGCGGGTTCTAGAGCGAGTCTCTCAGAAGCCATATGTGAAATCTCGTCAAACTTCACATTCATCGTCTCCATAATTCTCTTAGTTCTTCTGTTATACACCCTGAATGCCCTCGAGTTTTCTGAATTACCAATGAAAATTCCAATATCACCCTTAGCTTTCAACTTCCCCAGATCTTCTCTGTCGTTCGTTGGATAGCACAAAGCGCCAAATACATGAAGGTAAGAGATATAGGGTTTTTTGTTGTTCACTAGTTCATACGGGGTTTTATTGAATCTTGGATGGACTAGGGATCGGTTCTGAGTGAAACAAGCAGTGGCAACAGCATCAGCCCATAAGAATAGCGGTGCACTAGAATAAATCAGCATTGTGCGAGCAGCTTCCACAAGAGTTCGATTTCTTCTTTCAACTACCCCATTCTGCAGTGGAGTTCTAACAGCTGATGTCTGATGTATGATTCCAGCATCTTCAAAGTAGGTTTTTAACTCCTGATTTGTGAATTCTGTGATATTGTCGGTTCTTACTATCCTTACTGGAGCTTGAAGTAGGACTTGAATTCGCTTCAGAAAGGTGATGATGATGCCTGGTGCTTCGTCTTTTGACCTCAGAAACTTTACCCATGTATATCTTGAATAGTCATCTACGATTACAAGAATATACTTCTTCCCATTTATGCTTTGAACTCTCATTGGGCCACATAAGTCCATATGCAACAGATGTAACTTATCAACCGAACTGGGTACAGCTTTAGGTTTATAAGTTGCCCTTTTGCTTTTTCCTTGCTCACAGGATGGACATAAGTGTTCTTTGATGTATTTGAACTTTGGGAGACCGTTGACGATGTTGTCTTTGGCAAGCTTGTTGATGGTGTCAAAGTTAAGATGGGACAAACGTCTATGCCACAACCAGGACTTTGTTTCAGATGCTATTGTCATGAGACAAATTGGTGATGAAGAGGCCATTTGGTTTATGTCGATAGCATAGAGATTGGTGCCACGATTCCCAGTTAAGAGATCATCTCCAACCAAATTCCGAACGAAACAAGTGTTTCTCCTAAATGCAACCTCTAAATCTGCATCACAAAATTGCCCGACTGAAAATAAGTTGTGTCCCAACCCTTCGACATAGTAAACCCGAGTGATTAAGTAGTTCCCAAACTGAAGATCTCCATAACCCAGAATAGCTGCAACATGATCATTCCCAAACCGTACAGTTCCCATGAACTGCCATACAAAGTTGATCAGTAGCTTCAAATTTCCGGTCATGTGCTTGGAGCAACCCGAGTCGACGATCCAAAGACAAATTTCAATGACCTGCGAAGAACAGATGATTTTGTATATGGAAACCGTTTAACATTTGGTTCCATGGGGTTAGAGGTAACAGGTGAATCACAATTAGAGAAGGTTTCCATATTTTCATTGGGAACAATTTCTAATTTACCATTCATAAGTGTAAACATTCTACCTGTTGGTTTCCATGCACAAAACTTAAGATGGTCCTTAGGCAATAGGCTACTAGTTGTTTTCCTAGCTTTTTCAATAAGTCTTCTAATATATCGAGACTTAGCCCTAGTTACCGAAGCAACCTCTTTCTGTTCAGGCATATCATTCACATTCACAGTGTTAGAAACAATATCATCACAAGCATTTTCAGACAAAGATTTCTTGTACATTAAACAAACAGAGTCGTTACAAGCACTAGAAACAGAAGTCTTAACATTACATGCAGATGACATATGTTTCTTATTCGAAAGCATTAAATTCCTATGGTGTTCTTCTACTTCTTTGCATTCACTCTCAGAGACAGGTGAGACTCTATTGTTCCTGGTATTGCTCCTAGGCTTTTGTCTGCTGCTCCTAGAGGTGCTTTCTAATCCTGTAGAAGGTAAGGCACACTCATTAGAATTTATGATGTTGTCCTGAGAGGTTATTGTAGCATTCCTAGACTCTTTTGGATTATCTTTATTACATTTGTCTATCGCCCTATATGTGTTAGATGTAGAGGCAGACGCAGTAGTGGGACTAATCCTATAAAGGCCAGGCGCAATCACATTCGATGTTTTGACAACAGCTTTCTCTTTATCAGCACATTGGGTAGGTAAGGGTGTTGGAGTGACTGGTTTTGTCAAATCATTTGTCACATCAACCTTTGGAACAGTTTGGGAAATTTGCATTTTTTATTGTTCCGAAGTTGATGGTTTTGCAAACTTAGTTTCCTCACCCTTCCTTTTTAGACTATCCAGCTGAGACTTCAAACGATCATTTTGTTCTTTCAGATTCTTGTAAGCACGCTCATATGATAATTTGTCATACTTGCATTCTTCCTTTTTCTGATCAAGTTGTTTAGAATACGCGACATTTTCTTTTTCAATCTTAGCAAGAGAATTTTCATATTTTACAACAATTGCAGAAGTCTCAGCTCTGAGTCTTTCATCATCTTCCACAGAATATGTTTGGTAAATAATGGACATAATTTCTGTCGATAGAGCTACTTCAGAGAGAATGTCATTGTGTCTTTCCAAAACTTTGATGTGTTCAATGTTTTCATTTGCTTCCTTTACCAGGGATTTGTGGTCCTTGACAAAGTCGGCTGTTTCTTTTAAAAGCGCATTTTCAACATTAAGTACTCTTGCATGAATTGCCATGAGTGGAGTACTAATTTCTGTTTCATACACCTTTTTCATTTCATTATGAAAACTTGAATCCCAATCGTTAATGCGATTATTATTTGTTTTGGATGCCACAACCATTTGAAGTGTTTCAACTCTCTTTTTAAGATCATCTAAATATCGTCTAGCTTCACTTGTGTTAGAACTGTTACTAGAGGAAATTTGTTCAATGTTAGAAAGATGTTTCGAAACAGCTTTTCGTTTTGTGACAGCCACCGGTTTTTTGAAAAACATTGGTGACTCTTTTTGAACCTGATGAACGCCAGAATCTGTATTAAGCTTGTTATAATCAATTGGTTTAATTTCCGGGTTCATTTGTCTCATTTTAACACGACTCTCTTCGGCAAGCTCAATCGTTTCATAGGAATCACGAACCTCGGGAGGATCATGGTTATCATTTATCACACTACCATTATATAACACATTCTGTGCTTTCTGAGCTTTCTTGAGATGATAAGGGTTTTCACAACCGATAGCCATTTTCTTCATTGTATGTAAAATCGGGTTTGGATCGTTAATAAGCAAATTAATTGTTTGTGCAGACTGACTCGTTTTTACAAGCAACTCTTCCAACTTTTTTATGCTTTCTTGTTTGTCAATGATTTCATCAAGAAGATCATTTTCTCATTTTGAAAACCTTGCATTCAATTCTTTCTTTTCTTTTTGAATAAATTCGTGTCTTAATAGGTCCAGACCTGTTAAGACACGAAACCTGTTAAGGCCAAACATGAAACCTGTTAAGACCAGGCCGTGTCGTGTCGTGTTAATAGGTCCGTGTCAGAAATTGCCAGCTCTATATGTGACCTTACCACAATTGAGAATTATCAAGAGAAATAATACACAGGAAGGTTGTAAACTTATTGTGATAATTTTCACAACGAATAGCAGATAATATGATTAGAAATCCCTGAAGAAAAAGTAATTGTGGTGAAAGAATTTGTGAAATTTTTTTGGCCATCTATTTTTTTTGTATATGATTTTTTTTTTTTTTTTTTTTTTGGGTCTCGGGTGTTAAATGTTGTTCGAATCTGTATATTTTGGGTATTGTTATCAATGAGATTATGGTGAGAAAAATCTGAAATGGTAGAAATACACTTTTCTGGCTTGATAATTGGATCAAAGGTTGCGGGCCTTTATAAGACCAATTCCCTCATTTGTACGTTCTTGAGCACCTCCTCTAATGGAACTACAAGAATCTAGTCAATCACCCACAAACCAAATTTGTAGGTAAACGACATAATTTTGTGGGTAATTGGCTAATACACACAGATTACCCACAAACCTATATGAATGGGTATAACCTCCGAGGCTAATTTTGTACCCACCACATTTTCAAGCAGTAGGTAAGTCTACTCACGACTCTTCAAGTGGGTGATTTTGCTTAGTGCATGGGTAAATTTTTTGTGGTTTTCGTAAGATACCATGAAAATGCCCATAAATATAATCATGGCCAATCCATGGGTAAAATTCCCTATGAAGATAACCGTGTGTAAATTAATGAGAAATATATTGTTTTTCCGCAATAATCTGTGGTAAATTACCCAGGCATATAGCCATGCTTAAAAATCTTGGGTGAATCGAATGCTTAAATTAATCATGATTGAAATTTTATAGTAATAGCGCTAGTACAATTGAGGCATTTCCCGAGGATATTTTTTGGCTTTCGCGGTTGAGTTGTCCTCAGGAAAGGTTATTGCTGAGGACAAGGTCCTTGGGCTACAGTCCCCGGCAATGCCTCGCGGTGATAACAATACCTAGGACTTTCCCCGAGGACGAAGTGGGCCCCACCCACTTTCCAGTCAAATTAACAAAATGTTTGACTAATGTTTTTCCAAGGACACGTCCTCGGGGAAACTATGGTCGAGGTAAAACTGTCAAGTGATTAACTAATCACTTAGTCAACAAAGTTAAACATTTAATAACTTTTGCTGAGGACATGTCCTCGGAAAAAGGAATGAGAAAGTCAACGAAATCAAGCGATTAACAAAAAAAATGTCAAAATATTACTTGGTTTTGCCGAGAACAAGTCCTCGGCAAAGCCTTCCAGATTTTTCCCCGAAAAGTTCTACCAAAACCTGTACACTAAAACCTGTCAACCAAACCTCTTAACACAACCAAAACACAACCAGCGTTACCAATATCGGAAATCAACTTATAACGCTAAAACACTTGTATATATAACGACTAAAACACATATAATCGCTAAACAAACTTATAACGGCTAAAATTTATCCAAAACGGGTGTTCTAATCTACACATCCCCGCTGCCAATCCACAAAAGTTGCTATATCCGCATGTTACAAGTCGCGAAAATGGTAAATAATATGTTTAAAGTGTACAATAATAACATATGGGTCACCAAAATATAGTTCAAATGTATAAGTCACAAAAAATTGTTAATACCCATATACTACTGCCCATCGTCCTCCCTGTCATCCCCGTTGCCATTCCCGCCCTCGCCACTCCCGCCCCACTCCCACCCCACTCCCGCTGCCCGATCCGAGCTCGCTCCGTGAACCAACCTGGCTGCATAACTCACCCATTGAGGGTTAGTCCTTAATACAGACAACACCTCATTGAGTTCACGCCGAGCAGCCTTAGCCTCTCGTGTAGCCGAAGCAACCTGCTCGTCTCTCTCGACCATCATACAATCAATCTTGTCCTTGCTGGCTAATCGCCTACCCTTCCCGGCTATGTGACCCCGTCGCTTGCCCTTCATCACCTTGGCAAGTATCTCTTCCTCGGTGTAGGGTATCCCACTAGGCGAATTGGCTCCTAAATCCCACAGCTTGATCATCTCTTCTTGTGTAGTTACAAAAAATGAGAAAATTAATATATTAGTCGGGTTACTACTGTTTCAATAAATCATTAAAGTGCGTATTTGAAAAAAATAATAAAAAATAAAAAACTTATGTATTAAAGTCAGGCTTCCTCCTGCAACCATACCCCTTTCTTGTTATGTTGGTCGTAGAAGCTCTGTAGGAGGAATGGGTACGCATTTTTCTTGTTCCTCTTGAACTAGGTATACACATGTATATAAGATTAAAAAAATTGAAAATGACAAATCAAACACCATTTATATAATGAATTGTACGTAAAATAATTATAATGTGTCTTACATATTGATGTCGAGTGACGGCCAATGATCGGGATCCGTGGCGGCTGAAGATCATGTTCTGAGCCATGTTCTGACAATTGACAGCGGCTCGGTTCGACTGCTTCTGGTCGAGTCATAACTTGATCTGTAACTCCCAATCAGACTGCTCCACGTTCGGGGGAGGTTGGCGTCTTACCACATCCACATTAGGAGCCCCACCATTGGCAGTCCAATGATCTCGCTTCATGCTGTATTTGTTGTCTCCGTAACGCTTAGCGAAATATGCATCAATACCGTCACAGATGGTCGTCTTCCATCGTGGTTCACGCCTGTGGGTCTCCAAATCAAAATGTTGCTGCAATCAAATATAAATAAAATCAATATAGAGATATAAATAAATAAACAAATTTAAATAAATATACACATTTAAATAAGTGAACACGATAACAAGATAATATAAAAGAATTAAATAAATGAACATGATAACAATATAAGATAAAATAAAAATTAAATAACTGACCCCCGGTCTTCCTTAGAGGTGCGCCTTCTTCGATAGCTCGATATCGTACCAGGAGGGATAGTGCATCGGGAACTCCCTCACCAGCTCGCCAACGTAGTTACAGAACCACGCAACATTTTTTCTGACATGAATGAACGTCCCTTGATCATTACAGTCAAACTCAATCAGCTGCTGGTTGTAATTAATCCACAGCTTTCTTGAGCGCTAAGTTCTTCGTTTGTTAGTGCACGCTCGGGCCCGTCCTGCCTCCCCTTCCCCTTCGAGTTCGCGATCCTACAAATTGGAGTGAAAACATCATAAAATAACAAGTAACCGAATTCAAATGATCAAGTTTAAGTTTCTTTTAAAATAATCCAGAAATTCTTACCAAGGCAACCGCTACCAATATTACAGGGAGATGGAGGTGGTGTAATACCCCCAATTTCGTGATAGCAGCGGAATTCAAGCTGGGTATTACTTCATGGTATAACAGTCACAATAATAGAAAATGTTAGGTCCTAGATTTAGTGTAACACAAGCAATACAATACGTATAACAAGTAATAGATGAGAGAATAAGATGAAGAGAATGGTCGATCTTATTTCATACGTAAGACTAGCAAAGGTTCGGTACAATGTAAAATAAAACCCACAACAAATAAGAGTTACATGCATGGGTATTTATAGGCAAAGTGTTAGGGCAACACTTGCCTTATTCTTCTAGAAACATTAGCTATAACTCACGACCCATAGGGCTTCTACATAGGCCATGATGTTGAAACAAACATAAAGCCCATAAGCAACCTTACATTATGACTAATACTTGATTACATGTAAAATGTGTTCCCATCAATCTCCCTCTAAGTATTGGTCATCAAGGTTGCTTGACATCTTCTTTGCTTCTTTGGCTTCGATGTCTTTAGAATCTTTGTTCTTTGTTCTTGTTGTAAGTGATATGGTAATGTCTTAATCTGCCTTCCACCAACATTCATTAATCACGATGTCTTTACGTCTTTTCCACCATGCCCAAACTCCTTTTGACTTTTGATCTTCATACTTCAAGTAGTTATCACTTCATTAGCTTCAATCTTTGACTTTTGAAAGTTTGTTTTGCCTTGATCTTTGACTTTCTTTGACTTCTTTGAACTTTTCTTATTCCTTAGTCTTTGTGAAAACTTTCCTTCGTGATATATATATGAGCATGATGGAAATGGTGGTGGTGGAACTCCTGGTCTCCATAAGTACCTCTAATTAAACAGTTAGCAATAAATCATCCGGCACTTACAGGCTCGGACTTTAAGATCGTCAACAGCATAGTGTGAAGACTTTCTCTAATCCTTGCCATGGCCGTTCCTGAACCGGATGCCCCCGAGAGAGCTAACCCAGGTACACCGAAGTGTATCAACGATTCAGGTGAGCCGCTGAAGTATACCTTCACGACTATAGACCGTTTGGAGCCACCATGAACACTAAGTGTAATCCACAAGGGATTACCGAAGTGACCTGCTGTCAGGGTTGTTTGATGTTGACCCTGGCAGAAATTTTCATTCAATCACTGAGAATCACAATTTGTGAATTCCCTCATGAATGTTCTAGGAGATTACTAAGATCTGCGTAGGACTCTTGTAATTTACAACTGGTGTTCTTATTGTTGAACAACCAGTGTAGAAATGTTAAATGTTCCTATGAGATCTTTTTATGTATCTCGCGGCTCTAGACTCGATATAGTGCTCATTGGTTTTTTTTTTAGTCGTCGGAGGCACGGAGTAGAGTGCCTCCTTTTCAAAATCAACACATCTCGGAATGAAAGGTCGAGATAATGAAGGGTTCTCCGTGAGAAATGAAACAAGTGTCTTTTGAGAGACACCTGAGTGGCTAGAAGGTGTAGTGCAGTGCGTCACTGGGTCCATGACGGCTTAGTCTTCAATACCGGTGTTACCGTAGTAACAACCAGTAGCATATGAGTTGAACCCGGTTTGTGCCTTAAGGTTGAACATATGGAGGGCTATTTCTTTTCACCCTTTACTTTACTTTTTCTTTTTAATTCTTCAACCCCTTCTTTCTCCTTTCATTTCTTTACTCCTTTTTCAATCATACCTAGGACTTTCTAGTTCTAAACTATTGGTATTGTCCATGGGTAGATCCCTCCGGCTCTGGCGGATCATAGGACTGTTTCCTAACCTTAGTCACCTTACATCTCCATGACTATCCTATGTTTGCCATAAAACCAATTATTTGAAAATCTCTCAAAGTGTTTATGAGTGTAAAACTTATATTGTTTACACTTTGAGAGTTTTGCATTTTTCAGATAATACTCCCCCTTAACATGTGCTCATAAGTGTTTAAAGTAAATTTGCACATGTCGTGTAGAGTCAGCACTTTTAGAATTGATTGATTTTCAGTGAATATGACCGTTGCGAGACACGTTTACATCACTAGTTAAACTAGCTTGAAATTATTACCCGTCCAGGTCATATTCAAAGAAGAATCTCTCGAAATCGGTACACTCTACTCAGACAAGTCCTTTGCGAGACACATTTACATCACTAGTTAAACTAGCTTGAAATTATTACCCGTTCAAGACATGTCTTTTCGATTAATGACTTTTGATATTCGTCAATTCGAGGGTATAATCTGACTCGAGCTCATGCGAGATTCCATACTTTATTTACCATATTTTAATCATATACTTATTCTCCCCCTCAAAAATAGCATATTCATGTTGTTTTTGGAAAACTTTTGATTAAAATATGCTTTTTGAGGTTTATGGGAAGAATTTTAACAAGAAATTTCGTGGTTTTGAACAAAGATATTTGATTCAAGTACTCCCCCTTAACAAGGGCGTACTTGTTCTTTTGAGCAGAATTTTGAAAAACTTTTCAAAATTTTGATTAATTCTGCTCAAAATTAAGAAGCTTTCGCTCCTTATATTAGGATTGAGGCACTGAAGCGTACCTCGGGGTCCTTTCTTTACAGGTACGGGTTGTGCACAGTTATTTGTGCACAAGCCATGTAACACCCCCAAAATTATCGCAGCGGAAGATAGATCACTGGGGTATTACTTCCTAGCACAAAGTACAAGTCATGAAAAATGACCCTTGAAAAGAGACGTTTTTAAAAGTGTTTCACATTTGATACATTAAATTCTCAGAGTTTGCAAAGGTCCCAACAGTTTTCATAAAACACAATGTTTTCAAAAGATTTGCAAATGTTTTAAACATAACATAAATCTTTAAAATATAGACTCTTCAAATGTGAATATGCCGAGTCCTCAAAATATATCCGTGCGACTCCATCCAAGACCTTCATGCCTTTAAACCTGAGATAAAACATGCTAAAACGTCAACACAAAGGTTGAGTGAATCCATAGAGTTTTAGTAATAAGCAGTTGATCACAATATAATCCAGTTTATAAAAACGACTAAGCAACAAATGCAAAGTCTAGTAAGGTAATTATTGCACTAAGCTCATGAAATCGACGCCTTAAGTAATATGTATGTAAGTTTGCCCCAGTGGGTGCCTTGCCAAGCACCTAGAGACCTCAAATATAGTGCATATGGTTTGCCCATGCAAGGGCAGCGGTCCATAATGGGGAGTTCAATCCCAAATGATCTATTCACAATATTCGCGCTCACTCGCAAGTGATTAACGATTCATGATACGGGGACTTCATGGCAATAGTAGTACTTAGTGTCAATAATACATTCAGTTTAGAATACAGTTTTCAAGCAGTTGTGATCATAATAAAAGTAAATAGCATGTATCTCCCCCACAGGGTTTGTAAATAGTTAAACAAGTAAAAGGTGGGACTATGAACTCACCAATAATGAAGTAGCAACGGAAATCGGAGAAGTGTGCACGTCGAGAAAAACCGCAAAGATCACAAGTGACCTAAATAAAAATACAACATGACTTAGGCTCGGGGATTTAGGTATAATACTTTATTTTTATGACTTAACTCAGTACTTGAACTCAAAATATCATATGGTCATTTATTTAAAAGTCTTATAGCAAGACATGGGTCGAAAGACGTTTAATAAAGTTTATATGGTTTAAAAATGCAATGCTGATGTAAATTTTATAAAATTGCCGCACCAATTGGGTCGCCATTTCTAAACCGTGAGGGCTAAAATTATGAACTTTATATTCTTAGAAAGGTATGACTCTGTAAAATGTGAAAATAAAGGCCTCACATTACTGAGAACTTCAGAACATGGGTAAAATTACAAATTTACCCCTGTGTCTCTAGATAGTTATACTCAGCATCCAAATAGGTTTAGGAAAAAGAGTGTATCTTCTTATCTACAGGTCTAATGGACAAATGGCTAGTGGTAAAAGTTTTCTACAGGTCTTGGCTACGACTTTTATGTTTACACCAACCTAATGTTCTTTACAACATTTTAGAGTAATTAGCCTTTCAAATCTGACATGCATTCCTGGACCAGTTTTAGTGTGGATTTTCTATAAAAATCTCCAGGACGAATTAAGAGGTAAGGTTTTCGGGGAAATGATCCTAAGACCTGAGGCTAACTCCCAATATTTTTATTTTTGCTTAAAACTTTCTGAGGACAAAATGGTGAAGTCGTTTTATTGGATGAAATCTGGGACAGATTTGGGCCAATGACAATGATCTACTTTAAGCCTAATAAATGGGTTTTTGAACCAATGCATGCCTATATTCCATCATCACTACCATTTAGTTGGTTAAAGACTCAAAAATTCCAGGAGTATCAAGATTATTTTGAAGATCATATTCAGTTTTTATAAGCAAATCTTAAAGAAAATCAATAAAAATTAATCAAAACCCCTTTAAATCAAAACAACTCTTGCATCTACTAACCAAATCAAACCTAACCACTTATCTAAATCTTATATTCTTATGAAATCTTTAATCAATCTTCCAAAATAACACATGCAAGAGTTTATTAGCTTAGATCTAGAAAAACATCTAACAATCATAGAGATGAGATTAAAAAAAAAAGATCCAAGGGACTTACCAAGATTGAGAAACCAACAAGAACACTTAATCTTTTATTGGAGATGAACAAGATCAAGTAAAAATTAAAGATCAAGGGTGTTGGGAGCTGATGTTGGTCGTTCATACGGAGAGGAGGAGCAAAAGTTGGGTGGTTAGCTAGATTTGCATGTATGGAGAAAAGGAATGGGATTTCTTGATATCTAAAAAGAAGTTAATGAGTGTGTAAGTAGATAAAGGGGAGGGGGCCGGTTTTTAGGGAGTTCCAAGGTGTATTTCTTTTATTATTGAGTAACAATACATTATATACATGATTTGCACAAGTATCCTAAGTCACGGAGTGAGTTTGAAGGCCAACGGGGCTAAACCGGTAACGTTTTATGCATAGTTTGTGAAAATAAATGTCATGAAGATACTATTTTCATAAGAATGTCAAATTTAACTTAAAATGACCTAATTTGATGTTTCATAAATTTCCCGAGCCTTTCGGAGTGTTATAACGTCTTTAAAGCTTAAACCGCGAGCCGAAAACGCGTAAAACGTAAAATGTGCAAACTTCGCGTAGAAATGGAAAATTAAATTATTCCATATGAAAACAAGTATGTGGGGATACATAAATCATATTAATGGGTAGTCTAAGCATAGCCTGACTCAAATTACAAATTTTAGTGTACGTGTCACGACGTACGCGGGCAACTTTCCCGGCAAAAGCCAATTTACTTAAAATAGCATAATAAGCAAATAAAATTAGTAAAATAATGACTTGGAAATTTCTCGGTTGTTACATTACCCATCCGTTAAAAAGGAATCATGTCCTCATGATTCAGTTTATCTTATTGGCTGACGTGTGTGTCGGAAAAGAAATGAGGGTATTCTCGTCGCAATCTGCTCTTTTCGCTCCCATGTGTACTCGGGTCCATGTCGAGTATCCCAACGAATCTTGACAATGGGAATTCACTCTGCTTGAGTCGTTTGACTTCCTGGTTCATGATCACAACTGGTTCCTTATCAAAGTAAAGCTTGTCGTCAAGTTGAATCTCCTCTAGTGGAGTGACGAAGGTTTCATCCGATAGGCACTTCTTCGAGTTCGAATCGTAAAATGTGTTGTGTACGCTAGTGGGCTCTTTTGGGTGGTTCGAGTCGATAAGCTACCGGTCCAGCTTTTGCCAAATTCTTGAAGGGTTCAACGTACATCGAGTTCAGTTTACATCATTTTCCGAAACATAGCACGTGCTTTCATGGCGAACTTTCACGTAACTCCCTTGACGATCTTGTACTGCTTGCAGCCTGTTGTCCTGGAGTGTTGTTCTTACGCCCGATGCGTACTAGCGATTAATGCGAATGGGATTATTACAGGAGCGTACTATCAGTCGTAAGAAGTAGATTCCAATGCCTTGGGGTTAAAGATAGTTACAAGGAGTAATTAATAATACCAATGAAAGATCTTGATGAATCACAAAAATAATAATAAAATTCTGTTAAGTGTAATGTTTTAGGAGCAACGACTGCTTAAAAGGGATAGATAAGATATATGTATGAACGAAGAAGCAAACTGTTATCAATCGATGCAAATGAAAGGGTCAATGAATCAGAACAATAATGAATGGATCAAGATGTCCATATCATTCGTACTAGTATGAGCATAGAGTGCTCGGAAGAATATTTGATATTCATACGAACGAAGAAGCAAATGAAAGGGTGTGTAAAAGAGAGATCAATGACTCAAATTAATGCAAACAGGAGGACCATAAATCATAATAAAAGTAAAGCGAAGAGATATAGAATATTAACACGAATAATCAATAAATCGAGACAACCAATAAATCGAGACAACCAACAAATCA
This sequence comes from Artemisia tridentata subsp. tridentata, assembly GCA_021014915.2. NCBI lineage: Eukaryota > Viridiplantae > Streptophyta > Magnoliopsida > Asterales > Asteraceae > Artemisia > Artemisia tridentata. The sequence goes on along the minus strand of CP139501.1, from coordinate 61,859,939 downwards.
AACCAATAGTCAAAAGAGAGCAATACTGAAAGACATAATTCTAAATGAGGTTCAATAATAAACGAGACAGACAATATTCTTTGCGAGTGTCAAATGAGAATAAATAAGGAAAATCAAAAACTGAGAAAGATAATAGACACACGATTGTTAAAAGAGATGAGTGAAATAGACCAGAATTAAGAAATCAATAAGCGTAACAATACTTTAAATGAGAACAAATGAGATAGGCAATAAATGTGAAAGCAAATAATAAAGGAGAAAGATGATAAATGTCATGGAAGAGAACAAATAGTAAATGATGAAATCCATAAATATCACTAATGTTATATGAGATTAACCGGGAAAATCAATGAATTAGAAAGACAATGTGCATCTCGAATGCTAAATGGGAAGAAGAAATGAGAACGATCATTAAATAAGAAATACAAAAAGCAGCACGAATGATAGATGAGGGTAACAATTAATGAGAAACGCAATAAGTGACAAAGACAATAAGCATTGTGATTGCAATTGAGAATGAATGGGTATCAACAATAAATGAGAGAAGCATTACGTTGAAAACATGCATTTTAAATAGGAACAACATAAAATGAGAGAGGCATTGAGTATCACGAAAATTGATTGAGGATAAATGAGAACAAATAATAATTGGTAAGGTCAGTAAATATCACGAATGTTGATTAAGTAAGATCCGCACTTGGATCCTCGAGCTTTTCTCTTCTCCAACGAGACTCTAGGTTGGCCAGCTGACATGTAATATCTCTCATGATGTGGCACGTGTATCACCAACGATGGGATGCTGTGGTGGATGGGCTCTCTGGTGATAGACTCTGGTCGGGTGGGAGGAATAGGTGCAGTAATGGTTCTCCTCCACGTCTTCCGAGGGGTTCTTCTTCGGGTTAGTAATCTTCTGGTTTGAGTTCACACTCTATAGCCTTGTCCTCGAATGGCTTTGTCTCACTATTTGATGTTAGTATACAAGTTGGTGAAGTGGGTGTCAGAATGGTGGTCGAAAAGTTTCCAAATTGTGTCCTCGGAATCGAAAGATAGTATTAAGTTAAGGTAAACATTGTTGTCAAGCTTCGGTGTTACCTTCCTAGCGGCGTGATTCTTCAAAACACAAGGAGTGAAAAAGAATGAGACGTTAAAAGGTCGTGTTCCGAAAATAGGGCGTTCCAAGGCGTCACGTTAAATTCATGCTCTAATCAACCAGCGTATCTTTAGGCGATGGTTTACGAGGCGATGTAGGTGTTCAAGAAGTATGAGACCAATGTTCCAACTCATCTTCGAGGGCGGATAGTAAGATAGCCGAGGGAAATCGATAGACTGCAACGGGTTTGCATAAGACGATGTTATGAAAGGTCATGAAAAAGTTTTAGCGAATTACGGTATTGCTCACGATGTTTGAGAAAATAGAAGAGACCATTAAAATGTAAGTATAGATGCGTAATCGGAGAAAACAAGGTTTGAGCTCAAGCTCCGAAATAAGCGTAAGAGGTCAAAATCAGTCAAACATTTATATAATTAACCTTTATATAAAAATAGTGATGCTTAATAAATAAGCATAGTGATCGAAAAGTACACCAAGTGTGTATATAAATAGCATGTAAGTCGATAGAATATCGGTGCTCCAAGAATGAGCATAAATGTTCGAGTATTTATAAAATTATCCTTTATATAAATAAGAGTGTATATCATCATATTTTATATAATACCATTAGTGATGACATATAAGTAACAACATAGGCAGTCTGGTGGTACACGCGCACGGATATCGGATACGGCAATGAGAGACTCTTTAGTGAAAAATAGTTATAGTTTGGGTTTTGAAAACGACCCAGTTCTCTATAACTGTAGCTCTGATGCCAATCTGTAACACCCCCAAAATTATCGCAGCGGAAGATAGATCACTGGGGTATTACTTCCTAGCACAAAGTACAAGTCATGAAAAATGACCCTTGAAAAGAGACGTTTTTAAAAGTGTTTCACATTTGATACATTAAATTCTCAGAGTTTGCAAAGGTCCCAACAGTTTTCATAAAACACAATGTTTTCAAAAGATTTGCAAATGTTTTAAACATAACATAAATCTTTAAAATATAGACTCTTCAAATGTGAATATGCCGAGTCCTCAAAATATATCCGTGCGACTCCATCCAAGACCTTCATGCCTTTAAACCTGAGATAAAACATGCTAAAACGTCAACACAAAGGTTGAGTGAATCCATAGAGTTTTAGTAATAAGCAGTTGATCACAATATAATCCAGTTTATAAAAACGACTAAGCAACAAATGCAAAGTCTAGTAAGGTAATTATTGCACTAAGCTCATGACATCGACGCCTTAAGTAATATGTATGTAAGTTTGCCCCAGTGGGTGCCTTGCCAAGCACCTAGAGACCTCAAATATAGTGCATATGGTTGCCCATGCAAGGGCAGCGGTCCATAATGGGGAGTTCAATCCCAAATAGATCTATTCACAATATTCGCGCTCACTCGCAAGTGATTAACGATTCATGATACGGGGACTTCATGGCAATAGTAGTACTTAGTGTCAATAATACATTCAGTTTAGAATACAGTTTTCAAGCAGTTGTGATCATAATAAAAGTAAATAGCATGTATCTCCCCCACAGGGTTTGTAAATAGTTAAACAAGTAAAAGGTGGGGCTATGAACTCACCAATAATGAAGTAGCAACGGAAATCGGAGAAGTGTGCACGTCGAGAAAAACCGCAAAGATCACAAGTGACCTAAATAAAAATACAACATGACTTAGGCTCGGGGATTTAGGTATAATACTTTATTTTTATGACTTAACTCAGTACTTGAACTCAAAATATCATATGGTCATTTATTTAAAAGTCTTATAGCAAGACATGGGTCGAAAGACGTTTAATAAAGTTTATATGGTTTAAAAATGCAATGCTGATGGAAATTTTATAAAATTGCCGCACCAATTGGGTCGCCATTTCTAAACCGTGAAGGCTAAAATTATGAACTTTATATTTTCAGAAAGGTATGACTCTGTAAAATGTGAAAATAAAGGCCTCACATTACTAAGAACTTCAGAACATGGGTAAAATTACAAATTTACCCCTGTGTCTCTAGATAGTTATACTCAGCATCCAAATAGGTTTAGGAAAAAGAGTGTATCTTCTTATCTACAGGTCTAATGGACACATGGCTAGTGGTAAAAGTTTTCTACAGGTCTTGGCTACGACTTTCATGTTTACACCAACCTAATGTTCTTTACAACATTTTAGAGTAATTAGCCTTTCAAATCTGACATGCATTCCTGGACCAGTTTTAGTGTGGATTTTCTATAAAAATCTCCAGGACGAATTAAGAGGTAAGGTTTTTGTGGAAATGATCCTAAGACCTGAGGCTAACTCCCAATATTTTTATTTTTTCTTAAAACTTTCTGAGGAAAAAATGGTGAAGTCGTTTTGTTGGATGAAATCTGGGACAGATTTGGGCCAATGACAATGATCTACTTTAAGCCTAATAAATGGGTTTTTGAACCAATGCATGCCTATATTCCATCATCACTACCATTTAGTTGGTTAAAGACTCAAAAAGTCCAGGAGTATCAAGATTATTTTGAAGATCATATTCAGTTTTTATAAGCAAATCTTAAAGAAAATCAATAAAAATTAATCAAAACCCCTTTAAATCAAAACAACTCTTGCATCTACTAACCAAATCAAACCTAACCACTTATCTAAATCTTATATTCTTATGAAATCTTTAATCAATCTTCCAAAATAACGCATGCAAGATTTTATTAGCTTAGATCTAGAAAAACATCTAACAATCATAGAGATGAGATTAAAAAAAAGATCCAAGGGACTTACCAAGATTGAGAAACCAACAAGAACACTTAATCTTTTATTGGAGATGAAGAAGATCAAGTAAAAATTAAAGATCAAGGGTGTTGGGAGCTGATGTTGGTCGTTCATACGGAGAGGAGGAGCAAAAGTTGGGTGGTTAGCTAGATTTGCATGTATGGAGAAAAGGAATGGGATTTCTTGATATCTAAAAAGAAGTTAATGAGTGTGTAAGTAGATAAAGGGGAGGGGGCCGGTTTTTAGAGAGTTCCAAGGTGTATTTCTTTTATTATTGAGTAACAATACATTATATACATGATTTGCACAAGTATCCTAAGTCACGGAGTGAGTTTGAAGGCCAACGGGGCTAAACCGGTAACGTTTTATGCATAGTTTGTGAAAATAAATGTCATGAAGATACTATTTTCATAAGAATGTCAAATTTAACTTAAAATGACCTAATTTGATGTTTCATAAATTTCCCGAGCCTTTCGGAGTGTTATAACGTCTTTAAAGCTTAAACCGCGAGCCGAAAACGCGTAAAACGTAAAATGTGCAAACTTCGCGTAGAAATGGAAAATTAAATTATTCCATATGAAAACAAGTATGTGGGGATACATAAATCATATTAATGGGTAGTCTAAGCATAGCCTGACTCAAATTACAAATTTCAGTGTACGTGTCACGACGTACACGGGCAACTTTCCCGGCAAAAGCCAATTTCTTAAAATAGCATAATAAGCAAATAAAATTAGTAAAATAATGACTTGGAAATTTCTCGGTTGTTACAGTTATTTGTGCACAAGCCATGATAAACAATCACACAAGCAAGTTATATAAATCAAGAATGTATCCAACTCTTACATCATTCCGTGCTTTTGAAGACAGTGTAAACTGGATCAGGTCTTTGAAAATTCCTGATCGGGAACGATGGCCTTCCTCCAACATAACTTTCAAGCCTCCTCATTTGATCTCTATGAAACAGCCTTCTCTCGATCTTCAGAATGAATTGACGAACTTCTCTTAATTGAGAAGCTGTCCACCTGCTGGTCTTGTATAACTCCCGATCTCGTACTCGTATCACCAACCCATCACGAACTTTCTTGAGCGTGTGGTCGCAGAACTTGTGAACCTCTTTGTACCCCATGAAGCAGTTGATTGTAAGATCACTCTTGTAAACAAATCCGAAAGTTGGTTCTTTCTTCATGGTGTGCTTGGGCTCATGGTTGATCTCAGGAAGAAATAGAACTCGTGCAGTTAGATTAAGCTTTTTTTGATAGTTCTCGACCCCAAGCTGCAAGTCTTCTACACGGTCTTGTATAATCTTCCTTCTAATGAAGTGTAGAATTGAAGTGCTGAACGCATAATTAAGATCAGTCGAGAAGTGTTGCATTTTCCCTTGAACCTTAATGAGATACATGTCTTCAAGGTCATTGAGGTTCAAATCTGGGAAATCTGCTTCTGAAAATGTGTATATCTACTGATCGTGTCTTCTAACCTTGATTTCAATTAAAAAGGTATAATCATACCTCTTTTCTGCCTCTAGACTGACTACAGCAAGTATCCTGAGGTCACTTATCACTGGAGTTGAAGACTTATTTGTGAGTTTACTTTTGTACCATGTCTTCCTCTTCTCAAACCAGTGATAAATACCTAGTTGCGGATCTTGATTATACTGCACTCTTTTTGTTACGAAGAGTCTTGTAGCAGTTTCTTCGATGGCTAGTTGTGGGTAGCTTGCTGCAGGAATCAAGGTTATGTAGGTTGCGTATTTGGGTTGACATTTGATACCGTGCACGAGGAGTTCGAGATCGTTGTTGAAGAAGAACTTATAAGGAACATGTTAGCAATCAATTTATACTAATATGAAGTGATGGTCATTTGTCATTTAGAATCAATGTGTTATGTATAATATGTACTAAGCATTGTGGACTAGAAGTATTAGAGTAGATATTAGTTGTTATGTATAAGTATAATACATTTCTCTAGTCCACTACATAGTCCATGTTAAAGCCCATCCAAAGGCCCATTTGGATTGGCTGTGTTACATATTCAACGCACACACACTCTGCCAAAAAGTGCCTCACTTTATTCATATGTAAAAGAGTGTGTGTGTGTGTAGTTTCTCTCTAGTCTTTGTATTGTATTCTTATAAAGAACATAATCATTCGACTAGCAATATTTTCCCATATGATCCACCACACCTCTTTTTCTTAATATATGTTTGTGAGTGTCATCGTGATTGTGTTTGTGTGATAAAGAAGGAAGTCGTGGTCTACAAGTGGTATACAAGAGCCATACAACAAGGTAGAAGGCTAGTTTGTGTTCGGTTTGTGCTTACAAGAAACCATCAGCCACGTTTTTGACTTCTTAAAAACGTGACATCGTGGGTGTTTTCTGGGAATCGAATAGCAAAAATCATGAGTAAGGTTGTGTTTGTTAATATGTTCATGACTTGGTTTATGTTTCTGTGATTATTATTCATTCGTATATTGGCAAAAGGCTGCACTTTTATTTGTGTTCTAAGCCTTTAGATCGAATCAAATCAAGAAAGATACATAAGTTGTGTTTTTTGGAATATAGTGGTTATTTTATTTGGAATAATCATTGTGTAAGTGAATCATTGGTCCAAGTTGACTAGTTGGTGAAAGGTGTCAGGGAAGTTGGCAAGTTGGTGAAAGTGGTCAGAGAAAATCTTTCAAGATAAGGCAACAAGTGGGCAAGTGAGACAAAAGGACAAGAAGTTGGTATAAAGTGCAGATCTATCAGAATTGAATGCTTCTGTCAAAATTGACAAAGTCTGTCGCATTTCAGGCAAAGTTTCAAAATTGCAACTATCTTCGCAATTGCTACATTTCTTCGCAATTGGTACTGGTCTCGCAATTGATGCTTGTCTCGCAATTCAAACTGGTTTCACAATTCAAACTGATTTCGCAATTGGAGCTGATTTCGCAATTGGTGCTTGTCTCGCAATTCAAACTAGGTTTCGCAATTCAACCCTTTCGCAATTGGAGCTGGCTTTCGCAATTTAAGAGCAGTATTCAGTTTTGGCAATTTCAGTCCTTGTCTTCTCAGCAGCCTTAGGGACCTTTCGGATTTGTCACTTCTGGCCCTCGCAATTGGCATAAACAACTTCAAAGTTAAATAACTTTTAAGGATTTGATTCAAACGTAATTTCGTCAACTCAAAAGTGAACTCGGTATTTTAACTCTTGTATGAGAGTGTAAAATACTTCGACAAACGGATATCTACCCTCTTGTATAAGAGTGTTAGATTTTATATAAATTACCAATTTATATAAATTAGATATATTTCTATCTAAATTGACATTTTGCCATAATTTATATAAATTTTGGTCAAATTGAAATTTATATAGAAATTGTCATTTTATCTAAATTGTAATTTACATAACTTTGTCGAAATTGTAAACTTTTGACTTTGTCTTAATTATACTCTAATAAAATTTCGTAACTTTATTTAAATTTGTTTCGTTTATTTATCCTACAACTTCAACGATCATCAACAACAAACCAAGGCTTCACAACATCAACCAAGTTTAACCTTCAACAACAACATCTCCTACTTTGTTGAAACGATCCTCAATCCACTTTATCATACATTACTGTAAAGATGACTACACAACAAGACATTCATGCCGCAGGTTCAGAAAACCGTCCTCCAATGTTTGAACAAGGTGGTTATCTTCCATGGATGAGTCGTATGAAAAGATACATGAAAACCAAGCCTCAAGGACAAGGTAGACTCCTGATCAAATCCTTAGAGGAAGGTCCATTCAAGCCTCGTCAGATTCAAGTCACAGCTGGGAATCCTGATGCAACACCTCCAATTGAAGCAACCTTCTGGACTCAAACGGAAGAGAAATACACATTGTTAGATTGGAAGCAAATTGAAGCAGATGACATGGCAATGCATTTAATTCAACTTGGTTTACCACAAGAAATATTCTGTGCTGTAGACAGTTGTGAAACTGCTCATGCAATGTGGGAACGAGTCAAAAGACTCTGTTATGGTACAGACATTGGTAAACAAGACATGGAAAACAAGCTTCTGACTGAATGGGAGAAGTTCACATCCACACCAGCTGAACAGATTGAATCTTACTACACACGGTTTTGTACTCTAATGAATGAGTTGATCAGAAACAATTTGGCACCTAAACAAATTGTTCAAAACATCAAGTTCATCAACAACCTTCCAGAGGAATGGGGACGATATGTCACTATTGTCAACCAAACAAAGAACCTTCACGAGGTGAACTATGATCAACTCTATGACTTCCTAAAACAAAACCAAGCAGAGGCGAATGAAGTCAGAAAAGAGAAATAAGCAAAACAACAAGATCCTCTTGCACTCATAGTCCAAACACCTACACCTGCAATAGTTAATGCACAACCTTCTTCATCTTCATCCCAACAATTCATGCAACAACAATACAATCCTCAAACACCGTTCTACCCACAACAACAACAGGTAATCTCACAACAACAATACCCGCAACACCAAGAACCCGATCTTAATGATCAAGATGAGTCAACTGCTGCTTTGACTCAAGCTTTTGCTTACCTAACAAAAGCATTCCAAGGACGCTACTCCACACTCACCAACAACAATCAACGAATCTCATCGAACACTCGCAACAAGCAAATTGCACAGCCGAGTTTCAATATGGGACAGCAAGGACAGATGGTTGGGGAATATGGGAATCAGCAGGGATATGCTCCAAGATATCAGATGGGTAATCAGAATGCAGGGCAGTATGTTGGTAATCAGATGGGTCAGTACGCAGGGAATCAGATGGGTACAGCTGTTGGTAATCAAAGGGTTCAGAATGCTGGGAATCAGTTTGGGAATGTTGCTCAGGGAGCTGGGAATATGAATCAGGGTAATGTGATGAAATGCTTCAACTGTCAGGGTATTGTTCACATGGCTAGGAACTGTCCCAACAAGCCGAATAAGAGGGATCCAGCGTATTTGCAGAAAGCATTAATGTTGGCACAAAAGGAAACGGCTGGGCTTCAGTTGAGTGCAGAAGAGAATGACTTCATGGCTATTATGGATAATTCTGAAGATCAAGAGGACATTGATGCAAACTGCATTTTTATGGTTAATCTCCAGGAGGCAAAGTACGACACGGATTCGGAAGCACCTCCTGCTTTTAACACAAATGCGGTTTCTGAGGTACAACCATATGCTACATGTCACAATAATGAAATGTTTGATATGTCACCTCAAAATGAACAGCATCCTGCGACTCCTAATCTCATTTACGATACATATATGGACGAACCAAGTTGTAGTAATACTAATTTGGTAACTCCAGATATGGATCCTAATGAAGAATTCGAGTCACAGCATACTGATAATGATGAGGAAACACGTGCTATGTTTGAATCATTATTGCAAAATTGTAGTATGGAAATAGAAAAGGTCAAAAAGATCAATCGCGATGTTAAGGCCGCGAATGACAAATTGACCGCTGAGCTTAAGAGTTATAAGGATAATGAAAAAGCTTTTGATTTTCACAACAATCGTCAGACAGATCTTGAGGTTAGCTTAAGAGATTCTGAGTTAAGAGAGAAACGTTTGCAAATAAAATTTGACACTCTTGATGTTAATTTGAATTTGCAAATCAAATCTCTTTACAAAGAAATTTCTGAACTAACCAACCAGCTTTCAAAACAAAAATCAACTTATTCCAATCTTGAAAAAGAAAAGAAGGAGTTGAATGAAAGGTTTTCAAAACGTGAAAAGCATCTTCTTAAAGAGATTACTGACAAAAAGGAAACCATTGCAAAGTTGGAAGATTTACTTGTAAAAATGGGACATTCTGCACAAACAATTAATTTGTTAATAAACGATAAAAACCCGATTTTACATACTTTAAAGAAAATGGCAATTGGATGTGAAAACCCTTATAATCTCAAAAAGGCTCAGAAAGAACAGAATGTGTTATATGATGGTACTCTTATAAATGATGTGCATGATCCTCCACCGGGTTATGATTCTGTTGAGACGATTAAGCTTTCCGAAGAGAGTAGAATCAAAATGCGACAATTGAACAGAGAAATAAAACCCATAGACTATAATGAACTTAACAAACTTTTTGGGGTTCATCTTGTTCAAAAAGAGTCACCAATGTTTTTCAAACAACCAGTGGCTGTCGCAAAACGAATATTTGTCTCAAAACATCTGTCTAACATCGAACAAATGGCATCTAAAAACACTTGTGAAACAAGTGCAGCTAGACTATATTTGGTTGATCTTAAACAGAGAATTGAAACACTTCAAAGTATTGTGGCATCCAAAACAAACAGTAACAACAAAGACTGGTTTTCAAGTTTTCATACTGAACTAAAAGGAATGTTTGACAATGACATTAATCCACACATTGCTGCAATCTATGCGGTTGTTCAAAATGTGGAACACAATCTTTTGAAAGAGTCAGCAGAATTCGTTAAGGACCACAAATCCTTAGTGAAGGAAGCTAATGAATACTTGGAATGCATAATGTTTTGGAAAAACAAAATGACTCTCTCTCCTTCGAAGCTCTATCGACTGACATTATGTCTATTATTTACCAAACATATTCTGTTGAGGATGATGAACGACTTCGAGCTGAGACTTCCGAAATTGTTGTAAAATATGAAAAGGCACTTGCCAAGATTGAAAAACAAAATGTTACATATTTTAAACAACTTGATACGAAAAAGGAAGAATGCAAGTATGACAAACTGTCGTATGAGCGCTCTTATAAAAACATGCAAGGTCAAATTGATTTTTTGAAGTCTCAGCTTGCAAGTCAAAAAGGGCAGGGTGAGGAAACTACGGGTATTGCACCATCAACCCCCTTGCCTAATGAGAAACAAAAAGAGAAAGCAGTTGTCCAAACATCAAAAGTAATAGCACCTGGCCTTTATAGGATTAGTCCCACTACTGCGTCTGCCTCTACATCTAAAACATATAGGGCAATAGACAAAAGTAAGAAAGATAATCCAAATGAGTCTAGGAATGCTACAACAACATCTAAGGACAACCCCATAAATTCTAATGAGTGTGCCTTACCTTCTACAGGATTAGAAAGCAACTCTAGGAGCAGACGAAAGACTAGGAGCGATACCAAGAAAACTAGTGTCTCGCCTATTTCTGAGAGTACATGCAAAAATGTAGAAGAACACCATAGGAATTTACCGCTTTCCAAGAAGAAACATGTATCATCTAGTTGTAATGTTAAGACTCCTGTTTCTAATGCATGTAATGATTCTGATTGTTTAATGCAAAAGAAATCTTTGTCTAAAAATGCTTGTGATGATAATGTTTCTAATAATGTGAAAAAGAATGATATGCATGAACAGAAAAAGAATCCTTCAGTAACTAAGGCTAAGTCTAGATATATTCGAAGACTTATTGCAAAAGCTAGGAAAACCACTAGCAGCCTATTGCCTAAGGATCACTCTAAGTTTTGTGCATGGAAACCAACGGGTAGAATGTTCACACTTAAGAATGGCACATTAGAAATAGTTCCTAATGCATCAACGAAAACCATCTCTAAGAGTAATTCACCTGTTTCATCTAACCCACTGGAACCAAATGTTAAACGGTTTCCATATACAAAATCATCTGTTCTTTGCAGGTCATTGAAATTTGTCTTTGGATCGTCGACTCGGGTTGCTCCAAGCACATGACCGGGAATCTGAAGCTGCTGATCGATTTTGTGTGGCAGTTCATGGGGACTGTACGTTTTGGGAATGATCATGTTGCAGCTATTCTGGGTTATGGAGATCTACAGTTTGGTAATTACTTGATCACTCGGGTTTACTATGTCGAAGGGTTGGGACACAATCTGTTCTCAGTCGGACAGTTTTGTGATGCTGATTTAGAGGTTGCTTTTAGGAGAAACACTTGCTTTGTTAGAAATTTGGTGGGGAATGATCTCTTAATTGGGAATCGTGGCACCAATCTCTATGCAATTGACATAAACCAAATGGCCTCTTCATCTCCTATTTGTCTCATGACCAGGGCAGGCGAAACAAAATCCTGGTTGTGGCATAGACGGTTGTCCCATCTTAACTTTGACACGATCAACAAGCTTGCCAAAGACAACATCGTCTCCGGTCTCCCTAAATTCAAATACACCAAAGAACACCTATGTCCATCTTGTGAGCAAGGCAAGAGCAAAAGGGAAACATTCAAACCTAAACCCGTACCTAGTTCGGTTGATAGGTTGCATCTGCTGCATATGGACTTATGTGGCCCAATGAGAGTTCAAAGCATAAATGGGAAAAAGTATATTCTTGTAATTGTTGACGACTATTCAAGATATACATGGGTAAAGTTTTTGAGATCAAAAGACGAAGCACCAGGCACCATCATCACCTTTCTGAAGCGTATTCAAGTTCTACTTCAAGCTCCAGTTAGGATTGTAAGAACAGACAATGGCACAGAATTTGTAAACCAGTAGTTAAGATCATTTTTTGAAGAAACTGGTATTACACACCAGACATCAGCTGTAAGAACTCCACAGCAGAATGGGGTAGTTGAAAGAAGAAACAGAACTCTTGTGGAAGCTGCTCGCACAATGCTGATTTATTCCAGTGCGCCGTTATTCTTATGGGCTGATGCTGTCTCCACTGCTTGTTTTACTCAAAACCGATCCCTAATCCATCCAAGATTCAATAAAACCCCATATGAACTTATCAACAACCGAAAACCGGATATTTCTTATCTTCATGTATTTGGTGCTTTATGTTATCCAACAAATGACAGGGAAGATCTGCGAAAGTTGAAGGCTAAGGGTGATATTGGAATCTTCATTGGTTATTCTGAAAACTCGAGGGCATTCAGGGTGTATAACAGGAGAACGAAAAAGATCATGGAGACGATGAATGTGAAATTTGATGAAATTTCACAGATGGCTTCTGAGAGACTCGCTCTAGAACCCGCGCTTAACCCAATGACTTCCGAACATATCAGTTTGGGACTCGCACCTTAAGGAGCTCAATCAATTCATAACGAACAACCCAAAAATGAGGAACTGGATAATTTCTTCGAGTTCATGTACGATGAATACTATGGTGGCGCTTCGAAAAATGCATCTAACCAACATTCCGCTGCACCCACTTAACATCAACAACCACCACCACCTCCACCAAATCCAGAAGCATCCACAACATTCGAAGCTGGCGCACCAACTCCCTCAACATCAACATCATCTACATTTACTCCACCAACTCCAGTAATTGAAATTGTTCTACCCAGAATTGATGAGCAAGAACAAAATAATGCTGTGTTAGATGAAAAAGTCTTTGAAAACCCGTTTGGAACAGAATCTGGTGAATCATCTTCTAGATTAAATGAACCGTCTAATACACATTTGTTCAGTCCAAGGTACCCTTCAACATTACAGTGGACAAAAGACCACCCAATAGAACAAGTTATTGGTGAACCCTCAAGACCAATTCAGACGAGAAAACAACTAAACACCGATTGCGACATGTGCATCTATGTCTGCTCAGTCAGTCTTATAGAACCTAAGAACATTCGGGAAGCAATGGCAGATAATGCCTGGATTGAAGCGATGCAGGAAGAACTTCTTCAATTTCAAATCCATGACACCTGGGATTTAGTTCCAAGACCAATTGACAAACTAGTCATTGATCTTAAGTGGTTATGGAAAAACAAAAAGGATGAAGAAATGACTGTAATTCGAAACAAGGCTCGTCTGGTGGCAAAGGGATACAGACAGGAAGAAGGGATAGATTTTGAAGAGTCATTCGCACCAGTTGCAAGGCTTGAAGCAGTCAGGATTTTCTTAGCTTATGCGGCTCACAAGAACATCACGGTTTATCAGATGGACATCAAGACGGCATTCTTGAATGGTACTCTGAAAGAAGAAGTGTACGTGAGTCAGCCAGACGGTTTCGTTGACAAAGATCATCCGGAATACGTCTACAAGCTAAAGAAAGCAATCTATGGTTTGAAACAAGCCCCACGGGCGTGGTATGACGAATTATCATCTTTTCTACTTCATAATAATTTCACCAAAGGAACCATTGATCCAACCTTGTTTACAAGAAAATACAAAAATGATATTTTGATTGTTCAGATTTACGTGGACGACATCATATTTGGGTCCACTAATCCGACACATTCAAAACATTTTGAAAATCTCATGAAAAGAAAATTCGAAATGTCCATGATGGGTGAATTAAAATTCTTTTTAGGCTTACAAATTCATCAATCCCCACGTGGTATTTTTCTTAATCAGGCTAAATACACAATTGAGATTTTGAAAAAACATGGAATGGACAATTGTAACTCTGTTGGTACTCCAATGGTCACTTCACCCAAAATAGGCGCTAACCTATTGGGAAACCCATGGATCCGAAGAAATATCGGAGCATGATTGGGTCTCTCATGTACCTAACTGCTAGCTGACCAGATATTCATTTTGATGTTTGCTTACTTGCACGGTTTCAGGCAAGGCCTACCGAACTTCACCTCCAAGAGGTTAAACGGATCTTTCGTTACCTACGAAGAACCATTAACATGGGACTTTGGTATCCAAAGGATTCGGAGTTTACACTAATAGCATTTTCAGATGCAGACCATGCCAGTTGCCAAGTTACAGCAAAAAGTACGTCAGGCGGAGCACAATTTTTGGGAGAAAAACTAGTAGGCTGGTCCTCAAGGAAACAAGACTGCACTGCTTTATCAACAGCAGAAGCCGAGTATGTGTCTCTATCTGCGTGTTGTGCCCAAGTTCTATGGATGAGGACACAGCTCACAGATTATGGTTTCTCTTTCAACCGCATACCTTTGTATTGCGATTCAAAAAGTGCCATAGCCATCTCGTGCAACCCAGTGCAACACTCGAAGACCAAGCATATTAAAGTCCGCTATCACTTCATAAAAGAGCACATTGAAGAGGGTACTGTTGAATTGTTTTTGTGAAGACTGAATACCAACTCGCCGATCTATTTACTAAAGCCCTCCCAAAAGAGCGGTTTGAAAACTTAGTTCGACGAATTGGAATGCGAAGCCTAACTCCCGAAGAGTTAGAAAGTCTTCTCGAATCTTCTTGATTTATATCAACAAGCTTCGCATGTAAATATTTTGTAAATATATACTTGTTCAAAATCAAAAATATAAAAATAGAAAATTTCAAAAACACATAAAAAATATAAAACTCAAAAACCAAAAATATTCTTCTCACGACATGTCTCTCGTATAATCGATATTCTGTATGTATCTAGAAATGTCATTCAACAATGATACGGGCATGTACAGATGCTTGAGCGAGAGTTCTTTTTTATGTTTTTCTAAAAACATGTCGTTTTCTCAAATTTTTCTTCATTAAGGCTTTCATATATTTCTGTACGGAACCCGTGCTTTATTGTGAAATCTTTTATCATGGCCTGAGTACTCCAACTCGAAAAGATTTCATACTAAAGGCTACATTGAATGACTTCTGATTATTTCCGATCAGGACTCGCAATGTTAATGGCAAAAAGCTAAACCCGTGAGCACTTAATCAAAATTGTTTCAAAAAGATTTTTCTATATCTTTCTATAAATTTTGTGCTCACATCAACTCCCTCCAAGTCCACTAAATGCTTTTAAACTCAATTGTTTAATAAAATGCTATGATTAAGGGGGAGTATAAAAAGAAAAATGTTCCATTTTTCATGCTAAAATCAGTCCATCTCTCCACAAAAAGTTTCATTTTAATCAACTGTTTTCAAAAATACCACTTCATGCTATTTTTGAGGGGGAGATTAAGTGTTTATATATATAAGGGAGAGAGGACGTGATTAAAATGTGATCAAAAAGTTTTATGGTTTGAATCTCAAAAAGTGTTCTTCAAAAAGACTCAGAACAACCCTCGAATTGACGAAACTAAATGTCCGTTATCAAAAAGACATGTCCTGGATGGGTAATAATTTCAAACTAGTTTTCTGGTGATGTAAGCTTGTCTCGCAAAGGACTTGTCTGAGTAGAATGTACCAATTCGAGAGATGATCATTGAATATGACCGGGACGGGTAATAATTTCAAGCTAGTCTAACTAGTGATGTAAGCGTGTCTCGCGAAGGTCATGCTCATTGAAAATCGATCATTTCAAATGTGCGAACTCTACCCAACATGTGCAAATTTATACAAAAATGCATGAGCACATGTGAAGGGAGAGTGTTTCAAAAATGCAAAACTCTCAATGTGTTAACCAAATGTGTTTTTCTCATAAACACGTTGAGAAATTTTCACAAGGTTTAATGGCATGTGACAAATAATCTAGGATAATCATGGTGTTATAAGGTGATTATGGTTAGGTTATGTCCTATGATCTGCCAGAGCCGGAGGGATCTTCCCAAGGACAATTCCAATAGATTAGAATTAGAAGTCCTTAGGTAAGATTGAAAAAAAGGAGTAATGTGAGAAAAGAGAAAGAAGGGGTTGAAGAATGAAAAAGAAAAGTTTTTGTAAGGGTGAAAAGAAATAGCCCTCCATGAAAACTTAGCTCAGAAACCGGGTCAATACATCAGCTATTGGTACTCACTAAGGTGATATTGGTATTGAAGACAAGACGTCATGGACCCAGTGACGCATTTGCACCACCCCTCCTATCCACTCAGATATCTCTTAAAAGATATTTGTTTCATTTCTCATGGAGAACACTACATAATCTATCGACCTCTCACTCCGAGATGAGTTGATATTGAAAAGGTGGCACTCTGCTCCATGCCTCCGACGACTAAAACTAAAACGCACATTATTGAGTCTAGAGACATGAGATTCATCAAAGATCTCT
Organism: Artemisia tridentata subsp. tridentata; assembly: GCA_021014915.2. Taxonomy (NCBI): domain Eukaryota; kingdom Viridiplantae; phylum Streptophyta; class Magnoliopsida; order Asterales; family Asteraceae; genus Artemisia; species Artemisia tridentata. The sequence goes on along the minus strand of CP139501.1, from coordinate 61,843,287 downwards.
TAGGAACACTTCCTATGCAATACACTTGTGTTCACTCAAAAGGATACAAGTTGTATGAGTCTTAATGAGATCCAAGGATCTTGCCTCACGACATGATGGCCGATGGATGATTTATTGCTAACTGTCTTATGCAGGTACCGACGAAAGTCCATCCACCATCATCATCTACCACGACGACGCATCTGGACAGAAGATGTAGATCAAGGCAAGAAAGACCAAAAGACGATTCTTTGAAGATCACAGTGCATGAAGGAACAATGAATGAAGAATATTATACATTGACACACGAAGTTCAAGACGTCAAATGCAAAAGACCATTCACGGGAGCATCATTGAAATGACCATCCCTTAGGGGGAGATTGTTAGCAATCAATTTATACTAATATGAAGTGATGGTCATTTGTCATTTAGAATCAATGTGTTATGTATAATATGTACTAAGCATTGTGGACTAGAAGTATTAGAGTAGATATTAGTTGTTATGTATAAGTATAATACATTTCTCTAGTCCACTACATAGTCCATGTTAAAGCCCATCCATTTGGATTGGCTGTGTTACATATTCAACGCACACACACTCTGCCAAAAAGTGCCTCACTTTATTCATATGTAAAAGAGTGTATGTGTGTGTGTGTAGTTTCTCTCTAGTCTTTGTATTATATTCTTATCAAGAACATAATCATTCGACTAGCAATATTTTCCCAAATGTTCCACCACATCTCTTGTTCTTAATATATGTTTGTGAGTGTCATCGTGATTGTGTTTGTGTGATAAAGAAGGAAGTCATGGTCTACAGAACAGCAGGTTGATCGGAAACTCTAATCACCGGCAAGGGCTTCATCCAATTCGTAATGTGTGGTTGGTTGGGTTGAGAAGTGCTATCAACCACATGCACATCCGGATTGGTCTAGCTGAACTCACTAGACATTGCTCGTGCAATATTCTCCAGATGATATTCTAGTTCAACTGCATTGGAAGACCTATCTTTAAGCAAATTGAAGGCATCATTCTTGATACGACGAAGTTCTCCTTTAGTCATCTTCTTGATGCATTGGTCACATTTGAGTTTTTGCCAGAACTCAAGCGTGCTACCTTCGAGCATGGAGTCTTCGTATACATGAGGTTGAGCACTTACAAGCTGATCGAACCATTCATTCCCTTTTGTCGTATCTTCATCTAGCCAGGAGACAATAGTTGGTCTTTTGGAAGTTATCTTCTTGCCAGATTTAGATGTTGTTGCTTTTGTCTTGGGAGGTGAAGCTGGTTGATCTTGGTGTTGTTGAAATTCAAATTCTTCAGTTGCAGTGAACTCAAACTGATGCTCCATTGCTGTAGGTCTGGAGCCTGAAGCCTTGGGTGGTTGAGTGGCTGTAGTGGTTGCTGAAGGTCCGACTAGTTCTTTAAATTGTGAAGCAGACCCGCCGATACCCTTTTGTTTCTTTCCTTGTGTGTTTGGATCTGGGTCTTCGTCCTCTATTGGTCGTTTACCGTTGTCGGCCTCAGTTTTGCATGACTCCTTCTCAATATTTGCCTTTATAGCCTTAGTGATGGCTATTTCTTCAGGAGTTGGTGAGGTAAGACTTGTTAATCTTTCAAATAGTTTGAGTTGGAGCACTTCCAGAGTTGGTTCTTTAGGCTGCGTCGGTTGGGATTGAAAAACAAGTGGAACCATAGCCACAACATTCTTGACTATTTCTTCAATGTTTGGATCAAGATACTCTTCTACCTTCTTGGATGCAATCTTAGGCAAGTACTTCTTCACGTAGTCTTTAGTGTTGCCCTTGATCGCAGCGAACATCCTTTCTTGAACATCGTCGGTAAGGAACTCATCGACACGAGCTTTGGTGTTTTGCAGCTCGTTCACTTGTCCGACAAGGCCAGTGACCATATTGGTTAAGGTTTCGACTTGGTCACGTAGCTAGTCATCTTTCTTTTCACGTGCGAGCTTTGCAGCCTTTTTCACCCTTTCAGACGCTTGGGAGATTAGATCATCCCTTTTGAGCCTAGTTATCTTCCTTGTCTTCTTGCTTGTTTTGATTGTTATTGCTTTTGTTGTTGCTTTAGTTGGTGGTGGTGAAATGTGCGTGGATAATTCAAGAGGTTGTTGAACTTTGGGTGGAGACGCTTGCTGACTTACTGGAGGTGTTTCATGAGCAATTGGTGGAGAATGTGAAGGAGTGGTTGGTGGTGTTTGAATATATCAGTCGGCTTCCTTTTCCTCAGCCAACCTTTCTTCTTCCTCCCTTCTCTTCTTCAATTCTAGTTCTGCAGCAGCTTTATTGATCTCTGCCTCATCACTAAACACCTTTTCTGTCTCTTCTTCCTCATCCATATCAAAGTCTTTCGCCTATTCATCTTCCTCCTTGTCCTCATCATTATCAGGTTGGTTAACCGGATCTGACTGAGGTGGAGTAACTTCTTTTACAACCCCAGACCCACTGGGTTGATTAGCCGGATCAGGACGAGGTGAAGTAGCTTCTTTAACAACCCCAGACCCACCGGGTTGATTAACCGGATCAAGGAGGGCCTGGGCTTCTTTAAGTTCTTTAGCGATTTCCTCATCTAATCTCTTTTGTTTTTCAAGCATCATCTGCCTCCGCCTTTTCTGACCAGCTTTATAAGACTTGTGGCTCTCTTCTAAAGCAATATGTGTGAATATTTCCTCCTTATAGATTGTTGGTTCTTCATCGGTCTCCGTTTCAGAACTGGATCCCTCTTCCTCAACAATCTTTTCTTCTTCTGGTTCGGGCTTAGCAATCTTAACCGGAACTCTCCTTTTTGTGTACTTGGGAGCAGATGGTTTGATTTTCTTAGATGTGCTAGAAGTACTGCCTGACTTGCTTGCTTCCTTTGATTGAGTCCTAGCTGGAGCAGGCTCATCATCGTACTTGAAGAAGTCGACATGTCCCTCATTAAATGCTATATCATAGCTTTTGTCTGCTTTAGTTTGTTTTATCTTGTCTGTCAGCAGAGCTTCAGGTAGTCTCATCCCTTGTTTACGTGTGCTTCCTTTAGGGATGTAGACTGAGCTGATGGTCTTGTCCATAGCAAATAGGTTCATTTCTCGGTCTTCAAGACGTTGAGGGATGTCAGTGTTGTCATCAAGTAGATGACAGATGAGAAGCTTCGTGTAACGGACAAACGGGATTTTGGTGAGAGGTTTGCTATAGTGACTTTGAATTTGGTAGACTATATCCTCCCAGATGAGTTGAGCATAGTCATCTGCTTCTGATTAACAATACCCCAGAAGATTTGAAGATGAGACAGACGGGGGTTCTCATGACCACTTTCTCTTCCAGTGACAGATCGGGTCAAAATGTAATATATCGTTCTCCAAGGTTGTGGGATCAGCTTGGCTTCAACCCTTGAGAATCTATTCAATGGTTTGTTAGGTTGTACATCGTAGCCAATCTCTATCAGAAAGTTTAGAACTTCTTCTTCAGTAGGTGTTGGATAGAATTCCTTGGCAGGTTCAGGAGCTTCTGGTAATAGCAAAGCCTTGCGGACGTAGTTGATATCTACAGTCAGTTCCTTTCGGTCCGGCTTGCATGTGAAAGATTCTTCTCCCAAGTCTAGCTTCATAGTGTTCCACATTTGATGAATGTAGATTTCGGGAATATTAGCTGACTTGTCCAGCATGCTCCTGCACTTATGTAGCTTGAGAATCTCTATAGCTATCTGACAAGTTGGTTCCGCACACTTTATCTTGTGAAATTCCACCCTAGCATTGTTCTTGCCAATTTCCACATCGTAGTCTTGTGGAAGGATGTCAGCCTTGGTGAGCATTGGAAGTGGTTGTTGTGCAGCCACTTTAGATATCTGAAACATCAATCAAAACAGATTTGCAGGATACATGAAAGTTAGAAAATTGTTAATCTTGTTATCATTTATGTGACCGTTTTGTTGCTTTCATTTGATTTTACATGTTTAAGTATTAAGAGTATAGCAATTTTCATCTTTGGGAATTATGTTGATCATTAGTTAAACTTGATTTCCTTTTATTGCCCATTGAACAATTTTGACAACTTGTGACTTAAATGAATTTCGACAGTTGAATTGCGACAGATCTCTACAATTGCGACAATTATGACCAATTCTGACAGTTTTAAATTCTGACAGATTTAAGATTCAATTCCGATGACTTTTGAATTTCGATGACATTTGATCAATTCCGATGGAAAAATCTGAATTGCGATAAGTCATGTCCAATTGCGATGGAAATCTGGAATTGCGATAATTTTGCCCAATTGCGATGAAAATTTTGAATTTCGGCAAGTTTTGTGCAATTGCAACAAATTTATCCAATTCCGACAGGACTTATCCAATTTCGACGGATATTGCAATTTCAACAATTTCTTATACAAGAAATTGCAACAAACACTGTAGACGTACATTTTCTTGATTCTTTGTCGAATTTTGGTTTCCTGTCCAATTAAATCATATCACAAGTTATAATATGCTCATTATATTCATCTATTCACTCCTAAACACTGTATAACAAATTTGACAGCAATTCCGACAAACCCTATTACTCAGAATCATCGGAATTCACTAAAACATGTTAGAAATTTGTTTGATTGATTCCAATAGATTCCTATGATGTTCCAGAGTTCATTGGTCCATATTTTAACACTTTTCATCCATGAATCAGAAAGATTGAACTTGTTCGAGTTCATCTTAAACCCTACGCATCTAAATTGCTTCAAATATGTTTCTGGGTTCGATTCGATGGTCAAATTATGTTACTATCCCAACAGATTAATTAGGCCACAACACACTTATATGAATTTCCCCAACTTTATCGTATGAACCTTAATTATGAACATGCATCAATTCGAGTTTATGGGTGTGATTAAACACTCATAACACGTTTAGGACTCAATTCCGACCATTTCCCACCACTCAATTACGTCTCAAGCACACAAAATCATATTAACCCAATTCGACATAAACCCTAAACATATTTTAATCGATTTAGTACCTTAACCACATGATCTTTCAATTAAAGTCTTTACTCACAACTTATTAACTAGACTTGACATGATTTTTGACAAGAACAATTTAATACTCCCCCTTGACTTATGAGTATTTGAAAAACATTTTTAAGATCAAGGAGGGTATCACACAGATAGTATTACCACCACTTTATAAAGCAACAATTTTTTAAAGAAAATATGCAAGTACAAATTTTAATGAAATTTTAAAATTTTAATTTCATACTCCCCCTCAACACTTGTTCAGAAAGAATTAGTAAAGTGTTTAAATGAACAAAGTGTTGATGGAAATTCTGTACTTGCATGTTTTTTTTTTTTTTTTTTTTTTTTTTTTTTTTTTTTTTTTCTTTTTTGATAAAATATTTACAAAGATAGTTTTCGTGTTTGACTTTCTTAGTGGTTTGTAAGAAAATTGTTTAAATCCTCTGGAGTCAAACACCTCATACCAATCTGGTGAACTAATTCCACAAATCTTGCATGGGGCAAGGCTTTGGTGAATAAGTCTGCCAATTGGTATTATGTACACATAAAATATAGTTCAATAGTACCATGTTCTACATGCTTCTTGATGAAATGGTATCGAAGTGCGATGTGTTTGGACTTCGAATGTTGAACGGTGTTGCATGAAATGGCAATGGCATTCTTTGTGTCACAGTACATGGGAATCTTGTTGAAAATGTAACCGTATTCCATCAATTGTGAGCGCATCCTGATGACTTGAGCACAGCATGCTGACATGGCTACATATTCTGATTTTGTGGAGGACAGTGAGGTACAATCCTGCTTCTTTGATTGCCAAGACACAAGTTTGTCTCCTAGAAACTACACTCCCCCAGATGTACTTTTACATGTATCTAGACATCCTGCATGATCAGCATCTGAAAAAGCAATTAGTTCAAAGCCAGAATCCTTTGGATACCAGATCCCCAAATGAATGGTTCCCTTTATGTATCGAAGGATTCTTTTAACCTCAGAGAGGCATCTTTCAGTAGGTCAAGACTGATAGCGGGAGCAAAGATATGTAGCAAATATAATATCTGGTCGGCTGGCTATTAGATACATGAGTAACCCAATCATACTTCGGTATTTTGTAGGGTCAATTGGTGTCCCATGTAAATCAGCATCCAGCTTTGGAGATGATGCAGACATAGGAGTATTATATGTGTCACAACTTGTCATGCCATGTTTCTTTAAAATCTATAGAGCATATTTGGACTGGTTTAGAAAAATACCATGGGGGGATTGATGAACTTGTAGTCCTAAGAAGTACGTACGTTTACCCATCATACACATCTCAAAATTTTGTTTAATTAGTTTAGCAAAAGCATTTGAGTACTTTTTATGTGTTAAACCAAAAATGATATCATCAACATAAATTTGAACAATTAAGATGTCCCACCCGTGTTTTTGAATAAATAGTGTAGGATCAACAGATCCTTTGGTAAAGTGATTAGTAATTAGAAATGAGGACAGTTTATCGTACCATGCCCTCGGGGCTTGTTTAAGGCCATAGAGGGATTTCTTGAGCCTGTACACATGATTTGGATGTTCTGGATCGATGAAGCCCTCTGGTTGTGCGACATACACTTCTTCACGGAATTGCCCATTCAGAAATGCAGTCTTCACGTCCATTTGATAAACGGTGATGTTCTTGTGGGCAGCATACGCCTGAAACAAGCGGACAGCTTCAAGTCTAGCCACTGGTGCAAAGGATTCTTCAAATTCAATGCCTTCTTCTTGGCTAAAACCTTTGGCAACCAGACGAGATTTGTTACGAATAGTTGTTCCATCAGCATCCAGTTTGTTTTTCCAAATCCATTTAAGTCCGACAACGTAGACTCCATCAGGTCTTTCTACCAGTTCCCAAACTTCAAGACGTTTGAATTGATCAAGTTCTTCTTGCATTGATTCAATCCAATTGTCATAAGTTAAGGCTTCTTTAATATTTTTTGGTTCTGCTTGACAGACAGTAAGTGCATAAATGCATGTTTCACCATCTGTGTGAAGTCTTTTCCGTGTCATGACTGGATTGTCTGGATTACCAATGACATTCACTAAAGGATGATCTCTTGTCCATTTGTGGGTTGAAGGGTAATGTTGAAAATTGTTGTGCATATTAGACGGATCCAAGTTGCTTGTTGACGACTCAGAAATATAAGGAACGGTTGGAGCCGGAGCAAATGGATTAAAGAATGCATTTCCGTCATAATTTGCAGGTGTGGGTACTTCTTGATGTGGGAGATCTTCAGCTGCATTCTCAGTATTGGAAGCTGTTTGTTCTACTGTTGATGGTGATTATGTTGGAGGTGCATCTGCAGCAATTGTTGTTGTAGTAGTAGCAGGTGTATCAGGTACTGGATACATCTGGTGCACGACTAACAAGGGAATCATCGAACAGTGGAGCAAACAAGTTTTCCAAATCCTTACGGTTGAGAGAGTGTGGTGCAGCTGATTGATCAGGAAAATTGAGACGGTTAGTTGCGGGTCCTAAGCTATTTTGCTCAAAAGCCATCTTTGTGAGTTCATCAAAACTAGCATGTATTGTCTCCTGAGTTTCTCTAGTTCGACGGTTCCAGATATGAAAACCTTTTGAGTTCTCACAGTATCAAACAAAGATTCCAATGTCAGCTTTGCCTTTTAGTTTTCCAAAGTCATCACGATCATTATTTGGGTAACAGAGGGCCCCAAATACATGAAAGTGATGCATGTTCAGTTTAAGGTTATGAACAAGCTCATATGGAGTTTTGTGGTGCCTTTTGTTGATCATACAATGATTTTGAGTGTAACAAACGGTTGAGACAGATTCAGCTCATAGGTAATCAGGTAATTGAGCATTGATTAACATCGTCCTTGTAGCTTCCACTAACATCCTGTTACGTCTTTCGACAACCCCATTCTGTTCTGGACTTCTGGCAATAGATGTTTGGTGTTTAATCCCCACTTTCTCAAAATACTCAACAAGAGTTTAATTCTTAAATTCATTTCCGTTATCTGTTCTGACTTTTATAACTGTATTGCAAAGCTGAACCTGAATTTTAGTGAGAAAGGTGATGAACTCAAATAAGTACATTTTATTATCATCATTTATCCTATTTATTTGACTTGTTTTATTATATTATCTATGAGAATCGATACATTAATGTTTACTTTAGTAATTCTCAGGTAAAAACAAGCATTATGTGAAACTTGGCGATTTTGGACTAATTATGGAGCAAAACAAGCGAGATGTTAAAAGTCTACTGAAATCCAGAAGATGCGCCGTATCTCACTCAACAGATACGACGCAATATCATACTTAGATGAATTCGAAGACCATTGCTTGACTTTGAAGAATGCGCCGCATGCAATTCTGCCATGCGCCGCATATGAAACTTTGGTCAAAGAAGAAGATCAAGCTCGCTCTACTCCAGATACGCTGCAATATACTTCTAACATACGGCGTATCACTATCAAGATTTCACCAGTTACAATCCAAGACAGCTAAAGTACATGCGCCGCATACAAAGATCAAGATACGCCGCATCTGAAGACGGTGTACGAATATTCCTGAATATATTAATCTTGGACCCCACGCGAAGTTAAGTCAATGCGCCGCATCTAACAACTCAATGCGCCGCATCTATCCCTCAGACCGAAACTATAAATACCCAAGGCCAGACGACTCAGAGCTCTCTCGAAAGAAGATCGAAGACCTAGACATAACCCTAGAGCCGAATTCAGACGACCAAGCAGCACAAGACACACCTCAAACAAGGATACAAGAGCTGTAAGAAGGTCCTGCATGTATTCAATTCATTAAGTAGTTTTGTTTTATTGTTTTAGTACACTTTAATTCATCAGGATTGATGGGCTTGTGTCATGTGACTACGGAAGATCATGCACTCCCCTTAATATTGCTTTCCCATTAATTAAAGTTTATATGTTAATGTTTTTGGTGACTTTTATTAGTGCATTGATAACCTCTGTGTCTAGCTGAGTCTTGCTTGGGTCGCCATGCCCCTTCCTCGCCTATTTATTTTAGCGTCTCTTAAATAAATAGGATAGACATAAGTAATCATTAAGGGTTTACTCGCCGATAAGATTAGAGCCAACGAGAAAGGTTTAATTATATACACTTCATATAAAACTAGCAATAAAACAAGTGACAAGCTACTTAATTATCAGGACAGGTCTTCTTATTGTCTCGAGTATCTATCTGTGTACGTGTGTGCTAATCGCTGATTCGTGCTCATTAGTTTAGTTTTCTATTTAATCATAATCAAACCGTGCCAGTCTCTCAGGCTGAACCCCCTTGCGTTAGATTAGGCTGTATAGCTAACTTAGGATATTAAAATACTGATTAGAATAACTAGATAATACGTTCCACTCTTAGTGATCGACACTCTACTTACCATTATATTCATACTGACCGGGTACACTGCTCGTTAAGTGTGTGTGTTATTGATAAGTCAGCTAAATATAAATTTAAAACTTGAGTAGGCATTAATACTGCTAAACCGCAACGACACACATCACGCAGCATCAAGTTTTTGGCGCCGCTGCCGGGGAGTGAATTGTTATTATCTGTTAATTTGATTTAGTATTTTAATTAGGTTTTTCTTTTTAGTTTTTTTTTTTTAGATTCTAACCACTAACTCTGTTGTATATTATATAGATTGCATTCATTGTATAATTTGCATATTTTCTGTTTTTGTTTGTTTTTTGTAATTTTTGTTTCTTTTTGTTTGTTTTTATTTTTGTTTTTCTTTTTCTATTTTTCCGCATTCTGCTATCGTTGTATTGTGCTGATACAAACGATACGGCGCATCTGTTTTCACAGATACGGCGTATTGCGTTTAATTTTTATAAAATACAACGCGTTTAATAAATTCGATACGACGCATCTTTCCCCAAGATACGGCGTATTCTGTTTTTAATAAGAAATTTTTCTAAACCCTAACGCCATACGACGCATCTGTTTTCACAGATACGGCGTATTTTCTATTTAAATTAAAAATAGTTTTTCGAATTATTAAACAGAAGCGACGCATCGATCTTTATCGATACGGCGCATCTACTAAATCAAAAATCTTGTATTTTGAAACGTAACGAAAATACGGCGCATTAGCTTTTGTTAATACGACGCATTTAATTTTAATAAATATAATCGATTTTTGATAATTTAAACTTGATACGGCGCATTCTAATTCATAAGCGGTGTATCTGTTTTCTGAATAAAAGTCTGATTAAATTTTAACGTAATAAGATACGGCGTATCCAACTTTCTGGATACGGCGCATCGTCCGCAGATATCAGCCATTTTTATTCTTTATATTCGTTTCTAAATTCATTAATTTCTCTTCTAGCAAACAGATCCTACTGACGATTTTACCTATGATGACAGGTTTTGCTATGGAAGATATGTCAATGAACGGATATCTTGCTAAGGAACTTATGAAAGATAAGCACAATGAAAAGTCCCGCACCAAAAAGCCGTTAATTCTGGAAAGTGATGACGAGTGTGATAACTATGAAGTTAGCTTGAGCAAGTTCCCAGCATTAAGCATTACTAAAAGCTCAGAATTGGAAGAGGAACTCTTGCTTTCGGATTCATTCGAAAATTTCGATGCTATTACTTGCAACTTACCTACGATCGATGCTTTACTCAAATCCGTATCTCAAACCAACATGCCCGTCTACTCAGTGGAAGTTTATGAAGATGTCAACTTCAATGTACTCACGATTGATGCCGATTTATTTTCTTGGGAAACCCCTCTTGAAGCTACTTATATGGAATTCAAACGCTTATGCAATATTGAAGATGGGATATTCTCTTATGATTTACTAATGAGCTACACTGAAGATGAATTGTTAATTTTATGGCCTATCATTGAATCTAAAGGATTAACTTGGACGACTATCGAAGAAAAATATGGGAAATTCCAAATTGAATACATGAACTCAGCAAATGCGGTCAACAAATCGAGCAACAAAAGCTATGGTAGAGGAAATATCCAACCTATACAAACTTCTTCTATGCCTTATTCCGAACAGTATTGGGAATTAGATAAAAGCAATCTGGACGATGAAAGAATTTATGCTGAATCGGAGATACTGTTTCATAAAAAGTTAGTAAGGTTGATGGATATCTCTTTAGAAGAATGGCTTGAACTTAAATACGGTGATCCCAAATTTGCTCCTACGAATGAAGTCAAACGGATTGTGACTTCATGGTTGACACGAAGTTTTAAAGAACAATTTAATGAGTTCATGGAGATAAGGAGGAAAATGATTGGTAATACTAGCTTTGACGTTAACTACGATCCTAAAAATGCTCATTTTTCAAATTGGTTAGCTAGTAAGTTCAATAACCATAAGATCATGGACCGAGCTACTAAAGATGTGTTATGGGTATATTAGATGAGAGGGGAAGATGAGGAAGTAGAAAGCAACAATGGATCATCACATGACGATTCAACGATCGAGGAAGGCATTGAAGAATTGTTCAGCATAGACATTGATGTGTTCAATTATGAGACACCCTTGTGCAAACAATTCAAAGAATTTAATTACCTCCTTCAAATCGACGCTGATGTGCTAACTGGAGATCTACCAGGATTCAAAACTTATGATGAGTTCAAAAACACCTGGTACTACGAATGGAATGACCAGATACCATGGGTTTGGGATAAACCATGGGAATTTGGGCATATTAATCACACTTGTAAACCTTTCCGTTTCAAGGATGAAAGTAGTGAATGGCCAACCTGTGATTGAAAGAATGATGGAACCTGCAATGGGGGAAGTATAATTGGAATGAAACGAGTTGGAAACGATATATACTTTGAAGACTATGATTGGTATGAAAAAGTTGAAGACTCCCCACGTAGAGCAGAGGCTTTGCAAGAAAAAGGTAGAATCGAATACTTAAAAGAACTAAAGGGAGCATCGAATACTACTTTCTGGGAATGGGTGCATAGAAAATGCGATGATTACACAAGGCTTAATCGACGCTTACAATGGGAATTGAAAAGAAAGTGGGACGAGACTCAAGATTATTATCAATCCATTAATTATTACACCTATGATAATAACGATGAGTCACGAGGAAAATTAATTGATGAACTTGATGACTATTTGAATAAGGATCCTTATTTCAAGTTTGTTGATAAAGACGAAGAAGAATTCATCGAGAGAAAATGTCGACTACTTGGGATCACTTATAATAACCCACCCATGATAATTTCTGAAAAAATTGAAGTCATCAAATACTCTTTGGGACCATATGAAGAATATGTTGCGACGAAGACCAAAGAATATATTAGATTAAGTCGAACGGAAGAAAATGTTGCGGAGCTATACGGTAACATCTTTCGGATGAAAGAAGAAGGATGGCACGTAACAAGAACAAAATAAGGAGCTGAACGTGAGTCTAACTTGAAGACTCTGGAATAAAGACAAGTGCTGACCGGGAGACAACCCGGAAGAAAAATTTTTACTTTTCTGTTCTGTGTCGAGTCTGTCAGACCTGCAGAAGATGCGACGCATCTCCATCATAAGATGCGACGCATCACCTGCACTGGTCATATCTTATTTCATTTTCTGCATTTTTATTTTTGACTTTAAAACTTTCTGTCAGTTTATTTAATGCGGCGGATCCCTGGTTAAGGATGCGACGCATCTTTTATTCTGATTCGTATTTATTCCAGGCTCGATACGGCGTATCTTCTTCCATAAGATACGGCGTATCGACTGACCTGATGATTTACAGTTTAATTTTTTAGGTTTTATTTTTACTAACTACTAATGTATTATGCAAGTTTGAACCTTCTTAACTGAGGTGTGTTAAAGTCTAAATGGTATTATAGATTCCTGCATTCTTGTGGATACATCATTTATGAAGCTTAAACGTTCTCATCCACAAGAAAGTTGATTTTTGTTCTTATACGAAAAATGGAGGATCATACCGAGCAAATCTCAGGGGAGTTTTTCTGTTCTAATTCTTTTATTTTCCAGTTTTTAACCTTTGACACAAACAACGAGGACGTTGTTTAACTTAAGTGGGGGGATGGAGAATTAGAACACTTACTTGTCCTAAACTTTTTCAAAATATGCTTAAAATGTGCTTAATATATCAAAATTTAAATTTTTTAGCATGTTTTTGTTTAAAGTCTAAATTACATAACCGCACACATAACTCTATTCTTTCAAAAATATTAAAACTTTAGTGTGTTGGTGACTTGTAAACTTTAGAACTTGGCTTGTATACTATTCGAGACCATCATAATGAGTATTATCTATATAATTGGAGTGACTTGTCTAAATTGGTAAATTTCTAGGATTACACCCAAATAGCATTTATATGTTATGTGATATTAACTAATTACACTGGTTAGTTAACCCCCGTATAAACCCTTTGTTTACTCTCACTTTTAGAGTAAGATACCCCTAGAAAAACCCTCAGAGCCATTCCTTTCGTTTCTTACACCTTTGTTATAATGTTTCGATACACCCTTACACCTTAGCTTACCCTGTAGATTAAAATCCGTGGTTGATTGCTTTAGGCAAAGTGTGTTTCCTTACATTACCTGTGTTCGCGTGCGTAATTCATTATCTTTGGTTAGGTCGGGAAATTGCACAATGCAATTGGTATGAAAGTAAATATTGTATAACTTTTAGTTTATTTTTCGTGTGTTTGCTACTTTCACTATTACAGTTATTTCTGAAAGAATGAAGAGTATGAAAAATTATCCGGAAAAATAGTGATAGAAAAGTTGTGAAATTTTACACATAATTAAAGTTTTAAAAAAAAAATCGAAAAAAAATAGAAAAGAAAAAGAAAAAGGAAAAGTTGGAAGTTTGTTTTAACCAACTTATGTAAAGTTTTGTATTAACTGGGAGATATCACCACTATTTGTTGTTGTATATTATATTTATGGATTGAATGGGAGTTGGCCGTTATGGGAACGCCAACTAAGGTTATTCTTTGATTGAGATTTTGTTGAGTATAATTTGTGTCTACCTAAAGCGTGTGTTTCAGGTGTTAAAGCGTGAGTTATTCAATGATATGAGTCTTATTCATGGGATGGTTGGGAAAGTGATTAACCACACTTAGGATTTTAATTTATCTGTTTTGTTTATTTTTCATTTTACACCAATTTGTATCCCAAATATTATCCATACCCTATATCATTCTTCATCCAAACCTTTGATTTATTGAGATTAGGGATTTGAGCAATCTTAAGTATCGTAGTCGTGGATTCGGCTATGTATTTATGATTTTGTCGCCCTTTTTGATATAATATTATTGGTGAAGATTACTTGGTCCTATCTTTAGCCTATTCGAGTTAAGGATTTGAGCAATTGCAAGTATCGTGGTCGTGGATTCGATCATGTATTTGTAGTTTTGTCGCCTTTTCTGGAATATGAGATCGATAGAGATTAAAAAGGATGATCAACCCTTAACCAACAAACCCTTTTTACTGCTTTAGACTTGTTACTCCTTGGCTTTAGTGGGGGAGATGCGTATACTTGCCAAGCCTATGATAGAATATTCGTCACAACTAAGCAACTAAACGATTTAGAATTGTTTTACATTATAAATTATTTTGGTTTCTACTTCGTTAAGTGTTTGGTTGTCTGATTATGACAAAATGAATACGTGCTTAAATATAAAAATAAATCCTAATATCTTTTAGGATACATTTTCATACGATTAATTCTAAGGTTTACTTGGGGACAAGTAAAGTTCAAGTGGGGGGATATTTGATGAACTCAAATAAGTACATTTTATTATCATCATTTATCCTATTTATTTGACTTGTTTTATTATATTATCTATGAGAATCGATACATTAATGTTTATTTTAGTAATTCTCAGGTAAAAACAAGCATTATGTGAAACTTGGCGATTTTGGACTAATTATGGAGCAAAACAAGCGAGATGTTAAAAGTCTGCTGAAATCCAGAAGATGCGCCGTATCTCACTCAACAGATACGACGCAGTATCATACTTAGATGAATTCGAAGACCATTGCCTGACTTTGAAGAATGCGCCGCATGCAATTCTGTCATGCGCCGCATATGAAACTTTGGTCAAAGAAGAAGATCAAGCTCGCTCTACTCCAGATACGCCGCAATATACTTCTAACATACGGCGTATCACTATCAAGATTTCACCAGTTACAATCCAAGACAGCTAAAGTACATGCACCGCATACAAAGATCAAGATACGCCGCATCTGAAGACGGTGTACGAATATTCCTGAATATATTAATCTTGGACCCCACGCGAAGTTAAGTCAATGCGCCGCATCTAACAACTCAATGCGCCGCATCTATCCCTCAGACAGAAACTATAAATACCCCAAGGCCAGACGACTCAGAGCTCTCTCGAAAGAAGATCGAAGACCTAGACATAACCCTAGAGCCGAATTCAGACGACCAAGCAGCACAAGACACACCTCAAACAAGGATACAAGAGCTGTAAGAAGGTCCTGCATGTATTCAATTCATTAAGTAGTTTTGTTTTATTGTTTTAGTACACTTTAATTTATCAGGATTGATGGGCTTGTGTCATGTGACTACGGATGATCATGCACTCCCCTTAATATTGCTTTCCCATTAATTAAAGTTTATATGTTAATGTTTTTGGTGACTTTTATTAGTGCATTGATAACCTCTGTGTCTAGCTGAGTCTTGCTTGGGTCGCCATGCCCCTTCCTCGCCTATTTATTTTAGCGTTTCTTAAATAAATAGGATAGACATAAGTAATCATTAAGGGTTTACTCGCCGATAAGATTAGAGCCAACGAGAAAGGTTTAATTATATACACTTCATATAAAACTAGCAATAAAACAAGTGACAAGCTACTTAATTATCAAGACAGGTCTTCTTATTGTCTCGAGTATCTATCTGTGTACGTGTGTGCTAATCGCTGATTCGTGCTCATTAGTTTAGTTTTCTATTTAATCATAACCAAACCGTGCCAGTCTCTCAGGCTGAACCCCCTTGCGTTAGATTAGGTTGTATAGCTAACTTAGGATATTAAAATACTGATTAGAATAACTAGATAATACGTTTCACTCTTAGTGATCGACACTCTACTTACCATTATATTCATACTGACCGGGTACACTGCTCGTTAAGTGTGTGTGTTATTGATAAGTCGGCTAAATATAAATTTAAAACTTGAGTAGGCATTAATACTGCTAAACCGCAACGACACACATCATGCGCATCAGTGAGAAAGGTGATGATCATCGAAGGAGCTTGATCTTTGGTTCGTAGAAAGTATACCCAAGTCCATCTGGAAAAATCATCGAAGATTACCAATATGTAGCATTTCCCTTTGATTGTTTGAATGCGCATCGGGCCACACAAATCCATATGGAGAAGTTGGAGACCATAATCAGTACTGTGCTCGGTTTTAGAAGGAAAATGAGCATGAGTACTTTTCCCTTGTTCACATGCTGGACATAGGTGATCTTTAGCATACCAAAACCTTGGAAGACTGTCGACTAATTTATGACGAGCAAGATCTGTCATGGTCTTGAAATTCAAATGAGACAGTCGTTTGTGCCATAGCCAATATTTTGTAGAGTGTACTTTAGAGAGTAAGCAAATGGGAGAAGAAGCGGTCATGTCGGACATAGAAATGGTGTAGAGACTCGTTCTATGTTTGCCTGTCATGAGGTCGTTTCCTTGTAAATCACGAACAAAGCAAGTTTTCACCCTAAAAGCTACTTCCAAATCACCATCACAAAATTGCCCTACTGAGAAAAAGGTTGTGTCCAAGGCCTTCGACGTAATATACACGGCTAATCTCGATGTTGCCATTGACATAGTCCCCATAGCCCATTATAGCAGCAAAGTGATCATTCTTGAATCTGACAGTTCCTATGAACTTTGCAACAAAGTTTACTAGAAGTTTGAGTTTGCCTGTCATATGTCGGGAATAGCCGCTATCAACAATCCAAAGAACTATTTGAATCACCTACATCACATGAAGACAATGCAGATGAAGAGACGGTTACGGTGGAACCCGTTGGGTTAGTAGCACTGATGAACTCAAATAAGTACATTTTATTACTATCATTTATCCTATTAATTTGACTTGTTTTACTATATTATGTATGAGGATTGATACTTAATCGTTTACTTTTGTAATTCTCAGGTAAAAACAAGCATTTGGTGAAACTTGGCGATTTTGGACTAATAATGGAGCAAAACGTGCATAAAGTGAAGAGTCTACTGAAATGAAGAAGATCAAGACTAATCTGCTCCAGATGCGCCGCATCTCACTATCAACATGCGCCGCATCTCTATCAAGATATCACCAGATACGATCCAAGATACAAGAGGACATGCGCCGCATCTATAAAGGCAGTTACGCCGCATCTTCTGGCGGTGTACGAATATTCCTGAATATTATAATCTTGGACCCCACGCGAAGTTACGTACATGCGCCGCATCTACTTAAGTAGATGCGCCGCATCTTCCCTCAGACACAAACTATAAATACCCCGTAGACCAGACACATTAAAGAGTTCCACAGAGTCCGAAAACCAAAAGACCGAACAGAAGAGAAGGACGAATTCAGTCAAGAGGCAGCACAAGACACACCCAAATCGAAGATACAAGAGCTGTAAGAAGGTGCTGCATGTATTTAATTCATTAAGTAGTTTTGTTTTATTGTTTTAGCAAACTTTAATTCATCAGGATTGGTGGCTTGTGTAATGTGACAACGGAAAGATTGCACTCCCCTTTTAATACTTGCTTTCCCATCAATTAAAGTTTATATGTTGATGTCTTTGGTTACTACTTATTAGTGCATTGACCACCTCTGTGTTTATTAGTGGCTTGCGGGCACCCGACTGCGGGACAAGGTGTGGCTCCCACGGTTGTTTCTAAATTGATCACTTAGGAATAACTTTTAGACATAAGTCGTCATTAAGGGTTTACTCGCCGATGAGAATAGGACCAACGAGAAAGAATTAATTACATACACTTCATATAAAGCTATCAATAAAACAAGTGACAATCTACTTAATCATAAGGACAGCCCTCTTATTGTCTCAAGTATCTATCTGTGTACGTGTGTGCTACTTGCTGATTCGTGCCTTTATGTTTATTTTATTATTTAATTGCAAACAAAACTGTGCCAGTCTCTCAGGCTGAAACCCCCTTGCGTTAGGATATTAAAATACTGATTAGATTAACGAGATTATACGTTCCACTCTTAGTGATCGACACTCTACTTACCATTATCTTCATACTGACCGGGTACACTGCTCGTTAAGTGTGTGTGTTATTGATAAGTCGGCTAAATATAAATTTAAAACTTGAGTAGGCATTAAAACTGCTAAACCGCAACGACACATCACGCGCATCAAGTTTTTGGCGCCGCTGCCGGGGAGTGAATTGTTATTTTCTGTTAATTTGATTAGTATTTTAATTAGGTTTTTCTTTTTATTAGATTAATTGCATCATTGTACTATTTTGCATATTTGTTGTATTGTGTGTTATTTGTTTGCTTTTGTTTTTATTTTTGTGTGTTTTATTTTTGTTTGTGTGTTTTAATTTTTATTTTTATTTTTCGTATTTTTCTGTTCTGCTATCGTTGTACTGTGCTAAATCAAACGATACGGCGCATCTGATCTCTCAGATACGGCGTATTGCGTTTAATTTTTTTTATATACAACGCGTTTAATTAATTCGATACGACGCATCTTTTCCCCAAGATACGGCGTATCTGTTTTTAACAAGAAAATTTTTCTAAGCGATAAAGTAATACGACGCATCTGCTTTTGTAGATACGGCGTATCTGTTTTGATAAAATTTTTTCTAAACGTTAACGCCATACGACGCATCTGCTTTCGCAGACACGGCGTATCTATTATTTTAATTAAAAACAGTTTGCGAATTATTAAACAAATACGGCGTATCGATTTCCATCGATACGGCGCATCTTACTGAATCAAAAATCTTTTATTTTTAAACGTAACGAAAATACGGCGCATTAACTTTCGTTAATACGACGCATTTAATTTTAATTAGATAAATTGATTTTTGATTAATTAATTCGATACGGCGCATTCATAAATCCAAAGCGGCGTATCTATTTTCTGAATAAAGTCTGATTTAATTTTAACGATTATAAGATACGGCGTATCCAACTCTTTGGATACGGCGCATCGTCTGCAGATATCAGTAACTTTAATTTTTCGTATTCCGCTTTCGTTATTAATTATCTGATATATTACTTTCTCGAGCATACCCTACTGATGCTTTTCGTGATTGTTTCAGAAGGATAATGGAAGGATACGGAGAGCTAATTGACTTCGACTTCGAAGCCAATTTTATGAATGAAGTATTAGTGCATGAAAAAAAACACCCGAACATCACAATGGGGACTACATTGAACTTGATGACCTTAATAGACCATTAGAATCTAATGACCTATTCATGGATGATGCGGAATCTGAGTTAGAAGAAGGAGAAATTGTGGATAATCCAAGAGTCAACGTTATTACTACTAGAAACTACGATGAATTTGAGGGATATGATGGTTCTTGGGATTACGGTGAAAGGATCAACACCAATTGTGCTTACAATCTACAATTCCCATGCATGATTGGGTTCAAGTGTATTGACGCCAATTTCTTTCCTATTTTATCGATCAATGTCATGTCAAGAAGCTTTTACAATTCTATTATGAGAAATAAAAAGGAGTATAAAGGAAAGAATGTAGTTGGAGCCTTCATTAATGTCCCGATCTTCGTTGGACGCTTCACTATCGTTACTGAGTTCGTAATTATTGAAGACATGAATGCCTATTGTGACAGCAATATGGGTGACGTGATTGTTGGAAAACCATTTTGTAGGGAGATCACTATTAATGCAAAACGATTTGAAGGAAAGATCACCTTCCAATGTGGAAGCGACATTATCACTTATATGATGCCCCGTACTCACCCTGGATTTAAATATGCTACTAGTAGGATTTGCTACAAATTTTCTCCATTCCTTTTTGTTAGTGATGATGACAATAAGAGAGGGATTGAGTACCCTTATCAATTGAAGGAAGGATTCTACAAAGGAGTTTTGAATTTGGGACCTGAATATATACGAGACGATTCGGTTGCTAAATGGATCCTACGTGGCCATGTAGGAATCAATGAACGAAATTAAAGAGCTGAACGTGAGTCTAACTTGAAGACTCTGGAATAAAGACAAGTGCTGACCGGGAGACAACCCGGATTTATCATTTATTATTCTGTTTTCTGAGTCGAGTCAGTCCAGGCCGCACGAAGATACGGCGCATCTCAGTCCTGAGATGCGACGCATCCTCTGCAATGGTCATATCTTATTTTATTTTTCTGCATTTTTATTTTCGACTTTAAAACTTTTTATCAGTTATTTTAATGCGGCGCATCCCTGGTTAAGGATGCGGCGCATCTTTATTCTGATCCGTATTTATTCCAGGCTCGATACGGCGTATCTTCTTCAATAGGATACGGCGCATCGACTGACCTGATGATTTTCAGTTTTAATTTTTAAGTTTTATTTTTACCTAACTACTAATGTATTATGCAAGTTGAACCTTTCTTATCTTAGGTGTGTTTTAAAGTGTTGGTGGTATTATAGTTTTCTGGATTTCCTGTGGATAAATCAAGTATGAAGCTTTAACGTTCTAATCCACAAGAAAGATGATTTTTGCTCATATACTAATGGAGGATCATACCGAGCAAATCTCAGGGGAGTTTTTCTGTTCTAATTCTTTTTATTTTCCAGTGTTTTTAACCTTTTATACAAACAACGAGGACGTTGTTTAACTTAAGTGGGGGGATAGGAGAATTAGAACACTTAACAATTACTTGTCCTAAACTTTTTCAAAAATTATGCTTAAAATGTGCTTAATATATCAAACTTAAAATTTTTTTTAGCATGTTTTTGTTTAAGATCTAAGTTGCATAACTGCACACATGACGGTATTTTCAAAAAAATTGTGATTTTCCAAAATTCACAAATCTATGAGTGTGCCGGTGACTTGTAAACTTTAGAACTTGGCTTGTATACTATTCGAGACCACCATAATGAGTATTATTTATTTAATTGGAATGACTTGTCTAACTTGGTAAAATTCTAGGATTACACCCAAATAGCCTTTATATGTTATGTGTTATTAACTAACTACACTGGTTAGTTAACCCCCGTATAAACCTTTTGTTACTCTCATTTTAAGAGTAAGATACCCCTAGAAAAACCCTCAGAGCCATTCCTTTCGTTTCTTACACCTATGTTTAAAATGTTTCGTTACACCTTACACCTTAGCCTACCCTGTAGATTAGAATCCGTGGTTGGTTAATTGCTATAGGCAAAGTGTGTTTCCTTACATTACCTGTGATCGCGTGCGTAATTCATTATCTATGGTTAGGTCGGGAAATTGCACAATGCAATTGGAGTGAAAGTAAATATTATATATTTTGGAGTTTATTTTTCGTGTGTTTACTACTTTCACTATTTACCATTATTTCTGAAGTTATGAAAAGTATGGAAAAATTATCCGGAAAGAAAGTTATAGTGATGTGGTGAAATTTTACACATCTATGTTTATGTTTCAAGTTAAAAAAAAAAAAAAAAAAAAAAAAAAAAAAAAAAAAAAAAAAAAAAAAAAAAAAAATCGAAAAAATAAAGAAAAGAAAAAGAAAAAGGGAGTGTTGGATGTTTATTTTAAGCCAACGATGTAAAGTTATGTAAGTGGTCGATATCACCACTATTTGTTATATCTATGGATTGAATGGGAATTGGCAGTTATGGGAATGCCAATTAAGGATTATTCTTTGATTAAGATTTTGTTGAGTATAATTCGTGTCTACCTAAAGCGTGTGTTTCAAGTGTTAAAGCGTGAGTTATTCAATGATATGAGTCTTATTCATGGGATGGTTGGGATAGTGATTAACCACACTTAGGATTTTAATTTATTTGTTTTGTTTATTTTTATTTTTACACCAATTTATATCCCAAATGTTATCCATACCCTGTATTGTTCTTTATCCAACCGAACCTTTGATTTATTGAGATTAGGGATTTGAGCAATCTTAAGTATCGTAGTCGTGGATTCGGCTATGTATTTATGATTTTGTCGCCCTTTTTGATATATTATTATTGGTGAAGTTTGGACCTATCTTTAGCCTATTCGAGTTAAGGATTTGAGCAATTGCAAGTATCGTGTTCGTGGATTCGATCATGTATTTGTGATTTTGTCGCCTTTTCTGGAATTTGAGATCGATAGTGAAATAAGAATAATTAACCCCTAAGCCTAAAAACCCTTTTTACCGCTTTAGACTTGTTATTCCTTAGCTTTAGTGGTGGAGATGTGTATACTTGCCAAGCTTATGATAGAATATTCGTCGCGACTGGACAGTTAAACGATTAGATTTGCTTTTATCGACTTATTTTATTTTACTTCTAATTCGTTAAGTGTTTAGTTGTGTGATTACGAAATAAACGAATACATGCTTAAATATAAAAATAAATCCTAACTTCTTTTAGGATACATTTTCATGAGATTTAATCTAAGGTTTACTTGGGGACAAGTAAAGTTCAAGTGGGGGGATATTTGATGAACTCAAATAAGTACATTTTATTACTATCATTTATCCTATTAATTTGACTTGTTTTACTATATTATGTATGAGGATTGATACTTAATCGTTTACTTTTGTAATTCTCAGGTAAAAACAAGCATTTGGTGAAACTTGGCGATTTTGGACTAATAATGGAGCAAAACGTGCATAAAGTGAAGAGTCTACTGAAATGAAGAAGATCAAGACTAATCTGCTCCAGATGCGCCGCATCTCACTATCAACATGCGCCGCATCTCTATCAAGATATCACCAGATACGATCCAAGATACAAGAGGACATGCGCCGCATCTATAAAGGCAGTTACGCCGCATCTTCTGGCGGTGTACGAATATTCCTGAATATTATAATCTTGGACCCCACGCGAAGTTACGTACATGCGCCGCATCTACTTAAGTAGATGCGCCGCATCTTCCCTCAGACACAAACTATAAATACCCCGTAGACCAGACACATTAAAGAGTTCCACAGAGTCCGAAAACCAAAAGACCGAACAGAAGAGAAGGACGAATTCAGTCAAGAGGCAGCACAAGACACACCCAAATCGAAGATACAAGAGCTGTAAGAAGGTGCTGCATGTATTTAATTCATTAAGTAGTTTTGTTTTATTGTTTTAGCAAACTTTAATTCATCAGGATTGGTGGCTTGTGTAATGTGACAACGGAAAGATTGCACTCCCTTTAATACTTGCTTTCCCATCAATTAAAGTTTATATGTTGATGTCTTTGGTTACTACTTATTAGTGCATTGACCACCTCTGTGTTTATTAGTGGCTTGCGGGCACCCGACTGCGGGACAAGGTGTGGCTCCCACGGTTGTTTCTAAATTGATCACTTAGGAATAACTTTTAGACATAAGTCGTCATTAAGGGTTTACTCGCCGATGAGAATAGGACCAACGAGAAAGAGTTAATTACATACACTTCATATAAAGCTATCAATAAAACAAGTGACAATCTACTTAATCATAAGGACAGCCCTCTTATTGTCTCAAGTATCTATCTGTGTACGTGTGTGCTACTTGCTGATTCGTGCCTTTATGTTTATTTTATTATTTAATTGCAAACAAAACTGTGCCAGTCTCTCAGGCTGAAACCCCCTTGCGTTAGGATATTAAAATACTGATTAGATTAACGAGATTATACGTTCCACTCTTAGTGATCGACACTCTACTTACCATTATCTTCATACTGACCGGGTACACTGCTCGTTAAGTGTGTGTGTTATTGATAAGTCGGCTAAATATAAATTTAAAACTTGAGTAGGCATTAAAACTGCTAAACCGCAACGACACATCACGCGCATCAAGCACAGTTATTAAGCATTTTAGGTAACTAAGTAAAACTAGGTTTCCTCTGTAGCCAACGTTGCCATGTCCAACTAGATTCAGCTTTCTTATTAGTAAATGCAAAGGGTGATTGGATTGTTTTAGTAGCAACTATGGTTTTTTCTACGGCAGTCTTAGAAACTACACTTGGCGGTTTTCCTAGTATTGACTTAGAAGTAGTAGTGGGCCTAGAGGA
This sequence comes from Artemisia tridentata subsp. tridentata, assembly GCA_021014915.2. Classification (NCBI taxonomy): domain Eukaryota; kingdom Viridiplantae; phylum Streptophyta; class Magnoliopsida; order Asterales; family Asteraceae; genus Artemisia; species Artemisia tridentata. Next base: position 61,819,144 of record CP139501.1, on the reverse strand, counting down.
AATGCCATATGTACATTTCTGATTATGGGAAAAAAGAGACTTTGCAACATACTTTTTATGATCACCAGACAATATACGTATATGAAAAAACACACAAGAAGCATCAACATTCAAAACATTCATAACATTCAAAGTCTTAGCATTTGTTACATCACGATTAGAATTACAATTTTTTAAGTTTGATTCTACATTAAACACAACATGCTTTTTATTCAAACTCCTAAGTTGGTCTTCTACTGCTTGGTCTTTTAGTGTGTCGCTCCTACGTTGCCAGATACTAGTCTTCTTTTTGGTGCTCTTAGGCCTGGATCTGCTAACGCTAGGAGGGGTGACTATTCTTGTAGAAGTTGAAGCATTCACATTAGTAGTCAGAGGAGATGTTTCCCTAGGTGTTTCATCTATTTTATACATTCCTTGTGCAAGCACATTTGTGTGAACAAATTTCTCTTTTTCAAGTAATTTAATTTTCTCTTTTAATTCAATGATGATGTGATTCTTTTGTTGAATTTTGGAATCCAATTCTCAATTTAAGCGAACAGTGTCATTTCGATTTTGACAAACTTCATCAAAGTCCTTTTCATATTCACAATTTTGACGTTTTAAAATAGCATTTTCTTTTTCAATATTCTGAAATATGGAAGCATGACTGTTTTGAAAGGACATTGATTCTTTTTGACTTTGTAATTTTAACTCAAAATCAAGACTCTGATTCTGACACCATTGCAGCTTTTGATTGAGTTGAAAATTTTCTTTTGAAAGTTTGTTTTGCACATCATCATTGATTTTGCTAATTCCCTCATATTCTCTTTTCAAATTTTCAATTTCAAGTCTCAATTTTTTAGTATCAACAAAATGATAATCAACAAGCATTGCATTGCAAGACACATAAATGGAATTCATGAACACAGATATTATATCAGGACATAGAACATCTTCCAAGAGTCGATCTGCTTCATTTTGTAAAACTTTGTTTTTAGTTTTTGTTTTGAGATCGCTTTTTCAATTGCATTGAAAGTGTTCATCATGGATGTTACTTCTGATTGAAGTTCCTGTTCTCAGTGTGTAGCACAAAGACGCAAGTGTTGAACATATGGCAAAAATTGTTTTTGAAAAATTTCTCACTTTTCTTTTTCATAGGGAGAAAGAAAAGTAGAAACTGCTATCTCAGAATTATGTTATATTGCTTGTTCCAAAAATTTAATGTCTTCCATAAATGTATTAAAATATCTACGGACAAGACATTGTTTTGGTAATGGTGCAATTACACCTGAATTGGGTAAAGGACCATTAACTTGTGTCACTGGTTTGACAGGACCAACCTCAGAAGATTAATTCATTTGCATTAAAAACCATGACTATTCTGTTTTATCTTATTGAGGAACGAAGGTGTCGGTAATATGAGGTACTTTTTAGTAATCAAATGGTTTATTAAATTTGACATTGCTCATTTTAGATCGACTCTCTTCTTCATGTTCCATTTCTTCCTTGCAATTATGAACAACAACACGCATAATAGAGTCATCAAAAAGATGTTCTACACTATACAACTTCGGATTTTCCTTGAGTGCTTTATGTAAAAAACGTAGTTTGTCATCCCCAATAGCAAAGCCATATCCTTGGGGATTTTGCTTTAGAGTAAATTTCTGAATTGTTGTTACCGACTCACTAGTTTTATAAACAACTTTTTTAAACTCTTTAAGTTTACATTCCAACTCTACAATTTCCTCAAGATATGAATCAATCCGTTTCCTAGATACTTGTTTGTGTTCAGAAAAATTATCTTGACAAGTTGACAACTCTGTTTTTGTATTTGAAAGTTCAGAGTGTAGGTGGTCAACTTGTTGTTTAAAATCTAATCTTTCTTGTTCCATTTGAGAAATCAAGTCATTTTTGGAAATAGTTAATTCTCGTATCTGATGTTCTAATTCTTGTTCTTTCACATAAGATTGTTGGAATGCAACTTCAAAACTTTTTTCCCGTTTTTCTTTTGTTTCATAATTTGTAAGTTGTATTTTATAGCACTTAAGATCCTTTGTCAATAATGCAACTTTTGCTTTTAAGTTTCTATTTATCTCATTGCATTTATCAATTTGGGATTTTTGTAAGTCCAACTGGGTTTCGGTGGTCAATAGCAAGGTCATGAGTTCTGGATCTGGACCAAGCAAAAGATCATCTTGTTCAAGTTGATCATTATTATCATCATCAAGAGGATCATCAAATGTAACAACCGGGTTAATTTGATCTTCATCAAATGTAACTACTGTGTTCATTTGTTCATCTTCTTGAGGAGATAAGAATGAGTCATCTTGAACAACGTGCTCTTCGGCTGATGCAGATGCAGATGGGGATACAATTTCATGTATGAGACATGTTGAATCAGGTACCTGAGACAAGCCATCAGTATCATATATTGGGCCTGTTTCACTCATGTGCATCTCTTGCATGTTGGCCATCAACATCACGGCTGCATTAGCTTCCAAGTCTTCTATATCATCATTAGAGTATGCATTGGCCATGAAGTTATTCTCTTTTTCAGTAAGAGTGCCCCCCCGATTCATCCTTAAGAGCAAGAAGTAGTGCTTTCTTGTGGTATTCACTGCCTCTTGTTCTCAGTTTGGGGCATGCACTAGCCAAGTGACCCTTCTCGTTGCAGTTGTAACATCTGACCATTGTGTTTCCAATCCCTTGATTCCCGAATTCAACAATCTCAGCCCTCCTTTGTGGAGTACCGGCACTGTTCCTACTGCCACCTGCTGCATTAAACCTCTGACCAGTTCCTGAGTTTCCCATGTAACCTCCCGATCCATTTCTTCCATAAGCTCAGTTCTGAATCTCAACTCTTCCATTTTGGACAACAGCTTGATTACGAGTGTTGCATGAAGTACGAAGATGGTTGTTGGATTTGTTGGAGAACTTGCTGAATGCACGAGCAATTAATGCAAATCCTTCATTCAATGAATTGAATGCATCATCTTCATCACTGTTGGCATTGGAGTAAAGCATGTTATCCATGTTGTCATAAGGAACAAGTTGATTGTCAGTTAATTGTGGTGTTGATTCATATGGAATGAGTTGATTCGATGTGGTTTGTTGAGGATAAGCAAAGTTTTTTTGTTGTTGACCAAAAGCCTAGTTTGATTGTGGAGCAAAATAAGATTGAGCTATCAATGCTAGTGAGTTTGTAATTGTTGACGGTGAATAACTACCACGAGCAGCTCTATCTTTATCAACTTCTGACTGCTGATGCTTCAAATAATCATACAACAACCCATAGGATGCGTTGTGTAGATTCTTTGCTTGACGGACAAAGGTGACATATTTCTACCAGTCAGGACCAAGACAACTGAGGAACTTTGTGTTTACTGCAATCCTGGGTAGAACAATATTGTGCCTGTCCAAGTCGTTTATGATGTTGGTGAACCTATGGTAATAAGACTCTAGTGATTCTCCTGCTTCAATCATGAACATGGTGTATTCAAGATAGAGTTTTGATTCCATATCTTCTTGGTTCAATTCAGTGCCTTCCATGAGGAGATGAACGTGTTCCCACATGTCCTTAGCAGTCTTTTGTGCATCAATACTTCTGAAGATTGGATTAGGAATTCCTTGAAGGATGTAAGACATTGCAAGTTCATTGGCTTCTTTATGAAGTACTTGTTCTGCTGTAAGCTGAGCATCTGGAATAGGGGTCACAGTTGCTTATCTTGGAGGAATGGCATTTGGATCTCCAGGAACCGTTGTTGTTGGCACTTGAAATGGTCCTTCAATGATAGCCTTTTTCATGTATTTGCCATGCGGTTTCTTGAGTTCAATGTACCGTAAAAATTGACGTGCCCATTGCACATAGTTACCCGGAGTGAGCATAGGAGGTGTGTCTAAGGATCCAGCCTCATGTCTTGATTGTTGACTACTGATTGCTTCACACATCTGATCAAACCAGTGTGGTTATTTTGCTGGAAGTGGGTAGGACTGCATTGGTTGTTGTTGATATGGTTGTCGTTGTTGAGGGACTTGTTGTTGAGGGAAAAAATAATGCTGTCGCATGAAGAGTTGTTGTTGAGGATATTGTTGTTGCTGATGATACTGCTGTTGTTGATTGTAGAAGTAGTTGTAGTTCGGTGGTTGAGATATTCTTGTGTTCTTATGGATCTTTTAGACAATTGAGAAGTGTGTTATGAGTTTTAAAATTTGGTTTTGGTTAAGTGTGAATTTAGATTTTTTTCTTGTTCAATTCTGAAAAAACACTGTTCACATTCAATTCCGACGAAACACTGTTCACAGTTGCCAATTGCAATGAGTTCACTGAATTGCGATGGTTTAACTGAATTCCGATGAAATTTACAATTCTGATGGATTTATTTAATTCCGAAAAAAGTGGCTGAATTCCGATGGACTATTCAATTTCGATGGATCTTGGAATTGCGATGGACTTTGCAATTGCGACAGAAATTTACGATTCTGATAATTTATCTGAATTGCGATAGAACTTGGCAATTTCGATAACGTATCTGAATTGTAATTCCGATAATTTTCTCACTACCTTATACAAGATAGGAGATTTGCCTCAAAGTCGAAGTATTTTCACAAGCTTGTACAAGAAAGGAATCTACTGGGTAACAATTTCGATAAGCCTTAAGTCTGGAAATCCGATAAACCCTAATTGCTCCAATTCCGATAAACCCTAATTACAATTCCGATAAACCCTCAAAACGAATTCCGACAAACCCTTTTTCACCAATTCCGATAGAAACACAGATCAAACAAAACACTTTTTACCAATCAAAAACGATGTTTAAACTGAATTTCTTTGGATCAAAACGTTTAAAAACACTTAAATAATAAGAAAGTTTCAAGCTTTAATGTTTTAAACGAAATTTGGTGAATTCCGATGAGTTGCAATTATGAAATCGAGTGTAAATCTAGTGAAATTCGAACAAGATCTAAACTTTTAACTCTAAATCAAACTTCTAATCACTATAATGATCTTAACACTTTACAAGTGTGAAGAGAAAGTGATAAAATGAGATTTTTGTCACAAATCAACACAAAAACCAAACGTAAACAATAACTATACTACGAACTACTCAATAACACACGATTCAACTATCTTCTAGCGAATGATACCACTTGTTAGGTCCTAGATTTAGTGTAACACAAGCAATACAATACGTAAAACAAGTAATAGATGAGAGAATAAGAGAATAAGATGAAGAGAATGGTCGATCTTATTTCATACGTAAGACTAGCAAAGGTTCAGTACAATGTGAAATAAAACCCACAACAAATAAGAGTTACATGCATGGGTATTTATAGGCAAAATGTTAGGGCAACACTTGCCTTAATCTTCTAGAAACATTAGCAATAACTCATGGCCCGTAGGGCTTCTACATAGGCTATGAGGTTGAAACAAACATAAAGCCCATAAGCAACCTTACATTATGACAAATACTTGATTACTTGTAAAATGTGTTCCCAACAGAAAACAAACTCAAAATGAGCCATTTTAAAATAATTATCATTCGAATAATTTAAATATCAGAGTTACAAAACAGGTTCCTAGTAGTTTCACGGTTACATGATACATTAACATAATGTTTTTGAGTTTTTCGAATGATAATAAAAAAAAAGTAAAGCCTTCTTAATATCCGTACCCTTCCGTGCCTTTTCGAGCCAGCCGTGTACCTTATGGACCTGAGATAAAACATGCTTAAAAGTCAACACAAAGGTTGAGTGAAATCTATAGGTTTATAGTTAAACAATTGAAAACAATATTTTAGTGTGGGTTACATTGTTATACACCCATAAGTCGAAAATAGTTTTTATTGCACTAAGCTCATGACAACCAAAGCGTTAATAGCGTATCAATAGAAATTGATACAATAATAGTAACAGTGGCCCTAGTAGGTAATTTGCCATTATACCTAGTGTTCCCAAATATAGTGCGTTTGTATGCCTTAACCGGGTCAACACAAATGGGATTCATCAATCCCAATAAGCCTATTCACAATATTCACGCTCACTACAACTAGTGATTAATGGTTCATGATATAGGGACTTAAGTGTGGCAATCGTGTTACTTAGTGCCAATAAAACAATCAAATATGCATACAGTTTCAAAGTGATTGTGTACGTATAAAAATAGCATGTATCTCCCCCAAGGGTTTGTAAAACAGTTAAATGACAGAAAGTGGCGCTATGAACTCACCATAATAACAACTTTTTAAAAGTAGACGATGATGGCGATTGTTTATATCCAGAAACCCATTATGTCCTAAATATATTTGAGATTTATTTAATGGACATAAAAGTATATATTCATAAATATATAAGATGAAATAAATATGTCATACGTTTGTCTATACTTGTCAATGTGTTTTGAAAGTGTATTTGAAACCTTGTAAAAATGATGTTGTAAAAATCAGAAATGCTTACATATTCACTTAATATATTTATATAATATGTCTAAGTGGTTTTAAATTGTTTATTTCAATAAAATAAACTAATTTAAAAATGTTACAAAAACATTATAAAATGTTTTATAAAAATATTATATAAAAATATTATAAAAATAATATAAAAATGTTATAAAAATAATATTAAAATAATATTAAAACATTATAAAAATATTATTAAAATAATATAAAAATATTATTTAAAATAATATAGACATATTATATAAATTTATATATAAATATTTCAAAACGTATCTTCCTTTTTTAATATCGTACTATTGTTCAGGCTATCATAATTAAGAGGTCATGTAGTGAATGTATGAGGAGCTAGGACACTTTAAATTGTAAATCGAACAACTCGTCGATACGTTACCCCAGAGAGGCCTCTCATATGAAATTCCCTATTAACATAGTATTTAATATTAAAATGCATAATTTGTACGCATATATATATTTAACATTTTAAGAGTTTATAAAACATTAAATAAACTAATAAAAGTCCATAAGTATTTAGAGTATATAATTACTTACCTTCATATAGAATGCTTGAATATAATAGAAAAAAAATATATAGGCAAAGCTTCGACGTGAAATTGGTATTCTTCGAAAACCTGAGGCTATTTGAAGATTATAACAACGCCTTCTTGAAAACCCGAAGAATAGAAGATTATAACAATTTCTTCTTGAAAACTCGAAAAAAAGAAGATCAAAATCTAGCTTTTTCTTAAGAACATGTGAACTTTCTTACAAAATATTTAAGAAGTGCCTTAGGTTTTAGGACTTTTGTTGAACCCAGTTGAGCTATTGATCTTGTTAATTATCTTAGATATAAATCTAAAACAATAAGTATAGAAACTGTTCTTGAAACAATTATTAAACACTATGCGAAATCTAATGTTTAATCTTAAAAAGAATTATTAATGAACAATCGAATTCTCAATAAACACTTCAATATATTAATACGGTTACTCAAAAGTAACAGGGTTACAAAAACCTTGAAGTGATTCGACTAACAATAATACTTCTATGATACGTACCAAAACTCTAACCCTAGATCCTCCTTTTATAGACTAAGGAGTCCTAGTCGGTTACAATATCTTTCTATACAAGATAAAATCTATTCGTATCTATTCCATAATTATCTAAACATACTATACATAATTATCCAATAAGCAGCAGAATACTAACTCTAGCAGTAGAATCTTCGATGCCTAGCAGTAGTATCCACTTAGCTTATTTTCTTGATCATCTTGAATACTCCAGCAGTAGAATAAATACACCAGCAGTAGTATGATTAAGCCCAGTAGTAGAATCATACTTAGTGTATTTTCCATTAAGATCCATGAGCAGTATTATCCAACCTGAGCAGCAGCATCTTAAATCCCAACAATCCTCCCCTAAACTTGATATTTTCTCCCAAAATCATCAAGTTTCTTTTAAGCATAAACAAACACCAGGAGGATGCTTCCAAACACTCACTTCTTCATCTTTCTCCTATAATCTTAACCATAGAGTTTTCTTTGCATCTTTCTGATAAGATTAATAACCATTTGACACCAACGATCAACATGAACTCTAATATCTCCTTCAACCATCATCTTAAGTGTAGACTTAGCCAGAGGGTAATCCTTTTCTACCAGCATGTACATTTGAAGTCCTCCCTGCATTACTACATTGTGAACTCCACATGACTCATACAATCTCCAAAGAGTAATTTTAGTACTTCTGCCCTGTTCCATCCACACTCTGTCTTTAGCGTAAACTTCAAACATGATCTTTAGATCTCCCCAGAGTACTCTATCCAACTCATCTTCAGGCCTTGAATCTCCATACTTTTCTTTGATTAATCTCCACAAGGTCTCTAAATCTTCTCTATTAATGTTTCCACCAGTTCTATATATCTCCCACCAAGTAATCTTTCCTTCATATCTACAATTGTAGTCATTTGTTGTAACTCAATTGTTTCCTTGTAGAACTGCTCTGATTGCTCTGTTTTCTCTGTTTCTTCACTCTCAGACTCAGAACTTTCCACAACTGCCTTAGACTTGTTAGATTTTCTTTTCTTCCTTCCAACAGATTTTAAAACTCTTCCAGTTCTTTTTACACCAATACCAGAAGTCTCTTTCTCTTCTTCCTTCACAACCTTTTCTTCTACCTTCTTCTCAACATCAACTTTTTCTTTCTCAACCTCAGTCTCAATCTCAGGTTTCTCCACCTTCTTAAACCTCTTTTTAATAATTTCTTTTTCAAGTTCAGACCCCATTGGCATGAAATTCTCAAACTCTCTTTTAGCACTCTCAAACTTCTTTTGAACTTCATCATCTATGTATGACTTCAACTGAACAAGCTTCCATCCCTTCATATTCTTCAAGTAATGCTCCTGAAACTTTCTTATTTGTTTGATAGTTGGTGGTCTGAGCATCTTTTTCTTCTTTCTCTCAGCAAGGAACCATTTCCTTCTTTCAGCTGTGAATTTCTTTAACCACTTATCCCTTCCTTCTTCAGTAAAGGTATCTTGTATTTCCTCCTTGACTTGCTTCAATAATTCCATATCAGCTTCACATCTTATTATTTCCTCAACCCATGCATCCAGAAACTCCTTAGTTTTAGCCTCATTCTCAGCATGGTTTCTTTGTCTTTCAAGTTCTGCTTGATTTTCTTCCTCATACTCAGCTTGATATTTCCTTGCAGCTTCTTTATCATACTTTTCTTGAAGCTCTCTTGGCCAGAACTCAAAAGGAACTTCAGGATAAGACTCAGGTTCTTCACTCATTTTTCCTTTGCCTTTTCCAGAATATGTATGAGTTTGAGTAGGTTTCTTGCTTGGAATGGGTTCTCTAATGGTTACTCCTTTCACAGGAACTTTTGGAGGTGGAGGTGATTGTTGTGGTTGTTATTCAGGTTGTGGTTGTGGTTCAGGTGTTGGTTTTGTTGGTTTTGGTTTAGGTGATTGTGTTTTAGATGGTTGTAACACCCCGATCCGACAAGGGTAGAGATGTCACAAATACGGATCCTTATCAGAACAGAAACAAGCACATGACATTAATAATACAATAGAATTCAATGGTTACAAAGGAAATATGAAAATACAGGATTCCAATACAATGATGTCTAAGTCTAACACTAGTTCTTCTAACCATCATCAATAGCTAATCCCAAGCTGCTAGTAAATTCTTCTATGTCCAATATACTCTCTAATCAATAAACCAGCTTCCAACTAAACCTGCCGCACACGAAAAGAAAACGTGCGGCTGAGCTTAAAAAGCCCAGTGAACAGATATAACGGTAACAAGCAGTAAAGGTAACGTAATGAGACAAAATGAGTGAATACCAGATATAACAAGAGTCAGGAATAGGAACATAAGGATTATACAGATATAACAGGATTATGATTAGTTACAGAAGACAGGTGTAAAGGTGTAATCCGTAACCCCACCACATGCCCGGGTCAGATCAAGTCAAGTCACGTTTTAAGTCATGTATCAGGTTCAGGGTGGCAGTAACAGTAATGAAAAGTAAAGGTTATGAAGTTATAAGGTTACAAGGTGCAGGGTAACAGAAATCCTCTACGAGCCCAGTATCAGTAATCAGTAACAGTAATCAGTATAATCATGTAGAGGGGAGACCTCTCAGTAATCAGTAATATGAGGGGAGTCCTCAATCAGTAAATGGAGTAGCTAGCTCCCAGTATGTGAAAGACGTGTATCGCACACACCATCAGTCACCAGTATATATCAGTAACAGTAACAGTTCTAGGATGCATCCATACGCCCCTGGTGGCCATAAACCTCCCAACACACCAAATAAATACATAAAAGGGACGGAACAGGTCATCACTCTCCTGCCCTAGAGTCATGCCATCGGTGCATCAATGACATGGTCATGAAACCCTCATGACTAGTTATGGCTCGTAGTATCAAACTGTGGGTCAGTGGTCAAGTATCAGTATTCAGTATTCAGTTTAGTTTCATAGTCATATTCAGTTCAGTATAACAGGCAGTTCATATCAGATGTTCAGTGACAGAGGTTCAATATCAGTAGGTTCAGTATAAGAAAGGTTCCGTATCAGTAGGTTCAGTAACAGTAGGTCCGACTAGTAACAGTCAGTGTTCAGTACCAGAAAGATTCAATATCAGAAAGTTTAGATTCATAGAAAAGGTCTCAATTCAAAGGCTTCATATTAAGCTTATATTTAAAAATAATCTTTCAGTGACTTCCATAAATGATGTTTAGTAAAACCCTTTTTATAAGGATAGTCCTTAAAAGAGATTTTCATAAAATCTTTAGTGCAGTTTCAATTTAAAACTGGTATGACATTGTATTCAAAAGCTTTTCTCAAAAACATTTTCATATCATCAGGGAAGGTTCCAATCCCAGTTATAATGCCAAAAGAATCTTCTAGTATTCAGAGGTTTGCATATTCAGGTCATAAGATGAAGATCGGATTATGTCAGGTATCAAAGGAATTAAAACAGGGTTCAGTTTATCAAAGGAACTCAGAATTCAAGTATCATGTCAGGAAGGTTCAAGTAAAGGGGATCATAGCAGTGGCATTAATACAGAGACCGATAGAATCAGAAAATAAAAGAGATCATGAGAAACCTGTGAGAAGGTTCAGAATATCTGTACCTTAGTGATCAAGTAAGCAAGTGAAATGGCAGACACAGATAAAACTTCTCCTCCTTGACACCTAGAGGAGTAGAGACAGAATTACTAAGGATACCATTTTCATATTCAGTAACTTTCTATTTTTAGCAGGTTTCCATTTTTAGAAAGTTTCCATATATAGCAAGTTGGATCAACATCCTTAGTTAAATCATTATTTCTGGAATTAGGGTATCTTTTATCACATTTACATTTTAGGTCCTTAAGAATTTACAATTTACACTTTACACCCTTTAGTTTCAAAAGTTACACTTCAGACCCTTAATTTATCAAAGCTTCACAATGGTTACTCATTTTATCATATTATAAGAATGTATCCTCAATTTTACAGAATTTACACAATAGGTCCCTCTAGTTTTCAAAGTTGCATATTTAGTCCCTTATTTTACAATTTCAACTTTATATTATTAATAATTACATATTAACCCATTAAATCATCAAATTTACACATAACCCCCTGAATAGATTATATTACTTAAAACAGCCCCAAGTTTCCAGAAATTACAAGTTTAGTCCCTCCATTTAGTTATTTCATAATTCGAATTGTATTTTATTAAAATAAACATTTTAATTCCTTTATACATAAAAATTACACATGGGGCCCTCAACTTATATTTTATTCGAAATGTTCACAGCCCAAAATAAGTTTCAAACATAACCCTTAAGTTTCAAAAGTTACAAAACACCCCCTAACATTTTAATTAAATCGAATAACACTTTTTATTAACTAACCCTAACCCTAAAAATACCCATCATTCACCAATCATCATATAATCATTATAACATCATTTTTAAGTCAAGGTCAAACCCTAATTACAAACCCTAATTCGAATTACACTTTATTTATTTTTTTTTTATTTCCTTTAATTCGGTAAAATGAAGAAATCCACAAATAATTCGATTAGGCCCCAATAATTCGAAATAGCATTTTTCTCAGATTATTATGATCATGTAGAGTCCAAATAAAATAAATATGAAGCCCCAAAAATTCGGATTGAATTATTTATGTTTTATGCACGTTTTTGAGATTTAATTCACAAATAATATAATAAGCATGCATGGATCGACTTATATATTTTATTTGATGTTCATATGACATATAGGATCTAAGAAAATTACCACAAGGAGATTCGAACGTGTGAAATGAGGTGTACGAATTCTTTTGTATGCGATTAGCCAAAACGGGTCAAAAATCACCACGACTTCAAAAACGATCTAAAAATCATGAAACCAATTTTCACAGGTCACATATGATGTAAGGAACTTAGGAAAAATAGAGAATGAATTTTAAAAGGGCCGAAAGAATTAAAATGGAATATTACCTCACTTGTGAACAATATTCGACAATAAAAGATTCAAGGCCCTATAAATCGAATGGCCAATTTTCTTGGCTTCCTAGAACGACCAAGAACTCAGGAAAATTATGCTTGGACTTCAGAAAATTCGGATGGGATAAATGGTGAATTATTTTGTGTTTAGGGTTTACTCGGTTTTTGAGGAATTTTGGAGAGAAATATGTGTGTTATAGAAATATGATTGTAGCCGATTTTTTTGAGGAATCATGGACCTTAATTTCAGGAGTTGGTCAAAGGAAATAATTAGCAATCAATAATAATTTAATGTCCTTTAATTCCTATTAATTTCCTTTTATAAATACATAACTTTTGAATTTAAAAATTATATTAGGCGCCCAAGGGTACTTTGGTAATTTTTCATGGCTTGTATAAAAGTTAAATGAAGTTGCTAAAATTATTTGGGATCATAGCTTGCTCATTACTAGAAGTTTGGAATTTATTTTGTGCTTTACATATGTTTTATTTAGGTTTTAAATTCCCAGGGGCAATTTGGTCATTTTACATGTTATAGAATTTCAGGTATTACAGTGATTGTGTTTTAAATGGTTGTGATTGTTTCAATTGGATTATTGCTTCTGCTAAGCTTATATCATCATCCAATTCAGCCGTAGAATCCTTCTATAGCTCAGCAGTAGAGTGTTGTTCACAAGCAGTAGAATCCTTTTGAAGCTCAGCAGTAGGATTATTAACATCAGCAGCAGAATGAATTACCTCAGCAGTAGAATCATCCTTAGCAATATTCCCACTGATGCGCGTGATGTGTCGTTGCGGTTTAGCAGTTTTAATGCCTACTCAAGTTTTAAATTTATATTTAGCCGACTTATCAATAACACACACACTTAACGAGCAGTGTACCCGGTCAGTATGAAGATAATGGTAAGTAGAGTGTCGATCACTAAGAGTGGAACGTATTATCTAGTTATTCTAATCAGTATTTTAATATCCTAACGCAAGGGGGTTTCAGCCTGAGAGACTGGCACAGTTTTGTTTGCAATTAAATAATAAAATAAACAATAGGCACGAATCAGCAAGTAGCACACACGTACACAGATAGATACTCGAGACAATAAGAGGGCTGTCCTTATGATTAAGTAGATTGTCACTTGTTTTATTGATAGCTTTATATGAAGTGTATGTAATTAACCCTTTCTCGTTGGTCCTATTCTCATCGGCGAGTAAACCCTTAATGATTACTTATGTCTAAAAGTTATTCCTAAGTGATCAATTTAGAAACAACCGTGGGAGCCACATTATGTCCCGCAGTCAAATGCCCGCAAGCCACTAATAAACACAGAGGTTATCAATGCACTAATAAGTAGTAACCAAAGACATCAACATATAAACTTTAATTGATGGGAAAGCAAGTATTAAAGGGAGTGCAATCTTTCGTTGTCACATTACACAAGCCACCAATCCTGATGAATTAAAGTTTGCTAACACAATAAAACAAAACTACTTAATGAATTAAATACATGCAGCACCTTCTTACAGCTCTTGTATCTTCGATTTGGGTGTGTCTTGTGCTGCCTCCTTGACTGAATTCGTCCTCCTGCTCTGCTGTCCGAACTTCGGTTTTAGGGTTTCGAACTCTTAAATTCGTCTGGTCTACGGGGTATTTATAGTTTCTGTCTGAGGGAAGATGCGGCGCATCTACTAAGTAGATGCGGCGTATGTACTTAACTTCGCGTGGGGTCCAAGATTATAATATTCAGGAATATTCGTACACCGCCAGAAGATGCGGCGTAACTCTTGATTAGATGCGGCGCATGTCCTCTTGTATCTTGGATCGTATCTGGTGATATCTTGATAGAGATGCGGCGCATGTTGATAGTGAGATGCGGCGCATCTGGAGCAGAATTGACTTGATCTTGTCCACGTCAGTAGACTTCCACTTTATGCACGTTTTGCTCCATTATTAGTCCATAATCGCTAAGTTTCACCAAATGCTTGTTTTTACCTGAGAATTACAAAAGTAAACAATTAAGTATCAATCCTCATACATAATATAGTAAAACAAGTCAAATTAATAGGATAAATGATAGTAATAAAATGTACTTATTTGAGTTCATCAAATATCCCCCCACTTGAACTTTACTTGTCCCCAAGTAAACCTTAGAATTTCATTTATGAAAATGTATCCTAAAAGATGTTAGGATTTATTTTTATATTTAAGCATGTATTCGTTTATTTCATAATCACACAACTAAACACTTAACGAATTAGGAGTAAAATAAAATAAGTCGATAAAAGCAAATCTAATCGTTTAACTGTCCAGTCGCGACGAATATTCTATCATAAGCTTGGCAAGTATACACATCTCCACCACTAAAGCTAAGGAATAACAAGTCTAAAGCGGTAAAAAGGGTTTTTTAGGCTTAAGGGTTAATTATTCTTATTTACACTATCGATCTCAAATTCCAGAAAAGGCGACAAAATCACAAATACATGATCGAATCCACGAACACGATACTTGCAATTGCTCAAATCCTTAACTCGAATAGGCTAAAGATAGGTCCAAACTTCACCAATAATAATATATCAAAAAGGGCGACAAAATCATAAATACATAGCCGAATCCACGACTACGATACTTAAGATTGCTCAAATCCCTAATCTCAATAAATCAAAGGTTCGGTTGGATAAAGAACAATACAGGGTATGGATAACATTTGGGATATAAATTGGTGTAAAAATAAAAATAAACAAAACAAAACAAATAAATTAAAATCCTAAGTGTGGTTAATCACTATCCCAACCATCCCATGAATAAGACTCATATCATTGAATAACTCACGCTTTAACATTTGAAACACACGCTTTAGGTAGACACGAATTATACTCAACAAAATCTTAATCAAAGAATAAACCTTAATTGGCGTTCCCATAACTGCCAATTCCCATTCAATCCATAGATATAGTACAACAAATAGTGGTGATATCGACCACTTACATAACTCTACATCGTTGGCTTAAAATAAACATCCAACTCTTTTTTCTTTCTTTTCTTTTCTCATTTTTTCGATTTTTTTTTTTTTTTTTTTTTTTTTTTTTTTTTTTTTTAACTTGAAACATAAACATAGATGTGTAAAATTTCACCACATCACCACAACTTTCTTTCCGGATGATTTTTTCATACTTTTCATACTTTCAGAAATAACGGTAATAGTGAAAGTAGTAAACACACGAAAAATAAACTCCAAAATATACAATATTTACTTTCACTCTAATTGCATTGTGCAATTTCCCGACCTAACCATAGATAATGAATTACGCACGCGAACACAGGTAATGTAAGGAAACACACTCTGCCTATAGCAATTAACCAACCACGGATTCTAATCTACAGGGTAGGCTAAGGTTTAAGGTGTAACGAAACATTTTAAACATAGGTGTAAGAAACGAAAGGAATGGCTCTGAGTGTTTTTCTAGGGGTATCTTACTCTAAAAATGAGAGTAACAAAAGGGTTTATACGGGGGTTAACTAACCAGTGTAGTTAGTCAATAACACATAACATATAAAGGCTATTTGGTGTAATCCTAGAAATTTACCGATTTAGACAAGTCATTCCAATTATATAAATAATACTCATTATGGTGGTCTCGAATAGTATACAAGCCAAGTTCTAAAGTTTACAAGTCACCGGCACACTCATAGATTTGTGAATTTTGAAAAATCACAATTTTTGAAAATAATGTCATGTGTGCAGTTATGCAACTTAGATCTTAAACAAAAACATGCTAAAAAAAAATTTTTAAGTTTGATATATTAAGCACATTTTAAGCATAATTTTTGAAAAAGTAGGACAAGTAATTGTTAAGTGTTCTAATTCTCCAATCCCCCCACTTAAGTTAAACAACGTCCTCGTTGTTTGTATAAAAGGTTAAAAACTGGAAAATAAAAGAATTAGAACAGAAAAACTCCCCTGAGATTTGCTCGGTATGATCCTCCATTAGTAAAAGAGCAAAAATCATCTTCCATGTGGATTAGAACGTTAAAACTTCATACTTGATGTATCCACAGGAAATCCAGGAAACTATAATACCACCAACACTTTAAAACACACCTAAGATAAGAAAGGTTCAACTTGCATAACACATTAGTAGTTAGATAAAAATAAAACTTAAAAGATTAAAACTGAAAATCATCAGGTCAGTCGATGCGCCGTATCTTATTGAAGAAGATACGCCGTATCGATCCTGGAATAAATACGGATCAGAATAAAGATGCGCCGCATCCTTAACCAGGGATGCGCCGCATTAAAATAAACTGATAAATAGTTTCAAAGTCGAAAATAAAAATGCAGAAAAATAAAATAAGATATGACCATTGCAGAGGATGCGTCGCATCTCAGGACTGAGATGCGCCGTATCCTCGTGCGGCCTGGACTGACTCGACACAGAAAACAGAATAATAAAAGATAAATCCGGGTTGTCTCCCGGTGAGCACTTGTCTTTATTCCAGAGTCTTCAAGTTAGACTCACGTTCAGCTCCTTAGTATCGATCATTTATTCCTACATGGCCACGTAGGATCCATTCAGCAACCGAATCGTCTCGTATATATTCAGGTCCCAACTTCAAAACTCCTTTATAGAATCCTTCCATCAGTTGATACGGGTACTCAATTCCTCTCTTCATGTCATCATTACTAACAAAAAGGAATGGAGAGAATTTGTAGCAGACCCTATTAGTAGCATGTTTAAATCCAGGGTGAGTTCGGGGCATCATATAAGTGATAACGTCGCTTTCACATTGAAAGGCGATCTTTCCTTCAAATCGTTTTGCATTAATAGTGATCTCCCTACAAAATGGTTTTCCAACAATCACGTCACCCATATTGCTGTCACAATAGGCATTCATGTCTTCAATAACTACAAACTCAGTAACAATAGTGAAGCGTCCAACGAAGATCGGGACATTAATGAAGGCTCCAACTACATTCTTTCCTTTATACTCCTTCTTATTTCTCATAATAGAATTGTAAAAGCTTCTAGACATGACATTGATTGATAAAATAGGAAAGAAATTGGCGTCAATACACTTGTACCCAATCATGCATGGGAATTGTAAATTGTAAGCACAATTGGTGTTGATCCTACTACCGTAATCCCAAGAACCATCATATCCCTCAAATTCATCGTAATTTCTAGTAGTAATAACGTTGACTCTTGGACTATCCACAATTTCTCCTTCTTCTAACTCAGATTCAGCATCAACCATGAACAGGTCATTGGATTCCAATGGTCCATTAAGGTCATTAAGTTCAATGTAGTCCCCATCGTGATGTTCGGGTGTTCTTTCATGCTTTAATACTTCATTCATAAAATTGGCTTCGAAGTCGAAGTCAATTAGTTCTCCGTATCCTTCCATTATCCTTCTGAAACAATCACGAAAAGCATCAGTAGGATTTGTTCGCTAGAAGAGGAATTAATGAATATAGAAACAGATATAAGAATAAAAATAACTGATATCTGCAGACGATGCGCCGTATCCAAAGAGTTGGATACGCCGTATCTTATAATCGTTAAAATTAAATCAGACTTTATTCAGAAAATAGATACGCCGCTTTAGAATTTAAGAATGCGCCGTATCGAATTAATTAATCAAAAATCAACTTATCTAATTAAAATTAAATGCGTCGTATTAACGAAAGTTAATGCGCCGTATTTTCGTTACGTTTAAAAATAAAAGATTTTTGATTCAGTAAGATGCGCCGTATCGACAGAGATCGATACGCCGTATCTGTTTAATAATTCGCAAACTGTTTTTAATTAAAATAATAGATACGCCGTATCTTCAAAAGAAGATGCGTCGTATGGCGTTAACGTTTTAGAAAAAAATTTATCAAAAACAGATACGCCGTATCTGCAAAAGCAGATGCGTCGTATTACTTTATCGCTTAGAAAATTTTTTTTATCAAAAACAGATACGCCGTATCTTGGGGAAAAGATGCGTCGTATCGAATTAATTAAACGCGTTGTATAAAAAAATTAAACGCAATACGCCGTATCTGAGAGATCAGATGCGCCGTATCGTTTGATTTAGCACAGTACAACGATAGCAGAACAGACAAATACGAAAATAAAAACAAAAATTAAACACACAAATAAAAATAAACACACAAAAATAAAAGAAAACAATTAACACACAATACAACAAATATGCAAAATAGTACAATGATGCAATTAATCTAATAAAAAGAAAAACCTAATTAAAATACTAATCAGATTAACAGATAATAACAATTCACTCCCCGGCAGCGGCGCCAAAAACTTGATGCGCGTGATGTGTCGTTGCGGTTTAGCAGTTTTAATGCCTACTCAAGTTTTAAATTTATATTTAGCCGACTTATCAATAACACACACACTTAACGAGCAGTGTAACCCGGTCAGTATGAAGATAATGGTAAGTAGAGTGTCGATCACTAAGAGTGGAACGTATTATCTAGTTATTCTAATCAGTATTTTAATATCCTAACGCAAGGGGGTTTCAGCCTGAGAGACTGGCACAGTTTTGTTTGCAATTAAATAATAAAATAAACAATAGGCACGAATCAGCAAGTAGCACACACGTACACAGATAGATACTCGAGACAATAAGAGGGCTGTCCTTATGATTAAGTAGATTGTCACTTGTTTTATTGATAGCTTTATATGAAGTGTATGTAATTAACCCTTTCTCGTTGGTCCTATTCTCATCGGCGAGTAAACCCTTAATGATTACTTATGTCTAAAAGTTATTCCTAAGTGATCAATTTAGAAACAACCGTGGGAGCCACATTATGTCCCGCAGTCAAATGCCCGCAAGCCACTAATAAACACAGAGGTTATCAATGCACTAATAAGTAGTAACCAAAGACATCAACATATAAACTTTAATTGATGGGAAAGCAAGTATTAAAGGGAGTGCAATCTTTCGTTGTCACATTACACAAGCCACCAATCCTGATGAATTAAAGTTTGCTAACACAATAAAACAAAACTACTTATTGAATTAAATACATGCAGCACCTTCTTACAGCTCTTGTATCTTCGATTTGGGTGTGTCTTGTGCTGCCTCCTTGACTGAATTCGTCCTCCTGCTCTGCTGTCCGAACTTCGGTTTTAGGGTTTCGAACTCTTAAATTCGTCTGGTCTATGGGGTATTTATAGTTTCTGTCTGAGGGAAGATGCGGCGCATCTACTAAGTAGATGCGGCGTATGTACTTAACTTCGCGTGGGGTCCAAGATTATAATATTCAGGAATATTCGTACACCGCCAGAAGATGCGGCGTAACTCTTGATTAGATGCGGCGCATGTCCTCTTGTATCTTGGATCGTATCTGGTGATATCTTGATAGAGATGCGGCGCATGTTGATAGTGAGATGCGGCGCATCTGGAGCAGAATTGACTTGATCTTGTCCACGTCAGTAGACTTCCACTTTATGCACGTTTTGCTCCATTATTAGTCCATAATCGCTAAGTTTCACCAAATGCTTGTTTTTACCTGAGAATTACAAAAGTAAACAATTAAGTATCAATCCTCATACATAATATAGTAAAACAAGTCAAATTAATAGGATAAATGATAGTAATAAAATGTACTTATTTGAGTTCATCACCCACTCTCACCAGCAGCAGAATATTCTTGAACACTAGCAGCAGCATTACCCAAACCTTTAATGGTTTCCACCATCACTTCAGTATGTTTAATCAGCTGCGCTGCATTCAAACTCTTTAATTTCTCCACAATCTGCTATTGGTTCCCCTTATCAATCACAGCCTCATTACCATCTTGATCTTTAACCACAAAATCATCATTCTCACCACTGTCCATATCCATATCAGCAACACCTTCATGAGCAGCACTTTCCACATTGGTCTCATCCTCCCCTGAAGCCTTTGTCTCATTCCTCCCCTGTTTGGGACCATCCTCCCCCAAACCTTGGTCTTCATAAGAGCTAACCCTTTGTGCTTTTCCAACCTTCTTCAATCTTTTGAATACCCTGGTTCTTGACCTCTTTTGACCTTCCAAATGCTTTACTCTCATCTTAAAGTTTTTTACTGTTTGTGTGAGATCAAGAACTTGTGCCTCCAAATTGGTACATTTTGTCATCAATTCCTGAATAAGTTTCATGCTATCCTCACCACTTCGGCCTGTGTTACCTGGCCCGAGAGGTGGATCACTGGAATCGTCATTTTGTACATTGTGTGATGCCAACAATTCATCAGTTTCATTTCTAGCCTCATCACTTCGGGATGTGTGACCTTCCCTGAGAGGTGAATCATAGGCATTGTCTTTTTGTACATAAGAGTCCATTAATTCATTTGTTTCAGTCCTACCCTCATCACTTCGGGATGTGTTACCTTCCCTGAGAGGTGAATCAATGGGCCTAAACTCAGTATCAAACCTGGTTTGATCACCTGAGCCCCCCATGTTTGCCATTTGGCTGGGGTTTCCATCATTTGTTTCTGGTTCATGAGAACCTTCCACAGTAGATGTTGTCATGGTTGAGGTCTTACTTATGTTAACACTTTCCTGCCCATCTACTAAGCCAGAAGCAGTAGTGTTAGCCTCCCCCATCATGTCACCACCCACACCTGTGACAGCCTCATCTGCATCCATCCTAACACTGGCCTGAGGTTTCTCAGTGTTCTTATTTGGTGAATTCCTAGGGGATTGGGTCTTTTGAGGTTGTTCAGATGATGTTTCAGAGGTGGGTGGGTGATGGGTAGCTGTTGTGTTTTCAGCACCTTCACCCTAACCATGAGCCATTAACAACATATTTGGGAACAATGGTGTGACAGTCCCAGAGAAACCTTTGCCATCCTTCTTTAGGTATGAAAATAACTTCCTTTGAAGCACAAGGCAAGGAAATTTATTTTTATGTACCTTAGGTTCTGAAAATTGATTATTCAAAATTTGTTGCAAAAACCTTGGGTAAATGTAGTATTTTCCAGAAACATTCTTTTTCAACCCATCCATTACCATAGCCGAAAAATTAAAGGGTTGTCCTTTGGCCAGACAAATTAAAGCAGATGCTTGAGTTGTACTGAATTCATTCCAACCTGTAGTTTTAGGACTCAGACAATGGAGAATGGTATGAAGTAAAAATTTCCATTGAGGACAGAGAAGACTGTTGTAAAACTTTAAACCTTCATTTTTCTTCTCATATCCCATGGTTTCAAGTTCCTGAAAAATGAAAGAATTTTCAAGGCAAGTTATTTCCTCATCATCTGAAAAGTGAAGAGCTTCTCTTACAGATGATTCAGAGATAATTATCCTTTGGCCATCTACCTCAGCCTTTAAATATTCTTCCCCATTTCTAGTTTTGATCTTAGCAGTAGACCAGAACTGTTTCATGTGGGAAATATATATAGGAGGGTTGCTGTTAATGCATACCTTATATGAGTAGCATTAAGAAAGTCGATTACCTCAGCAAAACCTTCCGCTTCTTGCGGCTTTTGAAGAAAAGCAACCTGATTCTGGTTATCGGAAAATGTTCTTTTCGCCATTGTTAATTAGGGTTTTGATTTTGGGGGGTTTTTTAAATCAAATGTTAAAAAGTGTGTTAGGGTTTGAATTGGAATCAATTTTGGGCGCACCAAGTCAATTGTGAGATCGAATTAGCTTTTTAAACCGTTTGGATCTAATTAGGGTTTTATTCGCGCCAAATTTACAAAACCGACCCAACACTTTCAAACCAAGCAGTAGAATCCCAGAAGAGACAAAGCGAGCAGCAGAACCCCAGCAGTAGAAAGTTTTGCCTAGCAGCAGAAACTTTGTAGCTAGCATAGAATGTCTGCTGATCTTTCCAAACACCTTTTTCTCATCAGACATGCATTCCCCTTTGACTTATCCTGCAAAAGATTAGTCCAAAACCACAAAAACACAAGAAAGAATATTCCACAATAAGCACAATCCATAGTTATACTTAGCAGTTGAATAAACAACTAGCAGTAGGACTAAATATAACTAACAGCAGAACCAAACACAAATCATAGCAAGCAGTAGAAACAACTTACTATCTAATAATAGTACAAATCCTTACAAAACATTACGAAAACACAAAGAGATAAGAAATTTTCAAAGATTAATCATTCCAATACTAGCAATTAAAAATTGAAATCTACCCACATCATAACCTTTTGTGAGCAAATCTGCAACATTATTGTCAGTATGAATTTTAACAATTTGAATTAATTTCTTTTCAAAAGAATCTCTTATAAAGTGATGTCTTATCTCAATATGTTTTGTTTTTTAAAGAAAAACAGGATTTTTAATAATACACATTGTACTGTTATTATCAATGTAAATTTTGGTGTTCATAAAGTTGTACCCATAATCCAGCAATTGATTCTGAATCCAGAGCACTTGTCCACAGCAACTAGAAGCAGCCACATACTCAGCTTCAGTTGTTGAATTAGCCACCATAGTCTGCTTCTTGCATTTCCATGAGATCAACCTATGTCCAAGAAATTGACAACCTCCAGTAGTTGATTTCCTATCCAAACATGCTCCAGCATAATCACTATCTGAGTATGCCACCAGATCAAAAGGTGAATCTTTAGGATACCAAAGGCCCAACCTAGGTTGACTCCTTAAGTACCTAAAAATCCTCTTCACAGCATTCAAGTGAGAAACTTTAGGGGTCACTTGAAATCTGGCACAAGCACACACAGCAAACATAATGTCTGGCCTTGAAGCAGTTAGATACATCAATGAACCAATCATTGATCTGTATAAGTGTACATCAACTTCTTCCCCATCTTCATCCATGATCAGAGGTTTGTTGGACTCCATGGTTGTCTTTGCTGGTTTCACATCAGAAAAGCCAAATTTCTTCAAAATATCAGTCACATACTTGTCTTGACTGATGAATATCCCATCTTCCTTCTGCTTAACTTGAAGCCCCAGAAAGAAAGTGAGTTCCCCCATAGAACTCATCTGAAATCTGCTATGCATTAGCTTCTCAAATTCTTCACATAACACCATGTTTGTAGACCCAAAAATGATATCATCAACATATACTTGTACTAATAAGATATCCTTTTTGTCTTTCTTGATGAACAAAGTCTTGTCAATGGTTCCCCTGCTGAAACCATTGGTTAGCAAGTACTTTGATAAGGTGTCATACCAAGCTCTAGGAGCTTGATGTAAGCCATACAATGCTTTCTCCACCTTGTAAACCCTATCGAGATAATTAGGGTCTTCAAAACCAGGTGGTTGGGAGACATATACTTCCTCATCAATTATCCCATATAAGAAAGCACTCTTCACATCCATTTGATACACAGTGAAGTTCTTGAATAAAGCAAATGCCAAGAATAGTCTGATAGCCTCTACCCTTGCTACAGGTGCAAATACTCCATCATAATCAATTCCCTCTTCCTGAGTGTATCATTGAGCCACCAATCTTGCTTTGTTTCAGATCACTATTCCTCTTTCATCCCTCTTGCATCTGAACACCCATTTAGTACCAATTGCCTTTTTCCCAGAAGGCAAATCAACCAATTTCCAGACTTCTTGAAGCTTGAACTGCAACAACTTCTCTTGCATAGCTTCAACCCAACTTTCATCTTGTAAAGCTTTGTAGGCATTCTTGGGTTCCACTTGTGACAGAAAACAAGCAAACATACAATTCTATAGATCCTTGTGGCCATTTCTCTGATGAAGAGATTGAACAAATAACCCTTGATCAAACAAATCTCTGAAACCTTTTGTTTTGCTCCTTGTTTAAACAGTAGAATGAACATCTCCAATAATTTGCTCCTTTGGATGATCCTTGTGTATTCTGTTGGTTGGAATAGGACTGACAGGTATTGCATTCTCCATGTTGTTTAAGTCAGCCTCTGCACCAAACCCATCCAAAGCCTCATCATCAGTGTCTTCATAGATGTTGACCAAACCAGGTATATTGGGATAATCTGGATAGTCATCATCAGCAAAAGATCTTCCATCTGTGTCAACAGTAGAAAATCTTGGTGCAGTAGTAGGATCAAAAGGCTTAGCAGTAGTCTATTTTGGCTTAGAAGCAAAATCAAATTTACTACTACTAGTCTTGTTCTGGACTTCATCAACAACTTGTGGTCCTTCATTAACCACCTTTTCAGCATTAGAAGGTTTATCCCCACCTTCTACATCTTTATGAACAGCGTCATCTTGTGAACTCTTGCCCTCTTTCTCTTTGGCCTTGAAAGTTTGATCAAGCTTCCATTTCTCTATCAAGATAAACTCCTTTGCAGATTCATCCACCTTAGCTTGTGTACCTGCAGACTTGTTAGTTGTACCTGCAATCACTGGCTCATAATTCATACTTTTGGTTAATGAATCAATGTCAAACAGCCATTCAGGTCCAATCCCTGCAACATTATATGTTGTTTCACTAAACCTAACATGCAGGTTTTCTTCTATATGCCTAGTTCTTTTATTGAATACCCTAAAAGCTTTACTATTGGTAGAGTATCCAACAAAGAAACCTTCATCTGCTTTCTCATCAAACTTGCCTAGGTTATCAATTGTATTTAAGATAGTAACAGGACACCCAAATGGTTTTAAGAAATCTATCATAGGTTTCCTACCATGCAACAACTCATAAGGGGTCTTGTTATGAGGCTTAACTACCTTACTCCTATTTTGCACAAAACAAGCAGTGTTAACTGCTTCAGCCCAAAAAGTAGTGGGTAATTTTGACTCAGACAACATAGTCCTATCAGCCTCAATTAATGTCCTATTCCTCCTCTCAGCAACACCATTTTTTTGAGGAGTTCTAGCCACACTAAACTGTCTTAAAATACCTTTTTCAACACAGAACTGATTCATCACACTATTCTTAAACTCAGTTCCATTGTCACATCTGATTACCTTAACTTTGTGATTAACTAGGTTTTCTACTCTTGTTATGAAAGCCTTAAGAATGCCAAAAGTCTCATCCTTAGTTGCTAGAAAGAAAATCCAAGTAAATCTACTATAGTCATCTGTGACAACTAGGCAATACATTTTCTTACTCAAACTTTTCACATAAGTTAGCCCAAACAGATCCATATGCAACATATATAGGGGCTCAGAAATAGAGTTCACCACTTTGGACTTACAAGAAGCTCTGTGTTGCTTTCCCATCTGACAAGCAACATAGGTTTTAGGTTTTTCAAAAACTTTTGAAGGTAAACCTCTTACAAGGTTTCCCTTAACAATTTATTTAGGGATAATTACTAAAATAGCCCGATTGCCCAATTGCTAAGAGTATCTATCCCGATCTCAAAAAATTCCCCCCTTAGCCCAGGGCAACTCGTATAATCACGTATTGTACGGTAGTGTATTTTGGGCAACTTTTATTTGTTGGGCAACCGTATACTTTACAGATGGTTTTTTGGTCATTTCAAAAATTTTACACTGTTCACTGCTTTCATTACTGTTCATACCGTATTCGAAAATAAAAATTTAAAAACAAACAGCATCTCCTCTATACACTTCTTCCCTCCATCTCGTTTCACAGTCACGGTCAAAAAAAATAAACTGGGTTTATGTTCGCGCTAGTTTATCTTGTTACACTATTATTTCAATCTCCAATCTACTACCATTGTTTTCCCTGATTGTCATCTGAAAACAGAGTAACTGTTCATTGAACAGTGTTCCAATAAAATCATTTAACACCGTCGATTGTTTGTTTGATTCGAAAAAATGTGGTATAATATGGTATGTACAGCGTATTACGAATCTTTATTACATTTGTTTTGTATCGTTATTGATTTTTGTTTATCTGGTATAATATAGTGTTGTTTGTTTGTTTATGCATTTATGTGGATTATGATTTGATTTTTGTTTTGGGATGTATTTGATAAGCCACGATTTTGGGTTGTATCTGATACGCCATGCCTGATTCAAATAAGGTCATAAGCAAAACACCCTATTCTTATGGTCCAACACTAAGTGGTTGTAGTTAAGTTGTAATCATCTGAACTGCGTATGATAGTGTTTACGCTGGCTGTATACATGTGTTCAAACTTATTTTGTTATGAATTGTATGTTCTGAGTTAACATATTTTTTCCTTTTAGGACTATGAAGCTAAACTAATCATTAGTAGCAAACTCAACTACTTTTGGTTGATAAATCGGAAATTAGACGCAAAACGACGGAACTTGTTTAGGAGTACATGCTTTGGAAAATGGTTGGACTTGTTATACTTTGAACATGAAACACACCTCATTGACTATATGGTACGGAAACAAAGAAGAGTGGACGAGTCTCATTATGATATGCCCTTTATCTATTACCTAGATGGACATACTCTGCATTTTGGTCGTCCTGAGTTTTGTCTAATGACGGGGTTGCGGTTTGGAAGTGTGAGCTTTGAGTTATACACTTCTGGTGCTCTCAAATTTCGTGATAGGGTGTTTCCTGACAAGCGAGGTTTGATTGTAACCAACTTAGACCTTATTGGTGTCATCGAGGATGAAGAGCAGTTTCGCAAGCTATGTGATGAAGACGCAATACGGATATCTCTTTTGTTAGTCTTAGAGGTGATCTTTATGGGTCGTTTATTGACATCCCAAGTTGATGACACATTGATGAGGTTGGTTGAAAACCTAGAAGCTTGGAATGCATTTCCGTGGGGTGAACATATTTGGACCCATTTATATGACCAACTTCATAATGTAATGGATAAGCACACGGATAAACACCTTTTAGTATTGAAGAAAAACCCAAAATCTGTTCCGACCTATACTTTGTCTGGATTTGTATTTGCTTTCCAGGTTTGTATTTATTTTTATTAATAATATATTTTTCAGCCGAACATTTTGATGGACTGATTGATATGTTTGTGTTTTACAATTTGTTTAGATTTGGATACTCGAGTCTTTTGAAAGATCTGAACGTTGGTGGAGTAAAGACCCTAATGTGATTCCAAGAGCTATTGCATGGTCTATGAAGTCACCATTCAAAAGAAGCGACCGTTCCTACCTTTTTTCAGAGGTCACTATTTTTTTCTATTTGTATTTACGTAAAATAAATTGTTGAATCCCTGTTGAGCAATGATCTTTTTTTCTTTTTCTTGAATTGAAACAAAATTAATCACTACGCCGAATATAATGAATAATCTTAAGGAGAGCAATGAACACACATAGGTAGGAGCCTGTTTTTTTTGTACTATCCCTTATGCTTCTTTCTAAGTTGCAGAACCAAATCATCTATGGCATCCTGTCTCTCTTCCGGAGTATACATTTCTCTTTCCTCCTCCCGAGTTTGCATTGTCTTTTTCTTTCCAACTTGTAGGATCGACGCCTTGATTGATCTTTGAGCCAATAAAAATGTCTGTATGACAAACTTATATTTATGCGGAAACTAAATATAAGATTGTGAAGAAGACAATGACTAATGAACTATGATCCTAGAATAAGTGTAACTAGAATAACTGTAATACGACTAAAAAATAAGCAACGACCAGCAGCAATAAACACTGCCAGCAGGAACACACCAAAGCTACCAGCAGGATTGCACTTGCGCAGCAGCAAGATTAAGTAACCAGAAGCAACATCTTTAAAGCAAACATTTCCAGCAGCAACCTTTGACTAATTTGAATTTAATTTATTCCCAAAATTAATCCCCCAAATTCTTAAACGTCCGCAGCAATGAAGTCAAGCAGAGTACCTTTGACTAAAAAACACTACCAGCAGCAACGTTAAGTCAACCGGCAGCAATGAGATGGTCAATCGGCAGCAATGAATGATGTGTGACTAACGTCAAATCCCCAATTAACTCTAAACCAACCCAACATTTAATTCCATTAACCTCCCCTTAAGGCTATATAATCCCTTGAAAAATCAATCACAAAGAGTTGCTTGCAAATGAAGTAGATTTGACAATGGGGTTAACACAACCAAGAGTATCTGACAATAATCACAATCAATAGTTGTATTTAGTATCTAATGAACTTGAAGCTGCACTATCTTTAAAAGTCAGCATTAGGCGCACAAAGTTACTTGTGAGATATAATTGTCGTTCAAACAGTTGTAAGGTTACATATTTTATTTGTCCCCGTTTATTTGTAGGAGTCGAATACACGTTTAGATCTCAAGCCGAATACACCTGAGTACGAGTCTTCATGGTGGATACAGAGCCAAGAATTCTTCCAAAACTACGTTCCCAGGGCTGCAGCCACATCCAATTACACCCTCTTCGATGCTTATCTTAACAGGTTGTCAAAGGCACGCAAACGGGTCAGTGAGTCGTTGAAAGTAAATTCCACTCAACGTAGGGCTGGTAATAGTTCACCAACCAAGAGGCTTAAGGACCGTGTCCTTGCTGAGCTTAATGGCCAAGTATTGAAACTTGAGATTATTATTGAGGTTGCGTTTTATTCAGCTTACTATGTCAATAGTATGCACTCTGTATATACGGGTTTATAATACATGTTATAATATTACAGGTTCTTGCTCGTGAGAGACCTGGCGGACTGCAGGTACATTTAAAAAAAAATATGAGTACCTACTTTGACATCCACCCTGTACTTTTTTACAAAAAATATAATGATTTGACAGGAGAAACTGGATATTGAGTCACATTTTCCTAACACGAGTTCTGAATTTTGCCATTCACTTAACAAATTTTACCTGAAATTGATTGCCTTGCCTGATTCTGACGAAGAACTAGCTCAGGTAGAATACGTTATTCCAAATTATCCGTATACCCGATTTATAGCGTAATATTATTTGTGCGGCATATGTAATCCACAATATCCTGTTGCAGGAGTATCTTATTCAAGAGGAATTGAGATGGGCGTTGGCAGAGGAAGAGAGGTTGCAGTTAGAAGAAGAGAAGATGATGGCAGAAGATAATATGAAAAGACAGGAAGCGGCTAAGAGGTTGCGCTTGGAAGAAGAAAACATGTTGAAGATGGAGGAGGAGAAGAAGAAACGCAGAATATCGTTTCTGAATTCGAAACACTATCAAAGATATTTGGCTCGGTTACCACCGAGCAAGAGGCGAAATTATTTGGAACCTGATTCGAAATCAGAAAATGCGGAAAAGGTTATAGTTACCATTAAGAAACACGGCCCTGACGTTAATAACCCACGTACCGCTGAATTGCTGACAAGAGTTCAACCTTGGGTTGAGGTATTGCCATGATCTAAAGTTGGTTTACATTTTGTTTTGTTACCTCTTTTACATTATATGTTATAAATTTACCCACGTTTGTAGGATCTATCTCGATGGTTCCATACCGTGGAAAATGTGTGGCTCACCGATGATATTGAAGTATTTCTTGGTCAACCGGGGTACACTCACCAGTGTAAATTTCCATGGTCCGAAGACCACACCGTTGATCGAAATTTCTGGCTACGCTTAGTTTGCTTAGACCCTGGTAGAAAAGGTTGGCTAACTGAGCAGGTGAGCGTACATGCATACTCTAATTCATAAATAAGGTTACCTCTCACCCTTTGTTAAAACACTTATTTGCAGCACATAGACTTGTGGGTTGACTACATGTGGCATGTAAGACCTAATAATGCAAACTGGGCGATGGTTAGCTGTTACTTTTTTCAGCTTCTTCTTCAAAACGGCACACCATCTTTTTACGCAGATGGCCAGAGGTATCCCTGTCCATGGAGCGATGTGGATCAGGTACTACGTTTATGTGTGGGCGGTTAAAGTTACATGATGAGTCAAGTTGTTGTATATGACCATTTTTTACTAAAAGTCTGGTCTTTTGGCCGTTTAAAGATAGTATACGTAATTATTGATATGTCGCCTACTATAAGGATTCATCAGAAACCCTGTATATTGTAGGTTTTTATTCCGATCAACCAAACGGACAAACACTGGTGTCTTGCCCAGTTTCATATACGATCAGGAGTGGTGACATTCTATGATAGCGGCGACACATATGACTATCACACCCGTGACTGGTATATCCGCGTTAGGAAGTGCTTACAGGTCCGTGTTGCTAAAATTTTATTTATACCTTATTTTTGTGCTTGTGGTTGTGATTCTTGTCCCCCTCTAACATCAGCATCATCCAATGTTTGGGGGTTGATGAGTTGGTATACTTCAGTTGTAGTATTGCATGTGCCAGACTGTTAGCATCATCCAATATGTCAGCGGTAGAATCAAGTTGATTCTCAGCAGCAGAATCAACATGATTCTCAGCAGTAGAATCAGTCTTAGCAACTTTTGCAACATCTTCAACAGCAGAACCATCTTGAGCATGCGCAGCACGTAAAGTTTTAAGTATTTCTACTAGCTGCTCCCTTGTTCACCTTTTCAGGCACAACCTCATTACCTCTCCATATCCAACTCATATGCGTTGCCTCCACTATCCATATACAAGTCAACGTCAACACTCTCCACATTAAACCATCCTGACCCAAACATTATTCAATTTTTGCTGACCCTCCAAATTCTTTACCCATTAACTTAAATCATTTAACTGTACGTTGTTTCTATATTCAGTTAGCGAATATTAATATTTTTGAATACCATATCTAGGTCACATACAAGTATCTCAAAGTAAAAAAAACATATGTCTATTGGGGAAATGTTTCAACCTTGTTGACCAATTTTAAAATACAAGAATCTCAACAGTTTGTTAGGAATTATTAGAATAATGTTTATTTTCATTGCTGCTGTTAGTGTAGTTTCATTCCTGCTGGTCATGGCGTATTTTCTGCCGATCATGGTTCCTGCTGGTAGCATTGTTTAGTTTCTGCTGGCAGTGTTTGTTACTGCTGGTCATGGCGTATTTTTTGTATGTTTGTTACGACATTGTGTTTTGAATACCATATCAAGGTCACATAAAAGTAAAAACAACATATGCCTATTGGGGAAATGTTTCAACCTTGTTGACGAATTTTAAAATACAATTAGCGACTAGTATAATTTTTTTGAATACCATACGTAGGTCACATACAACTACCTCAAAGTAAAATTCCATGTGTCTAGTTGGGCTATGTTTCAACCCAATTGCCCAATTTTTAAAAAAATGTTCCAAAGTAGTACTTGTAGTTGAAGGGAGCCGTATATGAACTTCATTGTCCACAATCATTTCATTTATCTTATCCGCATTATTAATATTTGGTTTAATTTACTTTTATCTAATATCCGTTTATAACATTTGGCTTATTTTCGCTAAATTTGGCAACAAATTGCCCAAGTTGAATTGGGTTGCGTTGTAAATTAGTGGACATGAAGGCATCAGTTTATGACAGTCTCTTGCCACAATCATTACATTTCTCTAATCCGCCCTTATAATATTTGGCTTACCTTTCATTTGTCTAATCCGCATTAATAACATTTGGCTTATTCTGCCCAACTTTGATGAAAAGTTGCCCAATTTGAAATTTGGTTACGTTGAAAATTAGTGTACAGTAAGGGGGCAGTTTATGACGCTCTCTGGCCACAATCATGACATTTGTCTTATCCGCCCTAATTATATTTGGCTTAATTTTTATTTGTCTAATCCACATTAATAACATTTGGCTTATTTTGGCAATCTTTGATAAAAGGTGCCCAATTTGACGCTCTCTGGCCACAATCATGACATTTGTCTTATCCGCCCTAATTATATTTGGCTTAATTTTCATTTGTCTAATCCACATTAATAACATTTGGCTTATTTTGGCACTCTTTGATAAAAGGTGCCCAATTTGAATTATCGTTGCGTTGAAAATTAGTGGACAGGAAGTGACCACTGTATGACACTGT